>OY756231.1:16786321-19186321 GCA_963576875.1 Acrobasis repandana | reverse complement strand
GTTTGATAAAAATCGGTTCAGCCGTTTCAAAGTTATTGGGGTTAAACGCTTGAAAGTCAGGGCTTTCTCTTGCAAATATATAGATGGCGCTACGGATATCAATATAGTCGTATCATTAGTTCCGGTACTCATCACTAGATGGCGTCCTTAACAGTCGGGGTTTTTTTTATTTGCCTAGCAAATAAACTTGTTGTATCACATATTCTCATAAATTGGTACACCGATTGGTGTATTCCCTCTTGAAATAATAAAACTCTGGATCTTAGTAAAAGCAGATTCCAGTGCATGTATTTACTTTTAGATAGAACTTTTACCCGAAGAACAGGAAACCCAATTTTTCAACATAGGAGTCAGCGAAACACAAAAAGTGTAGTTTTCCAAGTCATCGCTCGCGTTCAAAGTCACAAAATACTAATTACACCGTATTTTTTGAACCATCGCGTCAGTCAAGAATAATAATTGTTTCATGCAGAAAATTGAGATGTTTGCTTTAAAAAAGAATTACGTGAAAAAAGAAAAAGCAGTTCTATTACAAACAACACGAAAGTTTTTCTGACATTTGTAGCGAAAACGAGTGGTCAAGACCACTCGTTACAAACACTTCGAATACGGGCGATTCAAAAATGCGCCAATTTGGAAACGTTCACACAAATCATTCATTGCATAACTCCCGTGTTCTAAAATGGGTCTCCAGATCTTTTATGGTTAAGGATGTAGCTATTCCTTTTGATTTTTATAGGTGGATCTGCCACTATATGACATCTTGGAGCTGGATGAAGAAGCCTTGACGGTGAGAGTGGAGCCGATGGTAACGATAGGGGACATCACGGAGTATCTCATACCGAAGGGGTACTCTCTGGCGGTCACTATCGAGCTGACAGATGCCACATTAGGAGGTAAGAAGGAACAGAAGTTCCTCATATTTGCACTTGCGACATCACTTTATGATTTTATCGTGTAACCTAACCTAACAAGCGTAAAAAATTATGTAAAGCAGAAATTCTGCAACTCATTTTCTGCAGCAGAAATTACGCTCGTTTGGCTCCTCAACACTCAAAAACTTGTTTTCGAAATATAACTCCCTTCTTGTGTTTTGACATAAGGAGATTTAATTAAATAATAATAATATAGTAATGTTGCCCTTCCAGAGGAGCATGGAATCAATACATATAAATAAAATTTAAGTGTCTGTTTGTAATATCAAAATAACAGTTTTTTTTCTGTAAATGCATATGAAAGTCAATACGGTACTGATAACAAAGACAATTTTTGTCAGTCTATTTGTTCCGGCTTAACTCCGAAACGGCTGGGCCGATTTTGAGGGAACTTTTGACACAGGCAGATAGCTTTATAACAATAACTTAGGCTACTTTTACACGCGGTCAAAGTCGCGGGCAGAGCTAGATTCATATCAAAATAGAAATCAAACAACAGAAAAAAAGTATAATTTCGTTCATTGATCATTTGTTTTCCAGGTCTAGCTTTCGGCACCGGCATGTCAACACATTCTCACAAGGCGGGCCTCTACCACGAAACCATCATAAGCTACGATGTCGTCCTCGCCGACGGCTCCCTCGTCACAGCCACGAAAGACAACGTACATTCCGACCTCTACAAAACATTACCATGGTCGCACGGCAGCTTAGGCTTTCTCGTCGCGTTAACCATCAAAATCGTCAAGATAAAACCTTACATCAAAATCAAATACATCCCAGTTGAAGGGCAGAAGAAATACTGCGACATGATAAGAGAATACTCTGGCGCGAACGAAGAGAAACCAAAAGAACACCCCGATTACATCGAAGCCACTATATTCAGTAAAGAAAAAGCCGTTATCATGATTGGAGATTATTCTGACTATGATAGTAATATCACTGTAAATCACTGTTCGAGGTGGTACAAACCTTGGTTCTATAAACATGTCGAAAGCTTCTTAGATAAAGGTGAAAAGGTAGAATTAATACCTATGGGAGATTATTTGCTAAGGCATAACAGAGCTATCTTTTGGGTTGTCGAAGATATGTTAACATTTGGGAATAAACCTTTATTTAGATTGCTATTTGGTTGGCTTTTACCACCAAAACCTGCATTTTTAAAGTTCACAACGACCCCTGGAGTACGTGCGTATACATTCACCAAACAAGTCTTCCAAGACATCGTTCTACCGCTAAAAAAACTAGAAGAACAAATAGAAATATCTACAGAACTATTTGAAAAGTTTCCTCTATTAGTTTATCCGTGTAAAATCATTGACCACGGTCCATCGTCTGGGCAGTTGAAGCGTCCGGCGTCCGAGTACTTAGTTCCCGGTACTGACTACGCAATGTATAACGATTTGGGTATATACGGCGTGCCGGGTAAGGTCAAAGAAAAGAAGTGGTACAACCCTGTGGCAGCTATGCGGAAGATGGAGGAGTTTACAAGAGATTGTGGGGGATACTTGTTCTTGTATGCGGATATTTTCATGACTAGAGAAGAGTTTGAGGTTATGTTCGATTTGGGGTTGTATGAGCGAGTAAGACGGGAATATAAGGCGGAGGGAGCGTTCCCGCACTTGTATGACAAGGTGAAACCTGAGCTGGACGTTTTTGCTATTGGGGAGGAGTGCGCTATTAAAGACTGAAAAAGATATACACAAGTTTTAAAAAACTAAAACCCTAAATATGTTTATCCAGTTAATGAACACGTCAGGGAGGCAGCTAATTATGTATATATTTATGAAATCTACAAATTAGGCCCTATCATTTATTATTTATTTATTTGATGCCCTTCACGATATGATTCCGTTTTTTTATAGGTCATTACTTTATGGCCTATATAGAGGGCGCCATATTGAATTGACCGTGACGTCACATAGTCTATACCTATAACCAGTGGACAGCCAAGACGCTACCAACGATACCTTCACTTGTCAATGTACCATGGCTAAGATACCAACGATGCCTTCACTTGTCAAGGTACCATGGATAAGATACCAACGATACCTTCACTTGTCAAGGTACCATAGCTATGATACCAACGATACCTTCACTTGTCAAGGTACCATGGATAAGATACCAACGATACCTTCACTTGTCAAGGTACCATGGATAAGATAACAACGATATCTTCACTTGTCAAGGTACCATGGATAAGATACCAACGATACCTTCACTTGTCAAGGTACCATGGATAAGATACCAACGATACCTTCATTTGTCAAGGTACCATGGCTAATATACCAACGATACCGTCACTTGTCAAGGTACCATGGCTAAGATACCAACGATACCTTCACTTGTCAAGGTACCATGGCTAAGATACCAACGATACCTTCACTTGTCAAGGTACCATGGATAAGATACCAACGATACCTTCACTTGTCAAGGTACCATGGCTAAGATACCAACGATACCTTCACTTGTCAAGGTACCATGGCTAAGATACCAACGATACCTTCACTTGTCAAGGTACCATGGCTAAGATACCAACGATACCTTCACTTGTCAAGGTACCATGGCTAAGATACCAACGATACCTTCACTTGTGGAGGTACCATGGCTAAGATACCAACGATACCTTCACTTGTCAAGGTACCATGGCTAAGATACCAACTATACCTTCACTTTTCAAGGTACCATGGATAAGATACCAACGATACCTTCACTTGTCAAGGTACCATGGCTAAGATACCAACGATACCTTCACTTGTCAAGGTACCATGGATAAGATACCAACGATACCTTCACTTGTCAAGGTACCATGGATAAGATACCAACGATACCTTCACTTGTCAAGGTACCATGGCTAAGATACCAACGTTACCTTCACTTTTCAAGGTACCATGGCTAAGATACCAACGATACCTTCACTTGTCAAGGTACCATGGCTAAGATACCAACGATACCTTCACTTGTCAAGGCACCATGGATAAGATACGAGGCAACAGATGAACATAGGTGCATACATAGCGGCGAAACACATAAGGGTTGGATCTCATCTATCAGCACGGCCGGTGCTGAAGCGTTCCGTCGCTCTCTCTCGCTCTAGCAAATGACGCTTCTGAGCGACAGAAAAGGATAGCAGCATAGGAAAGTGCTGTTCCAAGCTGACAGATGAGATCCTACCCTAACCCTCTTTTTGGCATCGTGGGCATCGCCGTAGTCGGGTAAAAAACACACAAGTTTACTTCTTAAACTGAAATAAAATGACTGTAAAATAAATGTTTTCTTTACTTTTGCTCATATTTAATGCCACCCGAGAGGAAGGACACTAGCTGGTAATCCCCCCCCCCCCCCTCCTTCTGTTCCCATAACATTGGCTGTAACCACGCTGAATATACAGGGTGATTAGACACCATGTTGTATATTAAGCGTGGATTGTGACACATTCATAGTAAAACTAATTTACTAACCTTAAGGTTTGAAATGTGTCTGAACACGAATGGATTGTTTATAGCTATTTGCCTCCGGATCCGCTCGTTCATGGCATTGACATATGTTTGGTACACCGCCATACACTTCTTGGCGAGAGAGGAGGCGTAGTAAATAGGGATGTCTTGAAGCTCGGGGTGAAGAGACCAGTATTCATCTGTTGGCGAAGATAGGAATATAGTGAGCTTTAAAGTTACAGTCGTTAAATCGAACCACGGGCTATACTAGATCACTATAAATACTATAAAGATCTAGTATAGCCCGTGGTTTTTTTAATTTCATTATGCTATAGTGTAGTATAATGAAATTAAAATAAACAACTGCAGGCCGCATCCAAACAATTGTTTTGGAAATCCTTGAGGAGTAATATTTATGCCTAATACCACTACAAACGAAACTTTACATCCGTGCATACGTCAATGTGTGAGTTCCTGTGTTCAAAGTTACCAAATGCACCCGAGAACGAGGGAGAGGTGCAGGGATGCCATATTGCGGGAGACGCTGCGAGTTTCCGTTCTGTAGTACTTATATTAATTTTGTGGTAATGATCTGATATTCAGCAGTGACTATGTGATAAGTTTTTGTCTGGATGGGAAAAGCTTGTAGCGGACAAAGATGAGTGGAGAAAACCGTGTTTTTAAAACAATGTTTTAAAACACTGAAAAAAACATGTTTCTTGTATGTCGATTCTTTAATTTTTAACTTATTTTTAGTATTTGTTGTTATAGCGGCCACAGTAATACGTAATTGGTGAAAAATTTAAGTGCCTCGCTATTACGGTTCAAGAGATATAGCCTTGTGACAGACAGACAGACAGACGAGTCTCAGTAATAGGGTCCCGTTGGCACGCTTTGTGTCCTGCCCACTATGACGTACGATGCTGTGACATGGACGCTCACGAAAGAGGCTGTGCACAAACTGAGAGTCGCACAGAGTCATGGAGCGTGCTATGCTTGGCATCAGGTTGCTGGATCGCATTTCCAACACCGTAATCCGACAACGTACTAAAGTACAAGACGTTGGTATAACGGTCATGAACTATAGTGGAACTGGGCAGGACACCTGGCCCGACGGAGTGATGGCAGGTGGAGCAAGGCCAAGGCTCTGACCGAATGGTGGCCCAGAACGGGTGATAAAAGCGTCGGGCGTCCGCCTATGCGATGGGTTGACGATATAATCAAAGTCGCGGGTCGCACCTGGATGAGAGCAGCACAGGACCGAGATGGGTGGCGTCGACAAAGAGAGGCCTATGCTCAGCAGGGCTGGAATGATGATGATGATGGCACCCTTTGGGTCAGTTTGTGTACGGAACCCTAAAAAGAAGGAGGCTAGAAGAAGAAGACCTTCCTGCGGCTCAACTGATGTAGATGGCTCACCGAGAATAAGCAGCAGCTCCTGAGCCCGGCCCAGCGCGAACACGGGGATGAGGCACCGGCCGCCTCGCATCACGATTTCACTCACGAGGCCCGTAAAGCGACTCTCTCGCTCTTCGCGTTTTTCGTGGATGTGTGTGCCGTACGTGGATTCCTGGAAATATAATACAAATGAATAATGTCTTTTTTTTTGCTAAATGAAAATCATGTTATTAGGCGATGCGGCTAGCAACCCATCACTTTTTTTATTCCTTTTTCCACTTTTCCGACTACCATCACGCTAAAAGTGGCCTTTGAGTCTTGCGGGCCTGGGCTCTGTCTGCTAAAAGCCGCAAGACCCATAATGCTCAGTCTGCCCAATTTGGTAAAAAGACGTGATTGTATGTTTTGCAGGATTATTTATCTAGTGAGCAAGTTTTTACAGTTTGATCGATCAATAGCACAGAAAAGCAACATAGTGCTGAGTACAAGATGCGGTGATATGAAAATGCTTGCCTTAGGATATATGAAAATGCCTTTGCCCAGAAATGGGACACCTCTACAGGCTAAAGAAAAAAAAATACATATATAGATAATCACTCACGACCCAGAACAATTTGTAAAATGCCATTTTCCAGCTTACCCTGGCTGGGGATCGAACCCAGAACCTCCGAGTGGCAGACTTCAGAAGGTCATCACTTTAAGAAAAACTATATATACTTTACACGGTGACTAAACCTTTTATTGTGAACAAGTGTTCAGATTAATCTAGATAAAATAAAACTTACTGTAATAAGTACATCAGGGTGTACTGTGGGAATCTCAGCCGCCATCAGATGCCGGTCTTCTTGTCTCGAGAAATCGCCCGTATACAGTACCTAAAGCAGAAGTGTGAAAATGAAAATATAAAATCTGAGGCACAGGTATGGCACTTTATAGAAGCGGAGTATCATTAATGCCTACACTACTACAAACGAAACTATAGGTCCGATCCGCACACGTCAATGCGTGTGTTCGCCCGCTCTCGCCCCGCGACAAGCGAGAGCGGGGGAGAGGTGCGGGGACGGGGAACGGGGACACATTTTGCAAGGGACCGAAGGAGATTCCATTCTGCACTGCACTGCGAAGACTTGGTAAGTTCCTTCCAATGGATACCAAAATTACGCTCGCGCACACCCTACTTTTTCCTATCCTAGATTACGCTGATACTTGTTATCCCGGACCTACCGAGGAGCAAGTTAGCACCAATTTTTTTAAAGTACTTACCACTTCATCATCAGTTTTTTTTAGGCTTTTCTGCAGGAGCACGACCCTCTCTGTACTACCAGAGCCATATATGTATTAGCCAGAGCAGTCAGAGGATTTGGCCTACACTCTCCACGCTGGCTAGACGGGTTGGAGAGGTCTCGTTGATGTTTAATAAGCTTTGTTTAGCTTGTGTTTCCTAAGTCGCCTTCTACGACATCCACGAGAAGACTTGGGAGTGGTTCTATTCTTATCAGCCGGGAACCAAATGGCTAATTCGGAATACTTACTTACGTATGGACTTACCGCTTACTTTTGGGTTATATGGATGTACTTTTGATGGGGTAATTATTTTACGCTTGATTATTTTTCCATAGTATTAACCAAAAACAATTTAATTATTTAAGGTTAGTTAGAAAATGAAATGCATACCTTAACTCCAGCAATCTCTATCATAAACATGGCCGCTCCAAGGACATGGCCAGCATTATACGCCCAGAAGCGGACTCCTCTTACGTCCTTTTCCTCGTGAAAGTTTATGGTTTCGATCCGGTCCATAGAGCCTTCGAGGTCTGATTCAGTGTAGAGCATCTGCTCAGTGGATATGTTGCTATAATTTTTAATGTCAATAAAAAATTTGTTACTTGGTTTTTTTTAAAGTTTGTACCAGTCTGTAACTTTTTACTAAAAATAAATTATAAAAGAAGTAGTGTAGATACGTGATAAGTTCACCAAGGTTTTCCATTTCCTATATCAATAAAATTTCAGAAGTTCCACACACGGAACACATAGAAACATCATATTTAAATGATTTCCAGTCTTCTAGTAATAGTTTTTTATATTAAAGCGAATTGAATATTAATATTTAAATTATAACCAAAAGATCCCAGGTTCAATCTACTTGCTTCCGGTGAGGGAAAACATAGTGAGGAAACCTTGAATGACTGTTGATGACGATTCGAAAAATCTCACACCAGGTGTTAGTATAACACACTCGATAAGAGAAAATGATAAGAGAAGATTGTTACTTTCAATATTGAAATTTTAAACTTTGTTTACACTTTATCACAATCAGATTTACATATTCAGTGAGTCAAGCTTACCTGACTTTGATGTAATCCGACACAAGCCACCGGTAAATGGCTTTGGTAGCGTGTGTCATGAACACCCGACCTTTGAATGAGGTTTTTGTCAGGAACCATGGCAATGCCCCGCTGTGGTCCAGGTGGAAACTGAAAGAGACAACACCGTATTTTATTTATGATTACTCAATACGATGTATGTTTTGGGTAAATTTGCGAGCATAGTTTTGCACTTTTCCATTTTTTTTCTCCAAATATACATATAATATGCATATTTCAGTCACCCAGAGATGCCAAAGACCATGCGAAATCGAAAAGAAATAGCCGGAACAGTATTAATGATTTGGCTATAGTTTTACGTCTGGCCGCCTGCCTGAAGTCAACCCTCCTTGGAAATGCAGTTGTATCACAATATGTTTATTAATTATAATTCTATAAAATTAAATACAATAAATAATTAACATATGACATCAAATATCATACTGTGTATTTGTATATCTGTCACCATCTGTGGTCACCATTATGATTGTGAACACCGAGTTATAAACTATTGTGCGAGATTATACTGTTGATAAATTGTGAACTTGTTGCTACACATATTTGTTTTCCAAATATACTAAAATATCTAGTTTTACTTACTGAGATATGAGCAGAAGATCCACCTCATCAGCTTCAATCAAGTCAACAAATGGTAAGGCATCCATTCCGGACAACCCTGGATGGATACCACAATCTAGCTGAAAATACACCTCAAATTAGATCAGTGAGCAAGCTTGTTAATTTGTGGGAAAGGGCCTATACCCATCTTTAAATTATTATGGTTTGAGGAGTTACTTAAGAATGTCCTTGCCCAAGACTCTAGCTTCTATTTTGAAAAGACATGTCAGGTTTTGAAAATTTTTTTTATTTTTTATTTATTAAATTGGACCACAAACAAGTTCACAGTAAAATATGTATATAAAAGAACTAAAACTAAACAACTATAACAGTGAACTCAGCGATACTGGCCACGGTTTAAATCAAGTTATTACAAATTGTGAAGCAATAATACATCAAAGCAGAACGAACAGAAATACAGAATGAAAGTGCTAAATCAAAAATAGACTTTTACAATACCCGGCACATAAGTTGACCCAAAATGGCGGCTCTGCGCAGGTATAATTAGAGGAAAAAGTGTGCGCAGTGACTGCCATTTTGGGTCAAGTTATGTGCCGGGTATTGTATTTGTATGCACCCATTTGTTTACAATGGGGCGGATTTGAAGAATCCTATATCGTACTTGCACACCTGCCCCTGTCGGCAGAAATAAATCATATAAGATTGAAGCCTAAGTCAGAGTCTGAACTGCAGTTTGGGGGAGGGCGGGAAAATCTCGCCCAGGGCGCTAAAACCGGCACTGTTAAATACCGTACATATTTGAAAATAAAGAATAATGAGACAGCAAAAGCTCTGAATAGAACTCACAAACACAGCCAAATACAAATCATTTATTATTTTGTACAACCTCTGCATATTTTAAATGACCGTTGACACAGAATAAACATTACCATACAAATAAAAACAATTTAAAGTAACAATTATATAAGCGCAGATAAACAATAACCATAGTACGAGCATACGGAAAAATAACAAAAAGTACGGTAAAAAATTATGGTTTGATTTTATCAGTGACGTCAACGAAATTTTGTAATTTCTATATTATGTTTGTATAGAAAAGTCTAGGATAGGGGCATCCCTTACAAATATTGAAAGGGGCAGGTCACTTTTATCATTATGAGCATGAATCTAGGCAAAAAATTCGGCCTCTTCTATATAAATCTATTTCCAATATTTTCAGAATAAACATACCATTATTTTCTTTCCTTTGAACTCCAACATGATACATGATCTGCCTACTTCTTGGCCAGCGCCCCTAAAATGCAAACAAAATAATATTTTAACACTGCTTTACAAAATCCATTAAAAAAAACCAGCGTTGTACTGAAAACTGAAAGTTATCAGTAACATTACCATTATAATTTGAACTCTATTTGATATGTAGAGGATAGGGGACATTAAAAGTCTAATTGATACGCCTGACGTGCAGCCAAGTGTACCAAACTTGTATGCATGAATCTCAGTATCAATTCTTGACAAAAATAAAGGTAAAATATTTTTTACCGTAAGATAATACAAGCGCAGAGCCATTAGGTATCTAATAAAAATTCTGACCAATAAAAGTAGAAGTTTATCAATAAGAAACATGGTATATTTACAAAGGTCTGATGGTAAGTTGGTCGCTCTCCTCCAACGGCCCAGGCTCCGTGCCTTTCCTCGGATTTGTAGTCATTTTTGTATTTTAATATATCTAAGTTCACAATCCCCACATTTACGCTTATATCACCTTATAATTGATCAAAATAAAAAAATCTATTTCAATTCAACAAAACAATCGACCGGTGACAACAAGAGGTTAGGAAAATGTTGCCAAAATACTGCATAATTAATTCCATCGATAGTATTTTGAATAAAATAATTAATACGAGCGAAGCCGCGGGAAAAAGCTAGTAATTAATAAAACGGAGTCCAGTGCTGCCCCTATTTGAAATAAATTATTTGTAAGGAAACAGAGATATCATTTAAAATTTTGAGCTTGTAAAACCTAGATAACCCTTAAAACTATTTTATGAACCATTGTTTACAGTTTAAAGTGAGAACGTTAGGCTTTAGTTTGCATTTTTGCGAAAAACGGCCACTTTTGGCAACTGTCTTAAGACAACTGCTAAATTAAAAACTTATCTTAACTATTCGTATAACATAATTTTTGGCGAAGGAAAGCCAGTTTAAGCCAGTAACGGCTTTGCCATTTCATAGGCATTCTAGAATTTCTAGATTGTTTATATTTTTTTTATTTTGGATGAAACATTTCTATTTTATTGGTAGAAATTGGTCGCCCATTATAGCAACAATTTTTGTCTCAACCAATCAATAAATTGTCAATGTCAATTACAATGTTATGTCATTGTCAAGTCAAATCAATAAAATTTTGACAGTTTTAGACAAGTGGAAGGCATGGTTTTGGTGATTTTTGGTTAAGTTTTTATTTAATTAAATAGTAAAAATGTCTAAAAAGAAATTATTTGAAGAGGATTCCGAAGAGGAAATAGCTCTCAAAACTGAAAATCAGTACGCTAAAAAATATGACGCTTGGCGGGGAAAAGAAGAGATGCATAAACGTGGGTATAACTTTTGCCAACAAATCTCGCATTTTAGCCTATTTTTATATAGATTTTATGTGATTAATAACTGTTAGTTATTAATGACTACTAGTAAATATATCTAGCAGTATTTTTTTCAGACGCTTATTTCAAAAACATTGTTTTTATCATCTTTTTTCTTTACCATTAGTGGAGCAGAAGTACGGCTCAAAAGCTCTAAACTCGGACGCATCTTTGTCATCTGACAGTGAAGATGAAGACGACGAGCCGCCGGACGTCACTGAGGAGACTGAGAAGCAGTTCCTCAAGACGCTCGCTTTGCTGAAGACCAAAGACCCAAGGATATATGATTCCAGTTACAAGTTCTTTCATGATGAGAAGGAAAAACAATCTGGTAAGACTGACATTTCTTAGAAATCTGAGACAAAATGTGGTATGCAATGTCTGAAGATCTGCATACAAAAATCATTATAGTTTTATTCTATGAGCTACCTATAATATAATTTTTTCTTTACAGAAATGGAGTCCAAACCCAAAACCTTGACTTTTGATGATAGTGATGACTCAGACGATGCTGATGGGAACATTTTCAGCATTGAGAAGAAGGCAGAAGTCAATGTTGATCCAGACACAGAGAAGAAAAACAAAAAGGTTTGGTTTGCATAATTTTTTTATTTACTATTGAATGCAAAATGGCTTCGACAAATTCTATTAGATAAAGACTACATTGTAGAAGTATCATCATCATCATCCCAGCCCTTCTTCCGCCCACTGCTGAGCATAGGCCTCTCTTCGTCGACGCCACCCATCTCGGTCTTGTGCTGCTCTCATCCAGGTGTGACCCGCGACTTTGATTATATCGTCAACCCATCGCATAGGTGGACGCCCGACGCTTCTCTCACCCGTTCTGGGCCACCATTTGGTCAGAGCCTTGCTCCACCTGCCATCACTCCGTTGGGCCAGGTGTCCTGATACTTTTTTCAAAAGCACACTATATATACAAGTGTTTCTTGTTTTAATTACTAAAAAATCGTCATTAATGCTTACAATTTTAACGTTTTTATTCTTATTCAACAGGTTGGTCCTATTGTCAGGATGAAATTGCCAGATTTTTCTAAAAATTATACATAACAACAAAACATGTGTTCCAGGAAGGCAAGCTGAAAGAATTCCTGACCGGACAGTCGGAGCACATTGATGATGAAGAGGAAAAGGACCTGGAGCCACTAAAAGCTTTGTGGTCTGATCCTAAGCTCAGTGAGGGAGAAGCTTTTCTGAGGGATTACATACTTAACAAGGAGTAAGATGAAATGAATGAATTATATGTTATTAACTATTTTAATAATCTATCTGCTTTTCATCCAGTGTTGGGCAAAACTTAGTTTGATTAAGGGTCGGCACCATGTAAAATGGGTTTGCGCGGGCAACAAGTTTGTACAGAAAGCGTTTGATTTAAGTCAAATAATGTATACACATAGATAGAGGAAGAGTTGGGACAGTAGACGAAAAAAAGGATTTTTTAAAATATTTTGTAGTTTTCCTAAAAACAAGCATTGAATTTACCCAAAAACATGCAAAACGCACTTTGCGCGGGCAATAGTTATGGCTTAAGTAGAAAAGACCACTAAGAAAATTACATACCTAGTTATAGGTGAATAGACTAGCCAGTAGACGAAAACCGTATTTTTTTAATTTACATTCAGAAAAAGGAAGATAATTGTAAAGAAACCTGAAAGAAATATTTTAGAAAATCTTGCTACAAACTGGCTTGTTTTTCAGCGTAAAGAAATATTCTAACAAGGGATTGCATATATTTTATAAAAATAAAGGCTATTTTGGAACATTATTCTTTATATTTGCTTACAATGCAATCACGCAATAATAAAAAAAAAAAATTAAAAATTGGTTGTTTTGCAACGTTTTTGACAGAATTCTCTGAAATGGCGGCCATGTTACTTCCATACAAATTTAGTTGCCCGCCGGGCGTTCAGGAAGGAGGCCGTGTCGAATTTTTCAAAAAAATCCATTTTCGAATTACGTAAAATTGCATTACAGTCTAAAATATTTCAATAAAAAACTATGTACAAACTGCCAAATTATGTCATACTTTTGCTACACTATGGTACAGTTTTGACATTTTGTTGACATTCAAGCAAAGATGTAATGCTATCGCAGATACGGCATCGTACATTTTTTTTTAAATTTTATTGAAAATTAAGTCAATGAAAAAAATAATTTGGTTTGATTTATTACCTATATTTTTTAATTGGCGATTGGGGTGAAAATCGGATTGGAACTTTCTCGGGTCGCGGAATCATATTAACTGTTTTTGTAATAAAAGCTGCTGTTTAATTAGGGTTTTACAATTATTTTGATGGGTGATTCAGTCTGAAATTTTGAACAACTTTTCCTCATGAATGTATATCAAAATACGAATTGACAATATGCGTAATATATCGAACCACAGGCTATACTAGATCTATACTTGGCTAGGCAGACAGGCTATAGTAGGCTATTTATCTATACTAATATTATAAAGAGGAAAGATTTGGTTGTTTGTTTGTTTGCATTACATGGCTCCAAAACTACTGGACCGTTTTAAAAAAAACTTTCACCGTTGGAAAGGTACACTATCGCCGAGTGACATGGGCTTTATGTGTACCAAGGGCGAAGCCGGGGTGGACTGCTAATATAGTATAATGATATTAAAATAACAGTAAAAAAACAAAAAAAAATCTGCATTTTCATACAAAAGTGTGCAGCCGCCCGGGAAATTTGTATAGGAACCGATTTTTTTGGTGTTTTTACTGTTTTTAGGGTTTCGCTTATCTGTCTGTCCGTAAGTCACAGCCAATTTGCTACGAAACTATAAAAATGATTTAGTTGAGATTTAGTACCTACACTTATGTAACTTAGTGACCCAAAGATAGACGTATAACGTAAATAAATGGAATTTAAAAAAGGGGGCCACTTATTGTGGGTAAAGTAGACATTAAAAAAAAGTTTTGATAGCAAAATCGTGTGACATATCAAATGAAAGAACTTTTTATGACAATTTTAAATATATATTTTTTTATATTATTTCTTAGATCGGTATTTTTAAGTTATTTAAGAAAATGGGCGAAAATTGACCCCCCCCCCTAATAAACTACTGGACCGATTCAGTTGAAATGTGGTGCACATAATGTAAATTTGTGACCCAAAGACGGAAGTAAAATGAACGTAAATGAATAAATTTAAAAAAAAATGGGGCCACTTATGGAAGATAAATGAGACATTAAAAAAAGGGTTTTGTGAACGACATCGCGTAAAATATCAAATGAAAGAGCATTTTATGATAATATTAAATATATTTTTCTAAATTTTTTAAGTTGGTGTTTTTGAAGTTAATTTTGAAAATAAATAATAAAAATACCCTTATCTCCGAAACCACTGAACCCAAACTTTTGAAAAATATACAGTTAAAAGTTCTTTACCTATAGATTACAGGAAAACCTATTAGAAGATAAAAAATAAAAGGGTGTAGTAATGCTAATTACTGCTTCATTAATCAACCAATTTTTTTAGCTGTTTTCAGGAAAAGATTTCTTTTTAGTGCTCTTTGTTGATTCGTTAAAAATATTGTACAAAATCAAACAGTCAAGTCATTAATTGAGCACATACAGCTGCTAAGCCAAGACTGTTGATCTGTTCAACGTGCAATCCTTTTTTACCCTCCGTACTTACATAATAAGGTGAATAGAAGTGAAAGGTGTTACGATTGCAGATGGTCGCTAAACGTATTGTTTCACAAAGAAAATTCAAATGTGTACATTTTCTATCAGTGGAACACAAAACGTGTAGTTTTCCAAGTTACCGCTCGCGTAAAATACTATTTGATTGTATTTTTGAGAACGTCCTGTCAGCGATAAGTAATATTGATTTACGCAGAAATATCATAAATTTGTCTATGGTTCCCTAGAATTTCAACTTAACCAAAATAAACGGGCACGTGCCGTAACGGGCCACGTCCAGTGTAGAGTTCCGTAGTCAGTACCTACTTGTTTTATGTAACTAACAACTGCCTAACTTTAGGTCTGAATTCAGTCCATGATACTGAACAACTTTCACCAAGGAACAAACGAAATACAAAAAATATTTTTGATCTCTTACACACAAGATTTGGCAAAATGTAATATTTATGGAATATATGTATGGAATATGTAAGGACGAATCACACTAATTAAGCTAGCCCCAAAGTAGGTTTTAGACTTGTATTATGGAATACTAACTCAATGATACTATATTTTATGATAAAAACATACATAGATAAACACCCAAGACCCAGGGCAATTTGAAAAAGACCATTTTCTAACTTGCCCTGGCTGGGCCTCGAACCCAGAACCTCCGGATTAGTGGTCTAGCGTGTTAACAATTACGCCACGGAGGTCGAATGGAAAGCAAACATTTTCTTTTATATTTTATTATGTGTTCCTTAGGAAAAGTTGTTCAGTATCATGAACTGAATCCACCTTAAATTAGTTTATGTACAGGGAGACGTTATATACCTACTACTGCCGTGAATTTTTTTAAGTGTCCATATACAACCGTTTAACTGACAGAGAGGGGAGACACATGATTCTAACAAAAATTTGCAATCAAAAACCAAATATTTCACAAACGGATTGCTAAAACGAAAAAGGGTGTTCATAATCTTACAATATTTTTGAAAGACCTATTCAACGAAGACTCACAACACACATTTTTTTTTCAAGTTTTTATTACCACATATCCATGCCCATGCCTAATTACAGCTTTCTAGTACTAATAGTCTATGAGTAAAACTGGGGACAGACAGACATGATGGATCTATAAGGGTTTCTTGTTTACTACGGAACCCTAAAAAGCTGCGTGAAACAAAACAGATTCTCTAGTCTAAGGGTTCTTTGTCATTTGCGCTTTAACAAATTTCAAAATACGAGTAATCAAAACCACTTGTGCATATATTTCGCTCCACTTCGCATACGATAAATTCAAAAATTGATGGATGAATGACCGTGCTTTTACAGGTTAGGCAACTTCTAGCTTGGTCACAGTTAGGATGGGTGACCGTGCTTTCAATCTTAATGTTGTCCAAGTCAAATGTTGAGATTCTTATGAATAAATTTCAGTTTTCTCTACCTACATAACTTGGCAGCTATTTAAATTTCAATTGTTTTGTCGGAATTTGAACTTGGCATTTTTACATTTATGTTTTTGATGGGGTAAAATAAACACCCAAGAACCAGGACAAATTAAAAAAGGCCATTTACCAACTTGCCCTGGCTGGGAATCGAACCCAGAACCTCCGAGTGACGGACTAGCGTGTTAAGGAATCGCCACGGAGGTCGACTAATAAATTGAAAAAGTAATAAATTTTACGCAAGATTCGAATACCTATAACTTGGATTTTTTAGAAAGTGCTATATGAATTTCACATATATTTAAACTCGCTTTTTAAATAAACGTCTTGCATACACGCACACTACTGTATTTTCGACTTTACTTTTTATCTTTATATTATATATTAAGTATCGCGGACTGGAAGTCTTGACGAAAAGAAAAAAGTAAGCTGTATACTAATTCTACGTTACAATTTATGATAACCTACATCTATTGTCCCGTTTACACATTATTAACTCTATGCAACGTCATCTTGACATTTTTATCCCCCTAGCGGGAAAATTTTGCATATTTCAGAGCCAAATCCGACCACGTGGCTTTGTGCATACCGTCCTTAATGCCTATGATTGAATATGTCAATCATGAGTGATGACTTATGATTGATTATTTTCAATCTTAGTCAACAAATCATGATTAAGATAATTATTATTTACATGATGATGCAGTTTGTTGTGGGACGCCACATGTGTGTGTACCTACGCGGCGTCCTATCTCAATAGTAGTAGGTATACTCCCGGGGCGGCTGCTCGTGTGGCGGCCGGACAAAAGTGTATTAAATATACTAATTTCACTTCCAAATATGACTTTGTTCCAAATATGAATTTTCAAATATGTCATAGAACTTTTTTGTTACTTTTATTAAGACGCAACTTTTTGACGTGACAACGTCTTAAATTAGGTTGCGGCTGGGAGTCACTTATGAAAAAGTGTAACGCTCGGTAACGTTACGATGAGTCACCGAACGAGAGAGAGGCCCGCCGAATGCCTTGCGTCTCTCTCCCACTCAACTATGATCGGTCTGCCGCCGTTGTCACGTAAAATCTTCGCCCGTAAAACCGACTTTACAGGCAACCATTTTTTTATCCGATATACTTTAATGGATGAGGGCGGGTCGCGAGGTTAACAGCTCACCGAGCCATTAGTATTGTAAGCAACCGATGCGCTACGGTGAGCACACCCATTATTATGGACAATTCTTCCCAAGGAACATAGGACGAATAGGAAAAAATATTTGAAACTCCCATAGAAAAATCTCTCAATCATAATGTCGTGACATGATTGAAAGTATTGAAACTAACGATTGAATGATTGATTTAGTCATTATTATTATGAGCTCTTCAATAATGATTAAATAAGTCGTGACTAAATTAGTCATGATTAAATTTACTCATGATTGATCAATTGATTGAAAAAATGAGTTGATTTGCCCAACACTGTTTTCATCTCTGCCATACCCAACTCTCACTACTGTAAATTAAAGTATGTATTAGTACTCCTTTATGAACAGCAAGACGTGCCTTATCTGATACCTTCCTGCTGGTCATAAAGGAATGCAATCCTCCATTCAATCGGTTACCCGCACTCACTCTTCTTTCCACATCACCCTCGTGCTTGCCATCTTTTGTAAACATCAAAACTCTTTCACTTGCTCCACTCTCACCTTATATTATAATGTATCTACTTTCCAGATACCTAGAAGACGATGACACAGGCGCAGCAACTGACAAGCTGCGAGATGACGAGGATCTAGAAGAGGATGAGAAGATGGTGGAAGAGCAAGGCAAATTCGAGCGAGCTTACAACTTCCGCTTTGAAGAGCCCGATGAGGAATATGTAAGATAGTTTATATCTTCTATGTCTGCTGTGCTGCTTCCAGCCTAGGACCACTCCATCTCTTCCTGTGTAAGAGGCGACTATAGGAGCACAAACATTTTAACAGTCGGGCGGCGGTCGGTAAAACTTTTCGCACAAATGCATTCCCAAAGTGGGTTGACATCAGGCAGGCTGCCGGTCATAAAACTATTGCCAACTGTTCCAGCTATTTGAAATAAAATTTATTTAACCGTCTCCGTGTCATCAAATCTCATGAACCGTGATAGCTAGACAGTTGAAATCTTCACATATGATGTACCTATTTCTTTTGCCGCTATAACAACAAATGCTAAAAACAGAATAAAATAAATATTTAAGTGGTGGGTGCTCCTAACGTGATTTTTATAGATAATGTTACAGAACCATCGTGCGCGAGTCTAACATGCACTTGGCCGGTTTTTCTTTTTCCCAAACCAGCACAAAAGACATAAAAATATTAAATTTTCATTGAACTTAAAATAGTGTCATCCAATTGGTTTAAGTACTTTATTTTTTCTATAAGTGGAAACTTATTATTGGCTAAGTTTTGTAACTATTTGCTGTTATGCTTACATAGATAAGAAAATAGCTGAGTTTTCCGAAATAAAATAAAATACATATGCCATTCCACAGCTAAAACGCTTCCCGCGCACCATGAACTACATTCGTCCCAAGGACGACCGGCGCGCGCGCAAGCGAGCTGAGGTGCGCACCAGGAAGGAAGAGGAGAAGAAGAAGAAGATGGAGGAGATAGCTAGACTGAAGGCACTGAAGCTGAAAGAGATACAGGAGAAGATTGCGAAGATTAAGGAGGTCACGGGGAACGAGGAGTTGGCGTTTAAGGTAAGCAGTTGGCCGATAGTATAAACAATCTAATATGGACCTTAAGGCGTTGTCATACAGTGCTTAAGCGAGTTTTCTGAGTAAGCCGTCTTAAAAGAAAAAAGGTAATGACCTGGAACTCACTTTAAACAAAATTTATGTTACTCTATAACAAATCTAGTGCGCATGATTTGATACACAAGAAAGATGACCTCCGTGGCGTTGTAACACGCCAGTCTGTCACTCTGGAGGAACCGGGTTCGATCCTCAGCTAGGGAAAGTTGGAAAATGGCCTTTTTCAAATTGTCCTAGGTCTTGGGTGTTTATGTACTATAGGAGTTAGTATTCCATAGTACAAATTTAAAATTAGTTGGGGCCTAGTTAAATTAGTGTGGTTTGTCTTTATCTATTTATTATATAGCAAAATACAAATAAAATCTTACACCCCTCCTAAATTTGCCTTCCCCCTTGCGTTTGCCCACTGTCCAGTGTCTATTTGAGTCCAAGTTAATCAGTTTAACTGTAATGAACAATTATTTTTAGGAAGAGGACATCGAAGGTGACTTCGACCCGGAAGAGCACGACCGGCGAATGCGCGCCATCTTTGATGAGGAATATTACGGTGATGCTGATGATGAGAAACCGGTATTCCCTGACCTTGATGAGGAACTAGAAATAGGTAAGTAATCCGTATCTAGACACGCGGTAGGGTGTCCAGCTAAGTCAAAGAAAAAGGAACTAGCAACGCATTAGCCGTGTGTATATTACACATTTGATCCCTTCACAACTTGACACCTATTAACCTACAGGAACACATGAAATTTTACACATTTATGAAAACTCTTTACCTTGTCTGGAATCCAAAATTTCATAAATGTAGCTCAAACAGTTATTGATATATTAGCGTTTAAAAACTGGCACTTTTGTGACTGACTTCTTCCTCACCTTATATCCCACTTTACGTGGGGTGGGGACAGCATATGACTTGTGAGTCTTCTATTTTCCTTTATCACTGACCTCCCGAGGCTACCGACTTATAGATCAAAAACCGAACCCATTTCGAGATGACCTAGAAACTTGATATTTGGCATCAAGGTAGACTAGGCATACAGGATGATTGTGACCCTCGGAGCTATATTCAAGGAAAGCACTCTATGCGCTAAATAATATATACATGTTCTCTTACAATTACCTTGTTTCATAATAAAAACCAAAGATAAAAGCCCTAAAAGTTGTACGGCAAATTCCCAATCGCAGTGATACCGACCGCCATATGATCGCTCGCCCCGCGCGCCGCCAGTGGGAAGGTCATACGGAAGAATGGAGCGACAGCGAGGTCATTGACACTTATAATACTACGTTAGCAACGTATTGCACCTGTGGGGATTTTTCCTAATGAAAAATAGTAAAAAATAAACTGGCCAAGTGCGAGTTAAACTCGCGTGGAGAGGGTTCCGTACAATTGATTGGAATCTTATAGGTTTTCCTGTAATCTACAAGCAATGAACTATATTTTGTATTTTTTTTCAAAATTTTAGGCTCAGTAGTTTCGGAGATCGGGGGGGGAATGGTCAATTTTAATTCATATTGCAATAATAACAAAAATATATTTGAGATCCTCATAACGAGTCCTTTCATTTGATATATGACACAGTAAGGTTTGCAAAACTTTTTTTTTTAATGTCCTAATTAGTCCCCTGAAAATGACCCTTATTATAAAAAAATATTTATTTACTTTGCACATATGTGTTTGGGTCATAGGATTACAACATTCTACCAAATTTCACCTGATTCGGTCCAGTAGATTCGGAGCAAATTGGCTGTGACAGACGGACGGACAGACAGACGCACGAGTGATCCTATAAGGGTTTCGTTTTTTCATTTTTTGTACGGAACCCTAAAAAGTATTCTTTTTCTTGCTATTTTGTGTTCTATTAGTGATTCTGATTCCATGATTTCAATATAGCTCAGTGTTTCAAAATCAACCTGTATACATGTACATGGTGATTTTTCAGCGGCTTTGGAGCCGAAGGCCACTTCAAAAGGATCGTTAGTAAGGCCCAATCAGCTAGTCAAGATAAAAATTGAGAAACAAAAAATGTTGACTTAAACTCGAAAGTAAAAACGTGAGATCAATTAGTAGCGTAACAAAGTCCGTCGTTCGCCGCGCGAGTACCTACGTATTACTTACGATAAGGCGGGCGTTACTACGTGGTCTCGATCGAAAATCATTTTCGCAACTTTTTCATCTTATGTCGTACACAATTTAATTACGTGAGGAATTTATTTGCTATACATTTTTTTTTCCAAATCAATGAAAATTCATCGCGTACGTAATCTAATAATTCAGATATACAAATATAACGTTTCAGAGAATTGGGAGAAATACGAGAAAGAAAGTGACGAGTTGCGGGGCGGGGGCGGCGGGCCGCACTGCGAAGACGAGGATTTTAACGTAAGAGATCTACTTACAACTTATAACAACATCTTAGTTAGCGTGAGTGATGTACATTCAGATATGTATTTAATTTGGAGTGCTTACCATGTCTACTTTTCTCAATTTTGATTCTACTATCTACTACTAGTCATGCTGAAAGAATACATTTATTTATGTATGACCCCATTCCATTAACTTTGTTTAATTTTTAGATGGACGCCGACTACGACCCAAAACAAGCCCGGACGCACCTAATGGAAGAAATCCAGAAGACTCTTGGAAAAAAACGCAGAAATCGCAAGAAGAAATCCAAGTTAGGACAACTTCTTAGCACGGAAAAGCCTAAATTCGTGCCCACGGTAGCAGACAAGACGTACAATGAGTATATGGAGGAGTACTATAAGATGGACTGCGAAGATGTCATCGGGGGAGATCTGCCCACGAGGTTCAAATATAGGGAGGTGGTGCCGAATGACTATGGACTGACTATAGAAGAGGTACGGTATTCATCTTCAAATTTTTGCACATAATCAAACTATTTAACACAGAATTAGAGTATTTCACACAAAACGGAATCTCTTAAGGTCCCTTGCAATATGCGTCCCCGTTTTTAATTAATTTAAAATTTTCCAGATACTTTTAGCCGACGACAAAGAACTAACCCAATGGGTGCCTCTCAAGAAGATAGTGCGGCACAGGCCGGACAACGTGGAGAAGGGGGACGTGAAGACTTACGCGCAGCGCGCAACGGACGTGCGACTAAAGAAGAAGGTTCTTCCCAGCCTGTTTAAGGACCTGCCCGAGTAAGTTTTTCATATAATTCATATATTTTCTTTAGTCGTGGGGTTCCCGGCAGAGTAGAATAGGACCACTCGAGTCTTCCCGTGGATGTCGTAGAAGGTGACTTAGGAAACACAAACTGAAACGCGATGTGGCTAGTAATCCGTCGCTATTTCCATTTTCCTACATATACGCAACAACATCACCGAGTGCTATAGTTCTAAGCTCTATTTACCTCATAAAAGACCACATAATTTTAAATCTTATACCTTTGACATAAACCAATGAACAAATCATGCCAACGATGCCAATGTTATGGGTTGAAACATGACAGTAAATTATGTTTGTTATCAGGGAACCACAAATAGTTGTTCCTGTTGAAGAGGTGACTAAAAAGAAAAAGAAGAAGAAAAAGAACAAAGACTCCAAACAAAATGAAGAACTTGACAACAATGAACCTAGCACAGAAGTCAATGAAGATACTCCTGCAGAAGAAACTAGAAGTAAGAAAAAGAAGTATAAACAAGCTGATAGTAGCATCGAGAACACTAATCATGAAGCAGAGACAATTACTTCAGAAGTAAATTGTGTAGAAGGTTCTACAGATGAAACTCAATTGGCAAAGCCTAAAAAGAAAAAGAAGAAACATAAAGAAACTGAAAATTCTACAGAGAATACTAGTAATGAAATAGATAACAAAAATATAAGTGGTATGGAAAGTTCGAAAGATCGAAGTCAATTAGATGAACCTAAGAAAAAGGAAAAACATAAAAAATATCAAAAAGATATGGAAAATGTTAATAATGATGTGAAAGGCAGTGCCCAGAAAATCACTGAGAGTATTAAACCTGAAAATAATGAAATAAAGGAGAAAAAGCATAAAGATGGATTTGTAGTAGAAAATGTAAATAATGTTGAACCTAGTCAAGAAAGCAATGTAACTCCCATAAAAAAGAAAAATGAAAATACTTCGAAAGATAATTTGAAACGCAAATTAGATTCGAACACTGATCAAATTCCTAGTAAAAAAAAGAAGAAGAATAAACAATTTGATGGAAAGGGTGGAAAGAAAGATAAATTTAAGAATAGACAGAAGGATGATGGTTCAGGAAATCCCCTAGCAAAGTTATCAGATGAAAGGCTAAAAGCCTACGGGTTGAATCCCAAAAAGTATCGAGGATTCTTAAAGTATAAGAAGTTTTAGAATATTGTTTTACAGGTGTAAGATTTTATTTGTAAATATATTTATAATAATGTTCTACTTTTGTCCTTTAATTTGTTGAACCTTACTTTACATACTACCATAGACTATACCAGCTGCTTTTCGTCCTGCCTGACAGCATATCAAAGGAAGGGGACACATACACAGGACAAACCTTGAAATCTACATAAGGATAGGTGTACCCAGCTTCTGGCCTGGGGGGGCAGGCAAGTCAGATTGTTTTAGGTCAGCAGGTGGTAAATTGCAAGTCTTAATTCTGAGCGCACCTGTCTAGCGTAGTCTGAAAGCGGCAGAATACTGTCACTGTCATGCTTGAACCTTCAATGTCAATTCGTTATAATTGTATTCTGAAGACAATATAATAATCCAATTTTAGAATTTTAGGGTACTCCAGGGGTACTTTTTGATATTAATTAAATAAAGATTACCTCGGTACCTCCTGGTAATTTACCTAGGTAAAAAAAAGATATTTAATTTGTTGTTGAGAGTTGAGAGCTTTGGAGCTTGTTCTGTGGTTGAGAGTAAATAAATCACATGGTAATGTGATCGTTTTTATTTCCAAGATCTTTCATAAAAGAAATACCGCGATGACATGACAATGTTTTTAATGTACACTTACATAATGTTTAAATATCAATATCTTGATTTTCAAGAAAACAATAGTAGATTTTCTATCACAGAGTACTTTATATTATACTGTTTTCTATTGATCGCCTCCAAACTCCAAGCTGCATGTGCCGCGTTTTGTCGCCGTGAACAAGAGTGGAATTCTGATTTAAAAAACTCGCATATACTAGGAAGGTGAGTATTCCGGTTTTTGTTCCCCAAAGATGATATGCAAGGATGATTAAGACCATGCGAAATAGAGAAGAAAAGACAGAACTGTTAAAACAATTAAACTTTGTTTTGCGATCATTTGACCCGATAAAAAAACAAAGCAAATTGCACCTTATTTTGATATTTAGTTACGGTAACTAATTGCTTGCTTACAAAATGATCGAGTCTTCTTTGGTGATTGAATGACATAACAAACAAACGTGTCTATCTATCTCTGTCGTTTACTTACAAACAGCGTTCGTTCGCTTTCACTCTTTCTCGTGAGTGAAATAAGACGGTTTGTTTGGGTCGTGGTCGTGCGTGACTGGAACCCGCCATCTGCCGATTTTGATATTTTCAAAATAGTTGCATTGGTGACCTATGACCCGTGACACCGTAACCTGTTTTATTCCTGTAGATTGAGTTGTGTAATGTGTTCAATTTACCACTATGATACCCAGTCCCAGTCCACTAATTAAAATATTTTTTCTTTCTTTCTTTCAAAACAATAGCGTGAACCTGCTCACATAGCAAATCATTTGGGTCACAGTACTCACAGTTCATTTTTACGACCGAGATCGACAGAATGACTTGTCGATCATACCGTACAAATGAACTGTCTGTGAGTAGTGTGAGTACTGTGTACCCAAATGATCGATAAGATCGAGTCATTTTAACCTGATCACGATATGAGTGGGTCATAATCGACCCGGATCACGATAAATGATCGATTGGCACAGGTCTCATATAAACATTGTATTTTTTTATTTAAAAAAATAGTGAAAGTAGGTATATAAAGAATATTAAGGTAGCAATTTAGTATTGGTTATATGTGGTTATATGTGTAAACTGTTTTGCTTCCAATTATTACGATTTTATTGTTATAGGTATAACTATTGCATGCCTGAAAGGGCAAACTGTTGAAACATACCATATTATGTATCATCTTTTTATACACAGTTAAACAATAAATAAATGTAACTTTTCCTAATGGCCACTTGCCTGATGTCAACCCTCCTTGGGAATGCAGTTGTCCTTTAGACGCCTCTTATGAGTTCCACAGGAAGAGACATATGAGTAACAGCACACACATAACACATCTTAATTATTCAAATATTTAAAACAAACTAGTAACTACAATGTGGTTTCTAGAAGGTGTCAAATTCGTGTCTACTGCAACGCCTAAATTTGGTCAATACTACCCCTACCAATAATTGCAAGGTTTTAAACTTTGTCCAGATATTTCAGTTGTACCATCTGTCAACTCTCATTAGCATGCATCATTGTGATGCACACACTAATTTTGTTTTAGATCACCCACCACACCACTAACTAGTTCCGAATTGGAGATAGACCAGCAGGCTGTGTGTCTGCGTGCATCCCTAGTTCTCTCCCAAACTGATTGCGTGGTCATCCCACTTCCCAATAAGCATGCAGAGATGCAGCATCAGATACTGACATAGTTAAAATGGAAAAGTTAGGGGAGGAAGACAAAGACATTGTAGACATAGTCAAAACAGAGAGTGAATTAGAGGAAGGTATAGAAACTGACGACATAGACAAAACGGAAATTGAGGCACATGAAACAGCCATAGTCAAGACAGAAATAAAAGAAGAGCAAGATATACACATTGTAGAAGTAGGTGAGACCGAAATAGTGGCCGTGGCACCAGCCACAGTAACAACAGAGACGGAAGGCTGGAAAGAATATAAAAAAATAAACAAAGAGGAGGCCATAGGTAAGTCATTTAGATTTTTTTTTTATCGAGTACAGTGATCCCTGCTTTATGTGAGGGATTTGTTTAGGAAAAAAACGCATCAAGTGAAATTCGCGTATATTGGGGGGGGGGGGGGTGTTTTTTTTTTTGCGTGATCATGTCGATGACTAAAAGTGGCAACAACTGGGTACAGGTCACAGAGAATGGGCAGTAGCATTCTCTGTGGAAACACTTGCGATCACCACCCGCGCAGTGTGGTGGTTATTGGCGAATCCTCGCTTTACTGAGAAAGGCCTTTACCCCAGCTGTGGACTATTAGGCCTTTAAAAAATGTACATACAAACGTGGAATTGTACAAGAACACTCTTTGGTTCATTCATAGGAATAATTTCATATTTCAATGATTGCAGGCAGTGTAGCTGAGGAACAAGACGGAGAAGAAAGTTCAAGCAGTGAACAATTTCAGCCTCGAAGAGATCCTCTAGACTATGAACACGGTCGTCCATGCAACATAGGTCAACGTCAGTTTAATAGGAAGCATTGTCTGCTTGCACTTTTCAGGACGCACACTGCTGAGAAACAATATGAATGTAACGTCTGTCAACATAGATTTAAAAGGAAAAGTGATTTAGAAATACATTTGAGAACACACACTGGTGAGAAACCACATGAATGTTCCCATTGTCAGCGTAAGTTTTCTATAAAAGGTAATTTAGATAGACATTTGAGAACACACACTGGTGAAAAACCGTATGAATGTGACGTCTGTCAACAAAGATTTAAGAGTAAAGGTAATTTAGAAAGTCATATGAAAACTCACACTGGTGAGAAACCATATGAATGTTCCTATTGTCACCGTAAATTTACTAAAAATTTTAATTTAGATAGACATTTGAGAACACACACTGGTGAGAAACCATTAAAATGTTTCTATTGTCAACGTAAATTTACTCAAAAAGATGATTTAGCAAGACATTTGAGGTCTCACACTGGTGAGAAACTATATAAATGTGATTTCTGTGGACATAGATTTAAGAAGAGAAGTGATTTAAAAAGACATTTTAAAACACACACTGATGAGAAACCATATGAATGTTCCTATTGTCAACGTAAATTTACTCAAAAAAGTAATTTAGATAGACATTTGAGAACACACACTGGTGAGAAGCCATATGAATGTGAAGTCTGTCAACATAGATTTAAGAGTAAAAGTATTTTAAAAAGTCATATGAAAACTCACACTTGTAAGGAAACCATATAAATGTTCCTATTATTACCGTAATTTTACTCAAAAAGGTGATTTAGAAAGACATTTGAGGTCTCACACTGGTGAGAAACTATATAAATGTGATTTCTGTGAACATAGAGTTAAGAAGAAAAGTGAATTAGAAAGACATTTGAGAACGCACACTGGTGAGAAACCATATGAATGTTCATATTGTCAACCTAAATTTACTCAAGAAAGTAATTTAATTAGACATTTGAGTTCACACACTGGTGAGAAACCACATGAATGTTCCCATTGTCAGCGTAAGTTTACAACAAAAGGTAATTTAGATAGACATTTGAGAACACACACACACACATATGATGTGACGTCTATCAACATAGATTTAAGAATAAAGGTATTTTAGAAAGTCATGAAAACTCACACTGATGTGAAGAGAGACCATTTAAGGCGAGGGGGGTTCACAATTTGCAATACTGTGCGTGTTTTTGAATAATCACTTATTAAACTACTACAGTTTATTCCTCAAAAAAAATACATAAAAATCTAAAGGATTTTCTACAGACACCCACAAAAGCCAAAACATGATTGAGCATTTTTGGCTCGATAGAATAAAAATCAAAAACATACCTCTAAATTTGCCTTTATAATACATATTACTATTTTACACTAACCTACTTGCTTAGATTAACCTACTCGTTTGTTTATACAAACGAGTCAAGTTTTTCGAATGTACTTTGATAACCGGCAGCAGTATGTAGTCGGAACTTTTGGCAGGTGAGTACAATATGAATTTTTAAGTTCAAACATAAGCCAAATTGTTCAAGAGGTTGCCGAGGCGTATCTCGGAAACCCTTACCAAACAAGACAAGTTCGTAGTTTGGAACCAACTAATTTGATAAACTTCCTAGTTTACAGAACGGCCCCTGTAATCGAGTGCGGTGGCCGTTGCTTGTTTACTCGTTTGCAGTAGCGTAACTACCCCTAAAAGAACGGCCCCTGTAATCGAGTGCGGTGGCCGTTGCTTGTTTACTCGTTTGCAGTAGCGTAACTACCCCTAAAAGGGCCCTGTGTCTAAATATGTAACGGGCCCTTTAACTTTACAATACCAAAAAAGGTATTTTTATACAAAGAAAATAATAAATTAAACAAAATTGCGAAATATCGTCGAGCACGGCTCCGGGCCTTTCTTCGCTCTGGACGAATATTTCACTGTGTTTAATTTATTATTTTTTTTTGTATTATATTTATAATTTTTTTGTAGCCAAAACGAATAGATACTTATTTAGATAATAAATTTTTAGGGTTTATAGTTTAGTTATTACTGAGACTCCGCTGTCTGTCCGTCTGTCACAGGGCTCTATCTCTTGAACCGTAATAGACACACTTGAAATTTTCACCGATTATGTATTACTGTAGCCGCTATAACAACAAATACTGAAAATAAAAAAAGATAAAAATTAAAGGGGGTCGCCATACAAAAAACGGGTTTTTTCAGCGTTTTTAACTAAATCTTTATAATGGCATTAACAAGGTACTTGACATTTTCACAGATTATGTATTACTATGGCCGCTATAACAACAAATACTAAAAATAAAAAAAAGTTAAAAATTAAAGGGGGTCGTCATACAAAAAACGTTTTTTTAGCGTTTTAAAACATTGTACGGAGGTACGGAACCCTTCATGTACGAGTCCCACTCGCACTTGACCGTTTATTTGGTAAAATTTTCATATAAAGAGGTGATTGTAAAAAATAGTAATATGTATTATAAAGGCAAAAGAGGTATGTTTGTGATTTTTTTCTATAGAGCCAAAAATGCTCAATCGTGTTTTGGCTATTGTGGGTGTCTGTATAAAAGACTTAAGATTTTTATGTAACATTTTTGAGGAATAAACTGTATTAGTTTAATTACAGTGATTTTTTAAAAACACTCACTGTTTTCTTGACTCTGAACTGGCGGGGCCTTAAACCATTTAAATGTTTCTATTGTCAACGTAAACTTACTCAAAAAGGCGATATAGTGACAGGGAGACATTTGAGGTCTTACACTGGTGAGAATCTATATTAAACCCTAGATAACTAAACTATCCTGGGAGTTACACAATAACTAAACATTCGTCTAGCGGACTACGCATTAAAAAATCTTATATTATCAACATCATTTAACGTGAGGAAGAAATTGTTACATGATTCGTATAAAGGGCTCTTGTGAATAGAGACAAGTATAAATAATTTTATACTAATGATGCCACATACCTTTTATACACATCTACATTATGGGTGCCACAAATTGCATTTTTATATCTAAGGCATCAACTTTATGTCTTCCTTAGCAATTTCGACGGGCAAACGTATAATTTTTTTGTAATATTTCATACTTAAGGAAATGGAGCAGATTCTTCATATGATTTCACCAAGGATATCTCCTATCATGACCTTGATGTCACGTCTCAAAGTTACCGTCCGAACAAGTTGCCGCAACCAAGGCTCCATGAGGTGGTTCGTCAATTTCAAAACAAAATCTCGCCGTGTTGCTATTTTTTTATTATTTTTGATGTTATTCGCGACGTATCATAACATAAGTAGGAGTAATCCTAGTGCAGATGACCATTTATGATGAGTTTTACTGGATACAAATCAAAGAGTTGCTAAAGCACATGTCGGATGCTACCTGAAGTACGTTTCTTTTCATGTTCAAATCATCCGAATTAATAATTTGGGTTCTGTTGTCTTTTACTTGGTACTAAAAAATCTCATTCAGAACCCAAATATTGGCACGAGACATCAGTATCAATGCTGATATTGTATTGACTTGCAACCTTCCAATTATTTGTCATCACCACAGAAGTTAAATTATCTTGTTACTTTTATCAGAGTCATCAATCTTAATAAACGTGAATTTGTACTTTCAGCCTAGGACATATGTTTCCATTTATAAATCCATCAATAATATTAGGTATATGAGAAAAAGTTGAAAACAATTAGTAGTATGAATGACATCTTACTATTAAACCCTAGTCATTAAAAAATAACCGTTTTCATGAAGTTCATATTATTTCCTAGTATGCTAATGTATATTATCTAATTATAATACAAACATTTATTATTTTTATTTATTTTAAAATACTAATATAAAATAAAATGCAATTTAGATACCTTTGAAAATCTGCACCTGTTATAACTAAACTTTCGTAATCTAGACGACGCGGTGATTATAAATCACAAATAAAGACAATTGTTTGCGCAAACGCCGCATTTGTGCCACTTTTCACTCTAATTATGAAGGTATACAAAGGCGTGCAAGCAGGGGGTACGCGAAAGTTTGTGAACTAGACTTATGCAAGGGGTCGCGTAGTCTGCCAGACGAATGTTTAGTTATCTAGGGTTAATGTGTTTTCTGTTAACATAGATTTAAGAGGAAAAGTGATGTAGTGATTTATGCGATAAACGGGTAATTCACGTAAAAAGTTGGCTACAGTCGTCAGTTGTTGAGATAACACTTGAATTTCACGTCTGTCATAAAAGGTTTTATTATATGTGCAATATAACATGTAAAGCTTGTGAACGAGTGCCAAAATAACAAACAAACAGAAATAACTAATACTTAGTAGTATCATAAAGCGAAGCCGAGCTGACCAGCCCCTACTGGTGGCACCCGTTCACGAGTTGACGCTTGGATCAGCCATCGCTAAACGCAACCATATTAGAGGAAATAATTAAATAATCGTACGTATTATACACGAGTCCAGCTATACTGTAATAACAGTCGCTGAAGTAACTAAAGAATGTGGAAAGTTATAAGTACTTTTATTTAAAACTACCCGACATATCCTCATTCCTTGTTTATGTGTCTCTCTTCAAAAATAACGAAAATTCATACCTGCCAACCCTTATTTCACCCCCTTAGGGATGGAATTTTCAAAAATCCTTTCTTAGCGGACGTCTCCTAGTCACAATCTACCTTCCTGCCAAATTTCATCTTCATTGGCTAAGTAGTTTTCGAGATTTCGTAATGAGTAAGTGATTTTCGCTTTTATATATATAGATAATAATAACGTGAGATTTAGGAAATAGCTAACAACTTAATTTAGCCTGTAATTGGTTAATAATTAGTAATTATATAATAAGAAAGCTCGTTGAAGTGGCAGTGGGCAGGACACATAGCGCGACGAACCGATAGCCGATGGGGCAGAAAGGTTCTCGAATGGCGACCAAGTACTGGCAAGCGAAGCGTTGGATACCCACAAGGTGGTCGATCAAGACGATCTGACCAAGGTGGTAGCGCTGGACGCAGGCCGCTCTAGATCGGTCATTTTGGAAATGCTTGGGAGAGGCCTATGTCCAGCAGTGGGCGTTATGCGGCTGAAATGATGATGATGATATAATAGGAAGTATTTTTTTGACTAATTTTATTTCCTTATCCTTTGATATAAGTTTTTTTTTATTTATTTACAAAAACATACATTGAAATGGGATGACCAAAAACCATTCACGGTTTATACGCACATCCAACATCCAAGTATATTAGTATACATATAAATTGTGTTTCTTCACATTTTTTTTAAATATACAGGGTAACTGGTATCTAACGCATAACCTTTTTTGTGCAAGTTCAGTCCATAATACTAAACTACTTTCCATAAAAAACAATATAGAAAAACGAAAATAAAAATTCGGCTTCCCATACATATCAGCACTCAGCCAAATGGATTTTGTATGGGAGGACTATAATGGTTTTTATAAATCATGGACTGAACTTGCACCAAAAAGGTTATACCAGGTCCAGCCAGATACCATATACGCCACCCAAAAGTGACGCCAGTTATAAGACACCAAAATTGGTGTCTTTGTTCTTAGCCCCGCCCACAGCTTGTCATTACGCTATGGAAGTTCACGGCGTCACTACGTAACGACACGGTGATAATTTATTGTAAAAATGACTGTTTGTGCAGTGAAATCGTGCATAAATTACTCTAAAATAAAAGACCAGGAGACGGACATTACTTTTTATAAGTAAGTAAGCAAATTTTCGACTAATTCCTACGTATTATTCGCAGTAGCGGCGTTAGGGTAGGGCGTGGTTCGGCGACCGCCCAGGGCGCCAGATACAAACGGGCGACAGGGGGCGTTTTTGGGCAAAGTAATAATAAATATATAAATAGCAGCTGGTTAATGGCGGCAACTCCTAGACTCTTATTTGTATGGGGTGCATACATTTGAAGAATCGTATATCGTCGATAAAAAGTTAGTCGTTATAATGTTATTTACAAATAACATTTATTTTTACCCGTCTGCGCCAGAAGGAGGGTTATGTTTATCGAGTGTATGTATATGTATTTATTTGGCACGCTCTACAGCCTAAACGGCTTGGATGATTTTAGCTTGAGAGGTGTCATTAGATTTGTCTTAATTCTGAGAGTGACATTAGATATATTAAAAATTTTAAAAATACAATATGGCGGATTTTTGGTGCCAAATGACATATACCTATTTTTTCATTTCAAATATTTTATTGTTAAAAACCAATCAAGTGGTTTATCAAAAGATACCACTTGATTGGTTTTTAACAATAATAAGGATTACAAATATATATAACTTATACGTTTTAATGTAATTTGCAATGAAAAATACTAAAAACAACATATAATCACGCTGATGCTGTATCAAGTAGTCGGGTTTTTTTTTTAAATAATTACTTGTTTCCGTAAATTTCCTACTGATCCCAGATCCCACTGAAATTTCCTAGTGACATCCAGTCATTGGACTGAAATAATAAGACGGAAAATGAATTCTGGTGGAAGTGGCAGCCTAAAGAAAGGATGTTTTCAGCTAACTTTCGTGTCCAGGACACATACACAACAAAGAGTGGTCGTCGAACAATCGCTCAGGGGCTGTGCCTACAAAGCCTACTATACCTACTATTAGTGCCTACAAAATGCCAGACAGAAAATTCAAAGCTTATGTAAAGAAAGTACTTTGTGAGAAGGCTTATTATAGGACCGATGACTATCTTAAAGACAAAAAGGTCTGGCTTGAGCTTGGCGCGGGTCCCTCTTAAAGGTTTGTATACTTAGACATGTCATAATTTAGGTACATTGGTACATACTAAATTTACAAATTGACATTATTTTAAATTTCGTAATTCTTATAATTCAATTTAATTATGACATAATAAACAATGTAATCTCTGTCCATCTATATAACTAATTTTAAGTTTTTAGTTTGTTAGTTGACGTCTTTGGAGAAAACGTGCAGTGCAGTTTGTTGCCGCTTCTTCTGCACTTGCGCCTAGGAAGCGGCGTAAACTTAGCTTTAAGTAACGATTTGACGTCAACATTTGTGCAAAACAAAACAAAGTGACTATTATTAAGAGATATTATAAATATCCTATGATAATAAAGATATTTTGAATTGAATTGAAAGGTATTTTATGGACTTTTGAGGACTCAAATAAATAATGTTGATTTGATACGTGTTTTTTTCTTTTACCTATTTTAATATAATTTTTGTTTACCTACATACACAATAAAGCTTAGGGGTCGTCCACATACTACGTCACGCAAAATTTCTGGACATGTCACGCTTTTTCCGATCCCTATGACACGTACCGACACGTTTGGCATGACTCCCCCTCCCCCTATCACTATAACGTAATATGTGAATGACCCTTACGAGGTTTAATTTTATACACTTATTTATAACTAGCTGTGCCCGCGACTTCGTTCGCGTGGTTGTCGGAACGTAATGTTATATAGCCTAAAGCCTTCCTCTATAAATGGACTACCCAACAAAAAAAGAATTTTTCAAATCGGACCTTTAGTTCCTGAGATTAGCGCGTTTAAACAAACAAACAAACTCTTCCGCTTTATAATATTAGTATAGATGAAGTACTCTTAACCAACAACATATTTATTTGAATAAAGATTAATATTATTATGTTGATACAACTTAAACAAATTATTTCGACCAAATTAGGTACCATAAAAACGGTTTTTGTGAGTTAATCTTAAAAGATAGACATATACTATCGCGGACTGTTTTTTAGATCATTAAAAGAGCTATTATTCTTTAATACATATTTTTTGTGTATCTTGAACCGTTTTCACGGCGCACGCAACGGAAAGCTTCAAAGATGAAATAATTTCTCCCGTTTTTTACACATTTACCACTATATCTTTGCTCCTATTGGTCGTAGCGTGATGTTATATAGCCTATAGCCTTCCTCGATAACTGGACTATACAACACAAAAAGAATTATTCAATTCGAACCAGTAGTTTCGGAGATTAGCGCGTTCAAACAAACAAACAAACAAACAAACTCTTCAGCTTTATAATATTAGTATAGATTTATAATTTGTCAATATGAATAAGAACAACACGTAGAAAAATATCGCTTATTTGTGAGGTAAGGCAGAAGAAAATTATAAAAAAACGAAGAACATTAGAAAAAGGAAAAGACGTACCTACGTAAGAATCACCGCGTCACGCCGAGTTGCGCCGATTCGATTGACTTCGGCACTTCACACGAGCGGCATCGGCGTCTTCCGGGCCTTCCAGCGACTTTACAAGAATTCGCTGCTTGACGCGCGACGACTTTTTGAGTTCGAAACATTAGGTATTCGATTGAAATAAAGTTAATTATGCTATTTAAATGTAAATTGAGCCTAACCCTGTATACAAAATGTTACCGCAGGCGCAGTGCAGCCGAATGTCATAATCAGGTACGTGCTATTTTTTAACGAGGGAGTCAGATACACAAAAAACTTGTACTTTTCAACTCACCACAGTCGTCGTCGTCGTGTCACAGCGTATGAAAGTATTTTCATCATCATCATCATATCAGCCACAGGAAGTCAGGACATAGGCCTCCCTAAAGGATTTCCAAAATGAATGAAGCGGCCTGCATCCAGCGTTTTTCTCCAACCTTGCTCAGGTCGTCTGACCACCTAGCAGGTGGTTATCCTACGCTGCGCTTGCCGATACGTGGCCGCCATTCGAGAACCTTTCTGCCCCATCGGCCATCGGTTCTTCGCGCTATGTGCCCCGCTCACTGCCACTTCAATGAGCTAATCCGCTGGGTTATGTCTGTGACCTTAGTTCTTCTACGAATCTCCTCATTTCTGATTCGATCACATAGAGAAACACCTAGCATAGCCCTCTCCATAGCCCGTTGAGCGACCTTGAGCCTTCTTATAAGACGTAAGGGACCACGTTTCAGAGCCATAAGTCATCACTGAGAGGTAACACACATTGATGAAGCACTTTCGTTTTGAGGCAAAAATACCCCAGTATTTTGGACGAGAAGACACTGCGTAAATTCTCGAACGCTGCCCAGCCGAGTCGGATTCATTGAAAGACCTCTTCCTCGAAGCTGGAACTTCCTGCCTAAATCAATTGACCCAGGTAGATATACTGGTCTACGACTTCGAGGGTGGAGCTCCTAACAGAAACAGGTAAAGGCGTTACGTGCATGTTCGACATGACCTTCGTCTTGTCAATGTTCATTTTCAGGTCAACCTGTTGGGAAACTCGATTTAGGTCTTCAAGCATCGTACTAAGTCCCCCATCGATTCTGCCATGACAAGATATCGTCGGCAAATCGGAGGTAAGTGATATACTCGCCATTGATGTTAATGCCCAGTCCTTTCCATTCTAGAAGCTTGAAGGCATCTTCCAGAGCAGCGGTAAACAGTTTTCGAGATATGACATCTCCCTGTCTCACGCCTCTTTGCAATGGAATAGCCTTCGTCCTGAGCTCCTGTACTCGGACCGACATAGTGGCTTTGTTGAATAAACACTTCAATACCTCGATCGATGTACCGATAGTCAATACGGCATAACGGCACCGCTGGAGAGACTGAAGCACGGTCCATGTTTCGATCGAATCGAAGGCTTTCTCATAGACCACGAACCCCAAGCATAACGGCTGGTTATACTCCCTCGTCTTCTCTATAACCTGCCGCAGCGTATGGATGTGGTGTGGTCCATGGTACTATAGCCTTTTTGGAACCCGGTTTGTTAGGGAGGTAGGAAGGCATCAACTCTGTTAGACGGTTCGTTATGACTCTCGAAAACAACTTATAGACATGACTCAGAAGTGTGATGGGCCTATAGTTCTTTAAGAGAGTGATGTCACTGTCACCTTTTTGAAGAAGAGAACCACCTCACCCCTGTTCCACGCCTCTAGCGTCACTCCCCCGTGTAGAATGGAATTAAAGAGCCTTTGAAATACTTTCAGTACCGGCGCGGCGGCGTTCCGCCCGCTTTCAAAAGCTCTGCCTGCTGTCATTCCTTCCTCTCCCGGCGCCTTGTTATTTTTAAGCTGTTTGAGAGCCATCCTACACGAGCGATACGACACGATCAATTTGTTTAAAACATAGGTAATAGAAAGAAAAGTTGAAGCAAGAAGAGGGAGAAGGAAGACCAAGCATATGTCGATCCAAGTAAAAGGAAAAAGGTGACGTTGTGTCGTGTACTCGTGTCGTATAGCGGTGAGGTCAAAAGGATGGCTGAGGAGAGGGAGACATGGTGACAGACTTGAGAATTTACGACGGACGAGGTCAACCAATTAAATACATTACCGGTTTTTTAGGCTCGTCGGATAAATTTTAACTATTTTGGTTTTAATGGGAGATTTTTATTATATGGCAACTCAAACCAGTTGACAGCTAACATTGACAGTGACGTTCATCTCTTGATTTGTCTATTCCTCTTTCTGCTATCTTTCTTTTAGGGCGAGCCGTGTCAACGGGAACAGGTGATTATTTTCGATATTTTCAATGAAAATCTAGAAATACTAATGTAATTTTATAAAACAGTACATTGTTAAAAGGTGTGTGACTATAACTTTCGTAAATTAATCGGCATTTCTTTGATGAATGTCGATTTTGTAAACATTCCGCCATAACCTCTAACATAGCCTCAAAGTAGATCATAGCGATTAAAACATGATCGTAATGAGTGGACAACGAGGCAACAGCAACGCCGTGGATAAATCCCCAGTGCTGTAACCTGGAAATCATTCCATGTGTCTGTGCTAATTGTGGTTTTGCGGCGACAAGTATTACCATAATGTAACCTATAATCAGTGAAGTTTTTCGTGATTGTAACCAAAGTTTGTGTTATTAGCTCGCCAAGATGGTGAACAACAGAGTACCGTCGGTATTCTCGAAGACATACGTGACTCCTCGTCGTCCATTCGAGAAGGCTCGCTTGGACCAGGAGTTGAAGATCATCGGAGAATATGGTCTCCGTAACAAGCGCGAAGTATGGAGGGTGAAGTACACGCTGGCGCGCATCCGTAAGGCTGCTCGTGAGCTGCTGACGCTGGAGGAAAAAGACCCAAAGAGGTTGTTTGAAGGTATGTCACATGTTCTTGTGTTTATGATATCCTTGGTTTGTAATTGTCCATTTCGTTACTCTTCCATCGTGGCTAGCTCACACCAAGTGAACATTTTGATATTTAGAATCAGACAGGCAGAATTCAGTAAATTCACAATGTTTTTGAATATAAATAACATTAACTGGTTGGTTAGGGATGTGGACTGGGTCTGTAAAATATTATTTTTAACCGACTCCAAAAAAGGAGGCGGTTATCAATTCGACTATGTTTTTTTTAATTTTATGTATGTTTGTTACGCGATATCTTCGCCAATTGTAAACCGATTTTGATGATTCTTTTTTTATTTGAAAGCCTTTACTACCAAGTTGGTCCCATTTTAATTTGGTGAAGATATGAAGAACTTTGTAGATATGGAAGAAAGTCCTAAAAAAAATTGAAGTGTTTTTTTTTTGTTAAAAATTTAATTATATTTAGTCTTAGATTGTCTAGGATAGGTAAATAGTTCTTTTTAAATAAAGATTACTTACACCATAAAACAATATCTTTAATGTACTATTATTTGAAAATGAAAATATTTATTTGTAGTATTAAGTTTTGTTACATACAGTGTTGGAGAATATTATTTGGATTAATAAATCTTTCAGCTTATGCATAAATGTGTTTAGCGCTACTAAGTTAATTAAATTCCCATAGATACAGCTCATTGATGTTTCGGAGTAGACGTGTTTAACATGACTGTCTAGTGAATATTGTACTAGATTGTGAGGTCATGTGAAATTTAAATGTGCTGTATCTTTGTAACTTTTGCTCATAAGAGAAAAGTAAAAGATGGTCGACTTGAAAGTAGACGGGTATCTAATAAAGGAAAAGGTAGACCGAGAAAAACGTGGGAAGAATTCGTGAGATCAGGAGGCAAAGCTTTATATTTGTAGTTTCATTTTAATGATGATAAATATCTGGCAACCTCTTGTCAGAAGCAACTTTGTTGATACCCTTTACACAACTGACACATACTTAAAACCCTTAAAACATCCCGTAAATTACACTAGATTTACAAATACCCGTAACTTTCCAGGCAATGCGCTGCTTCGTCGTCTGGTCAGGATCGGAGTGCTGGATGAGAAACAGATGAAGCTTGATTACGTGCTCGGTCTGAAGATTGAGGACTTCTTGGAGCGCCGTCTGCAGACCCAGGTCTTCAAGGCTGGTCTCGCCAAGTCTATCCATCATGCCCGTATTCTCATCAGACAGAGGCACATCCGGTAAGGAATCCTTTTATTTTTAAGTCATTTCAAATTCTAGACTATTAGAGTTGTTTGTAGCCTATTTTTGAAATGCTAACAAAACCATTTAACATTTAGCTGATAAAAAAATTAAAGGCTTGTAGCAAAGGAATTAATTACAAGATGCCATCTTTGAAGAAAAATACCATGGGGCGATTTCACCAAAGTCAGATAAGTCTTATTTCAAGAATAATGATGTAAGTTACTCTGGGATAGCAAATTTTACATTTCACTAACAACTTAACCTAAGAATAAAATCCCGATTTTGAAGGAATAAGGAGTTATTCCTTGGTTAAAAATGGCCTCCAGGCTGTCAGCTGTTATGTTACTTCAATAGAACAGTCCCACTCCCACATTGGCAAACTAATAGTCTACACATACATAATTTTTTTTGGAAGTTCATTCAATTGACCTTTTGAACAGCTGTCTTTATCCCTAATGGGGCAGACAAGCATTTTGAGTATTGTGGGTCCAGATCCAAAGCTGAACGCACCTAGTATTAGCTTTTTCCAGTTTGTATTACGTCTTTGTTTCTCGATTTATTACACAATTTAATGAAAACAATAAATGCAGGTAACAAAACCTCTGCGGATCCACTGAAGCCGCACAATGGTTGACACTCCATGCTGAATTGCATTCTAACAGACCACTTGAACCTCAACCCGGTTGAGTTCAATGTCTTGAAATTGTTTATACCCCTCTGCGGGGAGGAGGTAACGTATGAAAATGTTTGAATTTAACATAAAATAGTATGGGAAAACTTGGCAGTGTGGTTTTTCAGTCTAGATTACCACTAGTTCCATCTGTTCCTAGTCGTGAGGCGAATAAAGGACAAAGCTGAAAACATCTCGTGCAACAATTGCATTTCTATGGAGGATTGAAGGTGAGCGGCGGCTGGTTGGAAACCAGACAAATCCAGATCATTTTGTTTGACTTCTGCATGGCCATGCCATGCAGAAGTCAAACAAACTGTATTGAATTGAACAATGTATCCAGTCCACAAAAGGGGAGACAGAAGATTCTCGATGCCGCCCTCATGTGCAAGGGGCTGAAGATTGTTAATTTGGGGTCTGAAAGTCACAAAACTATAAAAGTTGGAGAAAACTTCTGTTAGGGCTCAGACAGCACTGGCGTGCTCGGTCGACGACCTGTATACCTGTGTCATATGCCGTATGTTATTACGGGCAGAGTAAGTTTTGCACCCGGTGCATAAAAGATAATTTTCATGCTTTTTCTGATGCCCACTAGAAACATCATCAAAATTCTATCTATAAATTCCTCGACGTGTTGCTCCTTATGGGCTAATCCGGTACTGCTGCTGTTATGAGCTGTCGCCGACGGTCACAGCTGTTATATGAGTCCTAACATAATTAACATTTTTCCTCAAGAATTGTAATTGTTTTTTAAATATTTATAACGATTTGTCTCGTTTCCCCCCAGCGTCCGCAAGCAAGTGGTGAACATCCCGTCGTTCATCGTGCGCCTGGACTCGGGCAAGCACATCGACTTCTCGCTGAAGTCTCCGTTCGGCGGCGGCCGGCCGGGCCGCGTCAAGAGGAAGAACCTGCGCAAGGGACAGGCGGGCGGCGCCACCAACGACGAGGAGGAAGATTAGACAATAAACACGCTGAAATAAGCTATTTACATATTTTATTTTACGTCACCTTAGTCACAATACATAACTTACATTACAGTATAAAGGATAATAGGTACTTTGGGTAATATTCATAACATCATAACTTAAAATCTAGGTGGATGACAACACTACATGTTCATTTCCCAGAAACAACATGGGAGTTACTCCAAAGCTGCACGTCATGAATTACGTGCCTTACGTCTGCAGAGCCATATCGGAAAAAGATAGAGCCCTAAAATGTGGACTGCGCAGCTACTGTGATTTTTTTTTGAGAACCAAACAAGTTATATGTATAATGAGCAATTTTTATATAAAATTACGATATACCTAGGTACATTAAACGTACTTTTATATAAAAATATTTAGACATAATCACGCCTGTTTCCCACTTGGAGGTACATAGCATGGTATAATAAACCATGGTACATGGACTTACATGAAGGGTTCCGTACCACAGTACAATGTTTTAAAACGCTGATGAAACACTTTCTTGTATGGCGACCCCCTTTAATTTTAAACTATTTTTAGGGTTCCGTACCCAAAGGGTGCAAACGGAACCCTATTACTGTGACTCCGCTGTCTGTCCGTCAGTCATTGGGCTCTATCTCTTGAACCGTAATAGCTAGACACTTGAAATTTTCACCGATTATGTATTACTGTGGCCGCTATAACAAATACTAAAAATAAAAAAATTAAGAGGGTCGTCATACAAGAAACGTGTTTTTTTCAGCGTTTTAAACTTAATCTTTATAATGGCATTAATTAGATAATTGAAATTTTCACCAATTATGTATTACTATTATTAAATTAATGCATACGGGAATTAACGCGAAACGTACCTTTTTTTATTTATTCGCGTTAATTCCCGTATGCATTAATTTAATAATAATGCATACGGGAGTTTAAAAGTATTTATGTATTACTATGACCACAATAACAACACATACTAAAAATAAAATAAAGTTAAACATTAAAAGGGGTCGTCTTACAAGAAACGTGTTTCTTCAGCGTTTTAAAACATTGTACGGTGGTACGGAACCCTTCATGTACGAGTCCGACTCGCACTTGCCCGTTTATTTATTTTTAGTATGTGTTATAGCGGCCACAGCAATACATAATCGGTGAAAATTTTAAGCGTCTAGCTATAACGGTTCAAGAGATAGAGCCCTGTCTGTGTGTGACAGACAGCGGAGTCTCAGTAATAGGGTCCCGTTTGCAGCCTTTGGGTACGGAACCCTAATAAAATAGTATTTACAATTTTAGAAAACGAGAAGTTTTCATATAGAATCTTTCATTAACGTTCGCCAGTACCACCACTAATCCTCTTCACCCAAACAGACATCGTTCATCTTGTCAACAGCTTCGTTCTCTCTCAGCTGGTCCAGACACAGCGCCAGGATCCGCTCCAGTCCCCGCGCCGAGCTCTCTGAGGAGTACACCTGGGTGTCGGGCACGTGGACGAACAGTGTTCGGGTGTTGTCCACGCTCAGCGATGTGTAGTAGATGTACTCGCAGAGGTATCTGAAATAGTAGAAAAAAAACAAAATTTACCTAGGTACATTAAACGTACTTTTATATAAAAATATTTAGACATAATCACGCCTGTTTCCCACTTGGAGGTACATAGCATGGTATAATAAACCATGGTACATGGACTTACATGAAGGGTTCCGTACCACAGTACAATGTTTTAAAACGCTGATGAAACACTTTCTTGTATGGCGACCCCCTTTAATTTTAAACTATTTTTAGGGTTCCGTACCCAAAGGGTGCAAACGGAACCCTATTACTGTGACTCCGCTGTCTGTCCGTCAGTCATTGGGCTCTATCTCTTGAACCGTAATAGCTAGACACTTGAAATTTTCACCGATTATGTATTACTGTGGCCGCTATAACAAATACTAAAAATAAAAAAATTAAGAGGGTCGTCATACAAGAAACGTGTTTTTTTCAGCGTTTTAAACTTAATCTTTATAATGGCATTAATTAGATAATTGAAATTTTCACCAATTATGTATTACTATTATTAAATTAATGCATACGGGAATTAACGCGAAACGTACCTTTTTTTATTTATTCGCGTTAATTCCCGTATGCATTAATTTAATAATAATGCATACGGGAGTTTAAAAGTATTTATGTATTACTATGACCACAATAACAACACATACTAAAAATAAAATAAAGTTAAACATTAAAAGGGGTCGTCTTACAAGAAACGTGTTTCTTCAGCGTTTTAAAACATTGTACGGTGGTACGGAACCCTTCATGTACGAGTCCGACTCGCACTTGCCCGTTTATTTATTTTTAGTATGTGTTATAGCGGCCACAGCAATACATAATCGGTGAAAATTTTAAGCGTCTAGCTATAACGGTTCAAGAGATAGAGCCCTGTCTGTGTGTGACAGACAGCGGAGTCTCAGTAATAGGGTCCCGTTTGCAGCCTTTGGGTACGGAACCCTAATAAAATAGTATTTACAATTTTAGAAAACGAGAAGTTTTCATATAGAATCTTTCATTAACGTTCGCCAGTACCACCACTAATCCTCTTCACCCAAACAGACATCGTTCATCTTGTCAACAGCTTCGTTCTCTCTCAGCTGGTCCAGACACAGCGCCAGGATCCGCTCCAGTCCCCGCGCCGAGCTCTCTGAGGAGTACACCTGGGTGTCGGGCACGTGGACGAACAGTGTTCGGGTGTTGTCCACGCTCAGCGATGTGTAGTAGATGTACTCGCAGAGGTATCTGAAATAGTAGAAAAAAAACAAAATTTAGGGTGACACCAATACAAATCTCAACGATGGAAGTGGTATTTGACTCGGTCTCAGAAACTGAATCATATCCTGGGTTTAGCTGATCTTAAGGTCTTATCGTAATCTATACTAATATTAAAAAGCGGAAGAGTTTGTTTAAACGCGCTAATCTCAGGAAATAATGGTCCGATTTGAAAAATTCCTTTTTTTGTTGGGTAGTCCAATTATAGAGAAAGGCTTTAGGCTATATAACATTACGTTCCGACAACCACGCGAACGAAGTCGCGGGCACAGCTAGTCAAAGATAATATAATTACTAACGTCCGTAATAAAGTTAACACATATTATCAAAAATGTTCAGTTTCATCCATTTTCTCAAGTAAAAAGGGAACTGGTCAAAACCCTTTAATCAAGAATAATGACATCATTTTCGGTTAACCCGTGTGGTTCCGGGTTAGAATAGGACCACTCCATCTCTTCCTGTGGATGTCGTAAGAGACGACTATAGGACTAAGCACAAACATTTCTTGCTATAATTGCATTCCCAAGGAGAGGTCGGGCGGCGGCTGGTTGTGAAACTTCAAATACAAATACATTCCCAAAGAGGGTTGACGTCAGGCAGGCGGTCGGTCGTAAAACTGTAGCCAAATCATTTAAACTGTTCCGGCTATTTCTTCTCCATTTTGCAAGGTCTGGCATCCTTGGTTGACCATTGACATGCATGTTATATTTGGAGGAGAAAATCGGGAAAACGCACCCTGGGCTCTGAAGCAGTACAGCTGAGGATGCAACCGGGAACGCGCTTAGACGAAGAAGAATGACATCGTTATCGGTTATAATAATAACCGATAACAATGTTATTATTCTTGGTATAGGTAGGTATGATACTTATAACTTATATCTGTGCTTATACATATGTATCATACCTACCTATGTATTTACATTAGTATTGTATGCACTTGCACATTTATGTATTTATTGCGACACGCGCGTGTCAATGATATCAGTGGAACAATAGGCAATATTATGATAATGGATAACGTACCTATTTTTCTGTGATATGTTATTTGCTGTAAATATCAAAATCAAGAGTTATCTCAGTCAAACAGAATCCTTTGTCTTATGAGACTGCTGACTTTCTTTCATGCTGGTTTGGGAGAAAAGAAATTGAATCTTCCAACTGCTTCTCTTTAAATAGGCGAAAATTAGATTCATTTTAATAGGCGATGCGGCTAGCAACCCATCACTATTTTGATTCCTTTTTCCACCACTTTGCCCACCATCACACTAAAAGTGGCCTTTGGGTCTTGCGCTCCTGGGCTCTGCTTAGAACCCTAAGGCCCAAAATGTTTTGTCTGCCCCAGTAGGGATAAATATGTGATAGTGTATGAGTATAAGACTGGGATACAAAGAAGAATAGATCAGTGTCATCTCGTTACCATCTTTATCAACCTCTGACCTAGGAAGTATAGTTTCTACCCACTGCCTCCAATAGTCAAACAGTGTCTTGGGGTCAGAGGTCTGGGCATGTCATCATTATCAGGTCTTTTTCAGTCTCCACTGCAGGAGCAGGACCCTCTAAACTACCAGAGCCATACTTAGAGGATTTGGCCTACTCTTCACGCTGGCAAGACGGGTTGGAGAGGTGTCATTGATATTTTATAAGCTTTGTTTAGCTTGTGTTTTTTCTTAAGTCTCCTACGACATTTACGGGAAGACTTGGAGTGGTCCTATTCTACTCTGCCGGGAACCGCACCGCAAATTTTGTGACCTTTTATTTTCTTATCAGTCATAATCATCAGGTCTTTTCTTAGTCTCCACTGCAGGAGCACGCCCTCTGTACTACCAGAGCCATATATCAGCCAGAGCAGTCAGAGGATTTGGCCTACACTCTCCACGGTGGCCACCATTCCTATCAGTATAAAATATTAATTTCTTTTTAACCCAGTCCACATCACCATCAGGTGTCCAGGTTTAAGATGTGTAACAAGATACAAAAGGAAACTCACCTGCCAGCATCTTTTGACACGACAGCACTGGTTTTCTCTTCAGACGGGTTTCCATCATTGAATTCCTTACATATCCTCTCAACGTTCAACTTGGTGTGCATCCGGATAGCTCCGTCGGCGGGGCAGGCATGGTTGGGCGGGCATTTGTCAAAGTAATCCATCCGCTGGTAGCCCTTCTTGTGCGCTTGGGCTTCTAGGGTCAGTTTGTTGGCTACACTTGATACTCCCACGTGGATCATTAACTAAAACAATATTTGTATATTTATTTCTAATTATTACATAACAATACATTAAATAAATTAAACAAAAACTAATTAAATAAATAGCAAACTATTTTTTAAAGTAAAACATTTTGTATACAAAATTGACCCCAGATCACTACGGTCACAGGGCCTAAGAGAATGGCGGCATTGCCACATTGAATGGCCAGACTTAATCGTTGGCCAAAATGTGCACCAGCTCAGCAAGTGGAGATTTCTTTGTACAATTGACGCTTATTGTAAGAGATGTATGTAATGCAATAAAGTCATCTTTAATGCACAATGAAAATCCAATGAAAACAGTGTTCATATTCAATACATGGCGCCATGCAAGGTATACAACGGAATCAAAATGTTACGAGACTTAAAAGCTGCCAATACACAATATAGTTTCACTCAATATGAATATAAATGTCTACATTTTTTATGTGAAATTATTGTGTATTGGCCGCTTTTATTAAAGTTTTGTAAGTATGCATTATTTTATTACGAGCTTTTATTTAGTTAAAAGTCACAAGTCAAATTTTGCAAACCAAAGCCACTTATTTACTGTTTTCCTATATGTGCAGATTTTTTCATGCCTATGTATAATCGATGATGAGACTCTCGTCAGCTGTCTCGATCCTCTGGCTCTACGTAGGGATGTTGCATCCTTGTGCATTTTTTATCGCATTTATCATGGGGAATGTTCTGAAGAATTGTTCGACCTAATACCTGCTGCAAAATTTCACCACTACACCACCCGCCTGAAATTAAAATACCATCCACATCACCTGGATAGTTGGCAATCAACCACCGTACGTTTTAAAAGGAACTTCCTGCCACGTACGACCGAACTGTGGAATCAACTTCCTGCAGCGGTGTTCCCGAACCGATACGACATTGAAACCTTCAAAAAACGAGTCTATATCTTCCTGAAAGGCCGGTAACGCTCTTGTTACACCCCTGGTGTTGCAGTTGTCCATGGACAGTGGTGATCACTTACCATTAGGTGACCCGCTTGTTCGTTTGCCGCCCTATAACATAATAATAATAAAAAATAATAAAAGTAAATTGGATGACAATGCAATGTCATAAAGATGGTCTGAAATTCTATGCCTATTTCGATAGACAACCTGGGCAGATATTAAAAGCAGAGGCTTTCCTGTAAATTTTTTTAGACCATTAAAGATAAGAGGATTAATTGAATTACAGGTACCTTAGGTTCATGGGTATCCCACAACGCGGGCACAAACTCGTCCACATTCTCATACGTGACAGGAATCTCCAGCTGCACCAGCTCGATGTTGTGTTTTCTTTCGATTTCATCTTTATTCATCAATTTTACTGCCTCCCAACTTGCGTTCACTGGGTGATTCGCGAACGGACCAAAACCCGTCACCAGAACTATTGGTTTGAATAAATAATCCATGACGTTTCGGTGTCGCACACACTAATTATTTGTTTAAGAGAATTAAAAGTAAAACGACTCATCCAATAATATTCCTATTTTGGACGCGATTACAAGTTTTGAAATGTTTTGACTGAAATAATTTGACAGCTAATGGCGGAAGTCAGCTGATTTTTTAATTATGTTGGTAATATGCTAGGGCTGCCAGTATCATACCGAAGGTACATATAAAACAATGCTGTATGGATACAATAACATTTACCAAGTTTAATAGAAAAAAGTCAGTATTCATTCAAAAAAGTTCATTCAATAAAGTTTTCAACTTTTCATTCATTCATTTATCTGTCTAGTGTCTGAATTTTCAAAGCGCGTTTTTGTGATAGAATTATGTTTTATTTATTAAATTAACGAAATATTAGCTCAATTGCTGCATACACAGCGCTATTCAGGGGTTTATAAAGAGAGCTGTTATAATAACAGTGTGAAAATCACAAGTGTTTACTCATTTTTAGGTTATGTTAGCACTGTATCCATATTTTAGTCAAAACGCTAATTTAAAATGAGTGACGGAGATTCTAATAACAATTGCCGGATGGTGGCGATACCACGGCCATTTGTGAAGCGGAAAGTAGAATGCGCTGGTGCCGCATTCCTAAGATACTATAGCATAAAGTGCCATGGCGAGGATGCTTTATTTAGTACGTCAAACTCCAAAGAAAAAGCGGAGGAGGTGATCTTCGAGGATGACGTCGACTACTTACGCAGTTTAGACCCCAAGGACTGGAAGAATCAGGACCATTATGCTGTGTTAGGTATAAAAAATCTGCGTAACAAAGCGACCGACGATGACATCAAGCGCGCATACCGTCAGAAGGTGTTAAAACACCACCCCGACAAACGGAAGGCTCAGGGGGAGGACGTCCGCAGCGACGATGACTACTTCACGTGCATCACAAAAGCGTACGAGATTCTAGGAACACCAATCAAGCGCCGCTCGTACGATTCCATAGATCCTTTAGTGGACGACAACATACCAACTAGTTCTGAAATTAAAAAGGAAGGTTTTTACCAAGCGTTCGGCAAATACTTTGAAATTAACGCACGGTGGTCAGAGAAACGGAATGTGCCTTTATTGGGTGATGAGAATAGTGCCCGCGAGCAAGTAGAGAAGTTTTATGCGTTTTGGTACGAGTTTGACTCATGGCGCGAGTTCTCTTACCTCGATGAGGAAGAGAAAGAGAGGGGAGCGGACCGGGAGGAGCGTCGGTGGATCGAGAAGCAGAACAAGGCAGCTCGAGCTAAGCTAAAAAAGGAGGAGATGGCTAGGATACGTAGTCTGGTGGACCTGGCATATGCCAATGACCCCAGGATACTGAGATTCAAACAGGAGGATAAGGATAAGAAGCTGGCTGCTAAAAGGGCAAGACAAGTAAGTTTTTTAGATATCTTTAATTCCTACACTTTCCTTATGAACACTTCAAGTCCAAATTATTATTAGGTACTTTCAAAATTTAATTTATGTATCTGACTCTTCTACATTTAGATTTTTATTTAAATTTATTTCTATCACAATCTTATTTCATTATTTTGTTTCTTTTACACCTCATTATCACACTTAACATGGCCTTTGAGTCTTGTGGCCCTGGGCTCTGTCTACCCCAATAAGGATAAATATGTGATAATGTATAAATATATTAATAACATCTGGTCAAACTTAAAATAAATAAATAAATGTATAGGGACAAATCAAACTCATTGAGCTAGGCTCAAAGCAAGTTTAAACTTGTGTTATGGGATACTAAATTTTATAATAAATACATATACATGACCCAGGACAATTTGAAAAAGGCCATTTGCCAATTTACTCTGGCTGGGGATTAAACCCAGAACCTCCAGATTGACGGACTAGCGTGTTTTCCATTGTGCCACAGAAGTCGCCAAAAGCTAATTAGAGCTAATTCATTGTAATCATTATCTACCAATTTGCCTTTGGGACATTTTTTTTTGTTTCTTCAAATTTGCAATCAGTCGTCAACTATGAGTGGATGAGTTCAAGTCAATATTTTAAAGGTGGTGATCCCCACCAGTAGCAGCCTTGCTGAATAACTGGAACTCAGTCCTTGGTTATCATCACGACGTTTTACACGTTTTTATAGCTGTCTATTTGGGGCAGAGTTTAATGTCAAGTCACTTCAATAATTTCGTAAAAAAGTACCAAATGTTGACAAAACATTCCTCTGCAATTCCAGGATGCTGTACAAGCCAAGAAAGCCGAAGAAGAGCGTCTTGTCAAAGAAGCACAGGCAGCCAAGCAGAAGGCCGAGGAGGCGGAGCGCGCCCGACTCGAGGCCGCGCGAGCCGAGCGCGAGCTGATGAAGAAGAACCTGCGCAAGGAACGCAAGGCGCTGCGAGACCTCTGTAAGGCTAACAACTACTACTCGCAGACCGATGAGGAAACTGTCTCTCACATGGCCGCGGTTGAAAAGGTCTGCGAAATGTTGAAAGTCCTCGAACTACAGGACTTCATGAAAGAACTAGAATCAAACGGCAGGCAAGCCTTTCTAAAAACAGTTCAAGAAACTGAAGAAAAATTAGAAGCAGAAAGAAAAGCGCTATTTGAAAACAAAAAACAAGAGGAACAAAAAGCTAAAAAAGAATCAGCATTAAAAGCTCCGATAGAATGGTCGCCTGAGATGATGCAGCTGTTGATCAAAGCTGTCAACCTGTTTCCGGCCGGCACCAACCAGAGGTGGGAGGTAGTCGCCAACTTTCTCAATCAACACAGCACTTTCACAGATGACAAACGATTCACCGCAAAAGATGTCTTGAACAAAGCAAAGGACTTACAAAGCTCAGATTTCTCAAAGAGTAGTCTAAAGAAGGCTGCTAATGAAGAAGCATTCGACCAATTTGAAAAAGAGAAGAAGAAAGTACCCAATCACGTCGATGACAATAGTATATCAAAGAGCGACAGTGGAGGGAAGTTAGTCAATGGTACGGTCAAACCTAAGGAAGAGCCAAAACCGGCTGAAGCATCAAAAGAAGAACGAGCTTGGACTAAGACAGAACAGGAGCTATTGGAACAGGCAATAAAAACGTTCCCAGCAAGTACTTCCGAGCGATGGGACAAAATAGCAGAGTGTATCCCAAACCGTACCAAAAAAGACTGCATGAAGAGATATAAGGAGCTAGTGGAATTAGTTAAAGCAAAGAAACAAGCCGCCAACCTGGCCAAATAGCATTCACTAACAAACTAGTGTATAATAAATTATGAAATGTAGAGGGGGCTTACAGCGAGATGTGAACAATAGTGTAAATGTACAGTTGATACATACTTAATGGGCAATGTAGCCCGTTAATATGAACATATTTTTCGACAGGATTTCGAAAAAACGCGACGTAGAATTTGGTCAACACGTTTGTATGAGAAAATAGTTTTTTTTTCCGAGAATTCCAGTATTGTACATTGAAATGACCCCTTGAAGTATGTGTCGATAGTCAGTTTACATCGTATATGATCATGAAATAATTCTTATGAGTTACCATTTACAAAATATGTACGTATTTCAATTATTTTTCTAAAATGCAGCTTATCTTATTGATCACATTATTGTCGCCGCTCTGCCCTCTATGCATATTTTTATGGTATGGAGCGTCTCTTTGAGTCAGACCACGAGTACATAATTCATTATAGCACCTTCAAAACAACTCGAGTTTTATTTTATTTGTCTTTCCTGCAGCAGAAACTACTATAAAGTAGTGTGTAAATAAGAAATGTCATAGGTATATAAGAGAAGTAAAACATGAAGACATTTCTAGTATGTAATATAGATAGAATTAAATTTTTAACAAAAAAAAAACAGACTTCGTTTTTTTAGGAGTTTCTTCCATATCTCCAAAGTTCTTCATCATATCGTTAGCCCAATAGTAAACTTGCCAATCTGACATTTTGACGTTTTTTACTTTAGTACATCAATATTCATATTTCCCAGTAATGTACGTCGTTGCAAAATTTCATAGTTCTAAGATGTATAGTTTCGGAGATATTCAAACATTTCTTATCTCTTATCTGCATAAATTCACATTTGTTCCAAAGTAAACTTCTTTATCTGGATATAGAAAACTTTTCCTATAATTAAAATTAAATATCATGTAAAATGCCAAAATGTTCTACTAGCGTAAGTGGTATATACTATGCTTTACCTTGGTCAAAAGAGTGATCAAACCATTAAACTCACAGTGTTCAACTAGCCTAAGTGACACATTGGCTATTTTACTATGGCCCGAAAGGCAATCGGAATAGAATTTTCACATTGTTCTATTAACCTAAGTGGTAGATTCAATACTTTACCTAAGACCAAGAACTATAAAAGCGCTACAATTTACAGTGCAATACTTACCAATATACCAGATTGGAAACTTTAAGTTGGTAGAAATTGCAATTTAATACGATCTTATTAGCAGATTCACTCATTTTACGATTGGGTCTATAGGCTGACCTTCGCAAAAGGGCCAATAAACCTTTGGCAACAAGCGTAAGTGAAGGAAAGGATGCTATCACTCAATATTTATCTCTCACTTGCACTAATTAGTAGGTACCCGACACAGACAGAGTCAGCGCATTGTTATGGTGTGCGTGTGTATTTCTAATAACAGCATACGTGCCATTTCTCTCTCATTCCCGTCCTTTCTGGCGTTGCGGTAATACTGATAGTGTGTTATTTGTATTATCTCAATGCGCGATTTTCTTCAATGGTACGGATTTAAATTATTCAGTTTTCGAGTTTATGGTTTAAAATTAAAATGAATCGGAGAAACGCAAGAGTGCAACAGATTTTAAAAAATGCTGGCATTATTCACAGTTCAGACGACGATAGTGATTATCAAGGTAAGTAAAATTTTGTTGAATTTGAAATGAAAAAATAAGTAAATATTAACAGTAATATTGGTTTAACAACTTTTACAAGTTGTTTTCACTTCATTTTGTAAACATTTATTTTAGGCGGTTTGAAAACTCCGGCGTTAATAACTACCTACAGTGTATTTTAATGGATACTACATTATAGGTATTACTTTATTTTTTCAATTGTGTATGAACTGAAAGTAGCTGTTCTCCTTTATAATCTATTAATATGTTATTTGGTTGGCTGAATGTACTGTTTTCTTAAGCTATCAAGTATTTCATCTCATGCGCAGCTTGGGTGCTTGGGCATTGCAAAAAATATTTAATAATAAATAATTGGCATCAATTATACGCAGGCATGTTTAATGTTGGTGTGGTTTGTAACTATATGATTTAAAACGCATGTTACGAAACCTTGATAATGTATCGTAAGAATTAGGTATTGTGGTAAATGGGTATAAATCGCTTGAATGCAATAATAAAACGACTAACTGATTTTGACTCGCATGTTCCTAACATTTTATACTTTTAGGTGCATAACCAGCTTTTGCTTTTTAAAATTACAGATGTAATAGAAAATACTCCAGAGGCCAGCCCTAGACATTTTGGTGACATGGCCAGCTGTATTATGCCTTGTAAGTCTTGTTAATTATATTAACTATGTAGTTTTCGGTCGTGTTACAATCCCTCGTGCACAGTATTGTTTTCCTGAATTAAAGCTATCTTAATGATCTTCTCTATAATTCCAGACAACGTACAAACTATGCAATGATTTATGATAAACGATTGAGTAATTAGATCGTGAAGACGTAACAAAAATCAAATTCGGTTTCGCATTTATATAAATGTAATGTTAGTTGGGATTTGACAGGAGGTTGGAGGACAGAAAGTTCAAATAGATGATATACTTAGATTGAGTAGATTAGATAGATAAAATAATCTCAATATGTGTTTCTATGTGGGACTAAGATTGTTATAACTTTCAAGCGATAATCTATTTCGAGTAGATTCATTTCATTACTTTTAGATAGAGTCTGAGGGGGTCTGTTTAACCTTACTTATTTATTTTTGTATTTATATATATATAAACGTTTCTTATATTCCATATGATGTAACATTGTTTTACCACCATTTTTTTCTGTTTTACAGCCTGTTTGGAAACCATCACTAAAAAGGTAACTTCAATTCCAACTCAGCAACAGATTCCGAATGACAATGAAGCAAGTACTGAAATTTCCCTTTCTTCTTCACATCTAATTCAAAAACAAGTTTTTGAAACTGGCGAGATAAGCATTGAAGCACCTGCTTATTCACCTATAACACCTAAACAAACATCAGAAAATCTATTAGAAACTTGTGACGAAAACGAAAAAAATCCAGCTCAGTTACCTTCGGTATTTAATCAAATGGAAGTGCCCGGAGAAATAAGCATAGAAGCACCAGCTTATTCACCATTGACACCCAGACAAGTTAGCAATGGTGAGATAAATATTAAAGGACCAAATCTTTCTACAATCCATCCTGTTATTTATCGTGACAGTCAATCTATTTCTCCAGTACCAATATCATCCCCCATGCCTTCTATGTCACCCGAGACGAGTAAAATTTTTAATATGTTGATTGAAACAGAGAATGACGATGACGATTCAGTTGTTGATCCAGATTATGAAATAGAAAATGAAAGCAATCTTAGTGATGATAGTTTAAATGAAACTCAGAGAGACGAATTAAGAATCAACCGTCGTATTGGAAGAAAACGTGTTAATAATGTTTCTCCTTCATTATTAACAGAAATTTTTGAAAACCCGGGAGAAGAAGTTAACCCCTCCACATCATACGAAAATCGGATTCCAGAGAATTTGAACATTAATTCTCCGAAAAAAAGAAAAAAGAGAAATCCGTCTAATTGGAAGATAAATATTGAGAAGCAGAAAAAACTCAAAGGGGAGTCGTATAAAACAAAAAAAGGGAAAACTATGGAAGAAAAGCCATTTAAACGAGCAAAATGCATATTGTCTGAGAAACATAAGTGTATACAATTTATACCAGAAAATCAAAGAGTAAGGATCTATACTGAATTTCGAAACTTAAAAAATCTCCACGAGCAAAGATATTTTGTGGTTAATCATGTAATGAAAATGAAAAAGAACCGAGACACAACCCAAGGAAACTCAAGAAGAAATTTCACTCTTAAATACACCTTGACTAATTCTGATGAAAAGAAAGTTGTATGCCGAGAATTTTTCTTAGATACTTTAAATATCTCTGATGGCTTTGTCAAAGGCGCTCTCAAAAAAATTAATTCAGAAGGTCTTCTGCTTCCAGATTGTAGAGGGAAAAAGGCTCCACCAAACAAAACGACAGCCGAAGAAGAAAAAATAATTCGTGATCATATTCTGTCTTTTCCTTCGGTTGAGGGCCATTACTGTCGTAAAAATAGCGAGATCCGTTATTTAGATTCCTCGCTAACTATAACAGAAATGTATAGACAATACAAACAAGCTTGTGAAACCAAATCACTCAAAGCCGTGTGTATGGAGAAATATCGTTCTATTTTTAGAACGTACAAACTGAGTTTTCATAAACCCAAAAAAGATTTGTGCAAGCATTGTACCGCCTATAAAGAAATGAGCGTAGAAGAAAAGGCTAATAAAGAAGAAAGTCATGCTCAGCATTTGTTGCGTAAAGACGCAGCACGCGCATGCAGAGATGCTGATAAAGAAGAGGCAAAAATAGACAACACTGTTCTTGCCTTCAATTTTGACTTAGAAGCAGTTCTTACCACCCCTAAAGGCGCCACTGGTCCTTTTTTTTACGTAAGGAAGTTGGCAGTTTACAATCTGACGATCTATAACATTGGTAATCAAGATGTAGAATGCTACCTATGGGATGAAACAGAAGGTAAGCGGGGAGCTATCGAAATTTCAACTTGTATAAATACCTATATTATGGCTCATAATAACATAAAAAAAGTTAAAATGATGTCGGATGGTGCTGGGGGACAGCAAAAAAATTATCATTTCAGTTCGATGTGCTTGGTAACTGTTAAAAGCCATCCTACTTTACAAGTCATTGACCACAGGTTCTTTGAAACTGGTCACACACATATGGAGTGTGATTCAATTCATTCTAAAATAGAAAATAAATCAAAAAATGTACCAGTATACACTCCAGATGACTGGGCTCAAATAATTCGTTTAGCTAGAAAGAACCCGCGACCATTTAGCGTAACAACATTAATGCATGATGATTTCAAAGATTTTGGTGCACAAAATCAATTTCAGAGCAAAGGGAATGACGGATCTAAAATTGGTATTAGTGATGCTGTATGGTTGCAGTATAGAAAAGAGGACCCCGATACTATATACTTGAAAAATAGCTACGACAAAAATGAACCGTTTGTTCCGTTAGCACTTAAGAAAAGAAGGGGAAAAATAATAACTAACTATCCAATGGCTGCTTATTTACAAAGACATAATATTTCAGTAAAAAAGAAAAATGATCTCATGAAACTTTGCACAGAACTACAAATACCAAAAAATTACCACAACTTTTATACAAATCTTCCTTGTTCGAGTACTACTAAGGATACGCTTCCAGAGCCTGATATTCAAGAAGATAGTGACTAATAGCATTAACTTTACTTTTTTATATTTTTGTATTTTTTAATGTGTGTTTCTCTTTCGTACGTTAGTTTACCATAATTTCAAAAATGTAAAACAGAGTTTCACTTTGTTAATTATAATTCTAGTGGTCTTTATTGAGCCATTGTAAGATTTTGAAGTAATAAATATTTTTTTATTTTTATATATTTAATGCATTTTATTTCTAAGAAAAATAAATATTGTATTTAGGTACGAGATGTAAAAATCAACTCTAACTTAAATGATTATACAAACCTCAATTAAACATTTATACTTTGGCTAGATCATAAACAATATTATCCTTGTACTCAATTTGATATTTAATTTTTTCACAACAGTGAACTGATTAAACTACCATATTGGCTACTATCACACGAAAAATTTAATTATTTTATTTAAACTTAACCGTGGTAAAAATACCAATCTGCTATAACTTCTATAATATAAATATTTTAAAATTTTCAACAACAGCTCATTAAAGACATTTGCATTTGGTTAATATATTCAAAAATTTAAAAAGATACGTAGAAACCCTGATTTGCAGGAACACTTTAAAGTTTCAAATCGCTCTCCTGAAAAATTTGCATTTAGCAGATTGGCAAGTTTACTATTGGGCTGACGATATCTTCACCTAATTAAAATGGGACCAACTTGGTTGGTAGTAGTCTAGTCAGCGTGTGGTTCTCCCGGCAGAGTAGAATAGGACCACTCCAAGTCTTCCCGTGGATGTCGTAGAAGGCGACTTAGGTAACAAATCTTAAGGGCTTAGGGCGTGCTCCTACAGTGGAGACTAGAAAATACCTGATCATTAACTTTGTAGTAAAGGCTTTCAAATAAAAAAAGAATCATCAAAATCGGTTCACAATTATTGGCAAAGATATCGCGTAACATGTAACATACACAAAAAAATAAAAAGAAACAGTGGCATTGATAACCTCCTTTTTGAAGTCGGTTAATCCAAGTAGGTGTTTCCTTTAGTTTTCATGTAACGCCATCTGTTGATAAGAAATTACCACAAAATATGTTGTCGTATTAGTTCAGTTATTCCCTACCAGATGTCATTGTTTGTTTTCACTTAACGCCATATTTTGTTAAAAGTAAGAACTACAAGCTTACTTCTCGAATTTGTTTCGCTATAGGTATAGGTGGCTATAGACCTATGGTACTAGATGTCACTATTTTTTTTATAAGAAAAAACTGAATGCTGCTTTCGCTTTTTAATTCCACTCTCTACTAGATATCACAATAACTTTTCCATTTCCACAATAAAAGATTTTACAAAAAACTTAATCTGACGGTTTGAATAGATTTTATTTTATCTTTTATTGTGAGACCAAAGTGCTAGTCAAGTCAACAAATCAAATGAGCCCAAACACGATAGATTTTCGTCGTTTCATTACTGAGTTCCTATGGCTATCTCCCGGCTCCACGCCATCTCCATATAAGAAATTACTACAAACTATGTTGTCGTATTAGTTCAGTTATTCCCTACCAGATGTCATTGTTTGTTTTCACTTAACGCCATCTTTTGTTAGAAGTATGAACTACAAACTAAGGACGCTGGTGCACTGCACCGAATCCAATTCATATTCAAATCAAATCCGATTCTGATTCAAATTGGCCTTCCTAGTGATTGTATGAACGCTTGTGCACTTAGTCATAAACGGTTTAAATTAGATTCGTATTCAAACCAAGAATTCTTACTTCGGGTCGTTTTTCTTTCGGATCAAAACCGACTCGAATTGACCGCCGTAGAAATTGTACGTACGGTTGTGCACCCACTCGAATTCGATTCGTATTCGAATTTTGGGTGAGGTACGGGGAGGGAAGCATACGTTGCACGCCCCGCCCACTGCCCCGTCTCGCCCGATAGTGTTGCCGAAAATATTGAAATTAATGTATACTTAATATCGACAGTGTTATTTATTGATAATGTTTCTGCTATTGCAATAACAATCGATACTATTGCTATTTCTTATTTGTTGGTCTGGGAGAAAAGAAAAATCATAGAATCTACCAGCTGCTTCTCTTCCCGTGCAGATCGTAAAAGCTGATCGAGGGAATGGGCGAGAATCTGAATCATATGAATAGGCGATGCGGTTAGAAACCCATCACTTTTATGATTTCCCTTTTCCACCTTCATGCCCACCATTACGTTAAAAGTGGCCTGGGCTTTAAAGCCCTAGGCTCTGTCTACCCTGTTAGGGATAAAGACGTGATAGTGTATCTGAGTACTATTGATAGTTTGATATTATATATAATTAATGACTTTTATTTAAGTAGGTAATATTGGTTACGAACACCGGACGTTGTCACTAGAGATGGGCATATACCGGGTAAATACCCGTATCTACCCGTTTGGTGGGTAGATTGAAATATTTATTAATAAATGAGTGCGAGTCCTCTAATTATCTGTAGAAATGTATAAAAAGGTTATCTTATGTATAAATTAATTAAAATATCTCAAATATTCAATGAAAAAGATTAAAATCACTAAATTAGCCATATTAAATACAGATATAATCTCATTTGATGTCTATTTGCTTATTTTAACATATTACTAGGTTAAAAATATATTTGCCAGCAAAAAATTTAAACTTAGACATGTCAATTCGTATGTTCCCATACAACAGGTAGATTGGGGTAAATACCCGGCATGCTAATTTGCGGGATATGTCAAAGTTGATGGGGGATTAAAGAACTCGTCAATACGAATATCTTTTGTTCCGGGACGATCCTCGAAATCAATAGTTTTGGCCTTCAAATGAGCAGTCAAAAATAATTCTCTCTATGTTTTGTATGAGGGATGTCCATATGTAGACATCGCGTTTGATGTCTGGTTGCTTAGTTTAACATATAATAGACAATATGCATGTGATTCAGAAACGAACAAAAAAAAATGTGTAAACTTTATTGCTAAAGAAAAATACCCATATATATTTTTTTTCAATTTAACATGTTTCCATTGATATATCAATGATTTAAAAGTTGTCTTTTTCAAATTCTCGCGCAAATTTCCGAAACGCAACGCTATTGGCGGAATGAAACGTGACGACACCAAACACTGTCAAACTTATTTTTCTAAATAGTCTGTACTGTCAACCACAAATTAGAAAGAAGGAGAATCTGTCACTGTCAATAAGTTGTTTGTAATTTGTATGATTGTTGGAGGTTATTTTCATTGTTTTGCTAAATTATTAGTGTTCTTTGAGAATTATTAGCTGAAAGTCTGACTCCTGGTGAAAGAAGACTTGCTACAATCATTGAAAGCGGTTTTGTTGTGGCAGATACAGTCAGATAATCAGCCACAACCGGAACACTCTGTATACACGCGATCAGTAGCTCGGCGTCAACTGAGGAGCGGACCGGTTCGAGTAAACAATGAATACGGTAGACGAACATCAGATTATATTGTTTGTCGGCTCATTAATAAACTACCAATGGATTTAAGGGATAAAATGACGAAACAAAATATTAAGTATAAACTTAAAGAGCACTTCCTTAGTTCCCTTCAAAATATATATGCAGGTTGTGGAGATAAATAAATAATAACCGAACAGTATGTATTTGTCCAAATCCTCTCTTTCTGTATGTGTCATGGTGTATTACTTACCTACATATATATACGTATATTTTTATTGTTTGTGTCTTATATAAGATTTGTATATTGATTGGCGTAAACTTAATTCTTAGTATAATCTCAAACCTTCGTGGTTTTTCTATGCTAAGTCAACTGATTGTTTTGTAAGATCTTTCATGTGATAATAAAAAGAAAAAAAAAAAAAAAAAGAAAAAAAAAAGATAATCTACTTAAGGCGAAGATATAGGCAAATGGCCTTGGCGATTTCGACACATAGCCAGCGCCATCTATTAAAAAAACCAGGAATTAAATACAATGGACGGCAGGCAGACTTAAGTTTTCAAATTGTTTGTTGCGCGGCAATATAGCTGTCGTTAGTTGTTGTCCGAATAATCAGTGTTGCCAGAAGGTTACATAAGTAACCGTTTAGGTGATTTTTAACTCCGTCAGGTTACTTCTAGGTTACACTACACAAAAGGATACATTTTGGTGACTTTTCGGAGTATACGTAAAACGGAATTTTTAAATTTTCTAGTAGTCAAACCAGCATATCTCTGCATTAAAAAAGAGCGGCAAATTAAAAAAATCTTTAATTGGTAACACAAAGCATAGTGCGAAAAAAGTAATTTTATAGTTGGTGTTAATATTTATTTCAATTATATTTTTTAATGTTTTGTAGACTAAATTAGAAGGGTTATTAGAACAATCGTCAGTCTGGGATAAATAATTATAATGTTATTTTTACAGTGAGTACATGAACGAAATATATCACTTTTACTTTTAATCAATATAAAAACATTTACTTCATTAATAAGCTCATGCTACCTTTTTATTGTATAAGTTGTTGTTTTAACCCTAATTAGGATAGAGGATATTTGCGTTTAATTTTGAACTTAAAAAATTTTAATCCTTTTTTTTTCAATTGTTAAGATATTGTAGTCTATGTAAATAAACGGGCAAAGGCGAGTCGGACTCGTACATGAAGGGTTCCGTACCACCGTACAATGTTTTAAAACGATGAAAAACACGTTTCTTGCATGACGACCCCCTTTAATAATTATTAACTTTATATTATTTTTAGCATTTGTTGTTATAATGGTCATAGTAATACATAATCGGTGAAAATTTCAGGTGTCTAGTTATTACGGTTCAAGAGATAGAGCCCTGTGACAGATCGAGTTAAAAACGCTGAAAAAATCACGTTTTTTGTATGACGACCCACTTTAATTTTCAATTTATTTTTATTTTTAGTATTTGTTGTTATAGCGGCCACAGTAATACATAATCGGTAAAAATTTCACTTGTCTAGCTATTACGGTTCAAGAGATAGAGCCCTGTGACAGACGGACAGACAGCGGAGTCTGAGTAATAGGGTCCCGTTTGCACCCTTTGGATACGGAACCCTAAAAAGAATTTTTCGAATCACTCTAGGCGTCTTCGAATATGGTAAACATACATAAAAAAATAAATGAATAAAAGACTGCGAAGAATTGATAACCTCCTTTTTTAGGAGTAGGGTAAAAATGTAAATGGTTTCTTTTCCTGTAAAAAGGTTACTTTTTGTAAATTTAGGTAACTTTTGACAAGACCTCGCTGGCACCACTCCGAATTGTATGATAGCACAGATTATAGAGTAATGGCGTGTGATCAGAGTCGCCCAAAATATTTTGCAGAGATTACTCGTATAAGATTTTTTGCAAAAGTTTGTATCCATGTTTTGACGTTTTACTTCGAACGTTTTACATTCTTTGCTATTAATTCAAACTACTTTTATGTTGCTAGAAATATATTGCTTTAAACAAAAAAATCCGGAACAATAAATTTCCTGCAGGTTATGTCTAAAGGACTATACAAACCAAGAAATTATAAAAAAAAACCTTACTGCGTGATACAACAGCAGTATTTATGTTTTGGAAGTTACTAACAAGTACGGATGAACGAGGTAGTATTTTGCTTTTTAGCATTTCTTATTTCAAATAACTTGGAAAAAATAGTTTGAATACATGGGCATTTCTTCAAATTTCGTTTTCCGCGTCATCTTCGTGGTGAAATCAAAATGACTAATAATCGTTTGGAAAAAAAAATACTACGCTATTCACAGCTTAAAAATAAATAATACTATTTTAAACTTGATAAATAATTGATAGATAAATAAAATCTGAAACAATCTGACCGCGAATGTTACGACAGTTCTTTTAGTTTTCGCTACAACTACCTAAATAGTTTTATGCATTAAAAATCAATCAATCAAGACCAGTGCATGCTTTGCGTTCAGTGATTAAGGTGATACATGAAGTCCAGTGCTGCCCCACATTTGAAATAAATTATTTGTAATAAACAGTAGTTCATAAAATAGTTTGACGGGTTATCTAGGGCTTACTAGAATAAAATTTTAATGATATCTCCGTTAATATGATTTCACATATATTTGACGAATTTTGCCAAATAAAATGTATTTAAATTGATGACATTAATTTATTATTGAATGAAAAAAGTTTCATATCTCCGTTTCCTTTTAAATAATTTATTTTAAATAGGGGCAGCACTGGGCTTCATGTATCACCTTAAATGTTGCATAGTCATCCCTATTGTGTTTATATAAAGTATTAAAACTGGGTATGTTGATAGTTGATGTAAAATGAAACAATACTAGTTTATGACACTGTCACATAATGAGGGATATAAGTATAACACACGAGTGTGGGTTTTAAAAATCGAGCCGCTAGGCGAGATTTTAAATAGTATCACACGAGTGTGAATATTTATAGATACTTTATTTTCTTATGTATTAGTTTATGTATTATAGATATATAATAAATAATTTATTTTAGATTTAAAACTTTAAATGTATTTTATTGCGATTGTACGTTGACTTTTGCCCGTTATGTCCATTGATTGTATTCTTTCGCTGATACTTGGTTGACTGGAAGAGATCCCACTATGGGATAAGTCCACCATTGTACAAAATATTTTGGTCTATTATTACTTAACTATTTAACTGTAACTATTTCTTGTACAATAAAGATATAAAACAAACAAACAAACGAATGACGTAACGCGCTGTGATCGGTGTTTCGTTCAAGGTGGCGAACAGATTAAAAATATTGCAATTAACGCATTTTATTTCTTCATCTATATATATATATATATATCTATATAAATAAAAATGAATTGCTGTTCGTTAGTCTGCTTAAAACTTGAGAACGGCTGAACCGATTTGGCTAATTTTGGTCTTGAAATGTTTGTCGTAGTCCAGGGAAGGTTTAAACGGTGAGAAAATATGGGAAAAGGAACGGGAACGGGCGAAACAAAGTTCGCCGGGTCAGCTAGTATATATATAAATAAAAATGAATTGTTGTTCGTTAGTCTGCTTAAAAATCGAGAACGGCTGAACCGATTTGGCTAATTTTGGTCTTGAAATATTCATGAAAGTCCAGGGAAGGTTTAAACGGTGAGAAATTATGGAAAAGGGAACGGGAAAGGGCGAAACGAAGTTCGCCGGGTCAGCTAGTTTAAAAATATAAATCATTATTATTCACAAAAATACTCATTGAATGGTCAGTTTATTTAATTAACATTATTTCTAATTAGAATAAAGATTTTTTGGTGAGACCTGTCCGATCCCCTATTATAAAAACAATGAAGTCTCTGAATCGACAGTTCGACACTACTCTGTATAGTTCCCAGCAAACATACTCGTATTGAACACCGATTGATATACCCTTCTAGCTCTTGTGTATTGTCCCGCCAATGCAAGTGAGCAAGAAAGGTATATCAATCGATGTTCGAGAAATTTGCCGCGAGGTACCTATACCGCGCGGTCAAGACCAAGAAAATCTAACTTTACATTGCAATTCAGATGAATGCTTATCAAACACCTACTTACAAAATAAACATGAGTACCTACGAGTACTTAGTCTATTCGTTTCACTTTCCCGTGTGGTTCCGGGTTGGAATAGGACCACTCCATGTATGTTTCGTGTCCGTCGCAAGAGGCGACTAAAGGACATCTCGTGCTACAATTGTATAGGTACCCAAGGAGCGCGGGGCCGGTTGTAAAACTTTTGGCACAAATACATTCCCAAGGACGTTTGACGTGAGAGGCGGCCAGTTGTAAAACTAAAGTCAAATAATTTTAACTGTTCCGGCTATTTTTTCTCTACTTCGGAAGGTAGGTCTTTGGCATCCTTGGGTGACCACTGACATGCATGTTATATTTGGATAGAAAAAGGAGCCACGCTACCGGCAAAACTCAGTTTTGCTAGTATCATGAATGGGCCGGCTCGTCCGGGGAAGTACCACACTCTCACAGAAAATCGACGTCTGAGTAGTACCTTCACCGCTTCTATGCTTCGTTCGGTGAGTGAGAGAGCCGGAGCCCACCCCCCCTCCCCTCCCCCCTGAAAGGCCGGTAACGCTTTTGTTACACCCCTGGTGTTGCAGTTGTCCATGGGCAGCGGTGATCACTTACCATCAGGTAACCCGCTTGTTCGTTTGCCGTCCTATGACATAAAAAAAGCGGGAAAGCGCACCTCAGGCTCCGAAGCAGCACATCTGAGGATACAACCGGGAACGCGCTTAGATGAAGAAGTCTATTCGTTTTAACTGCCGTCGGCATAACAACAAAGCGGCATCGGCTTTTTCAAAGACCGGCGCGGCCTTTGTGACACCATTTCAACGGTATGGCAGTCGATGGCTGCCGCCACGGTGTCAACTGCTCCCGTCGACCTGCCGTTCACAAAGTGTCGTGCTGTAGTCTGTATGAGCTCTAAGTAGTTTATTAGGTTAGATACTTGCCCTGCAGGATGACCAGCATTATTAGCTTCACACGTTTGCTGGAATCGTTGCTTTCTCTCATCAATTATTTTTAGTATTTGTTTTCTTCGATTCAGCATTATGGATTTTTTCGATATTCTTCCCTTCTTATTACCCATTTTGTAAAACAAACACTAAAGCACTAAACTAAACTCACAAAACTCTAAACAACAAGGAACTCCAAAAAAATATATCACAGTGTAACTTTTCCCATCAAATACTTATAGGTATCGAAATACTCGTATTTAGTAGAATACCTAGCATACATATGTATCTATATGTATGCCAGAGAAACATGCACGAGGTGGCAACAACGTCGCGTTCACAAGTGGTGTACAGATCGGCAACGCCGCGCCGCCAAATGCTTTTGCGCCTGATAGTTTTTGCAAGCAAATATAGTTTTGACGTTTTCATGTTTTCAGTAGGCGTAAATACTTTTTTCTAAATTATTCAATTGTTTGATTACTTTTTCCAACTATTGGAATGTTGAATAATAGACACAAACTAAAGTCACAAATATATCCAGTATAGGTTTAAAATGGATTTGTAATAATGATAAAAATTTTGCCCAAAAAATAACAGATCGACGCCTTTCAAATTATTTCTGGATGTGAATAGAAACTAAAAGCAAGCATTTTCAATCGTAAAGCAACACTTTAGGATATCCTATACAGTATATAAATATTTCAAAACTTCACGTTCTATATTTAAGCCAAGATATTTGCCCAAAATCACTTCGTTTACACGGTTTCTCTTATGTCTTCACCTTAAAATTGATGTGTTTATGATGACTACGTACTTCGCAAGTTATTCCAATTTTACATCCTTTGAACTCAGAGGAGTAAAAGCCGCGAGGTAAATAACTTATAGATATTTGATAAATTTCCATTTTTCTCAGTTTTGTACTTATGAGACAAGTCAATCAATTAAATATAACCTAAAATATGGTATGACTATTTTTTGATTTTTTATTTCCATTGACTCTGACATTGACAGTAAGCGGCGACGTCACAGAATAAAAGCGCAAAATGGCACCGCGTTTAAGTCGTCCGAAAATGATAGTAGTTTTAATTATTTTTTTTAAACTTATTTAATAATATTCTGTGAGTGTGATATTTTTTTCCGTTTATATAATAACTTATAGAATCATTTTAAAAAATAAAAAAGACATGAATATACCCTATTAGGTCTTCAAACATTTGCCAGCAAAAAATTTAAACTGAGATTTGACTCTTATGTATTCTGTGACTGAGACGTGTCAATTAGTATGTTTCCATACAACGGGTAGATTGGGGTAAATACCTGGCATGCTAATTAGTGGAAAATGTTATAACAAGTTGAAAGGGGATCGAAGAACTCGTCAATACAAATATCTTTTGTTCGGGGACGAACCCCGAAATCAGTAGTTTTGGCCTTCAAATGAGCAGTCAAAAAGAATTCTCTCTATAATATGATTATGGGTGTTTATATGTTGACATCGCGTTTGATGTCTGATTGCTTAGTTTAACATTTAATTAGGTCTATAAATATTTGCCAGCAAAAAACGTAAACTTAGACGTGTCAATTCATATGTTCCCATACAACGGGTAGATTGGGGTAAATAAATAATAAGTATAATAATAGTGCCAGCAACTGACGGCGGTTAAATGCAGGACACATAGTGAATGCGGCCTCTCTAATCAAAGTCTGGCGGTGCACTAACGAAATCGGTGGCTTCGAAATTCACTTCGATTCGGGTGCGGTGTGTAGTACTCCCAGTGTCACTAACACTACCTGTTGGCTCGGTCACACACCAGTATTGGGCGACGTGCGCTCACGCTCACTGCTCGCACGCAACTGCCGTCCCCTCCACACTACCCGTGTGTACGAGACAACGTATTCAGTGAATACAGAACACTACATCCCTTCCTTGTTATTATTTATTTATTTAATCAATTATATTCATATACATTAATTCACATTCATATGATTTGATTTAACTTAACTGAATCAATTTTATTTTAACCTCATTATTTCATAATAAATCACTATTATTTAATCGTTGTCATTATCATTTTCATTTTGAATCTGTGTGTCATCTTCTTTGTTCTGAACCATCCATTCTCCTTCTACTCTTTTTAAATGGACTACATTCCTCCTCAGTTGTTGACCTGTCTCCTCATTTCTAACTAATACGTCTTCTGTTTCACCTTCAGTTCTTTCAACTACATAGGGCGTTGCCTCAAAGTTTGTAGATAATTTGTTTCCTTTCTTCATGTCCTTCGCGTAAACTTTATAATTTTACATATAAGATATAAATCATAAATAATTAAAAGGCACTAAGTCGCCCTATTCTTCAACTTCCATATTATTATCAAAATTTTTGAATAAAAAAAAAATCCATTACTCTTGGTATCCTAATCCTAATCCTAACTGATATTATAAATGCGAAAGTGAGTTTGTATATTTGTTTGTTGGTTTGTTTGTTTGTTACTTCTTCACGCTTTATCTAACGAACCAATCATCTTAAAAATTCGCATACACATATATTATATTACGTTTATTTCACAAAAACGGCACTAGTATCGATGAAGACTAAAGAAACACATAGTTAGGAGTGCTGAGAAGGACACAGGGTACCTTTCATCACGAAAAAGAAATGTTCCCGTGGGATTTGGGATACGCGAGTGAAGCCGCGGGCAAAAACTAGTATACGATAAAGATGACTTCGTGCGTCTCTTTTTATTTAAACCAGTACTTGAGCCTTCTTTATATGTAATTTCTCCAGATCCAATACTAACTACAGGCTTCACCCGAAACTCTCTGTCGTTAAGTTCTACTTCCATTGGAGTACTCGACATACTGAGTACTCGTCAGACTGAGCACTCGACAGACCCTCCCCAACGAAAGAGAAGTGTCACTTGACGGATCGACCGGCTATTCCAATAAATCCTCTAACAGAAACTGTGGTCTTATTAACCATTTCTTCAGTTTCTCCCTTGGTCAAAATCTGTTGGGACATATAAAACTTTCATTTCTTTGTTTTTCTCCTAATTACCTATATATTAGGTACCTTTGATACGAGTGGTATCAAAAGTTTGAGTAATATCAGCCAATCACAATCTAACTATCCATCTAGAGAATCTGTTCCACTATTTCGCCTTTCAGCGATTCTTTAACGTACTGGATTAAACAATGACTTATAAGAGATATGATCTATCTACCTGTAGTAATCTATATCATCACGCACTTCCGCGTCTGAAGATACTTTCAAGAATTGCGCTAACAGACGCAACAAAAGCGTAGACGAGTATAGCAGAAACATTCAGAAATGTCACGGAAAACAACGGAATCTCTAGACTTACTATTCCTTTATGCCTAGGCTACATAAATCATGTCAGACGTACTGCATGCAAACAGGCATTGTCGAGGCAACTGCCAAAGGAATTGACTACAGACATAAAGGAGAAATACTGCTCGACGATGGAAGTATAAGGTCTTACTTTACAAAGGCTTTCGCAAAGAAATTCATCATAGTACCCTTACACTATAGTAATCTGACTATATTTACTTTTGTACCAACACATCTCACGAACTTACGGTTCACGAAGTAGAAAGTCCCTAAGTCAAAGTACAGATGGTAACATAATCTGGTGAAATTGTTTCAATTGATGTCAACACTCTCTCTGTCATAGCACGAAGTGTACCATTCCTGGGACTTGGCAGTATACTATTAAATCCATAATACAAGTTGGCTGATGATGGATCCTTCGGTCATAGAATACGTGGGGCGCACTATAAGTTTCCGGAATAATTATGAAAAAATACTATTAAAGGTACAAAATTAATTTATTGTTTTTCGAAATAATCTCCCTTGGCGTCTATGCACTTTTTCATTCGATGAAACCAGTTTTGAAAACTTTTGTGCCACTCCTCTGTGGTGACCTCTGAAACGTGTTTTTCATACTCCTCGACAGCCTCTTCTGGTGATGAAAATCGTTGACCGCGTAATTGGTTCCTAATTTTTGGGAACAGAAAAAAGTCACGAGGTGCCAGGTCGGGACTGTATGCAGGATGACTCATGAGTTCTACATTTTTCACCTTCAAAAAGTCGTTTGTCTGTCTGGCCGTGTGAGAACTAGCATTGTCGTGGTGCAGGATGATACGGCGTTTACGGTTATTTTTACGGAGTTCGTCAATAACTTCCGGCAAACAAATGGTCGTGTACCAGTCACTATTCACTGTACGACGATTCTCTAAAGCAACAGTAGCCACGTGTCCAGTTTTATTAAAAAAAGAAGCAATCATCCGCTTAGATGCACTTTTCACGCGCGCCACTTTGGTTGGTTTCGGCTCATCTTGAAAGACCCATACGCTCGATTGCTGCTTTGTTTTGGGATCGTAGCAAAAAATCCATGTTTCGTCACCTGTTACTATGTCCCACACCAAATTTGACGCACCTTCGTTGAATCTGGTAAGCATGGCACTGCACCAAGTGACGCGGTCCGTTTTTTGAGCCTCGGTCAAGTTGTGTGGGATCCACCGCAAGCACAGCTTTCTCACACCCAAATGTTTGTGTAGGATTAATTGTATTTGACTCATGCCTATGTCTAAGGATGCGCGTATTTCATGGTAGGTCACATGCCTGTCTGTTTCAATCATACGGCGCACAGCATTGATGTTTTTGTTGGTCACAGCGGTGGACGGCCGACCATCGCGAGATTCGTCACTGAGATTGATACGACCACGCTTGAATTCTGCAAACCAGCTATAAACAGTTGTCTTGCATGGTGCTTCATTGCCAAAAGCTGTTTCAAGCCGAGCGATGCTCTGTTGAGCTGTCAAATTACACTTAAAATCGTAGAAAATCATACTACGAAAATTTTCCCGAGTTAAATCCATGTTGATGCAGACTCACAATTTTTTAAATGGCGCCACAAGGTAAAAACAAAAGACAGTCAGATGAAACAAACTGCATTCTACAGCCAAAGAGTTCTATTTTCAAATGTTGTATAGCAGTGAAAGTATTTGGTATGCTGCTATGTATTTATTTATATATTAACAATGAGTTATTGCACTGTTTTGATATAAAATAATTAATAAAATATATGCAAGGGAATTTTCCGTGACGGCCGATTTGACAGGTTCGATATGAAGGGGCCATCCATGCGCGCGCACTGTTAGACGTGCGCTCGACGATGTCGTCATCTCTATGAGATTATTTACAAAGAAGGTTGGCGTACGGCAGGTCCGCTACGCCACATTACTCCCCCGCTGAGACCGGTTCACGGTCGATAGTGCTGAAGACGAGCGGGGAATCTGACTACACGTCCGCTCCTTGTCCGTGGAGGATCCTTTTCTTCAGGTGCTGAAGAAGGATGGACGGTTGTCTTGTTTGAAGTTTTATTATCATCTAAAGTAAGATACGCTGGCTTCAGTCTGTCTACAGTGACAGTAATTTCTTTGCCCTGGACTTCAATTTTGTAGGCTTTGGCTCCTCTGTACAGTACCTTATATGGGCCGACGTATGGCGATTCAAGGGCTCGTCTTTCAGGGCCCCGGCGTAGAAATACGTAATCCGACGTATGTATGTCCTTTGGCACGTAGAAAGTTTTGTTGCCGTGATTTGATGTAGGCACAGGAGACAATCCAGCCATGTGTTTCCTTAGGCGTGACACGTAGTCCACAGGATCCAGATGACTGGCTGAAGATGGAGTAAAGAATTGTCCAGGTAGTCTCAGAGGCTCGCCGTAGACCATCTCAGCAGCCGACGCGCCGAGGTCTTCCTTCCAAGCTGCTCGTATGCCCAACAGCACAAGAGGGAGGGTTTCTGTCCACTGCGGGTTGTTGTGGCATATGATGGCTGCCTTCAGCTGGCGATGGAGACGCTCCACCAGTCCATTGCACTGCGCATGGTAGGCAGTGGTGGGGCGATGTTCTGCACCAATCAGTCGCGAAATGGCTTGAAATAGGTGTGACTGGAACTGCTGTCCTCTGTCGGTAGTGATGGTGGAAGGACAACCATGGCGCGATATCCAGTTGGATAAAAAGGCACTGGCACAAGTTTCTGCAGTGATGTCCGCCAGGGGATAGGCGTCAGGCCAGCGGGAAAAACGGTCGACGACGGTGAGGCAATATTTATACCCTTTGGAAAAGGATAAAGGACCAATGAGATCAAGATGAACGTGGGAAAAACGTTCTGAAGGTACAGGAAAAGTTTGAAAAGGGGAAGAGAGATGACGGGAGATCTTGCTTCGTTGGCAATCTGTGCATTGCTGAGTCCAGCGGGTGCAGTCCTTGCGCAACCCAGGCCAAATGAAGCGTTCGGCGATGAGTTGAGCGGTTGCCTTGGTTCCGGGGTGGCTCAAACCGTGCATCTTCTCGAAGACTTTCCTGCGGTAGGAAGGGGTTAGGTATGGACGTGGGTGATTTAATGAGATGTCGCAGTATAAATTGTTCTCAGGCAGTTTCTTGAGGATGAGGGATGATTTCTGCCTTAACAGGTCTTGCAGTTCAGGGTCTTGCTCCTGATCTCTTGCAAGATCTGCGAAGTTGATGAAAGATGAAATTTGTTCAATGCGGGACATAGCGTCAGCGACGACATTGTCAGAACCGTATATGAATTTGATGTCAGTGGTGAATTGTGAAATGTAATCGAGGTATCTGAACTGTCTGGGTGAGCATCCGTCTCTTTTGGTGGTGAAAGCGAATGTGATGGGTTTATGATCTGTGTAAACCGTGAACACTCTAGCTTCCAGCATGTACTTGAAGTATCGGATGCCTTCGTAAATAGCCAACAACTCTCGATCATATGGGCTATACTTCTTTTGTGATGACGAAAGTTTGCGGGAAAAGAAACCGAGAGGCTCCCAGCTGCCGTTGTTGTTCTGCTGCAAAACTGCACCAATGGCTCCGTCGGATGCATCAGTGAACAATGCCAGTTCTTTGTTGACATCTGGATGTGCAAGAAGTGCAGCTTGAGATAGGCAGTTTTTGCAAGCGTTGAAAGCTGATAACATTTCTTCCGTCATGTTAATGGGAGTAGCTCCTTTGATATTGCCAGTGAGGGCTTTGTCGAGCGGTGCTTGAAGTTCAGCAGCTTTTGGTACGAATCTGCGATAGTAATTGAACATGCCCAAGAAACGTCGAAGTTGTTTAGCTGTTGACGGAGGAGGATAGGCTTGTATACTTTCTACCTTTTCTGTTAAGGGCTTGATACCATCTGTGGAAACAGAATATCCTAGGAACTGTATTTCCTCAACGCCAAAAACGCACTTGGACACGTTAATCAGTAAGCCGTAGTCCTTGAAACGCTCGAACAAGATTTCCAGGTGTTGGAGGTGTTCCTCTTCAGACCTGCTAAAGATCAAGGTGTCGTCCAAATATCCGTACGCGAAATCCAAGCCTTGCAGTACTTCATCGATGAACCTTTGAAAGGTTTGAGCTGCGTTTCGTAGACCAAATGTCATGTACGGAAATTCGAAGAGCCCGAACGGTGTTGTGATGGCATTTTTCGAAATATCAGCTTCTTCGACTGGGATCTGATTATACGCCTTAATCATGTCAATTTTCGAGAAGATCTTGGCACCTGACAGCTGGTAAGTGAAGTCGTTGATGTGCCTAATTGGGTAGCGGTCTGCAATTGTTCTCGCATTGAGAGCACGGTAATCACCGCATGGGCGCCAGCCATCGTCTTTCTTACGAGCGAGATGGAGTGGAGACGACCATGAGCTTTCCGAACGTCGTGCTGTTCCATTCTGCAACATAGCATCAAACTCCTGCTTTGCGATTTTTAGGCGATCAGGGGCCAATCTGCGAGGACGAGCTGCCACTGGAGGTCCTGGAGTCGTGCGGATGTGATGTTTAGTATTGTGCTTGGGTTCTGTGGGCCTACCTGCTGGCGTGGTGAGGGTTAGGTACTGCTTCAGCAAGTCCAGGTATTTGGAGTCACCGCTGATGGTCTTGACTGCTTTGGTCTCTGGCGAAGTGCTGTGACGACATGGGACTGTGATCCAAAGCGTTGTGAGTCCGTCAACCAGTCGATGTTGTCGGCAGTCTACCAGAAGATTGTAGTGCTGTAAGAAGTCAACTCCTATGATGGGCCTGGATACCTCAGCCACGATGAAGCGCCAGCGGAAGTCTCTTCGCAGGCCAAGATCAAGGCACAAATCCAGAAATCCGTACGTATTAATACGGGTGTTGTTCGCTGCATACAGCTCATACGTAGTACGAGGACGGAACCCTTTGGCCATCGATTTGGGGAATACGCAGAGGTCAGATCCTGTATCAATGAGGTACTCTACCCGGGTCTTCCTGTCGACGACGAAGAGGCGGCCGTTTCCTTGCGGGCAGTCATTTGCCGCCACTAGTGGCTGCCGCTGGAGTTTTCCGGCTTTTTATATGCGCAGGGCGTTGTGCATTTGAAGGCCGCAGCACCAAACTTGCGGTGGTAAAAACATAGGCCATTACCACGTGACCGGGATCGCGAACTAGACCGATATCGTCTGAAGTTGGGCCGACTCTCTCGCGTGGCTAGCTGCTGTACTTGACTGCGCAGCTCCTCTATTTGCTTGGCCATACTCTCCATTATACCTAAATACGGGTCAGCTGAAGAAGTTGTTGGTCTGACGTCACATACCTGGGAAGCGGGCGAGGCGATAGCGATTACTTTATCAGCCAAATCAGCTAATTTCTCTAGTGGTGAGTCGGTCTGCGACGCAATAATTGGCTGTATTTGCGAAGGCAAGCCATTACACCATACCGTGCGTATAAATTCGTCTGAGATTTGAGGGCCCGCCAGATGTCTTAAGTGCCTTAAGAACTGCGAAGGTTTACGATTGCCCATTTCTTCTTTATTCAGGAACTGTAAGATTTTTTCCTCTCTTGGGGCTGACATACGCTTCACCAACTCTCTCTTGAGCGTTTCGTATTTATTCTCTTTGGGCGGGTTCTCAATGACATCTGCGACTTCAACGGCATACTGATGTTCTAAGTAACTACACGCAGTATAAAATTTGGTAGTATCGGCTGTTATACCGGCTAATACGAATTGACCTTCTAATTGTACGAACCATAGGTTTGGGCGGTCAGGCCAGAATGGCGGAATTTTAACGCCGACTTTAAATGTTTGTTGAAATGTACCTTGAGTTGGTTCGGCCGTTGGGATTCCAAAATTTTCATCCTTTTCCATCTTCGCGAAGTACGGTTGCGGTATCACGTCGGGGTCACCAATATAGCAGTGAAAGTATTTGGTATGCTGCTATGTATTTATTTATATATTAACAATGAGTTATTGCACTGTTTTGATATAAAATAATTAATAAAATATATGCAAGGGAATTTTCCGTGACGGCCGATTTGACAGGTTCGATATGAAGGGGCCATCCATGCGCGCGCACTGTTAGACGTGCGCTCGACGATGTCGTCATCTCTATGAGATTATTTACAAAGAAGGTTGGCGTACGGCAGGTCCGCTACGCCACAGTTGCAATAAATTTTAAAATATTGTTTATGTAAGTGGCCAGTTCCGGAAACTTACAGTGCGCCCTATGTATACCTTCTAGATTACTGTTTCAAAACAACTAGATGACTACTAATCCTCTTTATTATCGCCCGAGGAAAATCAAGTCAAAGTAAGTTATTTCATGGTAAACATCAAATTTGAGTGGATTCCCGGTGGGAAAACAGAAATAGAACTAAACAACAACTTAGGAATCGCAACCTATTTATTGTCAGAGTAACATAGACATAGGCAGAAGTAAACTTGATTTATCAATAGAAGACGAGACTTGAAAGAACTATAGGAATCAAAAACAATTGACATTGTGTTTCGTTTTGCGTAATAGGCATAAGTACTTAAACCTCTTTTTTAATGGTTACGTTTTGATTCTACTCCTTTAATTATTTTTAAGTTCCTTTTTTTGTCTCTGGGGGTTACCCCATGAAATAATACAATAGTTACCCAATAGTGACGCCCTATTTCTATGTCAGACCAACTTAGACTATCATTATGTATTAACGCTCAATGCTGTTTGACACCAAAACGCGGATACGCAGTAACACGCGTCTCGCTTACCAATCTTAGAGCAACCCTACTAGTTTCTTGAGTTTGAGGCACAACTGTTACGCTATCCATGATAATAGTTCTTAGGTCCATACTCATCAGGTTATCTTCTAAACCTCGTGTCATTAAATCCTTAGCTGATGTGTAGAGTTTCGGAAGTATAGTTACGGACTAAGCAATCTTTTAGGTATCAGAAAGTCTGAAAGATTCTATAACCTTTGTATGGAAATCGACTCTTAAGTCTTAATAATAGTAATGAACAACGTTAAATAACCTTAAATCAACTTCTTGAGTGCAAAAGTGCGTAGCTACTTTCTGCATTTTGGACCTTTCTGAGAGTTCCTACAAACCTATAGTTTAAACCTCAGAACCTTTAACTACCTTCATAGAACCTAAATATAACCATAACAGTTAGTGTTCAACTTTATTTCTCATACTCAATTCACTTACTGAGAAATCACAATATTTACATAATAGTACGATGGGCGTGCTTTTGCAAACAATAAAATCCAACAGCTTTGACACAATTATGAAGTTCTATAAAACATAAATATTAAGTGGGCAGAACCAATGAGTGACGTAGTCGCTCGTCATCGATCGCGTACCACGATCTCTCCAGGCAATACATTATGAATGTTTATATTAGATGTGTCAGCGTTGCAATGTAAAGCTTGCAATTTTAAATAATCTTTCTTTAACGTCAATATTATTATAAACTTAGACAACAGCTTTAAAATTTTAATTGATAAATCCTTGATTTAACTCTATGAAAACTTATAACCTCTTTGGATAGACGGTTATCAATATATTCCAGTAATGTCAGGCTTTAAATTGTCTCCATGTAATAATTTATTTATCATGGAGAAGAATAACAACTTTATTTATAAATGGCTATCAATAAATCTCATGGTAGCTTACAACCATGATAGTGTACTGAATTCAAGCTGCTCAACACACGCGTAATATTAAACAGCCTGCTTAAGTCAAAGAAAATGAAAAATATTTTATTTTGTCTCACTAGGAAAGTATATGTTTATCTTTAAATACAATAGATGTCCGATTTAACCTTTCCACAATACCAATAGTTAAAAGTTCCTAGTGGTAGCAAAGTATGACCTGTAGGTCATCTTATAAAGCCAGTAAAAACTACAAGGCTGCTCTTGCAGCATCACGGCTACCGTTAGTAGTTGTCTGTTCCAAACTCACAAGTTACTAAAACTACTACTGAGTACCACGGGTACTATAGACGTAATTTTCAAAACACTTCAACGCTTTGAAGTCGTGAGGACAACTAAACTTACTTTAGAATGTCTCTAAAGCTTAAGAGTAATCATTATGAAATTCAATTAAGTCTTCAGCTTAAAATAATGCTTTAAAGGTTATGGTTTTAACCCGAAAGACGTAACTTCTTTGTTTGGATAAGTTATTTTCAACTCTCAGGTTTGAGATAGGTCTCAAAACAGTTCAGAAGCTGTTTCAATCTTTTACAATTTTGCAGTTAAGCTACAGTCAAAATCTAACGTCTAGACCTCATTTCGCATCACGCAAACCTTTCTAGAACTCGCTTAGGAGTCTACATATTATCCAGTCATACGGGCTATCGTACTGACCCTTAACATGGACTGTCATATTGTCCAATCGCAAAGGCTCTCATATTGCCTAGTCACATGGACTATCATATTTTCCAACCACATAGGCTATCGAATTGCCCGGTCACATGGACGATCATATTGTCCAACACACACATAAGCTGTCTACTTTTCACTCGCACGGACTATCATATTGTCCAATCACATAGGCTGTCTTATTGCCCTCTAAAATATTTGCATTATGTATCAGTATAGGCTATTATATTGCCAACACACAACAAGTTGCGCTGTCATTTTAGACACTTAGAAATGCCATGACCCATACAGCTTCGTTGACGGCCTTTCCTATTGGCCTAACAGGTTATAAATTCTTATCATTTTAAATTAAACTGCCTTCACACACACAACTCGTATGATTCACAATTTCATGTTGGCTCATACTGCCTTCACACACACGACTCGTATGATTCACAATTTCATGTCGGCTCATACTGCCTTCACACACAACTCGTATGATTCACAATTTCATGTTGGCTCATACTGTCTTCACACACACAACTCGTATGATTCACAATTTCATGTTGGCTCATACTGCCTTCACACACACAACTCGTATGATTCACAATTTCATGTTGGCTCATACTGCCTTCACACACACAACTCGTATGATTCACAATTTCATGTTGGCTCATACTGCCTTCACACACAACTCGTATGATTCACAATTTCATGTTGGCTCATACTGCCTTCACACACACGACTCGTATGATTCACAATTTCATGTCGGCTCATACTGCCTTCACACACAACTCGTATGATTCACAATTTCATGTTGGCTCATACTGCCTTCACACACACAACTCGTATGATTTACAATTTCATGTTGGCTCATACTGCCTTCACACACCTACGGTCTTTTATATGTATCCTTTAACATTGACGCTCTTACATCAGTTTTGAATAAGTAGGAGTGCATTACATAAGTTTATGCATGTTTGTCAAGTACGAATAACTCAGAACCTACCGAACCATCTTGACTATAATTTCTACAGACGTGGGAAGCACCCGGTTTCAAATAATATGGAATTATAATTAAAGTGTTTTAGTACGCTTAATTAGGCATCAATTTATAATTGCCAATAAATTAAACATCAGACACACAATAATAATTAATATGTAGGTATCTTGTAAAATATTTATTTTAGATTAGAAACAAACATCAGTTATCTATTTTAAGGTCTATTTTTCATCAATAGTTTATTTTTATTCCCCCTTTTTTATTTTGCAAATTAACATATCTTTTTTATTTATTTAATATTATTAACTGACGTGATATTCATAAAATTAATACATAATTTAATAATAAATAAATGAATTACTTTATTTTATTTCATTTCTTTTTTTACAAATAACAATTTTATTTTTTATTCTATTTATTAACTATGATTTCCTCCCTTTTTTGTAATCATAATAATCTAATCAAGTCTAGTACGGTGAAATTATGTATTAATTCCACTAACCTTTGTTCTCGTCGCCACATGTAGTACTCCCAGTGTCACTAACACTACCTGTTGGCTCGGTCACACACCAGTATTGGGCGACGTGCGCTCACGCTCACTGCTCGCACGCAACTGCCGTCCCCTCCACACTACCCGTGTGTACGAGACAACGTATTCAGTGAATACAGAACACTACACGGTGCACAGACGCTACTCAAGAATTTTCCGTCCGAATTTTTCTCGTTTTGGATTTGATTTGAATATGAATCGGATTCGGTGCAGTGCACAACCGGTCTAACTTCTCGAATTTGTTTCGCTATAGGTATAGGTGGCTATAGACCTATGGTACTAGAAGTCACTATTTTTTTATAAAAAAAAACAAAGCTGCCATCGCTTTTTAATTCCACTCCCTACTAGATGTCACAATAACTTTTCCATTTCCATAAAAACTTATTCTTTTCTTAATCTGACGGTTTAAATAGATTTTATTTCAAACCGTTAGATTAAGAAAAGAATAAGTTTTTTGTAAAATCTTTTATTGTGAGACCAAAGTGCTAGTCAGTCAACAAATCAAATGAGCCCAAACACGATAGGTTTTCGTCGTTTCATTACTGAGTTCCTATGGCTATCTCCCGACTCCACCATCAGTTTATCAATATGATATCGTTATATTGTAATGTCAACCTGACATGACACGACTGACGCGCTCGAGTAAATCCAAAAATCCCCCTTTTGGGCTCCCCTACTAAAAGGCGCGCTTTACTGCCTTATAAAGAGTACAGCTTATGTTAGTATTATATTATCTTTGGTACAGCCCAACTTCCGTCCCTTCGTTATTATATTCGTTTCGTTAGGTAACAATCTAACATACTATAAAATGTACCTACGTACAGAATATACCGGATTACCGGAAACGTGAAAGTTTCAAGGTGATCATACCATGAAGAAGTGGTACCTACTCTCATTTAAAATAAATTCTTTGATCATAAATATGGTAAAAATTTATATTGCTAAAAGGCCCAAAAGGGAAATTTTTATCGTATTTTTACACGATCAAACAATTTATTTTAAATGAGCCCTCATTTGAAATAAATTGTGGCGCCCGCCACTTCTGCATGGTATTCACTATAAGGCTATAAGGTAAGTACCTCAGGTACAAGGGCGGATCCAGGGGGGGGTCATGACCCCCCCCGGGCTGGGTCCAGGACCTAGGTGGACCACTAATTAAAATTGATAAAAATAATGTTTTTAAATATTTTTTTGTCACAATATAGGTTTTATGTAAGTACCTTCAATGTTTAATAGATACTTGTATTTATGATTATAAAAAATTAAATTATAACTTCTTGTGATTTGATAACGACTCTGTGACCCCCCCCCCCCCCCCCGGCGCCAAAGCTGGATCCGCCCTTGCTTAGGTAAGTACATAAATGGACAAAAACAAAAGCCACCTGTTCGCCACGCGTCCGCACACCACACCTGCAACGAGTTGAGAATACAAATGGCTCGGGAACACACGTCGACCTTGGGCCACGCGACTCCAACACCTGTCTTGTGACCTTAAACTCTGTGACACACAACTTGGTTCAAGCTTGGCCAGACAAAGCTTCAATGCTGCTGCTTCTCTTTTCATACAGATCGTAAAATCCGACCGTGGGAATGGGCGAACGCTAGGCTGCCTCTCGTAGGTACCGTACTTCTATTTGCATTACCCTCGAATTAAATACACCGTAAAAGTTTGACGTCACAATTCCGTTAGAGTTGTGTGTGGGCATGCCCATCGTGCCCACGATAGTAGATCCGCGCCTGAGTATATACTATGTACCGCGGGTACCGCCGTATTGGAACTTAGAAGTACAGGTGGAAAAAACATTCCCGTATTATTCGCAGCACTATCTTAGTAGGTAAGCTAAGGTAAGTAGGTCTACTGGGTTGGGACTGGGAGTGTATCATGGGTGAGTATGACTGTTCCATGGGTGAGTATCACGTGTTGTCTTGTCACTGTCTCGTGGACGGGTCTCCCCTTCTTGACAAGTTCTGCGAACTCGGGCTTTCCGTGCTGATAGACGAGATCCAACCCTAAAATGTTCAATCTGGTGGTGGCGTCGGAAAATAATTAATTTAAATATAAATAAACATAACACGTAATGTCAGCTTATTTTATAGTCAGCATTTATTGACGTGTAAGGGTCAGTTCCATTGACTTATATTTGTAATATTACTTCACACAAACTCCCTTTTTGTGTAGAAAACAAGTTCCATCGGTAGATACCTATTTCTTCAAAGTGCACGCCACGTCGCGGTTCGGCTCGGATATTTTTTTAAATTTCTCCGGCGTAGTTTAAAACCTTACAATATTCGAAACTGCAATGCAAGCGATATATACATAGTATGTAAAATGATCGGTTTATCGATTTAATTGATAGTTATAAAATGAGAGCTTAGAATGAGTGTTCTCACGTGCGCTGCTTTCTCCTATAGGTACATAATGTTGTCGACAGTTGTTTCTCGCAAACCTTTTCAATGCTCGCATATCAATACATTAGTAGGTACCTATAACGAAATCAGAAGTGGGAGGGGGGCGCAGTGGGTAAACAAGTTTATTTGCTAGGCAAATTAAAAAACGATAGACGTATGATAGTACCTACCCGTAGTACATTATTACTCTGCGATAGTAACTAAATTTATTGTAGGTATAATTCATTGTGGCATTAGAAAGACACAAAATTATCACTGCATAAATAATACTAACGTACAGAAGTCTCACTCAGCAATGTGGCTAGCGATATGGTTTAATTTAGCTCACGTCGGAACTCAGCACCTTTTCGTATAAATACTTAGACATCCATTGAAAGCCAATTTCATTCAACTCTGGACAAACGATTCGTATAACTAAATTTACCACCCGGAGGGGCCGCCGCGCGCATAATAATAATGTAGGTACATTTTCGATACCTAAACGGGGAGTGACACAGGCCTGACATTATACACCATTTTCACGTTCGTGCACCAAACTCTCGGTTAATCGGAGATATTGCAATAGATAAGAACAGAATCTGAATCAATTTACCTTGAAAATTAATTATCTCGCTGTGGAAAACTTACTCCAAAAGCGACGCAAGACGTACGATACTGCGTATCCGCGATTCAGCGTCAAGCAACAATGATGTTAAAGTAATTTGGTTTGACATATAAATATGACGTCACTATCGTACGACTATCTATATTTTATGAAGTCATCGTCATATCAGCCACAGGAAGTCCACTGCTGGACATAGGCCTAACCCAAGGATTTCCAAAACGACCGATCGGAATTTAAGCGACCTGCATCCAGCGTTTTCCTGCAACCTTGCTCAGGTCGTCTGACCACCTAGCAGGTGGGTGTCCTACGCTGCGCCTGCCGGTACGTGGCCGCCATTCGAGAACCTTTCTGCCCCATCGGCCATCGGTTCTTCGCGCTATGTGCCCCGCCCACTGCCACTTCAATGAGCTAATCCGCTGGGCTATGACTGTGACCTTAGTTCTTCTACGAATCTCCAAATTTCTGATTCGATCACGTAAAGAAACACCTAGCATAGCCCTCTCCATAGCCCGTTGAGCTTCTTATGAGACCCATACTAAGGGACCACGTTTCAGAGCCTGTCATCACTGGTAACACACATTGATTAAGCACTTTCGTCTTGAGGCACTGGGTATGGTATTTTATGAAGTAACCCCCCAGAAAGAAGGAAGTTTGATTAAATTGTAATTAAAATTCCATTGAGCGGAAATTGCACATTTTTTTTAACCCAATGCCGTAAATAATGCTGGTGGGCAAGCGGTTAGGCACTGGCTGTGTCTGTGAGGCACGTGTTCGATTCTCACTAGACGCGACTTTGTACCTCTAGTTTGCGCTAATGTACGGTCATTTTGAGCTATCATAGTATGTTTAATGGAGAAGGCAATGGCACATAATACTGTAAGTGTAAACAGAACGGAATCTCCTACGCGCAATATGCGTCCCCGTTCCCCGTACCCGCACCTTTTGTGGCCAACTTGTGTCATCAAGGCGAAAACGGAGGAGGTGCGGGGACGGGGAACGGGGACGCATATTGCGCGTACCTTAGGAGATTCCGTTCTGTTTACTCTTACTGTATTCTGTGGCAAGGGCAAACCACTCAACCCGGGGGGATTATAAAAAATCGGAGGCAGGGCGTTGAGTTTTGAAAGAAAATCTCAAATATTTGTTTAATTTTAGTATAAATGAATGCTGAAATATTATTTGACAAGTTAGGTAAGTATTATATAAAAAGAAACGCGATAAGCAGACTAATAGGAAGTCATTTTAGATTAGGATGTGGTTATGACGAACGGGATGTGTTCAGCAATTATATAGGTAGCAAATATTAATTATGACTAGTTTGGTTACATAGCATGATTGTAACATTGGTTGATAACATTGATCAAAAGTTTGTGAGACATATTAAAAAACTGTTCGACTTTCAAATGTTCGGCCCCAATAATTTTTAAACGGCAGAATCGATTTTTATCAAACATATACCTAGGTAGGAACATTTAATGACACTACAAGATGTGATATAAAATTGCGATATTTATTCTGTGACATAATTAATAACAATCATCTTCAATCAAACGTGACATTACAAATATCCATGGTTATTTCCTCACAAAACCAAATGCACAATAAGCTCGACTATTTAATTTAGACATTTTGCTATTTAGTTAACCCCACATTGTGAGAAGTAGTGAAAATACAACCATGAAAAGATAGCTCACAAAACCAAATGCACAATAAGCTTGACTATTTAATTCAGACATTTTGCTATTTAGTTAACCCCACATTGTGAGAAGTAGTGAAAATACAACCATGAAAAAAAAGCAGAATATTGCGGATCCTGTATGCTATCAACCTATTGAGAAATGCCTTTGGGCACAGATCCAATATAGGTAAGTTACTTTGGGTCTTTTGACCATTTCTGACCGCAAAATAAATTATGTACTGTTTTTGATAATAAAGGACACTATACGATCATTAAGTTTAAGCAATGTTCAAATTAAACGGTCGTCCATAATCAATTTACGCAAATCTACTTTCTGACGACATCTAATTTCGTAGTCCAATGATGCGTTGCAAGTTGCAACTCCGTACAAATCGGAAATGAGGGCACAGCGTTATTTAGTATACAAAAACTAATATAAACTACATACTGATCGTATAATTACGTTTCGCTAATGATATACTATATTACGACTTAGGAAATGTAAAGTACGTACAAAATATTACCACGCAATTTTTTTTATCTGTTCTTACCTAAACAGTTATAGATAGGTTAGGTATAGGTTCAAATTACATTTTCGCGGAATCAAGGCAAATTTAAAGAAATTTATAGAGAATAATGACTTCTATTATCCAGTGGAATATAGTACAAATTAGCATTAAGGCCCCACCAGTTCAGAACCAAGAAAACTGTGTGTTTTTAAAAAATCACTGTAATTCCTCAAAAAATTTACATAAAAATCTTAAGGATTTTTTAAAGACACCCACAATGTCAAAACACGATTGAGCATTTTTGGCTCGATAGAAAAAAATCACAAACATACCACTAAATTTGCCTTTACAATACATATTACTATTACAATAAAAATGCTCAATCGTGTTTTGGCTATTGTGGGTGTCTGTAGAAAATCCTTAATTTTTTTTTAAGGAATTAACTGTAGTAGTTTAATAACAGTAATTTTTAAAAACACGCACAGTATTGCAAATTGTGAACCCACGTCGCCTTAAGGAAGAAACTTCGCGGGAATTACCGCGCATTCCGCAGAATTCCGCAGTAGTTTTTTGTTGTAACAATTTTATACATTACTACTTTGACGTAAAGCTCAATATGCATTAAAATATTTTAAATTCGCTTCCATTCCGCGGCAGTGTAAATTGAGCCTAAGGTTTTCTAGCACAAAATAACAAAGAGAGTGAAAATTTTGCATTTTTTTCTATGACAAAGTGTGATTACAATATTTTCATATCTTCACCCTATATTCCTTAAATCCGTGAAGACCAACTGCTAAGTTTTTAACCTCGCTATATTGCGGAAAAAACCTAGTAAAAAATTATTAGGCACATCGCCATAACATAGGTTAAAAATATTCAGTTGTGACATCCATCATTTTTAACCCTTTAACCGCGAACGTCCGATTAATCCGACAAACATTTTCGTGCCCATTTCGCGAGCGTCGTCGTCGTCGTCGTATGTATCCGACCAAAACTCTCGGTAAAAGGGTTAAGGTATACAAACTAGTTGGCAACATATAAATACTCAAAATAAATAAGCCTATGGCTTTAAGTCCGCCTATTACGTTTGTAATAAAGTTAAATAAATAAATAAATAAAATAAATACTCGTAGAAAATATGTGCCCAACTAATTATTCAAAAAACAAAAAAAAAAAAAACGTTTGGTGCAATATTCTGTACGCAACTTTACATAAGACTTATGTATATTAAATATTGTAATAATAAATTATTCGAGTTTGGTTCGGTTCCATTAAGGCACGTAAAAGGCCGTACATTGCATTAAAGCTTATAATTACTTAAAATAAGTATAACTAGCTATAATATGAGTCATTGGCGTAGCCAGGGATTCTTCCTAGAGGGCTGTTACGTCTAAATAAGGTCAATATAAAAGTACATTGAAAATTAAACTTAATTGCCACATACATAAAATTTATATTTCTATAATACTGTATCCTTATTTCACAAGATAGGTACTTTTATTAGTTTTTTTATAATATAAATTATGTAGGCAGTTTCTGTGGTTTATAAAGTAGCTTTTGCCCACCCTTTGCCCTCTTATAGCTACGCCTATGCTGGCTGAGCGTACAATTTTAATAACTGCTGCATAGAAATTAGAATTTGTTGCATTTTTAAACATACATAACTCTTCCTATTTAATGTTGTCTGGATGGATGATAAAACGATATTTCTCAGTACCTACTTCAATGTATGTACATTTTTATTTTTTGCGTAGCTGCATCATACATATTATAGTATACAGTTGTTGAAAGAAGGAATATATTTGCATAGCATTTTAAACAGAGAAAGTAAGTTATGTGCTCCATTAACCTTTATAAGCAGCAATTGAAGAAATTAAACATTATTCATAGTTTATGCAAAAATAATGAATAATTTAAAAAAAGCACCATTCTCGGCACCAAAAAATTTAGCTTAAAAAAAAAAAAATTTTGAGTAGAAGAAAAATTGCCCTAGTGAATATAAATGGCGCGCAATTTTGAAGAAATAGAACTTGTTTACTATACTATAAGATACTAATTTCAGTGATAGCCTGAGCCCTCACTGAAACGCGTCTCGGTGTGAACTGACCCCAAGTATGATAACGAAAACAAAATCTTTCCATACAATAAAAATTGTTCTTTTGTAAGTTTTACATACATATATGCCTTCTGAACTAGTCACTAGTCTTTTAAACATCATTCAGTATTTTTTAAACCCAATAAAACAAATACTTACAAAAAAAAGATTAAATTCGAAATTTCCAACCAATCATTTGTGATTCAAGGTTAACATCAATCAGTCTTACGGTAATAATGTAATAATTAAGTACAATGGAGAATACTTATTGTAAAAAATAAATGTTACATACAAAACATATAAAAAAGCTTTTTGTACAGTTCTTTCGTTCACAATGGTTTGCAGACTGTCGGCACGCCACAAAGGCAGCGCTGCCGGCTCTTTCAAAGCGCGCCGACAGCCCGCACACCATTCAGTGAACGAACTGTAGGTATACTATAAAAACCTACTTGCACAAAAAGATGATATCTTTCTTGTGAAATATCAACTATAAAATACCTATTTAAAATATAAATTGAGCATATAAAAAATTGAATAAAATCAGGTAGATTATCTATTTTTAATAAATTCTTCAATTTCACTGTAATTACTAATGTGATAATAAATAGTATTCAACTGAGATTCCAGAGAGTAGCAAGTCTTAACCTACTTTAAGCCCTACCCTTGCATCATGGCACCTCAAAGTTTGTAAGCTTGACGGACTAATATAATCTCTCGCTTGATATTATTAAGTATTGCAATACCACGAAACACCTTTTGTCGTGTCTGAAATGCCCTACCTCATGTACTATTGAGGATTTTAATAAGGCTAACGACAGAGGGGTCGCCGTGATCACATACTGATCAAATATCATTGAAAACACATAGGTATATGTCGACTTGACAAGTGAAAAATTCAAGCTTCTTGTCATAAAACCTTCTTTAATTTAATAAGTAACTTTGAAATGTCATTTGGTGCAATAAAGCTTTTAGCGTTGTATTGTATTGTATTATATAATAAACTAACTGAAGAAAATAAAGAATGGAAACATTTAAAAATAAATTGACAGGAAAATGGCTTTTAGATTAAAAAAAAATATAGTGTAAAGGAATATTTACCTAATTAGTACTGACATTTTTAAATTGTATAAATTAGTTATTTTTGAAATTGGCTAACTATGTATATTTGCATGTCTGCTTGCAGGCTGAATACAGTGACTATAATTTTACTGAACACCTATTATGTAATGTATTCTGGCAAATAAAGATTTCTGATGTGCGAGATAGACAAGTTTACACTCAACCAACATCGAGATGCCATGCTACAGAGGCAAGTGCTGTTGCAGGCCTATTATATTAGCAGCATCTTAAGACTTATTTCTATGCCATATTACTATACTATAATAAAAAAAGTTAATCACTAAGGAATGTAGTACTTATTCTACAGAAGGCACATGACTGCTTAACATTACAATGGCTCATTGGTTCCTGCAGGTACTTCTGCAACTTACAGACGTTAAATACCTTAAAGCTAGACACTCCCATCTTATTTTTAAATGCGGACAACTTTAGTTCTTGGTTTAAATCATTATCCGCCCAAAACAAAAAGATTTCTCGCAATATGTCACCTTCTCTTATACTATGACTATGGCAAAGCCCGTATCTTTAATGATATCCATGATAACTTGACAAATGAGGTACCATTGGAAGCCTTTTGGCTGTCCACTGGTTATGGGCCATATGACATCACAGTAAATTCAATATGGCGCCCTCTATAGGCCATAAATGAACTAAAAAATAAAATAAATCAAATCATACGTTTAAGAGTATCAAAAGAAGGGGCTTGATTAGCACATTTCAAAAATATATACTTTATTAGCTGTTTCACCCTGCTGAACTTGCATTTACTGGATAATGTACTTTTTAGCAAAAACTACTTCTAGGTTTTAGTTATTTAAACTATATCTTGTATCACTGACCACTTCATTTGGGTTAATAATAGAATAATAGCAGGCACTCCCCGTTTAGGTATCAAATATATACCTACATTATTTACCAAGCGCCGGCTCGGAGTGATAAATTCAGTTATGTAAATCGTTTGTCTAGAGTAATAAGAATGAAATTGGCCTGCAATGGATGTCTAGGTATCTAAACGAAAAGGTACTGAGTTCAATGAAATTGGCCTGCAATGGATGTCTAGGTATCTAAACGAAAAGGTACTGAGTTCTGATGTGAGCAAAATAAAAGCATATCGCTAACCACTTTGAGTAGATATTTCTTTCGAATTTCTTTGCTGAGTGAGACTTCTGTATGTGAATACTAGTTATTATTCTGTAATAATAGTCTAAACCAAGTCCTAAAGTCTGCATTTGGTTCATGTTAAAGTTGTATCTGTAAATAATCAGGATTATGTTTTATCATATTGACTGCAACATTAAAACACGTGATAAAAAAAGCCAACACTGCACTGGTGTCAAATTTTTCACACTGACAGGCTTAACATCTTCCAAAGCCCAGAGATATTTTATGCCACTTGTGGTCATAAAACCCAAAGTTGCTTAACATACATAAGAACTAGTAATACATATTTCTGCTGGGTCAGCAAGTTCCTCAAAAGCATATTAATTAAAATATGAGTTTTTATTTGGACCAAAGCAAATATAGCTTCTCCAAACTTTCTCTGTCACCAGTAAAGACACTCTAGAGTTGCAGTCAAAATGCTGAGAGTAATCAATTACATACTAATTAAACAGTAATAGTAGGTCAGTATAAGAGATTCAAAAAGTTATTGTATCTTGCATCCTTTTCGTTTCTTCTGCATATCAGCTTGTTTACTCTTCTTCTTTGCTAAACCTTCAGCGGTGATATCAGAGATGACTGACAATCTCTTAGAATTGTCAGTTCTATCGTGTGCCACATGTTGTGGCATCATATTTCCATTGTCCATTGGAAACGTGGAACTGTATAAATTGTTGTTCTCACTGAAACTGTGTGGAATGTGTGAGATGTTCGTGATGTTCGCTTGGTTGTCAATGTTGTCAGTTGGGTAGTGAGATGCTGGTCGGATGCTCACTGGGTCAGGAAACCTTGGCTTCTTCCCTGTAGTAGGAGGAGGGGGAGGCTGCCTGTGTTGTAAAGGTACATTTCCGGGACTGTGTTTCTCTGATTCCATAGATCTGGTATGAGAATGAGACACATTCATGTTACTTGTGCTGGGCTCTTGTGAGAAGTACTGGTTTGAAATCTCTTTAGAATGGAGAGCACTGGCTTTCGACTGAATATGTTCTTTTTCAAATGGCTCCACGTAATTCAAGTCTGAGTCAACAGACTTACAAAGCCGGAGTCTACTGTCACGGATCAAGTCTCTAGGGTTGCTGTAAGCATCACATAACGTTGTTTGGGGTGATACTGGCAATGGCTCGCCTTCTCGTTGCTGCTGAGCCAGACGCTGCTGCTTTTTCAACAAGGCTTTTTGCCGTGCCTTCTCTTTAGCTCTCTGTAGCTTCTTATACTCTCGTTCCTGCAGAAGTCTGGCTAGTTCTCCGTCCTGAACCTCGACGGCACATCGCATGTCAGCTAGTAATGCGTCTTCAGTGCCTTGGCTCAATTCTCTGGCCAGTCTCGCATCTCTTTCTTCCTGCTCCATTCTTTTCTTCATCTCTTCAAGTTCTGCAGGAGACAGGCCAAGTTCTTCAGGGTCAAGGTCATTCTCTACTGGTGGTGCTAGTGCCCTGTGCGGCACTTCCTGTGCGGCCGCCACCACTCGGGACGAGCTCGGCTGCGGCGGAATGTCAGGCAGTTGGCGGCGCTGTCGCCGGAGGTTTATTTCGGCAATCTCACGAGCTATTTCCGCGTCAATCTCAGCTTGCCGTATTCGGGACAACTCCCGCATGTGAAGCTCGTGGTCGATGCCTTGCTGTTCGTGCAGCGCCAACGGGAAATCCTCGCGGATTTGCTGGTTTCTGTACCTGTTTTCACATAAATGAGACGAGATCTCGCGGTCCTGAAGTCTGTGAGCCAGAGCCCCATCGGCTCGCACCAGCCACTGCTCCCGCAGATCCGTGACGTGCCCGAGCTTTGGCATAGTATCTCTTGCCTGAAAACCTGCCATTACTTCGCACTGACGATGTCGATGTTTATAATCACATGGAAACGGGTTATGTTAACATAACGTAATCACTGATTCAATCGCGTATGAGCATGTACGACTGAGTTGATGGCACCAGTCCACAGAACAACACCAGTCTAAGGCACAAAACACTATCACAACACAAGTTCAACCTTTCACGTACTTTCTTCGTGTTCCGTGGGAAAATGCGACTCACTTTTTATACCACCCATGTGAACATTGCAATAACAATAGAGTTAGTTTGATAATCTACATAACTAATAGTAATTATCTCAACACTGTTCACTCACTTATCCCTCCTCCCAAACAACACAAGTTTTATCGAAATTCATTTCCATTTGTTTCCATACATTGGATTGGAAGAACCACAGAGTACTTTATATTATACTGAAAAGTAAAATGTCACTCGACTGGAATGACAGCTTTGGCAGGTGGATTCCTGTGAATTCCAACGTAGGGAATCCAACAATATATACTTAATCGATCGATTTCATACCATGAATTTCATAACAATATTAACGATATTTAAAAAGAAGAAACAAGTCCTTCCGTCGCGTCGTTAGCTGGCTATACTTATTTGATACTCATGAACCGTACATAAGTACGTAACAAAAGGGCGTTAGTGTGGGACGTTGATACGCTTGCACCCTCCCATCTCAGAGGATCAGTCCGTTCGAGAATCGGTTCGGCTGCAGAAAATGCTGAGATCGTCAAACGGCGCAAATATATTTCGTTAAAAGATGACTATATTTTTGTGCCATTTGGTGTGGAGACTCCGACCGTGGGGCCGGATCTCCGCTGCCGGTTACAAGAGGGCTGGCTATTCTTTCGCACAACGTATTAGTATTGCGATTCAACGCGGAAATGCGGCCAGCGTTCTTGGCACTTTGTCACATGGACACGATTTTTTAGATTTTTGTAATAAATAGGTAACTTTTCTATTTTTGTAAATATGTGATTTTATAAATAAACTATTTCTTCCGTAACAAAACAATGCTAAGCTTATCAATAACGAATAAGCGGTAACGACGAGCTAACGAAATACAACAACAGGTAACGAAGGAATAATAAAAAGAGGCAAGAGCAATATTGAAACGTACCTACATGTTTATTGAATTTATCATTTACAATAAGTACTCGTTATCAATGAATCTCGCCGCTCTCAGGGGTTCCCACGCCGGTCCTTCTTCCCTCTGAGCTCCGCGGACACTTGAACACATCGTCAAAAACACAGCTCGAATCTGATGCCGAGAAACACAATTTTGTAAGAAAACATTTCTTTCTCTTGACTTAAATCTACTTTTCTATTAGTGACAACTCGCCTATTCTTCTTGAGAATTCTCCAAGCCCCTTCTTGTTAGCGGTTATGTAAAATGTTTCATCCGACATTCGGTGGAGCCAGCTAGATAATCGAGGATAGCTGGAACAATATAGGTACTGTTTTCATCTGGCTTGATAAACCTAATTCTCAATAATCAAAATTAAGTATTATACCAATGAATGTAATGATTTAATAAATAAATATCATTATTATTACTCATTATAATAATTTATAAGCTAGTTTTGGGATTGTAGACTCTGACCTACATACATGTACCTGATGTACCTAATAATTATTTATCCAACAATTGAGTTTTTCTCGTAGTAATTGCGTATGTTTCTTTCTAAGAGATAACCGACGCGCTCGTGCGGTTTTTTTTATTCGACTGATAATTTGATCGTTCTGGAAGAACATAAGGCTGACCGAACACTGATCTGAATGTTTGATGTTGATTTCATAGACATTGCCTGTTTTGTAAAAAAATATTAAAATATCATCCTTACAAAACCGACAGTGCGTGTAAAACACACACTTTAGACGAGTACATCACCTCTCATCACATCACCTCTTGAAATTCAGGTAATGTGTACTACCCGTCTAAAGGCATACTTCCGCCACGACAATCCAAGGGAACTAAAATTCTAAGTACCTAATGAAATAATGCAACGTGATAATTTAAATATTAACTTTAACTTGTCAATTGGCACCAATATGTTCATCGTGCTGACTGTAGCTGCTATGGAAATGTCACCAAGGGTCAGCCAGCTGCCACCGAACCACTGTCGGCCCACCAGCAAGTTTTCCAGTTCGCGATAAGCACATTCGATTTCGGTGGCATGTTCGGGCATCACAAAATGACAGTTTTCATATAAAATTGGATACTGAAATGAAAATAGCCTCTTATAATATTACACAGTAATGTTTTATAGATGAACTGCAAAGGCAATCAATATGTGGGGCTTTACTAACATGACTATAGTCTGATAAAATTGTTGCATTATGGCTCCTCCACACGTTTGGCCATCATTGCGCCAATTCACTGTACATTGCTGTTTAACTGACAAAAGCTTTTAAGACTTCCATCGAATGCAGCAATGGACAATACGTCTGTGCAATGATGGCCCATCGTGTAGAGGAGCTATTAGAATAGAACGACAAAATGTATTAGACTTTATCGTCATTTCGAGGCGGTCAGTGTTGTTTGACACTGCAACACATCTAATGTGATATACGAGTATTACCGCTTTTTAAAAATTAAAGCCCCAAAATTGATATGATATATGATCATGGAAATCAAAATCCTGGAATTATTTCCAGTATCAAATTATATATAACACAAATTGACAATATATATGTAAAATCTCGCCCAACAATATTTCCAGGACCCTTACTTCATAAAATAACACGACAGTCGTCCGATAGTGTCGTCCGATTCCATGTCAAACCAAATTAGACTTTATTATCTTTTCGTAGCGTTCAATTTAGCTTGACACTGCAACTCTGACACGTACCTACATACGTATGCCATGTCGCTTTTGGTGTAAGGGTCCTGTAGATTAAAAACGTAGAGCTTGTCGTTTGCGTTGTACTCAATTCAAGGCATTTCCTCTTTGTACGGCTTTCAATCAGTATTTTAAAAACTGAAAACGAATAGACAATATGCATGTGATTCAGAAACGAACAAAAAAAATGATGTGTATACTTCATTGCTAAAGAAAAATACCCATATATATATCTTTTCAATTTAACGTGTTTCCATTGAGAAATTAATTATTTAAAAGCTGTATTTTTAAAATTCCCTCGCAAATTTCCGAAACGCCACGTGACGTCACGAAACACTGTCAAACTTAATTTTCTAAATAGTCTGTGCTGTCAATCACAAATTAAAAAGAAGAAGACTATCTGTCACTGTCAATAAGTCATTTGTAATTTGCAGTGTTACCAGATTGGGTATTTTTTTCGCAATTCTGGGTAAAAATGGGAAATTTTAGAGAAAAAAAAATAATACTTTTGGAGAATTTTGGGTATTTTTTTTCTTAAATAATATCAATTTGTTTAATTAATTACGGTAGGTAGTACATTATCTTATAGCTTATAGTAGCAGGCAGCTAGTCTACTACCTATTAAATTATAAATAATTGAAGTAGGTACTTACAATACTACTGTGTAGTTTTGCAAAGGATGACACTACTGATTTTGCTCACAATATGTATTTTTTGTTCACAATAGGTATGTACAGTTGCAGCTGAATGGTATAATCCGCTAATTTACTAAACCTCTAGCTGTTTGGCATTACAGCTCGGTTTTGTAAAACAGCGAACCCTAATACGCGAAATGATTCCTTACATTTGCATCTTTGGGCATATGAAAATATATTTTGTCAGGTGCAGTTACGATGTTATTTTTGCACATACAATATTTATAATAAGATTTTGTGCGCCCTTCCATTTGTAATGAATTGATATTAAAAGCTTTAATCACTCACTTATAATCACAAATTAGATAGTATTACTTATAAAATAAAACTGTGAATCCAAAACTTCGTTGTTTTGTTGATAATATTTTGAATTTGTAATTTGCACTTGACTGACACTGACATATAAGTGTATCTATGACATTGACAATGCACGGTGACGTCACAGAAAAAAGCGCAAAATGGCAACGCGTTTATAGTCGTCCAAAAATAATAGTAATTTTAATTATTTTTTTAAGCTTATTTAATAATATTCTGTAAGTGTTATATTTTTTTCCGGTTATATAATAACTTATAGAATCGTTTAAAAAAATAAAAAATTAACATGAATATACCCTATTGAATGAGTGAGCGTAATTTTCCGAGTTTACTTGGACAATCGGACGACTGTCGTATAAACTAATAACATCGTTAGTCGTCGTCAACGACGATAACTACATAACTCGAGTACTTTATTGTAAGACATTAAACCTGGTAAGCTACTAAATAATACCAATATAATCTCTGAGTTCAAATAAGAGCTAAATGGGTCAAGGTATTATCTAGATATGAGGCTGTTAAATGATCTTTATTAGTAATTAAAGGTTGAAAAGTAAGTTAATGGACCACGCTATATTGCAGATAAAATCAAAACTAAATTTAACATAGCATCACACATATTTAACACAGATAGAAATAAAAATGTGGCACTCCGAGAGTGCCGACAGAAGTAAAAACTTGAACAAGGTAGTGTTGGTCACGGTAACGGTAACAGTGTCGGGAGTTCAATGGTTTTTGCCCATCTCAAAAATTGCACAACGGGCCTAAAGAAGTTTTCACTTCAAAAAACGTTCGGTGACGACATCATTTCAGCCTAGGTCCACTAACGAAGTTGTGGTCAACAACTATATTATACAATTGAGCATTAAAAGTTCTGTAGCTTACAGCTGCAGATTTGTACTTTGGATATAGGACACCACTGTTATAATGCAGTAGTTGTTCCACCATAGCTCGGCCACCAGCGTCTTTGGGCATAAACCGTACGGTATTGTTGTACCGCGACGCGAGATACGTATTTATGGCGTGGCTGAAACCAAAACAATAGGGTCATTAGTCATTAAATTAATAGGAGTCGTAGACTTATGGAGACAGTAGGGTTACTCCAAAAGCGGTACGCAAGATGTACGTAACTGCATATCCGCGTTTGAGTGTCAAGCAACATTGAGCGTTAATACATGATGATATAGTCGAATTTGGTTTGCCATAGATATAAGACGTCACTATCGGACGACTATTGTATTATTATATGTAGTAACCCTTCAGAATTCTATTTTAGTGTATATTTTATTTTGTACAAACGAATAAAGATTTATACACGTTTTAAATTCAGGTAAGAGTGGTAAGACCCAAGTAGGCTAAGCTAAGTAAGGCTGTCATTAATGCATGGCAGATGCATTCAAGCAGCTTGGAAATCTATGTCGACCATTTTGACGCATCAAAAAAAAAAAAACAACAACAAAAAATAAGTCGTAAAAATCCAAGACCACGAACACTAAACCAGAAGCGGGATAAAAATAGAAAATGATTGCTTACCTATCACAAATCACCAGCTCTCTATCTTTGAATACTGGAAGAGTTTGGAGAGGATTCATCTGTAATTGAACAAGAAATACTCCTGTAAATAAGAAATGGACAAAAAGGAAGTATCTTATGTCATCTGAATATTATAAGAGGGCCAAGTATTTGTAAAATAAAAGCCCAAACTCCATGGGTTTGCGTCGTTTCGATATCGAGTTCCTTTCGTGTCCATCCTCAGACTATTCAACTTACATTGCATTGTCATCCGGATTCCGATTTACATATTCAACTCAATCAAACACCGGAAAGTGGGTCAAATTTAGCAAGACCTACAAACTAACTAGCACACTATAAGTCAAAAGACTTAAAATAATAAAGACGAACAAAGTTAGGCAAAAATGACACATGCAGTAAAATTTGAAGCTTACAACAATCATTTCAGGGCTTCTGTGTTCACCCTTATCCATATTGACGTCAACTTCCGTAATGCTCAAGTTCATAGCATCCAGTGCCATCATCACAGCCCTGCATGCAGGACTTCGGTCTGATTTCCATAATGTGCAATGTCTGAAATAAGTAATATGAATATGATCGAATCAAATATCATCAGTACTTTATTTTGTACTCGGTTACTTCGAATATATTTCAGGCAACAAAACCCACACTTCAATTATACAAGAAGTTTATTTATTTTATTTATATAAAACTGGCTGCTCTGGTTAATTTTGGCTCTAGTAGTACAGAGAGGGTCGTGCTTAGAGGTGAAAACTTCGGAATATTTCCGAAATTTTTGAATATTTCAGGAATACTTCCGGAAGTATTCCTCATAACTTCCAAAATTACCAGCAACTTTGGAAGTTTACAAAATATGTAGATTATTGACTTAGAAAAACTGAGGATACTATTGATAGACAGTGAATATTACAAATTACCTATTTTTGAAGTGAAAACTTCTTTAGCGGCGTTGTGCACTTTTTTTGTAATGGGTAAAAAATGTCAAACTCGCGTCAGGACACGTGTCCTAATCGAAAATTCGTAAACCGGATGGAGAGTAGACAGCCGGCGCGGCGTAGGAGAGGAAGTATCCCCCTCTCTTTCTACGGCGCGGCGAAAATGTATGCCAGCGCCTGCTGTTTCGTTTAGCTGAGAGATAAACTTTTTAATGTAATATAAATTGTCATGTTTGTGTACGATAGCGCAATAAATAAATATTGTATTCTACCACATAAATGATAGTACTTTCATACTGATAATTAAAGCAATTCGTGCAAAATTATTCCCTAACCATTCCTAAATATCAAAAATGCACAACGTTAATATTCAAGTTTTCACTTCTGCCGGCACTCCCGGAGTGCAACCCGTCGTTTTTTTATTGTCATTGGGTACCTATTATAAGTAAATGCCTATAACACATACATATTAAAATTAATATTTCAACACAGAAAATCATATTCACTTCAATCGCCTTCTTATAGGTAGACTTAAAAAGTGTTAAGCTTCGTGTTTTCAAGTGCCTACCTACCTACCATTTAAGAATCTTATTATTTAACTAAATGTAACGAAATTAAGGCCGTACCTGAATTTTCCGGGGTCCAGTGCTGCCCCCATTTAAAATAAATCATTTCAAAGAAAACGGAGACATTATTTCAAATTTTGCTACTATCAAGTCTTAGATAACCCTTCAAAGTATTTTATGAACTACTGTTTACAGTTTATAATGAGAACTAAGCTTTACTACGCACATTTGCCAAAAGTGGCCGTTTTTCGCAAATAAGATACGAGTCTTGTGATGTCACACGACAGCCTTTCGATAGTGTCGTCCTAACCTCAGTTAATACATATAAAACTAAATTAGACTATTATTATATCATTATCCTGTAGCGCTCGATGTTAATTGACACTGCAACGCGCGCACGTAAGTAGCTACGTACGTATGTCGTGCGTCGTGCCGCTAGGAGTAAGGGTCAGGTTTTATTATAACGAGATATTTCTGCTTCAATGCTGGGCAAAGGCCTCTTTCTCTCACTTCAAATATAAAACTTGCTCTCGGTAGGTACTTTAACATTTATGTACCATTATGAGTGTGGCCAAATTTGTTGACTGTTTCAGCATTTTTTCAAAACAAGATGTGTTTTGATAATAATGAAACTTTGATTTTCAATAAAAATTCACTTACTTTAAAGTGTTAGTAAGCGCTGTCCTACTTCCGCCTGCCCCCATAATTTAGTTAATCATATCATTCTAATTTATTGCAATATTTTTTTTTATTTTTTAATTAATATTTAGAAAGTTTATAAAAATGGTGACATAGTCACTGCCGTGACATTAGATCTGCACATTAGTCAAAGAAAGATTACATATTTTCATCTATGATTCATAGAATGAGGTTATCTTTCAGAAACTAGGTATAGTGTTTGTGGCCAGTTACATTTTTTTTTTTAAATAATAGGCCGGGTAATATGTTTACGTGGTATTTCTGAAACACACTCTAAAGTACATTTCTCTGTACGTTACTAACACCTCCTGTAGGCAGGCTCTGGTTTAGTTACTTAGTAGGTCTTTCTTCAGTATTTACTTAAGGCCGTACTTGAATTTTCCGGGGTCCAGAATTTTGCTGCCCCCATTTAAAATAAATCATTTCAAAGAAAACGGAGACATTATTTAAAATTTTTACGCACATTAGCCAAAAGTGGCCGTTTTCGCAATTGTGCGCAGTAAAGCTTAACGTTCTCACTTTAAATTGTAAACAGTAGTTCATAAAATACTTTGAAGGGTTATCTAGGACTTGGTAGTTGCAAAATTTAAATGATGTCTCCGTTTTCTTTGAAATGATTTATTTTAAATGGGGGCAGCACTGGACCCCGGAAAATTCAGATACGGCCTTAATTGTCTTACCTACTAATATTCTGTTGCTAAGTTACCTACGCATAAAAATTTAAAACTGTTTGCAGGTAAACTCTCAGACCCATATCTGATTGCCTTCCAAATTGATGACCGAATGCATAATGTATCGTAATACGATCTATGGGTTGAAACGCCCTTCGTTTAACAATAGCCTCTATTCTAAAGTCTCTAATATTCAGATTTGCTCGTTTCGTTTTACCCTGCAAGGCGACGACGCCATCGTATCTAAAAATAATATTAAGGTTGTTGTAGGATATCGCAGGCATATTCGTCTGTCTGTTGTGGAGTTGGTATGTAGTTTAGGGAGCGTATAAGTGGATCATGATCTCGTTTTCAAAAAGAATTGTGTTAAAAAGAATTGATCGCGGATATTTTATCCGTAGTTCTAGTCATCACCAGCCTCGGTAAGTGTTGTAATGTAATTAAGTATTCTTTGTTTATGTGCGTGAGGCCGAACTCGTGAGCTCATTATTTATACGCTCTTTGTTTGTTTACTTTCCCGTCCTTCTGGTACTACTCCATACATACATACATAAATATAATAAAACATTAAAAGTCGCGTGTCTTTTTTAATAAACCTATCTAAATATGAGTGTAGGTAAGAAAAGAGTAACAGAACACAAAAAAGATTTTTTATATTTCTGTCTGTCTGTATTACTTTGTATGTATGTATCACTAATCTTAGAAACTAGTGAAGGGATATTTACGCAGTTTTGTAACAAATTTAAGATTAAGCTCACCTTGGTATATTTAGGCTTTGTTTCATTGAAGTTATCCTATATGCATTTCGAATATAGATATAAAGGAAAATGTAGTCTGACAGTGACAATGTGCTACCGGCCGCTGCCATTCCAGTGTGGATCAGCTGTTAAATAGCACTTATGGACTTAAATTTTCAGAAAGTCGTCATCTTTGGATAAGAAGCCCACGCTGTTCGGAGACGAGGCCTCGCCGCCGGTACGTTTCGTCATGATGACGGCATCGGCCCTCAACATTGAATACAAGCTGCATAGAGTCGACCTATTCTGTTCTGAACACAAAACTGAATTTTATAAAAAGGTATTGTGTGATTTTTTTAACAACTTACTAATAGGTAAACAGTCAGTTACATTACATACATCACTAACGTTGTTAACCCTAATAAAATCATTTCAACCCTTTAACCCAGGCTCACGAAAACTCTACGAGTACTAGCACCCAGTTGGTTGTAGGTAGGTTGGTATAGGCTGTTTCATCTTTACACTTGTGTCTAGGTTAAAAAAGATGATGAAAATATATATATTATAGTTTATATAAATATAAACGGCTTTGGAAAAAGCATAAGGGTCAGTTCACACCGAGACGCGACACGACGCGACGTAGCGCGCACTTTGCAAGAAATATAGAACTTGTTTACTAGGCAAAAAGATACTGATTTCAGCGACAGCCCGCTTTGCCGCGCTGCGTAGCGATGCATAGCGAGGCACAGCGGGCTCTCTTTTTTTTTGTCTAGTAAACAAGTTCTATATTTCATTCATCAATGGCGACCACGTACTGGCAATCAGTCAGACGTCTGTCAGACGATCTGACTAAGGTCGCTGGAAAGCACTGGATGCAGCCGCTCTAGATCGGTCATTTTGGAAATCCCTGGGAGATGCCTATGTCATCATATCATCATATCATTCAATGAGCTCGGACGTGTAAAATTTTTAATTAACAAAATAAACAATTGCCGCGCAATAATTGTGACCTAGATATTCATCTGTGTCACTAGTTCTCGATTTTAATGAAGTTACTTTTGGTGTTATGTTTTGGTGTAATATAGAAACAATAAAATAAAATAAAATGGATAGCAGTCCCTTAAATCGGAGTGGGATGACACGCCGCAGCCCGCCGCCCACACCCGCCCGCACTCCCGCGCCCCTGGAGGATGGACAGACAGAACTCATATCCACGGCCGAGATCCAGTCCTGGATGACCTCCATCGAACAGTGCCTTCAAGAAGTTTGCACTATTTCGGCTGAAGGAAAACTGAACTCGGACCAAAAATTAAGAATAAGCATTCTATGCCGCAAAGTTAGTCATGGCACATCACAGATGGCTGTCCAATACCAGTCCTTAAAGCAAAAAACTATTCACTCTCATACGACTATTAAAATCAAGTATCGAAGAGTCCTCCAAACCCGCTCCAGGAGCGTCCTCTTTCGCTGATATGGTGAAAAAGGGAGCTAACAATTTTATTCAGCCTCCTAAAGTAAGTGCCGTAGCGAACTACCCTAGTGATAAGCAGAAAAGTAGCGAGGAGACTAAATTATTAGTCCAAAAAATTATAAGCCCTGTCCAGATGCAGCTACTTGTACGAGGATTGAGGAAAAATAAAAATGGGGGAGTCATAATCAGCACTGAGAACAAGGCCGACGTTGAAAAACTGAAGCAGTCAGCGCAACTGAAGACCTCTGGCCTTACGGTGGATGAGCCGCATAAACGTAAACCCAGAATTGTTATAATTGGAGTTCCATCATCTATGTCGGAAACGGAAGTTTTCTTCTGCATCTACAAGCAGAATTTAGCCGACATGTTATCCGGTACCACTTTGGAAAGTTTCTTGGAATCTGTCAAGTTAAGCCACAAATCTGGGAAAAAAAATGCTGAGTCCTGCAATTTCGTAATAGAAGTCCCTGCGGATATACGAAGAGCCCTTATTACCAATGACAGAGTGTTAGTGAACTGGTCTTCTTGTCTAGTGAGAGACTTTACTCTGGTGATCAGGTGCTTCAAGTGTCAGCAATATGGACATGCGGCTAGAACATGCCGGGAGACAGTCAACACCTGCGGACACTGTGGTGTGGTAGGCCATGCCATGCCATGGATGAATGCATAAAAAATGGAGATCCCCCAAAATGCGCAACTTGCCTTCATTACAAGAAACCGTGCGACCATAAAACAGGTGACCACACTTGCCCAGCGAAATTAATGGCCGAAAAAAGGTACATGAATTCCATAGATTATGACGGCGCCTAAGAGCGCCACTTATTAGATTATTTTAGATCTTAATATCTTTATTTGTTAACTATTGATAAGTTAATTTCGGATTTAGACAATTTCTCTGTTTTAGAATCGAAAAATTGTGAGGTTGAATGCTGCAAACAATATCTATCCTCATTTAACAATCCATTAACTTTCATAACACAAAATATTCGGAGTATTAACAAAAACTTTGACAATTTTAACGTTCTTTTACATAGAATCAACTTTGACTGTGACATAATCGTTTTAACCTAATGTTTTCTAAAAAGTCAGGGCAATCTACCTCTTATGCAAGGTTTTAATATTTTTAACAGTTTAGATAATTTTAATAAAAAGGGCGGGATAGTAGTTTACACAAGGTATACCTTGAATGTAACTGTAGAAGAACCAATTATGTTAGACTGTAATCGGCTACTTATAAAAATAGGCAGAGATATTGCAATATTAGCCATTTATCGCTCCCCCTCTCACACAAACACCAATATTTTTTCAGTTTCATTAAATGAAACACTGCAAAGTTTATCCTCTTTTAAACATATAATAATTATGGGAGAATTAACATTGATATTCGCCCGGAGAAAATCGACTCAGATGCTTTGGAGTACCTTAATATATGTGCTTTACACGGCTTACTCCCTGGACATACGTTTATCACGCGACCCAAAAGCGGTACGTGTCTGGATCATATCATGGTAAAAACTAACTTTCAATCATTAACATTAGTTCCTAAATCGAGCATAACCGATCATCACGCTGCCCTACTAACATTAGATCGTAAAGTACCAAAAATGTTTCAAACGCAAATTAGAACTAAATTAGATTACAAAAGACTTGAAGATTACTTATGAACATAAATTTCGACCTTGTTTATAATACCGCTGATACGAATATTTCTTTGTCATACTTGATACAAACTGTTCGACAAGCTATAATAAGTAGCACAACAAGAACATATTTGACTAATAAAATCGAAATATTAAGCCCTGGATTACACCAGGGCTCATTCGCTGTATGAGACATAGGGATGAATTATACAAAGTAGCAAATAGTAATCCGGAAAATGTAGTATTACAAATATCATATAAACGATATCGTAATTTTTGCAATAATCTCCTCAGAAAAATCAAATGTAACTATGAAAAAAATGAATTAATAAAAGCCGGTGGCAATAATAAAAAAATATAGCATACTATAAAAAAAGTTACATATACTACTAAATAGCATGAGTCATCTTCAAGTTTATTGCAAGTGCACGCGTCACAGCTGACCTCTGCAAACATTGCAAATTCTTACTTTGTAAATATAGGTAAAAATTTAGCCGATAAAATAAAAATACAGTCGCCTACTTCGTCCTTAATTCCAACATCCCGCTCTCTTAACTCATTTGTGTTGCTAGACACGGATGAAACGGAGGTGGGAGCGATTATTTCGAACTTGAGGGATAGCTGTGCCGTTGGGTGGGATGATATATCTAACCATATTCTAAAACATTTCAAACACATCCTAGTTCGCCCATTAACCCATATTTTCAATAAATGCCTGTCTGAAGGAATATTTCCTAGATGTTTAAAAAAAGCCGTCGTAGTTCCTATTTACAAAACTGGTGACAAAGATCAGGTTTCAAACTATAGACCTATTTCATTATTGCCATCGATTTCAAAAATCTTGGAGAAAATTATAAACAACAAGCTTCTTTCTTATTTGGAAAAGTACAATTTATTATCGAAAATGCAATTTGGTTTTAGGCCTAAGTTATCAACAGCGGATGCTGTTCATAGTCTTACCGATTATTTAGTACAGGAACTCGATACTGGCAAAAAAACAATAGGAATATTCCTTGACCTTGCAAAAGCTTTTGACACAATTTCCATTCCCATTCTATTGCAGAAGTTTGAAAACATAGGCATAATAGGAAATGAGCTCAAACTCTTCGCAAACTATTTAGAGGAACGTACTCAATGCGTTAAAATAGGCAATATTTTTAGTTCTGACCAAAAAAATAGGTGTTTTGGAGGTAGTATTTTTAGGAAGTATTTTAGGCCCGACCCTGTTTCTAATTTACATCAACGACCTGTGTAATTTAAATATAGAAGGAGGGAAAATAATCTCGTATGCGGATGAAACAGCTCTCCCATTTTCTGCTAACTCAGTTGATGAAGTCCTCATATACGCGCAACAAGGTTTCAATATTGTAAATTATTGGCTTCAGCAACACCTTCTCACTTTAAACACGGCGAAGACTAACTTTATTCAGTTTTCCATGCGTCATTTGCACTCATCTCACTTTAACATGAAAATATATGCACATCACTGTACAAACCCTACAAATAATACGTGCGATTGCCCGGCTATTTACATCACTAACACAACTAAATATTTAGGTATTGTAATTGACAAAACTCTTTCTTTCAAGCCTCATATAGAAATCCTAAATGGCAGAATACGTAAATTAATATTTGTTTTCAAAAAATTACGTTCTATTGCAAACTCAAAAATAATTAGGCAAGTTTATTTTGCCTTATGTCAGTCAGTATTAACTTATTGTATTCCGTCATGGGGTGGCATTGCTAAAACATCACTACTAACCATTGAGAGAGCACAGCGAGCCATTCTGAAGGTTTCTACTTTCCGCCCTTTTCTTTTCCCCACACACCTTCTCTATAAATCCTGCAAGGTACTAACAGTAAGGCAATTATTCATATTAAGCACAATTCTCAAACAGGACGCCGCACTGCCATTCACCACACAATCAAAAAGACGGAAAGATATTGTTTGCGCGATAAATGTACATACAAAACCCGACTTCTCCTCTCGATTTTTTCTATTCCTCGGCCCACTCCTCTACAATAGACTTAATAAAAATTTTGATTTTTATCCCTTTACTTACAGTGCAACTAAAAAAATTCTACAAGAAGCCCTACTAAATATGTCTTACGAAGAAACAGAGGAATTATTAATAGTTATAAAATAATAAATGATTTATTTTAATTTGTAATTTAATTTTTTAATGTAATTGTTTAATATGTTTATAGTACCAGTTAGCCTTGTAACGCCTGAAATACAGGATGATTTTCATCCTAGCTCAGGTACCATTAATTTATATTACCTTAATATTAACAATGTATTGTTAAATGTATAAATGTAACATACCATATTATTTGAATAAAGATTTTTATTATTATTATTTATTATGTCCAGCAGTGGACGTTATGCGGTTGAAATGATGATGATATTTCATTCACGTGCGCGTCGCGTCGCGTCGCGTCTCGGTGTGAACTAACCCTAAGAGTGGAGACTTTACTCAAGGAACAAAATATAATGTGTCTTTTGAGTCAATCGACGCGAACAGAAGAAGATATAAAGTAATAATATGTGAAGAAATATTTTCGCCACTGTGGTTCAAAGTCACGCCCCTCATATGATATTGATTCAAAGTCAGGGTTTCACAATTTTGAAGTGCACCTTTTCGATTCTCACCCGTGACGAAAATTTTTCTTCACATATTATTAATTTAGATATTATACATACTACGAACAATAATTCTCTAGAATCGTAAGTAATCCCGAAAAATCATTCCACGCGATATGTACCGCGGCGGGCGGGGCTTAAAATATGAACAGCGCGGCGCGACAGTTCACCGTGACACTCGAGTCATGCGGTTGCGTCGCAAGAAGTTGTTTTTGCAATAATCGATTCATTAAAAATGCCGTCATGTGCCGTAAAGTGGTGTAGAAGCCATACAGGCATGAAAATTAGTTATTAAAAAAAAAGTAAGACGTTAACAAGGCTATTTATTTTAGCGTAGCGTACTGCATAATAGGTACCATCCGTGCGTTGTACCTCACCGCTCGTTGTGTTGACTGCCCCACCCGACCGACGACGGCGCGTGACCTTGTCGCGACCAATCGCATTCATCTTTGTCTATGTGTGCGTTCGAGTGTTCCGTTGTAATAACTGTTCGTTTGTTTGTGTAAATGGAATCAGAATCGAGGCGGTGAATGTAGGAGCGTTAGGTTTCTAGAGAATTATATTTCGATGTATACATATATACAATAAATAAGCTTACATTTGACTACGCTTTACTTAATCTTCTAACCAATAAAGATTGTTTCAGATAAACCCACTTCAGAAAGTCCCCGCATTGGCGGTGGGGGACCACATTATTGCCGACAGTCACGCGATAGCGCTCTACATGTGTCGAAAAAGCCGCAACGACATGCTATACCCTGATAGCGCTGCTACCAAGTCAGTCATAGACCAGATGCTGTTCTTCAATGCTGGCACTTTGTTTCCAATTGACAGCGCTATCTATGTAAGAATACACTTTAGCTTCCTTTGGACCCATAGCATTTAAAAGTTTATTATTGAAAATGTTAAAAATGTTATATATCTATTTTTATACATACGGACAAATCACATATATTGAGCTAGCCCCGAAGAAGACTTGTGTTATGGGATACTAACTCAACGATACCATATTTTATAACTAATATATAATATAAGTAAACATCCAAGACCCAGGTCAATCTGAAAAAGATCATTTTCCATCTTGACCTGACCGGGGATTTAACCCGGGACCTCCGGTTTGACAGCCTGACATGATGACCACTAGGCCACAAAGGTTGTCTATAACTATATAATAAGTGGACCTGAAATGATGGCACCATAGAAAGTTTTATTATATTTAATGGGCAGTGCCATATTACACATAGTTTCAGTTTTTTTTTAATATATGGCAAGATCCAAAGGTATGTTTTTTCAAAAACTCACATTTATCAATATGAGGGATTAGAGTCACAAAACTGATAAAGCATATAGTAACTATTCTTTTTACAAGCTTTTATTTCGTTTCACCTGTCCCGTTGTCTGTGTGTCTGTAATTAAATATTGCAAGCTAAATTAGACCCACTTCCCATTATTCGATCGCATTGATCGTAGGTTGGGTGACAACACAATGCAATACTTATTATGGACCAACCATGCAATGACCTAATCTCATGATAAAGCCGGAAGGTGGCTATGGCATCTCCGTGATGACCCCATTGAAGTTGAGCCCAGTTGATTCGTCTTGACGAGCATTTTAAACTTCTTAGTTCAGTGTTTTAGACAAAAGATTGATTTTTAAAATATTTTTTGAATTAACTATTCTATACTTAATGTTCAACTTTTGTTTGTTTGATACACTATATAAAACTTTTTTGCTATTGTTACAGTGTGAATATTTTACTGGTAAATTGCCCTCCGTTGAAAAAGTTGAAGATTGGTATCGCGCTCTGAATTATTTGGATTACCGACTTAGTAAACGCAGTTGGCTGGCTGGTGATGAAGTGAGTCTTGCCCTTATTGTCTTCGTTATTATTGTAACCGAGTCTTAATCACTATTATTATCCCAGTGAGTTACCAAAATTAAGTACCTACCATTAGCAGTTTAAAACTTGAAACAAACTTAAAGCACAGAATACATAATAGGACAACTTGAAGCGGTCGTGGTTACTAAGTAGTTTGGACACAGGCTCTGCGTTTATGTTGTATGGGTACATTGTGAGGCACGAGTTCAATCCTAACTAAGCGTGACTTGTACCTATGTACCTAGTTATTTTCAACTACCACCATCTTCTTGTCGAGTCGAAATGGTTACACTGTAGCTTCAATTTCAAATTACCTGTGACCAGTATGTGGCCACGGCGATCCCTCTGTCGTTGTTTTTATTAAGGTCCTCTATTGTACATGACGTAGGGCAGCTCGGACATGAAAGAAGGTGGTCCATCGACTGAATGGCACCGCAGTCGCAAAAGTCGTTATCAGCGTGACGCCACCTAACTAATTACCACCACTTCCATTGAAGGAAAACAGGTCTCTAGTGTAAAGATAATATTAATTACTAACGTAACTACTCGTAGTGTGTAATAATGATTTTTTTCACTAGCCTTTAAGCTGCTTAAAAAATCTGACAATGGTGTTAGTAATTTTTGTTATGTGGTAATAATAATAACAAACTTGATAAGAAAGAAAGATCGAACTTCTCTACTGAATGAAAAAATGTTTATGTGCGGGGTTTCCCTGCCCAGCGTGGCGAGTGTAGGTCAAATCCTCTAGCTACTCTGGCTAAGTATGGCTCTGTAGTACAGAGAGAGTCGTGTTCCTGCAGTGGAGACTAAAAAAGACCTGGATGATGATGATGATGCGGGGTTTTAGTAGTGTCGAGTCACTACTTTATAATTTGTCAAAACTAAAACCGACTTCAACACCGAGCTGCACAACTAATTTTGATAAAATTCCTATGGGACCACTTATAACCCTTTTAAACAAAAAAGATTTTTTCAAATCGGTCCAGGCGTCTTTGAGTAATCGGGGAACAAACATAAAAAAAAAACAGCGGCACTCCGGGAGTGCCGCCAGAAGTGAAAAATTTAACAAGGTGGTAGGTATAGGTAACAGTTTCACGAGTTCAATGTTTTTTTCTCATCTCAAAAAATGCCCAATGCGTCTAAAGAAAATGCTTTTTTGGAGTCGGTTAAAACTATTAACTTTTCTAAACCTATAAGTACACTAAGTAAGATATTTCTGTTACAGGTCTCTCTTGGCGATCTTTGCTGTGGAGCAACAGTGAGTTCAATGCAGTTATTGATTCCATTGACGGAAAACCATAGAAATATTGATCAATGGATGAAAAGATTACAAGAGCTTCCCTGCTATAAAATCAACGACCAAGGCTTAAAACGTTTAAATGTTTTTGTTGAAAAAATAAAAACGATTTTAGTTTAAATGATTCTTTAGATTACCTTCGTCTGCATTTACTACTACAGGTAGGAGTCTCCTGACTCCTAAAACTTGTCGATCAAAGTTGATTTAATAAGTCATAAATAGATGACAAACAAAATATTTAAAAGCTTAACAAGACAGAGTAAGGTCGTAAGACTCAAAGGCCACTTTTAGTGTGAATTTTTAGGGTTCCTTAGTAAACAAGGACCCCTTATTGTTTCGCCATGTCTGTCTGTCTGCGGTTTTACTCAGAGACCATTAGTACTAGAAAGCTGTTATTTGGTATGGGTATTAGTAACGCTTAAGGCGAAGATATAGGCAAATGGCCTTGAAGTGTGAAATAAATTGTTAACTCGTAAATATGGTGATAATTTCCATATTTCTCTACGTCATGCACTAGATAGCCCTTTAAATTATTTTATGAACTGCCGTTAAAATTATTATTGGTGATCCGTCTAGCTTTAAAACTTACCGTGGCCACTTTTGGCGGAGGCTAGTTTTAAAACCAGATGGACTAATGTAAATACTTTCAACGGTGGTTTATAAAATAATTTAAAGGGCTATCTAGTGCATGACTAAGAGCAATATGGAAATTATCTCCATATTTACGAGTTAACAATTTATTTCAAATGAGGGCGCCACTTCAAGTTCATTTGCCTATATCTTCACCTTAACTGTTTCTTTTAGTTAGGCATCGTCCTAATAGAACACGAATACGCGATTGTCGCGCGAGTAAGCGATGCGACCATTTCCAGTTCGCGCTATGGCAACTCGGCCCTTACCTTGACTTATGTAACGTGTAAATGAACTAACGCAAAACCTCTCAGTTGGTGGATCAGTTTCATGGGCTGAGCCATGAAACTGAACAACTTTTATTCTACAACAATCACAAAATGCCAAAAAAAAATTATTCTGATTTTCATACAAATTGACTCGATCAGCTGATCAGTTAGTATGTACAAACTGATCAGCTGAGACTTTTTGGTCACCCATCCAAGTGCGGACGGACAGCCGGACAGCCGGACAAACGGGTAGACATACGGACTAAATGCTTTTAGATGAAAACACCGAGCTTCAGGTTTTTTGAGGCGTGCACGACCCGCTCTTGGAAGGTTTGTAATATAAAATCAAATGATTGTTTATATTCATTTATTTATAATAATGCACATGTACATACACAGCGAATAGATGACAGTTATCACACATGTAACGTAACATGGGCCCTGTTAGGGCATAGCATTTTACACTTAACAAATTAATATGTAGTAGAAGAAAATACTTTCTACATTAATATATGTTAATGCTTATACTATCGTAAAGAATTTAAATTATACCATCTTAAATAAATTGTTTTAAATTTTATCAGTTATAAAATCTGAAAGATTATAATAACAGGCACTAATAAAAAATGGTTATATTTTTATGATAGTTTGATACATTACAGTATTGTACCTAGTACTTACACACAATGGAAAGACATAATAACATAACACTCTTTCAGCTGTCGGAAAAAAACATTATTCGATTATGATTTTATACAACCATAGATAGATTACGATGTGCAAAGATTTCATTGAGTGCAGCATTGGCGTATGTCAAAAAGTCTGTAGTCTTTGATCGCTATTGATTGGTCGACGAGGAGATGTGAAAAATGGCTGCCTTGCCTTCTCCTACTCAGGTAGAATTTAAATGAAATTTACTAAGTAATTCTGTGGCGATTAAATAGTTTTTTATTCACAAATATAGTTTATTAACAGTTTTATCAAAAGTGCTCTTCAAGGTCCAGAAATATTTATGTGTATCTGAAACATTTGACGTCAAAGTGTCGCACTGTGAAGGGATTATGCTGATCCCAGTTTACAGAAATTAGCCTATTTCGCAGCAAATTCAAGTTACAATTTACTCGTTTTCATAAAGTGCAGTGATTCTAAATGCTAAATTTCCGTTAAACCGTGGATAATCTGCTTTGGATTGTCCGTTTTTTCCGCGAACATCGAATGTCATGGACAGTATAGAAATGTCACACCCATTCAAAATATTATAATAAAATTTGATTGCTGTGATTTATTAAACATTATGTGGCTTGAACCGTTGCAGGTGGCAGGGACCCACAGTGCTATATACGAAGCATATTATCACCAAGTAAGTAATATTTCTTATATTATAATTAGTGTTACATTTGTATGTTCATGATTGATTCTCTAATCGATCTAATGAAATTCCGCTGTGCCGGTCTGCGTATAATATGCAGATAAATCATATCTAAATGGTCCTTATGAGTAAGTGAACTGTGTTGCTCACAATGGTGTAGGAAAATGTATAGTTATCTTGCTTGCTATTCACTGGTTGGTTCACTTTTCAGATATGAACCCAATTTGTTTCTTGTTTTTTCTATAAATTCACCACAGATCAATTCTGATTTGGTTTTCCAACTGTATTTCAATCTGATGAAATTATTGATTCAGTTTAAAAACATTTAACTAAGTTTTATTATTACGCTATTTACACAACATTTTCTAATAAGATTTTCAAATTTATCTGATTACTTCCTGTTTTATTCAGTACATTTCTTCCGAATCCTTTCCTGCTCACATTTGTTATTTTCTAATGACATAATCTAGAATATGAAATATCTGTTTCCATATTTCATCAAATGTTTTACTGGCTTGAGAATGAAATATACAAGGTACTGATAATCTTTTGGGGAGGCACCCCTTTTCACAAATTCTTATAGTAAAAATGGTGTTCTATTTAGGTATTTATCTTCCATCTTTTTTGTAATAGTAAATAAGAAATTCAGCCTAATCATAAAGGTGAGCTTATGCACTTACTTACTTCTTACTTCTCCCGAGGACTTCTTTTCCGCAATTTGGTCCATTGCGCTGAACCTGTTTTGCGTGTGAGCTTATGCAATTCTAATGGATTATATTAAAAACTAAGCAATGAAAATTTAATTCTTCTTTAGATCGGTCATTTTGGTAATCCTTGGGAGAGAGCTATGTCCTTTTTCGGGTTCCTTATCCAAAGAGTGCCAGGGCTCTATTACTGAGACTCTGCTGTCTGTCTGTCTGTCCATCAGTCTGACACAGGACTCTCTTTAACCGTAATAGCTATACATTTGAAATTTTCACTGATTTGTATTTCTGTGAACACTATAACAACAAAAACTAAAAATTTTGTTGACCTCTGTGGTGTAATGGTCATCACACAGTCCGCCAATCCGGCGGTTCTGGGTTCGATCTCCAACCAGACCAAATAGGAAAATGGCCTTTTTCAAATTGTTCTGGGTCTTGGGTGTTTATTTATATAATACATATGTATATGGTGCAGTTGGATGGTATAAACCGCTAATACACGAAACCCCTAGTTGTTTGGCATTACAGCTCGGTTTTGTTAAACAGCTGAATATCGTTCAGCTGGATTGTCTAAGATTGCTGATCGCAACGTGTTACGTTCATTGAAACCGCTAACCATGTTTCCAAACGGCTAGCGGTTTTGTGAAACAGTAGCGGTAATCCGCTGTTTGACGAAACCGTTAAACAATCCAACTGCGACACATGCATGATAAGATTTTTTTGACATCGAATTTCATTTCCCAGAAAACTTCACGATTTTTATTGCTATAGGTTTACCCTAACCTAGTAAAATGGATAAAACTTTTCTAGCACTTTTCTAGCGTGTGTTGGTCGCAGTTCTAACCTAACCTAACCTATAGGTTTGCCCTAACCTAGTAAAATGAATAAAACATTCTAAAATTCTAAATTGTTTATAATTTCTTTAGATAGAATGTTCAACAACTTCTCTAGCTGCATGGATGAATACAAGTCGTACATTCCATTCCGCATATTAGGGTTCGCTGTTTTACAAAACTGAGCTGTAATGCCAAACAGCTAGAGGTTTAGTGAATTAGCAGATTATACCATTCAACTGTGACATATACATTGTGTTAATTAAATAACACAAAACCAAAAACAAATAATTCGGATTTTCATACAAATTGACTGGATCAGCTGATCAGTTTATATGAAAATTCAAATTTTTTATTTTAGTTTTGTGAAAGTTCTTGAACAAAATGTGTTCAGTTTCATGGGCTGAGGTACAATCTGAGAGGTTTTGCGTTATTTAATTAACACGATGTATATGTATGTATTGATTATATAAATTGCTCAATCAGTGTGATTTGTCCTTATCTATTTATTTATTTATAAATAAGACAAAGTTAAAAAAGAAGTGTGTTTTTTTAGCATTTTAAAACATTGAATAGAGGCTTGGAACCTTTTATGTACAAGTCCAACTCTTACTTAATCGAGTCCGACCCTCACTTGACTGGTTTTTCCCATTTTCCTTGGCATAGTCACATCGAGTGTTCTGAAGCCTTAGTAAAAACTAGATTAAAAAATTATTTTCATGTAACTGAGAGTTGTAAAATTGTTTACAGGTGGATCCAAATGGCAGCGGAGCAATCCAGGCTCCCGAGGCAGCTCGTTTCCTCAAGAAGTCACAACTCAGTGATGTGGTTCTCAGCAAGATCTGGGATCTCTCAGATCCCACTGGCAAGGGATACCTGGATAAAGTGAGTATATGCAATAATTACTTGATTGTGCTGTCAAGCAGGTTATAGGAAAATAATTTGATTGGTATTTATTCTGCTTGGAACAATTGGCGTTCTTGAGTGACCATTGTATGCATATCATCTTTAGGAAAGAAAAATATAGCACATCCCAAGCTGTGAAGCAGTAATAATGCACCAGATATTCTTAATGAAGGAGATAAGTGCTGGATCAGTTCAGATATTTTTTAATATTTTATAATGGTGATCCTACTCAACAGTATACAATGGTTGATATCGACATTTAATTAATTTAATTTTATGGTCTACATCTATTGTTGCGCACTCATCTTGTCTCAGTTCGGCATTGACGGCATTGTGCTTCGTCGAGTAACGCGCGGTGACGCGCGAAACCGCTTAACTCCATCCTAAATGTAGATTCTATATTTCCATAACACACATTTTTCCCTTAATAATGGAAAAACAGAGATAAATATAATATTGGCTGAAAATTATTGATTTATACAGCATTACAATGCTCACCCTTTTTCATAAGAGCTGTGATGTTGCACAGAAACTAGAAATTATCTGATCAAAATCCACCAAGTGAACTGAAGCCTCGAAAAAAAAATAGATAAAAAGAAAAAATCTCGGAACAATATCTTAAGGTGAAGGTATAGGCAAATAGCCTTGAAGTGGCGCCCTCATATAAAATAAATTGTTAACTCGTAAATATGGAGATAATTTCCATATTGCTCTTCGTCATGCACTAGATAGCCCTTTAAATTATTTTATAAACCACCGTTGAAAGTATTTACATTAGTCCATCTGGTTTTAAAACTAGCCTCCGCCAAAAGTGGCCACGGTAAGTTTTAAAGCTCGGATACTCAATACTCAATACTTTATTGCTCCTTAAATTACATGCAGATAACATATACATATACAGTGTTGTATGATCCCACACTCATTTAAGGACCCTGTTGGGCACTGCAAAGCAGAGAGGAGGAATCTCGTCATAGTTATTCATAATTTCAATTCTTATTTATTTACAATTACAATTTTATATATTAGATTTTTACGCATATTATTGATTTATTTTTTAATTTTATTGCTTATTTAATGTATATAGTTTTGCTAATTAAATTTGTATTTTTCCAATTTATCGTCAAGGTACTCCGAAACAGAGTAATAACATTTAGAAAGTAGAAGTTGCTTTAATTGTTTAATAAATGTTTTTTCATTAGTTGCATTTTTTATTTGTTGTGGAAGTTTGTTATATATCTTGACCGACATTGCCAGAGGGCTATCCGAGTGTAACTCTAGTTTTGATTTTGGTAGTTGTAATTTGTTCTTGTGTCTTAATTCATACCTAGTACTTATTTCCATCCTTTTATTGAAGAAGTTTAAATTATGATGAGCGAATTTGCATATTTCCAATATAAAAATACATGGTAGGGGCAATATCTGTAATTGTTTGAAATGAGGCTTGCAACTTTCTCTTTGTTTTATATTAGTTAATATTCTTATTAGCTTTTTTTGCTTTTTGAATAAAAGTTCTGAGTCCGTACTATCTCCCCATAGCAACACGCCGTAGCTCAGCCAAGCGTAGGCGTATGCATAGTATGTAGATACAGCTGTTTGTAAATCAGTTGTCTTTTTTATTTCCCTTAGTGCATATAGGATCACCAATAATAGTTTCAACTGCAGTTCATAAAATAATTTGAAGGGCTATCTAGTGCATCTGATGATTAGATCAGACTGAAGACGAAGAGCAATATGGAAATTATCACCATATTTGCGAGTTAACAATTTATTTCACACTTCAAGGCCATTTGCCTATATCTTTACCTTAATAAAAAATATGTGATGGAATATGCACGCTTCAAATGTGTAACTTATATGTGATGAGAAAATTCGTCAGGGTGATTCGAAGTCACGGTAGCACAAGCTCGGTGGCCCGGTGGGAAAATGCATTGCTGATTTCGCAAATTAAGCAACCCCGGGCGTGGTCCGCACTTGGATAGGTGACCAAAACGTGATATAAAAAATATCTTTACGCTTCGGAAGGCACGTAAAGCCATTGGTCCCATCTGTCATCGTGGTATGGCAGTCGTCAAGCTATGCCTTTAGGCAGCTTGAAAAATCTGACACCAGTGTTGGCCACTTACACACACGAAAAACAAACAAACGGTAGCACAATTGGAAGTGCACTCACAGTACAAATGTCTGGGGCGTGAGTTCGAATCTCATCGTGGTGAAATTTTTCATCACATATCTTTAACTAGCGTGGCGGCCCGCCCCGGCTTCGCACGGGTATATATTATACATATAAACCTTCCTCATGAATCACTCTATCTATATTATAAAAAACCGCATCAAAATCCATTGCGTAGTTTTAAAGATCTAAGCATACATACGGACAGACAGACAGCGGGAAGCTACTTTGTTTTATACTATGTAGTGATTTAGACGAAAAACATGACTCGACGCGGCGCTACGATTCTGCGCCACTGTGAGTTCAGCCTTTAGGTGTTGATAACATTGATGTACCACTGCTATCTCGCTTGTTGGTCTAGCTGGGATTACACACAAAGTTTTGTCAATCTCAATGATACTGCCTTATCACGAGATAAACATCTCACCAAATTGGTTTATTGTTCATGTTGTATGGTGTTTGAATAAGAGTAGTATTAAAGGCTAGTCATAAATCTTACTTAATTTATCTCGAATAATGCAAAAGATTTTGTTTCATGTAATTATTTACATACATACATACATACTATCACGCCTGTTTTCCACAGGGGTAGGCAGAGACTATGGACCTGTATGAATGTAGATGAAGCGAAAGAGGTCTGTCAAGATCGTAGCAAGTGGAGGTCCATAGTCTCTGCCTACCCCTGTAATTATTTAACCGTCTCAAAAAAGGTGGTTATCAATTCAACACGTATGTTTTCTTTTGTATGTCGGTTACGCGATATAGTCGCCAATTGTGCAACGATTTTGAAGATTCTTTTTTATTTGAAAGCCTTTACTACCAAATTGATTCCGTATTAATTTGATGATGACATGATGATGAAGATATTGAAAGACCTCCTCATAGAAAATTAAGTAGGCTGTTTTTTTAGGGTTCCGTACAAAAAATGAAAAAACGGAACCCTTATAGGATCACTCGTGCGTCTGTCTGTCCGTCCGTCTGTCACAGCCAATTTGCTTCGAATCTACTGGACCCAATCAGGTGAAATTTGGAAGGATGGTGTAATCCTATGACCCAAACACATATGTGCAAAGTAAATATATTTTTTTTTAAAATAAGGGTCATTTTCGGGGGATAAATTAAAAAATTAAAAAAAAAAAAGTTTTGCAAACCTAACTGTGTCACATATCAAATGAAAGGGCTCGTTATGAGGATCTCAAAAATATTTTTGTCATAATTATAAAATAAATAGTTTTGATTTTATTCATGAAAGAAGACGAAAATTGACCATACCCCCCTGATCTCCGAAACTAAAAAAAAAAATTAAATATAGTTCATAGCTTGTAGATTACAGGAAAACCTATAAGAATTCAATCAATTGTACGGAACCCTCTCCACGCGAGTTTAACTCGCACTTGGCCTGTTTTATTTTGTTAAAAAAATTTATTAAGTATATTTATTACAACCCATTCGTCAAGTATACATTATGTATTCTATCAGGAACTTGAAAATTGAAAATGAGAAGCTCAGTGGCTCGGTGAGAGTACGCATTGCTTTCGCATGTTAAAAAGCCCTGGACGTGGTCCTCATTTGGATGGGTGACCACAAGTGGCACAAAATATTTCTTCCGTGCTTCGGAAGGCACGCTAAGCCGTTGGTCCTGGCTGTCACCATTGTATGGGAATCGTCAAGCTATGTCGTATGCCTTCAGGTATTTCGAAAAATCTGACACCAGTGTTGGTCACTAACACACACAAAAGATGGATAGACCTAAACGGCCAATATCTCTCAAAGCGTGGATTACGGGTCTTGTCATTAGCCAGTGCCGGTTTTAGCTCTACCAGCGCCCCGGGCGAGATTTTCCCCCCTCCCCTCCCCACCCCCAAACTGGCAATTCAGACGAGAGACGAGAGATTTGCCGCCCCATTGTAAACGAAGGCAGGGAGGGGGGTGCATACAAATAAGAGTCTAGGAGTTGCCGCCATTAACCAGCCGCTATTTATATATTTATTATTACCTGTGACCCCCCTTGCCCAAAAACGCCCCCTGTCGCCCCTTTGTATCTGGCGCCCTGGGCGGTCGCCCAACCGCGCCCTACCCTAACGCCGCTACTGTCATTAGCGTGATTGTGTGTGCGTGCGTGCATGTATTAATTTTGAAATAATTAAATAAACCTATGTTGGTTTGGTAAAACAGAAAAAAAAAATTAAATGCTGCTTCTCTGATTATCTTCCAGTGCAGATGGTAAAAGCCGATCAAGGGAATAGGCGAAAATGTGTAAAAATTAAATCATGTTAATAGTCGATGCGGCTAGCAATCCATCACTATTTTGATTCCATTTTTGCACATTCCCGCCCACCATCACGCTGAATGTGGTATTTTGGTCTTGTGGGTTATATCTTCCCAGGGCTGCAAGACCCAAATTGCTTTGTCTGTCCCATTGGGGATAAAGACGTGATATTGTATAAGTATAAAACAATTGATTAAATATAGACCCAACTGAAACAGTTGTAGGTACTGTGACTTCTTATTTGTGACCTTCAATTAATTGAATGTTACAAGACGGGTGTGGTCTGTCCAATCAATACTTACAATTTGCTGTTGTGACTTTAATTACATCACTATGAAATCTTGACAGACATATTTTTATTCTGCTGAAATCAGAGGTTTTTCTTAAATGATCTAAAGACTAGAATAGAAATCATAATTTGTTATATAAATTAAAAATTTATTTAATGGATTCCCCAAAGAGTTATTTACATTAGTCGTATACTCGTATCGAACGTGAGTGGGTCAAAATGATGCTGCTCTTCCTTTAGTTTGATAGTCAATAGTTCTTTTTATTACAACCTAGTTTGGCTTTTACAACCGGCCGCCGCCCGACGTTAAGAGCTCGTATTACCCTAGTAGTACTTAGAGAGATCTTAAATATTATCAATAGTAACGAAATACTCACTTTGAAATAAAAGCACAGCAAAGTTCAGGACTAACTATATACATTATATGTTTCGAAAACACGATTGGTTGAAATTTTCTCGATGAAAAAAACATTGCGAAGTTGCCTTCAAATCAATTCAGAATTATACTAAAACGGAAAGTATTTAAGAAATACAATAAATTAGCACTTGTTACTTTGGATTATAATTGTACTAAACATAAGGAAGTCGTAATATATCTTACTTTTTAAATAACTCTTAAATATAAAACCTTAAAACCAAAACCAGCCTCATTGACCTACCGCGATCTTTTCACCACGCAAGGCTCGCTATCGCTTCGGCTAGAGTAAATTTGTGTGCATGGAAGCGAGAACAAAACATAGATTATCCACATCAGGCCACCTCTTAACCCTCCTTGGGAATGCAATTGTAGCACGAGATGTTAGTGCTGAGTCCTTTAGTCGCCTCTTAAGACCTAATAGTTTTAGGGTTCCGTAGACAAATTGCAAAAAACAGAACCCTTATAGATTCGTCATGCATGTCTGTCTACCGTATGTCATGTCACGAGTCCTTTAGTCGCCTCTTAAGACCTAATAGTTTTAGGGTTCCGTAGACAAATTGCAAAAAACAGAACCCTTATAGATTCGTCATGCATGTCTGTCTACCGTATGTCATGTCACAGCCACTTTTTTCCGAAACTATAAGAACTATACTGTTGAAACTTGGTAAGTAGATGTATTCTGTGAACCGCATTAAGATTTTCACACAAAAATAGAAAAAAAAACCAATAAATTTTGGGGTTCCCTATACTTAGAACTGAAACTCAATTTTTTTTTTCATCAAACCCATACGTGTGGGATATCTATGGATAGGATAGGTCTTCAATAATGATATTGAGGTTTCTAATATAATTTTTTTCTAAACTGAATAGTTTGCGCGAGAGACTTCCAAAGTGGTAAAATGTTGGTCCCCCCCCTGTAACTTCTAAAATAAGAGAATGATAAAACTAAAAAAATATATGATGTACATTACCATGCAAACTTCCACCGAAAATTGGATTGAACGAGATCTAGTAAGTAGTTTTTTTAGGGTTCCGTACCCAAAGGGTGCAAACGGGACCGTATTACTGAGACTCCGCTGTCTGTCCGTCTGTCACAGGGCTCTATCTCTTGAATCGTAATAGCTAGACACTTGAAATTTTTACCGATTATGTATTACTGTGGCCGCTATAACAACAAATACTAAAAATAAAAAAAAGTTAAAAATTAAAGGGGGTCGTCATACAAGAAACGTGTGTTTTTCAGCGTTTTTAACTAGATCTTTATAATAGCATTAACTAGATAATTGAAATTTTCACAAATTATGTATTACTATGGCCGCTATAACAACACATACTAAAAATAAAAAAAAGTAAAAAATTAATGGGGGTCGTCATACAAAAAAAGTGTTTTTTTAGCGTTTTAAAACATTGTACGGTGGTACGGAACCCTTCATGTACGAGTCCGACTCGCACTTGCCCGTTTATTTTTTTAATACGTCATATCATAAATCGTAAAATGTTACTTGCTGCTACGAAACCCTTCATGGGCGAGTCCGACTCGCACTTGGCCGCTTTTTTTATTACAACCTAGTTTGGGTCAAATTAAATTCGAACCACTTCCCGGTTTCCGATGGAGATGAGATTTAATATGCTAATGTAAATCAGATGACGATGCAATGTTATTATAACAAGAAGCTGATCCGATGATGGAGCTGCAACCCCATCGAGTTTCGGCTTATTATGGGGTTGATAAGTACTTAGGCCTCACAATAAAAGATTTGGCTCCAAGCCAAAGGTAGGGCCTACGTCGAAGGTCCTGATTTCGGCCGAAGCCGTAACCGAAATATTAGTCGGACACTAGTCCCCTACCACGTTTACTAGTTAACTACTTTTATTTAGACATTGAAATAAAATAAAACTTGCAAACACTAAAGTGACGTAGCATTAGCAGTGCGGATGCCCAGGCGCAGTGATAAGCTATCTGTGGGGGCGACGCGGTGCCGTGTGTTTAACTAGCGTCACGTATTATATATATAGATAAAACTCATTTATTTACTGCTATAACAAATACAAAAAATAGGAAAAGCAGACATTATATTTTTCGAAAATTTGCTGGTCGAAGTTATTCCTTTCTGCTTCATAAATTAAACTGTTACTTTTTACCAGCTTCAAGCTTTCCGTTTTAAAAGCTGGTACCTATACTTCTTTTATTAAAATATATGGTAGGTATATACTATATACCCTTCAGTCGTAGAAAGTCCACTATATTAAGGTGAATATATAAGCAAATGGCCTTAAAGTGTGAAATAAATTGTTAACTCGTAAATATGATGATATATTTCCAGATTGCTCTTCGTCATGCACTAGATAGCCCTTTAAATTATTTTATGAACCACCGTTGAAAGTATTTACATTAGTCCGTCTAGCTGTAAAACTTGCCTCCGCCAAAAGTGGCCACGGCAAGTTTTAAAGCTAGACGGATCACCAATAATAGTTTCAACGGTTCCCAGTCTGACTCTTGTTACAAGAACCTTGCCGTCAGTGATTTGTCGACTTTTGTTGACAGCCGGGGTTGTTCGTGGCGCTAAAGTTGGTCGCTCTGGCCCAGACCGGCCGCGACATCAACATGAGCAACATACACATGGACACCCCTCCGCCCAAAGTGGTAAGTGCTTTTTATTTTATTTAACCTTTTAAGTAAGTTTAAGTATTTTTTAGGACTAAAACTATATGTACAATTACATGCTGTAGCATTGAAATTAGAAATAAATATAAATAATACTTGCCCAAAAAAAAATTGCACTCCGGGAGCGCCGACAGAAGTGAAAACTTGAACAATGTGGTGTCGGTTACGGTAACAGTGTCGCGAGTTCAGTGGTTTTTTTCCCATTTAAAAAATTACCTAACGCGCCTAAGGAAGTTTTCACTTCAAAAATTTTTACATCAGAAAAGGGGATTTACAATTGAAGAGTGCACTTATACTTGTAGACTTAAACAACAGGTAATTGACATATGCGTAATTAATCAAACCACGAGCTATACTCCATCATCACCATCATCGTCAGCTCTCAACGACCCAGTGCTGGGCATAAGCCTCCTTTTGTCTGCGCCACTGAATTATATCTCTAGTCTTAGCGGTCCAGTTCTTTCCAGCAATCCGTTTGATATCATCGACCCCCCCCTTGCCGCCGGACGCCCAACACTCCGTATTCCATTCCTGGGGTACCACTCGGTGACGGCCTTTCTCCACTAGATCACTTTAGTGTAATGATATTAAAATAAGTCAAAAAAAAAAAAACCGGTATTTCTATACAAAAGTGTGCAGCCGCTCGGAGAATTTGTATGGGAATATCGATTTTTTTTGTTCGTTTTATTGCTGTTATTTTGATGTGGAAGCAGAGGGGAGGCTTTTGCCAGCAGTGGAATATAAACAACTTATAACAAAATATCATTATACTATAGTTATCTAGTATATATAGCCTGTGGTTCGATTTATTACACACTAGCTGTGCCCGCGACTTCGTTCGCGTGGTTGTCGGAACGTAATGTTATATAGCCTAAAGCCTTCCTCTATAAGAATCAGAATCGCCGAGCGAGCGCCTTACTGAGTGGACGTGTGCACGAATTTTAGAAAAAATATTTAATTACTTGCATTCTATTCTAAGATCTAATACTACTGTGAATTGGTGCCAGTTTTAAATCAACAAACATCAAGCTGTTAAGACCCTTCAAATCTACGCTACGCTACGCGCTGCTGTGCTTCGAAGTATCGGCTTGCCCCCTCACCCCCTCGGGTAAAAGAAACATACTCATATTTTCTGACTCTTTTGCTCATCACTTGATTAACCCGTGCAAACCAGACATGGAATTAGAATGAACCTTATGCGTTCAACTACTGGAAGTGGCCTGGCCGCCGGACGTAGTGGGTCCCAACCAGATTTAACAGGTACTTGTGTGAATATGGGCGAGAACTCACAAATTACATTTCGTAATAAGCGAAAGCAGACAGACGATGACAATTATGTCAAGACCGAAATTAGTGAGTTGCGAAAGGAGATGGCAAAAATGACGTCCCTACTCACTTCATTTACAAATAAAATGAACGAAGATGTTAGTGATATCAAACAGCAGATGAGTGAAATAAAGGCCGTGACGGAAAATTTAACCCGGCAACAAAATTCAATTCAATCAGATTTTACAGATTTCATTCGAAAACATGAACAAACGGAAAAGAAAGTTGAAGTACTTGAAGAAAATTTGAAGCAACTAAAGGACACAATGACATCTACTCCTATAAGTCACAGCTCAGACTCACAAGAAGATATTTTGATAGAATTACAGGAAAGGAGTAGGAGAAGTAAGAATATTATTATAACTGGTATCAATGAAACTAATGCAATATCTGTTACTGACAGGCAGGAGGCAGATATGCAGGAAATATCAGATTTACTTAAAACTATGGATGCCGGTCATATTGAAGTGGAAAAAGCATATCGGCTAGGAAAATATGACCCAAACAAAAGTCGATCCTTGAAAGTTTGCTTAAAATCAGAAGCTTCTGCAAAATCTATTTTAAAAAACAAAAATAATGTAAGATCTAAGATGGTTAAAATTTATTCCGATCAAACTCCCAAACAGGCAATGTTTTTGAAAAGACTTAAAGAGGAACTTAAACTCAGAAGTGAAAATGGAGAGAAAAACTTGGGGATAAAATATATTAAAGGAGTCCCAAAAATTATTGAGCTAAACCAAAAAAACTAATAACAGAATCTACAATTTCACAAGAAAAACTTTGTAATGCCAAACGAATAACCTATGAAATCACCAACAACTATAAAGATATAACTGTAACAAAAAAATCATTAAAAGTTTTTTATGCAAATACAAGAAGTATTATGAAAAGTGGTAAGTTTGACGAACTGAAGTTAATCATACAATCGTTCCAAGCTCACATCGAAATAATAATTCTGACTGAAACCTGGATCAAGACAGAAGATGATGCAAAAAGACTACAGTTACCTGGCTACACACACTACTATAACTATAGACCAAGTAGAGGTGGTGGAGTATCTATTTTTGCTAGTGACAACCTGAAACATAGTCTCGTAGAAAAACTTACTATTGATGACATGCACTTCCTTTGGATCCATATCAACAAATACTCACTTGACATAGGAGCCGTATACAGACAACCTATTGAGAAAAATACTAAGACCTTTCTGGAAACTTACACAAGTTTTTTAAATAAAAGTAAAAGAGCACTAATAGTAGGAGATTTTAACTTTAACTTACTGAGTACAAAGTCACCAGTAACTAAATACAAACATTGTGTTAAAGAAAATGGATACAAAATTGCTAATAAAATAACCAAAAGTCACTGTACACGCCATGTAGGCGAGAAAAAGACCATACCAGATCATGTATGTACCAATTTGAAAGAAAACAATTTCCACATTTGCATAATTGAATCCTCGATGTCCGATCACAAGCAGATATACTGTGAATTAAAACAGTTTCAACCAGAACCCCGGAAAAAAGTTACATATAACGCTATTGATTACGGTACATTGTATAAAACCTTTTCTGAAAATAGATCAGAGAATATGGATTCTGAGTATGCAATATTGGAGCAAAAACTAACAAAATGCATTAATAACAGTAAAATACCAAAAATTAAAATACATAACCCTCCCAAGCAAGATTGGATAAATAAACAGATATTAAATGATATAAACGCAAGGAATACACTATACCATAATCACAAAAAAAATCCAAAAGACGAAAAATTATCCGAAGCATTTATTAAGAAGAAGAGTGAAGTAGCAGAAACCATCACAAATACGAAGAAGAAATACTACTACAAAGTCTTTGGAGAGTGTAAGAAAAAACCAGCAAAAATGTGGACCCTGATTAATAGTCTCACACTAAACAAATCAGGTTCCGCATCTGTGCCCTTTAAGCTCCAAACTGCAGAGGGAAATATTACTACTGATGAAAAAAAAATCTGTGAAGAGTTTAATAGGTTCTTCTCAACCATTGGCACCGTGCTGGCTAGTCGAATTCCTAATGCAGCAAATATAACCCACGCATCCACTAGTTCTAACGTCAGTAACACTTACACATTAAAAAACTTCACTCCTGCTACTACAGACGAAATAGATAAAATTATAAGTAATTTAAAAATAAATACTAGCTCTGGGCTCGACGGTATAAGCACTAAAAGTATAAAATGTTTAAAAGAACTATTCATAAAAGAACTTACTGACTGTATCAACAAATGTCTTATTTTAGGAGAATTCCCTGATAGTCTTAAAACTGCAAGAGTTACGCCAATTTACAAATCTGGAAATAAACTAGACGCAAATAACTATCGCCCAATATCGGTACTGCCCATAATGTCAAAAATTTTTGAGAGAGTGCTTTATAATAGGTTAGAAACGTTCCTATCGTCACAAAATTTTCTTTACAAACAGCAATATGGTTTTCGAGGTAAATCAAATACCACCAGTGCTACAATTGATTTAGTAACTAAAATTAAAATAAACATTGATGCCAAAAAAATAGTACTGGGGGTATTTATTGACCTAAAAAAGGCCTTTGACACTATAAGTCACAATCTGTTACTCAAAAAACTGCGAGATATGGGTATTGCGGGTAAGGCATATGATATGTTTAAGTCATATTTGACAAATAGACGTCAAGTAGTAAAAATTGGTTCGATTCAGAGTACTTCAAAACCAATTACTTGCGGAGTCCCTCAAGGATCCATTTTGGGGCCCTTGTTATTCTTGATTTATATAAATTGCATACATAAAATAGGTTTAAAAGGTGATGTTACGTTGTATGCCGATGATACCTGTTTATTTTATTTTGGACCTTCCATAAATACTTTAATATCCGACGCACAGAGTGACCTAACTTTACTGAATACTTGGTTTGAATCTAATCTCCTAACTATAAATGTTTCCAAAACTAATTTTATGATTTTCGCTCCAAAAAACAAAAAAATTCAAGACATTCCAACGTTAAACATAAATAACGAACAAATTCAAAAAGTAAAACAAGAAAAATATCTGGGTTTAACACTGGATTCACACCTCACCTGGAAATCACATATAGAAAAAATCAAATCGAAACTTGTGTCACTATCAGGCCTAGTAAGAAGTATTTCTAAATTTATACCCCTTCAAATTCGATACACTATCTATAATACCCTAGTAAAGCCACACATAGACTACCTAATTGAAGTTTGGGGCAACGCAGCCAAAACAAACTTAAAAATAATACAAACTGCTCAGAACAAACTTATTAAATCTCTGTTTCATCTAGACTATCTTACACCTAGTAAAACAGTATATAGAAAAACAAAAATTATGAATGTAAAACAAACATACGTTTACTACACATGCATATTGATACGTAAAATACTTAACAAAGATATTCACTCACAAATAACTTTTACAAAAAAGAAGGAATATCAAAAAATGAAACTTCGACGTGCCAGTGATATCAACTTACACATACCCAGAACGAATTATGGTAAAGCAAACATCTTGTATGAAGGCGCTCAGCTATACAATAAACTACCTAAAGATTTAAAGGACTGTAAAACCTTAACTACTTTTAAAAAAACACTTAAGCACTATGTAATGAATAAAATACCTACAATTATTTAAATAACTTTCTCTTTCAAAACAAAAAAAATAAATAAATAAAAAACATACCATTCTGAACTCAAATAAATAAAATAATAATAAATAGATAAATAAACTGTAAAAAAAAGAAAAAAAAGGAGTATAGATTACACAATATATTAATAATCACATAAACACACATACGTTTTACATTACATGCAAATCTGTAAAAACAAAACAGTAAATTAAAAATAATAATGTTCGTACGCAAGCCACATCTAGTTGCGCTTATTCCGTACACTAGTACACTCACACATTGGCACCATTACTATTGTGTATCGAAGATGCAGATATCATTATGACAAACTAGTTCCGCGCGCACAGCCAGCACGGAACCAATTTACTTATTATTTACCTACCGACATTTTTGTACGCGTCCACTAAATGTAAACTTGTAAGTTCTCATTATAAGTGAATTTTGTAGATTCTTTTATGAGAATAAATGTCTTTAACCTTATAAATGGACTACCCAACAAGAAAATAATTTTTCAAATCGGACCATTAGTTCCTGAGATTAGCGCGTTTAAACAAACAAACAAATTCTTCCGCTTTATAATATTAGTATAGATATGTAAATTACAAGTTGCTTGTATAAATGGAGTATCTATATAATGTCCACATAACAAGATAAATTCTTGTTTAGTTTTTAAAATTACATATTTATTATTATACTAGCAGTCCACCCCGGCTTCGCCCGTGGTACACACATAGCCTATGTCACTCGGGAATAGTGTAGCTTTTCAACGGTGAAATAATTTTTTAAATCGGCCCAGTACTTTTTGAGCCTATTCATTACAAACATACAAAAATAGGTACAAATCTTTCCTCTTTATAATATTAGTATAGAAAAAAAATATTATTTTCCATTTGTCAGGGTGAGATCCCCCGCGCGAGCGCGCCCCCGCCCGCGCGGCCCGCGGCGCCGTCCCCGCTGCCCGCGCTGCACGACTGGAGCATCAAGCCGGCCGAGCGCGACAAGTACTGCCAGCTCTTCGACTCGCTGCAGCCCAACAACGGCCTCATTGCCGGGAACAAGGTAACACCCAGCCATCATTTTGCCCCGATAATCGCCTGTTGCCCATCGCGTCTGGCAGTCCTGGTGTTGCAGGCGTCCTAAGGCTGCGGTATCACTCAAAAAGTCAGAAGTCAAAATCATTTATTTATCTTTGGATGTTTCATCATCATCAGGTCTTTTTTTAGTCTTCACTGCAGGATCACGACCCTCTATACTACCAGAGCCATACTCAGCCGGAGCAGTCAGAGGATTTGGCCTACACTCTCCACGCTGGCAAGACGGGTTGGAGAGGTCTCATTGATGTTTATTAGCGTTGTTTAGCTTGTATTTCCTAAGTCGCCTTCTACGACATCCATGGGAAGACTTGAAGTCTTGGATAAGTACTATGTACAGAACGGAAACTCCCAGCGTCCCGCAATATGGCATCCCCGCACTTCTCCCCCGTTCTCGGGTTCGTTTGATGGCTTTAAACACTGAAACTAACTCATTGACGTTTGCACGGATGTATAGTTTCGATTGTAGTAGTAGTAAGCATAAGTGTTACTTCGCTTGTATTAAGCGACATATCTGTGCCGCTACATAAACACGAATCGTGTCCAATGCGCGATAGACTAAAAACCAAAATTGTAAATTGTATGCTTTTGTAGGTCAAAGGGGTACTGATGGAGTCGAAGTTGCCTCTGGAGACGCTCGGCAAGATCTGGGACCTCGCCGACCAAGACAAAGACGGCATGCTGGATAGACACGAGTTCATGGTGGTGAGTGTCTTTTTGTTAGCCATGTGACGTTGACTGCCTCCGTGGTCCAGTGGTTAAGGCGTTTGCCTTGTGATCAGGAGGTTGTGGGTTCAAATCCCACTGGGAAGCATACTTTGTGAAAATGTGTTTCCTGATTATTTAAAAAGAAAAATGATTCTGTGCTTCGGAAGGCACTTAAAGGGACCCACAGGTCCCGAACGCCATCTAGCGTTCTGGACTGGTCTACCTTTTAGGTTGCGGAGGTCAGACGGCAGTCGCTCTATGTAAAAACCAGTAACCTCGTCACATCAGCTAGGTTAGGTCCCATTGTTGGGCATCTCATTTTGAGAAGTGGAGGGTGATATCAAGGGACCGGGATGTACCAGAAAGAAAAGTGAGTTTTTCCAAAAAAATTATACGTTTTCGGCTTTTTAGGCGTTCTTTTAAAGACCTCCTTGGTGTAATGGTCAACACGCTAGTCCACCAATCCGGAGGTTCTGGGTTCGATCCCCAGCCAGGGCAAGTTTGAAAATGGCCTTTTTTAAATTGTCCTGGGTCTTGGGTGTTTATCTGTATGTATGTATTTATGTGTGTATGTATTTATTATAAAATATAGTATCGTTGAGTTAGTATCCCATAACACAAGTTTAAAAAAAACTTACTTTGGGACTAGCTCAGTCAGTGTGATGTGTCCTTATATATTTATTTATTTATTTTAATTTATTTTAAAGCAATCGTAACATCCTGCCCTCTTAGCATGGCGCCGGCGACAGCGTTTATCGAGCGCTATAATCTATCCCTACACTGTACGTAATAATAACGAGCGGGATGGCACTACTGACGGTGCTATGCCAGGGGGTTTTCAAGCTTCAATCTGCAGTACAACACGTCCTGCAATCTGCGGTACAACATGTCCTGCAATCTGCAGTACAACATGTCTACACACATTTAAATCTGCAGTAAAACATGTCTATGCATATTTAAATCTGCAGTAAAACATGTCTTCACACATTTAAATCTGCAGTAAAACATGTCTACACACATTTAAATCTGCAGTAAAACATGTCTATGCATATTTAAATCTGCAGTAAAACATGTCTACACACATTTAAATCTGCAGTAAAACATGTCTATGCATATTTAAATCTGCAGTAAAACATGTCTTCACACATTTAAATCTGCAGTAAAACATGTCTACACACATTTAAATCTGCAGTAAAACATGTCTATGCATATTTAAATCTGCAGTAAAACATGTCTACACACATTTAAATCTGCAGTAAAACATGTCTATGCATATTTAAATCTGCAGTAAAACATGTCTTCACACATTTAAATCTGCAGTAAAACATGTCTACACACATTTAAATCTGCAGTAAAACATGTCTATGCATATTTAAATCTGCAGTAAAACATGTCTACACACATTTAAATCTGCAGTAAAACATGTCTATGCATATTTAAATCTGCAGTAAAACATGTCTTCACACATTTAAATCTGCAGTAAAACATGTCTACACACATTTAAATCTGCAGTAAAACATGACTATGCATATTTAAATCTGCAGTAAAACATGTCTACACACATTTAAATCTGCAGTAAAACATGTCTATGCATATTTAAATCTGCAGTAAAACATGTCTTCACACATTTAAATCTGCAGTACAGCACCAGAGTGTATGCCCGGTTGCGTGTTGTGTCGTATGTACCCACTTTAAGCCAGTGTCTGTCCGGCAGGCGATGCACCTGGTGTACAAGGCGCTGGAGAAGCACGCCATCCCCACCGTGCTGCCGGGCGAGCTGCGCGCGCGCCCCCCGCGCCCCCCGTCGCGCCCCCCTTCCCGGCCCCCCTCCCGGCCCCCGTCTCCCCAGCCGCGGCTCCCCCCCCGCCCGCAGCCCCCGCAGCCGCAGTCGAATGCTTCACTTCTGGAGGGACTGCTGGATCTATCTAGTGTAAGTATCCTGTTACTTCTTCGATTTACTATACGGAATGTAAATGACGACTTCGGAGGCGTATTGGTTACGATAGTCCGTCACTCGGAGGTCCTGGGTTGGATCCCCCAGCCACGGCAAGTTGGAAAATGGTCTTTTTCAAATTGTCCTGGGTGTTGGGTGTTTATTGAAAATATAATATCATTGAGTTAGTATCCCGTAACACAAGTTTAAACTTACTAAAATTTAAGCTAGCATAATCAGTGTATTTTTTTCCTATCTATTTTTGTTTCCTTTTTATTTATTATGATGTTCGAGGTAATCGAACAGCGATTTTATCCAGTCAGCATTTTACATTATGACGATAGTTAGCAGTAAGTATTTTTAGTTTGCAATAACCAGCCGTTCGGTACCTACCATATCTTACCTTAAGTAAGTTTTAACCATTTAAATAACCATTTTATTCTTGCTCCGTCTTACACCAAATAAACATTTTACGTAGCAGCGAGTCTCTGATACGTTAGGGTCGACTGCTACATATATTATTATTAAATGTACGGTAGATTAAATTAAGTGGTGTCTCCAAACTGTCCGGCAATGGTTAAATGTAGAATTGGACTCGAGATTAAAACGAATTTTGTCGTGTACTATGTCATTCATGACTGACATAAATCTTTTCTTTTGACACTTTTCCCCTTATTTTGATCCTCACCCATGTGTGGTTGGCTGCAGCCCCCCGCAGCCCCCGCGCCCCCGCAGCCGCTGATGTCGGCCGCCCCTCTCTTCCCCACGGGGGGCTCGGGGCCCGCCGTGCCACTCATGAGCTCTCAAGTATCTTCAGGGCCAGGTAAGACATGATAAAAATACCGGGAGAAGACTTTAAAACAACACATTTAGAAAAAAAAAAGTAAAAAACTACATACGAGGGGTCCGTAATTCTCATGTTTTCTGCATTTTTAACCCCTGATAAAAAAGAGGGGTGTTGACGCTAATGTCGGTTTGTCTGGTTTGATGGACCGATTTCGATGCGGTTTTTTATACGTGAAAGCAAATTTCCTTGCGATGGTTCTTAGCTATGTTTGATGAAAATCGGTTCAGCCGTTTAAAAGTAATTGGGGATAAACGCTTGAAAGTTAGGGTAGGGTAGTAAAGTTAGGCTTTCTATAGCAAATATATAGATGGCGCTACGGATATTACTAGATGGCGTTCTTGACAGTCGGGGGATTTTTTTAATTGTTTAGCAAAAAAAACTTGTTTCAAGCCACTATATCACAACAAGTCAAATCAGACACTTTTTTCTAAACGCCAAAACAAAAATTTTCTATGGGATTTGTATGAGGTACAAAACCGTGACGTCATAGATTTTTCGAGTCAAATAGCGCTCTTAATATCAGTTTTTCTGCATTAATAAATCTAAAATCATGTTGAAAATGGATATGATCAATAACAAGTGACACTATTTAGTGACGTTTTATTATCTTAACAGTACCAAATAATTTTTCATCTCATCTATTCGAAAAACGATGATTTTATCCCAAATATTAGGACTATAGTCACTGGTAATTCTCTAGACACTGAAAAGTAGAAAGTAAATTCCCTAGGCGTTAAAACACATTTGAAAACCGAACACGAATGTAGAATCAAATATAATATTGGCAGTCAGCTAAAAAAAGACTAGTTTTAAAATTATAAAATATAGGCAAGGGCGTCGTAATTTTTTAAAATTGGATACAACACGTTTTACGTGGATGATGATGTGACTGTAGGTCACAATGTTTTGGTTCTCTTGCTTCAAAATAATAATTTATTAAAAACCAATAAAAACGCGCAATCGTTGTCTTTGACTTAACTATTAGGTTAGATTTTACAACTATTTTAAATGTAACTAATTCCTTGATGAGGCCGATAGTAAATAAATATGAAGTTTACGTATAATATACATATTTAAATTTATAAAGAATTGACATACAAGGAAAAAGTAATGAAACGATTCTAATGACTGGAAAATGTATAAGATGTGGTGGTTCTAGAAAAATATTTACATAGTACTTGTTCAGTGAAAACGCCACCAAATAAAGGTTAGTAACTGACTGTTAAACTCTGATTAGGTATATGTAAGTATTCTACTTTCGGTATAGGTATATTATATTTGCTTTTTCTCATTGATGGAGATGAAAAGAAGAATGTGATACACGGTGTACGGTAATAGTTTTATCTCGGGCGATATACTTGAATCCCTCGCTTCACTCAGGATTCCACCGTAGAATCCCTCGCTACCCTCGTGATTCTATTGTGGCATCCTTCGTTTCGCTCTGGATTCAAAGTAGCGCCCTCGCGTTAACACTATTACCTTTACGCCTTGTAGCACAATCTACTATATATTTGAGCCAGCCATCTACCCATGTAAGTGTATTGACTAGTGTCGGTGTCGGCGCAGGTCCGGCGTGGGTGGTGTCGGCCGCGGAGGCGGCGCAGTTCGACGCGCAGTTCGCGGTGGCGGACGCGGACCGCGACGGGTTCGTGTCGGGCGCCGAGATCAAGCAGACCTTCCTGGACACCGGCCTGCCGCAGGCCACGCTCGCGCACATCTGGTCAGTCATCACCTACTCCGAGCCCACATCACAAGTTTAGCCTTGTGGTTCCCGGCAGAGTAGAATAGGACTACTCCAAGTCTGCCAACTGGCAGCAACGCTCTCGGGACCGCAAGAAATGGCGCCATTTAGTGTCAAAGGCCAAGATCCACTATGTATGGGTCGTTGGCCACCGTTACAGAATACAGTAAGAGTAAACAGAACGGAATCTCCTAAGGTACGTACTTGCTCGTTTTCGCCTTGATGAGATAAAAACCGGGGGAGAGGTGCGGGGACGGGGAACGGGGACGCACATTGCGCGTACCTTAGGAGATTCCGTTCTGTTTACTCTTACTATATTCTGTGCCACCGTAGTAGGTAAGTATAAATACAAGTATAGCCGAGTGCGACAAACAATATGACAACGGTCACCCAAGAGCAAAAGAGATAGCGATCAAAGTGACATGTGGCAAGTTTTGATTGAAATAGTATTATCCTAACTTCCTAACTATTATAAATGCGAAAATGAGTTTGTTTGTTTGTTTGTTACCTCTTCACGCTTTATCTACTGAACCAATCTTCGTGAAAATTCGCATACACATAGTTAGGAGTACAGAGAAGGACATAGGGTACCTTTCATCCCGAAAAAATGTAATGTTCCCGTGGGATACGCGAGCGAAGCCGCGGGCGAAAGCTAGTTTATAATAAGCCTGGCTTATATTATAATTGGATTTTTCTTATTGGCACTGTTTTACAAAATGAGCATGCATGAAAAGAATAATGAGTGTTGACGAAGCGAAAAAGGTTTGCAGGGATCGTAGCAAGTGGAGATCCATAGTCTCTGTCTACCCCCACGGGAAACAGGCGTGATATGTTTGTATGTTCTTTCATTTCAGTGTATTCCCAATTGCATCCTCAGCTATAATGCTGTGAAGCCCGGGGTCGGCGTTCCGGCTTTTCCTTCCCCACTTCGCACGATCTTGAGCATCCTTGGCTGTAAGACCATTGGCACGCATATCATCCTTGACGACGTCAAGCCAGCATTTCTCCCGGGCCCCGGCGGAGGCGTTATACATTTGTTTCCCACGTAGCTTGCCGTACCAATACCGTACCAACATGGGCGACTTTCTTGCAGTTTGTCTGCCATGTCACGGACATGAAGGCTGCCGCGGATGCGGGTGATTCTCACGCGATTTTTCCGTGATACTCACCGATGTAACTGTGTTAATTGACTGAGCAAGCGAAGCGAGCGAGGTCTTTAAATCGAATGTATGTTTGTACCGCAATAACTGCCGAACCGATGGTTCTATTTTGATTAAATTTGGTAGGCATATAGGAAATTTCAATAGAATTTTCAAGTTCGTTAGGCATCAAAATCGGTTCAGTAGTTTTTGAAATATTAATAAAAATGTCTGCGAGGTCCAAGTTCGCGGCGAACTACTAGTTTATAAGTATTGTATGTGGCTGTGCAGGGCGCTGTGCGACACTGAGAGCCTGGGCAAGCTGTCCCGGCAGCAGTTCTCGCTCGCCATGTGGCTGGTGCGGCGCGCGCTGCGCGGGGAGCCGCCGCCCGCCGCGCTGGCGCCCAGCATGCTGCCGCCCAGCTGCCGGCCCGCCGCGCAGGTCGGTGCCCTCGGGGCCAGTGCTGCCCCCATTTCAAATTCATAATTTCAAAGGAAACGGAGATAACATTTAAAATTTTTTCTTTGTGAAGCCCTTGGTAACCCTTCACACATCGAAATATAATTCTCTAGAAGCCTAACTAATCCCGAAAAGTCATTCCACGCGATATGTATCGCGGCGGGCGGGGCTTAAAATATGAACCGCGCGGCGCGACAGTTCGCTGTGACACTCGAGTTTTGCAGTTGCATCGCAAAAAGTTTCCTTTAAGAATATTGCTGTGTTTTTACGATAATCGATTAATTAAAAATGCTGTCATGTGCCGTGAAGTGGTGTAGAAGCTATACAGAAATGAAAAACACAGAACTCGCCTTTCATATGTAATTAAATAAACATTTTAATAATCCATACTTGACATCTGTTAACACCTCACCGCTCATTGCGTTGGCCGCGTCGGTCGGGTAGCCGGCTCGGGGGAGCCGGATGCTCGACCGACGCAACGATGACGCATGCGTGACCTTGTCGCGACCAATCGCATGCATCTTTGTCTATGTGTGTGATTGAGTGTTTAATTGTAATTACTATTAGTTTGTTTGTCTGTTTCACATTAACGTTTGTAGATTTATTAACGTGGCAGTAAAAAACCATTCTCAGATATCGCCATGTGCTCCTTTTGAGATCGCGATTTCTTTTTCTTTGCGATTTTTCTAAGTTAGGCAACATTACTTAACATATACTAACACTGCAACATATACTTACAATAAATAAATGCCGATTGGATGTTGCTCAGGAAACATAAGCTAAACAAAGCTTAGTTTAGAAGTATTTAAAGTTATATATAGTTTAAAAGTATTTATAAACAAAGCTTGTAAACATCAATGAGACCTCTCCAACACGTCTAGCCAGCGTGGAGAGTGTAGGCCAAATCCCCTGACTGCTCTAGCTAAGTATGGCTCTGGGAGTATAGAGAGGGTCATGCTCCTGCAGTGGAGACTAAAAAAGACCTTATAATAATGAATGATAATAATGGATGTTGTTCAGTAACACTTGGAAACGTTCAACAAAAAGTGACTGCGGTGTGGTTGCACCAGTTCGTTGACTACAAAAATAAATTGTGACCTGAATGATCAAGCATCGAGCGATACTTTTTTCGATTCAAATTCGCATATAAAGTGAAATGCAAATTGTATGGCGATAACAACGATAAGCCTTCGCGTGCGCCTTTTAAAAACAAAGACGAAACTAATTGGCCGTGAAATTCGTAAACTTAAAGAGTAAAAAAAATACACATAATATTATTTTATCTAAATTCCACAAGGAGTGAGATTCGAAGCTGTCACATTTGTAGCGTAAGTGCTCAACTCAGTGTTTTACCCGTATTATAAAAAAAACACGGATTAACTTTATTTTAAATTTTCTTCTTCGTCTAAGCGCGTTCCTGGTTGCATCCTCAACTGTGCTGCTTCGGAGCCCAGGGTGCGTTTTCCCGCTTTTTCTTCTCCAAATATAACATGCATGTCAATGGTCACCCAAGGATGCCAAAGACCTTGCAAAATGGAGAAGAAATAGCCGGAACAATGCAATAGAGCTATGCATGCATTTTTTTAATTTTTTTAATCGATAGTCCTCGTCGAGATATAGCCGCAAAAAATAAATCAGTGCCGAAAAACATGTATATGGTGTAGAAAATCAATATTAAAAATAGCATGTAGATTATAACAACTAAAACAGGCCATTTTAAAATATGACGTCAAAGTTTGCAATATCCGCTAGAGACAGAAGCTGTCAACGCATGTTTTTCTTTTTTGGGTACTTTCGATATTATCAGCCAGTTATGTTTGTTAAACTCTATATAAAAGTACATACATCTTGAATGTCATCGATAGTCAAACTACATGGACGGACAGTCCTACCGAACGCACCCGAACTTGTCACTTCCTTTTTGTGAACTTTGTCGTCATTTCCCTTTTGTTTGTCAAAAGTTCCCGCGCAAAATTTGCATATTTTCAATAATTTATTTCTAATCCAAATAAGAGTCAATAAGAAAAATAATTAACTAGGCGTGGTAACGTAATAATAGAAATTGTAAAATAAAAATATGAGCCGGATTGGTATTACATGCATATTCCTTATTGTAGCACGAGATGTTTGAACTTAGTCCTTTTAGACATCCACAAGAAGAGATGGAGTGGTACTATTCTAACCGGGACCCACACGGGTTGTTATATATATGTAGTTATACAACATTATTTAAAATTTTATCCGCACTAAACAAGTTGAGCCCTAGAAACTTGCCCCTATCGAATCTGGTAATGGTAAAGCATATTAATAAATTTATAAACACCGACCACTTTCCTGTAGTTTTCATACATTTTTTGTGGGCTCGTCGCACACGGGGACGCCGGTGGCGACCACTAAATTAGTAGGTAAGTGGTCGGTTGCCGCGTTTTATGGCTGTGGCCGGTGGACCGTGTGCGGGTGCATTCACATCCCTTGTATTTAAACTACTATACACGGAGACTTTATAATCACTAAACAAATTTTTGCAGAAAGTTCAGTACACAATACTGATCAACGTTTTTTATAAAAATAATAATGAAAAACAATAAAAGAATATCGACCTCGCATACAAATTAGCGCTCAGCCGAATGGATTTTCTATGGGAGGACGAACATTTTATCTCTATTTTCAATAATTTTATTTTTATAGAAAATAGTTCAGCATCTTGCACCAAAAAATTGGCTGATGGTTAAAAAGTCACCTGTATATACGTACATATGTACTATTTTAATACTTAACTTCTTTTAAATAGACTGTTATTGTACTACTTATTATTTTTTTGTACGCAGCAATCAACGGAACCAGCACTGAATCTAGGCCCTCAACCGACACCGGAAATGGAGGCCATCGCGCGCGAAGTAGACGCGTTGGCTCGGGAGCGACTCGCGCTTGAAGCGGATGTGGCTGCCAAGCAGCGGGAGGTGGCCGTGAAGACTGGCGAGGCCGACAGTCTGCAGGTGGGCAGTGTCGGTGTTCGATTACCTTGTTCGAAAGCGGGTGGTGTTATTGTCCGATAACCGACTTAACTTACCTACACCTTCAAAATGTTTAAACTATACCCGTACTAGTGACATAGCTGCGTTGGCTCGGGAGTTACTCGCGCTTGACTTCAAGCGCGAGTAACTCCCGAGCCAAGCACTTGCTTGTGGGCAGTGTAGTTCGAGCGCTTTGTTCGGAAGCGGATGGTGTTATTGTCCGATAACCGATTTTATTTACCTATACGTTCAAAATTTTCAATATACCCTATACTAGTAGCGTAGCTGCGTTGGTTGATTATCGGAGTACGCTCAAAGCAGATGTAGATGTAAAGTAAAGTGAGGTTTGCCCTGAAATATGTTTTTTGTGAATTTTTTTGCTAGCTCAAAATTTAAAAAATATCCAAACTAACCAAATCTGCTTATCAATATTGTTTTTCGTTGTTTTTAGAGCGAATTGGACACGTTGTCGGCGACGTTAAAACAGTTAGAAAACCAAAAAGGAGAAGCACAAAAGAGATTAAATGACTTAAAAACACAGGTAAGATACGTTATTTATACATCGTGTTAATTAAATAACGCAATACCTCTCAGATGGTACCGCAGCCCCTGAAAGTGAACAACTTTTGTTGTTCACAAACTAAAAAATATAAAATTTGAATTTTCATACAAATTGAAAGTTGTTGAACAAAAGTTGTTCAGTGTCATGGGCTGAGGTACCATCTGAGAGGTTTTGCTTTATTTAATTAACACGATGTATATCTCGTGGTATTTTTTCACCATTTATTATTTAATTATTTAATTTGAGTACTTGAGTTCTACATCTTGAACGCCTAATAAGTTAAAAATGCTGATGATTTACGTTGATTTTGCAATATGAATTTGTAGGTGGAAAAGCTCCGGTCTCAAGTGTCTGCGCAAGAGGCCGCGGCCGCCGAGACCGAGGCGGAGCTGGCGAGCCGGCGGCAGGCCGCCAGCTCGCTGCGGGAGAAGGAGCGCGCCCTGCAGCAGGACGCGGCGGGCGCCGAGGCCGAGTGCGACGCGCTCACGGCGCAGCTGCGGCGCACCGTGCTCGCGGTCAGCCAGGTACCACTATTGAAATATACATTTTTTTTTTTATACGAGTACATTCGGATGACCAACAGTCTAAGTCTCAATTACATCATAGGCTACGAATAATAATCCCTAGAAGCGTAACTAATCCCGAAAAATCATTCCACGCGATATGTACCGCGGCGGGCGGGGCTTAAAATATGAACCGCGCGGCGCGACAGTTCGCTGTGACACTCGAGTCGTGCGGTTGCGTCGCAAAAAGTTACCTTTGAGAATATTGCTGTGTTTTTGCGATAATCCGCTAGTTTCCAACAAGTCAAATCAGCCACTTTTTTCCAAAAGTCAAAACAAAATTGCAAAATATATCTAAGCCACGCGTTGTACCTCACCGCTCGTTGCGGTGACCGCCCACACCCGACGAAGAAGCGTGACCTTGTCGCGACCAATGGCATGCATATTTTTCTATGTGTGTGTGTTGAGTGTTTCGTTGTTATTACTGTTAGTTTGTGTGCGTAAATGGAATCAGAATCGAAGCGGTGAATGTCGCCTTACATTTCTAGAGAATTTATTATTCGTAGGTTACAAAGTAGCAAACAAAAGCCAATAACAGGTCTTCACAAATATAAACAGAATACATTTATGAGTATTTGTCACTCGACTATACAATTTTTTTTTATTTTTTATTTGTTTCGCTAACTGGCTGAACAACACACAAATCTAAGCATATACAAATAGAGAGTATTCATGTATTTTTTTTATATTTTTAATCGATAGTCCTCGTCGAGAAATAGCCGCAAAAAATAAATCAGTGCCGAAAAACATGTATATGATGTGAAAAATAAATATTGAAAATAGCGAGTAGATTATAACAACTAAAACACGACATTTTAAAATATGACGTCAAAGTCTGCAATATCCGCTAGAGACAGAAGCTGTCAACGCATGTTTTTCTTTTTTGGGTACTTTTGATATTATCAGCCAGTTATGTTTGTTAAACCTCTATATAAAAGTACATACATTTCGAATGTCATCGATAGTCAAACTACATGGACGGACAGTCCTACCGAACGCACCCGAACTTGTCATTTCCCTTTTGTGAACTTTGTCGTCATTTCCCTTTTGTTTGTCAAAAGTTCCCGCGCAATGTTTGCATATTTTCAATAATTAATTTCTAATCCAAATAAGAGTCAATAAGAAAAATAATTAACTAGGCGTGGTAACGTATTAATAGAAATTGTAAAATAAAAATATGAGCCGGATTGGTATTACATGCATATTCCTTATTAGAGCATATAAGTTGCCAACCTACTTGGAGCGAACACAGCATGCACATTTGATAAACAGCTCTCAGATATAATATATAACACAACAACAATATATAAGACTAGCAGTCCACCCCGGCTTCGCCCGTGGTACACACATAGCCTATGCCACTCGGGAATAGTGTAGCTTTCCAACGGTGAAAGAATTTTTTAAATCGGCCCAGTACTTTTTGAGCCTATTCATTACAAACATACAAACATACAAAAATAGGTACAAATCTTTCCTCTTTATAATATTAGTGTAGATATAACACAAAATATACTGAAACTATTTTTGTGGTAGATTCAGTCGATGATACTGAACGACTTTCACTAAGGAACATATGTATATCGAAATATGAAAAAAAAAATGCTCCCCATTAAAACTCGGATCGACTGATCGGTAAATTTGTATGGAAGGCCAAAAATTATTTTTTATATTTCGATATACGTTCCTTACGGAAAGATGTTCAGTATCATGGACTGAATCTACCCTTAAAATAGTTTCACTATATTGTTAGCCCTTGTATTATACAAAGATGAAGGGACACATACCCGTAATAAATCGAATCGCGGGCTACACTAGATCACTAAAGGATAATGAAATTAATATAACAGTCAAAATACAAAAAAAAAATTGACATTCTCATACAAATCGCCCGGGCAGACGCACACTTTTGTATGGAAATGGCAATTTTTTTTTGTTATATGGCTTTTATTTTAATTTTATTATACTTTAGTGATCTAGTATAGAACGTGGTTTAATTTATTACGGGTATGTCCCTTCCACGTTGTATATAAACAAAAAATGTTGGTCTCCCTTACAAGTTGACTGAGAAGCTGATTTGAGTCTGTAAATACATATCTATAAACGTTCGAGACCCAGCACATTTTGGACAAGGCCATTTTCCATCTTGCCCTGGCTGGGGATCGAACTCAGAACCTCTCAGTGGCGGACTAGCGTGTTAAACAATACGTCACGGAAGACTTCGATATTGGGATGTAATATAAATTTTTATTTGCAGGCGAACATAAAAATCAGTCACTTAGAAGAGCAGCACCGCGAGATCGAGCAAGCGGCTGCAGCACTGGCAAGCGGCGCGCCCACGCCGGCGCAGCTCGCGCTGCAGCCGCTGTACAGCGCCGCGCACCTGGATAGGGTGGTGCGCGGCGCCACGCCCAGCGATGCGCTGGTAACTACCACTTTTGAAGCCATATATGCCCAATTCAATTCAATTCAAAATATCTTTATTATCATAGGATATTTATAATATCTCTTAATAATAGTCACTTTGTTTTGTTTTGCACAAATGTTGACGTCAAATCGCTACTTACAGCTAAGTTTACGCCGCTTCTTAGGCGCAAGTGCAGAAGAAGCGGCAACAAACTGCACTGCACGTTTTCTCCAAAGACGTCAACTAACAAACTAATAACTTAAAATTAGTTATATGGATGGACTGAGATTACATTGTTTGTTATGTCATAATTAAATTGAATTATAAGAATTACGAAATTTAAAATAATATGAATTTGTAAATTTAGTATGTACCAATGTACCTAAATTACGACATATCTAAGTATACAAACCTTTAAGAGGCATCCGCGCCAAGCTCAAGCCAGACCTTTTTGTCTTTAAGATAGTCATCGGTCCTATAATAAGCCTTCTAATATACACTAATCCCCTTATTCATAAAAAATACAAACGTTTGCTAAACCTATTTTTTTATGCTTTAATAATAATATCTCTTTATTTCGGACATACTTGATCCATATTGTGTTAGTAATTAACAGAGGTGACTTAATCTAGTGTTAGCTTAACATGAATACGAAAAAACAACATAACAAAATAATCATACTTACTAACAGCTAGGTTCCCACCTTCTGGTCACCGGTATCTTAACATCCACCTCAGTATGAAGACTCATCCAGTGGCCCAGTAGTGGGGAGTCCCATCTGTCCGTTAGTACGCGCAGAATACTATTTGAATTAGCACGTAAGCGACTTAATAGCGCCACACACCTCTTTCTAATAATTGCATAAAAGCAACGAACAAGCGGGTCACCTAATGGTAAGTGATCACCGCTGCCCATTGACAACTGCAACACCAGGGGTGTAACTCTTGTTACACCCCTGGTGTTGCAGTTGCCGGTCGGTAACGCTCTTGCGTTACCGGCCTTTCAGGGCCCTCCCCAGAGGGGGAGGGGGGGAGACGGTATTTTTGTTAAAATATGTTTTGTCTCGTTCTTAATATGGCAAATATAGCAAAGAGTGATAGAGACAAAACATATTTTAACTAAAATAGGTTTAGCAAACGTTTGTAATTTTTTATGAATATGAGGGTACATATCATCAGGTCCTTTTCAGTCTCCACTGCAGGAGCACGACCCTCTCTGTACTACCAGAGCCATAAGTAGTTAGAGGATTTGGCCTACACTCTCCACGCTGGCCAGACGGATTGGAGGTCTCATTGATGTTTATAAGCTTTGTTTAGCTTGTGTTTCCTAAGTTACCTTCTACGACATCCACGGTAAGACTTGGAGTGGTCCTATTCTACTCTGTCGGGAACCACACAGCTTCATTACTACATATATACTACTAAAAAACAAGCAAGCTTTCGAGCGCCAGCATTCGCGCATAATGTGTAACATCTTATATAGCAACCGCTCATTGGTTAAATGAAATAACGCGCGCTTCAGGTTACACACTTCCGTCGCATTTCAATAAATCATTCCCAAAGATTGCAGTAAAGCGAGAGAAAAGATGTAACACGTCAAACAGTTTATTTTTTGAGGTGTCGAAGACTTCACAAGCACAATTTTTTAGATCATCAAGGAAACGGAAATTTTCTGTTTTGAAGCGTCAAACATCAAAAGTCCACCTAAAAGACATATTAGTCACGTTTGATACCCATAAAAGAATGATCGTCTTTTCAGTACAAAAACTTTAGAAATTCATTCATTCATTATTCGTTATAATTTTTTTTGAGGTTGTACCACAATAAAAACCAGTACTCGCGTACAGGACTCTCATTCAGCAAATAAATTCAAAAAATATCTACTCAATGTGGTTAGCGATATAGTTTAATTTAGCTCACGTCAGAACTCAAGCACCTTTTCATTTAGATACTCAGCACCTTTTCGTTTAGATACCTAGACATCCCTTGCAGGCCAATTTAATTCTTATTACTCTGGACAAACGATTCGTATAACTGAATTTACCACTCCGAGGGGCCGCCGCGCGCATAGTACGAAATTGTAGGTATATTTTCGATACCTAAACGGGGAGTGACACAGGCCTGGTTGTACTTAAAAATGTTTATTATATTATTTTAAAATAATGTAACTAAATAATGAAATAAGAAATGGGGAAATGATACCACGTGAGCGGGATTCCAACCTGCGACCTGGTGTAAACACAACCAAGCTCTTACCAACTGAGCTATCACGTGTTCAAGTAGTTTGAGTACTTTAGTACTGCATCGTGAATGCCTTAAAACCCTCATCATCATCATATCAGCCTCTGGAAGTCCACTGCTGGACATAGGCCTCCCCAAGGATTTCCAAAACGACCGATCGGAAGCAGCCTACATCCAGCGTTTTCCTACAACCTTGCTCAGGTCGTCCAACCACCTAGCAGGTGGGTGTCCTACGCTACGCGCCCCGGTACGTGGCCGCCATTCCAGAACCTTTCTGTCCCAACGGTTCCCGCGCTATATGCCTAAAAACCCTATAATAATATATTATTTTACGTGCCCACAGGAAGAGCAGGCAGAATTGTCAAAGAGCAACGGCTTCGGCGCTATGAACGGGTCGTCGTTCGGCGCAGACCCCTTCAAAGCCTCGGCCTTCTCCAACGCCGCCTCCCCCAATGACCCCTTCGCTCCCTCCAACAAGCCCGCACAGGTAAAGGGACCGTAGTCACAGTTCAGTGGGGCACCTTAGTGGTCGCTTTAATACTCATATCCGCATTATAGGCGCAGGTTAAATATATATATTTATATATTTAAAAAAAAAGAAAAAGATAAGAAAAGAAAGGTTTTTATAATCAGAATGCAAAGAAAGTCTAAAAGATTTCAACCAAACATAGCATGGAATACACTCGATTAGGTCACCAGTCATCATTCATCATCATTTCAGCCGCATAACGTCCACTGCTGGACATAGGCCTCTCCCAAGGATTTCCAAAATGACCGATCTAGAGCGGCCTGCGTCCAGCGCTTTCCAGCGACCTTAGTCAGATCGTCTGACCACGTTGTGGGTGGGTGTCCAACGCTTCGCTTGCCAGTACATGGTCGCCATTCGAGAACCTTTCTGGTCACCAGTAAATAAATATAAAGATGTACTCTAGACTACCTAATATATCTTTATCACCACACACGGTCGCGGACTCTTGAGTTCGACGGCAAATGCTGAGTGGATCCCGTTTTTTCCCAGAGTGCATATCTTTTCTGTTTATAATTGTGTATTTTTGTGTGTTGTCTCATATCACTTGTCTTTTATATTTATTGTGTTGTCTTGTATTTAGGTAAATAAATTTTATTACACGTCAATTATTGATCTATTTTATAGGTGACCAACTTATAACCTAATACTCCCTCTTGACAAGGCCTGCGAGCTTGGGCTATACATGCTCACTGAAATGTCCAAACTGGTTCATTACGACAAATATATATTTTTTAAGTTAACACAAAAGCCAAATTTGACAATGATTGCTGTGATTGGAATCAAAAAGAATTCGTGGCATGCTAAAAGTTTTTTCTTCTTTGTTTCAATACCTCAACTTCAAAGTATTAGTTTAGAGTTAGCGGTGAACAACTAGTTTATATTTGTTCAAGTATTGTAATCCGCTAGATGACAAAAAAAAACAAATTAGTTTTTTTTTTATTAAATAATTTTACGGCTCTGGATACAAGTCCTTTAGAGCCTATCTTTAATTTTGATCTTTATTCCTAATCCTAACCTAACCTAATCCTAACAAGTTACAACCAAAGGGCGGTATAGGCCTTTGACTGCTTCAAGGGAGCTTCTGGCGACAAAGCTATACGAGTCCACTGGTTTTCATAGACGACTGAGTGGCGGACGACGTCCGAAGACGCCCACACAGTCCGCGAAACAAATATCACTACAGCCGTACTATGACTGTCCACTTTAACTATTTCACATATTGTTCATTAGCATGAGCATTTATAACACCAAACAACACCAATTTGATATTATAAAGTCCACTAAAATCAATTTGCAAATAATTTAAAGAAATCCCCAACCGAACCCCTCGACTTCCCGCCAAAAACTTCCAAATCAAAAATCAATTTGCAAATAATTTAAAGAAAACCCCAACCGAACCCCTCGACTTTCCGCCAAAAACTCCCAAATCAAAAATCAATTTGCAAATAATTTAAAGAAAACCCCAACCGAACCCCTCGACTTCCCGCCAAAAACTCCCAAATCAAATCAGACACTTTTATCTAAACGTCAAATAAAAATTTTCTATGGAATTTGTTGAAAATCAGAACCGTGACGTCATAGTTTTGTGGATTCAAATAGCGCTCTAAATATCAGTTTTTCTGCATTAATAAATCTAATACATGTTGAAAATGGATATGATCAATGACAAGTGACACTATTTTGTGACTTTTTATTCTCATAACAGTACCAAATATTTGACCAAGTCATACACCCAATTGATGTTGAATGAAATGTTTTGCAGGACGGGTTTAGTTCGGACCCGTTCGCATCGAACGCGGATCCGTTCGCCGGCGACGCGTTCGCCCACACCGACAATAAGGCTGCCACCGATGTGAGTATCACCACTCTACAAACTTGCTTCGAAAAATATTATTTTACTAGCAGTCCACCCCGGCTTCGCCCGTGGTACACACATAGCCTATGTCACTCGGGAATAGTGTAGCTTTCCAACGGTGAAAGAATTTTTTAAATCGGCCCAGTACTTTTTGAGCCTATTCATTACAAACATACAAAAGTAGGTACAAATCTTTCCTCTTTATAATATTACTGTAGATTTCATCATTTCAGCTGCATAACGTCCACTTCTGGACATAGTAGCATATAGGACTAACCTCTCCCAAGGATTTCTAAAATAACCGAGCGGCCTACATCCAACGCTTTCCAGCAACCTTCGTTAGGTCGTCTGACCACCTTGTGAGTGGGTCTCCTACTCTTAGCTTGCCAGTACGTGGTCGCTATTTGAGAACCTTTTTGCCCCATCGGCCATCAGTTCGTCGCGCTATCGGTATGTATGTAATAATAATAATAATAATAATAACTTTATTTCAGACATAGGTCCATATAAGTGTACATTCTTTACACAATTTATTATGTTTGATCAGACATGGGAGACGGATCCATTTGTATGAATCTGAGTCCAATGCCCCATCAATACACCGTCAAAATCCATCCTATCTGCTATGAGTTTCATATAGCTGTTGAGACTGCCCCTTATACGCCGCATCAAGGACGCAGTTCTTTTTCTTATAATGGCCGCAAAGCTGTCTACACGTGCGGTAGCAAACATCCCGGTCGCACTACAGAAACGAGGCAATTTCATCAGCGTTCTGAAAGAGTTATTGTACTGGACCCGCAAGACATTATAGGCCCTTTGCGTATATTTGACCCACAGGCTGCAAGAATAAAAGGACTGGCAAAATGCCCTGAATAAAGTTGTTTTTACCTGCTCGGTACAATGTGCAAACCTGCGGGCCAACATATTCGCCCGGACGGACAATGCCCTGCGTTCCCTTTCTATATCCATGTCATCTGAAAGTGTCTCGGTGACCCAGTGACCCAAATACTTAAAGTGAAAAACTCGCTTAAGAGGAGATCCGTTGAGTGTGACAGGAGGAATGGAATCATAGGTTTTATTACCAGCCTTGAAAACCATTAGTTCACTTTTGGTTGTATTGTATTTGAGCCCATGAGCCACCGCATAACACTCACAGATGGACACTAGCTTTCTTAAAGCATTGATAGATGGAGCCAGCAGTACCATGTCATCGGCGTAGCTGATATTGTTGACAAAGATACCGTCAATTGAGCAGCCGACCCCAGCAATGCTGAGCTCATCTATCAGTCCATCCATATACACATTGAAAAGTGTGGGAGAGGTAAGGCCACCCTGTCTTACTCCACATCTCAAGCTATACATGTTAGATAGTGACCCCGCCCATTTAACATAGTTTGATTGGTGCCCATACCAGTGTTTTAAAAGCGATATTATTTCTTTTGGAACGCTGGACTCTGTCTCTAGCTTATACCATAATTTCTCATAATTTACCAAGTCGAATGCCTTCGATAAGTCTAGGAAGCAAGCGTAAATGGGCGTACCTCTACTGGTGTAATATTGAACAGTGTGCTTGAGGTTCGTTATAGCTGACTCAGTGGATAGCCCTGATTTAAAACCAAATTGAGCATCATGAGATGTTATATTCTTTTTTAAGTAAACTTCAAGCACACTATGTGTATGTGTGTTAGTCAAGGAAAAAATCACAAATATTTTTTACTTTATAGCCTAAAGAGGGCGCCACATTGAATTTATAGTGACGTCACATATCCTATAATCAGCGGACAGGCAAGGTTTTTAACGATATCTCATTTGTCAAGGTATCATGGATATTATTGAAGATACAAGGGAACAGATGAATATACATACATACATAGCGGCGAAAGACATAAGGGTTATAATAAATTATAATAATAATAAAAATGTATTTATTATCCTCCAATAAATTTGTTCAATGTTCATGTACAATCCAAAAGAAAAAGAATTAATTATGTAATATATAAGTACTATGTGTTAGTGGAGGACTGGTGCCCATGCAGGTTTGGGCTACATCTGGCCGCACGGAACAGCATTTTCCTATGCTGCTATATTTTTATGAACAGAGCTGAATGCGGCTGCATCGCCGATTTCATGGCGCTCTCTTTCTCGCTTTAGCAAATGACGGTTCTGAGCGACAGAAAAGGATAGCAGCATAGGAAAGTGTTGTTCAGTGCGACCAAATGTAGCTCAACTCTAACCCTCCTTTTGGCTTCGCCGTAGTCGGGTAAAAAGGTTATGCACGTGTCTGGTTCCCGTTGCAGGCCGCGTGGGAGAGCGACCCGTTCGCGGTGCTGCACGCGCCGACGCGCGCCTCCCCCGCGGCCCCCGCGGCCCCCCCCGCCCCCTCCAAGCAGCAACACAAGACGCCGCCGCCGCGGCCCGCGCCGCCCCGCCCCACGCCGCCGCACAAGGTACCACATGCCTTTATATTAAGCGACTTTAAAAAAGGAAAAGCTTCTCAATTCGAATATGTTTTTTTTATTTTTTATTTTCCTCAATAACTTCCGTTTTTTAACCGATTTAGATTTTTTTTGTCACTAACTGAAGATCTGATGGTGGAAGCCTCGAGGAATCGAGGGTACTCCTTAAATATTATACGCACACATATTGTGATATTGATGTTTTTGTCAATAAATCAAGCATTTGCATTCAGAAAGTGTGTTTTGGTGGAGACAGACCCATTGTTGGAAAGACCAGAAATTGAAGTAGCTTTTTTTTGTTTACAATTTTATTTCTACACGCGCCCTCGTATTGATAAAAATTAACAACTGTTTTCTAAACCTATTTTAAGTCAAAATAGGTTTATTTTTTTTTATATTTAACTTAGAAAAAAAAACTATACAATAAGTATGCGAGCAAGAGATAAATAAACCGAATAAATAATATTACTTATTGATTTGGGTTCGATTCCCAACAGAGCTTATTGTGAATAAAAATACAATTATCTAAACAGTAAGAACACAGAATCTGTTCCAAATCTGACAACAGTTTTTAAACATGTTTAAGAAGTCTATGATTTGTATATTGATATTTGGAACAGGTTCCCAAAAACTGGACTAAGCTAATGTTTACTTTCAGATTTTTTCGTTTCCTTTATTTTGATTGTACCCACGTTTATTTGCCCCTCCCGTTCGGCATGAGGTTTGCTCAGCGTTTGCGATGACTTAGCGCCACTAAACGATTTGAAGATGACGTTTGCGAATATCACTATAGTTCATTTGCTGTCTGTTATTAATCACTATAAATACCTTTGACTACATCACTGATATTGGGATTTAAACTACGTCAAATGGACGGCCCCGGTCAGTCCGTCTCGACGGACTGAATCCGTCCGGGGCGTCCGCTTGACGTAGTATCAAGCCTTAGGGTCAGCGCAGACCAAGAGGAGCGCAACAAAGAGGATTTTTTATGGCACTCGAAAATAAATTTTAAAATATTGGTATAAAGTACATGCGTCATTTCAAACACGTATGTACTTTATAACAATAGCTTAAAGTTTATTTTCGAGTGATATAAACAAATCCTCTTTGTTGCGCTCCTCTTGGTCTGCGCTGACCCTTAACGGTATCTATATAGATTAACAAAAAAATCATACCTTAATTTTTTTTTGACTGAATCATCTTCAGATCGCTTATATATCAAGATGAGTAACATTTAACTTACGTTTAATTTCAATTTTTCCGCTGCAGAGAAAGTAAAATGTACGTAGTTATTACCGTTTGGCACTTGCATAGAGAATGGCATTTTATTTTGCTTTTTTGTTTCGGTTTTGACATAAAATGTCAGTCTCCGATGTCCTTGTCTTATTATATTATTAACCGGTTAAAAACTATAAAAGAGTTAAGAACTATAGGAGAGGTAAAATAGTTCTCCACGATTATAAATTATTTTGAAAAGTTATTCTAACTTTCCAAAATAATTTACATAAAATAAGATTCGACAAAATAAATAATTTAGTCTATTTTTTGAGAAAAAGCCTTGATAATAATATTTTGTTTTGTCTTATGTAAAAAAAACACTACACATTTTACTCAGTAAAATTATTGGTTTTAAAAAAATTTTAGTATTTTTTTAAGCTACGAATTATAATTTCAATAGATGAGGACATTGCAGTTCGCAAGAAATGTATTTTTCAGAATTATTTTACTTTCTCTGTTTTCAAAGAATGCCATTCTCGTAGTTTATAACGCTGATGTCATATCGTTTTGTTAAATAAATACAAAAAAAAGCAATTAAAAGCAAAAAAAAACTTGGCTGCCGCCAAGACGATGTCCAGACGATTTTTTCAATTATTTTAATTACGCAGTCATGACGTCATCATCGGTCACACATGCGGTGCGAAAAATTCGACAAAAACGATATGACATCAGATTTTTTTAAACATTTTGTCGCTTCTCGGCTTGCACCATTCATTTGCATGCGTCTATATTTCGTTATATTATATTTTGTATTGCATGCTTCATTTTGTATATTGCAGTTCATTTGTAGTCATAGTAATTGGCCAAATATTCTCAATGCATTTAAGTACCTAATGAAATCCTTAAATTTTGTGCTGTACACCTAAGAATATGTAGATAGACAAAGCATTTAACTGTAGAGATTCAAAACACAAATAAATGATGCCGGTGTAAAAGTGTGCAAAGCTAAAATGGCACTAGGCAGGGCACGTTTGCTGCTCGAGATAAGAGCTTGAGCTTTTAAGGCATTCCTTACAAACCTTATTGGTTTATAGAAATGTCGTGTAAGGGTTGGGACATATCTGTGAATCTGTCAGCACGGAACAGCATTTTCCTATGCTGCTATCCTTTTCTGTTGCTCAGAACCGTCATTTGCTAGAGCGAGAAAGAGCGACGGAATGCGGTAGCATCGCCGATTCCGCGGCCTTCCGTCGCTCTCTCTCGTCGCGTTCTGTTGTACTTAGTGTGTAATATGATTATATTAAATTATAAATAAAAAGAAAGGTGGGCTAAACTGGCCACTTCCCGGGACTTAGACGGAGGTGGCCAGTTGACTTGATGCATATCGTCTGGCAGACTTTAGCTCGGTATAGGGACTAGTGAAAAGAATAAGGGGAGTTTTTTGCTCAACAGTGGGACACCATGACAGGCTAAACAACAAAATATAGAATTTTACATAATAACATCATAAGATTTAAGGATTTAAATAATTTGAAATGCATTTGAGCGTATTTGGCAAGGGTTAAATTAGATGTTGCGTATTTAGAAATTACTGTTTTGGCAGTTACTGTAGACAATAAATAAAATATAATATATGTTTATGTAACGAATGCTAGATAGACAATATTAACAATCGTTTTTAGGGTTCCGTGCCCGAAGGGTGCAAACGGGACCCCTATTACTGAGGCTCCGCTGTCTGTCCGTCTGTCCGTCTGTCTGTCTGTCCGTCAGTCACAGGGCTCTATCTCTTGAACCGTAATAGCTAGACACTTGAAATTTTCACCGATTATGCATTACTGTGGCGGATATAACAACAAATACTAAAAAAATTAAAAATAGTTAAAAATTAAAGGAGGTCGTCATACAAAAACGTGTTTTTTTCAGCGTTTTTAACTTGATCTTCATAATGGCATTAACTAGATACTTGAAATTTTCACCAATTATGTATTACTATGACCACAATAACAACAAATACTTAAAATAAAATAAAGTTAAAAATTAAAGGGGGTCGTCATACAAGAAACGTGTTTCTTCAGCGTTTTAAAACATTGTATGGTGGTACGGAACCCTTCATGTACGAGTCCGACTCGCACTTGCCCGTTTATTTTTTAATTGGTAGACAATGCCCAGCATTGAGTTTTACCTTTTGTATCATAAATCGTTAGATTATTGTGCAATAAATATTAAATAAATAACGTGTAACAAAATGTTTGACTTCCCATATAAATTTACCGAACAGTTTGTAAAAAAAAAAACTCAAAAAAAAATAATACTTATATGTTGATGACGACCTCCGTGGCGTAATGGTTAACACGCTAGACCGCTAATCCGGAGGTTCTGGGTTCGATCCCCAGCCAGGGCAAGTTGGAAAAATGGTCTTTTTCAAATTTTCCTGGGATTGGATGTTTATCTATATATTTATTTATAATAAAATATAGTATCGATGAGTTAGTATCCCATAACACAAGTTTAAAAAAAAAAAAAACTTACTTTGGGGCTAGCTCAATCAGTGTGATTTGTCCCTATATGTTTATTTATTTATGTTCCTTGGTGTAAGTTGTTCAGTATCATGGACTGAATGTACCTTTAAAATAGTTTTAGTATATTTTGTCAGATGAAACGCGACATCTTAGGTAAATTGTTATAAGCTTTTTCATATTATTTGTGTAGTTTGTATAGTAGTATTGTTGGATTCGGGGTGGCCTTAGAGTGTACTGCGTCCTTACTTCCTCTACATTCATTTATATTTTATTATTTATTTTATTTATTTATACCCTCATTTTCTTTCAATAATCATAACTATCTGTATAATACAATAATATTTCAATATACTGTGTGCACACAACGTTTTTAAAATTATTAATTATATTTCTAGTAAAATATGCTTTGGTTTACGAGACAGTGACAACGTTCATCTTTCTCTCGCGATTTGACACGTAATTCAATAATGGATCGAATATTGTTTTAGTTAATTTTCTGGATTGATGTGCAAGCCGTTTGCGCGCCATAAAGGCCGCGTCTTTCGTAAAAGCCGATACCGCCTTTGAAGTGCGCCGACAGCATGCCAACTAATTGAACGAATAGACAATACCACATGCTATTCAATGTTTTAGTACTTAAATGTAATAAGCCAAAGAAAGTTATAATTAAAATAATTTATGAAGGTTTAAAATTTTTAAAGTTTTAAATGGTGAAGGTGATTTACCCTCCATTCTGTAAGATTCTGTATTGTCGACCAAAGTAATAAAAAAATGCAAAAGAAGGTATTAAAATGTCGTTGTGTGCGCATGCCACCTCACTGCCACTAACATGCTAACCACTGCGTGTGCTTCCCCCACATTGCAGCGCTAAGCGGAGACCACGGCGGCGGCGACACGTGCGTACAATCTATCCCACCTAGCTAACTCACCCACTCGCTTTGTTCGTCCAGACCCGCGCCAGCTCCTCAATGGACTTCACCGAAGACCCCTTCAAAGACTACCGATACGAGGACCCCTTCAACATCGAGGACCCCTTCGCTGACGTCACAGACTCCAGAAACAGACCGACCTCCGTAGCAGGGTTCGAAACGGACGACTTCTTCTCCCCGACTCTTAACGGCAGCTTCGCGAAGCCCGAGAAACGGAGCGGCCGCGTCTCGGCGCCCCCGGTCGCCTGCGACCCGTTCTCCACTAGATCCGACCACAAAACGACGGCTGTAAGCGCTTTCCCGGAAACCAACGACAATAACAACGCGTGGGCGGCCTGGCCCAACGACAATTGGGCCGTGGACGACGCCTGGGCCAAACCAGCCCAGACCAAATCCGAAGCCTGGCCCAAACCTGCTCAAACCAAACCCGACGCGTGGTCGAGCGACAGCAAAAACACTAATTCCTCGAGTAGCGATTGGAAGACTGACAACTGGGCGAACAAATCCGAAAACTGGGCTTCCGACTGGGGCTCGGACCAGAATAAAAACTTAAACGAAACCTGGCCGTCGAACACTCTGCCTTCTAAAAAAGAAAAGTCGCCCAAGCCAGTCAAATACGCGAAGTCGCTGGTGAATACGATAGGCGGGATCGGCAGGAGTAGGCATAATAAGGAAAAGAAGGCGAAGGCGTCGATAGAAGCGCGCAGCGCTGAGGTTTTGCCCACGGAGGAGCAGCAGTGGGCGTGGGCGGCCGAGGAGTCTAAAAGACTCCAGGACGAGGCCGAGGCGCGGAGGAGACAGGAAGACGCTGAGTTACAGCTGGTTTTAGCGATATCCCGGCAGGAGAAGTGATGCTACCAAGACCATATTGTCTGGTCACGTGTTCGCCTGCTCGGTGAGTCGACGCAGTCAATGCATTTTATAGCCGTTTGAGCGGTCGTGCACTGTTTGGGGTATGGATTCTTCGAACGGCAGAAGTAAATATATACTTTGGGTTTTATGGTAACTGCAAAAAAAAACAAGAATAACAAGGATGGACCACGAAAATGTATAGCAGTCATACTATCCAAGTTATATATTATAAAACGGATCATCTGGTTTTCAGGTAGTATTCGAATAAGTTTTAGATAACGGTCCATTGCGCGTGGCATACCTGCAAACATTTGCTACACGCAGCGCCAACGCGCAATGAATGATGACATCGATAGCTACACGTAAACGAGGTAACATTTGTAGAATTCGTATCTCAGCAGTGTACGATATCGTCAAGTCCACCGGCCAATAGGAGGCAGGAGTTTAAAATTCATTCTGCATTCCATATATCACGTACGGTTGACAACATGGATTATATTTTTAAAGCGAGATCCCACTCATCGGACGATAAACTTTGCGCGTACAGGTTACAGCATTGTGAGGGTGACCTTAATGTAACGGTAATAGTGGCGAAATTGCAATGAGTTTGGGTAGCTTGTGGTGCTGTTGACTGTACGACATATGAACAGTACAAATTGTAAAATGTAAAGGTTGATGAGTCGACTGTACGTACGATACACAGGGAATAGCTGTAAGTCTTGTAATATATATATTTATTTTGTTTTTTTAATCATATTCTACAAGAGGCTGGGTTGGTAGCGGTATTGTTCATATTTTCAATCTAACGCTTCTTATATGTATACAAGTTGTATATAAGTTTTGTATATTACTAGACTTGCAGTTACTGTCGTCTATTATATTGGAACTAAAATATATCGCTAGTCAATTTGATTACGGCAAATTGTGGGGTCTTGAGAGGTCCAATCCGATGGGACATTGCGGTTGCATATGAAAAATTATTATTCTAAAAATGACTCTAAAAGAGAAGCAGTACCAAGTTATGAGAAGGACATTTGGCTATGTAATCAACTACGAAATAGTAAAATATATCGGCTATTTCACAGATATTATCACTGAAATATTATTTTGCATTTAATTTACTATAGAACAATTATATTATGCACAGATCACCCTCCCCTAGAATTATATACCCATGATCGTTATATCGTAAACTCTTACAATGAGTTTACGATATATGTAATAACCATAGCCGAGCCCAGGGTGTGGCACCCGACTTTTGGCTCTGACCTCTTATAATATTTTTTTTTTGGTTAAAACTAAACGTGAGACAGACATTATCAATATGCAATTCGCTGGTAACTCACGTAAAAAGTCAGCTACTGGCCGTTTATGTTGTGTTGGCCATGTTTGGAGCTCATCCGGAGGTCTTCCTCAGGACGAATGTAACTCGCGGCGCGTTCACCAAGACGACACGAAGCAGGGCGGCTAAGCTTATAATGCAGTAACGTTGACATGAGGCGTCGCCGTCGTTTTTAAAAATAAAATATCGCCTGTCACTTGTTGAGAATGTAGCTTTGTATAGGTTTAAAATTGTTTAAAAATCAGCTCAGTAGTTTATCCATTACACACAAACATACAAACAATAAAATCTTTCTCTTTATCATATTAGTATAGTTAAAGACGTGGCAGTATGTCTATAGTAAAGCTAGCAATGCATTTTTGTAAATAATAATTTTTTGTATGTAACGGCAATTTATTGTAAAAGTGTAATATATTGTTTGCGAGGCCTAATAGCTTCACTTTGTATAGTGCTTAGTTTTAATTCATGGAGGTTGGCCTTGGCTTAAACACGTGATGGGTTTTCACAGCAGCCATAGATGGCGTTTGCTTATATTGTAGCAAACTAAAGTGTCATTGTCATTAGCATGGTGTCAGACAAGATGTGTGCACGGGGAGAAATCTGAGGAATTCCCGTTTTAGTTCGTATAGAACACAGAAAGTGACAGCTAGTCCGCCCTTCCTCTTTTCGCCCCGCAAATTTGGCGCCATTTTGTAATAAATGTGTTGCTATTATAGACAATTATTCCCTTTCACCGCGAGACTTTATATCAGTTGTCGTGCTCCCAGCGCGAGGAATAGTGAATATCCATAGTTTTTTAGTCGAATATATATGACACTCGCGAAATGGGCATGAAAATGTTTGTCGCAGTAATCCGACGTTCGTGGTTAAAGGGTTAAAAAAGCTAACCCTTTCACCGAGAGACTTTGTAACAGTTGTCGTGCTCCCAGCGCGAGGAATAGTGAATATCCATAGTTTTTGGTCGGATATATACGAAGCTCGCGAAATGGGCATGAAAATGTTTGTGTTAAAGGGTTAAGGTTTTTTCTATAAAAATAACTACGAAATAAGGCGACCTCCGTGGCGTAATAGTTAACACGCTAGACCGCTAATCCGGAGGTTCTGGGTTTGATCCCTAGCCAGGGCAATTGGAAAATGGCCTTTTTCAAATTGTTCTGGGTCTTGGGTGTTTATCTATATATATATTTATCATAAAATATAGTATCGTTGAGTTAGTGTCCCGTAACACAAGTTTAAAAAAAAAACTTACTTTGGGGCTAGCTCAATTAGTGCGATTTGTCCAAAAAAAAAGAAAAAAAAGCTGAATAATGCCATTTCCACATATTTTATCATTGGTTACTTATGCCAGTAGATACATCTTTCGTAGAACAAATGGCAAATTGGAGTCGAGGCATTTTTACTACAGTTCAAAGAAGAAGTATGGCACATTTCCGTGTGATAAGCAGTCTGTGAATGTGTGTACCGCGAAAAGCACATGCTACACTGACACTTTAGTTCCGATTAGCGCCATCTATTTAGTATTAAGGGAACTACCGTGAAAATCCTTCACGAGCTATGTAATGTATGTATAACCCTAAAGAACATTCTTTAACTGGGAATAGGACTGTCAAACGGCCATTCTCTATCGGCGTCCTTGTCATAGTCATTCAATATGTAAAGGAGAGATAGAAAATGGGAGTTTCATTTCTATTCTTAATTATATTACATAGTATAAAAAAGTTAATCAGGCAGGTAAATTTAAACGCACGGGCGACCAAACTATGTGTCCCTACCAGTTATGGTAAGAAAGAAAAGTTTTTGGGACAATCGGGACGTATGTAGATGCATTGAAATATCCATATATGGCCTTATGATGCATGTATAAATCAAGGCATTTGAATAGTTAGCCTAATTGCGTGTTAAAATTACGACACTGCCTAATTAGACATATCTAATTAGGTGTCAAAAGCAGCGAACAAAAATACTTCTAGTAGTATTATAGTTCGCTGGTTAAAAGGCATGTTCGCATCACAACATAAAAAATATTGATCGATCCATGTAAATTACCAATTATTTAAATTATAGTATCACAGAATATTTTCTTTGACATAAGTACCTAAATGTTTCGTAATAGTTATTTGTACATTTTTAGATGTGTATACTTTATTTTGTCGATAATTAGCGTATGTTGTATAAATCTTTGTTTTGTATAAACGATTCCATTGGATGTATGTGGAAGTACAACCGCGTTATGTATAATTATTGTTGTTATGTTGGCAGAATGTTCGATGCGATCAACGCATGGTACGAGGGAATTTTAAATGTCGCAACAGTAAAAAAGTAAAATAAAAAAGCTCAATAATACCTCTTTGGCAAGGTCTGGACAGTAGCTTAGCGCGGCGCGTTATAATCTGTAGTGCCTTCTGATTCGCTGTTCTAGTCGTCTCTCTCTAACACTGGCGAGTGAAAGAGATGCAGCATCTAGCTTCGCATTATCAACGATGTCTATCGTGTCTCGGTTGAATTGTTCTTAAATTGTGTAACGTTCCAGAAAAATGTGTAAATGTAAAAAAAAAACAGTTGTTGTAAATTCCTGAAATTTCTACCATTCGGTAGTTTTAAGTATTGTAGAGATATATGCTTTCGTCGTATGCACGGGCTCACGCGTCGCATCCCGAACAATAATACTTTAAAGCACACTCTTGTTGGGACATTTGATAAATAAAGATTTTCGCTCTTAAAATTTTGCAAGTAATGTCTCTACAAGATGCTGTTAGGGTTCGGTTTTTACTGTTGCGTGACGACAGTCAGTTGTGCCATCGATTTCTGAAATTATCTGTCGACGATAAAATCCTGTGCACGTCACTTTTTGTCGCCACGAGATAGTGAACACGGCCCTTAGACGATAGGTAACGTAATTGTAAACATGTAATGTACTATAACTGAATACCAGTGTGTTTATGGGTATTATCCTAAAGTTGTTATCTCTTTCTTAGGCGCTGTTGTTTGCGGACGGCGCGCCGCGCGGATAACCGATTTAGTTCGACCAAACGTCCTTGATACTTAATATTTTCACATTATAGCGTAAAGTGCGTTAAGCGGTGAACCGCGACGACAGAAACTGTCGCAGGTCTCCGCTTAACGTAGTTTTCGCTCTTAGACTATTAGATAATACGATATAAGATATAGCGTAGGTAGACGATCAGGTTATAATTATTTTAAACGTTTATTAGGTTGTTGAAATTTATAGAAATGTCTATTTTCGCTAAGTGTTCTCAGTCAATTGATATTCTTATACTTATCTATATATTATTCTTTGAATAGTGAAATATTCTTATACTCGAATCCGCGCGGCGTTCCGACCCAGTCTGTTATCATGTATACAATATAATGTATGTAATTTTCAGTGATAGCGGAATAAATAAACTTTAAAGTCTTGACGTTGAAGTGTATATGTGTATTTAAAGGAACGCAAGTTTGATGTAAAACAGGTATGGAGTACGGTAGTGACGGTGCGCGGCTCTCGCCCGGCCACTGGTGTGTACAAAGCTTTAAATTATATTATAGCTATAAGTATGCTAAATCTCATTGACCATGTGCGCTAACATAATATTGTAGGTTGGTACTATTTTAATCTGTAAATAAAGAAAAGTGTCTCGAATATGAGTCTCTACGTCATCATTACAGAATCAAGTGTTTACGCACTTTGTTGCCACTATGAGGTAAAAAGAAAGGTTTGGACGAACAAATCTTTAACAAAAATCAGATAAAATAGTTACCATACCAAATCATAAAGTATCATAATTATTCAGTTTTATTCAGAGAGCGCGCGCCCTAGCTTATAGAGTAAAGAATTAACTTATCATTATTCAGAAGGGTTGATATTTATTAGGTTCGGAGACCAGTGGTGTTGCAGTTGGACCTCGTCCGAATAGAACGATTTAAGAGGCTTATTTCGTATTCTCCACGATCCGGTACGTTGCACAACTGATTCAGTTCGTCTCATGCATAAACAATACGTGCGAGAGAGGTGGGTGATCCATTGGGGCACGTGTAGTTGTGAGTTCCAATACTGAATCCGTGTACACAATGTATGGAAAAGTCACGAATTTTTGGAACGAGGAGAGTAAAAAATAAGTTTAATTAGATAGTAGATGGAATAGAACGAAACGCATGTTATGGTATTTAGTAAATCCCCAGATATCACGCATTCGTAGTAAATATATACGTCACCCACAACCGTCGAGAATAACCATCGTTGTTAAATGTAATTTAAATGCGGTTAATTAAAACATGGTGTTGGATTTCTATGTGCATCTCACTCTAATTTAGTTGGTGGGAAAGAGATGCAAATAGATTTTCAGACTATTTTTTATTCATCCGTGTTTAGTAAGTATATAGATTTAAATCACAACGTTTGAAATATTTTGCATCGTCGATGTTCACTATATTTATTAGCGGTTTTAATTCACAGCTTTTTATGCAACGAATTTAATACTTTCAAGTGTCAAGATTGTTTGATTCTGTTTCTGTGAAACGGATGTTTACTGAACGTTCTCGGGCCTATTGTACATGATTGCTGCGGTGTTTAAAGTAAGGAATTGTAACTTATGAATCTGTTTATTGTAAAAATGTAGGAATAGTCTCGAGTAGCTTTCGCGCGTTAAATCTGAAAGAAGCACGATCAATGTGGAATTGGCCTTCACCATACATAATATAACTTCTTAGATATCATTTAAAATATTATTTTGTTGACTAAAAATGAATTTAATAAATAATTGCGGACGTATTACGTTAAATCTTGCTTAGGAGTTATCTTGTCTGTGGTCTATTGTGATTCTCTGTTCATATTTAATTGTTTATGCCTTAACTATAACCCATATTCACTTTCATGTGGAGGCAAAATATAAATATGACATGTCTAATATATTATCAGATCTGTGGCAAGCTGCGTCGCCAATTTTCATTACTTATAAGAGGCTAAACTAATATAGTACAATGTATCTCATATCACTTTTCATTTTGCTCAGGGGGCGAAGGATTGTTCTAAAGATACAATAACTATCTTATAATCAAAAATTCTTGTGATTTAGCGTCGTAGATATTCTATCTTATGCATAGTGGAGTCGGGGGCCTTTTTCATAATCGTCGTCACGCCCATAGAGTTAAATATGTGTAGATTACGTACGCCGTAGTGGGTTGTGAAAAAGGTCCCTGACGATTTTTTAACGCTGAAGTTCTACGTATTTGTTAGCTCTATGGTTGACACATATCGCCTGTTAACTGCATTCTCCGCTTCAGTTTCCGTTAATGTAAAATTGTAAACCAATGACTGCATTTTTTATGAAATATTTAATTTTTTGAATTTTTTAAATAGTTAACTCTATGCAATAAATGTATACCTGCGCTTGTTTGCGATATAAAAATTGTTTACTGCACTACGTTCTAGTTTAATGAAAGGTTAGAGAAATTCTACTAGGTACTTATGATAAAAATAAATGTTTATATAAAAAGTTGTGTACGTTTGTAATAATATATAGCGTGTACGACCAAATATACAAATAATGAATGTCGGTACCGAGGTTGCGACAGTGGGTGCACTACGCAAGACCTAATTTATTATCGTTGATTTCGAAGGCTGTGTTTTGTTGCGACATTTCTGTTTCTGTCGTGAAATAGTAGTTTTTTCTTGTTGCGCACTGGCAACACTGGTTGCTTTTCGACGGGCCGTGATGGCTGCTGTTAAAATTTAATAGGTTCGTCGAAAAGAGGCTTGTGTGCCGATTTGGGGCCGCTTCAGACTTGCATAGGTCGCACGACAGACCGCGAAGCCGTGCGTCCATAAGCGACCAAGTCATTCAAGCTATAGTTTGCATTTTGTGGATAGCAATAAAGATTAATATCCTTTGTGCGGCTCTGGTTTGAAGCGGCTCTTATAGTTTATTAAAGGGGGCCGTTGGGTACCAACGTTCGTGCATTCGTCATTACCTGCTGACATGTATTCACTGTAATGAAACTATGATATTATATTAATATGAAAACAAACAATTCCTGAGATAATAAAAGGAAAATAATATTATACACATGTCTTTTATTTATACAGCCCTAGGTGACACAAAATAAGACATAGAACAACTACTTCAAATAATGGATTAAACATTTCAAAAATTCGGCTTAAAAATAAATAAATCAAAAACCAAAACTATGATCACATATAAAACATCACCAGTAAGAGATTCAGTGCAACTTAACGGAACAACAATAGAACAAGTAGAAAAATTTAAGTACTTAGGAAGCATATTAACAGAAGACTCTAGATGTACTGCAGATATTAAAACCAGAATTGCCATGGCCAAAGAAGCATACAATAGTAAAAAGAAACTTTTCACAGCAAATATATCCAGAAAAATACGCAAACGCCTTATAAAAACGTATATCTGAAGCATAGCACTTTATGGATGCGAAACGTGGATACTGAATAAAAAAGATAGTGACAGGCTGGCAGCTTTCGAGATGTGGTGCTGGAGGAGAATGGAAAAGATCAGTTGGATGGAAAGGAAAACCAATGAGGAAGTATTAGAAATAGTAGGAGAGAAAAGAAGACTGCTGGGCGAAGTAGAAAATAGGAGAGGGAAAATGATTGGTCACTTAATACGACATGACTCCTTATTTTAAAAACATACTAGAAGGAAAGATAAAAGGCAGAAGAGGTCCAGGACGACCAAGAAAGAGCTATGTAGACCAACTGAAAGAAAAAGCAGGGGTCATGTCGTATCAAGCACTAAAAAGTAAGGCAGCGAACCGAGAAGTTTGGCGCATACTCCACCGACAAGAGCCACTAATCTCTTAAATAAGAAGAAAAAAGGAAGTCTTTTATTTAACTTAGCCAAAAAACCCTAACATTCAAATAAATATTGTCATAACGTAATTTGACGGCTTTCGTGGCGTAATAGTTAACGTATCTGCCACTCCGGATTTCCGGGCTTGATCCCCAGCCAGGGCAAGTTGGAAAATGATACCTATATTTTAAATGCGGGGGTCAGGTTTGAAAAATACAAAACGTACATTTTCAAGTCACAGCTTGCGTTCCAAGTTAATTCCAATTTTTCCGCCTAGTCTAAATTGACCATAATAGTGTATCAGCTAATAGGTTAGTGCGCCACTTCGGTTCTGGATTTCCCAGCCAGGGCAAGTTGGTAAATACTTTAGGAGGTTTTCACATGAGTCCCCATGTGAGATTAGTAGCAAGTCGTCATCCACAATGCCATTGATTCTCTCCAAGTAGATGTCGAACGTGTTTTCCACTACGAGGGCGCGGAAAAGCTGTTTTTAAGACTGGGTGCAGAGCTGGTTTTCATCTTGACCACGGGCTGCGTTGGCGTCGCCAGGATTACGTTCAGGGAGTTGCATTTGCATATACACATTATACTATTAACTCATATAAAATATAAAACTACACTAATACGAACACGTATGTTCACTAGTGGCTGTGTATCTATATCTGTGCACTAGTACAGATATAGAGCCACTAGGCTCTGTGAGCTGTAGACCTCGCGGGCCTGTCTTAGCATAGCCCCCCCCCTTACATCTTACATACTGCCCTTGAAGCTCATCGGTTGAAAAAGTGTGAAAAAGTTCGGCGACGAAAAAGTTGCGTCTTAATAAGGGTACCTAACAAAATTTGAAATGGCTCAAATAATGCTCAAACATGATCTTTTTACTTTTCCAATCTTCATATTTCCGCCAATTTGAAAAATTTAATTTCCGGAGTGTCACATTTTTTTACTACCCTTTCGCCGACTGCTGTGCAGGTAAGAGTTAGTTATTAATTATTTTCTTTTGTCAAAACAATTCAAAACAGCTAAGGATGCAAACACAGAATAAATAATACTAACGTACAGAAGTCTCACTCAGCAAAGAAATGGGGTTAAATATAATGATCACCATAAAATGCTTTGATACCCTTAGTTCTTTTGCCAAAAATATATACTTAACACCAGAAAAATAAAGTCTTAAATTAAAATAGTACTAGCTATTTTAGTCACGACTGCACTTCAAATTGTATTCGAACACCAAATGTAGTAAATAATCACCAAATCTTAGCGAGCAAATTAATCGTTATTTCTGCCTAAATAAACCACTAGATTGCCATAAAATGTAGGCTTATTACCAAATAAAGTATTATGATGCCATATTACGTAACTACGTCTCCGGCTTGCAATCCCCTCCCACCGCACCGCAAGCGCCAAAAAGTTTTAAGAAAAACTTTTTTTTAATATAGACACTAGTAAGTAATCGTCAATTTTAAAAAAGGATACTATAGATACCTAGCTGCCAAGCATGTGTCAAATATTTTCATATTTTTCTTTGTATTTTATTTAGTAAAGGGAATAAATAATGTGTTAGATAGCTTTATACATTTTGGGCCCTCATTGTTGCACTACGTGTCGCAGCAAGTATTTTTACGTCATCTTGTAGGAAAAAATCCTTAGATTACAAAAATATTTTTTTTAGATTTTATGGACGTTTGTACACTATATAAAAAAGTATTTTACTTTTTCTACATTGGGAAATAGCAGTGACGCTATCTGGCAACAATGACAACACGTTGGGTAATGCATCTTTGACGGAGCGTTTTGTTCACTACAGTTGTTTACTGAAATATATTTTTTTACAATACGATAAAAAGTGTATGGTATAAAATCTCATAAAAATATAATAAAAACAAATCAACAACTTCACATCTTGCATCATGCATTTATATAAAGTGATTTGCTGTGAAGAGTTTGGTGACAGACAGTAGAACAAAACGCGATTCACAAATGAATGAAAATGAATGATTCATATTGTATAAGAAACTGTAGCTTTAACATAAGTTCAAACCAGTGGCGCCGTCTGGTAACAAGGTTTCGCAACACTAAAGGAATAAAATAACTTGGACTTGAACTCGCGATCTCGGTTCAAATACGACCACGTTCTAAAAAAATGAGCTATTATGTAATTAACCTTGCATTTCGAATTTCTCTACCATTTGATATTCCTATTCTATAACACGCATTAAGAGTTAGGTCAGAACTTGTTGACTAGATGGCGTTTTATTGAATTTGTTTATCAAAATTCTGCTATGTTCTAAGTTTCATAGGCGTTTCACGTGATTAATGACATCTCGTTCGTTCAGTAAGTATGGCGGTATAAAAAATGGATTATCATAATATGGGAAATTATAAAAAAACCCAAGTATAGAAAACGTAAGGATTTTGTAGTTTTTTAATTGTAAAATATGTTTTTATAAAATGTTATTACCAATTATAGTACTATGCTTGTTTAAATTAATTTTAGGCCGCTGTACACATTTTGCGACATGACACTGCAACAAAGAGGGCCCAAATGAGAACAGATTATTTTTTGAGCTGTTATTTAAATATTCGAGATGTTATTATGATCAGTTGGAAAACATATTGAGCAGTTATTTTTAATTTAATGGCGGTTGATTAATTATTGCGACAGTAAAACATGAACAGTAATAAAAAATCAATTGGGCGGTTATTTTTAGGTAAGGTTAGGGAAAACCTATAGGTTAGGTTAGAACTGCGACCAACTAGCTAGGTCGGTTTTATCCATTTTACTAGGTTAGGAACCGCTCGTTAAATTTTTTGTGCATGTCATTTTAAATGAAAATGTGGTTAATAATTTGGTTTTCACTAACTATTTTTGGGTTAACAATGATTTTTTTGGGTCAGTTTGCTTAAATAGGTTAGCAAGATGTAAAAACTTTGGTTATAATTTTACATTTAAATGCTGTTATAATATTGGTGATTATTTACTACAATGATTTATTTGGAGTCATTTTGCTTAAATAGGATAGCGAGATGTTAAAATTTGGTTATAATTTTACATTAAAATGCGGGTTCAATTTTGGTGATCATTTACTATTTTTGTCTGTTATATGTTACTATATCTGGTGGTAAGTTAAACTAAGCCCAAAGAAATTTAAAAAAATATCTACTCAATGTGGCTAGCGATATGGTTTAATTAAGCTCACGTCAGAACTCAGCACCTTTTCGTATAAATACCTAGACATTCATTGCAAGCCAATTTCATTCTTATTACTCTGGTCAAACCACCCGGAGGGGCCGCCTGCGCGCATAGTAATAATGTAGGTGCATTTTCGATACCTAAACGGGGAGTGACACAGGTCTGATGCAACTGGAAATATGCTGAGACGTTTCAGACCCCTTTTCAGACCCACCGTCGTTATCATAGTCATCAGGTCTTTTTAGGGTTCCGTACCCAAAGGGTGCAAACGGGACCCTATTACTGAAACTCCGCTGTCTGTCCGTCTGTCACATTACAGGGCATCTTTTAAATCGTAATAGCTAGACACTTGAATTTTTTACCGATTATGTATTACTGTGGCCGCTTTAATAAAATAAAGTTTTAAATTAAAGGCGGTCGTCATACAAGAAACGTGTTTTTTCATCGTTTTTAACTTGATTTTTATAATGGAATTAACTTAACACTTTAAATTTTCTTCGATTATGTATTACTATGGCCGCTATAACAACAAATATTAAAAATAAAATAAAATAAAAAATGAAAGGTGGTCTTCATACAAGAAACTTGTTTTTCAGTATTTTAAAACATTGCACGGAGGTACGGAACCCTACATGTACAAGTCCGACTCGCACTTGACCGGTTTTTTTTAGTCTCCAGTGCAGGAGCACGACCCTTTCTACTACCAGAGTCATCTCGGCTAGAGCAGTCAGAGGATTTGGCCTACACTCTCCACGCTGGCCAGACGGGTTGGATTTCGACGGGGTTTCATTGATGTTTATGAGCCTTGTTTAGCTTGTGTTTCCTAAGTCGCCTTCTACGACATCCACGGGAGACTTGGAGTGGTCCTATTCTGCTCCGCCGGGAACCACACGGGTAACCACCAGACCCACCGTACACCTGGTCTTTTATAGTTAAACGGTACCACTGACTAATAGTGATGTGATATCGACATCAAAGTAGTTAGGTAATCTGAAGTGATACCACTGACTAATAGTGATGTGATATCGACATCGCCGAAGTAGTTAGGTAAATTGAAGTTTATGGAGATAGCTACCATTGAGTGGGACAAACCATCATCACGCTAAAAGTGGCCTTTGGGTCTTGTGGCCCTAGGCTCTATCTGCTTAGAGCCGCAAGGCCCAACAGGCTCTGTCTGCCCCATCAGGAATAAAGACGTGATAGTGTATCAGTATCAGGTTATCTGTAAAATAACAAATTAAAGCACCCCTCGGTGGAAAATAAAACAAAACAGACTACCTAAGTACCTAGTTCAGAAAAATAACTAAATCAATATTTAAATATGTATATGTACGAGTAGGTATAACTTGCTTTTGCCCGCGGCTTCGCCCGCGTAGACTACACAAATAGGTTTTTTTTTTAAACTGGGCTTGCAATTAAAATCCATTTAATGGTTTTTTTTTCTAACCACTAATTCAAAAATGTCATGTGTCTCGCTTCAAAAATGACAAAGATTCATACAAGTAACTTGTTCCTGGATAAACACGCAGTAGTGTCAAGTCAAGCCATTAATAAAAATAAAAAAACTTGTAACCCCTATTTTACCCTTAAAGGGATGTAATTTTCAAAATCGAATAAATGCATTATTATTTTCTACTAACTAACTACTAAAATACATTAAAAATTTTAAACATTACGAAGTTTTATACAAACTGCCAACTCCTATGTCACCCCCTTAGGGATGGAATTTCCAAAAATCTTTTCTTAGTGGAGGTCTCCTAGTCACAATCTACCTTCCTGCTAAATTTTATCTTCATTAGTCGAAGTTCATTAGCTAAGTAGTTTTCGAGATTTCGTGATGAGTGTCAGTCATTTAGGTACTGGCCGACATGTTTTGACCTCATCCGGAGACCTCCATTGGGGCGAATGTGATACGCGACGCCTACACGAAGACGTTCCGAGCCACACTGATCTTAGCGACTGGTAGCGCGGGTGGCGCGGGCGTTTGCCCCATAAGTTTGTCCGCTGCGCTCGCAGTGACAGTGCGATGGTTGGTGGGGGACACTAATCTTCTGCGTCGCCGTATCCATTGGGTGTAATGGGTCCCTCATTTTTATCTTTATCGTCATCGGCAGCTGGTGATGGTACTGATAGTGATTCTATTATATTGTTTTCTCTATGCACTAAGTTGCTGGCACGGTAAGTAGTCCCGCGTGCACCAGTGCCGGCCGCGGCAACGGGTCATTCAACTCCATTTTTTTTAAACCCATTGCAGGTGCTGCTCTAGAAATTTCTGCAGCAAAAATTCTAGACATTAGACTCCTCTCTGCAACCCCCCCTTTCGAATTCAATAGACTATGAAAGTCTGACGTCACAAGTCTATTAGAGATATCCATCATGCCCATCGTGCTTACTCCGCGCCTTTTGCAGTCTCCCTCTGTTCTCCGCTTTCACAAGCGCTTTCACAATACACCTTTGTGTGCACGATGGCATGCCCACAACCCTAACGGAATTGTGACGTATGACGATATTAAAGGTTATGAGGTAGGTTCAGGGAATAAAACCGTACGATTGAATTTACTGCGGTTTATTATCCAGTTTACAGTACATAAATTCGTGAGTTAATCCTTAATTTTTATAAACTGTGCGTGTTACGCGGCACGGGTACTCAGCGGCGGCGAGCGACAGAGAGACGGCGATGTAAGTACTCTCGGTAAGAGTTCGGGCGGCGGACTCGCGCCAGAGCGCCACGCACGGCGCGGCGCGCTTGCGACGACCGGCTGAGCGGCCGCCTAGCGGAAAGACGAGGTACTACGCCGGGTCTCTGAACCGCGCGGGCAAGCAACCGCGAGAGGCCCTCACTGGGCGATGGGTTGCTATAAGGTGTAACTAATATTGTACAAAACTTTTGTCAGGGCCTCATATATTTTGTAAACATCTTTGTAGGAATGCACTATAGGTATCGATCATGAGTGAGTTCATACTTCGACTCGTACTTGGCCGTTTTTCGGGTGGCTGTGACCATAACCTTTTTTTAGACTTCTAAATCTGCGCCTGCTCTCGCGAACTCTGTTCTCTCTTTCGAGTAGCTGAACTTCACTTTCGAGCAAAACGAATGGTAAGGTTTTCTTCCCTAAACAATATGGATAAAGCGTGTATTCGCTTCGTTTTCAAGTACAATAGTCAAATGAGGAAGATTGAGGAGACACGATGAAAAACGCATGAGGTACTGAATAAATTGTATTAACAAGAGATCAGAGCACCCCCCACCGGATGTAGTCGTCGATGACGCCGTTCAGTCTGTCGGGGTAGTAGCTGCTGGTCTTCGGCTTAGCCATGTTCTCCCAAATGTCGGCGCCGTTGATGTCCGGGGCGTCTTCGCTGTCCACCGTCACTATGGGCAGTACGAACAGTGCGCAGACCAGGCCGTGAGGTAAAGCCTGAGTAAGAGAAGATTGGTTTTAAAAATATCATTTTAAATTTAAAAATTTTATACACGCTGTTTTGTACCCAAAACTAGAGAGCATGAAAATAATAATGAAGTTGACAAAGCAAAAGAGGTTTGCTAGGATCGTTGCAAGTGGAGATCCATAGTTCCTGCCTATCCTTGTGAGAAACAGACGGAATAATATGTAGGTATGTTTGTGGGCGAGCGTTTTGCCGTGTGTTTTTCGGCAGAGTAGAATAGAACCGCTCCAAGTCTTCTCGTGGATGTCCTAGAAGGCGACTTAGGGAGTATTCCCTGTAGTAGTAGTAGTAGTATTCCCGACCTGTCACCTTTGAAACAGACCTACTTAATCGCATAACAAGTTTACACTAACCTCTTGTAGTTCATAGTCAAAGTCCTCCCTGGGGTATATCTTGTTGGGGTCCAATCTCAGCCTCCTCAGAGCCAGTGCGAGACTTTCGTAGTAGTGGTCGACGAGTTTTTGGTAGTATTTCGCGCGGAATTCAGCATCTGATCCGGTGACGATAAAGTAGAGCAGGTCCGACGCGCCGCAGCCCGCATGAATGGTTTGGTAGTCCAGGGGAATCAGATCCACGGAACCGTCCTGTTACATAGAGTAGCACTTCAGAATATAGAAGTTTGAAGGTGTACGGTGTACCTAACCGAAGTCGAAGTGTCAAAAGTGTAAACCTGTTTTGAAACGTAGTTCTTGGCGTATTTTTTTAACGCGATGCGCCAGGACGTGTGCTGCTTTAAATAGAAAACTCATATAAACAAAAGTCAAATGTAGGTCATTTCAATTTTGTCGTATTAAAGCAAGAAAACAGGCAACATATATTTACTTTTGAAATTTAGCAAAATCGCATTCTAGCAACAGTAAATACCGATAAGAGGGAAAGAGACAAAAGATGGGTTTTAACCAGATTATCTCTATAAGAAGGTACCTTTTTTGCTCTTTGGTGTAAACTGACAATAGTCTTTATCAAACAAAAAGGTTTACAAGCAGGATCGTGACCCACCTCTTTAACTCTGTGCATGATGTTGCTGGGCCTGTAATCACCGTGGACGAGCACTGGTCTGCGATTTGGCTCAGAAAACCTAAATACACTGCCGCCCTCGACCAACTTATCAAAATACTGTTTTAATCGATCCTTGTTCTCTTCCCTTGTTGCCGCTACAGCTGTATCTACGAAACCATTAAAATTTTTACTTATATCTAAATACGCCTCTTCAAGTTGGGAGGCCAGTCTCGTGCATAGTTTTTCGTATTTTAATGGGCATTCTTCTCCATAAGCCATGGACAGTGCGTGGAATTTCGCGATGGCTTCAGCAGCTTTAGAGGCGTACGGCCAATCGACAGACTTTAACCTATCGTACACAATGTACCCTTGGACAGCCAAGTCTTCCATAACGATGGTTTCTTCGTAAATATTGGGATTGTAGCCATAAAATTTAGGTAAAACATATCTGTGTTCCTCTGGCACCTCGCATTGTTGTTCGATCTTCTTGAAGATTTCTGCCAAATCCCGGTAGATGAACCTTTCAATGTCGAAGATGAATGTGGGCACGATTTCTCTGGTTTTCTCAGTTATGTTTGCGACCTTAGCGAATAATTGCAGTGGCTTTTTGCCGGGGGCAGAGATCGTGATGTTGTAGAGTACTGATGTGTAGTTGGCTCCTCCGCTGGACGTGGCGTGTATAGCGATGGCAGCGTCTTTGTAATTCTGCTCCTGAGCGACGTTAGCCAATAGTTTCCTAAGCATCTGCTTGTGATCTGCCATGTTGACGATAAACTGTTATCTTTGAGATGCGCGGGCGCTGCTACTCTTTTAAATACAAACGACAAACCCTTATGTCAATACACAGTGCCTACAGTCGCTTGTTATGTACTTAATGATTACGACCTTGCTTTGGAAATGACAGATGATAATGAGTACGTATACTTGGAATAAGGGGGCGTCTATAAATTACGTGAGGCATTAGGTGGTGAAGGGGTCTAGCTGAATCTCACTCAATCTCACATGGAGGAGACAGCAATATACAGGGTCAGGTACAGTAATTATCACGAAAATATTTATTTTGATCAATGTGGTCCACAGCGTAATACTTACCACTTGCATTGAGAGATTGTGAGTGCTTTAGAGTGTGTTGTGTCATTGTGTGTTTTTAGACTAATATTTGTTCTTATATAAATAAAGTTTGAAAAGTCTTACGTGAGATTTAGGGGGTGAGAGATGGTCAAGTCAAATCTCACAACATTTCACCATAGGGTGAGGGGAGGGGGAGGGGGGGGGGGGTCGATAATTCGCCAAAATCACCTCATGTAATTTATGGAAACCCCCTAATGAGTACAAATAACACCTATCTAGTGCTACGGATGTGACTTTATAGTTTTGATAATTATTCCTAGTGCTGACGAAGGATGACTACTCGTTTTTGTTCTACTGGGTGTCATGATAAGAATCTCAGTTTAACTAAGGCTCGGGCCACATGCAAGATCATATATTATACTCTCATCAACTTATCCAATGGTGCACAAACTTAATTAACGAGGTAAACAAGCGCATTATTAACCGATTAGGGCAAAGCCAAAAGCACAGTATCATCTTCAGGTCTTTTTTGTCTCCACTGCAACAACTCGTGAACGGGTGCCGCCAGTAGGGACTGGTCAGCTCGGCTCCGTTTTTTTAAAGAATACACAATGTAACTTATTTCTGTAAATTGGATTTGGCACTCGTTCGGAAGCTTTATATATTATGTTGTGATAACATTGTATTAGGCATAATATCTTTGTAAACTGAAAAAGCCCTTCTGGCGCGTAGGCGAACAATACTGTGTAAATGAGTTTCTTTCGGCGTTTCTTCTCAGCAGTAGTCGTTGTGAAACGCTAGTATCGTTAGCTTTTGAACAAAAAAATAATGATTTAAATATAAATAAACATTATACGTAATGTGTACTATAATTATTGACGTGTAAAAGTGCCAGCAAAGGCCCAATTACTGAATAAATATTTGATTTTGATTTTGCAGGAGCACGATCCTCTGTACTACCAGCGCCATATATTAGTCAGAGCAGTCAGAAGATTTGGCCTAGGTACACTCTGCACGCTGGCCAGACGGGTTGGAGAGGTCTCATTGATTATAAGCTTTGTTTGGCTTGTGTTTCCTAAGTCGCTTTCTACGACATCCACGGGATTCAATTCAATTCAAATTCAAAATATCTTTATTATCATAAGATGGACTGATATTATCTACATTGTTTGTTATGTCATAATTAAATTTAATTATAAGAATTACGAAATTTAAAATAATGTCAATTTGTAAATTTAGTATGTACCAATGTACCTAAATTATGACATGTCTAAGTATACAAACCTTTAAGAATCCCCTTACCCTAGACCGTCCCATAAAAACGTAGTCTACGTTTTATTTTGAAACGACATGTCAGATTTCGGTAAAAAATTTTAACTTTAGAGAAATTGCATATATCTAGGGTTATCATTGGTTTTCATAGTCAAAATATGAACTTGAAAGAAAATATAAGGGTGTAAAAGCTTTTCATACTAATGGTCAAAAATGATATAATACACTATACCTATTATCTTTCAAGTTCATATTTTGACTATGAAAATCAATTATAACCCTAGATATATGCAATTTCTTTAAAGTTACAAACTTTTACCTAAATCTGACATGTCATTTCAAAATAAAACGTAGACTAGGTACGTTTGTATGGGAAGCTCTGATTCTGTCTGGGGTAAGGCGACTCTTAAGAGGGACCCGCGCCAAGCTCAAGCCAGACCTTTTTGTCTTTAAGATAGTCATCGGTCCTATAATAAGCCTTCTCACAAAGTACTTTCTTTACATAAGCTTTGAATTTTCTGTCTGGCATATCAAGGACCGATTCTGGCAATTTATTATAAAAAAGTATACACTTTCCCATAAAAGACTTACTGACTGAATTCAGCCTGTAATACGGGCTAACTAAGTCATTCTTATTACGTAAATTTCTATCTGTAAAATCACTTACTTTATTGAACATGGAAATATTTTTCCTTACATACATTACGAGTATATTTTTAAATATGAATTGTAATGCAAAAGTAAGTATACCTATTTCCTTGTATAATTCTCTCAGTGAGTCTCTCGATCCTAAACCGTAAATGGCACGAATTGCTCTTTTTTGTAAAAGAAAAAAATGCTGAATGTCGGGAAGACTTGGAGTATAGGAGACAAAAGCACAATATAATTATCTAGAAATAGGTTAGGTACGTATGGTTCAAATCCTTAAAATTACATTTAAAATAAACGGGCAAGTGCGAGTCGGACTCGTACATGAAGGGTTCCGTACCACCGTACAATGTTTTAAAACGCTGAAGAAACACGTTTCTTGTATGACGACCCCCTTTAATTATTAACTTTATCTTATTTTTAGTCTTTGTTGTTATGGTGGTCATAGTAATACATAATCGGTGAAAATTTCAGGTGTCTAGCCATTACGGTTCAAGAGATAGAACCCTGAGACAGATCGAGTTAAAAACGCTGAAAAAAAAAACACGTTTTTTGTATGACGACCCCCTTTAATTTTATTTTTATTTTTAGGATTTGTTGTTACAGCGGCCACAGTAATACATAATCGGTGAATATTTCAGGTGTCTAGCTATTACCTGTGCTATTACGGTTCAAGAGATAGAGTCCTGTGACAGACGGACAGACAGAGGAGTCTCAGTAATAGGGTCCCGTTTGCACCCTTCGGGTACGGAACCCTAAAAAGCCTTTCTCTTAACGTAAATAGGGATATTCCTGGCTTCATGAGATGGTTCCACGTACTTCAGTTTGGTTTCAGGTTGGATAGTTATACTTACACTATAGCTGTTTAGGACTGTATTTTTTGGTATTAATGTTAATCTTTCATGTAAACATTATTGGGTGCGCATTAGATAATATATATATAAATAATAAGCATAAGAGGGAGCAGCAAGATTTAGAACTGGCTAAGGAAATGGCAGAGGAGGCTGATGATGGTTTCCCATAAATATTTGTATAGTTAATTTTTACTAGGTTTCTGTGTATTAGTGTTTGAAAATACTATATATCAATTGAAATAAATATGCTAATACTAATCAATCGATTTTGATAAGCAAAAGAACAGTCAACAGAAAAAATAAAATAAAAAAAACTGTTTATTTATTTTGGTATCCTATCTGGGGGCTGTGGGTCCCCCTAGTATCAGTAGTTCGATAATTTAGTCCGACGATCGGACTGATGAGACTTTTTAGTCTCGTCAGTCCGATGACGCTGATCAATACAGGTCATCGGACTACGGCAAGATTTTTATCTTATGTCGTACACAAATTTGGATTACGTATATGGATAGAGGAATTTATTTTCCAAAGCCAATAAAAAGTCAGCGTGTATAGTAAAAACAGTTCTTAGAAAAAAATTGCGTATGATCTATCTACGTCGCGTCTTATGCAAAAAACACAGTAGGTAATTGTTTTACATAAACTCATATGAATCTCTGAGTTTACACATATTTACACATATTCACACACATGTTATCACATTTTTTTCCTTTTTAGGGTTCCGTACCCACAGGGTGAAAACGGGACCCTATTACTGAGACTCCGCTGTCTGTCCGTCTGTCACAGGGCTCTATCTCTTTAACCATAATAGCTAGACACTTAAAATTTCACAGATTATGTATTACTGTGACCGCTGTAACAACAAATACTAAAAATAAAAAAAGTTAAAAATTAAAGGGGGTCTTCATACAAAAAACATGTTTTTTTCAGCGTTTTTAACTAGATCTTTAGAATGGCATTACCTAGATACTTGAAATTTTCACCGATTATGTATTACTATGACCACTATAACAACAAATACTAAAAATAAGATAAAGTTAAAAATTAAAGGGGGTCATCATACAAGAAACGTGTTTCTTCAGCGCTTTAAAACATTGCAAGGAGATACGAAACCCTTCATGTACGAGTCCGACTCGCACTTGCCCGTTTATTTTCAACAAACAAGTGTACATTGATATTTCTTAGATAGTCTCGTAAACTGAAGACTAAAAACTACTTACTACAAAATATCTTATGAATAATACTCGTATCTAATGTTTTTATTTTGTCAAACGGGTCTATTATTATGATGATAGAGCATTTCAATTTTATCTTATCAGTGAGTTTTCATTTATCTAAACTACATACCTAGGTAAACTGTTTTCGCATTTTACATCATGTAATAGGTATCATTTATTTGCATGTAAGTACTATAATTAAATAATTCTTTAGGTGGGTAAGTAATATTTGATCTAATCTTACGTTGTGTGTATTCTTTATCTTATTTTATAAAAGTCATAATATTCGTTGTATGTTGACAAGTAAAAAATTCCATTTACGTGTTTTTAGGGTTCCGTAGTCCACATATAGTTTCGTCATGTCTGTCCGTCTGTCCGTCCGGGCTCGTACTCCGCCGCTACTGCACCGATTCTCACGAAAATTGGTGGAGATATTGAAGTTCCAAAAGTTGGTTTTTAAAATTATGAAAAAATGTTTTTTTTTCAGCCCCCCTCCCATACAACGAAAAGTGAATTTAAAAAATTAAATTGGACTAACCCCAATGTGTGGGGTATCGTTGAAAAGGTCTTTTAAACTATGTAGATCTAACCCCCCAGTCTTGAGCTAATCTAATACAAAGTTAAAATTTGAGGTGTCCCCCCACCGTAACTTTTGAAATATTACTAAAATAATTCTGAAAAAAATGTGGTATATACCTTAAAGTATGTACTTTCAATTAAAACTATAGCGGTCTCGGTATCATAGAAAGTTATTTTTATACAACTCGACCAACTTATGTAGTTACAGTCGGCCGAACAAAATGTATGGAGTCAACCGGAAAATGTAATATAGTAAAAAGATCTGTAATATCTGATTACATTCTTAAACTTTCGGACCATCAGATAGCTACCCTTGCATGTGCGTGCCCGACATGCTTTTGGCCGGTTTTTTCCCAGAATCTCTTGTGGATCGGAAGCTACATAGAAAACGGACCCGTTTCAATGCAAAACAGCTAAGGATGCAACCTCAGAATAAATAATACTAACGTACAGAAGTCTCACTCAGCAAAGAAATTCAAAGAAATATCTACTCAATGTGGCTAGCGATATGGTTTAATTTAGCTCACGTCAGAACTCAGCACGTTTTCGTATAGATACCTAGACATTCATTGCAAGCCAATTTTATTCTTTTTATTTTGGACAAACCACCCGAAGGGGCCGCCTGCGCGCATAGTAATAATGTGTGCATTTCGATACCTAAACGGGGAGTGACACAGGCCTGATGCAACTGGAAATATGCTGAGACATTTCAGACCCATTTTTCATACCCACCGTCGTTATCATAGTCATCAGGTCTTTTTAGGGTTCCGTACCCAAAGGGTGCAAACGGGACCCTCCCTGTACTACCAGAGTCATCTTGGCTAGAGCAGTCAGAGGATTTGGCATACACTCTCCACGCTGGCCAGACGGGTTGGAGAGGTCTTACTGGTATTTATAAGCTTTGTCGAGCTTGTGTTTTCTAAGTCGCCTTCTACGACATTCACGGGAAGACTTGGAGTGGTCCTATTCTGCTCCGCCGGGAACCACACAGCTAACCACCAGACCCACCGTACCCCTGGTCTTTTAAAGTTAAACGGTACCACTGATTAATATTGATGTGATATCGACATCCACTTAGACGAAGAAGACACACATACCGGGCACCTCGACGATTCCTTTTGTCGAAATCCTAGGTGATCTAATAAATTCTGTATAGGTGCGAGTGAGTAGCTATAGCTATAGGCAAGCTGTAGTGTGAGAGAGAGCGTTTATCGGCAGCTGAATGCGTTCTCTTGCAAGCAGCTCCTCATCCTCAGCTGTGCTGCTTTGGAGCCCGGGGTGCGCTTTCCCGCTTTTTCTTCTCTAAATATAGCATGCATGTCAATGGTCACCCACGGATGCCAAAGACCTTGCAAAATGAAGAAGAAATAGCCGGAACAGTTTAAATGATATGGCTATAGTTTTACGACCGGTGCCTGCCTGACGTCAACCCTCCTTGGGAATGCAATTGTACGAGCACGAGATGTTTGTGCTTAGTCCTTTAGTCGCCTCTTAATAATGGTAATATTTTTATTAGCGCCTGGTAATATCAAAGCCCCGACCAAATCGTCTGGCTTATTGATTTTTTTATTCTTTAAACACTAAACTACAACATATAAAAAATGCATATAGCCTCAAACACCTTTTTTTAAAAAAAAACGTTTAAAAATTCATAGGTTGGTTTAGCCCCGCTACTCACCAGCCAGGTCTGCAGTTCCGTGTTGGGGTATAACAGATGTATGTGACAAGTTTTCAACTTGCCTCAAACACCTACTCAAAATTCGTGCCAGCTCTCAATCTACTGCGCCTGCTCTCGCGAACTCTGTTCTCTCTTTCGAACTTCGCTTTCGAGCAAAACGTATGGTCAGGGTTTTCTTCCCCAAACAATATGGATATAGCGTGGATTCGCTTCGCTTTCAAGTACCTACAATAGTCAAATGAGGAAGATTGAGGAGATACAAAAACTACAAAAAACGCATGAGGTACCTACTGAATAAATTTTATTAACAAGAGATCAGAGCACCCCCCACTGGATGTAGTCGTCGATGACGCCGTTCAGTCTGTCGGAGAAGCAGCTGCTGTTCTTCGGCTTAGACATGTTCTCCCAAATGTCGGCCCCGTTGATGTCCGGGGCGTCTTCGCTGTCCACAGTCACTAAGGACAGTACGAACACTGCGCAGACCAGGCCGTAAGGTAAAGCCTGGGTAAGAAAATTTGTTTTAAAAATATCATTATCAAATTTAAAAATTTTGTACACGCTGTTTTGTACCCAAAACCAGAGAGCATGAAAATAATAATGATGTTGACGAAGCGAAAGAGGTTTGCTAGGATCGTTGCAAGTTGAGATCCGTAGTCTCGGCCTATTCTTGTGGGAAACAGACGAAATAATATGTACCTAGGTATGTTTGTGAGCGAGCGTTTTGCCGTGTGGTTTTCGGCAGAGTAGAAAAGGACCTCCAAGTCTTCTCGTGCCGGAAGTCGTAGAAGGCGACTTAGGGAGTATTTATTTATTTAATTTATTGCACTATAAAATTAATGTACATTAGGTATAATCTTAACGCTAAGCGCTGTCTACCAGAACATACCTTTTTTGGGACGTATAAGAGAAGGCGATAAATCGGGTGCAAGCGTATACAAAACAGGAATGAGAAAAAAAATCTACTTACTAGCTAAGATACATAAACTACGTCTACATATAAAATTAAATTACATATAATAAGTTATATATAAAATATAGATATAATATACTTAATATCTCCAAATATATACTTACATAAATATTTTTAAATAAATAAACATACATAGACTACTACAGCATAGCTTGCTCATGGAAGTGTCGAACTACAAGTGATTTAAAATTATCCCGCGATTGTGCTCCCATAATGTTGTCAGGGAGGGCATTCCATAGTCGTAGGGCCTTAAGGGCAAAAGAATTTGAGAGAAACCCAGTACGGTGAGAATAAATCGAAAGAGTTAATTTATCAGAGGAGCGCAGAATCCTATCATGAGTGGAGCATAAGAGCTAAAATTGGGAAGTTAAATAGTTAGGACCAAACAAATTATAAAGTATACCATGTAGCTCACACAATACCTAGGCTGTTTGATAAGTACCCGTTTTCTAAATATATTAATATCACTGGCCGCAAATAAGTATACCATCTTTTTAAGCCATTTTTCAGAGGCGGGAAAATTAAAAAAAAAATGGCATTCTTTTGTTTTTTTTCTCATTTGACAACGTTAAACTCAATTGTTAAAATGGAGAAAGAACAGTCTGTAATTAGATTCTTATTTTTGGAAGGAAAAACATGTGATGAAATAAAAGTAAGAATGCAAGCGGTTTACCATGAATGTGCTCCTTCTATGACAACCGTCAGATATTGGTATAACGAGTTTAAGCGGGGGAGAACAACCGTCTTTGATGGGGATCGCCCAGGCCGGCCAGTTGAGGTGACTACAGACGATATGGTTAAGAAAATTGAAAATATTGTTTTAGCCGACCGCCGAATTAAACTTCGAGAAATCGTTGATGCTGTAAATGTTTCAATCGAGAGAGAGGGTACAACACATATTAGAAGAAAAATTGGGTATGAAGAAAGTATCGGCGAGGTGGGTGCCGCGTTTACTCACGGAGGAGCAAAAACGGAACCGACTGACTACTTCAAAGCAGTGTTTGGCCGTGTTCAAACGTAACCCGAAGGAGTTTCTGCGTCGTTTCGTGACCGTGGCCGAAACGTAGGTTCACCACTACACCCCGGAAATGAAAGAGCAGTCGAAGCAGTGGATTTTACCGGGTGAACCTGCTCCAAAGAAAGCAAAAACCGTCCCATCGGCTGGAAAGGTCATGGCGACCGTTTTTTGGGATTCGCAGGGTATTATACATATTGACTATTTAGAAAAGGGAAAAACAATAACAGGGCAGTACTATGCCAATTTATTGGATGAATTTGACGCTGTGTTGAAGGACAAACGACCCCATTTAAAAAAGAAAAAAGTACTGTTTCATCACGCCAACAACGCCCCGGCTCATTCGTCCAGAGTTGTGACGGCTAAATTAGCACAGTTACGCTACGAACTATTGTCTCACCCCCCGTATTCTCCAGATTTGGCCCCATGCGATTTCTTTTTGTTTCCCAACCTAAAAAAATGGCTTGGTGGCAAGCGATTTGGATCAAATGACGAAGTCATTGCCGCCACAGAGGCCTATTTTAATGACTTTCCAAAATCATACTTTTTGGATGGTTTATTGAAGCTTGAGTATAGGTGGAACAAATGTAGAGTTAAAAGGTGACTACGTAGAAAAATAAATGCATATATACAAAAAAAAAAATGTTTTTTTTTCCATAAACGGGTACTTATCAAACAGCCCTCGTATGTGAAGGTTTCTGCGCTGTCGAATAGTTAGCCAATTAAGCTCCGAGCGATAAGCAGAGATGTGGTCATATTTAAGTAGACAGAAAATGAACCTTACACAATTATTTAATTAACAAGGCGATCTAATTTATTGAGATGGGCTTCAGTTATGTCCAGATAACACACATCAGTATAAGCATAGTATGCCCTCTACGTTGAGCTTGTATAAACTCAACGAAGCTTATAAACATCTATTAGACCTCTCCAACCCCGTCTGGCCAGCCAGCGTGGAGACTGTAGGCCAAATCCTCTGGCTACTCTAGGTAGGGCTCTAGTAGTACAGAGAGGGTCGTGCTCCTGCAGTGGAGACTAAAGTGACCTGATGATGATGATGATGATGTGAGCGAGAACCTGAATCATGACCACAAGCGTTGAGACTAGCCACCTGTCACCTTTGAAACAGACCTATTTACCCTAACCTCTTGTAGCTCATAATCAAAGTCCTCCCTGGGGTATATCTTCTTGGGGTCCAATCTCAGTCTCCTCAGAGCTAGTGCAAGACTCTCGTAGTAGTGGTCGACGAGTTTTTGGTAGTATTTCGCGCGGAATTCAGCATCTGATCCGGTGACGATGAAGTAGAGCAGGTCCGACGCGCCGCAGCCCGCTCGAATGGTCTGGAAGTCCAGGGGAATCAGATCCACGGAACCGTCCTGTTACATAGAGTAAATAGAATAGTACTTACTAGGAGTACCCATAATCGTATTTTATACGTTTAAAAGGGAAAATAATAAGAATGATAAACTCAACTGCCCCTTAAAACATATGGAGGTGTATTTCGATAAAAAGGATCTTGTACTTACATAAAAGTAAAAAAAGTTCGCACTTCAGAATACTCGTATAGAAGTTTGAACTCCCTTATCTCAGAGCTGTGCTCAGAGTTTGAAAGGTGTAACCGAAGTGTCAAAAGTGTAAACCTGTTTTGAAACATAGTAAGTTTCAAAACAGGTTTAGCTTTAGGTACTTTCGGCGTATTTTTTAACGCCATGTGCCAGGACGTGTATGCTACTATTAAATAGAAAAGTCATAAACAAAGTCAAATTAGGCAATGTAGGTAATTTTAATTTTGTCGTATTAAAGCAAGAAAACAGGCTACATATATTTACCTTTGACATTTAGCGAAGTCTCATTCTAGCAACAGTAAATACCGTTAAGAGGAAAAGAGACAAAAGATTTTAACCAGATTATCTCTATAAGACGGTACTTTTTTGCTCTTTGGTGTAAACTGGCAGTAGTCGGTAGTCGTTATCAAACAAGGAGGTTTACAAGCAGGATCGTGACCTACCTCTTTAACTCTGTGCATGATGTTGCTGGGCCTGTAATCACCGTGGACGAGCACTGGTCTGCGATTTGGCTCAGAAAACCTAAATACACTGCCGCCCTCGACCAACTTATCAAAATACTGTTTTAATCGATCCTTGTTCTCTTCCCTTGTTGCCGCTACAGCTGTATCTAGGAAACCATTAAAATTTTTACTGAATTCTTCATACGTCCCTTCAAGTTGGGAGGACAGTCTCGTGCATAATTTTTCGTATTCTAATGGGCATTTTTCTCCATAGGCCATGGACAGTGCATGGAATTTCGCAATGGCTTTAGCAGCTTTAGAGGCGTACGGCCAATCGACAGATTTTAACCTATCGTACACAATGTACCCTTTGACAACCAAGTCTTCCATAACGATGGTTTCTTCGTAAATATTGGGATTGTAGCCATAAAATTTAGGTAAAACATATCTGTGTTCCTCTGGCACCTCGCATTGTTGTTCGATCTTCTTGAAGATTTCTGCCAAATCCCGGTAGATGAACCTTTCAATGTCGAAGATGAATGTGGACACGATTTCTCTGGTTTTCTCAGTTATGTTTGCGACCTTGGCGAATAATTGCAGTGGCTTTTTGCCGGGGGCAGAGATCGTGATGTTGTAGAGTACGGATGTGTAGTTGGCTCCTCCGCTAGACGTGGCGTGTATAACGATGGCAGCGTCTTTGTAATTCTGCTCCTGAGCGACGTCAGCCAATAGTTTCCTAAGCATCTGCTTGTGATCTGCCATGTTGACAAAACTGTTATCTTTGAGATGCGCGGGCGCTGCTCTTGCTCTTTTAAATACAAACGACAAACCCTTATGTCAATACACAGTACAGTTGTTTGTTATGTACTTAATGATTACGACCTTGCTTTCGAAATGACAAATGATAATGAGTACGTATACTTGGAATAAGGGGGCGTCTATAAATTACGTGAGGCATTAGGTGGGGGAAGGGGTCTAGCTGAATCTCACTCAATCTCACATGGGGGAGACAGCAATTACACAGGGTCAGGTACAGTAATTATCATGAAAATATTTATTTTGGTCAATGCGGTCCACAGCGTAATACCTACCACTTGCATTGAGAGATTGTGAGTGCTTTATAGTGCGTTGTGTCATTGTGTGTTTCTAGACTAATATTTGTTCTTATATAAATAAAGTTTGAAAAGTCTTACGTGACATTTAGGGGGTGAGAGATGGTCAAGTCAAATACCTACGCTACGTAGGTACGTAAGTGCTACGGATGTGACTTTATAGTTTTGATTTATTCCTAGTGCTGACGAAGGATGACTACTCGTTTTTGTTCTACTGGGTGTCATGATAAGAATCTCAGTTTATCTAAGGCTCGGGCCACATGCACGATAATAATATTATTATACAGTCGTATGACAGTCATAAACTTACCAGTGGTGTACAAACTTAAATAAACGGGCAAGTGCGAGTCGGACTCGTACATGAAGGGTTCCGTTCAATGTTTTAAAACGCTAAAGAAACACGTTTCTTGTAAGACGACTACTTTAATTTTTTACATTATTTTATTTTTAGTATTTTTTGTTATATTCGCCACAGTAATACATAATCGGTGCAATTTCAAGTGTCTAGCTATTACGGTTCAAGAGATAGAGCCCTGTGACTGACGGACAGACAGACAGACAGACAGACAAACGGACAGACAGCGGAGTCTCAGTAATAGGTTCCTGTTTGCACCCTTTGGGTACGGTACCCTAAAAACGAGGCAAACGAGCGCATTATTACTACTACTACGAGTACGACTACGGCAAAACCAAAAGCACAGTATCATGATCAGGTCTTTTTTGCCTCCACTGCAGGAGCACGACCCTCTCTTTACTACCAGAGCCATATATTAGCCAGAGCAGTCAGAAGATTTGGCCTACACTCTGCACGCTGGCCAGACGGGTTGGAGAGGTCTCATTGATGTATAAGCTTTGTTTGGTTTATGTTTCCTAAGTCTCCACGTCAGTCATCCACGGGAAGACTTGGAGTATAGGAGACAAAAGCACAGTATTATTATCTAGAAATAGGTTAGGTACACGGGACGCGTAGACCCCGCATGATTTTGTGACAAGAAAAGTAATTTTTCGTATAAATACTCTGGCTTTTGAAATTAAGTTATGTCAAAAAACAAGCTAGCGAGGTGTAGCTGCCTACGTGATTCCATTTTGAGCAAAGAAGCCTTATTTAAATATGGCGTAATGTGAAGTTTGAACCTATTTTGTCCCATTGTTGGGCAAAGGTCTCGCCAATCTTCTTACACTTGTCTCTTTCTCGTGTAAATCTCGACCATCCCTTTTGGAATGCGTGGAGTTCGCCTATCCTTCCTAAAGCATATTTTATTTTCAATTCAATTCAATTGTTTTTATTCGGATAACCATGATCCATGATTTGTTAGTATTACAGTAACTTAAAACTAGTGTAAGTACTTATAGCTACACAGTATTTTGGTAACATAGAATGCAACCTCTGTGTACAGAGGGCCCTGCGGGCATGCCTTTTTTGACCATAGGAGGCCACCGGCATGGTCCCCTGCACAAGGTGTCTCATTGTTTGCGAATCCAGTCTATCCGCCACAATTTTTAGAATGCTGTTGTGACTCGACCTCACTTTTCTTAACAGTGTGTGACATCGCGCGGGCTCCAGCACTCCCCCGCCCCTCTTAGGCGCAGCGGGGGGGTCCATGCCCATATATAAGGCGCGGCGGCCGGCGCTCGTCCTCTTCGTCTTCGGCAGCATCTGAAGCAGTTCTTCTACCTAGAAGGGCTACTCAACTGATCTAGTGCCTATAACTCACGACCCTGACTACCTAATCTGTACCTAGTGTTCTTGTGAATCTTTGTAACTAATGTAATGTAATAGCTGTTCATTATACCTATCTCATTTGCCGATATCTGGTCTTTCTTTTATCTCATATATCTTCCTAGATCCTAAATCTAGGCTTTACTAACCGAAACGGTACAAGTGATGCCATTTTTTTCCGGATCACGGCATGAAATCCGACATTTCAGAGGCACTACAGAACCGGGGGAGTCTCAACAACATTCTAAAAATATCATTGTATTGGACGCGGATAGCATCTAGCGATCTTTTAGTGCAACTTATTTTAAACGATCAAAAATATTAGAGAATGCCCCATCGCACATAGTCGTCTATGACTCCGTTGATTCTCTCTGGGTAAAGCGAGCTGGTCTTGACGTTCGCCAGGGCCTCGAAGGAGTCTTTGTTGATGTCCGGGGCGTCTTCAGGCAGCGCCGTGCACGTCGGCAGCAGCAAGATAGCGCAGATCAGCCCGTAAGGTAGCGCCTGGACAAACAACCACACACAACTTACACAAGTAGGTATTACAAGTATTAACCAAAGCATCCGCACGTCAAACAGTTCTTACATTATGTAAAAAATATCAAAAATATATCAGAATTATTAAAAAATTGAATGTAAACAGCTGTATCTCTTCCCGCGCATATTATAATAGCCGATCGAGGAAATTGACGAGAATTTGAATCATGTTATGAGGCGATGCGGCCAGTACATCTATATTGTTACCTTTCTTTTTTTTAAAAAACATTTTCACATCACAGTAAAACAATCTAGATCACAACCTATTTGTGATTCAGTATTTCAAAGTTTTCAGTTTGACTGAGTAGGTAGGTACCTCTTTCAGCTCGAGGTCAAAGTCCTCCCTGGGGTATATCTTGTTGGGGTCCAATCTCAGCCTCCTCAGAGCTTGTGCCAGATTCTCGTAGTAGTGGTCGACTAGTTTTTGGTAGTATTGAGCGCGGAACTCTGCGTCTGATCCGCCGAAGATGAAGAAAAGAAGGTCGGACACGCCGCAGCCCGCCTGTATGGTCTGGTAGTCCAGTAGGACCAGGTCTAAACACCCATCCTGAAAACAATAAAAGCTTCAATAAATGAGCGGATGCTTTCAAAAGTGGTTGAATACGTGGTGTAATTGGTAATAGGTCTCATATAAGAAGGATAGGTCCCTCAATCATCATCATCATTTCAGCCGCATAAGGTGCTGGACATAGGCCTCTCCCAAGGATTTCCAAAATGACCGATCTAGAGCGGCCTGCGTCCAGCGCTTTCCAGCGACCTTAGTCAGATTGTCTGACCACCTTGTGGGTGGGTGCCCAACGCTTCGCTTGCCAGTACGTGTTCGCCATTCGAGAACCTTTCTGCCCCATCGGCCATCGGTTCGTCGCGCTATGTGTCCCGCCCACTGCCACTTCAACGAGCTAATCCGCTGGGCTATATCAGTGGCTTTTGTTCTCCTACGAATTTCCTCATTTCTGATTCGATCACGTAGAGAAAAACCGAGCATAGCCCTCTCCATAGCGCGTTGAGCGACCTTGAGCCTTCTTATGAGACCCATAGTAAGGGACCACGTTTCAGAGCCGTAAGTCATCACTGGTAACACACATTGATTATACACATTAGTCTTGAGGCACTGAGGTATTTTGGACGAGAAGACGCTGCGTAGCTTCCCGAACGCTGCCCAACCGAGTCGGATTCGTTGAAAGACCTCTTCCTCGAAGCTGGAACTTCCTGCCTGGATCAATTGACCCAGGTAGATATATTGGTCTACAACTTCGAGGGTGGAGCTCCCAACACAAACAGGTAGGGGCGCGACATGGACATTCAACATTACTTTCGTTTTGTCCATGTTCATTTTGAGGCCCACCTGTTGGGAAACTCGATTAAGGTCTTCGAGCATGGTGCTTAAGTCTTCCATGGATTCTGCCATGACAACGATATCGTCGGCAAATCGAAGGTGAGTGATATACTCGCCATTGATGTTGATGCCAAGTCCTTCCCATTCCAGAAGCTTGAAGGCATCTTCCAGTGCAGCGGTGAACAGTTTCGGAGATATAACGTCTCCCTGTCTCACACCCCTTTGCAGTGGAATAGCCCTCGTGCACTGCTCCTGTACTCGGACTGACATAGTGGCGTTTCTCAATGTCCCTCAATTTTTACAAACATACATATTTTGACATAGTGGCGTTACTCAATGTCCCTCAATGTTCCTACATAAATAGATTGGAAAAAATGGGATTGGACAGGGCTCCGCTAGTAAGGCGATGGACAGAAAATAACAGGAGGGGCAAAATAGAGTGGTCCATTCATGGTACCTGAAGGCAGGACGTGTGTGGGCAAGATAGCTGACTTTCGTTTAATAATCCTTTTGTTTATTTAAAAATTTTATACTACGTTAAACACCTATTTTTTTTTATTTACCCCGAAGGAAAACTAACCACTTTTTTGACGTACCTCATTAACTCGGTGCATTATATTGCTTGGTCTGAAATCGGTATGGATAATGACAGGCTTCCGGTTTGGCTTGTAATATTTGCTGAAGATATTGTCTTCAAGAGCTATTTCTCTGTCAAAATATTTTCGTAGTCTCTCCTTGTTTTCTTCCCTCGTCGCCAATACAGCAATTTTCACAAAATGTTTAAAATTACCGCTCATAGTTTTATAGATAGGTTCTATCTGGTTGGCCAGTCTTTCGAGAAGTTTACCGTATTCTTCAGGATTTTTTTCTTCATAAGCTATAGCGAGTGCGTGGAATTTTGCGAGGGTTTCAACAGCTTTAGAGGCGTACGGCCAATCGATCGATTTAAACCTATCGTACATTATGTAACCTTGAGCTGCCAAGTCTTCCATAACGATGGTTTCTTCGTAAATGTTGGGATTGTAGCCGTAGAACTTTGGTAAAACATATCTGTGTTCCTCTGGGACCTTGCATTTCTGTTCGATCTTTTTGAAGATTTCTGCCAAATCCCGGTAGGCGAACCTCTCGATGTCGAACACGAATACAGGAATGTCTTCTCTGGTTTTTTCACCAATATTTGCAACCTTGGCGAATAATTGTAGTTGTTTGCTGTCGGGCGCAGAAATGGTAATGTTATAGAGCACAGACGAGAAGTTGGCTCCTCCGCTGGACGTGGGTTGGATTGTGATGGTCGCGTTTTTGTATTTCTGCTGCTGTGCGATGTCTGCGAGTAGCTGGTGCAGCATCTGCTTGTGATCTTTGTGGTCTGCCATGGTGACAAGTTTCCGGTTTCCACAGTATGAGGTGCCGTGTATGGCATATAAATTGGCAATCTTTAAACAAGCAGCCCTTTTGATTTCCACGAGTTTAATATACTTGATAACGCAAAAGTAGCTCATGCACTCAGTCAATAAGTGCATAGTTTATCAGTATTGATAACAACTGTAGAGTAGATTATTACTACACTATTATTATCAAATGGCATCTGGCGATTCGCCAAAATATTTGAATTGGCCTTTTGTGTTTTTGGTCGTTCGTGTCATACATATGACATTGAATAACTTCTGTAAATCAAAGTGTAAAAAAGAAACTTGATTTTAAGAAATCATTTTATCACATTTGTTTTTAATTTTTGTTCCTTGTCTTAGATTCAGAACAATATCATTCATCTATTCTATGATCATTTACTGATCACGGAGGACTCTAGAGGTATACAAATGATTTTCCTTTAGTCTTTATTTACTGCCTATATCGATCCAACGCTGTCTCTCCTCTTGCCAGTTTTTCGTAAACACATTAACCTTGTCGCGGAAAATTGATGATACTCACCGCCTATGGTCATGATTCAGGTTTTTGCTCACATAACATACATACATACATATTATTCCGCCTGTTTCCCACAGGGGTAGGCAGAGACTATAGATTTCCACGCTACGATCCGTGCAAACCTCTTACGCTTCGCCAACTTTTTGGGTACAAAACAGCGTATATAATAATGTAAAATGTACCTAATCTTTACTCAGGCTTCACCTCACGGCTGGTCTGCACACTGTTTGTACTGTCCACAGTAACGGCGGGCAGCGAAGACGCCCCGGACACATATGGGAAAGTCGTTGCCATTTTGAACCTAGCTACAAGATGGGTAAGTACATATCCCATTTAGAAGCCAGCTACCAAATCCGGCTACGAGCTGGGAAAGTCGTTCCCATTTGATAGCTAGCTAAGATGGGAAAACACATTTCTCATTTCGTAGCTAGCTACCATATCTGGCTATGAGATGGGACTAAAGAAAGCCGAAGACTAGCAGCTACTACCTCGACAGGCTGAACGGCGTCATTGACGACTACATCCAGTGGGGGGTACTCTGATCTCTTGTTAATAAAATTTATTCAGTACCTATTGCGTTTTTTGTCGTATCTCCTAAATCTTCCTCATTCCTTCCATGCCGTCAATCTATCACTATTTCGATTCCCTTTTTATCAGTGGCCTTTGGGTCTTGCAGCCCTAGGTTTTATCTACCACGTCAGAGATAAACACGTGATAATCCCTTATAGCTTTAAATCCCAAGTAAAATCGCATTTTCTATCCTTATGAAAGGTAATTTCCCTTGTTTCCACTTAGTTTCTTCATTTTGTCTTGTTATGTTTTCTTTGTGTAAGTTGTATGTATGTTTTTAAGTATTAGATGTATGTATGTTTATTATAATTATTGTATATAAGTATGTTTATTATATTGACCACCCCGCACTACCTAATTTCCCATCATTTTTTTCTGTATAAACGAGGTTGCCTGGAAGAAATTGCTTAGCGATAAGGCCGCCTTTTGCGCATTTCCTAATTTTTAAGATAATTATGTTCTGTTTTTTACTTTTGTGCAATAAAGGGTATTGTATTGTATAGTGTATCTGTATCTCCCCAATGTTGTTGTTTATCGTGTGTGTAAGTGGCCAACACTGGTGTCAGATTTTTCAATCTAAGGGCCCATTTACACACCGCCAGTTTCTTGCCTGTTACAATTAAATTGCAAAGCAAAGCAAAAGATGAATGGAGAATCAGTTTTACATAAATAAGAAGGATAATATAGTTATATAAATATTTAAAAATATAGAAAACTTTAACACTTACTACAATATATTGTAAAAAAACGTGTCCAAGAACGATGACCACATTTTCGCGTTGAATCGCTTTCTTATATACGTTGTACGAAAAAGCAGCCAGCTCTCTTATCACCGGCGGCGGAGATCAGTCTTGGAGGGATCTCTTTAAAGAGGCCCCTCGCACCGGGGCCCCAAGGCCCGAAAGTCTCCACGCCAAACGGCACAAAAATATAGGTAGTCATAATTTTACTTTCTGAACAAAACTTCAAACATAGACAGTGGCGTAGCTAACATATAGGTGGCGCCAAGTCGAAAAAACAAAAGCACAGCCGTACTATACATATCTCGAAGCCATTCGACGCACTTTTGACAGTTGATAAAATAAATCGATAATTATGGAGTTTTTTTTTTGGCGGGAAGTCAAGGGGTTCGGTAGGGGTTTGCTTTAAATTATGTTGCAAATTGATTTTAGTGGACTTTATAATATGAAATTGGTGTTGTTTGGTGTTATAAATGCTCATGCTCATGAACAATGTGTGAAATAGTTGAAGTGGACAGTCATAGTACGGCTGTAGTGATATTTATTTTGCGGACTGTGTGTGTGGGCGTCTTCAGGCGTCGTCCGCCACTCAGTCGTCTATGAAAACCAGTGGACTCGTACAGATTTGTCGCCAGAAGCTCCCTTAAAGCAGTCAAAGGCCTACACCACCCTTTGATTGTAATTTGTTAGGATTAGGTTAGGTTAGGATTAGGAATAAAGAAAAAAATTAAAGATAGGCTCTAAAGGACTTGTATCCAGAGCCGTAAAAATATTTAATAAAAAAAAAAATTGATAATTATGGACAAATTACCCGGTTTAAGCTAGCCGTGTTATGGGACACTAAATCAACAAAATTATATTTGATAATAGATACATATATAAATAAACACCCAAGACCTAAGACAATTTGTAAAAGGCCATTTCCAACTTGCCGCGGTCTGGGGACGAACTCATTTGCGTGGTTACCAAACTTACCAATACGTCACGGAGGTCGTCTTGATTTGATGACAGATTGACTCTCACCAGCAGGTCCATCGATATTTACAATTAAAGTTGTATATAATAGATAGGAAGATAACAAAAGGCGCACAAAAATATTTGAAGCGCAGCCAGCGTTTTTGGCACCATGCCGCATGGTCATAATATTTTAGATTCCTAAATCAATAATGTATACTAGGTTTTATTTTATTTAGTTTTAGTTGTATTTATTTTTTCATAATAAACAATTTTTTTTAATTAACCTATTTGTCCCATTGTTAGTCAAAGGAGAGATCCTATCTTGTTCCACTCGTCTCTTCCCTCGTAAGTCTCGAGTCTTGACCATCCTTTTCGGAATGCGTCGAGATCTTCTCGCCTTCCTTCGCATAATAAACAGTATAGGTACTCTATAGAAGCCTTATTTTAAGGATTTAGAAATATTAACTTTACCGTCTATTTATATTTTGGAGGCCTGTAAGTTTGTCCGTAAATATCCCCAATTTTATACAAGGAAGGAAGACTTGCCGCAACGATATCCCACTCGGAAGAAAAATAAATTAGTTACACCCACTTCCAAGCTAGAACTATTTAAGTCTGGCCCGCTAGCTATGACGATAAAAATTTATAATGCCCTACCCGACAGCCTACGAAATGAAGAAAATAATTCACTTTTTATAAAAAAATTAAAATCGATTTTAGCAAATAAAACGTATTATAAATTAGACGAGTACTTTAACGATAAAAAAATTTAATTGAAATTGACATTATAAACTATAGGATAGGTAGGTATCAAATAAACATTGACATTTATTGACATTACTTTTTTTTTTACATTTACTTTAATTAACGATCTTGCTGACAATAAATTAAAAAAGAACCTATTTGGTAAACACTTAGGTAAGGCTTATATTCATTAATTAACTGCATGTCATAAAACTCGCTTGCCGTTCCAAACTTTGTTTTGCGATACCCGACAGGGTTCATAGTGTGCTATTTTAATACAGTGACTTTAAGTAGTTAGAACTGATGTGCATTATGAAATGCAATAAATGAATTGAATTGAATAGAATGTTTTATTTTAAAAGATCAAAAATTACAGGATGCCCCATCGCACATAGTCGTCTATAACTCCGTTGATCCTCTCTGGGTAAAGCGAGCTGGTCTTGACGTTCGCCAGGGCCTCGAAGGAGTCTTGATTGATGTCCGGGGCGTCTTCAGGCAGCGACGTGGCCGTCGGTAGCAGCAAGATAGCGCAGATCAGCCCGTAAGGAAGCGCCTGGACAAACAACCACACACAAGTAGGTATCATTAGTAAATTGCATCAGCGGGGCGTGAAACGAGCTATCGCTGACTGCTTTGGCCTAGGGCTGGTACCTAGTTCGCGTCTCTTTCACGCACCGCACGATACTCCATTTCGGTTCGGTATCAACCCTAGCGTTACGAGCTCCGAGCTCAAGGTCACAGGCGTTCGAACTCTCACGTACAGGAAGTGTCGCCGCTGTGTCAGCGGGCCATTGACGGGATACAAGACCAGCTATCTCAAACATTGGCTCTTGTTCTATTTCTGAATATATGGCAGCGTGAATTTTATCATACGTACGTACGAGTAGGTACCTATTTAATTTTCAAACAATGAAATCTATGGTTCTTTACCGATGGAAAGTTATTTCTTTACACTTTGCCGTGTTCCTTGAATTATTCTTACTATATTGTAACACACACCAAGGCATTTTTAATTATGTGTAAGTACCATGTTTTCGTATTGTTTTCTCGAAAGAAGGTAGGTACTAGGCGTTTATGAGGTAGCAAGCGACTAAATGAAGTTTATGGATATAGCTACAATTGAATGGGACAGAACAGAGATATGTGTGTCTCCTCTAATTTTACATAATAGCTTTTTGTAGTGGGCACATTTAGACAACTTAGAGTTTGGGAGAAGAGAAATAAACGGGCAAGTGCGAGTTGGACTCGTTCATGAAGGGTTTCGTACCACCGTACAATGTTTTAAAACGCTGAAGAAACACGTTTCTTGTATGGGTCCCGTTTGCACCCTTCGGGTACAGAACCCTAAAACGGTAGAATGTTACATCTGTATCTTTTTCCGCGCAGATTATAACAAATACTAGGCGGTGCGGCTACTATTTTCTTTTCTTTCTCTTTTTGCCCTTTGGATTTACCCTTTGAGAAACATCACAACACAGTAAAAAAATCTAGATCACAATCTATTTCAGTATTTCAAAGATTTCAGTTTAACTGAGTAGGTACCTGTTGTAGCTCGAAGTCAAAGTCCTCCCTGGGGTATGTCTTGTTGGGGTCCAATCTCAGCCTCCTCAGAGCTTGTGCCAGATTCTCGTAGTAGTGGTCGACTAGTTTTTGGTAGTATTGAGCGCGAAACTCTGCGTCTGATCCGCCGAAGATGAAGAAAAGAAGGTCGGACACGCCGCAGCCCGCCTGGATGGTCTGGTAGTCCAGCACGACCAGGTCTAAACACCCATCCTGAAAACAACACAAGCTTCAATAAATGAGGGGATGCTTTCAAAAGTGGTTGAATACACGGTGTAATTGGTAATGGGTTTCATATGAAGGACATTTGAGCTGTCAAGTCTTCTATAATATAGTTTTCTTTATAAATATTGGGATTGTAGGCGTAGAGTTTTGGTAAAACATTTTGTTCTTCTGGAAACTCAAATTTTGTTCGACTTTTTGAAAATTTCTGCTAAATCAAAGAATACGAACCGTTACGCTTTGAAGGTAAATGTGGTTTGTGGTCCGTTTTCTCTGTATTTCTCATCAACGACTTTGGAGAACATTTGAAGAGGATCGCTGTCAAGCGCGGAAACCGTGATGTTGTGGAGCACCATGTAAGCGTCTTTTCCTGTGGTCGTGGCTTGTATTGTGATAGAAACATCTTTGAAGTTATTTTCCTGAGCGACGCCTGCGAGCAGTAGATGCAGCATCAGCTTGTGGTCTGCTATGCTGACGAGTTTACGATTATTCACAGTATAATAAGGTGGCTTGTTGTTGTGTAGTGTGAACGCACCCTATCTATGTACGTCATATACTTTGTTTGAGTCAATTATAATGGATACTTAGTGGCATACAGTTGTTTCCTTTGCGACTCCCGTTCCGCACCTTATACGGCGACCCTGCCAGGATTCGAACCTGGAATCTTCTTATTTTAATGCTGTTGTTAAATGCTAAACATCAAGTGATTGAAGAACGGCTCCTCTAGGCGCTGGATGGTCAGAGGACTTCAAAATGGGACCAGTCCTGCCTCCCGCCCCTTCCCCACCATATATCAACGGTAGCGCATCGCCCTTTAACTACTTAGTGGCGTTACATAAAATAACATATTATTTGACTACGAAAACTCATACAAAACGGCGTGGCGCGAGCCGCCGCCGGTGGCCACACTCACGATATCAACCTCACTGCAATATATCCATCTTGCTCACTCTTCAAATGCACAAATATCATACATCGCTTTTACAGTCGGTCCTTTATATGCCACACAGAAAATTCAAAGCTTGTATAAATAAAGTAGAATGCGTCCAAGATGGCGTCTGGAATTTAAACTTTATTCGTTCATAACGTCCTACTGAAACATCGAAGGGGTCTGAAATTTTGTATGCTGGGGTAAAGCATCCCGCGGAACTCAAAACTGCAAACAAAGTTTGATTCCAAGATGGCGGCCCGTATAGGTTTTTTTTTTTTTATACTGACTTTAGCACCTTACCTATTCTCTCAACTGGAAATAAGATTCCAACTAACTAGTTATATATATATAAACCTACATTACCACTGACTGACTGACTCACTGATTGACATAGTTGTTTGATCTGTTCCCGAGTGGGTGGGGTAATGATTGATGTATGTTCGTGTAGAAGGTGCTCCAGTGAGTACCAGAAAAATCGGAAATGTTGAAGATCATCAGATCTTAATGTAGACGAGGTACAGCCTGCAAAAACGGTTAGGGTTAGGGGTGTGATTTTTTTTCCAAAATGTAGAAAGTTGTAAGCAATTTGACGAATGTCATTTGTTTTTTGATTTTTTTCAAAATCCAAGATGGCCGCCATACAAGGACAATTTCCGAGTGTGTACCGCGAGACCGTAGGTCGAGCGGAAAGCGAGGCCGCAGGCCGAGCTGCGTTCCGAGGGTGACGCCCGAGCCCCTATTGATCTCCCCCCTCCCCCCAGAACCCCCCCCAAGTCACTAAGTGAAGCCAGTGGCCAAAGGCCGAGAACTAAGCCCTCCGCGATGCCGAAGGCCGAGCTACGTGGCGAGGGCGAAGCCCGAGCCCCTCCTGACCTCCCCCCTCCCCCAGAATCCCCCCCCCCCCAAGTTACTAAGCGAAGCCTGAGGCCGAAGGCCGAAGGCTGAGCTATACCGCGAGGCCGTAGGCCGAGCCAATCCCAACAAGCGCCGAGCGTTTTTTTTAAAATTTTCCAAGATGGCCGCCAATACTCGACTGCTTCCGATTTGACTCAAATTCAAAATGTAAGGGTTTTTTACGCCGGGCAATCTGACTTTTTTTTTTGAATCCAAGATGGCGTCTGGGTTTTAATTTTTTTAAATTTATTCGTTCATAACGTCCTACTGGAACATCGAAGAGGTCTGGAATTTTGTATGCTGAGGTAAAGCATCCCGCGGAACTCAAAACTGCAAACAAAATTGCGTGGCGAGGCCGTAGGCCGAGCCACTCCCACCAAGCGCTGAGCGTTTTTTTTTAAATTTTCCAAGATGGCCGCCAATAGTCGGCTGCGTCCGATTTGACTAAAATTCAAAATTTTAGGGTTATTTACGCCGGGGAATCCAAATCTGACATTTTTTTTTGGAATACAAGATGGCGTCTGGGTTTTAATTTTTTTAAATTTATTCGTTCATAACGTCCTACTGGAACATCGAAGAGGTCTGGAATTTTGTATGCTGAGGTAAAGCATCCCGCGGAACTCAAAACTGCAAACAAAATTTGATTCCAAGATGGCGGCCCGTATAGTTTTTTATTTTTTTTTACTGACTTTAGCACCTTACCTATTCTCGCAACTGGAAATAAGATTCTAACAACTTCAACAGCTGCACGAAAAACCGCGGGCTGCTTGCAGCCCGCGCAGCGCCCGAAAAGCTAGTTATCCTTACTTAATATTATAAATGTGAAAGCGTGGATGTTTGTTACCTTTTCACGCAAAAACTACTTGACGAATCATCATGAAACTTTGTACACATATCCTGGGAGGTACTAGAAGTAACATAGGGTACCTTTTATCCCGGAAAAGTGTAATGTTCCCGTGGGATACGCGAGCGAAGCCGCGGGCAAAAGCTAGTAATATATAAACCTACATTACCACTGACTCACTCACTGATTGACATAGTTGTTTGACCTGTTCCCGGGTGGGTGGGGTAATTCAATTCAATTCAAAATATCTTTATTATCATAGGATATTTATAATATCTCTTAATAATAGTCACTTTGTTTTGTTTTGCACAAATGTTGACGTCAAATCGTTACTTAAAGCTAAGTTTACGCCGCTTCCTAGGCGCAAGTGCAGAAGAAGCGGCAACAAACTGCACTGCACGTTTTCTCCAAAGACGTCAACTAACAAACTAAAAACTTAAAATTAGTTATATAGATGGACAGAGATTACATTGTTTATTATGTCATAATTAAATTGAATTATAAGAATTACGAAATTTAAAATAATGTCAATTTGTAAATTTAGTATGTACCAATGTACCTAAATTATGACATGTCTAAGTATACAAACCTTTAAGAGGGACCCGCGCCAAGCTCAAGCCAGACCTTTTTGTCTTTAAGATAGTCATCGGTCCTATAATAAGCCTTCTCACAAAGTACTTTCTTTACATACGCTTTGAATTTTCTGTCTGGCATATCAAGGACCGATTCTGACAATTTATTATAAAAAAGTATACACTTCCCCATAAAAGACTTACTGACTGTATTCAGCCTGTAATACGGGCTAACTAAGTCATTCTTATTACGTAAATTTCTATCTGTAAAATCACTTACTTTATTGAACATGGAAATATTTTTCCTTACATACATTATATTTTCAAATATGAATTGTGATGCAAAAGTAAGTATACCTATTTCCTTGAATAATTCCCTCAGTGAGTCTCTCGATCCTAAACCGTAAATAGCACGAATTGCTCTTTTTTGTAAAAGAAAAATAGTCTGAATGTCGGCTGCACTCCCCCATAGAAGTATCCCGTAAGACATTAGACTGTGAAAGTAACTAAAGTACACTTGTCTAGCAGTTGCTACATCTGTCAATTGTCTTATTCTCCTAACAGCGTAAGCCGCAGAGCTAAGCCTATTAGAAAGTTTAGTTATATGAGCGCCCCATTGAAGTTTCGAATCAATTGTGATTCCTAAAAAGGTAGTACTTTCAACCAGATCGAGTTTCTGACCATTAATTAGTATGTCAACGCAGGCTTGATTCACATTAGGAAGAGAGAATCGAATGCATTGGGTCTTGTTTGCATTTAACATGAGGTTATTGGCCGAAAACCAATCAGAAATTAAAGATAAGGTGCTGTTCACCGCGCTAGCATCACTGTTATGTCGATCTATTTTAAATATTAGCGAGGTGTCATCAGCAAACAGCACCATGTCAGCCTCTTTCTCAACCATGTAAGGCAAGTCATTGACATAAACTAAGAAAAGGAACGGTCCTAGAATTGAACCTTGGGGTACGCCCATTTTCACATTAGACCCGTGTGATTTTATGCCGTTTATATCAACAGTTTGAAGCCTATCTGTTAAGTAAGATTCTATTAATTTAATTGAATTATCATCAAAACCGTATTGACGAAATTTGAGCAAAAGTGTTGGATGATCAACGCAATCAAATGCTTTAGAAAGATCGCAAAATGATCCAATTGCATCATTTCTGTTTTCCCACGCGTCGTAGATATTAGTAATAAGTGCTACTCCTGCATCGGTGGTCGATTTTCCAGCAGTAAAGCCGTATTGTTGGCTATGGAAAAGATTATTGGTCTTAAAGTGAAGTAGCATTTGATTGAGCATTATCTTTTCGAACACCTTACTCAAAACTGGCAGAATAGAGATAGGTCTGTAGTTGCCAGGGTCTGTTTTTTCTCCTTTTTTGAATAAGGGAATTAGTTTACTACATTTCATTAAGTTAGGGAATATGCCTTCATCAATACATTCGTTAAATATAAAAGCTAAATCGGCAGCAATTATGTGTATAATATGACTTACTACGGCTACTGACATGCCCCAGTGATCTTCTGATTTTTTTAAATTTAACTGTTTAAAAGCATCTATTATATCGCTAGGGCTAACATGCTTAAAATTAAATTTAGAATCACAAGGGCTAACATTACTCTTAAGCAAAGCCTCAGCACGCTGGGCGCTAGAACTCACATTAGAAGTGAGTTCCAAAGGAATGTTAGTAAAATAATCATCAAATATATTTACTATTTCTTCAGTTTTTGAAGTATTTTTACCACTACATTTGATTCGGCAAATATTTTTTTTGGTTTTATTTTTACCTGTTTCCTTATTTATGACACTCCATGTTTCTTTAATTTTATTAGGAGCATTATTTATTTTTTTGCTAATACTATTCGACTTGGCTCGTCTACAAACTTTTTTAAATATTTTAGAATAATTTCTAACATATTCTATAAAAGAAGGATTAAAGTTATATTGTTTTTGGGCATATAGATCATATAACCTGTTTCTACTTATGTAGATGCCGGTAGTAGCCCATTCACTAAACTGTGATTTACTATGAACTACTACTCTTTTTTGTTTCAATGTTTTAGAATACTCAGAGGAAACAGTACTAAATAGTTTATTATAATGGTCGTCAGGATTATTTCCTGTATATACCACTGATAATAATTTGCTATCTAAATTATTTTTAAGTTTTTTTATGTTTTTAGAAGTAATCGGTCTACACAAGATCTTATCTTTTCTCAAATTACTGGTGGACTCTTTGACAAAAGCTACATATACACCAGAATGATCTGAAGGCAATTTATTAATAACAGATTTATCACAATATTGAATATTACTAAAAAAATTATCAAGACATGTGCCAGATGTAGCTGTAATTCTGGTTGGCTCAAAAAATAAGTTTTCTATTCCATAACACTTAAAAAGATTTAGGAATTGTGTGCTCTTTGGATTATGTACTAAAATATCAACATTAAAATCACCGCAAATAATTAAATTCTTTTTACTAGTTGAACAGGACTTAAGAACCTGGTCCATTGCTTTTAAAAAACTTTTGAAATTACTATCTGGTGGACTGTATACACAAACAATTATATGATGATCAAGCTCGGCACAGGCCACCTCACAACAGCGCTCAACAGAATGTCTGACAATATCTTTCCGCTCTTTCCTACGGAAAGAATCTTTTATAAAAATTAAAGAACCCCCTCGTTGAGCAGACTTTCTGTTAAAGCAGCTAACAATAATATAGTTGTTTAGGCTGAACATCATCTGACTCTCATGCAGCCAATGTTCAGTCAAACATAAAATGTCCACATCCATTTCTTTTAAAACTAATTCTACTAATAATTCTTTGCCGGAAAGACCTTCTAAGTTTTGATGAAGTATTCTTAATTCATGAGGCCTTCCCGTTGTCTGAATGGTCAGTTTAAATCTGTCGTCAAGTCTACAGAATTACCGTTACATAAACTTGGTAAGTCTGTAGGTGTCTTAAAACTAGAATCTTGTTTACAATGTAAACTCGTCCAAAAATTAATATTATTTGCTATCAATGTAGCAATCTTATGTCTAAAATATTTTGAAAGATAAATATTATCTTTTGTCACATGACATTCACTTATAAAATTGTTAGTGTCAAAAAACACTAATTTATCACTGTAATGACATGTCATATTATGAATCAAAGTATTGAGATAGTGAATGATTTTGTTAGTTTTTGGAGACTGGCAATGTAGATATGGGAACGCACATAATATTATTTTGCTTACTTCTAGTTCAGATAAATAATCCATACAGCTGATTATTTCTTTCTTTCCTACTTTGTTACTATTGCCTATTAATAATACAACAGTAGATTTACAATTCAGTTTGGTTGATTTAATTTTATCTAAAATTTGAGTATAGGTTGCGTCCGGGAAGCAGTAATTTATACAAGTTTTATCTAGAATTTTGTTTAACATGCAACCCATATTGCGACCTATACTGTCAGAAAATACTATTGTATTACATGGAGGGTCAATAAAGTCAACACAATCAGACACATTACTACACAAACTACCGTCACAAGGAGAGAGCTCTGGTGTGGAGACACTGATGGTGGGCTGGGTGAATTGCCCGCAGGTACATTGCTTAGTTAATAAATCAAGAGTTTCTTGATTGTACCTGCTGTCGTTAATCAATTTCTCCACAGTCAGCATGTGTTCGGTATTTTGTTTTTGTTGGAGGTCATACTTAGAGAATAATTTGGAATAGTCCTCCTGCAACTTAATAATATGAGATTCAAGTCTAATCCTGTTGTCCTCATATGACTCCTGACTTTCCGCCAATTGTTTATTACATAACTCTAACTCTGACTGCAATTTACAATTTAATGAACTGGATTTTAATAAACATGATTTCCTGAGATTAATTTTTAATTTATTATTAGTTTTCTTAATTTTTTTGGATAGTTTTACATATTTTTTAACTTGGTTATGACTAATCATTGATTTTGAGATATCTAAATCAATACTACTTGATGATGTCTCACTAGTGAGATCAATAACTGGAGAATTAGTTGAGGGAGACATAGCGACACTATCAATGAGCTGGTCATATAGGCTGGACACCTCTGCTGACTGACGCATCTGGGCATCTTGCTCATAGCTATTAATTTGTCTGTATGCCTCGCCCAACTCCTTTTCTAATTCAGTGGTACGTCTGAGGGTCTGCTCATACGTATCACCACATTGGCGGAAAGAATCTATTTCTAACTTTGATCGGTTCAGCTGCTCACTCAAATCATCACATAACTGAAGACTCTCAGAGAGTTTTTGTTCAAGTCTAATGTTGTTATTTCGCATCAATACATATTCGCGTTCATTATCTTCCCTTTCCAGTAATAATTTCTCGTTGTCTTCTTTTTCTGCCTTGAGCTCGAGTAAGACTTGCTTCAGCTGGATTTCCAGTTGTCGGGCAGTCTCAGCACGGGTTGAGGAGGACATATTTTACAAAAAGGGACAGATGTAATGTCTAGGGAAGATAATAAAGGCTAGAATTGCACGATAAAGCTAGCAAAACCGATCACCTAACTAAAAAATAACAATAACATAACCTAATCTACTTTGTCAATTTACATCAAAATTAGATGTGTTTATGTACGATAATTTTCGCAAATATGAAAAATTGTGCACAAAGGACGCTGTGTTTTAGTGAAATATATAAACGGGATTAAATATTGTACCGTTCTTACCTTGTACAAGTTGTAAAAAGCCGGTAACAATTTATACCCACTGAACGTCAACTTGGAACACCATTATTTCACAAAATACACTAAATTTACACAAACAAATTATGAATTATGTAAGCACCTATCTCATTTTACGATTAAATAATATTATTTAATGAATTAAACTATAAAAATATTTAAATTTACAATATTAAATACGGAGCAATAAAATTGACATATAAGCTCCTGGGTTGCCAGCCGCCAAAAAAAAAGTAATGATTGATGTATGGTCGTGTAGAGGGTGCTCCAGTGAGTACCAGAAAAATCGGACATGTTGAAGATCATCAGATCTTAATGTGGACGAGGTACAGCCTGCAAAAACGGTTAGAGTTAGGGGTGTGATTTTTTTTCCAAAATGTAGGGGGTTGTAAGCAATTTGACGACTGTCATTTGTTTTTTAATTTTTTTCAAAATCCAAGATGGCCGCCATACAAGGACAATTTCCGAGTGTGTACCGCGAGGCTGCAGGCCGAGCTGCGTGGCGAGGCCGTAGGCCGAGCCACTCCCACCAAGCGCTGAGCGTTTTTTTTTAAATTTTCCAAGATGGCCGCCAACAGTCGACTGCTTCCGATTTGACTGAAATTCAAAATTTAAAGGTCTTTTACGCCGAGGAATCCAAATCTGACATTTTTTTTGGAATACAAGATGGCGTCTGGATTTTAAATTTTTTAACTTGATTCGTTCATAACGTCCTACTGAAACATCGAAGGGTCTGAAATTTTGTATGCTGGGGTAAAGCACCCCGCGGAACTTAAAACTGCAAACAAATTTTGATTCCAAGATGGCGGCCCGTATACGTTTTTATTTTTTTTATACTGACTTTAGCACCTTACCTATTCTCTCAACTGGAAATTAGATTCCAACCAACTTCAACAGCTGCACGAAAAAGCTAGTTATAATATATAAACCTACATTACCACTGACTGACTGACTGATTGACATAGTTGTTTGACCTGTTCCCGGGTGGGTGGGGTAATGATTGATGTATGGTCGTGTAGAAGGTGCTCCAGTGAGTACCAGAAAAATCGGACATTTTGAAGATCATCAGATTTTGATGTAGAAGGGGTACGGCCTGCAAAAACGGATGGGGTTAGGGGCGTGATTTTTTTTTCAAAATGTAGGGGTTTGTAAGCAATTTGACGACTGTCATTTGTTTTTTAATTTTTTTCAAAATCCAAGATGGCCGACATACAAGGACAATTTCCGAGTGTGTACCGCGAGACCGTAGGTCGAGCGGAAAGCGAGGCCGCAGGCCGAGTTGCGTGGCAAAGGTGACGCCCGGGCCCCTCTTGACCTCCCCCCTTCCCCCAGAACCCCCCCCCCCCTCAAGTTTCTAAACGAAGCCAGAGACCAAAGGCCGAAAACTAAGCTCCCCGCGAGGCCGCAGGCCGAGCTGCGTGGCAAGGCCGTAGGCCGAGCCACTCCCACCAAGCGATAAGCATTTTTTTTTTTTCAAGATGGCCGCCAATAGTCGACTGCGTCCGATTTGAGTGAAATTCAGTCTGGAAGGGTTTTTTGAATCGCGGAATCCAAATCTGACATTTTTTTTGGAATCCAAGATGGCGTCTTGATGTTAAATTTTTTAACTTTATTTGTTCATTACGTCCTCCTGGAACATCGAAGGGGTCTGAAATTTTGTATGCTGGGGTAAAGCACCCCGCGGAACTCAAAACTGTAAACAAATTTTGATTCCAAGATGGCGGCCCGTATAGGTTTTTATTTTATTTTATACTGACTTTAGCACCTTACCTACTCTCTCAACTGGAAATAAGATTCCAACCAACTTCAACAGCTGCACGAAAAACCGCGGGCTGCTTGCAGCCCGCGCAGCGCCCGAAAAGCTAGTTTTGAGTTGTAAGTTTGTTAGTTGACGTCTTTGGACAAAAAACTGCAGTGCAGTTTGTTGCCGCTTCTTCTGCACTAGTGCCTAGGAAGCGGCACTAAACTTAGCTGTAAGTAACGATTTGACGTCAACATTTGTGCAAAACAAAACAAAGTTAAGTATTAAGAGATAATATAAATACTCTATGATAATAAAGATATTTTTAAATTCGAAGTAGCCTATTTGCAAAAAGTTTAGTGAATGGGCTACTACAGGAATTCATATTAGTAGTAAGTAATAGGTTTAAAGAATTACTCGTTATGAAAGCCTATAGCCAAAAACTTGATTTCATTGATTACGTTAGAACTTATTCAAAGATTTTTAAAAGAATAAGTTTGTGCGCTAAACTTTTATTTTTAGTTTTGCTTTATATACTAGAAAAACTAATAAATGTATTATAAATATCCTATGATAATAATGATATTTTATTAAATGGCTCAGAATGTGCCATTGAAACCTGTAAAGACAAAACACCCTGACGTGCAGATACAGTGCACTGTAACTTAAGATATATTGTACTGGTTCTGCACGTCAGCGTTACTTTCTCACTTATTTTACGATTCCTTTTAATGCGTTTTGCATAATGGTATAGTGACAGTATAAAGTAGCAATAATCGAAATGATCGCACAAATACAAACAGTGTAAAACACGTTAAAACCTTCTCGTTTTCACCGTAACTTAAGTATGAACAAAGTGGTTTAATAAGGCGAAAAGACCATGGGCTACACAGGTAAGTAATAGGTACATTTTATACACCTAGTCATAGACCCAGTCATCACCCATCACCCAGCTAAGATTTTGATTGTAAGTTTTATCTTATCTTACACAAGTAGTATTTATTAAATAGGAGAAAAATATCACGTACGTATTTTTTTCTGACCTACCTCATTAACTCGGTGCATTATATTGTTTGGCCCGAAATCGGTATGAATGATAACAGGCTTCCGGCTTGGCTTGTAATACCTGCTGAAGATATTCTCTTCGGGAATTATTTCTTTTTCGAAATATTTCCGTAGTCTCTCCTTGTTGTCTTCCCTCGTCGCCAATAAAGCAACATTCACAAAATGTTCAAAACGGCCGCTTACACTTTTATAGATAGGTTTAATCTGCTCGGACAGTCTTTCGAGAAGTTCACCGTATTCTTCAGGATTTTCTACTTCATAAGCCATGGAGAGTGCGTGGAATTTCGCGAGAGTTTCAACAGCCTTAGAGGCGTATGGCCAATCGATAGATTTTAACCTATCGTACACTATGTACCCTTGATCTGCCAAGTCTTCCATAACGATGGTTTCTTCGTAAATGTTGGGATTATAGCCGTAGAATTTTGGTAAAACATATCTGTGTTCCTCAGGGACCTCGCATTTCTGTTCGATCTTTTTGAAGATTTTTGCCAAATCCCGATAGACGAACCTCTCGATGTCAAACACGAATACAGGAATGTATTTTCTGGTTTCTTCACCGATGTTTGCGACCTTGGCAAATAATTGTAGTTGTTTGTTGTCGGGCGCAGATATGGTGATGTTGTAAAGCATGGACATGACGTTCACTCCTCTGATGGACGTGGGTTGGATTGTGATAGTCGCGTTTTTGTACTTCTGCTCCTGAGCGATGCCTGCGAGTAGCTGGTGCAGCATCTGCTTGTGGTCTTTGTGGTCTGCCATGGTGACAAGTTTCCGATTGCCACAGTACGAGGTGTCTTGTATGTAAAATGGCAATCTATAAACTAGCAGCCTCTTTGATTTCAAAGAGTTTAATATACTTATTCAATTAAAATAGAATGGCGTCTGTGAAGTTAGGTACAAGTTGCGTCGCAGTAACGAATTTAAGGTGTCAGCGGGCGTTACAGCGCGTGGAGACCGAGCCTCCCGCCGCATGTACGAGTAGGTACCTACGCGCACCAGCGGTCGCAGCTAAGTCCACAGACGCCATTCTATGTAAATCGAACTTGATTACGCAAGAGTAACTCATGCTCTTAACCAATAAGTGAGTTTATATAAATATTGATAACAACTGAAGAGTAGTCTATTATTTCTCTCATTCGTACCAATGCCAAAGAATTTATACACTTGCCAATACCAACACGTTAATTACTATATTATAGGTACTTATTAAACTTACAGAGCGTTATTATCAAATGGCATCAGTCATATGATATTGAATAACTTCCGTAAATGAACTTGCTTCTCCTGAATTTAATAAAAAATCCTTCTTAAGGTGAATATAGAAGCAAATGGCCTTGAAGTGGCGCCCTCATTTGAAATAAATTGTTAACTCGTAAATATGGAGATAATTTCCATATTGCTAATCGTCAGGCACTAGATAGCCTTTTATATTATTTTATGGACCACCTTTTGAAGTATTTACATTAGTTACGTTGAAAGTATTTACATTAGTCCGTCTAGCTTTAAAACTTGCCTCCGCCAAAAGTGGCAAGTTTAAAAGCTAGACGGATCACCAATAATAGTTTCAACGGCAGTTCATAAAATAATTTAAAGAGCTATCTAGTGACTATGGCCAAGGCCATTTACTTCTATATTCACCTTAAAAAGGGTAATAACGTATAATCACAAAAATATTAGCGAATGTACTACGGAAATTCATATTAGTAGGAATAGGTTGAATAAATTACTAGCTATGAAGCCTAGAACCAAAAACCTAATTTCATTGATTACGTAAGAACTTATTCAAAGATTTTTAAAAGAGTATGCATGTGCGCTAAATCTATGATAAACTAGGAAAACTATTATAGATTCTAAAGATAAAATAAAGTCCATGTGGAGTATTATTAACACTGAAACCGGAAAAAAGAAGCAACGTGATAACAAAATTGAATAAAAAATCAACGATGAAGTTCTCTATACTAATGAATATGTTGCCCAATACTTTGAGAACTTACTTCCCCCCTTAGGACCTCATCTATGATAAGGCCGCCTATTTAATCTATTACTCTGTATCATTATGTTTTGGTGCAGTAAAGATCTTAACTAACGGCTTGGACCCTGAGAAGATTTACCCGAGGGATGACTTCGACTATGAACTTCAGGAGGTATATATCTCTTTCTTTATTTAATTCTTACTAGCTACGCGCGGCGTTGCTCGCAACCATATCCAAATTAAAACCTCATATTTCTCTGGGATATATTTTTTCTACGCTGTTCTGTAAAAAACTAAAAAACGTAGAATGTACTGGCTGCTTCTCTTCCTACACAGATACTGTAAGAGCTTATCGAGGGAATGGGTGGAAACCTCGAGAAATCATGTCAATAGTTGATAAGCCATCACTGTTTTGATTCCTTTTTCTATTCCTTGCCCTGTTTTGTATAAAATGTTTAGCGATAAGGTTACCGCCTTTTGCACGTACAACATCATTTTTAAGTATTTATTTTTTTTGGTCTATAAGGGTTTGGACACATCTATCAGCACGAAATAGACACTCACACTCAGAACCGTCATTTGCTAGAGCGAGAGAGATCGACGGAACACCGCGCAATCGGCGATTCCGCCGCATTCCCGATCTGTTTCTAGCTCTAAGAAATGAAGGTTCTAGTGTCCGACTGAATGTTCGGTTTCGGTTTCGGTCGAGTTTCGCCAAAAAAACGGGTGTCGGTTTAGTTTAGGTTTCGGCGGCAAACCTGCCGAAACTACAACCGAAAGCGAAACTGCATTCGGAAGTTCTCGCGCTGTGCTCGGTCATGTTCGGCGCAGTAAATTCCATCCAAGGATGAAGATATTTTGCCGCGTCCACGAGGCTACATGTCGTGAATAGCTTGTGTTTGCAGTTCGTTTTGTTTGTTGTGAGTTTTTGTGTGATTTTTTAGTTCGGTAAGTTTTACCACGTGATATAGCGTAAGATTAGGTAGTAAACATTTATAATAACGTTTTATTTATTTTCCCCTCAAAACATGATCTTTGTAAGGAAGTTCCGGTTTCGGTTTCGGCCGAAACAGAGACCGTTGCCGAAATTCGGTTTCGGTTTCGGTCGTAAAAACCAGTTTCGGTCGGACACTAAAAGGTTCTGAGCGACAGAAAAGGATAGCGGCAAAAGGAAATTAATTCTGTTCCGTGCTGACAGATGTGTCCGAACCCTAAAGGACGTAATGGATATTTGATATGTTTCATTTTTCAGAGATTACACTTCGGGCTGGTAATCGCCGTGATGACGATGCCCTTGGTGACGGTGGAGAGCGAGGACGCCCCCACCATGGGCGGGGATGCTTCCATGGCGGACTTCAATATCACCACCAGCAAACTGCTCCCAGAGAGACTCAATGAGATCGTGGACGACTTTGTTAGATGGGGCCTCCTCTAACGGTCTCTATTTATTCTCATAAAATAATTGTCAAAATAAACGTCTAGAGGCCCATATACAGAATGATTTTGACCCTCTAAGCTATATTCAAGGAAAGTAACACAAAATCCATATAAAACATAATATTTTATATACTTACCTGAGTTTCGCGTAGTGTATATATTCTTTGCCTGAGTATTATACTTATATACAATAGATACACGCCTGTCTCCGAGAGGGGAAGGCATACCCAGACTGTGACTCTCCATCGGCTTCTATAAATTCATCTTTTACCACAAACAATGGCTTGGTTCCACCCAAAGTTTGTGTATGGGAGTAAGATTTGAATAGATATTACAAAGAAGGAATTGGAGTAGAATAAGGAAAAAAATACTGTAGTATTAATATCTCTAAGAAGTGTGAAGGCCACAGTCTTTCTTTACTTATTCTATTTACTTATTCTACTCTCATTCTTCTTTTGTAATTTCTCCTTAATCAATTTTTACTCCCATTTGTATGGGAGTAAAAATTGGCACCAAGACCTTTTCTAAACAGCCATTTTTAACGCCTTTTAGACATATTTATCCTTGTAACTTGACGAGTACTGTACTGGCAGTATTCGGTACTACCTGTATTACAGGTAAAGTCGTTTTTTTTGCCTAATCATACCATGGCGTTGAAAACATAAGTCAAGGAAATGAAACACCTGGCCACGGCAATGAAACTAAATTGTTTTACAAGACATGGCAATGAATTTTTTTTCATTGATGTGTCTATTATTCACCACGGCGATGAAAGAAAAAACGTCCCGTAACAAAAAAAAAATATTTACGTTTATGGGGCGAAACCGCAGGTTCGTGTTGACGTCCTTCCACGTCGAGCACTTAGGTGGCACTAATATGCAACGTTTAGCGCACAGGACGGGGGACGCAAGTCGTTAGATAAAACAATATTCCTAAATAAATAATAAATAAATATATAAGGACAAATCACACTGATTGAGCTAGCCCCAAAGTAAGTTTTTAAACTTGTGTTATGGGATACTAACTCAACGATACTATATTTTATAATAAATACATACATATATAGATAAACATCCAAGACCCAGGACAATTTGAAATAGTTTGGAAAATCCAAAAGTGCACGCCTCATAATCTCATTTTTCACAATTAAATTGATTTTGATTGTTTTATTGCTAACTTAAAACGAAGAAAAGTATGTGTCGGCTTTAAGGCACGACTGGAGATTATTTTTAACTTTTATTTTTAACTTCCCGCTGAGAAAGATATAGCGGGCACTGTGAAGGAGGACCCATTGCAAACCTCTTTGCCTACACCCCGACGATCTACGCGTGCGCGGAGAGCAGCTCAACTTCTGTCACCCTGATTTGTTTTTGACAGTAAGATTTTGGTTTGTAACAAAATGGCGAGCTCACGTGCGACGATTTGAATTTTTTTGCTGCTCGCTATAACTACATTGAATTAGACCGTGATCTTCGAAAGGACTTAGTTTGTTTATTTATTGCCCAGTGTTATGTGTACGTAGTGACGAATAAGTCTTTATCATTTCTAAAGCCAATGGTGCAAGATCATTAAGGCCATACCACAGAAGACAGTAGGAGTATACAGAACGGAATCTCCGAAGGTACGCGCAATATGCGTCCTCGTTCCCCGTCCCCGCACCTCTCCCCAGTTCTTGTGCGGCCACGTGCGCCGTGCAGTGTGTGTTCGCCTGCTCTCGCCTGCTCTCGCCCTGAGACAAGGCGAGAGGTGCGGGGACGGAGAACGGGGACGCATATTGCGCGTACCTTAGGAGATATCGTTCTGTATACTCTTACTGTCTTCTGTGGCCATACATGAATTTTCCGAGGTCCAGGTGCTGCCCCCATTTAATTAAATCATTTTAAAAGAAACGAAGATATTATTTAAAATTTTGTCTTTGTGAAGCCCCAGACAACCCTTCAAGGCCCCGCCAGTTCAGAGCCAAGAAAACTGTGAGTGTTTTTAAAAAATCACTGTATTTAAACTACTACAATACAGTTTATTCCTCAAAATTTTTTTTTGTAGCCAAAACGGATAGATATTTAGGTACTTCATACATTTTTGGTATAATTTCTATATAAAAAGGTGATTGTATAAAATAGTAATATGTATTATAAAGGCAAATTTAGGCAAATTTAGAGGTATGTTTGTGATTTTGTTTCTATGCTTATCGTTTAATGCTCAATCGTGTTTTGGCTATTGTGGGTATCTGTATAAAATACATAAGATTTTTATGTAAATTTTTTGAGGAATAAACTGTAGTACTTTAATAACAGTGATTTTTCAAAAACACGCACAGTATTGCAAATTGTGAACCCACCTCGCCTTAAACTATTTTTTTTAAATTAAAATTCATTTATTTCAAATGTCTAAGATCCATACATACTAAAATAATACATTTAAAATAAATTAACAGAAATAAAACTTTAAGAAAGCAATAATAATTTGTCACATAATAAAATTAAAATATTCAAAAATGTTATTAATATGATTTAGGTGGTAGTGATTTGTGACAACAAATCACTACCACCTAAATCATATTAAATACAACTTAAACTATAAATACCTTCTCTGTGGCATACGTACTGCGACATGTCTGTCACAGCAGTAATTACAGTCCAGTCGGTCAGCAATCATCTTCAGATTGACGTCGGACCTGCTTCGCACCCTACGCACCAAGGAGGCACCCCGCTTACTCATAAATGTGTGAAAACAATCTGTGCGGCACAGAATTAATAATCTGTGCTGTGCGGGCTTCCGCAAACATGCCCGAGGCGCTACAGTATCAAAATCACCCTAAAAGCATTATTATACAGGATGCGGAGGTCATTGTAAACTCGCTTGGTATAATTCACCCACAGACTGCAGGTGTATAGTGACGTACAATACGATCGGAAAAGTGTAATTTTAACTTCCCGCGAACATCGTGCAAAGCTGCGGGCGATCATATTAGCTCTAATAGACAATGCCCTCCGCTCCCTTGCGATATCAGCGTTGTCATTAAGGCCGGTAGTTATTATGTGACACAGGTATTTGAATTGGCTGACCCACTCTAAAGCTACATTATTTATTGTTACTGGTGGTATATTCTGAGGACACTCAGTAGGTTCCCGCCCTGAAGACCATGGATTGACTTTTTGTTACATTATATTTTAGACCGTGGCTACTTGCATACTCCTCGCAAATCTGTACTGTAAAGTGAGAACGTGTCACTCCTTCTCACTTTAAACTGTAAACAGTAGTTCATAAAATTGTTTGTTGAAGGGTAGAATCAAATTTAAAATGATATTTCCGCTCCGTTTCCTTTCAAATAATTTATTTCAAATGGATGGGATTCAGCGTAGGACACCCACCCACAAGGTCAGACGACCTGACCAAGGTCGCTGGGAAACGGATGCAGGCCACTCTAGATCATTGGTGAGATCGTGGACATTATGCAGCTGAATGATGACGAGACTTCGCAACGACCACTGCTGATAAGAAACGGAAAAAGAAAGAAACTCAGTCCTACAGTATTGGTCGCCTACGCGCTAGAAGGGATTTGTCATACAATGATTATCACTCAACGAGTATGTATAACATGTATTGCTTGTTGACGGGCTAACAAACATAAATAACGTATTATGAAATAGTAATTAGCCAAAAACTTCGCACCTCACCTGTTTTCGTCAAACATCACCAAGTACCTACCTCGGTTGCCTGAAGGAGATTGCAGCGATAAGGCCGCCTTTTTTCATTTGTTTTCTATAATCAGATTCTCACTGTCAGAATCTTGGGATATTCTACAGGTTTTCTCCTGACAGGTGTGTCAGGTTGATGAGTTGATGATTAATTCAATTCAAAATATCTTTATTATCATAGGATATTTATAATATCTCTTAATAATAGTCACTTTGTTTTGTTTTGCACAAATGTTGACGTCAAATCGTTACTTACAGCTAAGTTTACGCCGCTTCCTAGGCGCAAGTGCAGAAGAAGCGGCAACAAACTGCACTGCACGTTTTCGCCAGAGACGTCAACTAACAAACTAAAAACTTAAAATTAGTTATATGGATGGACAGAGATTACATTGTTTGTTATGTCATAATTAAATTGAAATATAAGAATTACGAAATTTAAAATAATGTCAATTTGTAAATTTAGTATGTACCAATGTACCTAAATTATGACATGTCTAAGTATACAAACCTATAAGAGGGATCAATCAATCAAATATTTATTCAGAAGAAAAGAAGGCCTTTCTTCACACTCTGTCATGACAGGATGTACCTACGTACCTACTTAAATTATGTAATATGATTAAATTGATAATCCCATCACTGGTCCCTACAAGAGTTTTTGGCGGGAAGTCAAGTTCAGCTCTGGGGTCTTGGGGTTTGCCTTACCTAAATGATTTTGTATATGATTTTGGTGGACTTTATAATGTGGAATAAGTGTGTTAATAAATGCTCATGCTCATGAAGAATATAAAAAATACCTAGTGAATCTATATTCACTTTGTTTTGGTGCAATAAAGATTTTAACTAACAAAAATTCAAAATGTAACTCTACATAAAGTGGCCCCATCCTTATACAGGTAGAATTACTCATCATGCTTATAATTTATAAATAAAGTAATCAGAAGATTATCGTGTTATTATATTAGTAATGATGACTGGATGATACTGTATTTTATTTTTTAGGTACTTAATAAAGATATTACGTAATGTCTCTAAATATTTTGTCGTGCGTAGTAACTTTCTTCAGTTGAATTAATAACGTTACACTTTTTCATATTTCAGACAACGTTTAGTGTATTTTTAACAAGCGCAATGCATTAAGGGCCAGAATTCAGAATTTTGAGTCCCTCCCCATTTGCGAAACGGATCACTGTATGGTTATGATATTTTTTTTCAGAATACTTAGAAACATTAACTTTACATTCATTTAACTTAAAACACGATTTTACCTGAATTACCCGATAAAAAAAAATACCAAACATTTTAGGTAAGTAGCCTTCCACATATAAACAGATTTACATATAATTTTTAAGGTTCCGTACCCAAGGGGTGCAAACGGGACCCTATTGCTGAGACTCCGCTGTCTGTCTGTCTGTCTGTCCGTCGGTCACAGGGCTCTATCTCTTGAACCGTAATAGTTGAAATTTTCACAGCGTTTTACTGTGGCCGCTATAAAAAACAAATACTAAAAATAAGCAAAAGTTAAAAATTAAAGGGGGTCGTCATACAAAAAACCTGTTTTTTCAGCGTTTTTAACTAGATCTTTATATTGGCATTAACTAGATAAATGAAATTTTTACAGATTATGTATTACTATGGCCGCCATAACAACAAATACTAAAAATAAGTAGAGTTAAAAGTTAAAGGGGGTCGTCATACAAGAAACGTGTTTTTTTCAGCGTTTTAAAACATTGTACGGAGGTACGGAACCCTTCATGTACGAGTCCGACTCGCAATTGCCCGTTTATTTGCATAAATATTGCCTAAATGACCTTATTTGTGCAGATTTTTTAATAAAGATTATTCATTAATTATTGAAAAAAAATTATCATTTAACATAGGTATATGTATTAGTATCTTACTTAAGTTTTTGTTAATTTCCAAGATATAAAGTATATTCAACTCGGTACTTTCAGAATAGCTATATACACTTAGATATATAGATGTAGGTCAACGGCGGCTTATCATTTTAAGGGCCATTTAGACGATTCCATTTCCTTGGAAATTCAAGTTCAATAATTGAATGCAGTAATTGAAACGCAATATAATTGTACATTGTGTACATGTGTTGTTTAATACAATAATTGCTCTTCAAGATATTCACACAATGACATAGGTAGTTAAAAAACTCGAATGCAATTATTGTAAAAAAGTCTTGAAGGCAATTTCTTGTATCTTGCGTTTACACCAATACCGTTATTCATCAACAGGTCTTTTTTAGTCTCCACTGCTGGAGCACGACCCTCTCTGTACTACCAGAGCCATATATTAGCCAGAGCAGTCAGAGGATTTGGCCTACACTTTCCACGCTAGCCATTGTTGGAGAGGTCTCACTGATGGTTATAAGCTTTGTTTAGCTTGTATTTCCTATGAAAAAACTACAAAATTAAACGTAACTAATAAATTTCAAACAAGATTACGTAAGATATTAAATTCACACCTCAACTCCAAAAACACCACTAAAGCCATAAAAACCTTCGCTGTACCCACCTTAACATATTCATTTGTAATCGTCCACTGGTCATAAACCGATCTGAAGAAACACCAGCGAACAATTAACACACATATGACGAAATACAGAAAACACCACCCAAAATCTTGCATACAAAGACTTACACTCCCAAGGCATGAAGGTGGCCGAGGTATCATTGACATCCAAAATCTTCACAATAAACAAATAACTACACTCCGTTCATTCTTTTACAGTCAGAACTCACCCTTGCATAAATCTATAGTTCAAGCAGATGCTAAATACACACCATTCAATCTTAAAAACTACTCACAACAACCTAACGAAAATATTACAACACCACAGGAAAATATTGAAGCATGGCAGCAAAAATCCCTACACGGTAGACACCGCCACGACCTCACCAACCCTATCGTCGACAAGACATCGTCGAACGCGTGGTTAAAGAGGGGCGAACTGTTTCCTGAGACTGAAGGATTTATGCTGGCCATCCAAGACCAAATTGTAAATACAAAAAACTACAAGAAACACATCATTCGCGACATAAACCTACAATCAGATCTTTGCCGACACTGTCACAGCGCGTCAGAAACGATACAACATATAACCGGAGCGTGTAGATCAATTTCACAAACAGATTATAAACACAGGCATGACCATATTGCAGCAATCATACATCAGTACCTAGCGTTTAAATATCAATTAATTTCAGAAAAAACTGCTTACTACAAATATATCCCACAGACAATTCTAGAAAAAGCACAATTTAAAATGTACTGGGACAGAACAATAATTACTGACAAAACCATTCATCATAACAGACCTGACATAACTCTACATGACAAACACAATAAAATAGTTTACCTTATTGATATAGCCGTACCAAATACACATAATCTTCCAACCACACACACCGAGAAACTTAGCAAATACACTGATCTTTCCATTGAGCTGAAAACTCAATGGCGGGTAGAGACAGTCAAAACTATCCCAGTCATTTTATCATCCACTGGCGTTATCCCCAAAACACTTCACAATAGTCTAGAGAGTCTAACAATACATCCGTTAACTTATTCTTCTTCTACAAAAGTCAGGAATCCTTAATACCTGCAGGATCGTCAGAAAATTTCTATCTCTTGATTAAGTTTCCTTTCCTTTATTTACAATATTTTTGCTTGGCCAAAAGCCCGTAAAAATATATAATTCCCCTATATAAAAACATAATAATAATAATACGAGCCATCACGTGTCCCACTGCTGGGCAAAGGCCATGCTGAGCATTGAAATAGGATTTTATTTTCTATTTGGTAACAAAACTGGTTGGAATTAATATGTTCATTCGTTTAATCAATTGCTCAACCTTCTCAGATAAAAAAAAAAACAGTGGCACTCCGGGAGTGTCGACAGAAGTGAAAACTTGAACAAGGTGGTATCGGTTATGGTAAACTGTCCGTTCAATGGTTTTTTCCCATCTCAAAAAATGCCCAACGCGCCTTAAGAACTTTTCACTTCAAAAATCACTCGATTTCGAATATGCATTGCATATAATATGATAGCCATATGTATCTTATAGATTTTCCTGTAATTTATTAGTAAAAAACAATTGTACATATTATATTCTTTAAAATTATAAAATCAGTACTTTCAGAGTTATGAGTAGTAAATAGGTAAATGGTAAATTTACCTATCTGTTCTATTGTTGTATGTTTATGTTAGTAAACCTTAATTTTTTTATTGTTTGCCAAATTAAAATCTATAATTTTTCTATCAGCATACCCTCTTACTGCAGGTACTCATGTTGAATACAAGAATTGCATAACACATTCAGACTGTTTATATCAATGCAAATTTTGCAACGAAACTTGTAGATAGATTCAAAAATAGTACGTGTTGTTTAGACCATGCAAGTCATTTCTTGCTTTAATAAAATTGTATGCAACGACAAGAACCTTGCACCGTCTAAATGGGCCTTTAGGCAGGTATTTAAAGGGCAGACGGATATGATAAGTGACGTATTGCCCAATTTACTTTCATATAAGAACACGGACGAAATTGTCACTGGTCAGTATACTACCCGAAGCACAATCAACCATGGAGGCCGAAAACACATTCCAAGATCTACTCGAAGACATCGCGAAACAACAACAATATGAAGAACACTCCATCCAAGTGACGCCCATTTCTTCAGGAGGATCCAACTATACCTCAGTGCTGTATACAGGAATTATTTCCGCACCAAATAAAGAAGACTTGCATCTATTCGGGAAGGTTGCAAACATCAGTGAGACATTACGCCAACAATTTCCGGTTTCAGTTTTCGACGTAGAACGCATTGCATATTTAGAATTAGTAAAAATATACGAGGAAATAGAGAGCAAAAATAATATCCCGGAAGAAGACAGAATGGTTTTGCCGAAATTCTACGGCTTTAACGCAAATGTGGGTCAGGAAACTGTAGTTTTAGAAAATATAAGTTTCAAAGGATTTACTCTTCACGACAGAATGAAATCTGTGGATTGGCCGTATGCTTCTAAAGCTGTAGAAATGTTAGCAAGGTTCCATGCTCTTTCGATGGCATACGCAGAAGAATACCCAGATAGTTTTCGAGGACATAGTGAAAAATTAACTTATTTAATAAAACCATGTTTTGATAGTTTAAATAGAGGTGTAAATAGGTTTTTGCCGATATCGTTAGCAGCAGTTAAAGAGGAGAATAAAGACAGGCTAAAAGCATTCTTTGACAATAAGGAAAAAGTGGATTTCAGCCAGATGTTGAAGACTATTCGGAAGTCAGTGCTGGTGCATGGAGACTACAGACCAAGCAACTTGATGCACAGAAACAATGAGGTAGCGTATCTCCATAACTAACCTACATATCAATGTTCTTTTTGGACATGTCATGCAAATCGTTTTTAGTCTGTAAGTAACTATGCAATTATGCTACTCCAGGTTTTTTTAATAGACTATTTAATTTATGGCTGTAACGATAAGTTATACCAGGGGACACCAATTAGTTCCGCTCGGGGTCCGTTTTAAGAAATGAAATAACCATCGCGGCCCGCATAACATTTTATTGAAAAAAATATTTATTAAACAAATGTAATTACGGAAATAACAAAGGTATTTATTTACATAAGCAATCAGAAAATTGTCAGTTGCGTACTAGGTATCTATATGAAGTTGGAGTAAAATTGGTGCAAGCAATTGACATTAATTCCTGGAGATGTTCATCAGGAAGTCGAGATCGTTTATTCCCAATGAAGTTTATCTTTGAAAATAATTAAATTTTTAACAAAAAAACCAACCGACTTCAATTTTTTTAAGGAATTTCTTCCATATCTCCAAAGTTCTTCATCATATCTTCACCAAATTAAAATGGGACCAACTTGGTAGTTAAGGCTTTCAAATAAAAAAAGAATTATCTAAATCGGTTCAAAATTGGCCAAGATATCGCGTTACAAACATACATAAAAAAAATAAATAAAAAAAACATACAGCCGAATTGATAACCTCCTCCTTTTTTGAAGTCGGTTAAAAAAGTGCAAGTTTTCGTGCCACAACTTGCCAGCCTCTTTTGTAATATCGTCTTTCAAACGACTTTTAGATTTTCCAGTGTTTCGGTGTCCCCTTCGTGGTCGCCAGTTGGATATTCTCTGACTCCATCGATTGTCTGTGCATCTCATCAAGCGTCCAGCCCATTACCACTTAAGCTTCTCAACCGCCTCTTTTCTCCATTAATTTATTTAATTTTTATTCTAGGATAGCAGTGTGGAAGTGATACCCGTAGACCTGCAGACCATTCAACCCAGCTCGGCTGTTATGGACCTCGTGTATTTCATCTTCACGGGCACAGACGCTGCTTTCAGGGAGCAATACTACACGCAGCTGGTGGACTACTACTACAGCACGCTGAGTCGTCTGCTGAGAGCACACGGCTTGGACCCTGAGAAGATTTACCCGAGGGATGACTTCGACTATGAACTTCAGGAGGTACTAATTCTCCTTTTTATTAAATTTTTACTATCTATTACTGATTTTGGGATGGTCAGATGCAACGCCCGCGGCTTTGACCATCCCAAAATCAGAACCCCATATTTTTGTGGGATTATTTTATTTATTTTTTCTATGTTGGTCTGGAAGAAAAGCAAAAACGTAAAATCTACTAGCTGCTTCTTCCTGCGCAAATGCTGTAAGAGCCAATCGAGGGAATGGGTGAAAACCTCGAGAAATCAAGTCAATAATTGAAGAGGCTAGCAAACCATCACTAATTTTGATTCCTTTTTCCCCCTAAATGCCTAGTATGTTAATTTGTTCCTTCGTATCTTTATAGATATTCATGATATCTAGACAAATGACTAGTCGGAATCATCTTGGCTGTCATAATCATAATCATAATTTATTGCAAATCTCTGTTTTACATTTAGATCTTAAATTTTTTCAGTACAAGTGACGCCCTGTAAGGGCACAGCAAACATAGAGGCACTAGATGCCAGTTACTTCTACTGTTCGCTGAATATAGGCTATGTGACATCACAAATCTACTGTGGCGATAAAATAAATCCAATCATACAGTGTGGCGTATCAAATGAAAGGGCTTAAAAGCCACATTGCAAAAATATATACACCCTACTGTGCATTAACTGGATAAATGTACTTTTCAGTAGGTATGAATTTTTCCGTAGCTAGTCGTGTTTTAGTTTTTAAAAGTATATCTTGTTTCTTGGTCCATAGATAACATTAATGGTTATTACTTTCAGAGATTACACATCGGGCTGGTAATCGCTGTGCTGACGATGCCCATAGTGACGGTGGAGAGCGAGGACGCCCCCACCTTGGGCGAAGGAGCTTCAACGGCGGACATCAACTTCAACACCAGCAAACTGTTCCCAGAGAGACTCAACGGGATCGTGGACGACTTTGTTAGATGGGGCCTCCTCTAATGGTCTCTATTTATTCTCATAAAATAATTGTCAATAATAATATAATAAATTGTTGATTTCAGGCAATAAAAGTTTACATAAAATAAAAATCTAGAGGCCATATCAATATATAACTTAACCTCAAATACATATAATATAATATAACTTAAAATCTACGACACAAGTTGAGGCTGCTACGTGTTTCGCGGTATCGGGGTGTCCGGTATCGTTCCCCGAAAGCGACGATACATAAACACCCTTCGACCAAAAGTTCGTTTTCATGAAGGTCGCCAGCTTCTCCGTCGGGACTACCACGGCCACGAACAAAGCGAAGTTCACATTGTGGCGCGACTTTAGCTTCACGACCCTCAGCGTTAACTTCACGCAAACGTGAACGAACTCCACCAATTCCTCTGCTTTTGTTGAGTGAAAGAGTCGGGACACGTACACTGCGTCGTCGAGCTGGCGGGGCGCAGCAAATGATTCGGTCAGTGCAGTTCCACACTGATTTAGATAAGAAGGCTTCTTTATCCTTCTCTCTACTTTTATGAAGCCGTCTTTGTCTTCCTGTCCTTTGTTAGGAACCGTAGGAGCCTTTATGGGAACCGTCTTTCTGGGAAGAGTCTCGGTTCGATTGTCCTCGGGTTGCTGCTGCTGCTTTCTCTGAATGGGTTGACGCTGGCGTGATGGTGCCACTGGGCCAATTTCACCGACGGCTTTCAGCGTTGCCGACGACAGCAGCAACCGCGGCCTGTGCCGCAGTTGCTATTAATAAAATGTATTTTTTACTTTTTAGTCCGGTTTACTACCAAAGCGTGTTTCTTGGCTTTTTTAAACTATCATTTATTTTAGGGGCCCATTGTCTGAGTAAGTGAGTCACCCAATGCCTATTTTAACCGTGTTTCTCAAATAGTTCTTAAATTCTTATGTCCATTTTCCCCGTCCCAAATCCCAATGCAGTTTTTTTTCCATTATTCTTTAATAGTCCTGCACCTACTCCGAATTGTAAGTAAGCACATTTTCATAGTGTCGTTCCTGGCATGCCCTGGTTGGTGTTCCATTACAAACTATAGAAAATCTCTCACAAGCAAGGCCTCTACATTTTGGACCTGTGTCCCCATGCAAGCCTCAAAGGACCGGAATACGTCCCGTAAAGGTTAATCTTAGAGAGAACGTAATAATATAATATTATATAGGGACAAATCACACTGATCTGATTGAGTTAGTCCTAAAGTTAGTACATACAAATTGTGTTATGGGATAGTAACTAACTCAACGATACTATATTTTGCAATAAATACATATATAGATAAACATACAACAATCCCCCGTGTGGTTCCGCCGGGTTAGAAAAGGACCACTCCACCTCTTCCTGTGGATGTCGTAAGAGCCGACTAATGGACTAAGCACAAACATCTCGTGCTTTGTCTGTGATGTCCATATCTGTATGTATCGGTGAGGATTTACGAGTATACCACCAATAAATAACCAGTCTGCATTCAACCGTTGTTTCAGTGTCACGTACGTCCCTATATAACAAGGGTTTAATTAAAACGTCACATAACACAACGTTTCGCACAAATACATTTCCAAAGAGGGTTGACGTCAGGCAGGCGGCCGGTCGTAAAACCATAGCCAAATCATTTCATCTGTTTCGGCTATTTCTTCTCCACTTCGCAAGATCTTTGGGATCATTGTCATCATTGACATGCATGTAATGTTTGAAGAAGAAAAAGCGAGGAAGCGCACCCTGGACTCCGAAGCACAGCTGAGGATGCAACCGTGATTGCGCTTAGATGAAGAAGAAGACATAGGTATAGATAAACACCCAAGATCCAGGACAATTTGAAAAAGGCCATTTTTTTATTTGCCCTGGCTGTGGCGCCTGTTGCTGTAACCCAGAGATCCTTCGAGTTTTTGTTAACTAAAAATTGCTGTAATAATTTCACTAGGCAACAAAAATGAGAATATTTTTGTTGCTCAGTGAAATCAAATCGGTGTTTCTAGTAGACGTTTGTATGCTGTTTATCAGCCTAGTTTTGTTTTCTCGTGAAAAAAATCTATTTCAAAACTTGAAATTCAGTTGTTTTGTATGTTCTGAAGGAATGCTTTTTATTTAAAAAAAATGAAAAATGAGTAAATTTTTTAATATACCAAAATTTGAGCCATGTTCCTGCTGCAGCTATCTTTTTTTTTGCAATGACACGCGAGGTTGAATTTGCTATGCTATTTTCATTACAAAAACAGTGCAAATAGTATGAAAAATGTAGTCTTTAGCAAAATCTTTTATATCTGCGTACTGACCAAAGAATTTATAATACTATCTAGAATAACTACGAATAATAATCTCACAAAAAAGACATTCAAAATTAAACTTAATGCGACGCACATAAAGCTCATATTTTCATAATGCTTATATTTAAATATACCTAACGTTCCCAAATAATGTACCTAAAGTTTAAGGCGTCAGTGCAATTAAGTAGAAGGGGAGAGCAACTTTAGGTATAGTTTTTGGGAACGGCTTTGCCATTTCGTGCGCATTCTAAATTTGTATACAATTTCTTTGGTACTGACATTTATTTACTAATGATTGAAACGCTGTAGCTAAGAGCAAGACTTCTACTACATCACACACTTATTTACAAGACGGAAATATTAACATGTTCATTAACGGTGAGGAAATCATTGTTTGGAAATTATGATAATTGCAGTTTACTATATCAGATATCATACAATTTAAAGCTGTTTAGGCATATTTTACTACCGGATTCGTATTTTAAATTTTGCGCCATTCTATACGGTCCTGTGCCAGTCCAATCCACTGCTTTCCCACACCTCACAACATCGTCCGACCAACAGGCAGGAGGTCACCCTCCTGGTCTGTTCCCCTGTCTCGGCTACCACTCTGTAACTGCTTTGGTCCACCGACTGTCTTCTCTTCTAGCCAAGTATCCCGCCCATTCCCACTTTAACTGCGTGATTCGTCTACCTGCATCTTCGACTTTTGTTCTACAACGAATTTCTATGTTTGGTACACGATCCAGGAGCGTGATGCCGAGCATGGCGCGCTCCATCGCTCTTTGTGCAACTTTAATTGTGTGCATGTGCTGCTTTGTAAGCGTCAGTGTTTCAGCACCGTAAGTGAGTATTGGTAAGACACATTGGTTAAATACCTTGGTTTTCAGGCATTGTGGGAGTGAGGATTTAAAGACATCGTCAAGTTTTCCAAAAGCAGCTCATCCCAGCCGAACACGTCTCTCAATCTCCTTCTTCTGCCCATCTGCATCGAAAGATAAACGATGTCCAAGATTGACATAATCGTTAACAACTTCCACTTGTGCATTACCTACGATTATGTTAGGTAAATTAATTTAGTAATTAAGCCAATACAAAAAACTTTATTGTACCAAATAACATTTACACTTTCAAAAATTTTGGGATAAAGATGTGATTGTGTATCTTATAGTTCCTTCGACAAGCGAGTCAGTTAAATGAGAAGAAAAATAATGATAATAAAAAATAGCCATGACCATATTTTTGACGGCAAGCTTATTGGTATATGTTCATGAACATATTTTGTTTGATAAAAATAATTTTCACCCGGTTGGCAGATGCGTAAAGGTCGACCCGTCTCGGATCGTGTACCAGTCGCCACGACACCAGTGGAAGAGAAAAGGTGACAAATTGTATTCTACTCTAACGTCGCCACAAAGCCAAAAACTCAAAATGTAACAAATACCACATAGAGTTGTACCGTCCTTAGATACAGGTAGAATGACTCATCTTGCTTGTAAACAAATTTATCAAAAGATTATCATATATATAATATCAGCAATGATACCTGGATAATACTGTTTTTTATGACGTCATGCCAAATAAAGATATTACGTAGGTAATGTGTTCAAAATATTATGGGACAGCACTACAGTTTCATTCCCATAGCCGTAGAAACCATGGGATGTTGGGGTACAGACGCCAAGCGTCTAATCCGGGAGTTAGGGCACAGAATAAGGGAAAAGAATGGTGACTCCCGCTCAGGCTCATTTCTGATGCAAAGGTTGGCCATTGCCATTCAGCGCGGTAACGCAGCTAGTATATTGGGCACCTTTGCAGCAGAAATGTCAAGGGGCGGGTTAGAAATATAGTGCAGATTTTATTTTTTTAATTGTATTATTATTATTATTATTTTTTTTTTATTTGACTGTAATCTATACTAATATTATAAAGCGGAAGAGTTTGTTTGTTTGTTTGAACGCGCTAATCTCAGGAACTAATGGTCCGATTTGAAAAATTCTTTTTTTGTTGGGTAGTCCATTTATAGAGCAAGGCTTTAGGCTATATAACATTCCGACAACCACGCGAACGAAGTCGCGGGCACAGCTAGTTATAAATATAAAAGCATTAAATGTTATATTTCATAAAAAAAAAAAAAAAAAAAATATTTTTCGGTTAACATTATACGATTTCATATTTCAGATAATGTTTAGTGTACCTGCATTAAAACGTCCGCTAATGACCTAAATTGTTCAGAATTTACGAATAAAGATTATTCATTCATGAATGAAAAAAATAAGATCATTTTACACATTTAAATGATGTAGGTATCACAATGAACATGTTTTCAGTTCTACTCAATTCAAGATTAGCTCTGAGTTAAAACTGATATACCTACATGGCGGCTTATCATTGTGCAGGTATTCAAAGGGTAGGCAGATATATCAGATAAGTAATAAGGTATATAAATGAGATTATGGTCGAAATTATCTCTATCCAGAACACACGCGAAGTACAAACAATCATGAAGGCCGAAAACACATTCCGAGATCTACTCGAAGAAATCGCAAAAGAACAAAAATATGAAGAACACTCTATCCAAGTGACACCCATTTCTTCAGGAGGAGCCAACTATACCTCAGTGCTGTTCACAGGAATCATTTCCGCACCAAATAAAGAAGACTTGCATCTATTTGGTAAGGTTGCAAACATCAGTGAAAAACTACGCAAAGAATTTCCGATTCCACTTTTCGACATAGAAGGCATAGCATATTCAGAAATAGCTAAAATATACCAGAAAATAGAGGACAAACATAACATCCCTGAAGAAGATAGGCTGGTTTTGTCAAAATTCTATGGCCTTAACCCAGATGCGGGTGAGGAGACTCTGGTTTTAGAAAATATAAGTGTTAAAGGATTTACTCTTCACGACAGAATGAAATCTGTGGATTGGCTGTATGCTTCTAAAGCTGTAGACACATTAGCAAGGTTCCATGCTCTTTCGATGGCATACGCAGAAGAATACCCAGATAATTTTCGAAGACATAGTGAAAAATTATCTTCTTTAATAAAACCATGTCTTGCTGGTTTTAATAGAACTCTAAATACTTTTTTGCCAATGTCGTTAGCAGCAGTTAAAGATGAGAATAAAGACAGGCTAAAAGCGTTCTTTGACAATGAGGAAAAAGTGGATTTCGGCCAGATGTTTAAGACTATTCGGAAGCCAGTGTTGGTACATGGAGACTACAAAACAAGCAACTTAATGCACAGAAACAATGAGGTAGCGTACTTAAATAACTAAGCTACATACGTATCAAGTTTTTAGTTAGTAAGTAACTATGCAAATAAGGTAGTCAAATTATTTTAATACTCGTACTGCCGTTAAGAGCTGGCTCGTGGATTGTTCGATACATGTTGGTTTATTTCTACCTACTTGACATTCTCAGCCAAAGATACCTAGTCTTTGAGAATTTCTACCGACCGGTCTGAATCCAGCGTTTCCAGCGTCCTAGGTCAGGTTGTCTGACCCTTTGTACTTAAGTGGATGTCCGACGCTGCGCTTACCAGGACATGGTTGCAATTTGCAAACATTTCTTCACGTTCGTCGCGCAAACTACCTCATAAACATTCTCGACTGTTTTCTATTTGACCCTAGATCAATATTTTTTAAATAACATCACTATGTCATCACGTGGGTCAACCGTTTTAAATTAATCAATTATGGGTTTATCTCACGTTAGTTTTAATAAAATAACATCCGTATGTGTCTGTGCGTTTAGATTTTTTTGACCTTTTTTTTATAAGTGCTAGGTTACTTGAAACATTAATAGGTCGCAAAAAGACTCCTAGTATACTAATCCCAGAACAATGCGTTTGAATATTTCCTTTCCATTTAGTTTCCAAAATTTAGTTGAATTTATTAATTTCTTAATTGAACGTGAATAAAAATCAGGCCATAGCCTGTTGAGACTGAGTGATCTGCATTATTTTTTATTTTAGGATAGCAGTGTGGAAGTGATACCCGTAGACATGCAACTTATGCATCCCGGCTCGGCAGTCATGGACCTTGTGTTCTTCATCTTCACGGGCACAGACAGTGCCTTCAGGGAGCAATACTACACGCAGCTGGTGGACCATTACTACAGCACGCTGAGTCGTCTGCTGAGAGCACACGGCTTGGACCCTGAGAAGATTTACCCGAGGGATGACTTCGACTATGAACTAGAGGAGGTACTTATCTCCTTTTTTATTTAATTCTTACAAGCAGCGTTGCTCGCATCTCATATTTATCCTGACTCAATTTTTTTCTATGCTGGTCTGGAGAAAAGCAAAAACGTAGAATGTACTTGCTGCTTCCCTTCCTGCGTCATCGTTATCGTCAGGTCTTTTTTAGTTTCCACTGCAGGAGAACAACCCTCTCTGTACTACCAGAGTCATATATTAGCCAGAGCAGCCAGAGAATTTGGCCTACACTCTCCACACTGGCCAGACGGGTTGTTTAAGCTTGTGTTTCCTAAGTCGCCTTCTAAGACATCCATGACAAGACTTGGAGTGGTCCTATTCTACTCTGCCGGGAACCACACGTTGTCTCCTCTAGTTCTACATAATAGCTCTTTGACATTAATAGTTCTTTATCTCAGTACCTACGCAGTTTATCTGTATGTTTAATTTTTCAGAGATTACACTTCGGGCTGGCAGTGGCCGTGATAACGATGCCTTTGGTGACGGTGGAGAGCGCGGACGTCCCCACCATGGATGATTTTGCCTCTACCAACACCAGCAAACTATTCCCAGAGAGACTCAACGGGATCGTGGACGACTTTGTCAGATGGGGCTTCCTTTAGTGGTTCTTTTATTTATTTCATCATCATCAGGTCTTTTTAGTCTCCACTGCTGAAGCACGACCCTCTCTGTACACCCAGAGCTATCTTTATTTATTTATTCAACTTTATTACATAAAATAATGTAAACGGCGGACTTGAAGCCTCTCTACCAGTCAACCGACAGGTAGTGCAAAGATAAGTGAGGCCAAAGTAGGAGCAAAATAATATTTTAATAATTACTTACGAAGTAGTTAGTATTTCAATCTATGTTTATTTTTAAATTATATTGCAATTAATAAATTACGAATACTACAAGTTAAGATACATACTTACATTTATATAATTAATAATACATACCTATTACCTAAATATTAACTCCCTACTTGCTAATTTGTTTTCATAAAATAGGTGTCATAATTTTTTCAATAAGGTTCATATTTATTATTAACAAATTTTATCCTTTTTTACCCGACTGCGCTAGAGGAGGGTTATGTTTTTTGAGTGTATATGTATGGATATTTATTTGGCACGCTCTGCAACCTAAACGGCTTGATGGATTTAAGGTGAAGGTATAGGCAAATGACCTTGAAGTGGCGCCCTCATTTGAAATAAATTGTTAACTCGTAAATATGGAGATAATTTCCATATTGCTCTTTGTCATGCACTAAATAGCCCTTTAAATTATTTTATGAACCACCGTTGAAAGTATTTACATTAGTCCGTCTAGCTTTAAAACTTGCCTCCGCCAAAAGTGGCCACGGCAAGTTTTAAAGCTAGACGGATCACCAATAATAGTTTCAACGGCAGTTCATAAAATAATTTAAAGGGCTATCTAGTGCATGACGTAGAGCAATATGGAAATTATCACCATATTTACGAGTTAACAATTTATTTCACACTTCAAGGCCATTTGCCTATATCCTCACCTTAATCTTAATTGTCAGTGACACTGGGTATATAAAAAAACAAATTGGCGGATTTTTGGCGCCAAATGATGTCTTTTTTTAATTCAAATCTATCGGGTGGGGTATCAAAATAAAGGATTTTATAAAAGAATTAGTTACAAAAATATGTACAACATGTAATTTGGAAATGAGAAATGCTAAAAAACAACAGAAGATAGTCTTCCTTACCTCTATAATACAAATAATACATGATTGGCGACCTCCGTGACTCCGTGGCGTAATGGTCAAAACGCTAGTCCGCCAATCCGGGTTCGATCCCCAGCCAGGACAAGTTGGAAAATAGCCTTTTTCAAATTGTTTTGGTCACGGAATACAGAATGCGGTTTTGGTCTCGGGTGTTTAATTATATAGGGTATACAACGTGGAAGGGACATACCCTTATTAAATCGAACCACGGGCTATACTAGATCATAATAGTGTAATGAAATTAAAATACCAGTCAAAACACCAAAAAAATTGACATTCCCATACAAATTGCCCGGACGGCTGCACACTTTTGTATGGAAATGCCGATTTTTTTTGTAATTGGCTGTTATTTTAATTTTATTACACTATAATGGTCTAGTATAGCCTGTGGTTTGATTTATTACGGGTATGTCCCTTCCACTTTGTATTATAAAATATAGGTAGTTTCGTTGTCCCATTATACAAGTTTAAACTTACTTTGGGCACAGGCCGGAATCTCCTAAGGTACGCGCAATATGCGTCCCCGATCCCCGTCCCCGCACCTCTCCCCCGTTTTCGCCTCGATGACTCACGTTGGCCGTCAAGAACCGGGGGAGAGGTGCGGGTGCGGGGAACGGGGACGCATATTGCGCGTACCTTAGGAGATTCCCTTCTGTTTACTCTTACGGTATTCTGTGCTTTGGGGCTAGCTCTAGTGTGACTTGTCCCTATCTATTCAATTATTTAATTAAACATGATGTGTACGTAGATGATAGTTTATTACCTGGATAAAAACATAGGGTAGGTAGGTACTTTTTATCCCGAAAAATCTAAGATTGTCCTGTATTTTTGCCAAAAGTGGCCTTTTTCGCAACAATTGAAAGATCTATTGCAATAAAAATTAAAGGTTGGGTTATGGAATGAGGTTGGAATGGACTGCTGCTGGGCTAATGCAATAGAAACGGCACCTGCCAAAATCATGATAACTGACTATTGTAGGCAGGTGGCTTGCCGCTTTGGCTCATGTTCGAACTTAATTTTTTTATTGATGACATCTATACCTTTTCTGAATTTCATGAAGCTACTATTAAAGATACTTGAGTTATCGCTGAAAAAACATACCCATATCATACATACATACTAACGCAGGATTGTTGAAGTACACTCTAAGAAGTTCGCTCAAAGAAGCTTCTTTCAAAAAGTGAAGCTATGTTACTTACTACAAAACTAATATTTTCCTGTATCTTACGTTAACTTAATAACGTAGGTACACATTTCAGAAACAAAAAAAATGTTTTGACCAGTGAATTAACACAATTGTGTTAACAATTAGTACTTAAGTAACGTTAGTCAAGCGTGAGTTGGGATGTCGCAGCTGATTCCGTCGACTTATAATTAAAATATTTATGTAAAGGAAAAAAGTAAACTAGTAGGTCTGTGAGAACAGTGACGCGAGCTCTTAAAATCATGCAATAATCGACACTTTTCTCTTTCCACTGACTTAGCAGAGCCATTCCAGTGAAATCCATCCATATAATATCATTCTGCATTTTTGACGTGACAACGTCTAATAACTCGATACTACGGGCTGCATGCACGAAAAAGATGACGTCATTGTCCCGTTACGCTCATTGTCGCGTTCCGCAAGCGAGAGCGCGGCCCGGACGAGAGAGAGGCATCGGCTCGAGCGATCGGCTCAGTTCGGAATGTTTGACGTTGTCACGTCAAACTATCGTCCGACAACCAATGATTTTTGCAATCTTCCTCGTCTATCGTGTCAATTGGCTATGGATCTTAAGTGTTTTGGCCCAGAAATTCGCCACATCTATAGCCCTTTGGTTCGCCTCCATTAGATCGTATTTAGAACAAGATGCGTTAGACGTGGGGCATGACAGCAGATGTTCCATGGACTGGATGCATCCACAGGCACATTTTATGCATTTTTGCAACATCTTGTGTAGAAACTACTCAAATTTGATTAAAATCCGTCAGTAAATACGCTACTGCAAAGCCCCCTCTTTTTCCCCCAAACAAAAATCACGATCGACTAAAAATTTGAATAAATCTAGGAACTTGTGTTTCAATTTTCGTCAAAATCGGTTAAAAAATGCGACCTGTAGGCAAAAACAGGTAAACGTAATAAAAAAGCTCGGTCAATAAAAAAAATTGACAACATTTAATTACTGTCCAATTACGCCTATATGTTTCTACAAAATGAGTCAAATCTATCGCAATCGCCTTGTAAATCCACAAAATTTCCTTATTTGAAATTTCGATACCCTAAATATTAAAACCATTTGAGGTTTAATACATTCGGACGTAACAATCTTAAAGCCGCGTTTCCATTGTAGCGGAGTAGAGCAGAGTGATGAAACATGGTGTTTCCACTGAAGGAGTTCACACAGGGCAGCTATAATGTAAAGATGTACATTATAGCATGATACATCTCATTACATATTTCCATAAAAATTGTCAGGAGCCCACACACGACAGCTACAACGTATATTTTTACATCCTACCTTAAAGATATAGGGCGATACGAAAATATACATATATATTTTGATACATCTCAATACATTTCCGTATATCTCTCTTTGAAAAGGATGTTTATTTTTTGTCAGATTATTTATCAATATCATTATTATAACATTAAAAATAAGAACACTCTGTTTAACACCTTAGCAGCTGGAAAGTGCGTCAATCGGGATGTATACCAATGGAATGAAGGGAAAGATACATTACATTACCTGTTGTGTGTGTGATACGTTAAGATAATTTAAAGATATACATCCCGGAATGTAATGTACATTAATATACATTATATCTGCCGTGCGTGAACTCCTGTAAGCGGAGCAGAGCAGGGCATGGCAGAACGGAGCGGGGCGAGGCGGAGCGATGTGAGGCGGAGCGGTGTGGACCGAAGCGGAGCGGGGTGGAGTGGGGCGGTGTTTGTATGTTGTATCGATAAAGTCAGATTCGCTGGCCAATTGACAACGCGCGTCGACGAAGGCTGTTTAAAAAACGTGGCGTACCGCACCACTAGGTACCCGGTCGCCCACTGCACAATAGAACAAGCAATTGTATAAAACATCGATAGTCTCTCGATACTATAGTGGTCTTGACAATCAGAAGGAGAATATCGATAGGACTATCGATTGCCAATAGTTTGCAATATATACTATTCATGCAAGGTAAAACTATCGATAGAATCCATACGATTGAATTTAGATAATATCGATAGTTTTTAATTGATGCTATTTGTATAAAGAACTGTCGATACCTAAATTACTATCTATAGTATTGTAATATCGATATTCAGCTTAGAAGCTAAGTATAAATGAGTTAATCTTTTTTTTTTTTTTTTTTTTTTTTTTTCTATTTATTCAAAAAACCAACAGCTTTTTACAAACAGTATGTTAAGTTACATATAAATGACATTTTTTAGCCAATAAAAGGTTTTTTTTTTTTTTTAAACGTAGGACGTATTGACCCAAGCACAAGTGCGTGTGTATGTGTGTAGTGTGTGTGTGTGGGTGTGAGAGAGACGGTGTGTGTGTGTCTGTGGTGTAATTGTAACAAAAAAGTATGAGTGTTTATTTCGATGTGATTGTTTGAATCTGCTATCCCATATAATATTGTAAAATTTTATTTTTGAATGAGGTTTTAGAATTGGAAAAGATATCAACATCCGAGAAAAGATCATTATAAGTTGTACTCATTCTGATAATAGGGGAGTTTTGGACGTAATTTGTACGGCTAAATGGTACATGAAATAGTTTAGAGCTAGAGTGCCTGGTGCGCCTAGTGGGTACATTCAGACGAACTTCAGAGACAAGATGTTCATTACCAAAGTAACCATTGGTCAACGCATGAAACAGGGTCATATCAACCATGGTTCTACGATTTTCCAATGATAGAATTTTGAAATGACCACACCTATCTTCATAGGTCTCCAAACGTGCACGAGTACGGAACTGTAAGTGCTTTAGGAACCTTTTCTGTATTAATTCTAGATGGTCAATATGTGTCTTATATTTAGGTGACCAAGCACAACTAGCATACTCTAGTACATTACGTACGTATGCAAAATAGACTAATTTGATACAGTTAACGTCTGTTAGTGGTTTACATACTCTAGTGACAAAACCAAGATTCCTGTAAGCTTTATTAAATACATTTTCGTATTGAGGGTTGAAGGTTAGTTTATGATCTAACAAGATGCCAAGATCATTCACAGTATTTACGCGATTAATTATATTATCATTAATTTTATAAGAGAAATTAATAGGATTAGGGCTTCTAGAAAATGTTATACATTGGCATTTTGAAGAATTCACAGTGATTTTATTCATATCACAGTACTGTTCCAAGCGGTTCAGGTCATTCTGGAGTTTAGTGCAGTCTCTGACGTTTCCTATGTCCAAAAAAATTTTCTTGTCGTCGGCGTAAAGTAAATAATTAGAATTATCAAAACATGTATAAATGTCATATAAATACGCGCAGTAGAAAAGAGGCCCTAAGTGCGAACCTTGTGGGACGCCAGAGGGCACTGACACAAAGTTAGACCTAAGACCACCAATTACAACAGCCTGTGATCTATTGCTTAGATACGACTCAACCCATCTCAGCAAATCTCCGTGAATTCCGAGCTGGTCTAATTTAAGAAGCAGGATGCTGTGAACCACACGGTCGAAAGCTTTTTCGTAGTCCGTGTAGATCACATCAACCTGCCTACCTTTTGCCATATGTTTAAGCGAAAAATCTACTAAGTGAAGAAGATTAGATAAAGTAGAACGGCCTTTCAGAAAACCATGTTGTTCAGTAGTGATACCTTGTGCGATATTAGGATAAATAAAATCATAAACTAGTTTTTCAAAGATCTTAGCAAATATATTAAGTATAGATATAGGTCTGTAGTTCTCGACCTTCAACTTAGAACCTTTTTTGTGTACCGGTACTATGTGTGCTTACTTCCACCGTGCAGGAAATACACCTTCTTTTAGTGATCTATTAAATATGATATATAGCGGTGTAACAAGAGCTGAGGCACAACTACGAATGAAGTAAGGAGGCAGTCCATCACTACCGGGCCCTTTGGATATATCCAGTGATTTCAAGGCTTTATGTATGGCTTCTTTTGTGATATAAAAGTTGCTAATATGTCTCGTTACGCCGTTCTTTGGAGGAGGCAAATTTCGGTTATAAGTATTGTCATTATCGTTTGGTTTAGAGAACATACTAGAAAAATAATTGTTAAATACTTCTGTAACTTCACTATTACTACTATACGTTTTACCTTCAAATGTCACAGATTGGGGATAATTAGAAGTACCTCGTTTGGAATTAACAAATGACCAAAATTTCTTAGGGTCTTTTTTAATACAACCCTCAGAAAATTTTATATATTGGTAATAACACTCTTTTTGGATTCTCTTTTGGCGATTTCGCAAAAGCTTAAATTCTTCATAATCCAAACGGTTTCCTGTTTCTTTCCAACGTCCGTGTGCTTTTGACTTCTCTTTTATAATACAAATTAGTGAACTACTATACCAATCAGGATAAACAAATGAACCGTGATTTTTTGAAATCCATTTAGGTACAAATTGATTGATGCAATTATTGAGCTTTTCATAAAATATATTGGTTGCTTCATCCACTGTTCCTTCACTTAAAAGCGATCGCCATTCCACCTCACTAAGCGTATTTATAATATTAGAGTAATCCCCGCGATGGAAATTGTAGCGTTCACTAGGATTCGATCGCATCGGTGGAGTAAAGATATCAGAAATGTTTATACATAAAGAGGGATGTGCAGGGTCTTCATAAATAACCGGATCATCAGAGCGAAATAGATCAAGGTGGAAGTTGCTGCAAACAAGATCAAGTATGTTACCACTACGATTTTCAAATGTATTATATTGATTTAATCCAAATAAGGCAAGACTATCTAACAAATTGGAGGCAACCTCCTGTACCTCTGAAGGCCCATTTTTTTGCACAGAAGGAGGGTTTTGTGTCCATTGAATACAGGGAAGATTAAAATCGCCGGTTATTAAGAAGTAATCCGCTGGTGTTAAGTTTATGGCCTTCTCAATAACGTCAAGAGATTCCTGCACTTTATCTATCTATAATTTATCGATATTACAATTGTTTGTTTTTCGTGTATGTAAGTGGCCAACACTAGTGTCAGATTTTTCAAGCTGCCTAAAGGCATCTGACATAGCTTGACGACTGCCATACAAATGACAGCGGGGACCAACGGCTTTTACGTGCCTTCCGAAGCACGGAGGAGCTCGAGTAATTTTTGTACCACTTGTGGTCACCCATCCAAGTACGGACCATGCTCGTGATTGCTTAACTTGTGAAAACGCTTGCAATGCGTACTCCCACCGGGCTACCGAGCTGCTCATTATGATATAACAATACTATCGATAGTAATTCAGCAATCGATATTCATACAAATAGTACCAATTATATCAATACTATCGATTGTACAATCAAAAACTCGATACTATCGATAGTACCTAAATTCAATAGTATCGATATTATCGATGGTTTTAACTTACATCAATAGTATTGACTATTGACTATCGAAAATATCGATGGCTCTATCGATATTGTGACTTCTTTCCGAGGTCGAATCTCTCTCTCTCTCTCATCTCAGCGTATTCCCAGTTGCATCCACAGCTGCAACGCTGCGAAACCCGGGGTCCGCTTTCCGGCTTTTCCTTCTCCACTTCGCACGATCTTGAGCATCCTTGGTTGTAAGACGATTGGCACGCATATCGTCCTTGACGACGTCAAGCCAGCATTTCTTGGGTCTACCACGTCTGCAAAGAGTTCCGTTAATAAAATCCGTAAGAAAATACGAATTTTATATGAATTTCTGATCAGCTCTGCTCCGCTCCACTTGTACTGTTTCCACTGGAGCGGACCGGAGATTATGTGCATTATGATTGGTCAATTCAGACACCGCTAAGCTCCTCTCCGCTCCGCTTCGCTTCAGTGGAGACGCGGCCTTATTGTATGTAGGCACCTAGTTCTTTCCATTGACGTTTATATAAAGGACACAGATACGATTGCATAACTCAATTGGTTTTTCTGTTGACCAATCGGGTTTTCTCTTGTGACCATCAAAATGATCAAATTGGGCTTCATATTTTTGGTTTTGTTTCAAAAGTGCAAATGTTTTGATTTAGACGGTAAGTGAAATAAAGTGATTTAGAGTCGTAAGTTGAAAGAGGTTTTCTTTCTCAGTAATACTTAATATTTTTGTCGCATTTATTCGTAAGTGTCATTTCTTTCAAGTTTTAAATTTCTCATAATCATCATCATCCGACCGTATTTCTGGTTTATTTCATCTCATCATCATCAGATAGTGTAAGCGTGTGAGTAATAATAAACAAACAAAAAAAAAAAATCTTTAGATAAAGCAAAATACGTACCTAAGTGAATTTTTAAAATTTGTATATTTTGTAAATATTACGAGAAATAAAAAATATGTTAAAATACATTATGTGAAGTTATATTAAGACAGTTTATGAGAATAAATAGAGAATCTTCTTGCAACCTTGCTTAGGTCTGACTACCTAGTAGATCCACCACTGTTACTTCCATGAGCTAATCCGCTGGGCTATGTCGTCAGTGAGTTCGACCCAGTGGCGGTTAATTGAAGTATAAGGGTTGTTTCAGATGTGACGTACGATCGGATGCCTCCCCTGTTTTCGCTGGATGACTACGACCGTTGTCTGCTGTACAACGGCACATACTGCGTCATCAGGACAGACCTGTTCGCGGAACCTGGGAACGAGCTGATGAGTTTGATGACAGTAAGTATTTTTAATAATACTGTCCCACTGCTAGGCAAAGGTCTCCCCATCTTCTTCAAACATCTCGATTGTGCGCCTCTTTCAACCATTTGTTCTCAAACTGTCGACGTGCATCACAACGCTTCCGATCGTATGTCATAAATTCTTTATTATGGAGTGTGTTATGGCTTGTTACCCGACTGCGGCGAAGCCAAAAGGAGGGTTATGTCTTTCGCCGCTATGTATGGATGTATATTAATCTGTACCCTCGTATCTTCAAAGATATCCATGATACCTTGACAAAAGAGGTTAAGTCGGAATCGTTTTGGCTGTAAGCTGGTTATAGGCTATGTGACGTCACAGTAAATCCATTGTGGCACCCTCTATAGGCCATAAACTAATGTACAAAAAAATAAAATATGTCTTACATTACATACTGTAAGGGGTTTTAAATGAAAGAGCTTAAAAACACATTTTAAAAATATACAAAGTGGAAGGGACATACTCGTAATAAATCAAACCACGGGCTATACTAGATCACTATATTATAATGAAATTAAAATAACAGCCAAAGAACAAAAAAAAAATTTGCATTTCCACCGAAAAGTGTGCGGCCGGCCGGACGATTTGTATAGAAACGCCAAGTTTTTTTTGTTTTTTGCTTGTTATTGTTATCACGTTGTATACATTATTAGCTGTTGCTCCGTGCTGTGCTTGCATTAACTGGATAAACGTACTTAATTATATCTCGTGACAACAGTCATTTTTACACACTAGTAAACTACTGTTGAGGTTTCCTTACAATGTTTTCCTTCAAGCAATTAATTAGTGGTTGATGAAAAGGTCCGTATATAAGTCACATTGTTTCACTAAATTGAGCTCCTCCCTATAGAATAGTTTATCGCCTAGAAACTAAAAAAAAAACATTCCAATTGTAAATTAAACTCATTAACGAAAAACACTATAAACTAAATCTAAAAATAAAACTAACAGTCAGCTCACACCGACGCGGCATGGTGCCATGAACAGCCTGCGTTTCCTTTTTGAATAGCTATGCTAATTCTATGAGCAAATAAACAACCAGTCCTCTTGTCACCAGCAGTAATGATCCAGCGCAGCGCAGAGTTATCTCTATGAGGCCCTGGCGTTGGGTCCCATGGTCCGAACGTTTCCACTCCAATCGGCATAAATATGTTATCGTTACTGAGAGATACATATTTGATGATTTTATTAAAACTAACTTGACATAACTCTATTATTATTTAAATAATAATAGAGTTATGTCAAGTCAAATATTTATAAAACGGTGGACTCAGGTAATATAGTCGGAATAGGCCATCCAGTACCAGTTTTGTCAGTTTGTTAGTTGACGTCTCTAGAGAAAATGCTGCAGTGCAGTTTGTTGCCTTGCCGCTTCTTATGCTCGCCTAGTAAACGGCCCTAAACTCAGCTGTAAGTAAAGATTTGACGTGAAAATTGGTGCAAAATATAGCAAAGCGACTATTATTAAGAGATATTGTAAATATCCTATGATCATAAATATATTTTTGAATTGAATCCGCTAGTTGCCAACAAGTCAAAACAGATTCTTTTTTTCTAAACGTCAAAACAAATATTTTCTATGGGTTTTCTATGAAAAACGCACCGCGTGACGTCATAGTTTCTTGGAGTCAATTAGCGCTCTTAACACATTGCTGGACATACTACGTCTATAGACGTAGATCAATTGTTCTTTCTATTGTCTGGCTGTAATGGCTAATAAATCAAAAATCACGTTAGAAATGGATATGATGAATGACAAGTGACACTATTTTGTGACGTTTTATTTTCTTATCATTACAAAATAATTTATATTTGACCCTGGATACTATCCTAGGTTTCGATCGATTTAGACGATCATCTTCAGGGCGAGTGTCAGGAACGGCGACCCGACGATGTCAGACATATTTCTCTCTTAATCGGATTTTCTCTGCTTATCCCTGTGGTTGACTGGGAGAAAATGCTTTTAGCATTAAGTCCGCCATTTGATAAACGTATATTTTTACTTAGGAACAATAAAGTTTGATAAATAAATAAATAAATATTTAATGATTTTCAGAACTATACCAAATCCAGCCAGGTGAAGCACTACGACCACACCTACCAAAACAAGGGCCTTTGCCTCACCACCGCCTGCAAACACTTCATCGGGAATAAAAACCTCAATTCCCGTTTAGACCTCCACGAGATTCTGGAGAAATGCGAGAACCACACCATCTTCAACTCGTACGGTCTGCAGGCCAAGGTGGCAGATGACTTCTACTGCGATACGAAGGAAACGAGGCACGATGAGAAGGATCTTCTTGATTGGCTGGTCCTGGCAGTGATCGTGTTTATTGTTTTGCTGAACGTGTCCGCCACGCTTTATGATTGGACGCTCGCCGATGTTTCTAAGAAAAGTCTGAGTACGGGTAAGTCATTAGTAGTTTATGTCAAACAATATTATGCAATACAATAAGGAGATCAATAAAATTCTAAAACTACCTACTTAATAAAATAATACGCATATAGTATGCGTATTATTTTATAAAACGCAGAATAATTTTAGGACTTCGTCACAGACTTCGTTTAATACATTATTTTGAGTGGCGAAACAGAAGTTGACATATTGCGGGACGTCTTCTTGCTTTGCAGCTCGGTCAAATTAGACGCAAAAATAAGTGTGAGGTTACAATAATTCGCACCTAGCTGAAAGTTAATACGATTGTTCAAAACACCATCAGAAATTAAATATAAAAAGTCCTCATCGATCCGATACCTGGAAGAAAAATTACTGGGGGTCAAAGTCACACAAAAGGGTTTTTCGCAATTTTCAGAAAAACGGTAAATTTTATCATAAAATTAGTTTAGACAAAACTTGTAGATCAGATAATTATCTATAAAAAATGTCTGAATTTTTGTTCCTGATATTCTGTAAATATTTCAACCGTCTACCTGTTGCCGTTTTTAATACACCTAGAGCAAAAAAACGGAAAAAATCTCTTCCAAGTTTTTGAATCGTTATATCTCAGCAACGGTGACCCTTAGGAAAAAAGTATTTAGACATTTTTTATAGATAATTATATGATCTATAAGTTTGGTCTTAACTAATTTTATGATAACAATAACCGTTTTGCTGAAAATTGCCAAAAACCCGTTTTTGTAACCTTTGACCCCCAGTAATTTTTTCCAGGTATCGGATCGATGAGGACTTTGTAGATTTAATTTCTGATGGTGTTTTGAACAATCCTACCAACTTTCAGTTGGGTGCGAATTATTGTAACCTCGGATGTTTAAATTGACCGGGCTATTGGGCGGATTATTGTTTCTACCAAAGATATTAGTTTTTATAGCAAAACCGTCAATGAATTTATATCTATTAGCGATTATTGGCCATTTGACGTCTTTTCAAAGCCAATAAAGAAACAACACCTACGTGTTAATAAAATAACATTTTATTAGGTACCGTGACCGTGAGTTATGTTGTTAGACGTGCGGTTACGGCATAGTAGAATACCTACTTACATATTTTAATAACCTTTCCTTCTATCTATGAATACTACAGATAAAATGCATATGTATGGATAATACCAGTATATAATTAAATTTTTAACAAAAAAGAAACAACCGACTTAAATTTTTTTAAGTAGTTCCTTCGTTTCTCCAAAGTTCTTAATCATATCTTCACCAAATTAAAATGGGACCAACTTGGTAGTAAAGGCTTTCAAATAAAAAAAAGAATCATCAAAATCGGTTCACAATTGGCGGCGATATCGCGTAACAAACATACATAAAAAACAAAATAAGAAGAAATAAAAAAACATACAGTCGAATTGATAACCTCCTCCTTTTTTGAAGTCCGTTAAAAAGGGACAGCAACTTGCTTACCATAAATTTTAAAGACCTCATTTTATCTTCACCATGTATTTACATTTCTTCTTTGCTGGTCTGGGAGAAAAGAAAAAACTTAGAATGTACCAGCTGCTTCTCTTTCCGCGCAGATCGTAAAAGACGATCTAGGGAATGGGCGAATCATGTTATTAGGTGATGTGGCTAGCAACCCATCACATTTTGATTCCTTTTCCATCTTCTCGCCCACCATCACGCTAAAAGTGGCCTTTGGGTCGTGTGGCCCTGGGCTCTGTCTGCTTAGAGCCGCAGGACCCAAAATGCCCTGTCTGCCCCATTAGGGATAAAGACATGATTGTGTGTCTTCTTTTTCATCCAAGCGCGTTCCCAGTTGCATCCGTAGCTGTGCTGCTTCGGAGCCCAGGGTGCGCTTTCCCGCTTTTTCTTCTCCAAATATAACATGCATGTCAATGGTCACCCAAGGATGCCAATGACCTTGTGTTGGAGAAGAAATAGCCGGAAGAGTTTAAAGATTTGGCTATAGTTTTATGACCGGCCGCCTGCCTGACGTCAACCCTCTTTGGGAATGTATTTAGGCGAAAAGTTTTACAACCGGCCGCCGCCCGACGTTAATACTCCTTGGGACGACAATCGTAGCACGAGATGTTTGTGCTTAATATTTTAGTCGCCTCTTACGACATCCACAGGAAGAGATGGAGTGGTCCTATTCTAACTCGGAACCACACGGGTGAAGGAAGACATGATTGTGTGTTCGTGTTTAACATTTTAGAAGCTTGCAAAGTACACACACACATCCTCTGATTTAGACAAAAAAAGAAGACCTTTCACGACGATATCCTGGTTGGAAAAAAATAAGTTAGCTACACCCGCTTTAAAGCTAGAACTTTTTAGGTCTGTGGGTCCATTTTGGAAACGCCGCTAAACGAATGGTATTTTCCACAAAAAAGTAACATACAAAAAATAATAGGTTGTCTGTAAAGTCGGTTTACGGACGGTCCGAACTGAGCCGATCGCTCGAGCCGATCATGCCTCTCTCTCGTTCGTGCCGCGCTCTCGCTTGCGGAACGCGACAATAACGTGCATGCAGCCCGTAGTATCGAGTTATTAGACGTTGTCACGTCAAAAGACCATTCGTTTAGTTGACTCAGCGATTCTAAAATGGTACTCGGTCTGCTAACAATATCGATAAAAATTAATCATGCCCCCCACTCGACAGTCTAGAAAATGAAAAAAAATCTACTATTTATAAAAAGTAATTCAATAAAATGTAAAATTAAGTAAACGTTTAATAAGTGTAAAGTTTTTTTAACGATAATAAAAATAATTGAAATTGACATTGTAGACTGTATCAAATTAACATTCGCATTACTTATAACTTGTCATTAATATATTAAAACCAATTTAATTACTTTTTGTTCACACTACAGGTTATATTTATTTATTTATTAAATCTGTATTGACCACAATAGTACAAAAGGTAGACTGAAGTTTCCGGGGTCCTGTGCTGCCTCCATTTAAAATAAATCATTTCAAAGAAAACGAAGACATCATTTAAAATTTTTCTACTATTAAGTCCTAGATAACCCTTCAAACTATTTTATGAACTACTGTTCACAGTTTATAATAAAAACGTTAAGCTTTACTACACACATTTGCCAAAAGTGGCCGTTTTTCGCAAATGTGTGTAGTAAAGCTTAACGTTCTCACTTTAAAATGTAAACAGTAGTTCATAAAATACTTTGAAGGGTTATCTAGGGCTTGGTAGTAGCAAAATTTTTAATTGATGTCGCCGTTTTCTTTGAAATGATTTATTTTAAATGGGGGCAGCACTGGACCCCGGAAAATTCAGGTACGGCCTTATTAGCATTCTCTACCAGTTAGCCTTTAGGAAAAACAGAAATAAAATTAGCGATAGGCGCGGCCCAGTCAGTTCAGAGATAAAAATAATTTGTACCTAAGTGTTTTTGAAAAATCACTTAATAAACTACTACAGTTTATTTCTCAAAAATTGCCCAACGCGCCTGAAGAAGTTTTCACTTCATAAAAACGAAAAGCGCATTTTTAATTAATAGGGCACATTACGTTGCAGGAGAGAAAATGCTCCTCTGTTTCTCCTTACCGCGGAACTGGAACTTCTTGTTCGCGCCCCCCAGCACGGACCCCAAGCTGACCAAGCTGCAGGGGATCAGCTGTATAAGGTGAGGGGTTTGTTATATTATAGTTATACTACTTAAGGGGCTACATGAAGGAAACAAAGATATCATTTAAAATGTTGTCTAGATAAACACTTCAAACTATTTTATGAAGTACTGTTTACAGTTTAAAGTGAGAACGTGAAGCTTTTCTTCACACATTTGCGAAAACGGCCACTTTTGGCAAATGTGCAAAGAAAGCTTCACGTTCTCACCTTACTGTAAACAGTAGTTCATAAAATAGTTTGAAGGGTTATCTAGGGCTTGGTAGGGACAAAATTTCAAATGATATTTTCCTTTGAAATGATTTATTTCAAATGGGGGCAGCACTGGATCCCGGAAAATTTATGTATGGCCTTAAGAGGAAACCTCAAGGGCTAGAGAAATGAGAAATAGGTATTTTTAAAATCTATTGCTGTCGCGCTGTGCCCGAACTACAACCGAGCAAGTGCGTTCTTTTTTTTTTTTTTTTTTATGTTATAGGTCGGCAAACGAACAAGCGGGTCACCTGATGGTAAGTGATCACCACTGTCCATGGACAACTGCAACACCAGAGGTGTAACAAGAGCGTTACCGGCCTTTCAGGAAGATAAAGACATACTGCAGCTTGGACTGAAAATACATATTAAAAGAACAGAAAATCAACGATTCGTAGTCCCCTGATTTCTTCTCCAAAACTTAAACAATATAATGTACTTTTTTCATTACGAATTAACCAAGACTTGAGCTGTTCCTATGTTTAATTTTTTTTATATAATTTAGTCGTATTCGTTTTCTGGATGTTTGAACACAGCGGAAAATCTGGCCATTTTTGTAGGTTTTTGAACGTTTATATCTCTTTTAATAAATAATTTTTGAAAAAAAAGAAAACATACGGATAGTGACTATATATACAGATATATTCAGGGAAAAAAATATAACTCTACCGGCATTATCCAGGGAGGAAACAGGGGACTACGTTTGTATGGAAAAACGGACCTTGTGTTTCGTCTTAAAGCAGTGTGATTCCCGGCAGAGTAGAATAGGACCACTCCAAGTCTTTCCGTGGATATCGTAGAAGGTGACTTAGGAAACACAAGCTTATAAATATCAGTAAGAGCTCTCCAACCCGTCTGGCCAGTGTAGAGGCCAAATCCCTGATGATGATAATGACTTCATCATGATCCGAGCGTATTCCCGGTTGCATCGTCAGCGGTTACGCTTCAGAGCCCGGGGTCCGCTACCTAACCTAGGTGATTTGACGAGGTTACTGGTTTTTACACAGAGCGACTGCCGTCTGACCTCCGCAACCCAAAGTGTAGACCAGAACCAATCCTAGGAAAGGTACAAACGCTTGATGGCGTTCGGGACCAACAGCTTTACGTGCCTTCCGAAGTACGGAATCATCTTTCTTTTCGGATAATCAGGTGATTCAAGCCTGCAATATCCTAACCAGACTGGAAACAACTTTTCACAAAGTATGCTCACACTGGATTTGAAACCACAACCTCCGGATCACAAGGCAAACGCCTTGACCACTGGACCACGGAGGAATTCAATATGATGATAATGACTTATACTCCCTATACTATACACTATCACATCTTTATAATGGGCACACAGATTAATTCGGGCCTTGCGGCTCTGAGCAGACAGAGCCCAGGGCCTCAAGATTCAAAAGTCACATTTAGCGTGACGGTGGACGAGAAGGTGGAAAAAGGAATCAAAATAGTGGTTGGTTGCTAGCCGTATCGCCTCCCTCCCTTCTCTGATATGTTTTCCTACCTATTCTCCTAGATCTTCCTCGACGCTTCTGGGTCTTCCTCTGGGTCTCATCTGTTGTAGGGCCCCTCCCACTTAACATCCCGGGTTCATCCATTCTTTGCAGGTGACCCCTTCATCTAAGCCTGTGTGCATAACTTGACAATTGTCTCTTTACGGATCAGTGTCTCCAGCTTACGGTTTTTCTGATACTAGTACGGAACGCACCGTCATCTTAACGCACTGGTCCGAAACTTGTCCGGAGGATTAACTAAGTATCTAACAAACGTAATATTTTTCAGGACAGTTGGATCCTTCATCATGGTCCTGGGCCACGTGGTCTGGATTTTTACCATGGGCTTCATCGATAACCCGCATGACTTTGAAAGAGTAAGTTGTTTGTTTTGTTATGCATGTGGTCAATACTGTTTTTTTGAGAATATTTTAGAACGCTGGATACAAGTCCTTTACAGCCTATTTTTAGTTTAATTGCTTCTTTATTCCTAACAAGTTACAATCAAAGGTAGGTGTAGGCCTTCGATTGTTTCAAGGGAGCTTCTGGCGACAAATCTATACGAGTCCACTGGTTTCTGTTGACGGCGACTAGAGATGTCCACTACAGTCCGCTTCACAAATATCACTTAGATTTTTCAAGCTGCCTAAAGGCGTCTGACAAAGTTTCACAAGTGCCAAACAATGACAGCCGTGATCAACGGCTTAACGTGCCTTCAGGAGCACGGAGGAGCTCAAGAAATTTTTATGCCACTTGTGGTCACTCATTGAAATGCGGCTAGTAAATTCATACTCCCACCAAGATTCGGCTGTGGAATGCAGTTGTTGCACAAGATATGATGCTATGCATCTTACGCTTAATTCTTTAGACGTCTCTTACGACATCCACAAGAAGAGAGGGAATGGTCCTATTTTAGACCGAATAACTACTAATCTACTGATTGTGTTTTTCTACTACCCAGAAGGACACGCAAAACTAGCCCCATAAAACTTTTTTTTATTAAAAAAAACCTTTGATTTCCAGTCCTACGAGCTGCCCCATTTCCAACTGATCTACAACGGCATGATTGTAGTTCAGCTGTTCTTCGTGCTGTCAGGATTTCTGCTCATATACAACCTCGAGGCAGCCGCTGAAGACAACAGGATCTCTAGTAAGGTGCTGCCCGCCGTGGTATTGCGTAGGTTTTGGAGGTATTTTATTTTTTATTTTTATTTATTTGGTTCGTTAACTGGCTGAACAACACACAAATCTAAGCATATACAAATTAGAGCATATAAGTTGCCAACCTACTTGGAGCGAACACAGCATGCACATTTGATAAACAGCTCTCAGTCGTTTTAAATTGAAAATTACATTACATTACAGTTAATTATAAAATTATTCAAGTCATAAATTAAATTACATTGCAATTTTAAAAAATGGTTGCCTGTAAAGTCGGTTTTACGGGCGAAGATTTTACGTGACAACGGCGGCAGACCGATCATAGTTGAGTGGGAGAGAGACGCAAGGCATTCGGCGGGCCTCTCTCTCGTTCGGTGACTCATCGTAACGTTACCGAGCGTTACACTTTTTCATAAGTGACTCCCAGCCGCAACCTAATTTAAGACGTTGTCACGTCAATAAGGTTTTAAATTATATTCTTGTCTTAGCTGCGTTGCCTTGAAGCCAAGGGTAGGCTTTTCGGCTTTTTCTTATTTAAATAACACGGTTTACGGCGACCTTATATACCGGCTTAGGTATACAATATCTGCGCGGAAAAAGAAGCGGCGGGAACATTCCAAGTTCTTTTTAATTTTCTCACAGATCCAATTTATACCTATGTCGCAACGTCAACATAACTCGGCTGTATGAACATTCATTATTTTGCGTAGGTAAGTGCTTGATAAAAGTTTAGTCACCAATAACTTATGCAAAAGAATGAAGGTTCATACAGCCGAGTTATTATGACGCTCCAACATATTTTTTTTATTTTACCTACAGGCACAGGTATAAAACTTCATAGAAGCGGAGTATAGTTATAGAATATATAGAGAGTATATATAGAGTATAGTTATAGAATATGTTAGAAATTATTCTAAAATATTTAAAAAAGTTTGTAGACGAGCCAAGTCGAATAGTATTAGCAAAAAAATAAATAATACTCCTAATAAAATTAAAGAAACATGGAGTGTCATAAATAAGGAAACAGATAAAAATAAAACCAAAGAAAATATTTGCCGAATCAAATGTAGTGGTAAAAATACTTCAAAAACTGAAGAAATAGTAAATATATTTGATGATTATTTTACTTACATTTCTTTAAAACTCACTCACCTCTAATGTGAGTTCTAGCGCCCAGCGTGCTGAGGCTTTGCTTAAGAGTAATGTTAGCCCTTGTGATTCTAAATTGAATTTTAAGCATGTTAGTCCTAGCGATATAATAGATGCTTTTAAACAGTTAAATTTAAAAAAATCAAAAGATCACTGGGATATGTCAGTAGCCGTAGTAAGTCATATTATACACACAATTGCTGCCAATTTAGCTTTTATATTTAACGAATGTATTGATGAAGGCATATTTCCTAACTTAATGAAATGTAGTAAACTAATCCCTTTATTCAAAAAAGGAGAAAAAACAGACCCTGGCAACTACAGACCTATCTCTATTCTGACAGTTTTGAGTAAGGTGTTCGAAAAGATAATGCTCAATCAAATGCTACTTCACTTTAAGACCAATAATCTTTTCCATAGCCAACAATACGGCTTTACTGCTGGAAATCGACCACCGATGCAGGAGTAGCATTCATTACTAATATTTACGACGCGTGGGAAAACAGAAATGATGCAATTAAATCATTTTGCGATCTTTCTAAAGCATTTGATTGCGTTGATCATCCAACACTTTTGCTTAAATTTCGTCAATACGGTTTTGATGATAAGTCAATTAAATTAATAGAATCTTACTTAACAGATAGGCTTCAAACTGTTGATATAAACGGCGTAAAATCTAACGGGTCTAATGTGAAAATAGGCGTACCCCAAGGTTCAATTCTAGGACCGTTCCTTTTCTTAGTTTATGTCAATGACTTGCCTTACATGGTTGAGAAAGAGGCTGACATGGTGCTGTTTGCTGATGACACCTCGCTAATATTTAAAATAGATCGACATGCTAGACAATAGATGCTAGCGCGGTGAACAGCACCTTATCTTTAATTGCTGATTGGTTTTCAGCCAATAACCTCATGTTAAATGCGAACAAGACCCAATGCATTCGATTCTCTCTTCCTAATGTGAATCAAGCCTGCGTTGACATACTAATTAATGGTCAAAAACTCGATCTGGTTGAAAGTACTACCTTTTTAGGAATCACAATTGATTCGAAACTTCAATGGGGCGCTCATATAACTAAACTTTCTAATAGGCTTACGCTGTTAGGAGAATAAGAAAATTGACAGATTTAGCAACTGCTAGACAAGTGTACTTTAGTTACTTTCACAGTCTAATGTCTTACGGGATACTTCTATGGGGGAGTGCAGCCGACATTCAGACTATTTTTCTTTTACAAAAAAGAGCAATTCGTGCCATTTACGGTTTAGGATCGAGAGACTCACTGAGAGAATTATTCAAGAAAATAGGTATACTTACTTTTGCATCACAATTCATATTTGAAAATATAATGTATGTAAGGAAAAATATTTCCATATTCAATAAAGTAAGTGACTTTACAGATAGAAATTTACGTAATAAGAAAGACTTAGTTAACACGTATTACAGGCTGAATACAGTCAGTAAGCCTTTTTTGGGGAAGTGTATACTTTTTTATAATAAACTAGCAGTCCACCCCGGCTTCGCCCGTGGTACACACATAGCCTATGTCACTCGGGAATAGTGTAGCTTTCCAACGGTGAAAGAATTTTTTAAATCGGCCCAGTACTTTTTGAGCCTCTTCATTACAAACATACAAAAATAGGTACAAATCTTTCCTCTTTATAATATTAGTGTAGATTGCCAGAATCGGTCCTTGATATGCCAGACAGAAAATTCAAAGCTTATGTAAAGAAAGTACTTTGTGAGAAGGCTTATTATAGGACCGATGACTATCTTAAAGACAAAAAGGTCTGGCTTGAGCTTGGCGCGGGTCCCTCTTAAAGGTTTGTATACTTAGACATGTCATAATTTAGGTACATTGGTACATACTAAATTTAAAAATTAACATTATTTTAAATTTCGTAATTCTTATAATACAATTTAATTATGACATAACAAACAATGTAATCTCAGTCCATCCATATAACTAATTTTAAGTTTTTAGTATGTTAGTTGACGTCTTTGGAGAAAACGTGCAGTGCAGTTTGTTGCCGCTTCTTCTGCACTTGCGCCTAGGAAGCGGCGTAAACTTAGCTTTAAGTAACGATTTGACGTCAACATTTGTGCAAAACAAAACAAAGTGACTATTATTAAGATATATTATAAATATCCTATGATAATTAGGATATTTTGAATTGAATTATCATTCATGCCTATACTACTACAAACGAAACTATACATACGAATGCGTGTGTGTTTCCCCTCTTGCCCCTCGACAAGGCGAGGACGGGGGAGAGCTGGGGACCTTAGGAGATGCCATTCTGTATTAAATATTCTTATTAATTACTGTGCTGCAGATTAGCCCCGCCTCTCGCTCTATTGCTGGCGTTCAGCGCCACCTGGCTGCGGTTCTTGGGCTCCGGGCCGCTGTGGAATCGCTACGTGCTCTCCGTGGTGCACGACTGCCGCCGCTACTGGTGGACGCATCTCCTCTTCATCAACAACTACGTGCAGGTCAACAAGTACTGCGCCGTCCAGACTTGGTAAGAGAAAGTATTATAAGCGCGGATCCAGGGGGGGGGACATGTGAAATCCTCTCACGGAATGAGAGGTGGCGAGCAGGGACGGGGAGACTGTCCCTGCTAGCTACCTCCTGGAAGGGGGAAGAAAGAATGGATGCCTGAATTTAACAGCCCTAGTTAGACACCTCCCTGAACGGCACGCTGATAATTCCGTCGGTTCTCTTGCCATTATCCTGCGCCAAAGCACTTGGTTCCAAGACAAAATTCTGGAAAGAGCCTACGTGTCGCCTCAAACGGCTGGCATTTTTATTGTAAATGGAGGCCATTTTTAAAGACTTGCGTGACGTCAGCAACACGTGGTTTCAGGACAAAAAACCTCTGAATAGAGTTTGAATTATCAATTTTCCCAAGATAGTAGCTTCCCCACTTCCCTACTACCTACCCGTGTGGTTCCGGGTTAGAATAGGACCACTCCATCTCTTCCTGTAGATGTCGTAAGAGGCAACTAAAGGACTAAGCACAAATGTCTCGTGCTACAATTGTATTCCCAAGGAGGGTTAACGTCGCGTGGGGCCGGTTGTAAAACTATAGCCAAATCATTTAAACTATTTTGCAAGGTCTTTGGCATCCTTGGGTGACCATTGACATGCATGTTATATTTGGAGAAGAAAAAGCGGGAAAGCGCACCCCGGGCTCCGAAGCAGCACAGCTGAGAACGCAACCGGGAACGCGCTTAGACGAAGAAGAAGTAGCTTCCCACTTGTTTCTAAACATATTTTAACATTTTCACAAGTATGTGCTAATTAGGTACCTACGTATTATATTTGCTATGTATACGTTTTATTTACTATGATATGTAAATACACACATACTCGTATGAATGAATCTACTAAATTCGCACACATTTTCACTACTCACATAGAAAAGTGGTAATGTTTTTCGCGCATACTTACGAGTATGAACGTAAGTGGGTAAAAAGTACGTCCGTTTCATGGGGTGTACTTTCTTATCCAGACAAAAGTTTAACAGATTTTCGTTATTTAAAAGATTATCATGTCATAGAATAATCAATATGTAGGTTACTCAGTATAAAGAATTTTTAATAATAGATTTTCGTTGCACAGAAAATCAATAATTAGAATGTTTGTTATGAATAATTTGAATTCATAGAATTTTATTACAAATAACATTTACTTTTGCGATGTTTCTAATATCAGAATATCAAATTTAATATTATTATTTTTAATAAGCTTAGTTAATATAATATTTATAACCTATAAGTTTGCCCTATTCTAGTAAAATGGATAAAACTTTCCCAGCAGCGTGTGTTGGTCGCAGTTCTAACCTAACCTATAAGTTTGCCCTAACCATATTGTGGTAGCCATTTATAATGTATTCTAACTTATTATATGGTATTTAATTTGATTAAACAATGTTTTCTCTTAATACTTCCTTAAGTAATAATTTTCTGTAAAATAAAATTCCATGAAAGATTATACAGAACAAACAATATTCTTTAAAGAAATATTCTACTGTTTGATTAGTTTGTTAAATGAAAATATGAGATTCTAAAATTCATTGAACTGTGTTTCTATAAATTGTGTTTCATTCAAATAAATAGTCTTTGAAACAATAATATTTGAAATAAAAATATAAGAATTAAATATTCTATGAAAATTTTCTGTGAATCGAAATTCTATGAAATTTCAGTCTGTAAAACAAGGGGCACCCCCGTTTCATGCGACCCCCTGTAGCTGACTGATTTTGATTGAAGAGTGAGATATCATTAGATTATTATTCTTTCCTAGTAGATCGAGAGCTGGCACGAATGGTTTAGCCCCGCTACTCACCAGCCAGGTCTGCAGTTCCGTGTTGGGGTATAATAGGAGAGGTATGTGACAAGTTTTCAACTAGTCTCAAATACCTACCCAAAAATTCGTGCCAGCTCTCGGACCATAGATTGATATTGCTAATGTGACGATGCATTGACCCATACTAAGACCCATAAGGAGGGTAATATTTTCAGTTTTTTGCAGTGGATCGTATTTTTTATTTACCAAATTTAATTTTTTTCAAAGTAAAAATACACTTTTAAGAAATGGCGGATTTGAGCTAAGATCATTTTCTCCCAGTCAACCATAGGGATAAGCAGAGAAAATTGTGCGGCTCAAAAGCACTATATATATATATACTAGCAGTCCACCCCGGCTTCGCCCGTGGTACACACATAGCCTATGTCACTCGGGAATAGTGTAGCTTTCCAACGGTGAAAGAATTTTTTAAATCGGCCCAGTACTTTTTGAGCCTATTCATTACAAACATACAAAAATAGGTACAAATCTTTCCTCTTTATAATATTAGTATAGATATAGATATATATATATTAAAATATCAGAATAAATACCTACTTACACAATACAAACATTAATAAATATACTTACATAGAAATAGCAATGAAAAGAAGAGCTGAATGATGATGGACTTTATGAAGAAAGGGAATTTAAAAGGTGGGCGTGAACGTGAAATTTATTTTATGTCAACGGGTAAAGCACCGGAGCCTTAAAAATTAAAGAGAAAAAGAGTTAGACAAAAAATTATTCCGGAAAAGGGGTATAATATAAAGAGCTTCCCGCATTTTAAATTTATTTCTTGTTGGTACAATAAAGTAATCTTCCTGGTCTAAAAGGAGAAAAAAAAACATAGAATGTACCAGCTGCTTGTCTTCCCTCGCAGATCGTAAAAGCCGATCGAGGGAATGGGCTAGAATCTAAATCATATCAATAGGCGAAGCGGTTATAAACCCTATTATGATTTTACTATATGTTATCTATCAACGGGTATCTCGCGTCAAAAGTCAGCTAGTGGCCGACATGTTTCGACTTCATCCGAAGGCCTTTATCAGGGCGAATGTGATTCCCTTTTTACACCTTCATGCCCACCATCACGCTAAAAGTGTCCTGGACCTTACCGCCCTAGGCTCTGTCTGCCCTGTTGGAGATAAAGACGTGATAGTGTATCTGTACAATAAAGTAACAAACAATTGTTCCAGGCACTTATCTGCCGATACTCAGGTGTACCTCGTCGGCATCACGGGGTACCTGCTGACGAAGCCGCGCCGCCGCGGGCTGGTGGCGGGCCTCTTCTTGCTGGTCGGCATACTGCTGCCAGCCCTGCACGTTTATTTTGAAGATCTAGATGCACAGTTCCTGAAAACACCGGAGTAAGCTCAGTTTTAATACTTACTAAAGACATATCCAGTAAAGGTTTCATGAACCCTATCCAGAATCCTGATGGACCCAAAACCTCACTTTGTAGTCTCTGGGGAAGACTGAGGTTTTTCGATCTTCATCGATTCCAAGATGTAAAGACCGATTCATTGAACGTGAGGTGAGGTGCGATGGCACATGGTAGAATAGTAGCGAGATGGTAGATAATGAGGGGGGGGGGGGGGGGAGACGACGGATGACCAAACTTTCTATGTATATTTAATCCACATTCAAGCCAAAACGACTAAATGGATTAAAATTAAATTTGGTATGTAGGTAACTTCTTTAGTAGGTATACTTTCCATTGGAGAGAACTATGCTATGATCGGTATTTCGGAAATGAGGAAATTCGTAGGAGAACAAAAGTCACTGACATAGCTCAGCGGATTAGGTCGCCGAAGTGGCAGTGGGCGGGACAGCAGCAGCGCGACGAATTGATGGCCGATGGGGCAAAAAGTACTCAGGTCAGACTTGACCGTGGGCGCTGAAAAGCGCTGGATGCAAGCCGCTCTAAATCGATAAAATTTTGGAAATCCTTGGGAGAGGCCTATGTCCAGCAGTGGACGTTTTGCGGCTGAAATGATGAATATTAAGGCCCATTTACACGGTGCAAGTTTCTTGCCTGTTGCATACAATTTTATTGAAGCAATAAATGATTTGTATGGCTGACATTCTGTTTAGACCATGCAAGTTTTCTATTGCTTCAATTTAATTGTATGCAACAGGCAAGAAACTTGCACCGTGTAAATGGGCCTTAATATTCATCATTTCAGCCGCAAAACGTCCACTGCTGGACATAGGCCTAGTAAATGGGCCTTTAATGATGATACTTTTCATCCCAGAATAAGTCAGGGTCCGTGCGATTGTCAAATAACCTTATATCACGCGGACAACGCAATGAGTAAAGTAACAGCTGATAAAAATACATCGTTAACTACTATTTTTACCCTTAAGACAAAACATTCCACGTAGCTGTTCATTAGAAGTAGCAGTGACGTCATCTGTCTGTTGGTTGTCGTCATGCTGTAAATAATCTAAGGTCAAGGTATGCCGCATGACAGATAACATATAAAATAAATCAAGGAACTTGTATGCTAATAGAGAGTATGCATGCATTTTTTTTATCTATAGTCCTCGTCGAGAAATAGCCGCAAAAAATAAATCAGTGCCGAAAAACATGTATATGGTGTAGAAAATCAATATTAAAAATAACAAGTAGATTATAACAACTAAAACACGCCATTTTAAAATATATCGTCAAAGTCTGCAATATAGTTTTTTTTTTTTTTTTATTAAATAATTTTACGGCTCTGGATACAAGTCCTTAAGAGCCTACCTTTAATTTTGTTCTTTATTCCTAATCCTAACCTAACAAAACAATCAAAGGGTGGTGTAGGCCTTTGACTGCTGCAAGGGAGCTTCTGGCGACAAATCTATACGAGTCCACTGGTTTACATAGACGATTGAGTGGCGGACGACGCCCGAAGACACCCACACAATCCGCAAAATAAATATCACTACAGCCGTACTATGACTGTCCACTTTAACTATTTCACACATTGTTCATGTCATGAGCATTTATAACACCAAACAACACCAATTTCATATTATAAAGTCCACTAAAATCAATGTGTAAAATAATTTAAAGCAAACCCCAACCAAACTCCTTGACTTCCCGCCAAAAACTCCTGCAATATCGTGCTAGAGACAGAAGCTGTCAACGCATGTTTTTCTTTTTAGGGTACTTTCGATATTATCAGCCAGTGATGTTTGTTAAACCTCTATATAAAAGTACATACATTTCGAATGTCATCGATAGTCAAACTACATGGACGGACAGTCCTACCGAACGCACCCGAACCTGTCATTTCCTTTTTGTGAACTTTGTCGTCATTTCCCTTTTGTTTGTCAAAAGTTCCCGCGCAATATTTTCATATTTTCAATAATTTATTTCTAATTCAAATAAGAGTCAATAAGAAAAATAATTAACTAGGCGTGGTAACGTATTAATAGAAATTGTAATATAAAAATATGAGCCGGATTGGTATTACATGTATATTCCTTATTTTCGTCAAAATCGGTTGAAAAATGTAAACTGTAGGCGAACAGACAGACAGACCGACAAAAGCATTTTTGGCCAATCTCGAAACCAAGACGCTTCACTCGCTCGGCCAATTATGAGTAAAAGAGTATTTTAGTCAAAGAATTTATAATACTATCTACAATAACTACGAATAATAATCTCACAAAAACATCATTGAACATTAACCTTAATGCCACGCACAGAAAGCTCATATTTTCATAATGCTTATATTTAAATACCTAACGTTCCCAAAAAATGTACCTAAAGTTATAGGCGTCCCTTTCCCGCAAACTGTCAGTGCATAAAGTAGAAGGGGGAGCTATAACTTCAAGTATAATTTTTGGGAACGGCTTTGCCATTTCTGCCAAATTGACGACCGCCGTGGCGCAAAGGTTAACACGCTAGACCGCTAGTCCGGAGGCTCTGGGTTCGATCCCCAGCCAGGGCAAGTTGAAAATGGCCTTTTTCAAATTGACCTGGGTCTTGGGTGTTTATCTATATATGTATTTATGATAAAATATAGTATCGTTGAGTTAGTATCCCATAACACAAGTTTAAAACTTACTTTTGGGCTAGCTAAATCAGTGTGATTTGTCCCTATATATTTATTTATTTCGTAAGCATTCTAGATTTGTATTCAATTTCTTTGATTTTAGTATTGCCTTTACTCCTTTCGAAGAATGGAGGCGCTCGAGAAATTTTTATGCCACTATACACTCATTCAAGTGGTAATCACACCCAGGTCGCCTAGTGTCACCACCAGTGAAAGCCACCACCAGGCCACCGGGCCTTTTCTCTTTTTTATAAGCCTGTAGTATCCCTTAGGGTCAGAACTAGAGGAGCCCATCAAAGAGGATTTGTTTATGACACTCAAAAATAAACTTTAAGAGCCCGTATGACCCTGATAGTACTTAGAGCCATCTTAAATATTATCAATATAAACGAAATACTCACTTTGAAATAAAAACTCAGAAAAAAACACACTAACTCTAACATCATGTTTCGAAAACACGATTGCTTAAAATTTTCTCGATAGAAAAAAATGCGAAGTTTTCTCTAAATCACCTCAGAATTATACTAAAACAGAAAGTATTTAAGAAATAAAATTTCGCCCTTGTAACTTTGGATTTTAATTTTAATAAACATAAGGCAGGGATCATGAGGTCAATGAGGCTGGTTTACGCGTTTCTGGTTTTTGGGGTTTTTTCGTTTTACAAAGAATATTTAACGAAAAAAACCTCAAAAACCAGAAACGCGTAATCCAGCCTCATTGACCTTCCGTGATCTTTTCACCCCGCATGGCTCGTTGCAAAATTTAGATCATCTACGCCAGGCGCAGCCTTAAGCTATTGGTATAAAGTGCATAAAAGTTTGAATATGACAAGAAATGCTCGGGCGGCCTCGAGGCCACGCGAGCATAGCCGCATGCACTTTATACCAATAGTTATAAGTTTTTTTTCGAGTGTCATAAAAAAAACCTCTCCACTGCGCTTCTCTTGGTCTGCGCTAAACCTTAGGAAATACAAGCTAAACTACGCAATGAGACCTCTCCAACCCGTCTGGAGCGTGGAGAGAGCTAAATCCTCTGACTGCTCTGGCTAATATATGGCTCTAGTAGTACAGTGAGGGTTGTGATCTTGCAGTGGAAACTAAAAAAGACCTGATGATGATTATGTAGTGTCCCAAAGTGGGGCAATGGCCTCCCCTCTAGTTTTCCACAAACTTCTATTAGTGGCGATAGTTTTCCAGCTCTTCGTATGCCCTTAGCCGGCTAAGTCATGTGAGCAGGATGCACCCAGGTGCATCCTGCTTACATGACTAGCCCAGTTCCACTTGAGTCCGGCTGCTTCCCTCCACACATCTTTTATTAGTCTTCGAGCGAATGGTGGTATTGTCTTTATTACAATATATCACCTACGTTGGCCACATGAGTAATGTTCTAGGTTGCTGCGTTCTCTCGTCAGTCCCAGTCGCCCGGTGTACATGTACGGCCACACTAACATCGTGTGCTTCCTGTTAGGCATGGTGGTGGCTCACAAGCTGTACCATTGGCAGAAGGAAGGCGTCGTGATCAATACAAAGGTATTTACAATTTTAAAATTTTGATTGTGTAAATATTCAGAATCTTCTTTCTTCTTTAGTCAGCCTTCATCATCTCAACCTCATTCTAGGTCACAAATCTATTAGGGTTGTGAGCACGTTTTGAGCATGCCCATCGTGCCCACAACGGTGGATCCGCGATTTCAGGAGGTTGTATTTATGCAGCCGTCGAAACTTTCGTAGCGCGTTGCTTTATCTCAGGATAAGGCATTCCAGAGTCAAATTTAAATATGCATGCTTCAAGTTCTTCAATGATAAGTCCGCGACTTCAAAACTGAATTTCAATAATCCGTATTATGACAACATTATAAATCGACAATATGAAGCTGTGGCCATTGTGAATTCATATTTAGGGTTTCGTACCCAAAGGGTGCAAACGGGAGCCTATTACTGAGACTCCGCTGTCTGTCCGTCTGTCACAGGGCTCTATCTCTTGAACCATAATAGCTAGACACTTGAAATATTCACTGATTATGTAAAACTGTAGCCGCTATACTCGTAATAATAAATACTAAAAAAAGTTAAAAATTGGAGGGCGACCCCCTTTAATTTTTAACTTTTTTTAGTTTTTCTCTTTTTTCATACAAGAAACGTGTTTTTCAGCGTTTTAAAACATTTTACGGAGGCACGGAACCTATCATGTACGAGTCCAACTCGCACTTGCCCGGTTTATTGGACATCTTGACATCTTCGTGTACAAAATAGAATTTAACATGTCTTTTCGCAGATATCCAGATTGTTGCCACATATGGTCCTGCCAGGATTGGTCTTGTGCTTTTTCCTCGGGAATCTGTTTCATGAGGAGGATTACCGGTCACCACTGTGGATCCGGATGCTGTGGCAAGGCACGCACAGGCTCTTCATCGGGTTGCCTGTTGTTTTTCTAGTCATCATCACGATCATGAAGATAGACAGTGAGTGTTCTTTCTGTTCGCGGTTTTACAACCGGGCGATGTAGAACAGGTTAGCGCAAATTGCCCGGAATTGTGAGATTATGACTATTAGAAAGATTCAAACAGAACATCATGAAAGGAAAGGTGGAAGCCAGGAGAGGAAAGCGAAGACCAATACGGTCGTTCTTGGATGAAGTAAAAGAAGAGACAGAAGTCGTGTCCTAATAGGGAGTTCAAATATCAAGCCAAAAATAGGCAGACATGGAAAATCCCTAACCGACAAGAACCTAGTTCTAAAATTGATGAATTTTACTAACCATTACTCGGCAAAATCTTGACTGATTTCTCATCATCATCAGATTCTTGTTGGTGTCGTATTTCCCATGTTGGCTTATATTGCAACCAGAGTATTCTGTTCTGTGGTCTTATTTATATAAGTTATGATTATAAATATTAATGAGAAGTTGTATACTAATGTTGCTCTCTGTCTGTCTTGCTGCACTGATTCGGTCATACATACATACATACATACTATCACGCCTGTTTCCCACAGCGAAACGATATGGTCATGTCTTGTGGAAATCGGCAAGACGTGGGAAACTAATGTAAGCCTATAGCCGTGCCGCTCCGCCGGGCCCAGGAAGATGTGATAGTCCCAAGAAATGCTGGGTTGATGTCTTCAAGGATGATATACGTGCCAATGGTTTTACAACAGTTACAACCAAGGATGCTTAAGACCGTGCGAAATGGAGAGAACAAAAAGCCGGAATGCAGACCCCAGGCTTCACAGAATTACAACTGAGGATGCAATTAGAAATATGTACGCTGAGATGAAAGAAAGAATATACGAGTACTACTAACAAATAGATTAGGATAAATCACACCGATTGAGTTAGCTCCAAACTGATTTTAAACTTGAATTATGGAATCTCAACGATACTTAATTGTACATATAATTATACGTCCAGTATAATTTTTAGGACGCTGTTTGGGTTGCCACCAAGATGCAGTGTCTCAGGAATGTTCACAGAGGCCCGTAAAAAAGGCCGCCTCTTTTTTGCATCGGGTGCGGAACAGCTACAACAGCATCCTAAGGATGATAATCCTTGCGTCCCGACTGCCCCATGCTGAAAAATTGCATGCCATGGGTGGCCATAGGTGGTCGCAATTAATTAATTATAATTTATTCTTTGTCATTAATTGTAACTATAGAGATATCCGAAATATAGTGAAAACATATGTAGATAAAAGGAAACACGAGCTAAACAAAGCTTATAAACATCAATGAGACCTCTCCAACCCATCTGGCCAGCGTGGGGGGCGTAGGCTAAATCCTTTTACTGCTCTGGCTAATATATGGCTCTGGTAGTACAGAGAAGGTCGTGCTCCTGCGGTGGAGACTGAGGAGGACCTGATGATGATGGTACTCGTATGTAGATAAACACCCAGGACGATTTGAAAAAGAACATTTTCCAACCTGCCTTGGCTGGGGATTAAACCTCTTTTATCAGCACCTCCGGAGTGGCGGACTGGCGTGTTAACCACTACGCCACGGAGGTCGTCGTGGTTGTTATAGAATGTTTCATGTTTCAGGTAAGATAACAAGAATAACGGAGTGGTCCGTGTTTCGCGTCACGGGCAAGCTTTCGTACTCCATGTTTCTGCTGCACGAAACCTTCACGCAACTTATCGCCGGCTCCAAGACTAACCTTGAGCACTTCGCCTACCTCAATCTGGTATGCGGTTTTGTCTACAATAGCTTTTCTTTATTCTTTAACAGCCTACATCAGGCCACTAGACTAAAGGGCTATCGCAATAAAGGCAGGATTGGCCCATAATCACCATGCTGGGCCACCTGGTCGGTGATCGCAGAAGGTAGTAGAAAGTCGTTGCACAGAGCCGTGTGGTTTTCGGCAGAGTAGAATAGGACCACTCCAATCATCCCGTGGACGTTGTACGAGTAGAAGGCGACTTAGGAACTCGTACAAGCTAAAGAAAGCCTAGACATCAATGAGACCTCTCCAACCCATCTGGCCAGCGTGGAGAGTGTAGGCCAAATGCTCCAGCTGCTCTAGCCAAGTATGGCTCTGGCAGTACAGAGAGAGTCGTGCTCCTGCAGTGGAGACTAGAAAGACCTGATGGTTGCACAAAGGACGCTATCCGTTCTCTAGTAGCCTATAATACCTCCCTTAGTAGTTTCTTACGATACCCCTAGGAGCGGAATGGGGTGGTGACATGTTGTATCAAACTCTACCGTCACCACTCGTTTTCCATCTTAGGCCCACCATGGTACAAGCATTTAGAGTATTCTATTCCCGAGATGGCCCAAGACTACGTGACGAATAAATGTTACCACTGTTTCTCAATTAGTTAATGAATTATAAAATACTTACTTACCTATTTCGTATATCGCGTGATTTATCTATTTAATTTTTAAAAATAGTTCATAAAGGGTTTGTTAAGGTGAAGATATAGGCAAATGGCCTTGAAGTGTGAATTAAATTGTTAACTGGTAAAAATGGTGATAATTTCCATATTGCTCTTCGTCATGCACTAGATAACCCTTTAAATTATTTAATGAACTGCCGTTGAAACTATTATTGGTGATCCGTCTAGATTTAAAACTTGCCGTGGCCACTTTTGGCGGAGGCAAGTTTTAAAGCTAGACGGACTAATGTAAATACTTTCAACGGTGGTTCATAAAATAATTTAAATGGCTATCTAGTGCATGACGAAGAGCAATATGGAAATTATCTCCATATTTACGAGTTAACAATTTATTTCAAATGAGGGCGCCACTTCAAGGTCATTTGCCTATATCTTCACCTTAAGTTCAAAAATGCATTTGCTCGGGTAATACAATTGAAATTGAATTAAAATTAAAAATTCTTTATTTAGTGATAAAAATTACACAACAGATAATCATGAAGAATTAAAATTAAAACAATCAGACACAGTAGCGACACTCCCAATAGTCCCAACTGATGACGTATTCTTGGGTCAATCACGTGACTCAGCTGTCACAGGAAGAGACTACCAGGCGAAGTATATTATAATACCATAAGGCCCTGGAACTTTTCAACCTTTACGTGATTGCTGTGTGTTGTGTTGGGTTTTGCCCTTGCCCTTTTATCTGCCTCGGAAAGGATAAGACGTGATGTGAGACGTCAGGCGGATGTTTTGAGGACCCACTTAAACACGTCATACGTAGGTACGTAGCCTGCGTTATAGTGTCAAGCAATATTAAGCACTACAAAATGATGATATGGTCTAATTACAAGACGAACTAATTAGAATAATACTTTTCTGACCCTATCGCCACCCCTAATGGCAGTCCTCATGCAATGTCAGATGCCTTTAGGCAGCTTAAAAATCAGACACCAGTGTTGGCCACTTCATCATCATCATCATCATCATTTCAGCCGCATGTCGTCCACTGCTGGACATAGGCCTCTCCCAGGAATTTCCAAAATTGTTTAATTGTTTATTGTGATAAAAACGACTTACATCTATTACATTTATTACACATGCATTATATATATAAATATAAGATAAAATAATAAAATTAATAATAATACACAGATACATCAAGCAATAATTTCAATTTCAAAACATAATGTCATAAATTATAAATATTTTCATGTCAATACAATTATTATTTATAATTCACTATCGTCACTATCAAAATGACCGATCTAGAGCGACCTGCGTCCAGCGCTTTCCAGCGACCTTGGTCAGATCGTCCGACCATCTTGTGGGTAGGTGTCCAACGTTTCGCTTGCCAGTACGTGGTCACCATTCGAGAACCCTTCTGCCCCATCGGCCATCGGTTCGTCGCGCTATGTGTCCCGTCCACTGCCTCTTCAACGAGCTAATCCGCTGGGCTACTCGTATATCAGGGACTTTTGTTCTCTTACGAATTTCCTCATTCCTGATTCGATCACGTAGAGAAACACCGAGCATAGCCCTCTTCATAGTTGGCCACTTCACGAAAAACAAATATCTCGAGCGATATAGGCTGTAGGTAATATTTTTTGGAAATTTAAGTATGTTTCTTAATTTTTTAGTCAAAATGACTTGTGTTCTATTTCAGATAATACATCTCTGCGGTATTTTTACCTTGACCTTAATAATATCGATACCATTCTACCTGATGGTCGAGGCACCAGTAAGTCCCTTGCTGAAGCTGATTATCGCTCGATCCACATCTGCTGAACAGTCTACCAGACCAGACCAGATGCCAGACCCTACGAAAAACTTCATCGCAGAAATCGTTAAGAAAAAGAGAAGGAGGGTAGGAGAGGAAAAGACTGCGGAAATTGTAGGAGAAAGGTCTGAAGAAGAGAATGTTATAAAGAGTATTTTAGAGAACGGAGGGAAAGAGAACGGTTGGGATGCAAAAAGGAGCTGATGAAATGAATGTTGTGTTAAAGACCAATAACTGTGAATTATACTCGTAGAATGTTTTGCTAGAAATACATAAATATCTAAGTAATAAATATGTTTGTTTTTGGACAATATTTTATACGAAAACAAAAATAATACTAAAAACCAGCCAAGTGTGAGTCGGACTCGCGCACGAAGGGTTTCGTACTACCATTATCTATACAACATTAGACACTTTATTTAATATCGACCAAAAACGGCAAAAAATCACGTTTGTTTTACGGGAGCCTCCCTTAAGGCGAGATGGGTTCACAGGTCGCAATACTGTTCGTGTTTTTGAAAAATCACTGTAAATAAAATACTACAGTTAATTTCTTAAAAAATTTACATAGGAATCTTAAGGCCATACCTGAATTTTCCGGGGTCCAGTGCTGCCCCCATTTAAAATAAATCATTTCAAAGAAAACGGAGACACCATTAAAAATTTTGTAACTACCAATTCCTAGATAACCCTTCAAAGTATTTTATGAACTACTGTTTACAGTTTATAATGAAAACGTTAAGCTTTACAACGCACATTTGCGAAAAACGGCCACTTTTGGCAAATGTGCGTAGTAAAGCTTAACGTTTTCATGTCTGCGTTTTCTTTAAAGTGATTTATTTTAAATGGGGGCAGCACTGGACCCCGGAAAATTCAGGTACGGCCCTAAGACTTTTTGACAGAAACACGATTGAGGAAAAATCACAAACATACCTCTAAATTTGCCTAAATTTACCTATAAAAAAGATATTACTATTTTATACAATCACCTTTTTATATGACAATTATACCAAAAAATGTACAATCTAAATTATTAGTCGATTTCGCTACTCAAACAATTATAAATATAATACAAAAAAATAATAATCAATAAAACACAGTGAAATATTCGTCGAGAGTGAACAAAGGCCCGGAGCCGTGCTCGACGATATTTCGCTGTGTTTTATTTATTTAATTGTTTGAGTAGCGAAATCGACTAGTAATTTAGATTATACATTTTTTGGTATAATTGTCATATAAAAAAGTTTTTTGTATTAGGTATATTTATAAATTTTTGTGTAGCAAAATTGACGAGTAATTTAGATATATGTACGTACAATCCATCTCACACGAGTAGAAGACAGACGTTTCTTTCACCCGTTCTGGGCGGGTTAGTAGGATATCGACTATAACGGAAGATATCCGCTCGTGACGTACGAAGACATCGCACAATGTCGATACTAGTTCAGTAAGTGCCTTACTCCATCTTCACTCACTCCGTCAAGCCAGGTAATGGAATGTAATCTGTATCAAAATATTGAAAAAAATCTCCCTCCCATCTTATCTTATTAAATCTTGCATTGGGGTTTACATTGGGAAGCACGTCGAACCTTTGGGTTATATTGTTTTTACCCCCTTGCCTTACTCAACCGCCTCGAGATTTCTGAATTTCTGAAGAAGGACTGCATGTCGAGTCGCAGCTACACATGATATGTCTAATTGTCTCCTCTGATTCCTCACACGCCCGATGGGAGATTAATGGGAGGGAGCTCCCATAATCTGCTCTGCTCACTATCGTAATCCTTTTCTTCTTTATAGCTTATATTGGTCCACTGTTAGACTAAAGGCCTATAATCATCACGCTCTGGGCAGACAGGCTTGGTGGTCAGGACTCATTTGTATGAGAGGATGAAATCTTTTCATTGCTCTCGCTAAACGTTTTTATACGTTTTTATATTCTAACTTTCAGCATTTGTCCCATAGTAAAAGTTCATGTTGTCAGATTAACATACATAGGTACATAAACTATCAGGCACGTCTTGAATTTTGAAGTAAACTAAAAGTAAGTAAGTAAGTAATTGCTTTATTTGTACCAACAAAGACACACAATACAATAAAAAACAATAAAATAAAAACAACGAAATTAATATAACACATACATACTAGTCAGGCTGTTATTATGTGTCGCAGTGATACAAATAGGCAGCAGTTCAGCGCGTATCTCACTATAAGAGCAAGGCACTGATTTTCAGCTGCGGCCTGTGGGTTCCCGCGAGTACGTGCAGCGAAACGGTCGTGCCACACTATAGTAAGTAGGTATAGAGTAAAGCGGAATGTATAGTAAGTACAAGCATAATATATTAAAATAAACAGATAAACAAATGTAATAAAATCAGGCGAGGGACTCACAAGATGAAGGATGTAGATAGGAAAAAAAATAGTAGAAGTTTGAAATTGTGCGCTAGGTGGTGCTAGTTTACATTATAATAATATACTTATTGATACTAATCTAAATACTATATGAGAAAGTCTCGTTGACCAGGCAACTAAGATGCTTTTTGAATGTCTAATAAAGATAACTTTAAATATTTTTTGAAAGTAAATTTAGAAGTGAATGATCTTGTTACTAACTACGCTCTGCTACCAAAAATTTTATTAACTACGCTATTGGTACGAGTCCGGCAATCCCACCGGCAACAAACAAACACACAAACAAACCTACGCAGTCTGCTACCACCCTAGATAAGGTCCAGGGAACCTCCTAACCTAATTATAACTTAAACTTAAATCTAATTAAAAGTAATTAAACTAATTACAAACGAGAAACAACTTAGGATAAAACTTACAGCATCCATACCGTCTTCAGGCAGCCTCGCCTGGCCTTCGCGTCGAGCCCGAAGTCCTCGGGGCTGGCGACGGCTTTAGGTCCCACCACGGGTCCCAAGTCAGTGGTGAAGAAAATGGGGTCCCTAAGCGAACCTACCCATGAGCTCATGTGTGTCGCCCCAAACGAATACGTCGTATTTATAGCACCACTTCACCACAGCACAACAAATTTCATCTTCTTCTTGACACTTCAAGATTAAGTACATAACCTAACAGCGGACCGTAACATGCGGTGTCCCTCGCTCCGATTCAAACATTTATCACTGTTTATACATTTATGGGCATCCACGCCACCAAAATTAGTTCCTTTTATAGTCAATTTACAAATACTTCCGTTCCACACGGGCAATAGGCAAAAAACCAACAATTTATAATGACGCAATGGCACGCGTTTCACATTTGACACATATCACTGTTTTTATACGTACTACGAACTATTCCCGGCTCCACGCCGTTACAAACAAATTGGGCACACACAAACAAACAATAATTAGCGATAATTCTTCACGAAATATTCGCAATATACCAAGGACAAAAATGCCGGCATCGGCTTTCTCGCGACGGGCCAGCGAACCAGTCATCAATGATGGCGTCGCTCGAGAGCTTGACGCGACTCATAGCCGGAATATCGCTAAATCGATAATCTTGCCCGTGTTTGTGGAGATCACACGCAGATGGCGCTAGTCTCCTAACAATAAGTACTTTTATCCATAACAGATCTTAAAGGTGGTGGGATGTTATTCCTGCACTTAGTTGCCTGGTAACGGAAACTGCCTTCAAAGGCGACGGTTTTGTAAACATGCTTCATTAATGGGGCTCTAGTCCGTCGTTTACTAGGATTGCAAAATTTGAGCTTCCAGAATAGGTAAGCCGGCTTGTTAAATTTTAAAAGATCAAATATCAGAGTAGCGAGATGTAACTTACGGCGTGCCACCATGTTCAACACACTTGCTTTGTTTAACGTAATATGAGTACGAGGTGGAATAGTAAAACAAAAGCGACAGCAAGCATTTTGTACACGCTGGATCATTTGCCGTGTCTTATATAATAGTCTAAAACATGTTACCTTCTAATACTTAATTCTTTTTAGAGTTCCGTACTTACCTCAAAAGGTAAAAACAGAACCATTATAGGATCACTCACTTACTTGTCTGTCCGTCTGACTGTCACAGCCAATTTTCTACGAAACTACTAAACCGATTGAGTACATACCTATTCAACGTGTAACAAAAAGGGGGTTATCAACCCGAATGGGAGATAACGTACTACTAACTAATGTGAATATATAATAACCTCCTAGAAGCGACTTAACTACATCAAGACTAGCAACTTTTGTTCTATGACTTTTTTTTAAACGTACTTAGCAAGATTTTACATTTTTTAGTTCAAGTTTGCATATTCATCAAACGTACTTAGGTAAGTCTATGTTTCATAGGCGCCGGCGCATGCGCTGACACCACGTGAGCGTAGTACTGCCAATTGCCATAGATTTAAGACGAGTGGAATTGCAAATTTGATTTTGTTCACTTTTGTATGAAAAAAAAACATCAAATTAAAAAAAAGTCATAGGAAAAATATTGTTACTCTTGATGTAAGTATGTCGTGTGACATATCAAATTAAAGGGCTTGTTGTAGGATTTTAAATACATTTTTTATTTTTAAGAAATTTTTTTTTTCATAGTCTCTGCCTACCCCTGTGGGAAACAGGCGTGATAGTATGTATGTATATTTTTAAAGTTATTTTAAAAATAGGTAAAAATTCACTACCTCCCTTATCTCCGAAACTAGCCTTAAATATTAAAAAATATAGACCGGCCAAGTGCGATTTAAACTCGCGTCGAGAGGGTTCCGCGCAATTGATTGAATTATTATAGGTTTTTTTGTAATCTACAAGCAATGAACTATATTTTGAATTTTTTTCAAAATTTTAGGCTCATTAGTTTCGGAGATCAGCCCCCCCCCCCCCTTGTAAATTTTCGTCATCTCTTATGAATAAAATCAAAACTATTTATTTTACAATAATAACAAAAATATATTTGAGATTCTCTGAGTCCTTTCATTTGATATATGACACAGTAAGGTGTGCAAAACTTGTTTTTAATTTCTTAGTTTGTCCCCCGAAAATGACCCTTATTAAAAATAAAATGTTTATTTACTTTGCACATATGTATTTGGGTCATAGGATTACACCATCCTACCAAATTTCACATGATTCGGTCCAGTAGATTGGGAGCAAATTGGCTGTGACAGACGGACGGACAGACAGACGCACGAGTGATCCTATAAGGGTTCCGTTTTTCATTTTTTGTACGGAACCCTAAAAATGAGAATATTGTTCTTGCTATAGATTTCAGGAAAACCCATGCGAAGTACGGAAGCCTCTTCACGCGAGTTTAACTCGCACTTGACCGGTTTATTTTTAATTAAATATTTGAGTAATACTTATTCGTCATTGTTGTCGACAATGTGGCTACATTTCGATCTTGAACTCAACGATATGTCAACATTTCCATTTAGACGCACGGCAGTTTCGCAGCCAAAGTTCGTTGAACGGTGTCTTGTTGAGTTATATTCAGGTAGGTAATGAATTCTAGGTAAAATACAATAGAATATTAAATTATTTTTTTTGGTTCGCTAATTGGCTGAACATCACACAAGTTGGTGTTGGTGTTGCATCGAATGACATTTACAATCACAAAATTTAAAGTTGTTGTTTTTCGTGTATGTAAGTGGCCAACACTGCGTCAGATTTTTCAAGCTGCCTTAAGAATCCCCTTACCCTAGACCGTCCCATACAAACGTAGTCTACGTTTTATTTTGAAACGACATGTCAGAAAGTCAAAAATTTAACTTTAGAGAAATTGCATATATCTAGGGTTATAATTGGTTTTCATAGTCAAAATATGAACTTGAAAGAAAATATAAGGGTGTAAAAGCTTTTCATACTAATGGTCAAAAATGATATAATACACTATATTCTCTTTCAAGTTCATATTTTGACTGTGAAAACCAATTATAACCCTAGATATATGCAATTTCTTTAAAGTTACAAACTTTCACCTAAATCTGACAAGTCGTTTCAAAATAAAACGTAGACTACGTTTGTATGGGAAGCTCTGATTCTGTCTAGCCCTCTGCAACTGACGTGGACTTTTTTCCCCATTTTCGCTGACGTGGTAGACTATCAGACACCTTCTTTTACTTAACCACCTCTTGTAATATCCCATGGAAACCTGTTTTACTGGTCTTTAAATAAAATGTATATATCAAAGAACATATTAAAAGAAAAACAAGTGAAATAAAAGTCATATTTACGTAATCACAGCCTTTATTGCAAATGGCACTTAAAGAACAAAAAATAAGACAGTCTTCTTCTCAAGTCTCAAAAATAAAAAAGTGAAACAATTTTTCTAACATTTCTTAAAGTTTTTATAATTAACATTATATAATCAACATACAAAATAGAAATCTTATAAATCTAACCGTGAGATCATAACTTATTCAGTCTCAAAGTTTTACAATTTTAATTGACAATTTTCACACATAGGCTTCGAACATTGCAAGCAGATAGGTTTTGAGCAATCACAACACACGTATTTAGTTTGACGCTTTAGTTTAGTGGGACAAATAGAGCACAACTTTCTTCCCCCAGCATGAACAGTGTTAATTTTCGGAGGTGGAGGGGGCAGATCTTTTCCCAAAACTCGACAAATGGTCATCCGCAATTCTCTGGGCAACCTTTCATTATAGGCCCTCATTTTCATATGGTCCAAGACTAACTGTCTTGCCATATTTTGTAGAAATACACCCCTTCTCATGTTAGTATCACAATCTTCACATGATTGGTACAAAACGAAACAATTTACACCAATAATATCTAGCATTCTAAAAAAGATTGCCATTGGCCATCTACGAGTTTTCCGAGCACTTGAGTATACTGAACATTTTTTGTCAATTTCATCGACGCCACCCTTGGTATGGTTATAATCAGCTATAATTACTGGTTTATTTGAAACAGGATCATTTTCCTGAATATGATGGGAGGAAGACACTAAAACGACAGCTCTATTTTTTTTTGGTACGTAAGATAACATAGTAAAGTCTTTTGTGAAACCATATAAAGAACTTTCAGCATTTCTGTTTTTGTCCGGTAAGAAGCACGGAGGAATTTCCCCTTTGTTTTTTTTCATAGTTCCCAAGTATGTTAGATTTTTTTTTAATAAAGCTTCCATAAGTTGAATAGAGCTGAACCAATTATCAGCAGTAATATTGCGGTTTGAGCCTTCTACAACCTTAGCAAGCCTCAATACCGATTGCGTTGGCACTGCCATTTTCTTTTCTTGGTCTGAGAGGCCAATGCCATCTGAATTTTTACCATGATAAATGTAGGCATTAAAAGTATAATATGTACGAGCATCACACAAAATCATAATTTTAATCCCATATTTTGCCGGCTTCTGAGGCATATATATTACAAACTTACAACGGCCTCGGAATGGGACTAACATTTCATCAATGCATAAATACGCACCTGGGGAATATAGACGCTGTGAATTAGAAATAAATTTATCAAAAAAGTCTGAAATTGGAGCTAATGGATTTTCCTTCAATCGATCTTGCCTTGTGGTTACATTATCAAATCTCAAACAGTTTATCAGACTAGAAAACCTGTACTTAGACATAACACACCGGAATATTTCATGACCCGTACCATCAGTAGCAAAAACGGTATTGGCATCAGAGGCATTGCATTTCAGTACTGATGAATAGTATAATAAGCCAATAAATGCCTTCATTTCAGTTTCGTTTGTATCTTTTAGCTCAAGTCGACTACTATTTTTGAATTTTAAGCGGTACAAACTTAGCTTTCGATTAGTATGTTCGACTAAACTGTCCATCATAGACTGGTCAAACAATTTTGACCACAGTTCCAAATAACCCTCGAATCGTGTCATATTTGTGCGACGACTCGGTATTCTTACAATATTGTGTGATAGCGTTCTTGATGTCCTAGGACGTTCTTGAGTGTTCCAAATATATCCATTTTTACCTTTGAATACGTCTGCACTAGATGGGAGTTGTACTTCTTGGGGCTGCTGCCTTTCTGTCGTAGATACGCTAAATTCCTGTTCTTCCTCCAAATTAATTTCGTCGTCTTCAATATACTCCGCCTCTGGTTCGTAATTAGGGTCCAAATCTTCATCCAAATCGCTAAAATCCTCATTTTCTTCTTGCTCAAGCCATTCTTCTATTTGTTGATCAGTTGATGCCGTAGCAAACTTCCCAGCAGATGTTCTTTTTGATGTTGACGGTCGATCCATATTGTTTTTTTATAAATAACCTGCAGAATAAAATATTATTGTAAAATAAACTGAAACAATAAAATAAGTAAATATAAAAACAAATAAAATTATATTTAGTATAATACCAAGGTAAATATAAATTAATTCGGTAATTAATAAGTATGTAGGTAGGTATTTACATAATAATAAATAATTAATTTAGTATATAAATATATAGATAATACTAGATGTTACTGGTCTGTGGAACACGTTTACCCAGGACTAAAAGTAGCCTACGTTAGTCTCCAGGTTGTAAACTATAACAAGGCAAACAAATACACTTTCATGATTATATTATTAGTATACTTTTGCAAAGTTTATATTATAAATATAAAATTTACTGACGTTATAGTCTAACAGACACTATGGAAATTTTACAATTTTACTGACGTGGTAGTCTGACAGAAACTTACCGTAATGCTGACGTGGTAGACTGGTGGACACCGCAGCGCCTACGCGCTCACGTCTTGCTTCGGCAACCGCTCCCGCCACACTAGCGGGCAGCACTGGGCACCCTAAGAAGGTACTTGGAACGCGGCAAACAAATCTCGTAAAATAATGTTACTAGAGAAGGTTTTCGATTGTGCGGTGTCTGTGGGACTACCACATCAGTTGCAGAGGGCTAGGGTAAGGCGACTCTTAAGGCATCTGACATAGCTTGAAGACTGCCATACAATGACAGCCGGGACCAACAGCTTTTACGTGCCTTCCGAAGCATGGAGGAGTTCGAGAAATTTTTGTACCACTTGTGGTCACCCATCCAAGTACGGACCACGCCCAGGGTTGCTTAACTTGTGAAAATGCTAGCAATGCGTACTCCCACCGGGCCACCGAGCCCCTAATTTAAAGTAACGACAACATATAACTTAAGGTACAAGAGACGGCCATAACGCCGAAGATAACAGGGGGGTAACTCCATAAAATAATACGATAGTCGTTCGATAGTGACTTCCTATTTATGTGTCAAACCAAATTAGACTTTATCAATAAGTATTAACGCTCAATGTTGCTGAAACGTGGATACGCAGTAACGTACGTCTTGCGTACCGCTTTTGGAGTAACCCTACAGGTAGAGCAGTTCAAATTTTACAAGGTTCAAGGTCAAGGTTACACGCTCAGTTTTTAATTATTCCAGTCCATCAATCTGTTCAAAATGATCGGAGAATGATCGTATAACCCGCGGAATGACAGACTGATTAAAATTCAAATTGTTTTGAATGATGAAATAGTGATGGGAGGCTGATCGCGTAACCCGCTCGTATCATTCTCGCGTCAGTCACCGTACTTTACTACACACCGTACACCAAGGTACGTAAGGTTCATAATAGCTCTTAGCCGTACACGTACTTTTTATCAGTCTGCTGTCATTCTGGATTGACCGTGTAACCGTGAAAATCATCTATCATTCTAGCGTCAGTCACGTCAATCCAGACTAATGAACTGACAAACTGAGCGTGTAACCTACATCTGAGTATTATCATAAGTGAGATCAATTAAGGATTCTGATCTAGATATTTGCTACGCTCGCAAAGAAAACGTGAGATTGTTAATGAATTTTTTTACGCTTTGTTTTTTTTGGGCTACGTGTTTCCTGCCGGGAATACTCTGGGGGTTGAATATATTTGAAGCGTTGCATAGTAACTAGCGGGGCGAGGCTAGTCCCTGTGAATATGTATTGTACGTTGTTTTACACAGTTTTGTTTTGACAATTTTTATTTTTCCGTGTATATATCGTGTTACTCTCTCAGGGGATGCATATACTTGAAAAAATATATATGTCGCAGTTGAATGGTATAATCCGCTAATTCATTAAACCTCTAGCTGTTTGGCATTACAGCTCGGTTTTGTAAAACAGCGAATCCTAATACGCGGAATGGAATGAACGACTTGTATTCATCCATGCGGCTAGAGAAGTTGTTGAACAATTATATCTAAAGAAATTATATACAATTTAGAATGCCTACGAAGTGGCAATGGCGAGCGAGTGAAGCGAGCGTGCCGCGGCATCGGTCGGCGAGTGCTAGAAAAGTTCTATTCATTTTAATAGGTTAGGGCAAACCTATAGCAATAAAAATCGTGGAATAGTTTTCTGGGAAATGAAATTCGATGTCGAAAAAATGTGTATTTTATTAGACACCCAGTTACATTTAATTATGGTAACCCTACACCAAATCCTTATCATGCATGTGCCGCAGTTGGACTGTTTAACGGTTTCGTCAAACAGCGGATTACAGCTACTGTTTCACAAAACCGCTAGCCGTTTGGAAACGTGGTTAGCGGTTTAAATGAACGTAACACGTTGCGCAATCTTAGACAATCCAGCTGAACGATATTCGGCTGTTTAACAAAACCGAGCTGTAATGCCAAACAACTAGAGGTTTCGTGAATTAGCGGTTTATACCATCCAACTGCGACATATATATGATCCGGAGCTTGTGTAAATCGGTCGTAGCATCGTATATTCGTTTAGGAGCTACAATGCAACAGACAGACACACAGACACCTCAAACTCATAACACCCCTCTTTTTCGGGATTAAAAAGGTTAAGTGTAAATGTATTGTATAAATTTTGAGGCATGTTAAATTTTCCAAATCGTAACTAGGTATGTTTGCATACAATCTACGATAGGTAGGATAGGAGAATCTTTGCTTGGTTATTTATTAAATTTGGAATTTCAGTTTACATTAAGTTATTGTTTGTAAATTTATATTCTTTTTTATAAAGCCTCAAATAATTATTTTTCTGTTTGTTTAATGTGTTTCATTCCCAAATAGAATAAAAAAAATAAAATTGTTTATATACTTAGTACAGTACAGCCGACATATACTCGAAGGGCTGACTCTCGACAATATGAACTACTTTCCTTACGTAACAAATAAAGTTTGAGACCTCGAACAACTTACAAATTATTTGTTCACTGAAACACCTAAAAGGAATTGCTAGTTCTGTTGGAATATTAAGGTAAAGATACAGGCAAATGGCCTTGAAGTGGCGCCCTCATTTGAAATAAATTGTTAACTCGTAAATATGTAGATAATTTCCATATTGCTGTTCGTCATGCATAGCCCTTTAAATTATTTTACGAACCACCGTTGAAAGTATTTACATTAGTCCGTCTAGCTTTAAAACTTGCCTCCGCCAAAAGTGGCCACGGCAAGTTTTAAAGCTAGACGGATCACCAAAAATAGTTTCAACGGCAGTTCATAAAATAATTTAAAAGGATATCTAGTGCATGACGAAGAGCGATATGGAAATTATCACCATATTTACGAGTTAACAATTTATTACACACTTCAAGGCCATTTGCCTATATCTTCACCTTAATAGGTAGGTATTTAAATCTCGAAACCAGCAAACGAACTTTGGCTCCATTTATCACACTTACGTTGTTTGACGAAACTACAAAAAAGTACATGAAATATGAAATGTGATGCATCCTTCTGTTTTTCTTATTCACTTCTTTAGTTTATCAAGATGCTGTGGTTAATATTTTTACCTTTGCTCGTCCAGAATTGTTTGGGTTTCGAGCTGACTGGTGAGTAGACCTAGGCAGACACTTATCATTTTTAGCTCACATACCATTATCGTATTATTATACGTTTTAGGACAAGAAGGTAATAGCAACTTCATGCATTTTTGCCTTGTCTATCATCTATACTTCTATACTAATATTATAAAGAGGAAAGATTTGTACCTATTTTTGTATGTTTGTATGTTTGTAATGAATAGGCTCAAAAAGTACTGGGCCGATTTAAAAAATTCTTTCACCGTTGGAAAGCTACACTATTCCCGAGTGACATAGGCTATGTGTGTACCACGGGCGAAGCCGGGGTGGACTGCTAGTAAATTATAATATTCTTCTCTCGTTTATACATCGCGTACCTAAGTATTTCTCATTTCAAATTTAATTTCACCATTCCACCATCGGACAACACGACGTGGACAGGGATTCCACCCATTTGTGGTCGATATTCCTCCTCATCGTACCTCTCGATTCGCCTCCTCCTTCATTGTGCGAACCGCTAAGGTGTGGAATTCCCTCCCTGCGTCGATGTTTCCCCATACATATAATTTAGGGATTTTCAAGGCAAGAGTGAATAGGCATTTTTTGAGTCTGCGTGATACACCTTAGACCTCATCTTAGCTTCCCATCAGGCTAGATAGAGATCAAACGCACTCAAATTTCTAATAAAAAAAAAAAAAAAAATTACACATATAAGTTGTATATATTTTTGTAATCCTTGAATTTTTTTTTTAAGAATTCCCCACTCGATAGGTTTGAAACGATTTTTAATGCCGTGCAATTTGGCGCCAAAAATCCGCCATTTTGATTTCCAATAATTTTAATATATCCTATGTTACTCTAGTGATTAAGACGAATCTAACCATGAATAATTATGTAACATTAAAATCGGTTTAGCCGTTTAGTAGTTACTATTGAACATAGAATTATAGGGACAAACATACAGGTCAAACACATATACCCTCCATTTCGGTTTTGCCGCATTCGGGTAAAAAAGAAATCAAATCGGGTTTTTAGTTTTGGAGGAGAATCAGGGGACTATGAAAAGTTGATTTTTTGTGCTTTTCATAGGTATTTTGGGTCCTATCGCACTCGCTCGGTTGTTATTCGGGTACAGCACAGCGCGACAGCAATAGTAAAATTTAATACCTATGGATTTTTCAATGCTCTCGACCTTAGTGTTTTCTCTTACGACAATGATGTGACATTAGGTACCTACATCAGTTTCTATTTATTATTTACTTATACTGTTTCAGACGAAGAACATGACAGACTACCACAGGTGTTCTCCTTGGAGAACTACGACAAGTGTATCCGGTACAATGGAACGTACTGCCTCCTGGGGCTGGAACTTTATGCAGAGGAGGGCAACGACTTGATGGCGTTCATAAGAGTATGTACTTTATAAAGAACAATAGATTATAAGTTATAACCTCTCATAAAATATACTAAAACTATTTTAGGGGGAACTTAGTCCATGATACTGAACGACGTACTTTCCATACGAATTCGATTAGCTGATCGGTCAACTTGTATAGAAGGCCAAAAACTATTTTTTATATTTCGATATATGCACCTTGGGGAAAGTTGTTCAGTATCATTGAATTGTAATGAAATGAATTGTAATGGTGAGGTAGGGGAGGGGAGGTGAGGTGAGGTGAGGTGAGGTGAAGTGAGGTGAGTTGAGGTGAGGTGAGGTGAGGTGAGGTGAGGTGAGGTGAGTAATATCATGCATGTCAAATAATTTACAATATATATTTTTTACATTACAAATTAATAAAATAAAATAAAATAAAAATTACAAATAAAAAGAGACTCCAACGTCTCGCCGCGAGGCAGGGTACCCAAAAGGCTGGCAGCATTACCCCTCTGCACCGCGGTAGAAATCCTTTGTGCAAAGTAGCTGCCCGCCCTCGGATCAATATATATTATATATATAATTATTATTTATTAATAATTATGTCAAATGATGATATGGGCGCTGCATGTCAAAATCATCGTCGCTCGCACTGACAATCGTAGTATATTCATAGTGTTTACGCTTTAATATTATACTTGTTTTTTACATTAAATTGTTCTGTACGTACTTCTGCCTTCCTACTAAATATGTAACTGTCCTCTGCCCTATAGTGTTCGACTGGAAGATATACACATACAATAAAGGTTTTTAAATAAATAAATAAAGGTATAGTGACAAAGAGAGTGACAATAAGAAACTGCTATGCCTGTCAACCAAGATCACGCATTATCTACGTGTTTTGTTTCCACACAATGACGTCCAAAAAACCTTGCTTTATGAAGGCCGAAAGGCAATTTCATGGCTAAATGTGTTTTTTAACTACATACATTACATATACATACATACTACATAGCCGCAAGACTGAAAGGCCACTTTTAGCGTGATTGTGGGCTATTAGGTGAAAAAGGAATCAAAATAGTGATGGGTTGCTAACCGCATCGCCTTTTAACATGATTTGCATTTTCGCCTATACCCTCGATTGGCTTCTACGATCTGCGCGGGAAGAAAAGCAGCTGGTACATTCTTAGTTTTTTCTTTTCTTTCAGACCAGCAACCTACTTACGTTGTAAAATTGTATTCGTGTACAAAAGCCAATTATGATTTTTTTGGCCTTTGGGGCAAAAATTGGGGTTTTTATTTTTAACACCCCACCAGCCTCCAGCACGTCTGTCTTTGGCATCGTATCTAAAGGATCGGCCGATTTTGATAGGGCTTTTATTAATTTGGCTGGCTCTGTTTGTTGTTGTCTGCTTTTTAGGTCAAAACTTGCAAGTTAAATTGCCAGCCCGGTTTCTGATTGAGATGAAATTTTGTATTCTAATGTAAATCAGATGACAAAGCAATATTTTTTTATTGAGAAGCTGATCTGATGATGGAGCCGGAAGGTGCCTATAGGAACCCTGTAATAAAACGACGGAACGAGTTTGGGCTTATTACATTTGTCTTCATAAGTACCTAAGCCTTACAATAAAAATTTTTTTTTTCGGGTAATTAATTTTACGGTCTAGTTACTAATTTCAATTTAAGTTTACGACATATTAACATATTATTACTTTGATTCTCCGAGACGGCAAAATTTATAAAAAGCTAAATTATTTTCAGAACTACTCTCAAAACCACCACGTGAAGCACTTCAACTACTCTTTTCTGGAGCGAGGAGTCTGTATCTCCACTACTTGCAAGGAGTTCATCGGAGATCTGGACCTGGACGACCCAGCACAGCGGCACCAGGTTAGCCATATCTTCTTTACAGCCTATCTGTCTGTTGATGGAGCTGTCTGAGTCTATTGCGTTTGTTTAAATAATAATCTTAGGATTGTTTCTGGTCTACCCTTTGGGTTGCGGAGGTTGGACGGCAGTCGCTCTGGGTAAAAACCAGAAACCTCGTCAAATCACCTAGGTTAGGTGGCGGACCCCGGGCTCTGAAGCGTTACCACTGACGATGCAACTGGGAATACGGGAGGATGAGGAGGAGGATCTGTCTGTTGCTGGACTTATGCCTCTCTCAAAAAAGAGAGGCTTTGCTCATGATCACCAAGCAAGCACCACAGACGGGGAAGCTAGGATGCCACTGCTGCCCATTTTCGGTTCCATACTATACCGTTCTCTGTTACATACTGTACCGTTTTCTGTTACATACTTTATTGTTCTCTGTTACATACTGTACCGTTCTCTGTTATATACTGTACCATTCTATATTACATACTGTACCGTTCTCTGTTAAATACGGTACCTTTCTCTGTTACCTACTAAACCATTCTCTGTTACATACTATTACCTCCTATAATTGCCTTTTGCCCCATGGAAGAGGAAAGCGATAGTGATAACTTTGAAAAGGGTGATAAATTATATTTTACATTGCCGTCGCCATAAAATATGAACAAATAAAACTAAAAGTATTGTAAGGATACTAAATTACTTTTCCTTAGGAACATAATAGGTATTATGAATCAAAATATGAACATATAAATACGTTCTTAAAAACTAGTACCTTGATTTTTTTTTTCTATTTTGCTATGTGTTCGACTGGCAAAGTTTTTTAATTTTAGGGTTCCGTACAAAAAATGAAAAAACAGAACCCTTATAGGATCACTCGTGCGTCTGTCTTTCCGTCCGTCTGTCACAGCCAATTTTCTCTGAATCTACTGAACCGAATCAGGTGAAATTTGGTAGGATGGTGTAATCTTATGACCCAAACACATATGTGCAAAGTAAATAAATATTTTTAAAAAATAAGGGTAATTTTCGGCGGACCAATAAAACAAAAAGTTTTGCTAACCTTACTGGGTTATCTATCAAATGAAAGGGCTCGTTATGAGGATCTCAAATATATTTTTGTTATAACTGTAAAATAAATAGTTTTGATTTTATTCATGAAAGAAGACAAAAATCTACCATCGGAGATTAGGGGGGGGGGGGGGGGCTGATCTCCGAAACTACTGAGCCTAAAATTCTGAAAAAAGCACAAAATATAGTTCATTGTTTGTAGATTACAGGAAAACCTATAAGAATTCAATCAATTGTAAGGAACCCTCTCCACGCAAGTTTAACTCGCACTTGGCAGGTTTTACTATTTGTAAAAATGGTTATAATTGTAAAAAAGTTTGGAAAATCCAAAAGTGCACGCATCATAGCGGTTCACAAATAAACGATTTATCTATCTATCTATCTATCTATAGCGGTCGTTCACATTTAAAAAAAATTTATATATATAGATATACAGTATACAGTGGTATATTAGTTTTTTATAAATTATAATTAAACGACAGTACTTAGAATGCTAATATTAACTAGGAATCAGCACAGTGTAATACTTTATATATTAAAAACAAAAGTATTCCGGTAAGATGAATTTTTCGACCAATTTCTCTGCCACATACATGGTCACATAAACACAGACTCACGGACGTCCAAGAATGATTAGTTTTAATGTTATTATTTATTATATTAAACAAATTAATTGCTATGTGCTAGACAGATTATTTAACTTCATATTAGTGCACTCATATTATCCTGTAAGTGTTATATTAAAAAAAAAGTCATTTAAGTTTCGAAAGACTAGGTTTTTTGACATGTCGAGAGTAGAGCACTACCTCAACGCTCCGCTTATGAGGCGTGCAATACCTCAACGCTCCGTTTATGAGGCGTGCAATTTTAAGGTTATTTTGTTAGATTGATTTTTTATCTTTGATCAGGTGGTGCAAGCGTGCAGTACCCACAGCGTCTGGTCTGAGTACGGCTTGTATGCCAATGTCACCATGGAACTTTGTGAAAAACAGTCAAAGGGAATAGACATCGATCAAGCAGACCGGGTGGTTCTTGGTGTGATCCTGGCGGTTTTGGCTCTAAACTTGGTGGCTACTGCATACGACTTATACGTTACTGAAGAGGAAAAGAAGAGGTTTGGAAAAGGTATGCACTGAACAGAGTTTAGAAGCAGAGACATAAATAAAAAAAAAACTAAAATTCTTACAGAAAAGTATGTTTATCCAGTTATTGCATGTAGTTACTGTACCATTCCATGTAACATACTCTGTCCGTTCTCTGTAACATACTGTACCGTTCTCTGATATATACTGTACCGTTTTTAGTTACATACAATAATAATACCTGTAATAATAAAGCATGCAGTAACCGGCAATAATATATATACACTAGCTGACCCGGCAAACGTTGTTTTGCCAAATAAATTATTTCTAGGGAATGGGTGGACAACCCTAATCACTTAGGGGTATGAAAAATAGATAGTATAGCCGATTCTCAGACCTACTGAATATGCATAAAAAAATTGATAAAAATCGGTCAAGCCGTTTCGGAGGAGTATGGTAACTAACACTGTGACACGAGAATTTTATATATAAGATATATATTGGAAATGTGCTGATTAAGCCTTTTCATTCGATACCGAAAATGGTATGATTGGATTGATTTAATTTTTTATTCATTACTTTTTCGCCACTAAATAGAGGGCACCATATTGAATTTAGTGTGCACGTATCCTACAGCCAGCGGATAGACGGATAGATAGCGGATAGCCAAGACGCGTTTAATTCTAACGATACCTCATTCGTCAAGGTACTAGAAGATACGAGGGATATACATAGCGCAAACTCATAGCCTCATAGCCTCATAGCAGAGTCGGATAAACATTAATCCCATTTTTAGGGTTCCGTACCCAATGGGTGCAAACGAGACCCTATTACTGAGACTCCGCTGTCTGTCCGTCTGTCACAGGGGCTCTATCTCTTGAACCGTAATAGCTAGACACTTGAAATTTTCACCGATTATGTATTGCTGTGGCCGCTATGAAAACAAATACTAAAAATAAGATAAAGTTAAAAATTAAAGGGGGTCGTCATACAAGAAACGTGTTTTTTTTCAGCGTTTTTAACTCGATCTTTATAATGGCATTAATTAGATACTTGAAATTTTCACCGATTATGTATTCCAATTACCACTATAACAGCAAATACTAAAAATAAGATAAAGTTAAAAATGAAAGGGGGTCGTCATACAAAAAACGTGTTTCTTCAGCGTTTTAAAACATCGTACAGTGGTACGGAACCCTTCATGTACGAGTCCGACTCGCACTTGCCCGTTTATTAAATTTATTTGCTAGTTTGGATAAAAATATACCTAACATTTTTGTAAAATACTTATTTGTTTCAGGCAGGAAAATGCTCATGTGTTTCTCGATTATCGGGAACTACAACTACTTGGTGTCTCCGGGGCGCACGGACTCCAAACACGAGGCATTGAAAGGAATCAACGCGATTAGGTGATACACTGTGCCATTCAAAATGGCGAAATAATCGTCGAGGCTCTGTTGGTATCTAAACTATGTAATACATGTGTGGTTCTTTCTCTTGCACTGTTCATGCCAGAGTACATTTGTATCAAGTTTACACCAGTTCACACCTTTTATTAATACCAGCCCGTTAGTATAGTATTTTTTATTTATTTATTAAGGCTTGACGCTACTGCGTATTTAGCCAGGAACAAGTTAATAAAACGTGGGAAATTCTTTTTTCCTAACAAGTTACAATCAAGTGAGAACGTTAAGCTTTACTACGCACATTTGCGAAAAACGGCCACTTTTGGCAAATGTGCGTAGTAAAGCTTAAATTTCTCATTATAAACTGTAAACAGTAGTTCATAAAATACTTTGAAGGGTTATCTAGGACTTGATAGTTGCAAAATTTTAAATGATGTCTCCGTTTTCTTTGAAATGATTTATTTTAAATGGGGGCAGCACTGTACCTCGGAAAATTCAGGTACGGCTTTAAGGGAGCTTCTGGCGACAAATCTATACGAGTCCACTGGTTTTCATAGCCGATTGAGTGGCGGACGACGCCCAAAGACGCCCACACAGTCCGGGAAACAAATATCACTACAGCCGTATTACGACTGTCCACTTTAACTATTTCACATATTGTTCATGAGCATGAGCATTTATAACACCAATTTCATACTATAAAGTCCACTAAAATCAATTTGTAAAATAATTTTAAGAAAACCCCAACCGAACCCCTTGACTTCCCGCCAAAAACCCCCGTATAGTAATTTACAGGGTGGGCTTGAAGACAACTTTTTTTGCCGCCATTTTGTTTTGGTGGCAAATATATATCGCTGTACGATACGACGTTCACCTTTTCCTAAATAAAATTCAGTTCTCTCTCTCTCTCTCTATCTATCTATATTTAAGAGCTATGCTCTTGTCGGTGGAGTATGAATTCTCTTCCATTAGTCTCTCTCATCTGCCAGTTGTTTTACTTCGCTGTACGACACGACGTTCACCTTTTCGTTTATCTGTTTCATGTAGCTATGTCTCGGTCTTCCTGGTCCTCGTTTCCCTTCTATCTTTCCTTCCATGATAGTCTTTATGAAGTCGTCATGTCGTAGCAGATGACCCAATATCTTTCCTCGTCTATTCACCAATGCACCTTTTCTCCCTTACTCTTTTCAGGACCTCCTCATTTGTAATTTTTTCAACCCAGCTTATCCGTTCCATCCTACGCCAGCACCACATTTCAAATGCTTCTATTTGTTTCTTTTCTTTTTGAGTCACAGTCCATGTCTCGCAGCCATATAATGCAGTAGTCCAGATATATATGTTATATATAAACGTTTTCGTGACGATTTTGATATCTTTGCTGTTAGATGTTTTTTTTCTGTAATTAAATACAAGTTTAAACTTACTTTGGGCTGTCTAAATGATTTGTCCCCATCTTATATTAGTATCCATTAACACTAGTTTAAACTTACTTTAGGGCTAGCTCAACCAGGGTGATTTGAGCCTATATATTTATTTACCTTTTTATTTATTACTAGCAGTCCACCCCGGCTTCGCCCGTGGTACACACATAGCCTATGTCACTCGGGGATAGTGTAGCTTTCCAACGGTGAAAGAATTTTTTAAATCGTTCCTCTTTATAATATCAGTGTAGATAACAACAGCTCATGTAGTTCTTATTTTTACAGAAACGGCGGCTCTATTTCCGTTATATTTGGGCATGCGGCGCTGGTTCTCTTTGGAGGGTTTATTGACAATCCCCATGATTTAGAAAAGGTAATTAAAATCAATAGCATTTAGAAAAGGTAACTAAGATCCATAACTTTTAGAAAACGTAACTAAGATGCATTACATTTAGAAAAGGTAACTAAGATTCATAACATTTAGAAAAGGTAACTAAGATCCATGACATTTAGAAAAGGTAAGTAACTAAGATCAATAACATTAACCTTATCTGTGCCGCAGGTAGTGTTCGAGAAACAACTAGCTGGTCAGGGTCGACCAATCGTGGCAAAAAATAGTAGAAAGAGCATTGTCTGGTTTGCGCCACGATAATATTTACGCACAACAATGACAATTCGCGTAGTGTAGGACTCCAGAGCAAAGGTCTAAGTCATGGCTGAAAACAAGTATATTTTTTTACAACAATAATATTTTTGTTTTCTTTACTTGACAATTTTGTTTAAAAACATGCATTTACTTTTTAGTACTTAATATTTTTATATTTATTTTTTGTGATTGTATCGTAAACGGAGCAGTATCCTTACTGTATTTATTTTAAGATTTATGAATAATCGACGTGATAAACCACTTTAAACACACAAATAAGAATGAATTACCTAGTAATTCATTCTTATTTGAGTGTTTAAAGCGAGTTGCCGTAACCGTTTCCCAGAGGGTAAAAGCCAGTGGAGTCGATCTTTGTCTAAATGTTTTTCCCACGGGCCTGCTCGCGGGGAATAAGTAATTGTCTTATCTATACGTAAATTATACACTAAACTAATGTTTTTTTTTTTAATTTGCCAAACAATTTACGCAGATGAAGTCGTGCATTAGCTCGTTATAAATATTTTAGTGTTTAAAGTGGGTTGCCATAACCTTTTTAATATCATGCATCAACTATTGTTGATATCAAGAGTAAGACTAACTTTGACTTCCTCAAAGTAACAACTAAATCCATTAACTTTAATGGAAAAACCCTATTTAATCGAGGTCTGATTTTTTCAAAATGGTCTACATGGTCTTCACGATCACCATCATCATTTCAGCTGCATAACGTCTACTGCTGGACATAGGTAGACCTCTCCCAAGAATTTCCAAAATGACTAATGTAGAGTGGCCTGCATTCAGCGCTTTCCACCGACCTTGGTCAGTTCCTTTTTGCCCCAGTGGCAATTGGTTCGTAGCGCTATGTGTCTCGTCGCCTACTGCCACTTCAACGAGCTTATCCGCTTGGCTAAGCAATATAATACAATACATACAATACTGCACAGAAGTAAAAAATAGAACATAATTATCCTAAAAACTAGGAAATGCGCAAAAGGCGGCCTTGTCAGTATGTCAGTGACTTTTGTTTTTCCACTGGTATGACACTTCATAGATTCAGAGTAACATATATATATACCTACTACTACTACAAACGAAATAATTTATCTGTACACACGTCGATGTGTAAGTTCTATACTTAGGGTCGCACCGCAGAATTAATTTACTTACCTACCTACTAACGAGTTCGACATATTTACGATTATATCTTTCCATACAGGGAGATTTACGAAGACTATGACGTAAACATTTTTTTTTATATTTATTACGAGTAAATGTTACAGAAAAGTCGGAAACAGCTACATAATATTTTTGTGTATTCTCTTGTGTACTCTCCCGCCAATGCGAGAGAGTGAGAAGGGTATATATAACGTCTAACAAAATATACTGAAACTATTTTAAGGGTGAATTCAGACCATGATACTGAACAACTTTCCCCAAGTAACATATAACGAAATATGAAAAATAATTTTTGGTTTTCCATACAAACTCGGATCAGCTGATCGGTCAACTTGTATGGGAGGTCAAAAATTATTTTTCATATTTCGATATATGTTTCTTGGGAAAAGTTGTTCAGTACCATGGACTGAATCCACCCTTAAAATAGTTTCAGTATATTTTGTTAGACCCTGTATATATCAATCGGCGTTCAAGATGGTTGCTGGATAATAACGTGAAATTATATTGTTGCTTTGTTTACCTGTTTTCATCACTCGGAAATCTATTAAATATAGGTACGTTCTTTGTTGTATTCGGTGGATAAACAATTATTAAATGCGCATCTTCTCACCATGATGGTTACTACTGGTTGACAGTTCTCAAGAGAAGACACGTGGCTAGTAACGAACCCTGGTTTAGAGCGCAATAAGGGGCACATAGTGCGGAGAAGAGGTGCGGGGACGCCAATTTGCGAGAGACGCTGTGAGATTCCATTCTGTTTCTACAAATCACATAGAGAAACACCTCGGTGTTTCTCTATGTGATTTGGTGGTGAGAGTATTGGAGAGGGTTATGCTCGCATAATTTACTCCATAGCGCGTTGAGCGACCTTAAGCCTTCTTATTAGACCCACGTGTCGCGTGGGATGGGATTCGAACCCACGCGTGCTATGCACGCGTGGGTTCGAATCCCATCCTCGTCGCCAATTATTATATTTTGGAATAAAACTCGCAAATTAATTAACTGCGGCTTTATTGTAATAAGCAAGTTTGACAATTTCAACCCTTCACGGACGAATACCCAACATATGACATATGTCACAATGACATTAGATCGTCGTAATCGGCACAGAAATAAAGAAGCAATAATCCTTATGCCTGCAATCCCAACTATTTAAGTATACCACAAGAGCCATAAGTCATTACTGGATTCATGATAAAAATTATATTTCCCAGGGTTTCCATTCGCCGCTTTTCGAGATGACGATCAATGGCACGTTCGTAGTGCAGATATTCTTCGTGATCGCCAGTTTCCTGCTCGTCTACAACCTGGAGGTGGCCTCCGAAACCAAGAAGATCACGTGGTGGAGTGTCCCGAAAGTCTTGCTGTTCCGGTTTTGGAGGTAAATTATAAACAGTTTTTTGAACTAACTTCAAAAAGGTTTAGGCTATCAATTTGGTTAACAAATGATATAAGTACAAAAGCGAAGGAATGTTATCAAAATCTTTTTACTATTTTGTTTTATTTTGGCCTTTCAACAATATAACTGGAAAAATGGGAAAAAATTATTACCCAAGTAAACAATTCATGATCAGGTCTTTTTTAGTCTCCACTGCAGGAGCACGACCCTCTCTATACTGCCAGAGCCATTTGTTAGCCAGAGCAGTCAGAGGATTTGGCCTACACGCTCCACGCTAGCCGGATGAGTTGGAGAGGTCTCATTGATGTTTATAAGCATTGTTTAGCTTGTGTTTCCTAAGTCGCCTTCTACGACATTCTCGGGAAGACTTGGAGTGGTGCTATCTACTCTGCTGGGAACCACACGGCATATGTAAACAATTATTGCTTTGCTTTTATGTGACTTTGTGGTGACTGGAATTGAAGTCGGTTCTGTACCCGACTACGCGGTGAAGCCAAAAAGATGATTATGTCATATGTGTTTAGCTGCAACTGGCATCCTCTTTCAGAGTGCAGTGTTCAGGTCAGTGGCGCCTGAATTATGCAGGTATATAAGCGATACTCCATCACTATTCTATTTTGATTCCCTTTTTCCACCATCACCCTTAACTTGGCCTTCGGGTCCTATATACCGCTATAGGCTCTGTAGACTCCGTGAGTGTCATCATAATCATCTGGTCTTTTAGTCTCTACTGCAGGAGCGCGACCTCTATGTACTACCATAGCCATATATTAGCCAGAGCAGTCAGAGTATTTGGCCTACACTCTACACGCTGGCCAGACGGGTTGGAGAGGTCTCGTTGATGTTTATAAGCTTTGTTTAGCTTGTATTTACCAAGTCGCCTTCTACGTCATCCACGGTAAGACTGGGAGTGGTCCTATTATACTCTGCCGGGAATCACACGGCAGTGCCGGAAACCACAATGCATTGACGTGACGACGTGCACGTGACGTGATAGTGTATAGTTTTTCATTTATTTTTCATCTGTTATTTGTTCAGGCTGACCCCACCTTTGGCACTGCTCGTTGCGTTTTCCGCCACGTGGATGCGGCATCTCGGCTCCGGTCCGCTGTGGAGCCGCAACGTGCTCTCCATGGTGCACGACTGCCGCCAGTACTGGTGGACGCACCTGCTCTACATCAACAACTACTGGCAAGAGAATCGGTTCTGCGCCATACACACATGGTAAGTTTAGATAAGAATTCGCTACGATACTGCATGCCATATGCCACATGCATGCTGTTGCTGCATCTTTCAAACCTTATTCCTTCATCTCATCCAGTCCACTTTTCATTCTTCATTTCATTTCAAATTTCGTTTCATTCCATTTTCAAATCATTTACACACCTTGCTTCATAGTAATATATTATTAAAAACCAATAAAAACGCGCAATTGTTGTCTTTGATTTAAATAGTAATTTTAGTTCTTTTTACTTATACTATTTTAAATGTGAGTAGTATCTTAATGAGGCCGATAGTAAATAAGTATGAAGTTTACGTATAATATAATATAGTACATATTAAATAAACTGGTAAAGTGCGAGTTAAACTCGCATGAAGAGGGTTCCGTACTTCTCATAGATTTTCCTGTAATCTACAAGCAATGAACTATATTTTATATTTTTTCAAAATGTTAGGCTCATTAGTTTCGGAGATCAGGGGGGGAATGGTCAATTTTCGTCTTCTTTGATGAATAAAATCAAAACTATTCATTTTACAATAATAACAAAAATATATTTGAGATCCTCATAACGGGCCCTTTCATTTGATATATGACGCAGTAAGTTTTGCAATTTTTTTTTATTTTCTAATTTGTCCTCCGAAAATTACCCTTATTTAAAAAAAACTATTTATTTACTTTGCATATCTGTGTTTGGGTCATAGGAATACACTATCGTACCAAACACCTGATTTGGTCCAGTAGATTCGGAGCAAATTGGCTGTGACAGACGGACGGACAGACAGACGCACGAGTGATTCTATAAGGGTTCCGTTTTGTCAATGCACCCTGTGGTTGACATGCAACCATCTCAAAGATGTGGACTACTGCAAAGATGTGGATTACTGCAAAGATGTGGTGGTCCTAGAAAAATATTTTCATAGTACTTCTTCAGTGAAAACGACACTAAATAAAGGTTAGTAACTGACTGTTAAACTCTGATTACGTATATGTAGGTATTCTACTTTCGTTATAGGTATATATTTGCTTTTTCTCATAGATGAAGATGAAAAGAAGAAATGCTACACGGTGTACGGTAATAGTTTAATCTCTGGCGATATACTTGGATCCCTTGCTTTACTCAGGATTCCACCGTAGAATCCCTCGCTTCGTTCGTTTTGCTCTGCATTCAAAGTAGCGCCCTCGCGTTAAAACCTCTACGCCTTGTAGCACAATCTACTATTAAATTCTTATTATAACGAAGTTGTGTGGGAACTCGCCTAGAGCGCCGGGACTGGTCGACGCCCCACACGACTCCAGCTCCGATTCCGACTTGACGCAATTGAATTCGACTTTATTATTCACTTGTGAGTATCTTATTTATTTTGGCAGGCACTTGGCAGCCGACACTCAGCTGTTCGTTATGGCCCTTGTAGTCTACGTGCTCACCAAGAAAGAAGGCCGTAATGAGGTGCTGACGTCCTTGCTCATCCTTGGCATCATAATGCCTCCGCTGTCGGTGTGGCTGTATGACCTTGATCTTACCTTCACTTTCTCACCCGAGTAAGTATAAGCATCCAGTCAGCGTGCCAATGTTCCAGGCATGTCCACGACTGACACGACAACCCTTGTCCACTACAATAGGGCGTGGTCCTAATTGGCAACGATAGTACGAGTTAACAATGCGATTTTATCGCAATATTTATTTAGTGTGTCCTAATTAGAGCTTGCAAGTCATCGCACGAGTGTAACAAATGCTTAATAACGATCGTACGATGGTTTTGATCGTGCGCTCGTGCAATCAAAGGTACCAATCTCTTTGAGTGTCCTAATAGACCAAGATCCCAGAGCGATCAGACATTACTTATTTTCACACGGACGAAATCTCAGGTTCTCAGTTAACTAGCGTCTCGTATGCTTTGTAATACCTGCGTGGTTTTGAAGCTCGCCTTGTGACACCTGGGCAGATACCAGGTAAGAAAGGTAACTAAAAAGAAGAGTAATGGCTGTTTTTTTTACATATATTGTAAAATATTATTCTTAAGTAGTATCCATAATTGGTAACTTAATAAATGCAAACGGATCTGTTTTACCATTATTTCTCTCGGATCATAATACAGCGCAATTGTTAATATTCGAAGTACAAACAAAAACTAAAATTCCAAAATTTATGTTTATATATATATATATATATATATATATATATATTTATCATAAAATATAGTATCGTTAAGTTAGTATCCCATAACACAAGTTTTAAAAAAACTTACTTTGGGGCTAGCTTAATCAGTGTGATTTGTCCCTATATATTTATTTATTTATTATTTATTTATTTATATTTAGAAGAACATACTCTGATGAAAACATAAAAAAATTTAAAAGCTATCTCGCGAGCCTCTCCTTCAAAGAAGTATATAATGAAACTGACCCAAACTTAGCATTTAACATATTTTATGACTGGTTTTGTTTATTATACGAACAATGTTTTCCTGTTGTCAGAGTAAAAATAAACACACAAAAAAAATTAAACTGGATGTCACGTGGAATAAAGAAAAGTTGTGCGATAAGCAGACATTTAAGATGGACATACTACTCAAGCAAGACAAAACGTGACAAATTGAAATATAAAAACTATGCTAAACTTTAAAAAAAATGTATATTTCAAGCGAAAAAAGAGACAAATAAAAAGTACGTACAAAATTGTAGAAAAAAACACATATGTAAAGTTACGTGGAAAATAATAAAAAATGAAATTGACAATACATCACAATATCCTAATTTTATAGAAAAAATCGAACACAATAATGAAATTATTGACGATTCTAATACAACTTCCAATATATTTAATAAACATTTTACTAATGCAAATGATAAATTAAATAAGAATAACAATTTGAATACACACTTGCCTGCTGCATTACATAATTCTATATTCTTGATGCCAGTTGACGAACACGATATTAGAAAGATTATTGAATCACTAAATAATACTAGTGCGACAGGTTATGATGATGTATGTACTCGTATAATTAAAACGTGTAAGGAGGAAATCAGTTCTGTTTTAGCATATTTAATAAACTTTTCAATTGAAACAGGCACATTCCCCGAGAAGTTAAAACTATCAATAGTTAAACCATTGTTTAAGAAAGGAAAAAAATCAATATGTAGCAATTATAGACCGATAACATTAATACCTATTATTTCAAAGATATATGAGAAAGTGATGCACGACAAATTAATTTCATTTTTTAATAAGTATAACATACTCAACAAGAGCCAGTATGGATACCAAAAAGGAAATTCCACTAGTTCCGCTACTTTTGACTTAATAAACACTGCTCTGCACAGTATAAATGAAAATAAATATACATCGATACTATTTTTCGATATGTCAACAGCATTTGACCTTGTTTTACATAAGTTACTAATAAATAAACTAGAAAATTATGGAGTCAGAGGCAATGCATTAAATTGGATTAAATCATACTTACAGAACAGGACACAGAGTGTAGAAATAACACAATTAGAACATAATAAGTTTGTAAAAAAGCATAGGTCTAATTATAAAGAAAACAAGTGTGGTGTTCCACAAGGTAGTATTCTTGGGCCCCTTCTTTTCCTAGTGTACATAAATGACCTCCCAAATACCATAAACCACAAAAGTATATTGTTCGCTGATGATATTTCAGTAATAGTGACTACAAAAAAAGAAATGACTATAGATAAACACAAAGATGACATAAATAATACTATAAATACAATTGTTGACTGGCTTATAAATAATAATTTGCAAATTAATATTAACAAAACATATTTTATAAATTTTAATAAATTGAAAAATGAATTAGATATAGTTTTCGATAACCAAAGAATAAGAGCATTAGATAATGGTATATTTTTGGGCATAACTATAGATAGTAAACTAGATTGGAAGAAACATGTAGAAAATGTAAGCAGTAAAATTAACAGATTTTCATTTGCTCTTTACAAACTTGCAAAAACAACTTCCAAAAGTACAGCCCTTACAGCGTACTATGCTTACGTTGAATCGGTGTTGCGATATGGACTCTTAATTTGGGGTAACTGTAACAGTACCGACATACACAATGTTTTTGTAGCACAAAAAGCATGCATTAAAGCAATTTATGGAGTTTCATTAGATACTTCATGTAGATCTATATTCAAAACACTAAAGGTTCTTCCGCTTGCTTGCTTATATATACTTGAAACCGCAAAATTTGTGAAAAGAAATTACGGATTGTTCAGAGAAGCTAAGGATGTCTTTCCTAGAAACTAGAAACACTAGAAACGGCGAAAGATTGGAATCAGACACAATACCAAAAAGTGAACGATTTAAAAAGAACTGTTACTATATGTGCATATGCATATATAACAAGATTCCTCAACATATAAAAAATATGAGATTCACTTTGTTCAAAAAACTAACAACTAACTAACTGTTATATAGGGACGTGACAATGAAACAACGGTTGAATGCAGACTGATATTTATTAGCACACCCGCAAAGCGGTGGCATAAATCCTGACAGATACATAACACTTTTCCCCTTTTAAATAAGAGTACTTCATATATTAAACTAACCACAGAAAAGAGGAGACATACTAACAATGTAAGAATGTAGGTAACCGACGTTATTAAAAGTTATAAGGAAATAAAAGAAACTTAAAATCTAATAACCTATATAATGAAGGGTAATGACATAGTAGATAGGTCTATTAATAACTATAAAAATGGCACAAGGATATTTGCGACATCAATGACATCTCTATTAAATAAGTTCTTTTAACTTTTCCCGACAGCGTATCGCAGCATCCCTGGGCAGTAAACGGGTATTTTTTAATTCGGTCGGAGACCGCAGCGGCACGGACGCCTGCGCGCGCGATGTCGAATTTGCGTTCGATTCCTGCTCACTATTAAAGTACTCATCCTTTTCTTCCTCTGACGGAGAAACTGAATCCCGCGTCTGATTTTTACTCGATGAGTCAGTTACGACCTGGCTCAATGAGTGACGAGATTTCTGTGTCACAATTTGATCGATATGCCGTTTATGAGTTTTACCGTCATTCGTCTTAACGTTATACGACACAGGCCCAACCCTTTGATCTACTACGCCCTCGGTCCACTTATTGCCAGATTTTGAATAATTTCTAATCAAAATTGGTTCATGTTGCTCAGCTACTCGCAACGGTCTGTTGTGCCGTTGTTCTTCGAGCAACTGCCGCTGGCGCACGCGCTCGGCGGCGTCGGGCCGCAGCAGGTCGAGGCGGCCGCGCAGCCGTCTGCCCAGCAACGCGACCGCGGGCTCGCGCCCGGTCGTGCTCTGTTCCGTATTTCTATACATAAATAAAAATCTACTTAACGCTTTATTAATGTCGTCTCTTTCTAGTTCCGCTTTTTTAAGAACCTGTTTTACCGAACGCACCGCGTTTTCGGCGGCTCCATTACTGGAAGGATGATACGGAGAAACTAACGTATGTTTAATACCATTATTCTCTAGATATTGCGCGAAGGCTGCCGAAGAGAATGGGGGCCCGTTGTCACTAACTAAACGTTTCGGTAGACCGAAGCGAGCGAATAATCTCCTTAAAGAATTACAAACGACCACCGCTGATGTCGTGGTTACTTTTTCTGCCTCAATCCATTTCGAATGTGCATCAATCACGATAAGATAATAATTATTGTTAAACGGACCCAAAAAGTCGACATGCAGGCGCGACCACGGCTCGGCAGGCCAGGGCCACGAGTGGAGCGGCGCGGAGGGGGGCGCGGCGCGCACCTCCCGACACGGCACACATGCGCGCGCGACTTCTTCTATATCCCGATCTATGTTTTCCCACCATACATAATTACGGGCGATTTGTTTCATTTTAACAATCCCCGGATGACCCTCGTGGATTTCTTTCAAAACGGAATTTCGTAAACTATTCGGGACTACAATACGATATCCCCATATTATACAACCCTGATCAATATGCAAGCTATCTTTTCTATTGGCGTATATATTTTCAATATCATTAAAATCCTTGTGATCCGGCCAACCGTACATAATGAAACCGTATATTTTACTGAGCAAAGCGTCTCTTGCCGTTTCGTTTTTTATATCTTTAAAACAAATCGGGAAACTTTCTTGTGCAAAATTAAGATAACTACCCTTGTCTTCTTCACCTTTGAGTTGTTTCTGGGACAACTCCAGAGGGAGACGGGAAAGAGCGTCAGCAAAACAGTTTCTTGACGAAGTAACAAATTCGATATTGAAATTATATGCCGCCAATTTAACCGCATAACGCTGAAGCCGACACGCTGCCGTAACCGGCAATCCTTTATTTTTACCAAAAATGTAACTTAAAGGACGGTGATCGCTTCTTAAAGTAAAATATCTACCATAAAGATATTGGTGGTGCTTTGATACACCAAAAACAATGGCAAGTGCCTCTTTGTCGATTTGCGAGTAATTAAGTTCAGCCGTGTTAAGCGTGCGCGAGGCGCAGCACACGGGCCGCTCCGAGCCGTCCGCCGCGCGCTGCGTCAGTACCGCGCCGAGCCCGTACGCGCTGCTGTCTACCGACAAGATCAACTCCAAGCTGGGATCGTAATGCGCGAGCACAGGGGCACTGCTTAACACCTTTTTGATTTTATTGAAGGCTTTGTTACAAGTATCGGTCCACTCCCATTTGACATTTTTTTTTAATAAATCATACATAGGTTTCAAAATATCGCTCATGTTCATACAAAATTTTGAATAAAAGTTCACTAATCCCATGAAACTTTTCAGCTGAGTGACATTATTTGGTGGCGGCGCTGCTACAATAGCCTGTATTTTTTTTAAATCTGTATGCAAACCAAATTTATCAATTTTATAGCCTAAGTATGTGACACTATCTTTAAAAAATTGGCATTTACTAAAATTGATTCTTAAGCCATTATCCTTAAGTCTTTGTAGCACCGCTCTTAAGTTCGCTAGATGAGTCGCCTTATCCTTTCCAGTGACACAGATATCATCCGCGAATACAGCCACCGATGGTAGGCCGTTAAGCGTCTCTTCCATAATTTTTTGGAAGTTTTCCGGAATACATTTTATGCCAAATGGAACGCGATTATAAACGAAAGTACCAACGTGAGTGGTTATAGCTGTCATCGCTTGTGAGTCTTTATGCAATAAACATTGTTGAAAGGCATTAGACAAATCTAGTTTCGAATACTGTTCACCACCTCCTAAAGTTGCGAAAAGGTCCTCAATGCGCGGCAGTGGGTAGTGATAGTCTTTCAGTAGCGGATTGATTGTGACCTTGTAATCGCCACACAAACGGATGGCACCGTTAGCCTTAATCACCGGTACGATAGGTGTACCGTAATCTGAGCGCTCGACTTTATATATCACCCCTTCCCGCTGCAGGCGCACGAGCTCCTTCTCCACAGGTTGCCTGAGTGCCAATGGGAGAGGCCGCGCCTTAATAAACACAGGCGATTCATCCTTAAGATACAACCTGAACTCTGATTTAAAAGTACCTAAACCTTCAGCAAAAACCTCCGGAAACTCCTGTCGTAACGAGGACGCCATCGAGTTATCTTCTGTTAAATTATGGCATTCTACATTTACAATTCCTAATTTTAAAAGTTTTATCCACGTACGACCCATCAAAGGCGGCCCCCCATTTTTAACAATAAATAAATTTAATTTGGCCTGTTTTTCTCCACACCGAACATGTACCACAATAAAACCGAGAGTCTCGATGACGTCACCTGTATAAGATTTCAAAATTATTTGTTTCTTCTCCACTGGGATGTGGGAAAAATTAATATCATAATATTTCTTTGATATAACAGAAAGCTTGCTTCCGGTGTCTATCTCAAATTTACACAAAATATTTTCTACTTTTAACATCGCAAAATAAGGCCCATCGCCCTCACTACTAACACTTAAGTTATAAAAATTACAACTATCATCATCCGTGTCCAGTTCCTCTAAAAAATATTGGCTTTTTCCATATCTTTTCTCATTCTTATTGTGATCACTTTTCAATTTTACACACACCGCTTTAATATGGCCTCTTTCTCCACAAACATCGCAATTATAATACTTGAAACGACACTTGCCTTCTGTGTGCCCTGATTTACCGCATCGAGAGCAACGCTGTGTGCGAGCGCCGCCGCCGCCGCGCCCCCGCGAGGCGCCGCCGACGTCGATCCGGTGCAAGCCGTCGTCATCGGGCGGCTGGTGCGCCGCCGCCGGCCGCGTTGCGCCGGCGCCGCTCGCGCCCGCCAACGCCGCGTTCCGCTCCGCCGCCTCCAGCGCTAGCGCCAGCTCAACGGCCCGCTTGTAGTCCACATTTCTCTCCGCGAAGATCCTCGATCTCATGTCCTCATTGCACAAGCCCGATACGAATTGATCTCGTAAATTCTCCTCTAACTTATCTCCGAAATTGCAAGTTTTCGCCAAATGTTTTAGCGATTGAAGGTATTCACGCACGCTTTCACCTTGACGCTGTTTTCGTTGTCGCATAACGTGTCTTTCGGCAATTTCTGATCGATCAGGTTCCAAATGGGATTTAACTAAGTTGATTAGCTCAGTGAATGATCTAGATTCAGGAGTATTTGGAGAACAAAGATCGCACATTAATTCGTAACACTCAGCACCTACTACCGTCACTAACGTAGCCACTTGTAAAGCATCATCGATTTTATTTAATGCTATGAACTGTTTTACTCGCCGTACATATGCGTCCCAAGTATTACTCGCAAAATTATACGGTTCGATATGTCCGATAGGCATTTTAAACAAAAACTAATGAATATTCGCGCACACGTGGTTCTTTATTACCGATCGTCGCCAATGTTATATAGGGACGTGACAATGAAACAACGGTTGAATGCAGACTGATATTTATTAGCACACCCGCAAAGCGGTGGCATAAATCCTGACAGATACATAACAATTTGTATGACTGGCTAATGGATCATAGTTTTGACACAGTCCAGGAATTTCTAAGCCATTAAAAATCAAAATAAAATATTGTTAGTAATAATAGAATTAATTAATTTACGAATAATATTAGATGTATAAGTAGTACATAATTATAAATATCGAGTGATCTATATATATAAGTAAGTTTGCATGCTGTTGACAATGGCTGAGTAGGCGTAATTTATATGACTTGTGATACCATCTTTTGTAAACCCTATTCAAAAGCAAATAAAGATTTCATTCATTCATTCATTCATAAGTGTCAGACACTTTTCATGGGCCAGAACTTTTGTCAGACGCTTAAAGCTGCACAAAAAATAAATGAACTTAACTTATTTTTACATGTGCAACTTTTAAATATGCTATTAATACTAACTATTACAAAGTTATATTTTATCAGTCAGACAAATTGTAGCGACCAAACTTCCCTAAACACAAAAATTATTCAGCCGGGAGTACGAGCGCAAGACGAATATGATGTAATTTAACTTAAATTTGTATGACTGATTTTGATATATATTTTGTAAAATATTATTCTGAAGTAGTATCTATAAGAGTCAGACACTTTTCATGGACCAGAAATTTTGTCTGACAAAATTTGTGTGATGTTTGCTTAGTTTAGTCGCCTAATACGACATCCACAGGAAGACATGGAGTATTCTTTAAGGTTACTGAAAAACACTTCAGTGGGTGAATTTCCCGGCACCAAAAATTGCGTGGCATCGATGAAATCGGTACTTAAAAACATAGTAATAATGTTCTTACAATTTTTTCTAGTTAGGTTAAATAGTTATCTACGAGTATGTGTAGCGCTATACTATTTGTACTTGTACACAATATTTTATTAATAGGATTAATAGGTGCTCCATAATAATAAATTAAACCTCGAAATCTTTCATTGCCGTGTTTGTCCACACGTCACCTTGATGTGTTATACCTCATTGATAAAAATCTATTGGTTATTTACGTATATTAAAACGTAGTTTTATTATTACGTAAATAGTTAAAGTATTGTTACGGAATACATTTATTCATATATTTAAACAATACTGTTAAAACTCCTGCGCAGCTTGAAGAGCAAATCCGCAGTTTCAATTACTTTTGTTTTATTTTGAATGGCTATTCACTTGTCTACATATCTCTGTACCGATAGTACACTATTATATGCTTTGCCGAAAATTATCTGGTTTTAAATCATCTCAACGAAATCTACTAAACAAATACAACGAATGGTTAATAAAAATTTATTTGTCCCAGAACTACCTTTCATCCCCGTGTCCTAAACATTTTTGGGAATATTGTTTTATCTAACGACTTGCGTATCCCATCCTGTGCGCTAAACGTTGCATATTAGTGCCGCCTAAGTGCTCGACGTGGAAGGACGTCAACACGTTCACGTTCAATAATATTACGTTAATGGTAGCTTTTTAAAAAAAAATAGTTATTTTAATATTATAAATAAACATTACACGTAATGTATACTTAAATTATTGACGTGTAAAAGTGCCTGCAAAGGCCTAATTACTCAATTAATAATTGATTCTTTGATTCTTTGAAACCCATTCTTGGATATACCAATGAATTGAATAGTTTTCGGCAGAACTATATACTCGTATTACAGTAAATAATTGCCTGTATAATTCGTATCTCCTTTGGGTTCACGGGTATTTTCCTCCCGGTCCTTTGGAAGGCTTGCGTAGCGATACAGATCCAACACGTCGAGGAGATTAACTTAACTTCTCCAAAGGGCTTTGGAGAAGTTGATGTAATGTGGCGCAGCGCTCCCGCCAAATTCATTCTTGAATATACCAATGGAAGATATACCCTTGAACAGGTTTCGGCAAGAGGAGAATCTATTGCAAGAAAAGGGAAAGGTTTATGGGTTATGGAATGAAGTTGGGATGGACTGATGCTGGGCTATTGCAAAAGAAATAACGACACCTGCCATAATCATGATTACTGACTATTTTTGTGGCAGGTGGTGGCTTGCCACTAGTAATAGTTATTTGTCGGTACGCTTTTCAGCCACGGGTCTATGGGGACCCGGTCCTTTGAGGCGTACATGGGGCAAAAGCCAACATGAAGGGGCCTTTTAGTACCTTTTTATCAAAAAAATTTGATGGCTGCATCTTTGAAGGTCTATACCTTAATATACCATTGAGATGTACTAATATTGCCAGGGAGGGATTAACTTAATTCGGGCTATGTGGATGGGATGTTAGTGGATAATTAGTTATGGAGTGAAATAGTGATTATTATTATAAATAGTAATAATAAGGTATAATAACAAATATTAAATTTTAATTTTGAAAATATTTAATAATGTTTGTTTACATTTGTTTACAGTATTTGATTTTATATGTTATTATGCATGTTTATTTTAGAAAATTTTTGTAAACATTTTTTAACAGAAGTGTGAGAGCACCATTAGTCATTTCTTTTTTTTGTTAATTAATTTGTCAGAATGTCCCGTCACCTGGGCGATGAGAACTTCTGGCGCAACTTCGCCCTGGGCCACACCAACATCGTGGGCTACGTCATCGGCATGTACACGGGGTACAAACTGTACGAGTGGAACAAAAAGGGGATCTTTATTAAAATCAAGAAGGTAGTCTTTATAGCATTTGTTATTTTTATTACATCATCATCATCTCATAAGGTCTTTTTTAGTCTCCACTCCATTTTTATTTATTTAACTTTATTACAGAAAATTGTAACAGGCGGTGCCTGGACTGAAATGAGATCATTTCGGAAATAGTGCAAAAACTATGCTTAAAATTAAGAACACTTACAATGTAAAACTAGCTACATACCTAATAGGAATACACAAATACATATAAAGTACTAAATTCTACATATCCCACATAAATACAAAGAAAACAACAAAGTCCGATCCGAATTACAATTTTAGAATATTCACACACTAGGTAAGTGTACAGGCTGACTTATTAAAAATCAATAAAAAAAAATCCTTCACCCATACAAATCAGCGCTCAGCCAAACGGATTTTGTATGGGAGGACGAAAAATTTTTATCGATTTTTAAAACTATTTTTATAGAAAGTAGTTCAGTATCAGCAGTTTAAAAGCAGTTTTGGCCAATTTTTAAACTGAGACGCTTCGCTCGGGTTGCTCCATAAAATAATACGGTAGTCGTCCGATAGTGACGTCCTGTTACTATGTCAAATCAAATTAGACTTTATCATCATGTATTAATGCTCAATGTTGTTGATACTGAAACGCGGATACGCAGTTACGGTGTGCGTCTTGCGTACCGCTTCTGAAGTAACCCTACAGTCTATTATACCCTTGCAGCTCTGTAATGTACTGTATAGGCTAGTAAATTCTGATCAAACCAACTCATCCTTATATTTCAAACATTGCAGCTAGTAGTCTTAATTCGTGTGCTGTGCGTGGCGGCTCTGTTCACGATGCCCTCTATCATCACGTTACTGAACACGGATGACGTCTCCTTGCCTGTCAGGATGGGCTACCAGGCCGTGTTCCGAGTGATCGTCTGCTCCTTGGTAGCGATCCTAATCATGACTCTGACCACCAAGTTCAACAGTAAGTAGTTCCATCGGTTTGATACTCGTGTATACTTAAATAGTTAATAGATTCATGTGTTACTTTGCGGAAGTCTTTTAAAAGGAACTTTCTGCCACGTACGACCGAACTGTGGAATCAACTTCCTGCAGCGGTGTTCCCGAACCGATACGACATTGAAACCTTCAAAAAATATCAGTATTAGTATATCTTCCTGAAAGGCCGGTAACGCTCTTGTTACACCCCTCCTGGTGTTGCAGTTGTCCATGGGCAGCGGTGATCACTCACTTACTATCAGGTGACCCGCTTGTTTGCAATGTTACATACTATTTGATCTAGATTACTTTGTGCTTCCGCTACCAGTTAGTCATGCAAACAATGCCTTGCGGCGCCTACCCACTGTTACTCCCAACATATACCTGCCACCAACAGTCCGAGCGCACCCGCCGCCAATAGTTGAAGCATGCAATATAATATTGAAAAAATGCAAAATAATAATGAATAGACAGGGGCCTATGCTGCTGCATCCGCTGTGGCTGCAGCAACATTGGCTGTGTACTCGTGACACGTCTTTCACCTTTACACGAGGCATCCTCAGGCACCAAACCAGAAGTTGATCGTACGGCGGTCAAACGACGACGAATGCCATTCGTTATTTAACTTAATAAATACGTTTTGTTAATAATTAAACAGATGAACCGCACGATAAACTAAATAGTTGAGTTTTATTTTATAATTAGAGAAAGTCCTTAAATTTACTGAAAAGAACAATCAGTGGTAGTAATACTTAACGTGACATTCGTGAGATATTTCGTCGTTTGACCGCCGAACGATAAATAAATAAATAACAACAACAACAAGATAGGATCAACGTCTGGTTTTGTGCCTGAGGATGCCTCGTGTACAGGTGACACACGTGTCACGAATTTGTACTCGTTACACGTTCGGCTGTCGTCAGCTGATAATGTTGTAGCTACAATGGATGCAGCAGCATAGGCAGGGGTATGCTTCAACTATTGGTGGTGGGTGCGCTCGGACTATTCTTGATGAAGTCTTGGGCAATCGCGAGAAGAGAATACCATGTTGTATTATACCATGGCCTGCCTACATGGTTAATTATTGTTCCAGATAGTCTACTGGACTGGAACATATGGGTGTTCCTGGGGAAGATCTCGTACTCGGTGTTCCTGGTGCACCTCAACATCCTGCACTTTATTGTCGGCATTAGGACGCAGCTCGACCATTTGCATTTCTTTACCTTCGTAAGTATGGCCTTGATATCGTAAAAAATCATCTATGCTAGTGTAGGAGAAAGCAACCACGACAGTTACTTCATTGAATACCACGATAGTCGTCCAATAGTATCGTTATGACTGCCTCCGTGGTCCAGTAGTCAAGGCATCTGTCTGGTGATTCGGAGGTCGTGGGTTCATTTCCCACTGGGAAGCATACTTTGTGAAAAGGTTAGGATATTGCAAGCTTAAATCACCTGTTTATCCGAAAAGAAAGATGATTACGTGCTTCGGAAGGCTCGTAAAGCTGTGGGTCCCATATAGCGTATGTTTAAACCTATCCTAGGATTTGTTCCGCAACCCAAAGGGTAGACTTTGGGTTGCGGAAGTCAGACGGCAGTTGCTCTCGTAAAAACCAGTAACCTCGTCAAATCACCTAGGTAGGTAGCAGACCGCGGGTTCTGAAGCGTTGCCACTGCTGATACAACCGGAAATAAGCTCGGATGATGATGATCGTAGAAAATCATCATCAAAGTCCAAGTTCAGATCCAGGCCCAAGCTAGTTTTATTTATCTATTATTAATATGGATATTTCAATCGCTTCATGATTGTCAATTTTGGTATTGATTTCATTATAATTGTTGAAGTCAATTAGTTTACTTCATGGGTCATCCTCAGTCACTTTAGCCAGGGGATGTAAAATTTTATTCATATTTAACCTTATTTGTGGTAAAGGTTTTCTAACCCCCTAAGAAAAAGAGGGTAGTTATATTTTGGACATGGCAGCAACTCCTAAACTTATAGACGGATATCGATGCAGTTTTTTTTTAATCGAAAGCCTGGTCTATGGAGATGGTTCTTAGCCATGAATGATGAAATTCCAGGATAATATTTTACCGTTCTCGATGACTTCATAGATTCAGAGTAACATATATACCTACTACTACTACAAACGAAACAATTTATCTGTACACACGTCGATGTGTTAGCTTTATACTTAGGCACAGAATACATAAGAGTCAAAACTTAGGGTCGCACTGCAGAATTAATTTAATACTTACCTACTAACGAGTTCGTCATATTTACGATTATATCTTTCCATACCGGGAGATTTGCGAACACTATGACGTAAAAATATTCTGTTTTATATGTATTAAATGTTACAGAAAAGTCTGAAACAGCTACATAATATCACTTCACAAATATTTTTGTGTACTCTCTTGTATATTCTCCCGCCAATGCGAAAGAGCGAGAAGGGTATATATATATCATTCGATGTTCAAGATGGCTGCTGGGTAATAACGTGAAATTATATTGTTGCTTTGCTTACCTGTTTTCATCACTCGGAAATGTATGAAATATACGTTCTTTGTTGTATTCGGTGCATAAACAATTATTATATGCGCATCTTCTCACCATGATGGTTACTATTGGTTGACAGTTATCAAGACAAGATACGTCGCGAATTGCGTGCGGCTAGTAACTAAACCCTGGTTTAGAGCGCAAAAAGGCGCACAAAGTGCGGGGGAGAGGAGCGGGGACGCCAATTTGCGGGAGACGCTGTGAGATTCCATCCTGTTTGTACTCTTATGTATTCTGCGCTTGAACCTCCCACTGCTGGGAATAGGCCTTTTCTTCGTCATCTTAGCCCGTTTCCCTGTTGCATCCTCAGTTGTGCTGCTTGGGAGCCCGGGGTTTGCTTTTCCGCTTTTTAGTCTCCAAATATAATACCTAGGTACGCATTATGTCAATGGTCACCCATACGAGTAGATGCCAAAAACCTTGCGAAGTGGACTAGAAATAGCCAAAACAGTTTGAATGATTTGGCTACATTTTTACGAATGGCAGCCTGCCTTACGTCATCCCACTTTGGGAATGCATTTGTGCGAAAAGTTTTACAACTGGCCGCCGCCCGACGGTAACCCTCCTTGGGAATGTAGTTGTAGCACTAGATGTTTATTCTCAGTCCTTTAATCGCCTCTTACGACATCTACAAGAACAGATGGGGTGCTCCTATTCTGGGCCGAAAGCCACATGGCTATATACTTACATAATTATTGATCCCATTATTTCAATATTATATTTTTTCAGGTAATGGTAGAATTTGGGTTTTACGTATTATCTTGTGGTATCGCGATACCCTTTTACATATTAGTGGAAGCACCCTTGACGCCTCTTCTCAAAATCCTGATGTCTCCGTCGGAAAAAAATCTCGGTGAAGTACCGACGAAGAAGAATCTTGGTGAAGTACCGGCGAAGAAGAATCTTGGTGAAGTACCGGTGAATACGAAGAATGAAGCATATGTAGTAAATCATAATAGTGATGAAAAAATAAAATCGCTTTGAAAAATATTGGCATATTTATTCCCGGTCTATATTATACAATTTTAGTCGCGTTGACACCCGTGGCACGATAAAGTTATCTAACAGTATTCTGACTTCATACTCGGAGTTCGGTACACACTCGGTTCGCGACTCGGTACACAACTGTAGGGATGCGCCGCAGTGACGAAGAATGTGTGATGGTTTTGTAAGCAGTAAGCCTGCAATAAAAGTAACACACGAGTGTCCTATCTTACCTACGCTTGCGATAATAAATCCAGTAGGAGTTTACTAGGGTACATATATATCTATTTATTAATGTTCTTAGCTACTTACATATAGGTATATTATTAGATTAGACAAAATATTATTATGAAGTAATAAGCAGAAACAAGAAAGAATTATTCAAGTAGGTAAATGGAATTAAAATACTGTAGGCGGGCAGCCCTAGCGCATGCGTCGCTGTAGATATTTATTTCAAGGAAAAGGCCGAGTTGCAATACTGTTAGATAACATTACCATGCCCCATGCCCGTGTTAAGGGGTCGTGACATGTCGTATTCTATTTTGCTGTCACCATACGGCCTGGCTCCACGTGGAGCAGCGTAGGGTTGCTACACATTAATTGGGCTGGCATTAATCGGCATAGCTGGGCGGTAAAATAGAATATATGTAGATGAATGCTTGCTTTGCCGATATAATTGCTTCGGGTCGGCTTTGTGGTTCGCACAATACTGCTGAACTGAAAATGCCGGGCCGAATAAGTATGTAGCAACCCTTATAATTAAAATTTCATACGTATCCCTAATAAGAAATACTTCATTTTAGCCACATAAGGTCCACTGCTGGACATAGGCCGTTCGCAAGGATTTCCAAAATGACCGATTTAGAGCGGCCTGCATCCAGCGCTTTTAAGCTACCTTGGTCAAGTCATCTGACCACCTTGTAGGTAGATGTCCTACGCTTTGCTTGCCAGTACGTGGTTGCCATTAAAGGAAACAATTCTTTTTCTTGGGGCAAGCTGTTCAGTATCATGGACTGGAATCTACCCTTAGTTTTAGTTTGACGCTATAGGTATACTTTGTCAGTATACAATACACTTCAGGCAGTGCCGTGATTCTCATCATATTATTAAGGCTCACCCTGAGAAACTTTCCTCATTTAACCCACTGGACAGGGTTCATAATTAACTCTAAAATAATTGATTTGTAGATTTATAATTCATGGGACAGGGAATACCTATGTCTTATTAGATGTCCAATCATCTTTCCTCTTCTATTTTCAATAGCTTTTAAATATTTCTTCTCTTTTCCACTCTTTCTAGTACCTACTCATTGCTTATACTATCCATCCAGCTTATTTTCTCCATTCTCCTTCAGCACCAAATCTCGAATGCTTCTATTCTTTCTGTGTCCTTTTTCCTCATCGTCTACGTTTCACATTTATATAAAGCTACACTCTAAATAAATTTCTTTATAAATTATTTTCTTACTTTTGCAATCTCTTCAGAATAATAGAGGAAAATAAAGGATACGAGGAAAAGCAAGACCGAGAATGAAGATTTTTCAACAAATAAAAGGAATAGGGTCCGACCAGGACATTAAAAAGATAGCAGAGAGAAGAGAGGAATAGAGGCATCTTCACTTCACTCCACCGACAAAGCAAGCTTTTATCACAGAATACAGTAAGAGTAAGCAAAACGGAATCTCCTAAGGTACGCGCAATATGCGTCCCCGTTCCCCGCAGCCGCACCTCTCCCCCGGTTCTTGACGGCCAACGTGAGTCATCTAAGTGAAAACGGGGGAGAGGTGCGGGGACGGGGAACGGTGACGCCTGGGTGACGCATATTGCGCGTACCTTAGGAGATTCCGGCCTGTGCTTTTATATTACAAGAAGAAGGTACAGGGTACCTGTTTAAACGCTGGATGCAGACCACTTCCAATCGGTTGCTTTGGAAATCTTTGGGGGAGGCCTCTAACTGTGTCTAACCTTCAAATGGCACAAAAGAAGATTTTTTATTTCAACTTCGTATTTATCCTACCTCACAATAATGAATTTCGAAGATAAATCTCATCAACTAGATTTTGGTTTATCGTTCGAACATTCTTTCGCACCGTCTTCCAAAAGACTATTTATTTCATTATCTACTTCTTTAGAATTCTCTTTTGTTTTGTCAGCAGTCTTTTCCTCTTTTACTCTATTCCTCTTAGTCTTAATTATTTCTGCAACAAAGTTCTTCGTAGGGTCTGGCATCATGGTAGACTTTTCCGCCGAAGTGGACCGAGTGAGAATCAGCTTCAGAAGGGGACTGGATGGTGCCTCAAACATCAGGTAGAATGGGATCGATATTAAAAAGGTAAGAACAAAAATGCCGCATTGATATATTATCTGAAAATAAAAAGAAAAAATAATGCGTCTTCGCGCATCACATTCGCCCTGATGACGACCTCCGGATGAAGTCGAAACATGTCGGTATATTAATTACTAATGTCTGTGTCTCACGTTTGTTTTTACCAAAAAAACTTGTCTAATCTAAAATTACACTAAAAGATATGGAAAGACTGGAGTCTTGCTTCACAACTTTAGCTTCGATGCACAGAACAACATTAGTTCCAATGCTCAAAACACATTAGCTTTTATGCACAGAACAACATAAGCTTCTATGCACAGAACAACATTAGCTTATATGCACAGAACAAAATTAGCTTCTATACACAAAACAACATTAGTTTCAATGCGCAAAACAACATTAGTTTCGATGCACTTAACAACATAAGCTTCTTTGCGCAGAATAACATTACCTTTTAGGCACAGTAAAATATATGCTTCTATGCACAGAACAACATTAGCTTCTGTGAAAAGAACAACATTAGCTGAGACGCACAGAACAACAATTCAGCTTCTGAAAATCTTCCGAGTCGACTCGGGTCGCACATTTGGAGTCAGAATATATTCAACTGGTGTCATACTCACGCCTTTTTTTGTACTTAGACAGAAAAAAACAAGGGAAACTAAACTAAAAGGACATGCTTAACAAGACGATGGGCCTAAGATAAATATTTTTTTTTCAAGGCAAGAGTGAACAGGCATTTTTTTGAGTCTGCGTGATACACCTTAGACCTCATCTTAGCTTCCCATCAGGCTAGATTGAGGTCAAACGCACTCAAATTTCTAATAAAATAAATAAATAAATAAACACAAATACCACTGATTGGCTAGCCCCAAATTAGGTTCAAACTTGTATTGTGGAATACTTACTAAACGATACTAGGTATGTTTTTTAATTGACCGTGTGAGCGAAGCATCTCAGTTTCGAGATGTCTCCGTCCAGAGATATGGGATATAAGTCTCCGTCCGTCAGTCTGTTTTGCTCCAGCATGGAAGTTCTGAATTAATAATCATCATCAGGTCGTTTTTAGTCTCCACTGCAGGCAGGACCACGACCCTCTCTGTACTATATAGAGCCATTTGTTATTAGCCAGAGAAGTCAGAGGATTTGGCCTACACTGTCCACGGTGGCTGGCACGAGTTAGAAAGGTCTCATTGATGTTCATAAGCTTTGTTTAGCTTGTATTTCCTGAATCGCCATCAACGATATCCACGGGAAGACTTGGAGTGGTCCTATTCTACTCTGCCGGGGACAACATGGCTAGAATTATTAATTCAATTCTGTCAAATGTTTAATAATAGAAGTCAATGCCGCATACCAGATTGAGGTAGGCGAAGTGCTCGAGGTTGGTCTTGGAGCCGGCGACGAGTTGCGTGAAGGTCATGTGCAGCAGAAACACGGAGTACGAAATCTTGCCCGTCACGCGGAACACGGGCCACTCCGCTATCCTTGCTATCACACCTGAAACATGAAACAATAGTATTTATTTTTATGATAAAGGTCGGCAAACGAACGTGCGTGTCACCTGATTGTAAGTGATCACCGCTGCCCATGGACAACTGCAACACCAGGGGTGTAACAAGAGCGTTACCGGCCTTTCAGGCCCTCCCCAGAGCGAGGGGGGGTGGGCTCCAGCTGTCTCACTCATCTAACGAAGCATAGAAGCCGTGAAGCTACTACTCAATGTAAATTTTCTGTGAGAGTGAATGAGACCATAGAATATTTAAGTTGAAACATGAGCCAACATGGAAAATTCCACTAGTAAAAATATAGCTCTATCTTTTTATCGTGTCATAGGCTTAAACTTTAAATTTTGATTCTCTTTTGTTGAGGCAGAGTATAGGTCATGCATGTTACAGCTGATGGGCACAAAGGGCATGCGAGAAGGGGATCGTCCTGACCACACTCGCACTGTGCTTCTGCTTGATCAATATACCGCCAGCGCGCCAGATTGTGTCTGCGTCGCCGCGTATATGGAAACCCTTGCAGTATTCAGAACCGCAGTACTTCTGAGCTGCGGGAGCCTTTAAGCGATTAAACGCGCAGTTTGATAGATTAAATGCTACCCTGCTTTTAGCTCTGTAATGCAGGAGGCTTTACAAATGCAATATTAGCGTTATGGATATGAATTCCTACCGCTACTCAGACTTAAGTTTGACTTATAGGTTTAACAGAATACGCTCGGTAAGGACTTCTATGTAAACGAGCGAAGATTAAGAAAGGATGAATATCATACAATTAGGAAATAAAAATAATAATTAATTGCGTAAACTTGTAATGTGGGGTTGTAAAAACGAAATTTCATAATTCAGAGCAAATTTTAATACATCCTAATATTTTGCGTTGCACCAATCCTGGTTCAGTCAGGCTGGGACCACGTTCGGTGAAACCCGGACGAAACGTCAGCAAAATAAATGAATAAATGGGCAAGTGCGAGTCGGACTCGTACGTGAAGGGTTTCGTACCTTCGTACAATGTTTTAAAACGCTGAAGAAACTCGTTTCTTGTATGACGACCCCCTTTAATTTTTAAGTTTATCTTATTTTTAGTATTTGTAGTTATAGTGGTCATAGTATTACATAATCGGTAAAAATTTTAAGTATCTAGTTAATGCCATTATAAAAATAGAGTTAGAAACGTTGAAAAAAACACGTTCCTTGTATGACGATCCCCCTTAATTTTTAACTTTATCTTATTTTTAGTATTTGTTGTTATAGCAGCTATAGTAATACATTATTGGTGAAAATTTCAAGTATCTAGTTAATGCCATTATAAAGATCTAGTTAAAAACGCTGAAAAAACATGTTTTTTTTATGACGACCCCCTTTAATTTTTAACTTTTTTTTATTTTTAGTATTTGTTGTTATAGCGGCCACAATAATACATAATCGGTGAAAATATCAAGTGTCTAGCTATTACGGTTCAAGAGATAGAGCCCTGTGGCAGACGGACAGACAGACGGACAGACAGCGGGGTCTCAGTAATAGGGTCCCCCGTTTGCACCCTTTGGAAACGGAACCCTAAAGAGGTCGTTTCGTGTTAATTCCGGTAAGCATTAATTTAATAAAAACACGTTTAAATTACCCGGTTCTATAAAACGCGATAAGGAAACTCACTGTCTTTCTTCGTGATTACGACGATGACTAGAATAACAGTAGTCGCCCCAAAGAAGAGCCTGTGCGTGCCCTGCCACAGCATCCGGACCCACAGAGGGGACCGGAAGTCCTCCTCGTGAAACAGGTTCCCGAGGAAGAAGCACAAGAAAGATGCTGGCACGAACATATGAGGCAACAATCTGGATATCTGTGAAAAAGATTGTTATTTAATACTAGCTCATCATCCGAGCGTATTCCCGGTTGCATCCTCAGCGGTAACGCCAGCTTTTGAGACCAAAGACCCCAGTTCTCAAAAGTCAAAGACCGAAATAGGTAGAGTTGCCATATAAAAGGTTGACAGGGAGAGAATGCTTTAGCATTAAGTCTACCTATTGTAGCTTTTGGCCCAATAAAGTTTAAATAAAATAAATATAAATAAAATCGGTATATTTGAAATATTTTGAAGCAAAAATCGTAGTTGGTCTTCGTCTGACGAAATTTTAATCGAGAGACTAGCTAGGTTTTTCTACCTTCGACTTTCGAGCAAGAAATAGGTATACGACCAAGGGATTCCCCATTGACAGGAATGCCAACATGAAAATCGGTAAAACAATTGGGAGATTTTCCTTGCATTCTTAGAAATCGTAGACAAAATCGTACTGTTTCGGTACGCTGGAGGACGTATTGGTAGGATTGAAACCCTTAGGATGGAGGCCACGCCAAAGGCCGACATTGCTAGCCATTGATCAGGTGGAAAAGATGTTTGTTTTTGAGGGCCCTAGCTGGATTTGCGGCCCGTAAAAAGAGAATCAAGCTAATTTCAAATTATTTTTTAAAAATCAATTTTAAATTTGTACCGTATCACCTATTGATATTATGGTGTATGACTAAACTATTATTTGAGATTCTGACACCTACAGACTCGCCAATTCCATTGATTGGCTTTGACGATCTGTGCTTGAAGAGAAGAGAAGCAGTTGGTACATTCCACATGAAAGAAATATCCTGTATTTAACTGTAAGGTACCTTTTTATTGATCACGACGCCTTGCTTCTGCCAATGGTACAGCTTGTAAGCCACCACCATGCCTAACAGGAAGCACACGATGTTGTTGTGGCCGTACACGTATACAGGGCGATTGGGGCTTATGAGAGAACGCAGCATCCTGGAAATATCATTAATTGTATATTATAATTGCTTGTGCTGGTGATTTGCTTTGTGGTTTCCGGCAGAGTGGAATAAGACCACTCCAAGTCTTCCGGTGGATGCGTGGAAGGCGACTTAGGAAACACAAGCTAAACAAAGCTGATAAACGTCAATGAAACCTCCCCAACTCGTCTGGCCAGCGTGAAAAGTGTAGGTCAAATCCTTTGACTACTCTAAGTATGGCTCTGGTACATTATCACGTCTTTATCCCTAACGGGGCAGACAGAGCTTTTAAGATTTTGTGACTCTAAGCAGACAGAGCCAGACACGCAAGATCCAAACGCCACTATAAGCGTGATAGTGGGCGAGAAAATGGAAAAGAAATCAGAATAGTAATGAGTTGCTAGCCGCATATTCACCCATTCCCTCGATCGGCTTTTACGATCTGCGCAGGAAGATAATTTTTTCTTTCCTTCTAGACTAGCATATGGTCCCCATTATCTACCATTTTTCTACCATCCTACCATAAGCCTATACCATCTGCCTTATCTCCATCAGTTACTACCATTGCAGCTCAAGTTGCCTTCAGTGACTCTATCTTCACACCTTAGAATCGTTGAAGACCTAACCTCAGTCGTCCCCAGAGACTACAAGGTGAGGTTTTTGGGTCCAACATGATTTTGGAAAGGATTTACTGGATCTGCGTTTAGTAGGCATAAAACTGAGCTTACTCCGGAGTCTTCAGTAACTGTGCGTCTATATCTTCGAAGTAGACGTGAAGGACTGGCAGCAGAATGCCAACTAGCAAGAAGAGGCCCACCACCAGCCCGCGGTGGCGAGGCTTCGTCAGCAAGTACGCCGTGATGCCGACGTAGAAAACTTGGGTGTCGGCGGCTGTGTGCCTGTAATGATAGTTTGTTTATCATAACTCCACAGGTCCACTGCTGGACATAGGCCTCTCCCAAGGATTTCCAAAACTACGAATCTAAAGCGCCCTACATCCAGCGTTTCCAAGCGACCTTGTTGTTGTTGTGTTATCTGATCACCTTTAAGGTATGTCCTATCTTCAGTCTTGCCAGTACGTGGTCACCATTAGAGAATCTTTTTACTCGCTTCGTCGTGCTATGTGTCCCGCCCACTGCCGGCCTAATATTTTTTCAGTATAGCCTTATTGTGCCGTGGAATTTCCGGCTTGGAATAAGACCACTCAATCTCTTCCTTTGGATGTTGTAAGAGACAACTAAATGACTAAGAATCAACATCTTGTGCTCCTACTGTTTTTCCAAGAATGGTTGACGTCAAGAAGCCGACTGTGTGTAAAAACTTTCGCACAAATACATTCCAAGTAGGGTTGACATACGCACCAGTACGCCGTAAATATACGAGTACATACATAGCAAAATAGTTTGAATGTTTCCAGCTTTTTCTCCTCCACATTTATTGGTCTTTGGTATCCTTGGGTGGACTGCACTTGGGGATCTGAAGTAGCACACATCTTACCAAGTCTGGATGGCGCAGTACTTGTTGTCTGTGACGTAGTTGTTGATGAAGAGGAGGTGCGTCCACCAGTAGCGGCGGCAGTCGTGCACCACGGAGAGCACGTAGCGCTTCCACAGCGGCCCGGAGCCCAGGAACCGCAGCCAGGTGGCGCTGAACGCCATTAATAGAGAGAGGGGCGGGGCTAGTCTGCAGGTGAATTAAAAAGTGTATTTGCTGGGCAAATTAAAAAAGCCTCCGACTGTCAAGAACGCCTAGTTATCTATCTAGTGATGAATAACGGAACCACTGGTACGACTTGATATCCGTAGCGCCACCTATTATTTGCTAAAAGCCCTGACTTTCAAGCAATAACCCCCAATAACTTATAACTTTTCACTGCTGTGACAGGTATGTCCAATGTCGCCAATTTGAAAGGCAGATTTAACGTTTTTTACGTATTATTTATTTTAATAAAAATAATATTTTTTTTTGACCGACGGCGACCGACATGTAAAACAATTTTAAATAGGTATGGGTCATTAGTAACCTGTAATAAATTGATTTACTTTTATTTATTTTAATTTTTTTTAGCTTTCTCGTAAAAAAACCGCATCGAAATTGGTCCATCCGTTCGAGGGCTATGATGCCACAGACAAACAGACAGACCGATATTAAACTTATAACAGTCTTCTTTTTAGTAGGGGTTAACCCCCTACCTTTAATCAAAATTTAATTAAAAAAAATTACGTTGAAAATATCCATAATATCATAGGATATTTATAATATCTCTTTATAATAGTCACTTTCTTTTGTTTTGCACAAATGTTGACGTCAAATCGTTACTTACAGCTAAGTTTAGTGCCGCTTCCTAGACGCTAGTGCAGAAGAAGCGGCGACAAATTGCACTGCAGCATTTTCTCCAAATACGAACCATCAATTAACAAACTTTGCGAGAATACACTGTTTGTTATGTTTGAATTACGAAATTTTATAGATCGAGACCAATGGCACCAATTTTTGGGCTTTGATTATATGTATACTCCCTAGATAGAGCGCGGCAAAGCAATTTGCGTCCAAAAAAATATCAGCCAACTGTTGGACTCTAAGTCGCCCCCCGCCGCTCAGTGTCCAATTTGACGCTAAGCGACAAGCACGGATTACTCACTGGATTTCGGGTGTGAAATAGTGCCTTAAAATGCCGAGTTGCGTGATAAAAGTTTGCCGAAATTATAAAGGACAATTAGCTACAACCCAAAAAGTTAGCTACCATCGGTAAGTAACCCAATTCTATCATATTTAGAACAAATATTTTTTCTAATAAAATTAAACATTTGACAAACGGTATCTTGACGGATTTTCAATGTTGCCAGTGTTTCATTGCTAAATTCTCCAAAAATAGTAACTGTCGCAGTTGGATGGTATAAACCGCTTATTCACGAAACCTCTAGTTGTTTGGCATTACAGCTCGGTTTTGTTAAACAGCCGAATATCGTTCAGCTGGATTGTCTAATATTGCGCTACGTGTTACGTTCATTAAAACCACTAACCACGTTTCCAAACGGCTAGCGGTTTTGTGAAACAGTAGCGGTAATCCGCTGTTTGACGAAACCGTTAAACAATCCAACTGCAACACATGCATGATAAGGATTTGGTGTAGGGTTACCATAATAAAATATAACTGGGTGTCTATTAGAATACAGATTTTTTCGACATCGAATATAATTAATATAATAATAAATAATAATAATAAATATAATATAATTAATAATAAATAATTAATTATTAATAATAATAATTAATTAATATAATTTCCCAGAAAACTATTCCACGATTTTTATTGCTATAGGTTTGCGCTAACCTAGTAAAATGGATAGAACACTCGCTCGCCACATTGCCACTTTGTAGGCATTCTAAATTGTATATAATGTCTTTAGATAAACTGGTTCAACAACATCTCTAGCCGCATGGATGAATACAAGTCGTTCATTCCATTCCGCGTATTAGGATTCGCTGTTTTACAAAACCGAGCTGTAATGCCAAACAACTAGAGGTTTCGTGAATTAGCGGTTTATACCATCCAACTACGACATATCTATCTTACTTTCCTATTTAAAATCAGTCAATTAATCTTTTTTTTTTGTTATTGCAATCAACGTTAGGTCCAACTAAATTGATAAAAATGACTGTATAAACCTTTTTTTGGCCCTATCCAGTATTGTATGTATATTTTGTAACTATAAGAAACTGTATCGCTGTTGGTTTATCAATAAAGGAAAAATAAAATAATAAATATCCTATGATAATAAAGATATTTTGAATTGAATTGAATTGAAAGTGATATAAGTTTTAAACTTTGTGGTGTCTGGCCAAAGATCCAGTATTATAAAAAATCTCAAAAAAATGATTTTCACCGGTAAGTTTTTGTTATTTTTCGCTTATTTTGATGATTTTAATACAACACGATACCAAACATTAAAAAAAAACTATATGGATGTTTCGAACACCTCTACATCTTTTTTTTTCATAAAATTTCTTACAATTAGTTTTGGTCTCGACTCTCGCCTTTTTCCCACTTTCAGACAACCGATTCCCAGTCTCGTAACTAACAAGGTCTGTGGGTGTAACATACCTCCAAAATCTATGCAAGGCTACCACGGGAATAATCTTCCAAGAGACCCTGCTATCCTCAGCAACCGCCTCGAGGTTGTAGATAAGCAGGAACCCAGACAGCACGAAAAACAGCTGGACGATAATCATACCGTTGTAGATCAGTTGGAAATGGGGCAGCTCGTACGACTGGAAATCATAGTAATTTTTTTTTATAAAGATTCAGTGGTGGGCAGCGACCGCACCGGGCGCCAAGATCAGAAGGGGGGCGTTATAATCATATTATTTTGTTATCTGTATTTTACCACAACATTTGCATTTATCGAGTTATGAATTTCGTATTTGGAGGGGCGCCACTTTTAAACCTAGCACCATCGCAAAATTTTGATCGTCACGTTGATGTTTATAGGCAAATTTTTACTTTTTCTACCGAAGCGATCTCAATTTTTCAAAAGATAAGATATAGCCAATGTTACTTGCTTAGCTTTCTGCAGGTAAAATGTTTTAATACTAAAATCAATAGTTTTTGAGTTTATCCATTACATACAAACACACAATTAAATATTTTCTCTTTGATTACCATACTAAAGGGCTTAAATTATATAAAAATATGTATTTCGTTATATTGTAGCTGCGGCCATCTTGGATTTAGAATAATACTGAATATGTCATCAGAATGACTGAAGAATAAGTATGTGTACCAAATAGGTACAGATCAATCTATGTATATTTCGTGTAGATCCCGTGTGCAAAATCCTTGGCATTTATTCTTTTACTTACTCTTTCAAAGTCATGCGGGTTATCGATGAAGCCCATGGTAAAAATCCAGACCACGTGGCCCAAGACCATGACAAAGTTTCCAATTGTCCTGAAAAAATTACGTTTATGAGATACTTAGTTAAAGATATTTTTCAGAATTGTAATGGTAAGTATAAGAAATCCGCTAGACTAAAATGGGACTGGGCGGGTCAGGTTTTTCGCATGATCGTGATGATCGATCGTTTTACTGCTTCCGGCCTTTTCTTGTCTACTTTACACGGTCTTTGGCATCCTTGGGTGGGTCTTCGCCATATTTAACGTTAAAATTACGTTTAAACGTTATTACGTTTTTTTACGTTTAAAATTATTTAAATTTGAGGAAAAAAAACCGGCGCGCACGGTGTCCGAAGCAGCGCAACACAACTAGGGATGCACAGTGGCAGATTTACCAGCAGGCTAAGTAGGTTGGAGCTTAGGGAGGTAGATTTTAGGGGGCGGGTGTACTCATTGCGACTACGTTGTTGCAACGCTGCGATGACGAAGCACCTGTGTGTGAGGCCGGAAACGCGTCAATTTTTGCTTTGCGACGACGCACCTTGTGGACCCAAAACAGCTAGTCGTAAGTAGAAAATAACAAACCCCTCACCTTATACAACTGATCCCCTGCAGCTTGGTCAGCTTGGGGTCCGTGCTGGGGGGCGCGAACAGGAAGTTCCAGTTCCGCGGTAAGGAGAAACAGAGGAGCATTTTCTCTCCTGCAACGTAAAGTTGATATAAGCTGATGCTAAACTATTTCTCAAGGACAGGCACGGACCCTATGGTCCGCCATATCTATAATTAAAAAAAACCCCGACTATCAAGAACGCCATCAAGTGATGAGTAGTGGAACTACGTACCGATACGACTTGATACGGATATCAAGTCGCGCTACGGATAGCGCCATCTATTATTTGCTTGAGAAAGCCCTGACTTCAAGCGTTAATCCTCAATAACTTTTAAACAGCCAAACCGATTTTCATCAAACGTAGCTAAGAGTCACCGAAAGGGAACTTGATTTTACGTGAAACAAACCGCATCGGAATCGGTCCATCCGTTCGAGCACTACGATGCCACAAACAGACAGACAGAAATTATCGTCAAACTTATAACATCCCTCTTTTTTGCCGGGGTTTAAAAACAGATGAAAAACTTGGACTGCGACTGTTGCGGGACTGACATTCCTATCAAGTATTGTTTTTGAAGATTTTTTTTGAACAAAGAAAGACTCACCTATGCTCAGACCTTGCTTAGAAACATCGTCGAGCGTCCAATCATAAAGCGTGGCGGACACGTTCAGCAAAACAATAAACACGATCACTGCCAGGACCAGCCAATCAAGAAGTTCCTTCTTATCGTGCCTCGTTTCCTTCGTATCGCAGTAGAAGTCATCTGCTACTTTGGCCTGCAGACCGTACGAGTTGAAGATGGTGTGGTTCTCGCATTTCTCAAGAATCTCGTGAAGGTCTGGTCGGGAATTGAGGTTTTTATTCCCGATGAAGTGTTTGCAGGCGGTAGTGAGGCAAAGGCCCTTGTTCTGGTAGGTGTGGTCGTAGTGCTTTATGTGACTGGACTTGGTAAAGTTCTAAAAATATGTAAAGTTTATTAGAGCTATTAGTTTATTAAAAAAAATATTTAAAAAAAAAAGAAGGGACGTGGCGGAGACGTGTAACGGAGGCGGATGGTCAACACAATACAATATAAACCCTAATTATACTTAGCCTAAAGTTGTTTTTGTGGTATAAAGCGACGTCACCTGGAGCGTCTCTTTTGTATGTTTTTCGCCTAGTATGTAACAATAAGATAGAACATGATCGCGCAGACAGAAGGCTTATGTCCAACCGAGGTTGCATGAAAGTCTTGAAAGCTGGGTCACGTGATTGACCCAAGAATACGTCATCAGTAGGGAATGCTGCCACTGTGTGTGAATTAATTACCTAAACGAAACGCATTTTCTAACTTATTCCCATCTCCAAAGAACTGACTTTTGCACCCCACGCAGAGACACTAGCCTCAAGATTAAGAAAGCTTATCTACATATTTAAAACCCTAAGACACTCCGCTGGCCGAGAAGTAATCAAGATTGTATATAATGCTTTATGTCAGTTGTGATCTACTGCATAACATTCTGGGGCACAGCAAAACAAATCTCATAAGTGGAAAGAACTCAACGAGCAATCAAAGTGGCGGCGGGCCTACCTTTTCGTCATCCAACGACCGAACTATATAAGCACTGGGATCTGCTCACTGTTAGGAGTACTATGTGCTTCACACCATCCTAAAGCATCACTCCCAGCTAAAATTTGACCCTAACCTAGAAACGGACGATCGAAGAAGGAAAGATGTCTGCCCCCACCCCACCGTTCACTAAGAACAGCCCTCCGACCACTTCTATTTTTTCCTCAGACCTTACCTATACAACCTAATAAACTCAAAACTTAACATTTACCCCCCTCCACAAATACTCATGCAAAAGCAGTCATAAAATTCTTTAAAACCCTACACTACACAAACACGGAAGATCTACTTAGACCCACTTTAAAAGTCTGAACATAGTGCTGGTACAAAACATCAACCCCTAACCATGCATAAACTATCAGCTCCCTCTACTATCCACTCTCCTAATGAATTAATTCCTACCTGTCTCAAACCCCTTACAATACCCCAGCCTCCCCTTTCTCACTATCACTCGCCCGCAAACTATATCTGCGTCGCGTATCGCCTGACAGGTCTTATTCTCCCTCTCGTCCTTACCCACACACACATACACACACTTACTCACATACACGCTTCCCATCCTTAGATACTATGTTCCTACATACCCTGAACGTCTCTAGATTTCAACTTAGGTGTAAGATCTACTCCACAAATGTACTCCACCAAAAGGCATTTACTACATCAAGACGATGTGATCTATATGAAATATAGTATCGTTGAGTTAGTATCCCATAACACAAGTTTAAAAATTACTTTGGTGCTAGCTTAATCAGTGTGATCCGAGGGAGGGGCCTAGCTACCTGTAACACAGGTCCCTATAGGAACCAATTTCAGGAACTAGCCTCCAAACAAGGGTGAACATGTCTTAAGCCTACAAAATATGTCAATCTAGCTTTAGAACCTATAAGATTTTCTTTTGTAAAAGAGAGAAAATAAACGTTTTATTATTATGTCTGTACGCTTTTCAGCCACGGGTCCATGGGGATCCGGTCCTTTGAGACGTTAATGGGGCCAAAGCCAACATGATGAGGCCTTTTAGTACCTTTTTATCTACAACATGAGATGGCTGCATCTATGGAGGTCATTCCTTAATGTACCATTGAGATGCACTAATAGACAGTCCTCCATAGCTGCCGAACTATTGCCAGGGAGGGATTTACTTGGTTTGGGCTATGTGGATAGAATGTTAGTGGACCGGATAACTAGGTTATAGAGTGAGATACGGATATCTACCTAAAAATCTCTCACAGTAATTTTAGCCTGGTAGATGGTGACTTGCTGCTCGTTGGCTTCACTGCCTGTGGGCACCCTAACTAGTCACGGAGATGCGACCAGGGCGCAACACAATGTGAGCAGCTAAGGGTGTCGAGAGGTGCGGCTTCGGTTTTATTATTATTATACCTACATCGTGAAAGGGAAATATCCGTAATAAATCGAACCACGGGCTATAATATATTACTAAAGTATAATAAATATAAAATAACAGTAAAAAAACAAATAAAAATATCGACATTCTCATACTAATCGCCCCACTTTTGTATGGAAATGCGGTTTTTTTTTATTTTTTATTATATAATTTTACGGCTCTGGATACAAGTCCTTTAGAGCCTATCTTTTATTTTGTTCTTTATTCCTAATCCTAACCTAACCTAATCCTAACAAGACAATTAAAGGGTGGTGTAGGCCTTTGACTACTGCAAAGGAGCTTCTGACGACAAATCTATACGAGTCCACTGGTTTACATAGACGATTGAGTGGCGGACGACGCCCGAAGACGCCCACACAGTCCGCAAAATAAATATCACGACAGCCGTACTATGACTGTCCACTTAAACTATTTCACACATTGTTCATGTCATGAGCATTTCAATTTGTAAAATAATTTAAAGCAAACCCCAACCGAACCCCTTGACTTCCCGCCAAAAACTCCTGTCAATCACTGTCCTTTCACTAGTGTCGTAGGTTCGCTTTCACTCGCGGTTTTTTTGGCTGTTTTTTTTAAATTTAATTATATTGTAATTATCTAGTAGACGTGGTTCGACTTATTACGGGGATGTCCCTTACACGTTGTATAAATGTACTTATTAAAAATTAAACAGATTAATCACACGATATACGAAATACATAGTTTAGTTAGTTAGTATTTTAATTTATATTCATTTACTGAAAAGAAAAATCAGTGGTAACACTTATCGTGACATTCGTGACGTAGTCTTGGGTCATCGCGGGAGGAAAATACCTTGTTTTATTTAAAGGTCATCATCATCATCATTTCAGCCGCATAACGTCCACTGCTAGACATAGGCCTCTCCCAGGGATTTCCAAAACGACCGATCTAGAGCGGCCTGCGTCCAGCGCTTTCCAGCGACCTTAGTCAGATCGTCTGACCACCATGTGGGTGGGTGTGCAACGCTTCGCTTGCCAGTACGTAGTCGCCATTCGAGAACCTTTCTGCCCCATCGGCCATCGGTTTGTCGCGCTATGTTTCCCGCCTACTGCTACTTCAACGAGCTAATTCGCTGGGCTATATCAGTGACTTTTGTTCTCCCACTAATTTCCTTATTCCTGATTCGATCACGTAGAGAAACACCGAGCATAGCCCTCTCCATAACGCGTTGAGCGACCTTGAGCCTTCATAAGAGACCCATAGTAAGGGACCACGTTTCAGAGCCATAAGTCATCACTGGTAACACATATTAATTATACACTTGAGTCTTGAGGCACTGAGGTATTTTGGACGAGAAGACGCTGCGTAACTTCCCGAACGCTGCTCAGCCGAGTCGGATTCGTTGAAAAAACCTCTCCTCGAAGCTGAAACTTCCTGCCTTGATCAATTGACCCAGGAAAACATATTGGTCTACAACTTCGAGGGTGGAGCTCCCAACACAAACAGTTAGGGGGGCACGACATGGACATTCGACATTACTTTCGTTTTGTCCATGTTCATTTTAAGGTCCACCTGTTGGGAAAATCAATTAAGGTCTCTGAGCATGGTACTTAAGTTTTCTATGGATTCTGCCATGACAACGATATTGTCAGCAAATCGAAGGTGAGTGATGTACTCGCCATTGATGTTGATGCCAAGTCCTTCCCATTCCAGAAGCTTGAAGGCATGTTTCAGTGCAGCGGTAAACAGTTTCGGAGATATAACGTCTCCCTGTCTCACACCTCTTTGCAGCGGAATAGCCCTCGTGCACTGCTCCTGTGCTCAGACTGACATATTGGCGTTACTGTACAAACACTTCAAAACTTCGATTACCGATAGTCAAACGGCATCGCTGGAGAGACTGGAGCACTGCCCATGTTTCGATCGAATCGAAGGCTTTTTCATAGTCCACGAACCCCAAGCATAACGGCTGATTATACTCCCTCGTCTTCTCTATAACCTGCCGTAGCGTGTGGATGTGGTCCATTGTACTAAAGCCTTTACGGAAACCAGTTTGTTCAGGAGGCTAGAAGGCATCAAACCTGTTTGCGAGACGATTCGTGATGACCCTCGAATACAACTAAACGGAAGGGTGACAGGCCTATAGTTCTTCAATAGAGCGTTATCTCTCTTTTTGAAGAACAGGACCATCACGCCCCTGTGCCACGCTTCTGGCTTAACGCCCTCGAGCAGAACGGAATTAAAGAGAGCTGTTTGAAGGCCTAATCTCGTACAGGGTGATGTCCGGGATATCTTCATTATAGTGTCGGGTCAGCTTGGCTCTTGGGTCTTTTAGCCAATGGTCCGCTGGGTTATGCAACTAAAATTTACTAAAGGTACCATGGGTAAATGTATGTATATAACATCAGACATAAACTTACTATCATCAAACTCATCAGCTCGTTCCCAGGTTCCGCAAATAGGTCTGTCCTGATGACGCAGTATGTGCCGTTGTACAGCAGACAGCGGTCGTAGTCATCCAGCGAGAACAATGGGGGCATCCTGTCGTACGTCACATCTGAAACAACCCTAATACATCAATCAACCGCTTGACCAGAAATCCATCATCATCGTCATCAACATCAGGTCTCTTTTAGTCTCTACTGCAGGAGCACGACCCTCTCAGTACTACCAGAGTCATACCCAGAGTAGCCAGAGGATTTGACTTATACTCTCTACGCTGCTGGCCAGACGGGTTGGAGAGGTTTCATTGATGTTTATAAGCTTTGTTTAGCTTGTGTCTCCTAAGTCACCTGCTACGACTCCACGGAAAGACTTGTAGTGATCCTATTCTACTCTGTCGGGATCCACACTGTAGGTTCCGTACGTAGATAAAATGAGCGAGGAGTAATATTACATAACTGTTGCCCGTGTGGTCAGAGGGTAGTAGTAGGTACGTTTTTCTTTACACTGATTCAGCTACAAGTTTAATATAACATAAACATATACTATCACTTCTGTTTCCTACAGGGGTAGGCAGAGACTATGGACCTCCACTTGCTAGGATTCTGACAGTCTCCTTTCTTTTCATCTACACTCATCAACCTCGTCATACATGGCCTTCGGTTATGGGTACTTATTACCTCTCCTTTTTTTAGAACGATCGCAAAATGTTCGCCGAGTCGACCCTGTCCCGCTCTTCCTTTCACACTTGCCTTATAAATATTTTTTGTTAATCTCTTTTCATCCATCCTTTCTACATGCCCAAACCATCTTAATATCCCTTTCTGTCTTGTCACTACGTCCTCTTTTACTTCACACCGATCCCTTAAGACATCATTTCTTATTCGATCTGTTAATCTGCTATTTCATTGGATATGTCTGTAGGTTTTCTACAAGTAGGTATAGGTAAGTACTTACGTTATTTCACAAACTTACGAGAACCTTACATTTTTACGAGCTTTTTAGTTGATTATGCCCTATTTGTTGATGTTTATTCGGTTGAGTCAAAGGAAAGTGGCTCAAATTTAAATCTTGCAAGTTAAATTTGAGCCACTTCCCGTTTTCAATTTATTAAATTTTGTGTGCTAATGTTAACCAGATGACAATGCCTATTTAATACAAGAAGCTGGACTGATGATAGAGCCGGAATGGCTCTATAGCCATTTCGGCTCTAGGTACGGTTCCTATGAACCCTGTAATAAATAAAAAAAAAATAAAAAAATAAATAAAAAAGCATGTTTATTCCAGTGACTACAACAAATCATTTTTCTCACTACTAAGTATTACTCTGTAATAAAACGACGCAACCCCATCGAGCTTTTTAGTAAATAATAAATAATGATGACGCAGGATCAATGCATGAAAATACTTTTTGTTTTAACATTAACTCAGAACCCCTCTTTGGGAATAGGCCTCCTCCAAAGAGTGCCATCTCGCCCTCATCATCATCATATTAGCCACAGGAAGTCCACTGGTGGACATAGACCTCTCCCAAAGATTTCCAAAACGACCGATCGGAAGCGGCCTGCATTCAGCGTTTTCCTGCAACCTTGTTTAGGTCGTCTGACCACCTAGCAGGTGAGTGTCCACGCTGCGCTTGCCGGTAAGTGGCCGCCATTCGAGAACCTTTCTGCCCCATCTGCCATCGGTTCTTCGCGCTATGTGCCCCACCCACTGCCACTTCAATGAGCTAATCCGCTGGGCTATGTCTCTTACCTTAGTTCTTCTACGAATCTCCTCACTTCTGATTCGATCACGTAAATGAACACCTAGCATAGCCCTCTACATAGCCCGTTGTGCGACCTTGAGCCTCCTTATGAGACACATAGCACAGAATACAGTAAGAGTAAAAAGAACGGAATCTCCTAAGGTACGCGCAATATGCGTCCCCGTTTCCCGCACCCGCACCTCTCCCCCGATTCTTGACGGCCAACGTGAGTCATCGAGGCGAAAACAGGGGATAGGTGCGGGGACGGGGAACGAGGACGCATATTGCGCGTACCTTAGGAGATTCCGGCCTGTGCCCATAGTAAGGGACCACGTTTCAGAGCCATAAGTCATCACTGGTAACACACATTGATTTAGCACTTTCGTCTTGAGGCATTGGGGTATTTTGGACGAGAAGACACTGCGTAACTTTCCGAACGCTGCCCAGCCGAGTAGTATTCGTCGAAAGATCTCTTCCTCGAAGCTAGAACTTCCTGCCTGGATCAATTGACCCATCTCTCCCTATCTTGAGCTATTTCCACTTGCCCTTCCCTTGCCCCTCTACTAAGCTAAGTTCAGTCGTTCGGTTTGGAAAGTAAAACAAATATCCCTCCATTACATCCCTATATCTTTACAAAATACCCGTATGTATTTTTCTTTCCTTGAATATAGCTAAGTAATTTCAAAATCACCCTATGAGTAGGTATATGTATAGCGAAATACTCGTACGATAAATATATTTTCCAGTAACAGCGTAAATTTCAATTATTTTAGGCACACAAATGTTTTCATCACATTTCTGAGGTGTCTACTAAATAACACATAATAACAAACCAGGAAACAAAACAAAGCTTTAAACATCCTTGCTTTAAATATTATAAATGAAAAAAAAACTTATCCGACTCCGGGGAGCTACTAACTATTTTGTAATCTGGGGATATGTTGTTTTATCACAGAGATGCCGTGGCCACCTTCTGGCTTCATCATGAGATCAGGTCATTGGTACCATAATATTACATTGTCACCCAATTTACTTTACATTAACTACATCAAGTATGTGAAGTATCAGCATAAGCTGATATACATACATGGGAAATTGGGTCTAATTTAGCTTGCAAGATTAGATAATGGACACACATACGAACAACGAGATCTATGTACTTACGTACTAGAGATGACGCCACATACAACAGTTGTGTTCTGTTCATCATATGCTATCACTGTTAACCTCACATTAGTCACTCGCTAGCAATACGCGCATAAAACACTCCACAATTCATTGAAGAAAACACTGTCAACTTAGTCAAAAATGCCTTGGTGTGTGTTGAGATACTGCACTAGTAATTCAAAGAACAAAGCAAAATATGAAGGAATAACTTTCCATCGGTAAGTAACTAGATACCATTGATTAAAAATTAAATACGGATTGCAAAATTTCGGCTGTCATAATGAATGTAATGAGTGAATGATCTGTCAACCGATGGAATGATTCGTCATAGACTAACAAAACAGAAGTGAAATGTAGACATCATAAATATGCCTACATTTCACTTTCTTCATGGAAGCATCGAAAAACTATTTGTTTGCTACTCAGTTACTAATGTTTGTAAAACGTTTAAAAAGTTTAAGTTTTATAATTTTTATCTACATATGCTATAAATACTTTACAAAAGTTTCCTAAAATCCTATAAACCCTTTATAAAATTAAGTCATATCTCGTAACGTCTCACTAGGACCTCCGATCCGAGGGCTCAAAAATTTTGTATGTGGGGGCTGTACCCCTACAAGTACCCCGCGCAACTTGAAACTGCTATCAGATTTTGGATCCAAGATGGCCGCACACATTTTTGATGTTTTATTATGTTTGTCCCTATAATTCTGTTTCCTAGTAACTGCTACGCGGCTAAATCGATTTTGATAAATTATTATATAACTATAAGCCGATTACAAATCTTCATATATGTAATCTAAATAAACATATGTAATTTAGACCCAATACCTACGTATATGATTATATAATACATTAAATACAGAGATAGCTAACAAAGAAAAAAAAAACAAAAAGATATACAAGTACATGAAATCACTTTCTTCTAGTGCAAAACATTATGTTAAGAAATTAAGTAAGAATAATAAAAGGTTACCAAAGAAACAGATATGTGCAGTTTATAAATATGATAGCCGTGAGTCTACAATCTAAAAATCTATACAACCATACAACCATCCATACACCCATCCGTACATCCAGCCATACTTATCAACATCCGCATTAGGTAGTAGGTATGTAAAAATATATTGACCTTTCTGTACTACTCTCGTGTTTAGTCTATATTACCAAAAAGGACATGGCCGTGTTTGAAGATGCCGAGTCTATATATTCATGTCAATGCATACGAAGGTGAAACTAATTTTATTAAAATCTTGTGAATATAATACATATCTCCATCTAATATGTAGCCATAACCAAAGAGCCAAAACATCCTGTAACGTCCTTTAATCACTTTAATTTTACTCACCGTCTAAATCAAAACCAGTGCATTTTTGAAACAAAACCAAGAATATCAATCCTAGTTTTATCATCTCGATATTCACATGCAAACGGAGGTAAATCTAATGAGTGTCAGCAAGATATCACACCTGTGCTATTTATACAGAGGACGAAAAAGAAATACGTAAATGAAATAGTAATACTTAAGTAAACAGCTTATTCTTCTTTAATGGTTTAAATTTTTAGGGTTTCAAAATTTCGAAGGAAAAACTAAACTTAGGGTTTGTGTTCACGAGCACGGTTTCTACACATCACGGCGGCGCGCGGCGCCGCGCCGTGCCGGTTAAACTCGCGCCGGCTTTATATTGCGTTTATTTATTTTAATAAGTACATATATATTTTATTTTTATTTATAAATAATGAGTAAATGGTAAGTATATATTTCTTATACCACATCTTAGACTATCATGTACAGATCTGTATGGAGTGATATGGGCCATCTGGGGTCAATTTTAAATATGATATTTATGTATGAAGTTTACTTTTATTTAGTTAAGTATAGTTTTTAGTATTTTAGATTTTAGTTTAATTTATTTATGTATTGTTATGTAATAATTATTAATTAAGTACCATATTTGAAGAAGAGTAAAATAATTTTGTAATTTTCCCAAATGAATTGATAAATGAAATGAAATGACTTTTATTTTGCATAAGTGTCGTACAATAGATGGAATACATTAAACATGATCGTACACCCGTTTCCAGCATGCAAAAAATAGGTTACTAGGTATTCTTTTTTTTTGTGTACAATATAACAGAAAATTATTCAACAAATGCCAAAAAATACAATACAATTGCCAGTAGTACCTATAGAAAAATTACGGAATACAATTTGTGAAAAATAAATAAGTATTTATATGTAGTAAGTTAGCCACTACGGAGATTCTGCGTTTATTTATACCTGTTTAAATATATATATTTTTTAAATATAGTATCGTTTAGGTAGTCCTAACTAATATTATAAATGCGAAAGTGAGTTTGTATATTAGTTTGTTTGTTTGTTTGTTTATTAACTCTTCACGCTTTACCTACTGAACCAATCTTTTTGAAAATTCGCATACACATAGTTAGGAGTACTGAAAAGGACATAGGGTACCTTTCATCCCGGAAAAATGTAATGTTCCTGTGGAATACTACTAAGCTAGTATTCTATAAGTTTTAAATTTTGGGGCTAGCCTTAATCTGTGTGATTTGTCTTTATCTATGTTCTTATCTTTTTTATATAATCAGTATCATAAACTGAACTTGCAATACCTACTCCACGCATGGGAAAAATTCAAATGTCTTCCCGTGTGTAGGTATAAATATTTAAAAATTTTATGGACGAAACTTCTAGCGACAGTCCGACTCACGCTTGAATGATGTTAAATATAAAAGTGTCAAGTGTTTATCGTGAACCATGAGTGACTAGTCAATACAACGTGGAAGGGACATCCCCGTAATAATAACCACGGGCTATTCCAGATTACATAGGTATAATTAAATTAAAATAACAGTCAAAAAACCAAAAAAAATGTCGACATTGCCATACAATGCGCACACTTTTGTATGGAAATGCCAAAATTTATTTTGGTTTTTTGGTTGTTATTTTAATTGTATTATATTATAATGATCTAGTATAGACCGTGGTTCGATTTATTACGGGTATGTACCTTCCACTTTATATACGGACAAATTTTGAAAAATCCTTCGAAATATAATTTTTGATACAATAAGCACAATAAGAGAAATAAGAATCGGATCGTTTTCTATCATAGGTGCCAGCAACGGGATCTATGTACTTACGTACAGCGAGAGCGAGCTTGCAGAACTACTGCAAATAATAGAGAGCGTAAGCCGAGAGTATGGACTTCTAATCAACCGAAGTAAAAAAAAGGTAATGTTCGTTGACAGGCCACAACTCTTAATCAGAACGAATGAATTGGCCGACCTAGACATTGTTGACGAATTTATCTACCTTGGATCAGCGGTCCGCAGTGATGGAGACTGTAAGCAAGACACGTAGGGCTCAGATGGCAAAGTCAGCAGTTAGGCGTCTCGACTAGATATGGAGAAACCGCAACATCCGTCGCAACACCGAAATCAGACTTATGCGAAGTTTGGTCTTCTCCATCTTCATGTACGCTGCTGAAACCAGGACTTGGAAACCCAACATCAAATCCAAGATAGATGCATTTGAGATGTGGTGCTGGCGTAAAATGCTAAGAATTCCCTGGACAGCACACCGCACCAATGTATCTATTTTGAAAGAACTAAGTATTCGGACACGATTGTCTGCAATGTGTCTCCAACGACTCCTTAATTTCTTTGGCCACATAGCGCGACGAGCACCTGACAGTCTTGAAAAGACTATACTGTTGGGCCATGTCCCAGGGCGCAGAGGTCAAGGGAAACCACCGACAAGATGGATTGATATCGTTGGTAGGGTGGCGCGCTCAAATACTCAACGGGCCATACACTTGGCGCAGGACCGTGCAGTGTGGCAAATCATAGCGAGGAGAGCTGCTCAAGATGGTCACGTCCCTCAGACATCAGGATACGATTATGAAGAAGAAGCATAATATGAGTATAATAATATTTAAAACAAAACATTTTAACTAGTAGTTCGCCGCGAACTTAGACCTCGCGACTTTTTATTAATATTTCAAAAACTACTAAACCGATTTTGATGCCCAACAAACTTGAAAATTCAATTGATATTTCCTACATGCCTACTAAATTTCATCAAAATCGGACCATTGGTTCGGCAGATACAAATAAAGTGTTTTCGCCCCAACTTGAATTATAGCCCTCGCTCGCTTCGCTCGCTCGATCAATAAAAAAGGAGAGATTTGCAAATTTAATGCTCGCTTTCCAGACAAGTTAATGCTACCAAATAGCAGAACACGAATTTGTGACAAAAATTGTTATGCTATGTGTGTAAATATATACAACAACTTACCAGCTGATATCTAAAAACTTTCGTTATACAAATTTAAAAAAGAATAGCTTAGGTGGTTAGTAAACAAATGTTTCTACTCATTAAATGACTATTTAAAAAGAAAATTGTATAAATAAGTAGCTGTTGACATTGAATGTTTAGGTCCTTACATATGAAATTGCCGTTCAGTATCAAAAAAAAGAAACAAGTTTTTTTTAATGAAATTATTATTAAATCAATCGAAGTATGCGCGGTTGTTATCGATACACTTCCGCCATTTTATAGGCAGATCATTAATACCTTTGGAAAAAAAATCCTGGGAGCGAGGATCTATGAACTGTTTGAAGGCGGTTTTGACTGCCTCATCAGATTTGAAATTTTTTCCTAGTAAAAAGTTATCCAAATTTTGAAAAATGTGGTAATCGGTTGGGGCAAGATCTGGAGAGTATGGTGGATGACGCAGAGGTTCCAGTCGCAGCTCCACTAACTTGGAGATCGTTTGATGTGCAGTGTGTGGTCTAGCGTTATCCTGAAGGAGCAGTGGGCTAGAGCAATTCATCAGTCTCGGTTGGTTAATGGCGAGCTTTTCCATCATTGTTTGCAATTGTTGGCAATACAAGTCTGCAGTAATCGTCTGGCCTGATCTCATGAAGCTGTAGTGGATAACACCAGCACTGGTCCACCAAACACTAACCAGAATCTTCTTTTTGGTCAGTTTTCGCTTAGGGCAAGGTTTTGCCGGTTCTCCAGGGTCAAGCCATTGTGATGATCGCTTCCGATTGTCGTACAAGATCCATTTCTCATCACAAGTCACGATACGGTTCAAAATACCCTCATTATTGTGGCGATTAAGCAAAGAAACGCAGCAAGCAACGCGTGTTTGTTGGTTTGCTTCAGTCAATTCATGCGGTACCCACTTTTCGAGTTTTTTAATTTTTCCGATTTGGCGCAAGTGGATAAGTATCATTTTGTCACTTACGCCGAAGGCTGCTGCTAATTCAGAAGTGGTTTGCGATGGATCCGCTTCCACTATCGCCTTCAATTCTTCGTTATTCACTTGAGTATCAGGTCGTCCACGAGGCTCATTGTGTAAATCGAAATTTCCAGAACGGAAAAGTTGAAACCAAAAACGCACCGTTCGTTCGTTAGCGGTGCCTGGTCCATACACGTCGTTAATTCTTCGAGTCGTTTCTGCAGCACTGGCACAGGCACTGGTGTCACGGTGGAACTCGTATTCGTAAATACCGCGAATTTTCAATTTGTCCATAGTTGTTGTTATAGCAATGTTGAAACTCAAACAAATGGTGTTAAAACAAATGAAACACGAATTTTAAAACAATATTTTTCTGGCTTTATTTCGAAATAAATTTGAATTTGGAATTCCTAATGAAACGCAAGATATTTGATTTTAAAATTGCCAGTATTGAAAATCGGAAATTTCATTAATGTAAGTTTTACTAGTTAATATAATGTAATTTAAATCGATATTAGACATTCCATAATGTATGCATGATCCTTATAACATATATAAAGTGAATGTTTGATCAATTATAACTTATGTAAATCAATATTTGCACATCCAAACAGGGTACTATAATAGTGCTTTAACTAAATTGTATTATCTTGTGTAACCTTATTTTTAGCAAATAAAATATCTTATCTTATCCTTTCAAACTACACTAGAATTAATTTGCAAAATAATTTAAAATAAAACACTAACTGACCCTCGTCCTCAAGTGCATTACTTCAGATCGACAAAATAATTGACACATTTGATACTTGTTTTGTGACAAGTGTTAGCCATGCGGCCGTAACTGCCTTTTTACCCGAATGCGGCAAAGTCGAAAGGGAGGATGTATGTGTTTGACCTGTATGTTTGTCCCTATAATTCTATGTTCCCTAGTAACTACTAAACGGCTAAACCGATTTTAATAAATTATACATGGTTAGATTCGACTTAACACACAACATAGGATATATTAAAATCCGCTAGTTTCCAACAAGTCAAATCAGACACTTTTTGGGGTTCCGTACGCGAAGGGTGCAAACGGGACCCTATTACTGAGACTCCGCTGTCTGTCCGTCTGTCCGTTGTTGTTGTTGTTGTTGTAGATATCTTTATTGTACAAAAAAAATATTTTACAAACATACTTATAATCCATAAGAGACCAAATAATTTTACAATGGCGGACTTATCCCATAAAGGGATCTCTTCCAGTCAACCAAGTATCGGCGAATGAAAATAAAAAAATAGGCATAATGGGCAGAAGTCAAAGCGTTGATTAATAGAAATTAAATGTTCACTTTTAATCTAAAACATATTACATATACCTATAATCCATAAACTAAGACATAACAGAATAATATACCTAAATATCACCAACTAAAATAAATAAAATACATAAACTACAATATTGTTAGCTCAAGGTGTCTGAGGATCCTTCGTGATGTCTTCTAAGTCTGACTTTGAATGAATCAAGAGAGGGCGCATTTTTCACATCTACAGGAAGCGCATTCCATAACCGGGCAGCAAGAACTGAGAATGAGTATCCGTATGACTCCGAGACATGTGCAGGGATTTGCAGCTGAGGGATACCACTACCACGCAAGCGACTGTCAATCTGTCTAAATGAAAATTTCTCAGAAAGGTAACTTGGGGATTGGGGTTTGAAAAGGACATTGAAATGCAGCGAAAGAATATGGGAGTTCCTACGAAGTCTTATAGGGAGCCAATTAAGCTGAGAGCGAAATTCAGACAGACAATCAAATTTACGCAACCCGAAAACAAATCTAATGCACTGATTTTGCAGCCGATTAAGCTTGTCTAATAAACATTGATTAAGATCTAAATAAGCAACATCAGCATAATCAAGTAAAGGAATAAGAAGGGATTGGGCCAAATGTACTTTTGTTCTCGATGGAAGGAAGTATTGCATACGACTCAAAGAGTGTAGTGTGACAAACATTTTGCGACTGACTTCATTGACTTGAGGAGTCCAAGATAATGTTTGATCAAAGATGATACCCAAATTAGTGACTTTGGCTGAGAAAGGAATTACACTATTGTCAAGCACTAAATCTGGAATATCAACTTTACTTAATTTTGAAATAAAATGGGAACTACCTATAACAATGGCTTGGGATTTCGCAGCATTGACTGTAAGCCCGAAATTACGAGACCAGTTTGCGATACTAGCAAGGTCAGAATTGATTGCACTAATTGCATGAGTGAAATTATGAAGAGGGGCCGTCGCATATATCTGCAAATCATCGGCATAAAGATGAAAGGACGAAGAGAGAGAAGCAGTAATACCATCTATGAACAAAGAGAAAAGGATCGGAGATAATATTCCACCCTGCGGAACACCGGCCTTAACTTCACACCAATCAGAACGGCGATCATCAATTTTGACCAGCTGAAAGTCTGTCCGTCTGTCCGTCTGTCCGTCTGTCCGTCTGTCCGTCTGTCCGTCTGTCCGTCTGTCTGTCCGTCTGTCTGTTTGTCCGTCAGTCACAGGGTTCTATCTCTTGAACCGTAATAGCTAGACACTTGAAATTTTCACCGATTATGTATTACTGTGGCGGATATAACAACAAATATTGAAAATAAAAAAATAGTTCAAAATTAAAGGGGGTCGTCATACAAGAAACGTGTTTTTTCAGCGTTTTTAACTTGATCTTCATAATGGCATTAACTAGATACTTGAAATTTTCACCAATTATGTATTACCATGACCACAATAACAAAAAATCCTAAAAATAAAATAAAGTTAAAAATTAAAGGGGATCGTCATACAAAAAACGTGTTTTTTAGCATTTTAAAACATTGTACGGTGGTACGGAACCCTTCATCTACGAGTCCGACTCACACTTGCCGTTTATTCTGTATTAATAAATCTAAAATCACGTTCAAAGTTAATGTGATCAATAACAAGTGACATTATTTTGTGACGTTTTATTCTCTTAACAGTATCAAATAATTTACTTTTGACCTAGGAAACTACCCAATTATTGGAAATCAAAATGACGGATTTTAGGCGCCAAATAGCGCGGCATATTTTTTTTTTCTTTTCAAAACCTATCGAGTAGGGTATCAAATTAAAGGATTTTATTCAAAAATTACAGACATATATGCAACTTCTATGTTTTTATAACATTTGGAATGAGAAATGCTGAAAAATACCGATTTTTATGTTCGGTTCTATGTTCCCTAGTAACTACTAAATGGCTAAACCGATTTTAATTAATTATACATGGTTAGATTTGTCTTAACCACTAAAGTAACATAGGATATATTTAAATTATTGGAAATCAAAATGGCTGATTTTTGGCGCCAAATTGCACGGCATAAAAAATCTTTTCAGTCCTATCGAGTGGGGTTTAAAATAAAGGATTTTATTCAAGGATTACAAAAATATATACAACTTATATGTTTAAATGAAATTTGAAATGAGAAATGCTAAAAAACAACATATAACATCGCTTCGCCAAGCGCATTCCCGGTTGCGTCTTACCTTACCACAGAAGACAGTAAGTGCTTAGGCGTAGGTAAGTAGTGCTGTTGTATCACGCAATCGAGTTTTTGTTTTTTTAATAATTACTTGTTTGACCATAGCATTGTATCACTGACCACCGCTGCGGAGGTCAGTGCAAGAGGCTCAACCAGATTGAGGATAACGAAATGGCACAGAGAAAACGCGGGCAGAGTCGGCATAACGGCGACCTTAGGCCGCGTCGACGGACACGCGCCGCGTCGTGCGACGCTGGCTGCCAGGCGGCGGACCGGCCCGCGTCGCACAACGCAACGAGTACTCAGCGCGGAGTATCTGTGGACGCGGCCTTAGGTATACTTTGAGTAATGAATTTGCCCGTGGAGGCACCATGAGCGAGTCTATCTTCGTCATTTGGCCTTTGACCTATTCGGAGGCGGCTCTGTATGTCAACTCCCTCCATATCTGTGCTTCGCTCATGTCTCAATCTCAACTCGTGAACGAGTGCTGCCAGGAACGACTGGTCAGCTCGGCTTCGCTTATTACTAATATGAAGGTATTTCTTTTTACGTTATTTATGTTCGTTCGTTCGCAAGCATTACAGTGCGCGCGCGCGTCAATGTGTATAATGATGAAGATAGAATAAGATATATACTTATTATAAATGTATATATATATAATTTTTTTATTGAATTTTCTTATGTAGGTATTTATTATTTTTCACTTATTAATAATGTTTCAATTTCGTCATAGTTTTTTTCTTTTATCCAATTTGTCAATATTTCTTTACATTCTTGGTACGATTTATTAAACACGTATAGTTCATTATTTATTTTATTATATATGAAGACAGAGCGATATTCATCCTGCAAATTCATACAAAAAAAACATAATTTATAAAATGCTATTCTTGAGCTTACTGTCTATGCCATACCTACACTTAATCAACTAATTAGGTAGTAATTAGTGAGTAATTGTAAACAACAGTTAACACTTAAAATAAATTGCAGAAAAATGTTTTTGACAAAATGTCCTTGAAATGGATACTACAGCATGACTAGCACATACTCGTATAATAATAAACCAGCTAAGTGCGAGTTGAACTCACGTGGAGAGGGTTCCGTACAATGCCAACATTGTACACGAGTCAAATGTTATGTTTTACAATAGGTAGGTACTCATTCTAATTGTAAATTTTGAATCTACTATTTCTTTGTGAAGAAATCTGACCCAAATTTGTTTATGGTACTTAAAAAAAGTATGAATGGTACCGGACTGTAAAGGGAAATTACTGAATATATTGTCAATTATTGAATGTTGTCTTGTTGTATATCCTTGAATATGTGGGCGAAGACCGAGTGTTAGTAGATATCCAGAAATTTTGTTTTTTGGTTTTTCTGTAAAATTTATGTTAAAGAAAGAAACGTTTACTGTTTAAAGAATTATTGCCACTTATCTATACTATAATATTATAAAGCGGAAGAGTTTGTTTGTTTGTTTGCTTGTTTGTTTGAACGCGCTAATCTCAGGAACTAAAGGTCCGATTTGAAAAATTCTTTTTTTGTTGGGTAGTCCATTTATAGAGGAAGGCTTTAGGCTATATAACATTACGCGAACAAAGTCGCGGGCACAGCTAGTTTTATGTTATAAATGTTAAAGTCTCCGGCAACTAGAATATTTCCATTTGCACTTATCACGTTCTTAATGCATTCGACAGCTGTCTTTAGAGAGCATTTTGGTGATTTATATACTGTTACGATTTGAATATCAAATGCGTCAAAACGTAGGCATTCACAATGGGCACCTGGACATCTATAACGAACATTTTCTTGGAGGAATTATCTACTTGATTGACCTGATTACGACTTATATACGCTATAGTAGCGCCTCGTCCTGGGTTTGCATTTGACAAAATATGGCCATCTATTCGGCACACCTGCTCAAATCCTTCAAGTTCAAGATTATCGTTACGGGACCCCCAAGTCTCGACAAATAAGATGATATGAGATAAATTAATTATACAATCAGCCCTTACGTCCAGTAAATGTTTACGTAATGATTGTACATTATAAAAGATTATTTGAATTTTATCTCCTGGTGATTGCAAGAATTCAAACTGAAGTAAGTATTAATTTATTCTCTCAATCTCATCATTTCCAAATAAACTGGACTTGTTTCTAACATTTTTTTATGTTATAGGGAGGCATATGAACAAGCGAGTCACTTGATGGTAAGTGATCACCGCTGCCCATGGACAACTGCAACACCAGGGGTGTAACAAGAGCGTTACCGGCCTTTCAGGAAGATATAGACTCGTTTTTTGAAGGTTTCAATGTCGTATCGGTTCGGGAACACCGCTGCAGGAAGTTGATTCCACAGTTCGGTCGTTCGTGGCAGGAAGTTCCTTTAAAAACGTACGGTGGTTGATTGCCAACTATCCAAGTGGTGCGGGTGAAATTTTAATTTCAGGCGGGTGGTGTGGTGGTGAAATTTTGCAGCAGGTATTAGGTCGAACAATTCTTTAGAGCATTTCCCATGATAGATGCGATAAAAAACGCACAAGGATGCAATATCCCTCCGTAGAGCCAGAGGATCGAGACGGCCGACGAGAGTCCCATCGTCGATTATAAGAGTTGCGCGATTTGAATACGGTTAAAAGGAAGAAGTTGGTATTTAGGTGCCCCGGCCCAGAGATGGGAACAATATTCCATATGCAGCCTAACTTGTGCCTTATACAGCTGAAGGCGACGTGCCGATGTGAAATATCGCCTTGCTCTGCGAGGATACCTAGTTTTTTTGTCATTCAAATGACCGCGAAATTGAACGTCGCTTGAAATCTTGACGCCGAGAATTCCGATCTTCGGCTGAATATCACTCAGAGACGCTTGCCCGAGCAGTATTGGCTTGGCCGGTATAAGTGGTGTCTACCATGGTATCATCTGCATAGCAATGAGTGTGAATTTCTCAGGCAACCCGAAAAAAGGAATTTTCGATAGAAGAGCCTTGTGCCAGACCCGATTGAAGGCTTTCGCCACGTCCAAGCCAGCTCCCAAGGTTGCCGCCTTACTCTCAACTCAACCGATTCCGCCCATTTATGGGACAGGTATACCAAAAGATCGCCAGCAGACCGTCCATGACGAAAACCATACTGGCGATCGCTTATGAGCTGGTGCTCCTCGAGATACAGGAAGAGCTGGTGGTTAATAATAGACTCAATTATTTTGGAGAGTACGGAGGTAATGAGTATTGGCCTGTAATTACCAGGATCAGAGCAATCCCCTTTTTTGGGTATCGGGTGGACTAAGGCAGTCTTCCATGCTGACGGGACAACGCCTGTAGAATAAAATCTTAGCAGAGGGGTTGTTTTTTATAAATATATACAAAATATAAGATTTGAAATCCTTACAGTAAGATGCGAGTTAAATACTACTAGCGCTATCTAGTGATGTTTGAGTGAACTTTCTTCGTAAGTGAAAGTTTCATATTGAGTTTACTACTTTTTTTTTTAAATTGATAGAATTCTTATAGGTTTTCCTATAATCTACAAGTAATGAACTATATTTTGTAATTTTTTCAAAATTTTATACTCTTTGGTCAATTTTCGTCTTCTTTCTGGATTCTGGATGGAATGTTTTTATAATTTATTGTTAACGCTTTTTATATGTATATGAAAGCGTTTGACAACAACCAAGTTAGTCCCATATTAATTTGGTTAATAAAAAATAAAATAAAAAATTTATAAATTCTTGTGGCGTGCCCACATAAACATATAAATATAATATTTATATCGGACTTACACTATAATCTTTATTTCGGACTTTTCTAATGTCCATAGATAAGTAAGTCTAATGTTGATGATGAAGAACTTTGGAGATATGGACTCTTAAAAAAAGGTTTTTTTTTTTAAATTGAATTATCATTTGCAAAAAAATGACATGCAAATTAGTCTCTGAATGATCACCATATTTATTTATTTTTATGTGAATGAATAAATAATGAAAGTGATCCATCTAACTGACTGGTGGGTAATAATTGTGGATCGCAGAATTCGCAGATGTCTGTACATAATTGTATTAACAACAGAACGATGTGCATGGTATAGCTCTCTTCTTGGCACGTGCCGCTGAGATCGGGGAGCAAAGTGCAGAAATCCCTCCCGTGTGTCAGATCTAGGGATCTGAGTGGAGGAAGCGTTTTTATAATGAAATCTTGAATACTACACTGGCCACAATACCCGAATCCAGATCGTTCGCCACTCTGAATCAGGGCTTGGGAACGGTTCGAAAAATATCAGCTCATTAACATCCCCAAACAGGTTTTTCGCGAACACTTGCTAGGAGCGAAATCGATACGCGAGCGTTATATTCGCCGGGATTAACCAGGTTAATTTCAAGCGATTTGGGGGCGGGGCTTCCCGTCACCATTCAAAACACGTTGAACTGAACTTATTTTATAAAGCAAGAAAAATACAGGCGGGCGTGCGGGTAAAGGGTGTCGGTAGGTGGAGCCAAAATGATCCGAACAAAATTAACCTGGTTTCGCAAACTAAAACACTTATTATTGGTTCTTTGATCAGAACCCAAATAATATCGATTTCACTCGAGCGGAATCGATATGTTAATGCTCTTTTTAAAATGTATGGCGTTTCTAATGAGCTGGTTAAATATTTTAACCTGGTATCCGAGCCTTGCTCGAAATAGCGGAATGGTTTAAGATAACATTCTGGAAATTAATGCTAGGGAACCCTCCCGCAGCTCAGAAGTAATGGGGTTAGTACTTAAAGGGTTTCCATACACGCGGCGCCGTCTTTACATTTTTGCCAAAAGTGGCCGTTTTCCCCAAAAGCAATAAAAAATTTTGGTCTGACTTATTTCGCAGTGACGCGGGGTCACCGGAAGTTAGTTTATTGCACGCCTTATAAGCGAAGCGCATGAGGTAGTGCTCTACTCTCGCCTTACAAAAAGCCTCATAAGCGAAGCGCATGAGGTAGTGCTCTACTCTCGCCTTACAAAAATCAAGTGATTTTTTTAACTAAATGTGTCTCTATTTATTTTCTATCGCACTTGTACAATAATATTTACACATAAATGTCAAGGAAAAACACTAGTTTCAACACTTATGACATTTTTAAAAGACATTTTGCCTTTTAAATAAATAAAAACAATGTTTAATAAAATCATTTTGTGGACGTCCGTGTGTCTGTATGTATGGAAACTGGCGTGGTCACGATAACTCCCGAAAAACTTATCTGATCAAGTCCATTTTTTTTATACGCTTCAGTATTATCCAAAACTAAGTCCTTTCGAAGATCACGGTCTAATTAAATGTAGTTTAATCATAAAAATACAGGTGACATTTCGTTTGTGTTGTATATCTATATATGTAGATAATAACATGGAAAAACTTAGCTCCGTTTACAACGCTTGCGTGGTATGGTACTGAGTTAAACAAAGGCGCGTATCATTTTTTATTCGAAAAAATAATAATAGCAACATTTTACCTGAAAATAAAATGTATATTAAACATACTTACCTTATTCGAAGCCTATATAATGAGAGAGCATCCATTTCCGGTTGGAGTACTAGTCATGACTTCCGGTTTAGGTCCACGCCCCTCCATTTCCGCTCCATTCGTTGCGTTGTGTCCTTCTGCCACGCGACACTAGCGCCACCTAGGTAGTTGGGTTTTGTAACCCAGTTTGTTCGTCATTGGATCGTCTTTTGTGACACCAGGTAGAACTACAAACTATAGGCTTCGAATAAGGTAAGTATGTTTAATATACATTTTATTTTCAGGTAAAATGTTGCTATTAAACTCACTGTACCGTTATTCGAAGCCTATATAATGAGAGACGTGTTTATTATCTCCTGGTGGTGCTAGTTACGTCAATGTGATTTTTCTTATTTAGTGAGCAGGTTAGCACCTGCGATTAAAAGTTTATCCCATAGGTAGCACATGTAGATCGATACATTTATGTGCCATACGTAGTGATTTTTTAACAGAATATACTGTTATATTGTGATAAGCAAACAGTAAAATGATGTCTTATCTGGTGGATAGACAAAGAGTCTTACAGATATTGATGATAAAAAAACAAGTAGCTAGAGGTATCACGCCTCTCATATGGTATGACATACTAAATGGTACTTTTCTGTATATTCGGGAATTTCAGTATTCCATTAAAATAAAGTCATCTACATGGATATTTTCCAGCAAGTACTTAGGTACTGCGATTAATCTAACTGGTAGCATTTACAACAGGTACATGATAGTTAAACTATTGTACGCGTAGCAGATGGTTCGTAAGAGCCCAATAAAAATCCGCTAAAGTTTTCTATGTTGCTTACAGTAAACATTTACGAGTAGGTAGTACAATGCACATTAGGTGTAAATATTTACTATGTTTTGTTAAACAAGAACAAAAACAGTTTTACAAGAACTACGAGGCGAAGTACACAGTTACATTACATGCATGTACGGTATTACGCATGTATATCACGTCTTACTCGCAAGACTTTTGCGCTTGTGTTCGATTCGACATGAAACGTTACATCCAATCAAAGACGTTTATGCTAAGTCACGCTAATTCAAGCTTTATTTAATCAACGTTCACGAAGTGTGTATACTTGAATGCGTGAACCCGTAAAGGATTGATATGTCATGAAAAAGTTGGCCAGGGTGATTCGAAATCACAAAGGCTCAGTTAGTTGAGCGCTCACAGTACGAAAGAGAGAGTTCGAGTTCCACGCATTTATACTTATTATGCAATGCTTCGTGGTGTACGTCTGATAGGAAGCGTAAATGCTTCTGCTGATACTGATATTCGTATTCTGACTATCATACTATTTGTATCCACATGTTTCACTGTAGGGATATTCATTTTAAATTATTCTGGTTGGAAATAAAACTATGTCAAAGCATACATTAAGTGAGCGAATGTAGCTACAAGCGTTACCGGCTACTACTTTAAGCGTTACTGACTTCGGGTACGGAGTGAACCCAGGTGGGAGCTACGGGTACCATAATTGTCAATGTTTGCTTGCCATATTTAGGCAGGCTGATGATAAATGTGACCAAGGCACGTGTATGCAAACATTTTGGGCACACAAACCCTTGAATAGCATTTGTATAATACTTCCTGCACTTGTCCGTTCGGTCGCCTAATGCCTTCTTACAGTTTAACAGACGATGATGATGGGCGTGGACCTACGTCAGCGTGATGATAGAACTCCTCGGCTCCTCTGGGGTACTTGTGTGAATGTCAGAACAGCACTCAAATCGAATTCATATGTAACATGTTTAAAAAATATTGCAAGTGATCTCATTTTCTTGCATCTTAACCACTGAAGATGCGTGCCACTTATGTGGTTAATTTAAATTTATTAGTAATATTTTATTAAATATTAACTCTGAATAAGTTTATTGTGTCACACAAATTTTTATGAGTAAAAATGCGGTTTTGGCATTTGACATTTAATTTTATGTCAATAAAAGACAGTTATAGTGACGATATTTACACCATTCGTGCATGAATTCGTTTCGATCGAGTTGGAAATTAAACTCCTGGTCGTTTATGGCAAAACTACACCGAATTACTAATGCACTGACATTAAATGTTCTAATAAGTGAGGGCAAGGTTCCCAGGTACGCATAGCCCTTTAGCACGGTAATATCTGATAAGGGACACCGGTGTAGTACGTACATTGTACAAATGTATACATTTTGTCGTGTCTCAATATGTATGGCTTGAGATGCGTAGCATCTAAGTACCATGGTAAAAGCATTTTTATAAACAGTATTAAAATCAGAAATTGTGATTGTAAAATAAGGAACTATCGCTCAATTGATATTCAGGGATTTGTTAAAATCCACGTGAATTGATGATGTATCTGGGTGGGTAGGTCTCACTAGTATGACCCCCCCCCCCGCTCCCCGAACTGTGGAGACAACTAAACTGCATACATCATTTCATTGAGTGATGCTAGACTCGAAATTATCAAGAGTAGATTCCGAGATGGATTAACACGTAAACAAAAACTGCGCCTTTATCCATAAAATAACGCGAGATTCTTCCGATAGTTTCGTCGTCTTTCGGGCTGAGAAAACGACTGTCGTGACGTACCCGTCAACCTCGTTCCTAGGTTTTTATGCTGGGTAACAGTGAAAAACGCCTAACCAGACATTGGTGTGCTTGGATCGATCTGCGAAGCAGAATCGAGATCTATGTACATACATATTTTTATTAATATGTATAGGCTTTCATGAAAAGCAATAGTGTTACCCTTTTTACTTTGATCGTTGACCAAAGTAGAAGATTTTTATTTATTTTTGCCTACTAGCGGTACTAGGGCTTCCTATACATTAATGCACCGGGATCGTCCTGCGGAGCAGAGGTGTGTGATCCGTATTTTGTGATATCACATTCACATTATGCACGGTAGCATTACGTTAGCTCGGCATACATTTAAGCACTCAAATCGTCCTGCGGAGCAAAGGTACGATCTATTTTAAGTCGATATTTCCAGATCCGTTTGCAGAAAAGGCGACTTGCCCTTTTCACATGCGATTTCCTCGGAGAATTATGTGATGCAGTAGTTCACCTTCGTTAACCTTTTCGAAACTAAATGTTCCTGGGTCCTTAAGCAGCAGGATTTGCAAGCCGGCTCGCTCGGGACATAAGCGCGACCTACTATTTGTCGTTGGTCAATACGCCCGGAATTCTGCGGAGCAGAAGTTCCTCCATGGTTACTTTCCTTACAGTAAAATATTCTGGATCGTGCTGCGTAACAGGTATGCGACCCATGCTTTTATTAAATGCTACATGTACATCATCATATTCACCTATGTTTACAAAACAATGTTGTACGCTCTGTGGAGCAGAAAAAAGATTCCAGTTTTTGTCGTAAATCAATACAAAAGGAACTCTTCGGAGCAGGATTTCCCATTTGTCACGTTGTCAAGCAGGGCAGGAGAGCCGTTCCAGATTTTGTCGTAAATCAATGCGATAGGAACTCTGCGGAGCAGGGGTTCCAGTATGATTACATTTGTTACGTCGCTGTGCAAGGCAAAAGAGCGATTCCAGGTTTTGTCGTAGATCAATACGGTAGAAACTCTGCGGAGCAGGAGTCTCAGTATGATTACGTTTGTCACGTCCCTGTGCAGGGCAAAAAAGGCGATTCTAGGTTTTGTCGTAAAACTATACAATAAGAACTCTGCGGGGCAGGTGTCCAGTATGATTTTGCGTTTGTCACGGCGCTGTGCAGGGCAGAAGAGCGGTTCCAGGTTTTGTCGTAAATCACTACGACAGAAACTCTGTGGAGCAGGGGTTCCAGTATGATTTTACGTTTGTAATGTCGCTGTGCAAGGCAGAAGAGCGATTCCAGGTTTTGTCGTAAATCTATACGATAGGAACTCTGCGGAGCAGGGGTTCCAGTATGATTTTACGTTTGTCACGTCACTGTGCAGAGCAGAAGTGCGATTCCAGGTTTTGTCGTAAATCAACACGATAGGAACTCTGCGAAGCAGGGGTTCCAGTATGATTTTACGTTGTCACGTCGCTGTGCAGGGCAGAAGTGCGACTCCAGGTTTTGCCACAAATCAACACGATAGGAACTCTGCGGAGCAGGGGTTCCAGTATGATTTTACGTTTGTCACATCGAGATTGCTCCTTTTCACAATTCATCATTTTCCAAAAATCAGTAACACAGGAAAGCGGCTTTTCGCCAGCTAATGTTACACTTGCACACAATACTGTCATTATCCGCACACGCTTATTTTAAATATAAGCGACTTTGGTACATCGATGGTTCCTTGCTGTAAGAAAGCGTTAGTAGTACCTGCAAATTCATGTTCAACAAGAATTATCATGCTACAGACTGGTTAAACCTGTAGGCTTGTCTGTACTTTGGATAAACTGTTAAAAACTAATAGTATTTTGAAAAGATTAGTATCAGGGCTTATCAGGAGTGCTTGGCAGCGTAGCTACCTAGCACGTTAAAATTATTAAAAAAATTTAAGGTAGCTGAGAAACTTCATATTTATCAAGAATAAGATCGTTTTCTTATGGCCATATTGCAAGTGTATCGTTCTACACGTAGAGGCCACGCCGTAGTGGCGTTTACATCACTTGTACATAATTTTAAGCATATGGTTACTCACGTGATTTTCCTTTTCTGAGTCGATTTTCCTTTAACAAAAAGCTATTTCCGAGCTTTTATCACTAGATTATGACACACTGAAAAGGTTTAAGCTTAGGAGATTTCCATCCCTGTATCAATAACACTGAGCTGTGAAAACCGTTAAGAATAAAAATAACATTTTAAAATTAGCAATAGACCTGATTGCCAAACAAAGTAAAACATACTTATGTATGTTTCCGACGTAATCAAATCTAAGAACAAATTTAGACTCTTAAGGTAGCAGTAATTATTTACTACCTATAAACTGTAACACAGTTAAAATATAGAAAAAACAATAACCGGAATAAACTGGAGAAAAAGTAATGGTTCAAAGTACTTACGGTTTAAATTATAATTTGTTACCTCAAATAACCTTAAAATTTTATTCACAATTACAGCGGGTATTTTTCCGCCGATATTACCACTTTTCCTCCTGAAGTTTTTGGCTAGTACCGGCGAGGCGGTTTAAATTATGCGTTGCATATTAGATAACCGTCTCGAACGGAATCAAAAACGCCAATGACGAACAAACTGGGTTACAAAACCCAACTACCTAGGTGGCGCTAGTGTCGCGTGGCAGAAGGACACAACGCAACGAATGGAGCGGAAATGGAGGGGCGTGGACCTAAACCGGAAGTCATGACTAGTACTCCAACCGGAAATGGATGCTCTCTCATTATATAGGCTTCGAATAACGGTACAGTGAGTTTAATAATAATTAAATAAAAAAGTCTTGGAGAAATTAGTGGACCAATAATTTCTAGAACTAAAAAAATGTCTGTGTTATCTTTTATTATTAATTTATTTTGTTTATTTATTTCATTTTATTAGTGTTGTTTTTTTATTAGTATTATTATTATTTCGAGCTCTTTTTTATTTTTTCTCTCTTTAATTTTAAAGAGGTATTAGTTGCACGGGCCAAAGCCAAGTGCTAATAAAATTTTAATTGAAAGAGCCTATTCTGAAACCTATTGTAAGAATTTCCTTGTAATACGGCAAGTATTTTATTATTATTATTATTTTATTTTTTTATTATTTTTTATATATTCTGATTTCTTATTAAATTTGAATAGTTTCTCAGTTAGGTGGAGCCACCAAAAAACTACCTTTATAATTATGTTATAACAGTATTTTTTAACTTTCCTTTTTCTTTTTCTTTTTACTTTTCCGACAATTGCTTTTTTTACTTTTCCGACTAAAAGTACTTAGCGATCTATTAAGGTTCCCATGTCTCATAAGTGAGATATTGCTGTACCCATTTTTTTACAATGTATTGCCAAGTATTCTTCAACGAAAATAAAAAGTCGTTTCTGTTTTTTTTTCTACTTATCACCGCAAAGTGTGCTTGTGATAGTAAAAACAATAAAGTATACTTTGTTACATTCTTGCGTGTAATATTTTGAGCTGAAAATTACTGCTTCATCAGTTTCTCTTGCTTTTATTTTAATTTTTTTTCTTCATTATCAGATGTTTTATTCTAGACAATTTGACGCATTTCTTATTGGCAATCAACATAGAAAGCGTCAAAACTGAATGAGAAAAAAATAAATAAATAATAAAAACACTGGCATTTATAATTACAAGTGTACATAACCTTATTTAGGTTACAACTATTTTCTTTTTTTTGTCAGTGACAATTTTTTTATTTTTCTTTATTTTTTTTTTCATTTATTCACAAAAAAAATAGTATAAAAGTTGTATAATTGTATATGCAACAAAATGTAAATAAAAGATTGATAATCAAATTATCAATTTTTTTTTACACTCATTTAGAGATTATGAGGCGTGCACTTTTGGATTTTCCAAACTATTTGTGGTCTGTGCTAGGTACGGACAGCAAATAACGAGTACCTTTTTGTTTTAAAATGAATGTAAATTTATATAACGTAGATACCTACCTATTTTACAAAAACAAATGGGGTACTTACAGAAGTACCTACTCATTACTGTGGTGTAGGTTAAAGTGAAAACAATTTAAGAATACCCAAGACTAACATAAAAATGTACTTAACATACCTACTCAAAAATATTTAAATTTTGCCCTAAGTCTCATCCATGGAGAAATACAGAGCAAAGAATACGCCTCTCCATTTCCTGTTTTTGGATATGGAGAAGGCCTTTGACTGTATTCCCCGAGAGATGATCTGGTGGGCACTGAGGTCCGAAGGGGTGCCAGATATCTATATTGATATAATCCACGACATGTACCGCCAACGAGATCTATGTACTTACGTACATAGATATTCATGTCAATGTGTACCGCAATTCCGAGTCGATGGTTAGGACTGCTGTTGGCGATACCAAACCGTTACAGTCGGGGTCCACCAAGGCTCGGTCCTTAGTCCCTAGGTATCTGTTCAGTGTGATATTAGACGAAGTGTCGAACAGCATCAGAGACACACTCGAGCAACCCCAATGGCTGCTCGTGTATGCTGATGATATCGCACTGGCGGATGCGGACAGAGGCAGACTGGTGTGATGCGCAAATGCGTGGAGGGAGTCGCTTGAGAACGGTGGTCTTAGGCTAAATGTGGCGAAGACTGAATACATGGCATGCAACTCTACAGATCCCCCACCCGTACGCATAGGCAAAAACTTGGTCAAGCGTACGGACCAGTTCAAATACTTGGGATCTGTACTTCACGCGTCCGGAGACATCGATGCCGACGTCAAGGCCCGTATATCTGCCGCATGGCGGGAGGTGACTGGTGTCATTTGTGACCCCAAAATGCCGGTTAGGTTAAAGGGACAGGTCTACAAATCCATCATTAGACCTGTCCTTTTATATGGCAGTGAAGCGTGGCCATTGCTTGAGTGACAAAAGCAGGAACTGCGTGTCACGACGATGCAGATGTTGCGCTGGATATGCGGAGTATCACGGAGAGATCGCGTGAGAAACACTCGCATCCGCGGCAGCCTTCATGTCCATGACATAGCAGACAATATGTTGCACATAGCAGACAATGTTCTTGCCGGGAAGTGCCAGGTGGATGAAAGTCCTATACATACATTGCTATTTTTATTGTAACGCCATCTGTTATTCTTATTCCGAACTAAAAATTAAAACTACAATTAGATATTAGTTTGTTAGAATTTGCAGAGACGTCGTACCTACTATATGATTTCTCATTTTAAGTAGATTAAACAAACATAATACATCGATTTGTTATATTGAATTTTAGAAAATACAAACAATTTATTTTTGGTAACTTATAGCTTGTGTTTTATTTCATTATGTTTAGGGTTTTATTTAGCTTTAGTTTATGTACCTATTTTATTATTTTTAAATATTGCCTAGTATGGGTGCAGAATAACATTAATAGGTGGCGCTACTTAAACTAATATAATGTTATATTTAGAACCGGAGGATTTCACGAATTTTTGAGGATGATTTTTCATTGCCTGTTTTGAAAGGATAGGTCAAAATTGTATCATTACAAAACCAGCAATATAACGCAATGTCACGGTCGGAATGCAACCGACATGCAATTTGTTGGTACACGCCCACAACACGTCTACACACATTACAATCTGTAGTACAACACCAAGTGCTGCCTCCACACGACACAACATGGCACACGACCTGCAGTCCAACATGTTGGAGTCGCGGTCGGCTGTTCTCTACACACGTAGCAATTGCGACCACAACTTCGATCACAATAGCTAGGGTTGCCACAGGTTGGTTTGTATTATTCGGGTAATTGCACTCTATACTTTACGAAAAGAATAAAGTACAGGAAAATACCTTACTTCGCATTAGATTTTTCTAAGACAATCAATAAATTAAACTGTTGTTTTCACAGATTATTTTTCTGTGATGAATAGCAAATGGTGAGACGCAAGAAACAAAGCGTCTCTGCTAAACCTTATCAAAATTTAATTACTTATTGAATATATTTATTAGAAACAGCGAATAGATTTATTAGAAACATATTTATTACCTTTACTCCTTTACAAAGCTACTGACTCGAACCTATTTTTATTATTGTTTCAGATATATAATTTATTTAACTAAAACTAAACTAAAATTTAAATTAAAAAACTAAATTAAAACCTAAATTAAAAAATAAAACTGTGTTTAAAAATCTAAAAGTTGATCATGTGGCATGGTGCCAAGAATACTGGCTGCATTCCCGCGCTGAATGGCTATTGCAATTCTCTGCGCGAGATATGAGCCAGCCCTCTTGTCACCAGCGGCGTCGACGAGTTGAGGAGAATTTTTTTTAATAAATTATTTTGTGCCTGGACCCCACGGACCAAAAGTTTCGACGCCAAGCTGAACAAAAATATATTCATTAGATAAGGATGAATATTTGCGCCGCTTGGCGTCTTCTGCGGCCGCTGCCGCGGCTCCAGCCCTTAACACTGTGGCTTGGAGGCGAGAAGGGGCAACCGTGTCGACGCATGTCGCGTCCCACACGAGTGCCCTCCCTCGCTCGCTCATCCCTTGGATGAGGGTTAATCCATCGGGACGCTGGCCATCATCGCGAGTTATTCCTACAGGTTCTAACACATTAAGGATGTCGATGGTGGCAAGCGCCCTTTTAACGATATTGTTAATGGAGCCGTGGCGTGAAAATCTGCCGGCACTGCGTTGGCAGTGCAGTCCGTGAAGTCCCTTCTTGTCGACGACGCTACCACATGAACAAAGGTGGCTTTCAACAATAGCAGCACCCAGTCTAAGCCCAACTACAATTCGGAAGCTGCCATTGTCGAAAAGCGTTCCGAGGTTGGCGGAGGGGAGTGCGTGTAACCATTGACCAGATTCATGTTCTGAGACGGCAAGAAGCCTCGCGAGATCGAGATCACTGACAGAATTTTGAACCAGATAGTTATAATCTCTCTGTACCAGTGGGACATCCCAGAGTTTTTGACGGTTTGGTGCCTCTGGGATGTTTTCATTGGGACAGAGAGTCCTCCAGGCATCGATTGCGTCCGTTGCACAGTGTATATCAGCTGAAGGCATTTTAAGTAATTTTGCACACTAAAGTGATACACTATGAACGGACGAAAGGAAAGCCGGAAGAGCTATGCTAGAAATTTTTCTAATACCGATGCCACCAGATCGAATAGGTAAAGAGGCTTGAATCCAGACGAGGTCATCGAGGTTTAAACTTAGATTTTTTTTTAACGCGTTTTTGAGTGTGGCATCTAGGTTTTCCAAAAGAACTGTGTGTTTCCAGATTGGGCAAGCTCTTAATATATATGTAAATTTTGGAACAAAAAGGCAATATTTGAGAATGGTAAACGCGATATGAGAATTTATAAGGCCCAATCTGCTGATATTTTTCGAAAGTGTTTCACATTTATTTTCTAGGATAGGCCTAACGCTTTCCTCGAGTAGTGGAGCACCTAGGAGGCAAAGTGAATTATTTTCTGAAACTTTGATATCCGGTGCTATATTTTTAAAATTTTGAATAATAGATTGCCTACCATTGTCATCAAACTTTGGTGAAACATAAAGCTCACACTTACCTAAATTAAGGTCTAAACCTATTTTATTAAAATTCTTAATTATTTTAGTTAAATCATCTTTAACGGAGTCTACTTTGCCCCCTAAATTCCCGTCAACAATGTCCTGCCAGCGTCACCGGCGGATACGCTGATCAGGTCTTTGAGATGCTGAGGCGTGAGTCCGTCGATGCCACCAGCAGACCTATTGGGGAACGACATAATAGCCTCCAAAGTGTCTTCAATATTAATTTCGAGTGCCAACTGCGTTGAATTTGGAGGATTTGGAGGTGGAGAGGTTGTGATGGCCGAGGGAGGCTTCTCAGCGTCTCTGCACTGTTAAGAGCAAGTGCGTCATCTGAAAAAAGAATTTTAGCAGCATTTCTTTGCCTTGTTTTCTACAATTTTTTTTAAGTTATAAGGTTTCTTAGGGCTATTCATGGGTAGGTTATTACGTTGGAGGATGGAGTTACAATTATCTTTTAGGAGGGTAGTGAGTGATTTATTGCTATTAGATGGATCATTAAAATGGTGGTAACTAAATGTCAATAGATTTTGCCATGATTGGACATCTTTATCTTGGTTTTCTATACAGTTTTTCAAGGCAATAGATAGCGACTTGGCTAGAGATATTCTTGCTCCCCTAGGGATTCTTTTGATAATTCGAACGTTAGAATTTAGACTGCTGAGGTGATGTTCGAAAGGGAATTTCGAAATAATGGGTGGAGAAGTAATGGAGGGATAGTCTGTAATAGGAACAACAGGGGCTGATAAACGATGAAATTTGCCTATATGTATATTTAGTCCATGACGCCCCTTGAAACGGCGACCATCGGAACACTGATTGCATGTTATAAAATTACTTTCTTGGGTAACATTGGGCCGACTATTATAAAACACATCTTGGGGAACCGGCTGTTGGGAATCATATATTTTTGACGACGGCGGCTGCGTACTACACTGATCCGTTTGTGTTTGTGGTGGTACCGACTGCGGCATTCCTTCTGCATTCTTCTGGGGACTTCCTTCAGGGGTCGCGTAATAGTCCTCTTGTGAAGGAGATATCATACGAGTATGGTTCACTTTATAGATCTTTACTACCTTTGTGTATATATATTGTTCTTTCTTTCTTTCTTTCTTTTGGGTTATGGCTCCATCGTTTAGCCAAAACGATGATTTTGCCAGTGTCAAGGTTGAGTATTACACGGATGTGTAGGAAGAGTGAATTTTATATTAATTGATCGGTTGAAGAGCAGTGTGTAACCTAAAACAACACAACACAGATGGTTAGTAGATACGTTGTTAGTAGACTATTTATATACATACTTATATAAATATAGGAAGGTGGTCGGTTATGTAAAGGAAATAAAATAGCTGATAAATATGATAGCTGGATAAAGTAAAATATATCACAGGTAAATATTGTTGTTTCTAATAAATTTAGCGAGGACTGATACAAAAGGAGTAAAAACTAAGGTGAGTAAGAAAGGGATGTTAACGGGACGTGGTACATTCTTGGGGAGTAAATCGTACAGAGATGGCAACATAGGGCAATCGAAAAAGATGTGTTCTAAAGTGCCTTCGTCCAGGCCGCATTCGCATAAAGAGTTGTCTTTGACTCTGATTTTAGCTAGGAAGACCGGAGAGCATACGTGACCTAAGCGTAATCTTATTATGGTGGATGTCGGGTGTTTATCAAATTTTCGATATTTCGAAAACCATGGTTTGGTTGGGATATCAGTTTGTACTTTAGAGTACATTTTTGCACCTGTGCTTCCAACAGAAGTCCATAACCTATTCCATTTATTAAACAAGTGGGTACGAGTTGAGAGTCTGAGATCACGGGGGAGGCAGCAATAATGTTTTTCGTTACCCGTTTGGATAGCATCCTTTGCAAATGAGTCTGCTGTTTCGTTACTGTTAATGCCTACGTGTCCTGGGATCCAAGCTAGAGTTACCTCCAGGTTATTTCGGTGGCACTGGTAAAGGATTTGTCTTATTTTTAGTGAAATATGGAAGTTATCCTTGGCATGGAATGGGAGTTTTATAAGATCCTGTAAACAGCTCTTGGAGTCGGAGAGAATCAGGGCTTTTTTAATTTGATGGGACTCTACATAAGAAGCAGCTTCTAGTAATGCGATCGCTTCCCCGGAAAATACAGATGACTGAGATAGGCATTTATAGCTTAACAAATTCTTATACTTTGGAATCCAAACAGCCGCACCTACATTACTATTTTCAGATAATTTAGAGGCATCTGTAAATATGAGGAGCCAATTCTGCCAATGTTCGTTTACAAGAATGTTGAATTGTTGGTTTGCATTGAGAGAATGTTTGTTAAGCCCGAGGTCGAGTATCACGTGCGGTTGGAAGATCAGAGCATCGAAGTCTGTAGAAAAAAGAGGGTTTTGGTGAAATTGTTGTATTGGACAGGTAATGTTTTTAAATGAGGGGAGTGGTCCTTATGAGTCCAATAACTCGAATTGGCGGCGGATAGAGACAGTGAATCTAAGACTTTAAGAAGGGGATGAGAGACATTTACACAAACTTTGAAGAAAAATCGATCGGCTAAGTATTGCCTGCGAAGGTGGAGAGGAGGTTCCGTACATTCGATTCGAAGAGCCAAATTAGGGGACGATTTCATGGCGCCAGTGACCAGACGCAAAGATTTGGATTGAACTCTGTCGAGCATGCCGAGAGCAATTTTACTACACGGTTCAAGCACAAAACTACCGTAATCGAAGTGGCTACGTACGATTGCTTTGTATAAGAGTAGTTGGCTATATGGGTGCGAGCCCCAGCTGACCCCAGCAACTGCACGTAAAACATTTATACCTTTTTCTGCTTTACGACAAATATGGTTAAGATGTTGGACGCCGGTCATTTTCCAGTCAAGTATAACACCAAGAAATTTGATCTCGTTACGAATGGAGATGGGAGAAGAGTTGATTTGGATGTTTATGGGGGGAATAGATCTTTTACGAGTAAATACGACTGCGCTACATTTATCAACTGAAAGTGATAGACCATGTTGTTCTAACCAATTGTTGAGATAATATAAAGCAGAGTTTATACGGGCAGCAGCATCTGGAATGCTATCTGACCTGGCGTATATTGCTATATCGTCAGCGTATTGTAGAATTTCACAGAAGCTGGTCACTGTCAAGTCTAGGTCATAAGTGTAAATATTAAATAATAGAGGGCTGAGGACTGAGCCTTGAGGTAATCCTTTCCAAACTTGTCGAGGTGGGAGGAGAGATCCATTGGTACGGACGCGTATAGACCGGGACATGAGAATATTACATATGACGTTGATAAGTCTTTCCGGGATGCTCAGCTGTTGCATTTTCTGCCTGAGCAGAGGAAGCTGTACATTATCATATGCAGAAGATATGTCTAAGAACGTACCGATGACACTTTCGTTATTTGAAAATGCCAGGCGGATAGAGGAACTGAGGATGCTTAGCTGTCCACTGTACCTTTAGATCGACGAAAACCATATTGGTTATTAGAGAGTAAATTTCTATTCTCAACAATCCACTCGAGGCGGTTTTTAATTAGGTGTTCAAAAATTTTTAAAAGTACCGAACTATGAGCTATCGGCCTAAAAGATAAGGGGTCAGAAGGGTCCTTTCCTGGTTTCAGGATAGGAATAATAATTTGGGTTTTCCATGGTTCAGGGATTATACCTGTGATGAATATTTGATTGATAATATTGAGAAGTAAAAGCTTGGAGGTACAAGAAGATTTGCAAATGAATGAGTATGGGATTCCATCAATACCAGGGGCAGAGTCTTTAAGATGATCAAGGGCGCAACAAAGTTCTGCGAAGGAAAATTCTTCATTCATTTTATCTGAAGAGGGAGCAGTAGCTCGAGTAGAAGGAAAGTAATCAGAATCCGGAACGAATGGGGGGGCTAATCTGTCTATAAATTCCTCTAACCATGGAGAATTATCATTAGTAGTGGGGTTGTTTACTAATTGGCTTCTACGGAACGATTTAATTTTTTTCCATACAAGCGAGGGAGATGTTCTAGGTGACAATGATTCTGTAACGGTATTCGTTACAAATCTACTTACATACTAATCCTACTTTAACTAAAATTATATTTAACTTAATAACTAACTATGTACAACCTTAAAACAATATATACAAACTAAATCTAACTTACTCAATATTTATTTTTATTCGATTCACCTTCTAAGAAAACTCAGTTACAATGGTCTGCGGCTGCGCTCTCAAGTGCAGTCAAGAATGAACGTCTGAACGATGTGAACCGCGGGAGGCAATGCAACTAACTTCATGTGATTACTGACTAGCTAAGCATCTGTTGGTTTGAAATTAAAAATTTAATTAAACTTATTTATTGAAAATATTAAAAGTATTGTGATTTTGTGTTACCCCGAGATACCGGGGTTCTTCCGTCTGGGTCAGGCGTCACCGCGGATCATCTACTAGACCAGCTATTGCGGCCGGCTTCTTCTGCCGAGCACAGCATCTCTGTAGCCTGCCAGTCTTCCTTCCTTGCTGCATTCCGCCGCCACGCGAGGAAACCCTACTGAAGTCACTTACTACGTGGAGCGTCTGCGCTGCTGCCTACCACTACCGAGGACAGTGTGGTTTGACTCGTTACAAGTAGCGTTACGGTGCGAAATAGAGCTCGCGACCCTAGAGAATAAATTAATAAATGTTGAGTATTTGGCCTATTCTCTTTTATTTCTATCTTCTTGTCACCACCTTCTACAGGGAACGGTACACTGGCGCCCAGTAAAGGTTATTTTTAATCGCAACCGTAGCGTTACTTGAGATTCTGAGGCTTTTAATGGTGTTTTTGGTGTTGGCTTGCTAAATTATAGTTTTAAGACTGATTGTACTAACTTTTGGCAATTTTTTATCAATGTGTGAGTAAACACTTTTGTACTTCCTCTTTTCTTATTATCGAACCATAAATAAATTTTGTTAATTAAATTATTTTCTTAACATTAGTAGTTAACTGTAAGTTCATATCTTACTACACATTGATTTGAACTGTAATTATTGTAGTTATTGCTCATTTTATTTTAAATTGCAACACACTCAATTACATCTTACAATGTCATATCTTATAAAATTTTTATCCCTGCAAAAATCTGAGTTGGAATACGAGGTAGAGCTAAGAGGTGGTTCTGGCGATTCAGTGGCAGAACTGCGAAAACAAATCGTTAAATTAAGTCAATTGAATGCATCTGAAGATATTTTAGAATCTCATTTAGAACCGAGTGAAGATTTAAAATACGTCAAAGAGTCTCTACTTAAATCTCAGAACGCCATTATCACATTAAAATCTAAATTCGATAAAAACTTGTTTATGAGAACTGAAAACTTGCTTAACCACTTATATCATCGCATTAATAGGATTAATAATATTCCCGAAGTTGCCGACGCTTACAAAGTTTGTGTTTCTAATTTCAACTCGCAGCTCAAGGAACTCTTTTCCTTAAAACCCCAGTCATTGCAGACAAAATCGCAGTCCATATCTTCAGACGCTGTTGCAGAAACGTCTACTATTTCTGTCTCTTGTGAGTGCAGTCTTACAACCGAAATTGCAAAACTAAAATTTTCGGGAAAAACGTGTGTACATTCTTTTATTCAAAAAGTAGAAGAGTTTGTAAAATCACGTGGTATTGCTTTTGATAAGATCCTTTCGCTCGCTTATGAGATTTTTACGGATGATGCACTACACTGGTATCGTTATAACAACGATCGCGTTAGTTCTTGGCCTGAATTGTGTATCCTTCTTAAAAAGGACTTCAGTGCCAGTGATTATGATTACCGGCTAGCTAATGAAATCAGATCCCGCACACAGGGCAAGCGAGAGAATATTGTCATTTACGTCTCTATTATGCACGGACTATTTTCACGACTAAGTAAACCATTTTCCGAAGAAGAAAAATTGAGGGGTCTAGATGCAAATCCGCCACTGTCCACTGTTTGTCTTTTTTCAGTAGAGATCAAAAAGTTGTTTATGACGATCCAACCTTAGTTAGTCAAATATTTTGTTTTGATTTTATGTGAAACTTATGGTTTCCCAACTAATTTTAAAAACTGTGCTATTTTAGAAGCTAGAAAGTTCACAAATAATCAATAGAAAATGGATAGAGGCGGTTATGCACTTTATCTATGGATAGAGGCGGTTTTGAATTTTTTCGATGTGGATAGAGGTGGTTTTGCACGGTACTGTCAAGACAGAGGTATCATACAAGATTGCACCAAGAACAATTCAATCCGTCATATCTACGTGTCAGAGATAAAACAGATGACCATGTTTACGAGTAGGTTTTTAGAAGTAGTTTTATTTATAGATCGTGAAAGATTATAAAAATAATATTTAATTTAGTAACTACAAATTCTTTATTATTATAGAGGTACTTAATGTAAGGTGTATTGGGACCTTACCATGACATCCTAAACAACAATGTTTTAAGCTGACTTTTACTTTTAGTAGGTACTGTAGAAAATAAACTTAATAATAAACAGCCTTACTTATAAACGGTAATTAAATTTTAAGTAATACTTAAGAGCTGTTTAACAATAATTCTTACTTATAAACGTTGCTTAGCTTTAATCAGTTGCTTAGAAAAGAATTTAATGCACTGTCAAATTAAGTAACCTCGTACCCTTGTTTAAACACGTAGGTAAGAAACAAGATGGCGTAGGTAAGTAAAAAATATTTAATTACTAATTAAGGAGTTAAGCAGTAATTAGTTAAGATAATGCTTAGAAGATGATTAGTTGATTTTAATAAGTAAGACTGTAAGTCTATAAACGACTGTAAGCTTAGCTTAAAACACTATTGTTTAGGACATCATAGCAAGACCTCCAACTAACATAAGAAATTTGTATGAATTTAAAATTAAATTGATATCCCTAGTTCTTGTAAATATTCACACGGTTCGTCTTCGGGAACTGTATGACCGTCGTAATTCTTTTCGATAACATTTTTATAGTAAGACAGTAAGTCATCGCCATGATCTTGGCGCCAAACCTCTCCAAAATGCTTGGTTAGTAATTTCTCGACGTCTTCGAGTTTGGGCTTACTAATTTCAACCCTGTTTGGCGGAATGTCTGTGACACCAAAATCGTTCATAGAGGTGACACGAGGTTTCATAATAGTTCTTGCTACGCCTGTATCAACTTTGTAGTTGACTTCACCCCTAATCAAAAAGCGCTCAGAGTTATTCCTTACTCTCTTGAGATAGTATCTTTTGCAATCGGAAAATTTGAAATGATACTGACCTGGTAACTTTGTAGTGTTTTTCGCATAAGTTTTCCAGTCCTTAACCGGACAATCGTAACCTAGTTTTATGACCTTTCCATATTCTTTATAAATGTCTAAATATTCCGATGGTTGCACTATCACCTCTTTATTCTTAATAACTTTTTCAATGTGCCCAAAAACCCTATCAGCGGGCATGAATGAGTGTCCAGGAACTGGAAATATTAATTCTACTGTTCTTACAGTTTGAGGTGCACACATCGTTAGCCAATAGGCGCACATCGAGATAAGAATCGAATTTTTGTTCTGAGAGCCGCAACCATCAGCCATTAATCTAACTTGTTTTATGTTTGTTAAATCGACCTGCGTTGTGAGTTGGTTGAAAACTGCTGAAGCTATCTCATTTGCGGATTTAGCATGAGTGTTCTCTGTCCAAGCGTAACAAAACACATTATCTTTGGAAATTTTGTCTGTACTAGAACCAACTACGATTGTAAAATTATACATATAAAGTTGTCTACTGTAGTAGGCTATCTGATCTGGGACCTTAGGCAGAACTTGATTCTTCTGACAATCGAACGAGAGTGTCAGCGTATATTCCTTATGCTCGCGTAAATACTCATAAAAACATTTTGATTTTAATTTGTGGATCCGAAGTTCTGCCATAGTTGTCACTGTTGAAGTTTGGTCATTCTGTTTTTTTGCCTTTTTTATTTTCTCTGTCAACTCAGTACACTTGCTACATACATCGACACGTGGAGTTTTAAAACCGATATTGTAATGTTTGTTGAGAGTATTTCGAAAAAAACATTCCTTAACTTTTAGTGAAGTATCACTTTGTTGATCTTGATACATTCGCCACATTTTTTTGATGTTGAGGTCAGATGTCATATATTTCCTTACAGAAGTAGCGGATCGGCAGTAATGGGACTCAATGCATTTAAAGGTTTCTATGAATTTCATCACATTTTGCTTCTTAGCCAAGTTTTTGATCGATGCTCTATCCCCACCACGTCCATCTTCTGGTAGTTGTCCAGTCGTCAAAAATGTTTTTGAAATTCGTCTTAGCCTGTGCACACCGATGTTTAGAATCATCAAAAATATTGCTTGACAAACCCGCAGCAATTTAAAAGGCTTAGTAAATGTTTTAACGTACATTGCGGTAAATGTTTCGGACTTCTTTCGTTGTCCAACTTTTCGTCTACGTCGAGCTGGAACCTTAGTTTTTAAATATTTTAAAATAAAGTTATCCTGGTGCCTTTTTTCCTTTTTGGCGTAAAAAGCTTCGTGAAATTTTCTCACGTCTTGAATGGTTAGCTCATTACATTTTAGGTTTTTCTTTTTATGATTACATTTTCCCAATTTTCTAAGATCTGGTAGTTTTTTAGGTGCATACCTAAAAAACAAAAAAATAAATAAAAATGTGTTTGTTTATGTGTACAAAAATTGTAAAATAAATAAATAATAAACACATATTTGCGAATTAATATTAACTAAATAAAATCATCATCATGTAGCCTGAACATAGGCCTCCACCAAAGAGCGCCATACCTCGCGGTCGCAAGCCGTCTGCATCCAGGGGCTACCCGCGACCTTCACAAATATTAATAATAATAATAATATTTTATTTTTTTTGATAAAATAATTAAATTAAGCACAAATAAAGATGTTTGATGTTGTTGAAAGTTCTCGAGTAAGAGCCAGTCCACACGGCGCGTTGCGTTGCGTTGCGTCGTCGCAACGCAAATATTTTGACGCATAGCCGGCCACACGGGCGCTGCGCCATCGCAGCGTTACTATGACGCAGTCTTCGTTCCGTCGGCGCAGCAGTCTATAGCAAATCATGGATCGGAAAAGACGTCTAGCATTGCTCCTATTACTACGTCACCGCCGAAATCGACGCAAGATCACAAGACGGTACTGGATCAGTCCTTTCATTTCATTAAGAAATCGTGATGGACAGTTTTTTTTTTTAGAATATCGGGAGTTGCTATTAGACGAAAAGAAGTTTTATAATTTTTTTAGAATGAGTGTATCCAGCTTCGAATGTTTATTGAAGTCCTTAGAACCACACATACGAAAAAACTATACTAATATGAGGAATCCAGTGGAACCAGTAGAAATGCTGGGAATTACTTTAAGGTAACTATATAAATAAATTTAAGTAATAAAAATATAACAGTTTTTTTGGTTTGTTTAATTAGTAATCAACTCACAAATAATCAGCAATTGTCATAATTTTAAATTTAGACATTATTTAAGAGAGATATCATCCAGTAATTACAAATTAGAAAAATCGTATTCAGTTTCTTAACTTGCTTGAGATGTTTCTGGAGATGTAATTGAATTATTATAATCAGAAATGTATGTACTTTGAAAATTTGCTGTTTGATACCCATATGATGGTTGGTGAGACGTTGATGGGCCACTCACATATGATGATGTTTGTCCATACCGCATTTCATCTATAATTTGTATAACTTTACTTTGGAAACGGAGAGTTTCTCGGTCCGAAAATTCTTGAATAGATGGCAATATAGCTCTGAAAAAGGACATATGGCGATTTTCCGGCTCCTTGAGAAGTTTTAGTCCTTCTCTTTCAAACTCATCCATTTGCATTGCCCTTTTGCGCGCGACTGGAACATAGCGCGGAGTGTTGTCTGTGGTAATGTCATCATTTGTAGACGTAGATTCATTGTTGATTTCTCTAGGCGAGTCTAAGCTAGATTCGGTGGCATTTTGTTCCACTTTTCTCAAAAAAAGAAGTTGATTATATAAATGATACTTCTTCAGTTTCGTAGAGCCCGAGCCCGATTTTGATGCTTCTTTTAATTTTTTTGAATATAAGTAATTATCTTTTACACTTCTCCATTTCTTTATTAAATCATTACCTGCAAAACCAATAGTAAACATGATTTAATAATTTATACATAGTGAATTACTCGATAAAATTTAATGACATATTCAGATATCGTTAACAAACACTATGTGACCGACTCTGGAATCGTGAAAATATAACAGCTGTTACATACAAAAAGCAATACCTACTGAATCAAAATGTATGCAACAGCTGCTATTTTTTTCGCGATTCCAGAATTAATTGGTTATATAGAGAAAGTTATTTGCTATCGATGTCTGAATATGTCAGTATTTTTTTTCGGGTATCTATCTATCTCATAAATGCATATTATAATAATTATTTTCGTTTCAGATACCTAGGAAGTGGAAATTCAATAACTGATTTACATTTCAAATTCAAACGGGGAAAATCTACTATTGCATATATGATACAAAGAGTTTGTCGTGCTATATGGACCAATCTTCTTCGAGACAACATCCCTGAACTGACAACTGAAAGTTTCCAAACAATAGCGAGGGGTTTTGATGTAAAGGCAAATTTTCCTCACTGTGTTGGTGCCATCGACGGCAAACACATCCGCGTGTGTAATCCTGCAAATAGTGGCTCACTTTTTTTTAATTATAAAGCCTTTTTTTCGATTGTGTTGCTAGCTATTGTGGATTCAAATTACAAATTCGTATTTGTCGACATCGGTGCATACGGAAAAGAATGCGATTCAACCATATTGCAAAATTCTAAACTGTACGAGCTAATGATTAACAACAACTTACCACTACCTCAACCCCAGCCACTCTCTGGTAGCAATATACCAACCCCGTATGTATTTGTGGGTGACGAAGCTTTTGGACTGAGCAAACATATTATGCGTCCATATGGCGGTCAAAATCTCGACTTACAACAAAAGGTTTTCAATTACCGTCTAAGCAGAGCCAGAAGATATGTCGAATGCGCTTTTGGGATTATGGCTAACAAATGGCGCATTTTTCACAGACCGATAGACGTGTCCTATGACTTCGCTACTGACATTATAAAAGCATGTTGTGTATTACACAATTTTGTCGCTGATCGAGATGGTTTTAGACAAAGAGATAAATTTGCTATAAGTGTTGATGAATTTCTCCCAATACAACCCGCACATGAAGAACAGACAGCACCGAATGTCATAAGACAGCAATATGCGACCTATTTTATGACTAGAGGAACTCTGCCTTGGCAGCTAAATAAGGTATAATTGTATTATGAGGGTTTTCAAGATTTTCTTGCACCGCCAATTCCGCGATCAGTAAAAAAATAATATTTTATACCTACTCAGCGTAGTCTAGGTTAGTTTTGAGCTAAGTAATAAAATAGTACTCACGCTAATCTAGATTCCCTTAGTTTTAAAATTTTAGAGTGTCGAGATATTAATTTTGTACTGATCGCGGAATTGACGGTGCAAGAAAATCTTGAAAGCCCTCTTAAATAAAAAAAAAACATAAATATCTGTACTGTGAACTCACCAACTTTGTTTTTTCGTTCAGCTGTGAAATTCTCGTAATCAGGAAATAAAACTTTTGATATGTCTTCCCAGGCTTTTGTTTTTAAATTTTTATTTTTAAAATCTACGTTTGACTTGTCCCATATAATATATATATATATATATATATATACCATATAATACATAATCAAGTAATCTATGTCAAGTTCTTCAATGGTATTCATTTTACCCTGCAAATAAAACTAAATACAAAAACGTAAACGTAAAACGAAATGAGCTTCCGTGTATCCTCTCTGTCAACGCACAAGCAACTAGCGCTGGCGCTCCGACGTCGCACGAGTACACCCCCTCTCGCTTCGTCTCGGGGGCTGCTGTCCGTCATGTGTGCGTTGCGACGACGCAACGCGCCGTGTGAACACCTTGGTTATTTGTATGTAAAACAACGCAAGGACAGCGCTGCGACGACGCAACGCTGACGCAACGCACCATGTGGACTCGCTCTAAGTAACAAACATCATTATGAATTTCAAGATTTATTTAAAAGTAATAAGAATTTATGCTGCTCCTTGTTGCATAGACCTTTCACCTAACCAAGCATTCATAGGGCTAGTAAGACTTACCGATTCTCCTTCTGCTTGTTACGTTTCCATTGATTTTCTTTGCGGACTCTCTTCCTTGCATTATTTGCATTAACTGGAGTAACATTTGTTTCCATTTTAACGAAAAAACAACACAAATTCAATTAAATTCGCACACGACTCGTACATGAAAATAAAGTCAGCAGCCATATTGTTATCTGTGCTGTGATTGGCCGAGACAGACAATGGCGGTTTTGTACTTCAAGTCATGGATAGTGTAGCTTCTGCACCTCACATGTGGTTTTAAACGTGATTTTGTACAGGATAGAGGCGGATTTGTGATAAACCGATGAAACACAATAATAGAACTCAGTAATTGGTGTTGCCAGAATAAAAAAAAAGTTAAAAAAAAATATTGGATAGTGGCGGATTTGCATCTAGACCCCTCAATTAGAAATTCTCTTCCACAACATCCGTCCATGTTACGCAAATACTCTAGCTGCTTCTCCTGACATTAAAACAATCGATGCTCTTGTTTCTGTGTGCCGAAATTTCGAGAGTATACAAGCTAGATTCGCTTCCTTTCATGAGCCTCCTAGCGTAACTAACAACACACTCGCACCAGAATTTGCCTACAAAGCCAGTCCATCTTACACTAATACTAATTACTATAGTAAAAATAATTTTAATAAACAAAAAACTTCTAATACTAACATACAAAACACTTCTACTAACAAACACAATGAGATTAACGTTGTAAGTCAATCGAAGCCTACATTTTGCCCTAGATGCAGATCAAATGATCACGCTTTGAGAAACTGCACGGCGGAACGTGTCATTATTTGTTTTAAATGTGGTAAAAAAGACTTCCGCTACCTAGACTGTCCAGATTGTAACTCAGTCACCAATAACAACCAAAAAAACTAGTTGAGCTGGATTGGAAAAACAGCGTTATAAAGCGAACACTTAATTCAAAAAACTTTGATGCCGCTGACTGGCAAAAATGGTTGGGTTTTATTTCTTCTTTTTCTACATATAACGCTGTCTCTTCAATCCGCGATAACTATACAATTGTTGATGTGTCCCGACCCTATGTATCGGTCAATATTAACGATCAGATATTTATCGGATTACTTGATACGGGGTCCTCTACTACTATTATTGGAGATGGCCATCACGAACAATTTCTAAACGCAGGCTACAAACTTGACCAATCTGACACTGCCCAATTTGTAACAGCTGGTGGTGATCGACTTGATTCTCTTGGAATTATTTATCTGCCAGTAAATTTTCATGGTCAAACACATACGCTCAAAGTCTATGTTGTCCCTAATGTGAAAAATCCTCTTATCTTAGGAATGGATTTTTGGAGAATATTTGAACTATTTCCTAAATATATCGACCGCATAGCATATTATAAAGACTCCGACCACGTGTGCACTAACGACATAAAACATTCTAATTCTCCTAGTTTATGCTCGTACGAACATTTAAATGAAGAACAAAAATTTACAGCTGATAATTTAATATCAGAATTTCGTGACATTTCGTACGAAGTTCGTGGTTTGGGTTGCACTAGTTTAATCACACATTCTATTGACACTGGGGATGCTGCCCCCATTCGTCAACGCTACTACAGAATGTCCCCAGAGAAACAACGCATTTTGGTCGAGCAACTTGACGAAATGCTAAAGGAAGATGTTGTCGAGCCATGCGAGAGTCCGTGGTCATCACCTGTCCTTTTAACCCCGAAAAAGAATGGCGAACTACGTTTTTGTCTAGATAGCAGAAAGCTCAATGCTGTCACGAAGAAAGACGCGTATAGCCTACCCTATATTGCAGAAATTCTTGACAATTTACGCGACGCGAGGTACCTGTCAAGCTTAGACCTTTCTAAAAGTTTTTGGCAAATATTAATTCGTGAGCCAGACAGGCAAAAGACGGCGTTCTATATTCCTTCGCGCGGTACCTTCCAATTTAAACGGATGGCGTTCGGGTTGACTAATGCTCCCGCAACGCAGCAAAGGCTGGTCGATGCCTTATTCTACGGACCCGAGTTTGAGCACAGGGTTTTTGTATTTATTGATGACGTAATAATTGTTTCCAATAGCTTCGAACAGCACATATCTTTACTTAAGCGTGTTCTTAATAAACTTAAAATGGCTAACCTTACAATTAATTTCAAAAAAAGTCAGTTCTTTCGAAATCAGCTCAAGTATCTTGGCTATATAGTCGATTCAAATGGCTTAAAAGCTGACCCAGAGAAAATTAAAGCAATCTCCAATTATCCTACTCCTACAAATCGTAAAGAAGTGAGGCGATTTTTGGGTACAGCGTCTTGGTACCGTAGGTTTATCCAAAATTTTAGCTCTATTTCCAGTCCCCTTAATAAGCTTACTTCACAAGGAAAAAACGCACCTACTTTTGTTTGGTCCGAAGAAGCTGACTTAGCCTTCAATAAGCTAAAAAAATGTCTTTCGTCTTCACCAATTCTCTCATGCCCAGATTACACTAAACCGTTTGAGGTACATACGGACGCGAGTGATTACGGTGTAGGAGCCGTACTTACTCAAAACCTATGCGGAAAAGAAAGGGTCATAGCCTACATGAGTAAGTCCTTATCTCAAACGGAACGAAATTACAGCGCTACTGAACGGGAAGCTTTAGCCGTACTTACAGCAATTGAGCATTGGCGGTGTTATTTAGAAAATGGCCTCAAATTTACTATTTTTACAGACCATTCCTCTTTAAAATGGTTTCTTAATCTAAATAATCCAACTGGTAGATTAGCCAGATGGGGAGTACGGCTATCAGCTTATAATTTTGATATAAAACATCGAAAAGGCTCCGAAAATGTAGTGCCAGATAGTTTGTCTCGCGCAGTACCTATTGCCGCTATTGACGCTGCAAATATAAATTTTCTAAAAACCAATGATTCTTGGTATTTAAATCTGCGTGATAGCTATCTTAAATCTCCTACATCCTTTCACAACTATTGCATCCGCAACGGTAAATTGTATAGGTATATAAAGTCACTCAATCCTCTGACTCGCGAATTTGAATGGAAGGAAGTAGTTCCATTGGAATATAGAAAAGATGTCATTGCTACAAATCACTGTGAACCCACTTCTGGTCACTTTGGTATTTTTAAGACGCACAAACGTTTAAGTCTCAAATATTTCTGGCCTAGCATGCACCAAGACGTAGCAAACTTTGTAACAAGCTGCGATAATTGTTTATCTCATAAGCATCCTAATCACTCTACACTTGGTGTGATGGGAAGGCCTAAAGACTGTTGTCGGCCATTCCAAATGTTGAGCATGGACTTAATGGGGCCCCTGCCCGTCACTAGAAAGCAAAACACTTTTTTACTAGTAGTGACTTGCTGCTTTTCCAAATACTGCTTATTATTCCCTATTCGTCGAGCTACTGCCGACATCATATCAAAAATTATTGAAGACAAAGTTTTCTTAGTCCATGGAATACCCAACACTGTCCTCATGGACAATGGGAGACAATTTACTAGTGTAACTATAAAAAAATTATTCCAGAATTATAACATCCCTAACGTTTTCTATACACCTTTATATACACCTCAGATAAATACCGTTGAAAGATACAACAAAACTATAATTACTTCTATATCCACTTTTATCGATAACGATCATAGGGTCTGGGACACCAACATTCCTAAAATACAGTTTGCACTTAACAGCGCGGTCAATGAAGTGACTGGATTCTCACCTTCATTTCTAGTTTTTGGAAGAGAGCTTGTAAGTTGTGGTTCCCATTACGTTGATACTGACTTAGAAAATGAAATTATATTTAGTCCTAGAGACAGTTATGCTGAAAATTTGGGAGCCCTGCATAAAATATTTGACAAAGTGCAGTTATCGCTAGTGAAAGCACATTCTAGGAATAGCACAACATATAACTTGAGACGTAAAAATGTTGAATTTAACGTGGGTGACATCGTTTGGCGAAGGACATTTTATCACAGCGATAAAGACAAAAAATTTTCAAAGAAACTGGCTCCTAAATTCATGAAATGTCGTATCATAGAAAAAAAATCAAAACTAGTCTATGAACTGGAAGACATGTCCGGTCAGAATTTAGGGACATGGCACATTAAAAATTTCAAACAGACTTAAATTTGAGAACAAGCGGATTTTATAAGTAAAATCCTAATCTAAAAAGGGGGGTATGTAACGGTATTCGTTACAAATCTACTTACATACTAATCCTACTTTAACTAAAATTATATTTAACTTAATAACTAACTATGTACAACCTTAAAACAATATATACAAACTAAATCTAACTTACTCAATATTTATTTTTATTCGATTCACCTTCTAAGAAAACTCAGTTACAATGGTCTGCGGCTGCGCTCTCAAGTGCAGTCAAGAATGAACGTCTGAACGATGTGAACCGCGGGAGGCAATGCAACTAACTTCATGTGATTACTGACTAGCTAAGCATCTGTTGGTTTGAAATTAAAAATTTAATTAAACTTATTTATTGAAAATATTAAAAGTATTGTGATTTTGTGTTACCCCGAGATACCGGGGTTCTTCCGTCTGGGTCAGGCGTCACCGCGGATCATCTACTAGACCAGCTATTGCGGCCGGCTTCTTCTGCCGAGCACAGCATCTCTGTAGCCTGCCAGTCTTCCTTCCTTGCTGCATTCCGCCGCCACGCGAGGAAACCCCACTGAAGTCACTTACTACGTGGAGCGTCTGCGCTGCTGCCTACCACTACCGAGGACAGTGTGGTTTGACTCGTTACAAGTAGCGTTACGGTGCGAAATAGAGCTCGCGACCCTAGAGAATAAATTAATAAATGTTGAGTATTTGGCCTATTCTCTTTTATTTCTATCTTCTTGTCACCACCTTCTACAGGGAACGGTACAATTCGCAAAACCTTTTCCAACCAGCTTTTTTTTTTTTGGCTAAAAATCTTTTTGATCGGGCACAGACCTTCTGATAGTTTAAGTAGCTGGACATATTTAGTTCTGTCCGATATTGCTCCTCTGCCTCTCCGCGCTCATCTATACAAGAGGTGCACTCAGCATCCCACCATGGAGGGGAAGGGATTTTTTTGGATGGGTTCTTTATTGAGATTGATTTACTTGCGGCCTTCTCCATACATGAAATAAATTGATCATATAGATTAGACGGGTCTGTATTATGGCAATTAGGAAGATAGTTTAATTCAATGTCAAGGGTTTCAGCATATTTTTTCCAATTTGCATTTTGGGTACGATATTTAAGGAGTGGTTGAGAGGGAGGAGAGGGATTAAAGGAGGAGCGCAGAGAGGTGATAATAGGCATGTGATCGCTACCATATGTACTAGGCAATACATACCATGATAACAGAGGAGCCAAATCGGGAGAAGCAAGAGTTAGGTCTACAGCACTTTTATTCCGGGTAGGAGAAGTACGACGAGTGGGAGAGCCATCATTCAGGACACACAGATTTTGTGCATCGAGAAGGTCAAGGAAAAGCCATGAAATAGGTTCATCACTTGGAGATCCCCACAAAGTATTTTTGATATTAAAGTCACCTAGAATAATAATAGGTCTGGGTATGTTAGAGAGGAGGGAATTTAAATCAGAAATGAGTTGGGAGTTTGGGTAGGGGATATAAACTGAGACAAAAGAAATGCCAATACACGTAGCAGCCACCACATGTATTTCATTGCTATGGGCAGGGATTGGGATTTGGGAGAAAGTATAGGAGTTAGAGATAAACATGGCACAGCCTGCATAGCCGTCATCTCTGTCGTCCCGGAGACAGGAATACCCAGGAACCCGAAAGCGGGACCCTGGGCTTAACCATGTCTCCGAGACAGCAGCGACAACGGGTTGAAACTGGTTAAAAAGGGAAATGAGTTCATGTTTTTTAGTACGGACACTCTTACAATTGCATTGTAGGAGGTCCTTTGGGCTTTGATCCATCCTGGGATGTTAAAGTTAATAGCAATTGTTGAAGCAGGAAACTGACATTGGACGGTAGGGAGTCAGAAAATTTGGAAACTATATTAATAAGGGAACAAACAAGAAGTTCGATTAAATTGTCATTAGGTGTTAATTTTGGGGTTGGGGTGGTTGGTGGACTATTTAGTAGGGCACATCCATTGGGTTGGGAAGATTGAGGTGTGTTTGTGATGAAATTATGGGCCTCATGATCAAACGTCTTAACAGGAGCTGGGGTGGGACGGGGTGATTTAACAATAGTTTTTCTATATGATGTTTTTTCTGGTGAGTAGAGGTATACATAGTTTGGGATTTGGGAACGTGAAGGGGTCCTTTGGGATTGAGAAGGATTATGGGGGGATTGAGAAGGGTTGTTAGTTGATGCAACATCAGCATAGGATGTTCTGACAGCAGGGAACCTACGGGCAGCTTTAGTGTAACTGAGATTTTCATCAGACATAACATTCTTAATTGAGCGCTGACGAATGTGCTCAGGGCATCTACTGTCTGTAGCAATATGGTTACCACCACAGAGGAAACAACTTGATCCTTGTTGATTGCATTCATCACCTGTATGGTCTTTACGACATTTATAGCAGCGGGGTTTTGATCTGCACTGCGCTTTGATATGGCCAAACCTACAGCAATTGCGGCATTGAATAGTGGGCAATTGGTAAGTGTCTACCTCTAAAGATGAGTGGTAGCAGAACACTTTGTCTGGCAGGGATTGGCCGAGGAATGTTAGTACAACTGTTGTTGATGGTGACCAGGTCACACCTGAATCTGTGATTTAGGTATTGTTTTGCATTTTTGACACAATCATTTGTCAATCTGCTCTGCATTGTTTGTCTTTGATTTTGATATATTTTGATTTTATATATTTCATGCGAATTTATGTTTCTGATTCTGAATTGCCCCAACACATATGTTTTTGATATTATTTTAGCGCAGATGCCTCAAATACTTGTATAAATATGTATTAATTTTAAAATTGGCAACTTTGACGTTGCACGTCAAGTTGATACTATTTCTATAAAAAAATGTTTACTCATTACTTATTTACTTTTAATTAAATATAGACTGTTAAATATATGCTGTTCAATTGTTTAACAGTGATAATATAAGATAAAACTTGCGAAAGAAAATAAAAAGTATATTTTTAAATATAATGTAAAAGAAAAATAAATTATACTTTATTTTGGCACTATGTACTTTTGACGTGACAACGTCTAATAACTCGATACTACGGGCTGCATGCATGAAAAAGATGACGTCATTGTCGCGTTCCGGAAGTGAGAGCGCGGCACGAACGAGAGAGAGGCATGATCGGCTCAGTTCGAAATGTTTGACGTTTTTATGTATAATGTAATAAAATATCCGCAACATGCTTCGTCAAAAGGTAAACAGAAAAATATCCGCAACATGCTTCGTCAAAAAGTAAACAGAAAAATATCCGCAACATGCTTCGTCAAAAGGTAAACAGAAAAATATCCGCAACATGCTTCGTCAAAAGCTTATTCTTATTCCGAACCAAATATTAAAACTACTATTAGATATTAGTTTGTAAGAATTTGCAGAGATGTCGCACTATATGGTTTCTCATTTTAAGTAGATTAAACAAACATAATACGTCGATTTGTTATATTGAATTTTAGATAATATAAACAATTTATTTTTGGTAACTTATAGCTTGAGTTTTATTTAATTAGTTTAGGTTTTTAGCTTTAGTTAATGTACCTATTTTATTATAGACCGAGCGAGCGAAGCGAGCGAAGCGTCTCAGTTTCGAGATTAGCCAAAAATTCTTTTGTCCGTCTGTCTGTCTGTCTGTCTGTCTGTCTGTTCTCGCCTACAGGTCGCATTTCTTAACCGATTCTCATGAAATCTGTAAGCAGGTTCAGCAACTAAATATAATTTTTTTGTCGAGCCAGTTTTTCGAAACTTTTCAAAATGGCGGAAACATGGGGGTTTAAAATTTTAAAACTGTCATATATCCGCCATTTCAAAATATTTTTAAAAATCTCATTAGACTTTATTGTTGCCATTATAAAAACGCAATTTTTTTATTTGAACACGTTTTTGTCTGAACAACTTTTTTATACGTTATACTTGAACGGGTGACTCGCGAAGTCTAGCTGACTGAGCCGTGACGGATATACAATACAAATCTTGTTACAAAATATACTGAAACTATTTAAGGGTGAATTCAGTCCGGGGATTGCATTTAAATGTTGAGAAACAATTTCGAAAAATGGGGGATGAAAATCTAAAGCGCTTTCAGGAAAATATGCAGGGCTGTAATTTTATTATCATTGATGAAATGAGCATGGTGGGATGCAGTCTTTTAAAGAAAATCGATTTAAGGTGCCGAGAAGCCAAACCACTCTTCTCAAATTTGCCATTCGGAGGTATGACTTTGTTTTTATTAGGAGATATAAAACAACTCCCTCCTATTCTTGACCGTCCATTTTATGCATTATGTATTATTTAATGGTGCATAAAATGGACGGTCAAGAATAGGAGGCTTCAATGGCATGCTAGCTGACCAGGGCTGCAGGGGCAACTTTTATTTAAAAGTATCACATCGTGCGTGGTGTTATCGGCGTCATACTGACAAGCAGGTGTAGATCAGGCATTATTTAGGGGTATTCTTGATAGGTTGAGTATGGGGACATTAGGAGATCAACAAAGGCTGACTGGGAAACGTTGATGTCGGGAGAAAAGTAAGCTGAATAAAAAAGAATTAAATCTTTTTAAAGACTGCATGCGGTTATATCGTGATAACAAAAGTGTTTAAAATTACAATTTTAATAGGCTAAAATTTCTGAACCGGCTTACAGCGAAAGTACCGGCGAACCACAACAATAAAGAAGCTGCACAGGCCTGCGCTGATCAGCAGGCCCAGGGATTAGAAAAATCAATTTACCTATGTGTCGGCAGCAGAGTCATGCTTGAGACCAATTTGTGGGTTAAAAAGGGCTTGGTGAATGGTGCATTAGGCACTGTTACTCAATTGGTTTAACCCCCGAATTGCTCTCCACCTACAGATGATACCTTTGGTGATAATGGTGCAATTTGACACCTACACTGAGCCACATATTAACAATTCTGTGCCTATAGCGGCCGTTACTCGATCTTGGCGTTCTGGAGAGATCACTTGTTCCAGAACCCAATTCCCTCTTATATTAGCATGGGCAGTGACCATCCAAAAATCGCAGGGTTTGACATTTGAATTCTACTCGAAATCCTTTACAGTCCAAGCTGTCTACCTCTGGAATGCTCTTCCTCGTAGAGTTCGTACTGCTCAGACTAAAACAAGCTTTAAAAATCGTCTCCATAAATATTATCTGTCGTTATGCCAGTAAGTCTCAGTTCTGTTAAGTGTCACTAAATACATTTAAATATTTTAGCATCGTATATGTATATATATACATAATATATATATATATATATTATAGAATAAGCTTATGTATGTATTTATACAAGTATTAATATGTAAGTATATAATTAGGTATAGATACTGCACCCACCTTATTCCGTACTATTAATTTTTCCTCTACCCAAAGGTTGACTGGAAGAGATCGCATCTAGCGATAAGTCCGCCTTTGTACCAATATTTTCTTTGTGTTTGTTATTTTTATTTTATTAATTATTATGGTGCAATAAAGATAATTTGTATTGTATTGTATTGTATTGCCAAGGGTGGTTGTCGATTTAGGAACTCTTGAGTTAGCAGCGGGATGTTCCTACGTTGCTCTCTCTCGTTCTCGCCGACTAGCGGACATAGTCCTGGAGCCATTTAATTTAGACCGCCTCACCAGAAAAGGCACAATCAAACTTCTTCTTTTAAGAATAGAGGAGGAAAAGAGATTGAACAAGCTAGCAAATGTAAGTGGTGGGAGGGTAATGGGTTTAGTAAGGAGAGATATACTCGTACTTCAATCGGGCTTATGCATAAAGGATAGGCGGTAGGCCTGTCTACTTTCTTCCCGAAAGTATAGTTTCAAAACCCTCAAGTGGCTTTTGCTAACCCAGGAAAACGATTAAAATATCGGTTATTCCATGGTTGTAAAGTTATAAAGGCTCGCGAGGTCTACTGTTCTCACAGAACTACTATATAGTTTTTAAATATTGCCTAGTATGGTTGCAGAATAACGTTAATAGGTGGCGCTACTTAAACTAATATAATGTTATATTTAGAACCGGAGGATTCTACGAATTTTTGAGGATGATTTTACATTGCCTGTTTTGCAAGGATAGGTCAAAATTGTATAGTTACAAAACCAGCAATGTAACGCAATGTCACGGTCGGAATACAACCGACATGCAATTTGTTGGGACACGCCCACAACACGTCTACACACATTACAATTTGTAGTACAATACCAAGTTGTTATTGCAGGTTGTATGCCAAGTTGTGTCGTGTGTAAGCAGCAATAAACTTGTGTTATGGGATACTAACTCAACGATACTATATATATATATTGGAGTCGAGGCTATTTACTAGATTTACTCGACTCTTTTATTTTGTTAGTCTTAAATTTAATGGTAAAGGTTCAATTAAACAATAATAACTTGTCAATATCTGTTTATTCAAAAAGGCTATTGCTATAGGACTAGATTTGAATATTATATTTAGTGATTCTACCACCGGTGTCGTAAGGTTCGGTGTAACCGAGAAGAACCGGCAAGAACCTCGGGCACCGTTATTTTTTTTTCATGATAAATTCTACAAAATTATTATTTCGTTACAATATTCTTTATCTCTTAGAAACTAACGGCTACGTTCAAATAAATAGAATTTAATTTTAAAATTATTACAACAAACAATAAAAAATCACTAAAAGGTTCGTTTCGGATGCCAAGCGAGAAGAGAGCTCCGTCTGCGGCGACACGCCGTTGTTTTGATGTAAAATATCAATGACTATGCAAATAACAATTATTACTAATGATTTTTCAAGCTTAGATTTTTAACATTTCGACTAAATAACCAAATAAAATATGGATTTGTCGCCGTCGCGCCATCATATATGATGGCGCGACGGCGACAAATCTATATTTTATATATAAACACCTAAAACCCAGAACAATTTGAAAAAGGCCATTTTCTAACTTAAGAGGGCGCCTGATGTCAGTAATCTAAATTTTGCTCCCGCTCAATGTTTTAAAACCCTGAAAAATAGACGTCTCTTGTATGATGACCCCCTTTTATTTTTAACTTTGTTTTATTATTACCCGACTGCGGCAAAGCCCAAAGGAGGGTTATGTGTTTGACCTGTATGTATTTCCGACTCTATGTTTCTCCGTTACTACTTACTAAACGGCTGAACCGATTTTAATTAATGAGGATTAATCAGTTAACAGAAAAATCCAATTTTGACTAGTATTTCGCATGCCTCGTGGTTTCCTAAGTACGGCACCTTTTTGAATTTTTAAAATCCGTTCAGAAATGCAGAAGTTATTCAACATTTCATTGACCGCGATTTTAAAACACGCGTCTGCCGACCAAAAGTAGCGATGACGTCACTATCTCCAAGCGACACGCCGTCTGCGCGCCATGGTATTCGTTTAGTACAGATATTCGTGGTTAGTGGTGGACACTGTTGGTTTTTTTGCATTGTTTCTGGGACTGTAATAATAAGCAACAAATTGAAAGATGGGTTTGAAAAATGATTACCCATAAATCGGTATTTTATATAATTTTCCATGTAATTTTCCACCTATAAAATAGTTTACATTATGTTGTTTGATACTAGAGCTACATAACTAAAATTTAATAATATTATCTAATCTTTTTAGCAAAGTTCTGACTCTATGCGTAGATTAGGATACGGAATACGTGTAAAATAAAACCGGTCAAGTGTGAGTCGGACTTGTACATGAAGGGTTTCGTACTTTGGTTACGTAGGTACCTACGTACAATGTTTTGAACCCCTAAAAAATAGACGTCTCTTGTATGATGACCCCCTTTTATTTTTAACTTTGTTTTATTTTTACCCGACTGCGGCAAAGCCCAAAGGAGGGTTATGTGTTTGACCTGTATGTATGTTCGACTCTATGTTCCTCCGTTACTACTTACTAAACGGTTGAACCGATTTTTATTATTTATACGTGGTAAAATTCGTTTTAACAACTAGTTTCATAGGTCATAGGCTATATTAAAATTATTGGAAATCAAGATGGCGGATTTCAGGCGCCAAATTGCGCGGCATGAAAAATCTTTTCTTTTCAAAACCTATCGAGTGGGATATCAAATTTTAGAATTTTATTCAAGGATTACAAATATATACATACTATCACACCTGTTTCCCACAGGGGTATGCAGAGACTATGGACCTCAACTTGCTACGATCCTGACAGACCTCTTTATAAAAATATATACAAATTATATCTTAAAATGAAATGAAATGAGAAATGGAATGAGAAATGGGAAATGGAATGAGAAATGCTAAAAACAACATATATATTTTTTAGTTTTATCATTCTCTTATTTTAGAAGTTACAGAGGACACATTTGACCATTTTGGAAGTGTCTCTCGCGCAAACTATTTAGTTTAGAAAAAAATTATATTAGAAACCTCAATATCATTTTTAAAGACTTATCCATAGATACCCCACACGCATGGGGTCGATAAAAAAAAATTTTTTTTGTTTCAGTTCTAAGTATGGGGAACCCCCAAAATTTATTGTTTTTTTTTTCTATTTTTGTGTGAAAATCTTAATGCCGTTTACAGAATATATCTACTTACCAAGTTTCAATAGTATAGTTCTTATAGTTTCGGAAAAAAGTGGCTGTGACATACGGACAGACAGATAGACATGACGAATCTATAGGGGTTCCGTTTTTTGCCATTTGGATACGGAACCCTAAAAAGTACCTACTCTTGCTTGCTAGCGGATGTCTCTTCATAACACTGATCCACTTTTTTATTGTTTTTTGGTCCTTCGCAACACGAAAAAAATTGTTTGGAGTACCTACTATTAGTTGTAGGTATACTCTTGCTGTTGCGCTATGGCACGATCACGATACAATATTTATTGGAAATATTTAACGCTATGGTTGACACCACAACTCAATAATAAATTCAGAACAAAACAAAAGAGGCCAAACACGACTCAAAAATGTGGGTAAGTACGGAATATTACCCACCAAACAGGTAAGCGCGCGCGGCGGGCAGTACGGGATGAGTTTAATGACGTCACAGTGATCAAGACTCGTACTCTCGGGCGTTTTTTGAACTGCTGCAGTATTATCGCTGTATCTTCGTCATTTTTGGTCGGATTTGGATATTTTTTTCAATGTATGTTATGGTTTTCTTCATTTTATCAATCTACATACTTAACAAAAAACGTGATTGATCCTCATTGGTTAATAATTTTTAATTTTTGCTCGTCCGATAATTGCAAGAATTTACCGCATGCCCAAAGACCGTGCTCAGCATTACACATTGTACAATTTATTGACCTAGATACATGCATCGACTTTATGTATGGTTTTGTATTATTATGATAACTTTTGTTATAATTATGATTTGCTTTGGTATTAAAATTCCTTTTTTGGTTTGAAAAATTGTTCTGGTTAAGATGAGATGATTGAGGCTGTACTGTATGGTTGTTTTTTGGATTACAGGGTCTTGTTTACGTCTTGCCGCTTCTAAAGTGGTAAATTTACTCTCCAGGAATTCCAAGAATTCTTGAAGTATTAGTAATTCTCGAGGATTTTTGACTGACTCCATATAATAATAATAAATAGATTTACACTAGAAACTGGAGAATCAATAGAATCTATGGATGACAATAGCCCTTACAAATATTTAGGATTCAATCAATCTAGACAGATCAAACAAAAGCATACAAAATCACAACTTCAAGCTAAATTTAAACATCGCCTTAATCTCATCCTGAAATCACATCTTAACTCAAAAAATACAGTTAAAGCAATAAATTCATATGCCATACCCATTTTAACATATTCTTTTGGAATTATAAACTGGTCAAAGACAGATCTCAAGAAATTACAGCGAATCATCAACACTAAGCTCACATCTTACTGAAAGCACCACCCTAAAGCTTGCACCGAACGCCTGACACTACCACGACAAAAAGGAGGAAGAGGCCTTATAGATATAAAAAAATTACACAGTAATCAAATTTCAACTCTCAGAAAATACTTTCATACAAAATCTAGTCAATCTACACTCCACCAAGCTATAACAGAAACCGACAACAAACTTACACCATTAAACTTACATGACAGACTCACACAACCCAATGAATTACTAACAGACAACCAACAGAAAATTGTGACATGGACCACAAAGTCCCTACACGGAAGACACCGAACCTACCTGAGCCAACCACACGACGACAAAGATAAGTCGAACGAATGGCTCAGAAAAGGTGAACTGTTTCCGGAGACAGAGGGGTTCATGCTCGCAATACAGGATGAAGTCATAGCCACCCGTAATTATAGAAAATACATCATCAAAGACACTAACCAGCCAACTGACCTATGTAGACATTGTAACGCTGCATCGGAAACAATTCAGCACATTACCGGTGCTTGTAAATCAGTCGCCCAAACAGATTACAAGCACCGGCATGATCAAGTTGCGGCAATAGTACACCAACACCTTGCACATAAGTACAATTTTACCCCGCGGATGATGCCTTATTACAAATATACCCCAAATCCTGTATTAGAAAACAATGACCTTAAAATCTATTGGGACAGAACAATTATAACAGACAAAACCGTTCACTTCAACCGACCTGACATTACAGTACATGACAAAATCAATAAGAAAGTATTTCTCATAGACATCGCCATACCCATTACACACAATCTGCAAAACACCATATCAGAAAAATTTAGTAAATATCAGGACCTAGCAATTGAAATTAAAACTCAATGGAGAGCCCAAACCGTACATATAGTCCCTGTAGGGCTCTCATCTACAGGTGTCATACCAGTCTCTCTGAAAAATAGCCTAGATACACTAGATATACCACTACACACACTCAGTTTGATCCAGAAAGCTGTAATTCTCAACACTTGCCGTATTACCCGTAAGTTCCTCAGCTCGTCGACGATCACTTCTACCTACAGTATCTCATAACGTAACCGCTCCCCTTATGCGCTTGGCTTTGGCCCGCGTATATGGTGTATGCCCTCTCAACAGAGGAGAAAAACAAATAAAAAAGAATAATAATAAATTCACCAGCAGCTTGCTCTTCGATACGGGCTTGTTGAATCGGAGGTATCGTACTATAAGTACTTATCGGCGTCAGTTCTCGAAAATGGTCGTGCCACGCTCTATTGGGATCGATCTGTCATCACGGACAGGACTATTATCGCCAATAAGCCTGATATCGTGCTGACAGATCGATTGATGCGCCAGGCAGTGCTCGTCGACATCACCGTCCTACATGACGAGAACCTCGTGAAGGCCGAGAAGGACAAGCTTAGTAAGTACCTTGACTTGGCCCACGAGGTGACTGCTATGTGGGATGTGGATTCGACGATCATTGTCCCGATAGTCGTATCGGCGAACGGTCTTATAGCGAAGAGTCTTGATCAACATCTTAAGACTCTCTCGTTAGATGGCTGGATCAAGGGTCAGATTCAGAAGGCAGTACTCCTGGACACGACACGTATTGTCAGGAGGTTTCTCTCTCTGCGGCCCTAACCGCCGGTAGCTTGGGCCTTGCCCCGTTGCCAGCGGGCAGCTAGGTTAGGTTTTTGTAAATGTTTATATTTTGTAGTATGTTTCATATTTTACTTTTTAAAAATGTATTTTGGTATACATTTTTTATACCTAGCCTAAGTTTTAAATTAAATAAAGAGATAATAATAATATAATTTATTTCGACCAACTTCGGATCATAATTACAATTAAATACACATTATTTAATTATTAAATAAATATACTAGTCAATTCAAATTAACTTGCAGCCAGTACATGAACCATCGCTGCATGTTTCATGTACTGACAGTCAAATCTGTCTGAAAATACCTTCAAGATGCCGTAGGGCTGGCACGAACCCGGCGCACCAAGGATGTGCACCGTTTACGAATTATTGTGTAAAAACAATCCATGCGGTACTCGGCAAATATCCCCGAAATTGAACTCGCAAAGCGCTGTTCTATTTTTGGGTATAGTCCACCCACAGGCTGCTCGTGTAGAAGGATGTACAAAATGCCCTAAAAAGCGTTATTTTGACACCCTCCGAACATCGAGCAAACCTGCGTGCCATCATATTTGCCCTAACCGACAGCGCCCGGCGCTCCCTTTCTATATCCGCATCATCCTTCAGGTCAGCGGTAACTATGTGTCCAAGATATTTAAAATGTTCAACCCTTCTCAATGGTATATTATTCAACTTAATAGTTGGTATATTATCCACACGCTTACCGCCAGCCCGAAAGACCATGCATTCACATTTTGACACATTGTACACTAGTCCACGCTTACGTGCAAAGCTCTCACAAATAGCTAGTAGCTTAGATAAACCACAAGGAGAGGCGCTCAGCAGCACGATATCGTCAGCATATACTATATTATTTAGACAGACTCCACCAATATGACAACCTACATGGGTGCTACTGAGCTCCTTTACCAGTGCGTTGATATATAGGTTGAAGCGCTTGGGCGAAGTCAGCCCCCCCTGCCTCACCCCACACTCCATCCTATATGGATCCGAATAGGTGCCTCTCTAACGAACCACGTTAACCTGGTTACTTAAACAAATTAATAAGTTCATTTGGCATAGAAGTACTGCTTAATTCTCGCCACAGAATATCATAACATACCAGGTCAAAGGCTGTTGACAGGTCCAGGAAACCAGCAAACACTGGTGTTTTCCGATCCGTATAATACTTAACGGCTTGCTTCAGGCTCAGGATTGCAGTCTCTGTAGATTGTCCAGATTTGAACCCGAATTGGTTATCATGGATATTTAGGTATTTATCTAGTCCGTGAACGATTCGCTATCCAACTTCTGGGCTAATAAGTGAACTAGCAGTGGATCCCAGGTGGTTATATCTACCCCTAGATTTTTTATCGCATGGAGGGTCTCCGCGGTGACGTCATGCAATTTTTTAATCATAATTGATGACTGGTGTTATATGTTGGGAAGACTGAGTAGGGTGATAAGGTAAGATGTAAATATAATTTTTTTATTGTTAAGAATTTCCCAACAAACATCGTAATTATCTGAAGCCGAATAAGACGCTCGGCTTCTCCGGTGACGCTTCCCTTCAAAAACTGCATTTTTTGGGCTTTGGATAGCGACGGATTCTTGTGGATCGTCTCGGTAAATAAATCCTTGAAAAACGTTTAATGGTAATAGCTCCCATTGAAAACTGGAATGGAAACCTCTGGAGTGGACTTCACACGGTGTGTCATGGACCACATCTTGTTGTTAATCGTCTTCTTGTATGTGTTGTGTTTTTCTGGAAATAAAAATCTGTCTATGTCTATGTCTTCTTCAAGTCATCAAACATTTTCTCACGCTTGCTAAACTCTAACAGAAATAAATCACATTTCTAAAGATAAAAACTAGCATCAATAGCAACTCGACTGAGTTTGCGCAGTGCAGTCGCGGTTCGGTCGGTCGAGTGGCGATAGACTGGTTTGTACTAGGCCTGTGTCACTCCCTCTCACTCTGACGTGAGCTAAATTAAACCATATCTTTAACCACATTGAGTAGATATTTCTTTGAATTTCTTTGCTGAGTGAGACTTCTGTACGTGAGTACTGGTACTTATTCTGTGGTACTACTTTGTACATGACATGACGGCGCGCCATTTATTTTGCTCGGCGGCGGCCACAGAGTACTTTATGTTATACTGAAATAGAGACCTCACTCGGCGCCTTAGAGAAGTAATGTAAAAGTGCTGCCGTCTATGAACAAATCATTGCAACTTTTGTATACTTACATAACATAATAAACTAGGTAGCTATATGCTCAATGCATACAATATAGCTATATAGGTACCTTCTACCTACCTATAGCTTGATATTACTTATTAATTAGGTTATGTAGGATATTTGTAGAAGTGTTATTTTTTATTGTAAGCGAGAGAGAGATAACGTCTTAATTTATCAAATAAGAAATAAGTATTTCTGCACTTACAATAAAAATAACACAAATGAGACAAAAAAGTCTAAAATTTAACATCATTTATTTACAACATTTAACAGAATTATACGGTTTTTTTTATTTATTAGGGCATTCTGCTTATTTTGTTTACGAAAACACTAGGTATATAGAGTAAAGTTCTCAAAATAAGGAGTCCAATATCTCGGTCACTAACTCACTACACTCACTAGCTGACTACACAAACAATACGGCACAAACCGGAGGAATTCTAAACTCAACGGAATATTAGGCAGAAATCGTTTTGATGACATATACACACCGTTATTACACGAAGCATAAAAACAGAGTAAAATTGAAAATAAAATTTGCCGGCCGGCGAAATGGTTTCTATATACAAATCAGACCGTAATTTTTGACATCCAAAAAGTTGCCATTATCTATATAAATAAAAATGAATTGTTGTTCGTTAGTCTGCTTACAACTCGAGAACGGCTGAACCGATTTATCTAATTTTGGTCTTGAAATATTCATGAAAGTCCAGGGAAGGTTTAAACGGTGAGAAATTATGGAAAAAGGAACGGGAAAGGGCGAAACGAAGTTCGCCGGGTCAGCTAGTTAGAAATAAAAATAATTCTACCACGTCTATTCAAATTTATGTTTTTATAGATAGGTACTTCTTGAAAAATCAATGCAAAAAGATTGCAATTGCAACTTGTATTTTATATTGTATTATAAATGACTGGAATAATGACACAACACTTTTTTGTTTTAATTACCTAATAATTTAAATAGCAAAAAAAACTACTGCACAAGGAGAGTAGTTTACATAATAGAACACTATTAACCCTAATAAACGATGAATTTACGGAGGCTAGTAAAGAAGTACTAATTCTCATTATTAACCTTCTCTTTAATTTAGTATCATAAAGCTTATGTACGCCATCTTTTATCTAGTCATGGAGTTTTTCTAGGGTAGACACCCTGCAGATTTGAAGAGACGGCTGATATTCAGAATTCTTTACCCCATCAAACCTCTTAAAATTGTACGGATTATGTTTCCAACACCAATGTACTAACATTGTTTCCCCTGGCGGCGGCGCGCTGACGCTAAGTCTCCTAACCTGTAAATGGCAGATGTGATGATTTTTTGTTTCACCTTCGTATTTATCCTACCTACCACACAATAATGAATTGACAATTCAATTAATTTTTAAATCAGGCTGATTTGCAGAATGAATTTATTTATTCAAATTGTCTTCTTAAAATGATCTATGTTTTCGTTTAAAGGCATCTATAACACTTTCATATATTTACTTGACTTATCAATTCCTAAGATAAATCTCATCAACTAGATTTCGGTTTTTCGTTCGAACATTCCTTCGCGTCGTCTTCCAAAAGACTATTTATTTCATTATCTACTTCTTTAGAAGTCTCTTTTGTTTTGTCAGCAGTCTTTTCCTCTCCTACTCTATTCCTCTTAGTCTTAATTATTTCTGCAACGAAGTTCTTCGTAGGGTCTGGCATCATGGTAGACTTTTCCGCCGATGTGGACCGAGTGAGAATCAGCTTCAGAAGGGGACTGGATGGTGCCTCAACCATCAGGTAGAATGGGATCGATATTAAAAAGGTAAGAAGAAAAATGCCGCATTGATATATTATCTGAAAATAAAAAGAAAAAATAAGTAGGGAACTAAAGAATTTTTACATGCTGGTCTGGGTTTCATGCTGGTCTGGAAGAAAAACTTTAGAATTTACCAGCAGCTTCTCTTCCCGCACCAATCGTAGAAACCAATCTATGATTTCGTGCTTCGGAAGGCACGTAAAGTTGTTGGTCCCGAACGCCATCCAGCGTTTTTACCTATCCTAGGATTGGTTCTGTCCACTCTTTGGGTTGCAGAGGTCAGACGGCAGTCGCTCTGTATAAAAACCAGTAACCTTATCAAATCACCAAGGTAAGGTAGTGGACCCCGGGCTCTGAAGCATTACCGCTAATGATGCGATGCTGACCTAAAAAATTATCTACTGGCCGACACCAGCCGCCGATGATGATTAAGAAAGTGAGGCTCCCATTACATTCACGGGAGCCGGCGACGCAGAAGATGAGCGTCCCCCATCATCCACCACACTGTCATTGCGAGCGCAGCGGGCAGACGCCGCGACGCGCCGGTGCCGCTAACATCAGTGTGGTTCGGGACGTCTTCGCGCATCACATTCGCCCTGATGACGACCTCCGGATGAAGTCGAAACATGTCGGTATATTAATTACTAATGTCTGTGTCTCACGTTTGTTTTTACCAAAAAAACTTGTCTAATCTAAAATAACACTAAAAGATATGGAAAGACTGGAATCTTGCTTCACAACATAAGCTTCGATGCACAGAACAACATTATTTCCAATGCGCAAAACAACATTAGCTTTTATGCACAGAACAACATAAGCTACTATGCACAGAACAACATTATTTCCAATGCGCAAAACAACATTAGCTTTTATGCACAGAACAACATAAGCTTCTATGCACAAAAGAACATTAGCTTATTTGCACAGAACAAAATTAGCTTCTATACACAAAACAACATTAGTTTCAATGCGCAAAACAACATTAGTTTTGATGCACTAAACAACATAAGCTTCTTTGCACAGAATAAAATTAGCTTTTATGCACAGAACAACATTAGCTTCTATGCACAAAACAACATTAGCTTCTATGAACAGAACAACATTAGCTTAGACCTACAGAACAACAATTCAGCTTCGGAAAATCTTCCGAGTCGACTCGGGTCGCACATTTGGAGTCAGAATATATTCAACTGGTGTCATACTTACGCCTTTTTTTGTACTTAGACAGAAAAAAACAAGGGAAACAAAACTAAAAGGATATGCTTAACAAGATGATGGGCCTAAGATAGATATAAATAAATAAAGACAAATCTCACTGATTGGCTAGCCGCAAATTAAGTTAAATCTTGTATTATGGGATGCTTACTAAACGATACTAGGTAAGTTTAAGACCGTGCGAGCGAAAAATCTCAGTTTCGAGATATCTCCGTCCGTCTGTCTGTTTTGCTCCAGCATGGAAGCACCTAATTAATAATAATCATCAGGTCGTTTGTAGTCTCCACTGCAGGCAGGACCAGGACGCTCTGTACTATCAGAGCCATTTATTATTAGCCAGAGAAGTCAGAGAATTTGGCCTACACTCTCCACGCTGGCTGGCACGAGTTAGAGAGGTCTCATTGATATTTAAAAGGCCCATTTACACAGTGCAATAGTTTCTTGCCTGTTGCATACAATTTTATTTAAGCAATAAATGATTTATATGGTTAACGTTCTGTGTAGACATGCAAGTTTTCTATTGCTTCAATTTAATTTTATGCAACAGGCAAGAAATTTGCACTGTGTAAATTAGCCTTAAGCTTTGTTTAGCTTGTATTTCCTAAGTCGCCATCTACGACATCCACGGGAAGACTTGGAGTGGTCCTATTCTACTCTGCCGGGGACCACATGGCTAGAATTATTAATTCAATTCTGTCAAATTATTAATAATAGAAGTCAATGCCGCATACCAGATTGAGGTAGGCAAAGTGCTCGAGGTTGGTCTTGGAGCCGACGACGAGTTGCGTGAAGGTCATGTGCAGCAGGAACACGGAGTACGAAATCTTGCCCGTCACGTGGAACACGGGCCACTCCGTTATCCTGGCTATCACACCTGAAACATGAAACAATAGTATTTATTTTTATGATAAAGGTCGGCAAACGAACGTACGTGTCACCTGATTGTAAGTGATCACCGCTGCCCATGGACAACTGTAACACCAGGCGTGTAACAAGAGCGTTACCAGCCTTTCAGGCCTACCCCGGAGCGAGGGGGGAGGGGGCTCCAGCTGTCTCACTCATCGAACGAAGACGCATAGAAGCCGTAAAGCTACTACTCAGATGTCTATTTTATGTGAGAGTAAATTAGACCATAGAATATTTAAGTTGAAAAATGTACCAACATGGAAAAATTCACTAGTAAAAATATAGTTCTATCTTCCTATCGTGTCGTTGGCTTAAACTTTAAATTTTGTTTCTCCAAAACGTTGTCACTATTACGCCTCCCTCCGAGGCAGAGTATAGGTCATGCATGTTACAGCTGGTGGGGCACAAAGGGCATGCGAGGAGGTTGTCGTCGGGACCACACTTGCACTGTGCTTCTGCTTGATCAATATACCGCCAGCGCACCAGATTGTGTCTGCGTCGCCCTACCTCAGTTAGGAGGCGATTCAAACACCTCCATGTGGCCCATGGCAGTTAATGACCTGGCGGTAGTTCCTCTGAAGGTTGGATGTGATCGGGAGGTGGAGCATATTGTTCGCACCAAAGTCTCAATCTAAAAGATTTCGGCTGTCTTTTAGTCGAAGTGTGTTGTCACTGGTATGACTCTCCATTGATTCAGAGTAACATATATACCTACTACTACTACAAACGAAACAATTTATCTGTACACACGTCGATGTGTGAGTTTTATACTTAGGGTCGCACCGCAGTATTATTTTAATACTTACCTACTAACGAGTTCGACATATTTTCGATCATATTTTTCCATACCGGAAGATTTGCTAACACGATGACGTAAAAAATATTCTGTTTTATATGTATTAAATGTTACAGAAAAGTCGGAAACAGCTACATAATATCACTTCACAAATATTTTTCATTATGTCCATTGTCCATTTCACCATTAGTTCACTTTACTGATTATTATTGAGTCATTTATAATGTAACGCACTAATTTCACTAATTTACTATTGTAATATAGTAATTTGCATATTCGGCGCAAAACTATATGAATAAATTCAATAAAAATAAACAAATGTTTATCACGCTTACACGCACAGCATGTCAGGTTGTCATTGTCAACAATGGCATTTAGCACTATAACCCGCGGAAATCTAGTTGGCATCTGCGTGTATGTGATTACCTGTGAGCGAGGAGCCTATATAACATTACCGGATTGCTTATTAGCAATCCGGTAATGTTACAATCTTGCTCTTGTGTATCTCCCGCCAATGCGAGGGAGCGAGAAGGATTTATATATCAAGATGGTTGCTGGGTAATAACGTGAAATTATATTGTTGCTTTGCTTACCTGTTTTCATCATTTGGAAATGTATGAAATATACGTTCTTTAGAGTATTGGGTGGATAAACAATTATTATACGCGCACCTTCTCACCATGATGGTTACTATTGGTTGACAGTTATCAAGACAACACACGTCGCGTATTGCGTGCGGCTAGTAATTAAACCTGGTTTGGAGCTGTCAAAGCTCACAAAGTGCGGGGGAGAGGTGCGGGAACGCCAATTTGCGGGAGACGCTGTGAGATACCATTCTGTTTGACTCTTATGTATTCTGTGGTGTTGTTTAAGATATAAAGTTCTTTTACTGATGATGATAAGTCGAATCAATCAAGATTTTGCCGAGATGACATGTAATGTGGGGTTGTAAAAATGAAATTTCATAATTCAGGGCAAATTTCAATACATCCTAATATTTTGCGTTGCACCAATCCCGGTTCAGTCAGGCTGGGACCACGTTCGGTGAAACCCGGACGAAACTTCAGTAAAATAAATAAAAAGGTACGTTTCGCGTTAATTCCCGTATGCATTAATTTAATCAAAACCCGGTTAAATTACTTGGTTTTATAAAACGCGCGAAAGAAAACTTACTGTCTTTCTTCGTGAATACGATGATGACTAGAATAACAGTAGTCGCCCCAAAGAAGAGCCTGTGCGTGCCCTGCCACAGCATCCGGAACCACAGCGGGGACCGGTAGTCTTCCTCGTGAAACAGGTTCCCGAGGAAGAAGCACAAGAAAAATACTGGCAGGAACATATGAGGCAACAATCTGGATATCTGTAAAAAAAGATTATTATTTAATACTAGCTCATCATCCGAGCGTATTCCTGGTTGCATTCTCAGCGGTAACGCCAGCTTTTGAGACCAAAGATAAAGACAAAGATTTCATTCTTTGACTTTTGAGAATTGCTCAAAAGTCAATGAAAAAATAGGTGGAGTTGCCATATAAAATTGGTACACTTGAACTATTGTAACCAAAAATCGGTAGTTGGTCTTCGTCTGACGAAATTTTAATCGAGAGACCAGATAGGTATTCCCTACCTTCGACTTTCGAGCAGGAAATAGGTATACGACCAAGGGATTCCCCATTGCCAGAAATGCCAACATGAAAATTGGTAAAATAATTGGGAGATTTTCCTTGCATTCTTAGAAATCGTAGACAAAATCGTACTGTTTCGGTATGCTGGAGGACGTATTGGTAGGATTGAAACCCTTAGGATGGAGGCCACGCCAAAGGCCGACATTGCCAGCCATTGATCAGGTGGAAAAGATGTTTGTTTTTGAGGGCCCTAGCTGGATTTGCGGCCCGTAAAAAGAGAATCAAGCTAATTTCAAATTATTTTTAAAAATGAATTTTAAATTTGTACCGTATCACCTATTGATATTATGGTGTATGACTAAACTAGTATATGAGATTCTGACTCCTACAGACTTGCCAATTCCATTGATTGGCTTTGAAGATCTGTGCGTGAAGAGAAGCAGCTGGTACATTCCACATGGAAGAAACATCATGAATTTTGAAGGTACCTTTTTATTGATCACGACGCCTTGCTTCTGCCAATGGTAAAGCTTGTAAGCCACCACCATGCCTAACAGGAAGCACACGATGTTGTTGTGGCCGTACACGTATGCAGAGCGATTGGGGTTTATGAGAGAACGCAGAAACCTGGAAAATATAATTAATTGTATATTACAATTGCTTGTGGTGGTGATTTGTTATGTGGTTTCCGGCAGAGTGGAATAAGACCAAGTCTTCCTGTAGATGTCGTAGAAGGCGACTTAGGAAACACAAGCTAAGCAAAGCTTATAAACATCAATGAGACCTCTCCAACTCGTCTGGACAGCGTGGAAAGTGTAGGCCAAATCCTCTGGCTACTCTGACTAAGTATGGCTCTGGTTCATTATAACGTCTTTATCACTAACGGGGCAGACAGAGCCGGACACGCAAGATCCAAACGCCATTATTAACGTAATAGTATGCGAGAAAGTGGTAAAGAAATCAAAAATCGGTTCAAAAATCAAAAATAAGTTGCTAGCCGCATCGCCTAGTAATATGATTAGCATATTCACCCATTCCCTCGATCGGCTTTTGCGATCTGCACAGGAAGAGATATTTTTTTTTCTTCCAGACCAGCATATGGTCCCCATTATTTACCATTTTACTAAAATCCTACCATAAGCCTATACCATTTACTTTATCTCCATCAATTTCTACCATAGCAGCTCAAGTTGCCTTCAGTGACTCTATTTTCACCTTAAAACCGTTGATGACCGAAAAACCTCAGTCTTCCCCAGAGACTACAAGGTGAGGTTTTTGGGTCCATCAGGATTTTGGAAAGGGTTCATGTTACCTTTACTGGATCTGCGTTTAGTAGGTATTAAAACTGAGCTTACTCCGGACTCTTTAGTAACTGCGCGTCTATATCTTCAAAGTAGACGTGAAGGGCTGGCAGCAGCATGCCGACCAGCAAGAACAGGCCCGCCACCAACCCGCGGTGGCGAGGCTTCGTCAGCAGGTACACCGTGATGCCGACGTAGAAAACCTGGGTGTCGGCGGCTGTGTGCCTGTAATGATAGTTTGTTTATCATAACTCCACAGGTCCACTGCATGACATAGGCCTCTCCCAGGGATTTCAAAAACTATTAATCTAAAACGCCCTGCATCCAGCGTTTTTCAGCGACCTTGGTCAGGTCATCCGCTGCTCGGTTTTTGGTATCCTTGGGTGGACCGCACTTGAGGATCTGAAGTAGCACACATCTTACCAAGTCTGGACTGCGCAGTACTTATTGTCCGTGACGTAGTTGTTGATGAAGAGGAGGTGTGTCCACCAGTAGCGGCGGCAGTCGTGCACCACGGAGAGCACGTAGCGCTTCCACAGCGGCCCGGAGCCCAGGAACCGCAGCCAGGTGGCGCTGAACGCCATTAATAGAGAGAGGGGCGGGGCTAGTCTGCAGGTGAATTAAAAATTAACATTTATTTTATACAAGTTTATTTGCTGGGCAAATTAAAAAAGCACCCAACTGTCAAGAACGCCATCTAGTGATGAGTAGCGGAACTACCGGTACGACTTGATATCAGTAGTGCCATCTATTATTTGCTAAAAGCCCTGACTTTCAAGCGTTAACCCTCAATAACTTTTAAACGGCTGAACCGATTTTCATCAAACATAGCTAAGAACCATCAGGCCTATGTCACTCCCCGTTTAGGTATCGAAAATGTACCTACATTATAACTATGCGCGCAGGCGGCCCCTCCGGGTGGTAAATTCAGTTATACGAATCGTTTGTCCAGAGTAATAAGAATGAAATTGCCTTGCAATGGATGTCTGGGTAGATACCTATCTTATCGTATAGATATACGAAAAGGTGCTGAGTTCTGACGTGAGCAAAATTAAACCATATCGCTATCCACATTGAGTAGATATTTCTTTGAATTTCTTTGCTGAGTGAGACTTCTGTACGTTAGTATTATTTATTCTGTGTTCCCTCAAGTCAAGTTCCCTTCCACCGCAAGGGAACTTGCTTTCTCGTAAAAAAACCACATCGAAATTCGTCCATCCGTTCGAGGGCTACGATGCCACAGACAGACAGACCGACAGACATTAGCGTCAAACTTATAACTTTTTAGCCTTTTAAGTCGGGGGTAAAAATCAACATTTTTTAATACATAATATTTTTTTTAATTCAAAATATATAATCATAGGATATTTATAATATCTCCTTTGTTTTTGCACAAATGCTGACGTCAAATCGTTACTTACAGCTAAGTTTAGTGGGGCTTCCTAGGCGCTAGTGTTTGTTACGTCATAATTGAAGAATTATAAGAATTACGAAATTTCAAATAATATCAATTTGTAAATGTAGTATGAACCAATGTACCTAAATTATGCCATGTCTAAGTATACAAACCTTTAAGAAGGACCGCGCTAAGCTCAAGCCAGACTTTCTTGTCTTCATCCGTCCTAATATAATAAGCCCTCTCACAAAGAGCTTTCTTTATTTATGAGCTTTGAATTTTCTTTCCGGCATATCAAGGACCGATTCTGGCAGTTTATTATAAAAAAGTATACACTTCCATATAAAAGACTTACTGACTTTTTTTAGCATGCAATACGGGTTAACTAGGTCATTCTTATTACGTAAATTTCTATCTGTAAAATCACACTTACTTTATTGAACATGGAAATATTTTTTCTTACATACATTATGTTTTCAAATATGAATTGTGATGCAAAGGTAAGTAAGCAAATTTCCTTGAATAATTCTCTGAGTGAGTCTCTCGGAAGCCGTAAATGGCACAAATTGCCCTTTTTGTAAAATAAATATAGTCTGAATGTCGGCTGCACTCCCCCATAGATGTATCCCGTAAGACATTAGACTATGAAAGTAACTAAAATACACTTGTCTAGCAATTGCTACATCAGTCAATTGTCTTATCTTGCGGTGTGGTAACGGCAGAGTTGACTACGAGTTGTAAATTCTCTTGTTCTTTCATTCCTCTTCTTCCCACTCCTCCGACTCCCGAGGGTGTCGTAAGAGGCGATTATGGAGGTATAGGCAATAGAAAACAGGCAGCAGCGTCTTCTGTGCAAATACTTTATTTGTACCTACTGCGATCACCAACCCGTGTGCCAAGCGTAGCGTTAATAGGCGAAATATACGCTCAAAATCATGGCCTTGAATATATTCAATGCAAAGAAAAGTAAAGTTATTTTGTTTAGGACAGGTAAGGAGAATCCGACAGAGGTTCCTACCGTGAGACTGGGCGGAGTGGCTTTGGAGCGTGTACACAACTATAAATATCTCGGCCACATAGTGGCAATGTGTGTAAAGATATATAATAAATTGCCTACAGATATAAAGGAACTCCCATTGTCCGGTTTTAAGAAAAAATTAAAATCGGTGCTCATTAACAAAGCTTATTATAAAATTGACGAAATCTTTAAGAATTATTAAGTGTGACTTTAATATAATTGTTAATTGTGAATTAAATTTAGTTTTCGTCATTACGCCCCATAGTCTTTTTTATTCTTTCATTGTAAATTAGGTACTTCAGTATTATTTTCACATGCTTGTCAACTATAAGCAAAATAGATTAAGGACATGTTTATTATTTAAGATCTTATGTACTCTATTTTATGTGAATAAATATCATTATCATTATCAAGATGAATTAAATGATATTGAGCGAGAACGGAGGGCGCTGTCGGTGAGGGCCAATATGATAGCCCGCAGGTTTGCTCGTTGCTCGACGCAGGTAAAAATAACTCTTTTTAGAGCATATTGTAGGTCTATGGTAAGAGTTGCTTTCGATGTCCTGTTTGGCGGGAAATACTATTTTATCAAGGTAACGTAAAAAATATCTAAGAAAATTCTTAGTGATATTTAAAGTTTTACCTTCAATAAGCATATCTTACATTGTGGTCCGTGTCTGGCTGAAGATCCAGTATTATGAAAATTTTAAAACACAGTTTGTTCACCGGTAAGATTTTATTATTTTTTGCTTATTTATCGTACTGTCACTGATGATTTTAATACAAACTGATAGCAAAAATTTAAAAATAAGTTTGGAAAATCCAAAAGTGACGCCTCATAATCTCATTTATCACAATTTAATGGAAATTACGATTAAACTACATTGAATTAGACCGTGATCTTCGAAAGGACTTAGTTTTGGATAATACTGAAGCGTATAAAAAAAAATGGACTTAATCAGATAAGTTTTTCGAGAGTTATCGTGACCACGCCAGTTTCCATACATACAGACACACGGACGACCACAAAATGATTTTATTAAACATTGTTTTTATTTATTTAAAAGGCAAAATGTCTTTTAAAAATGTCATAAGTGTTGAAACTAGTGTTTTTCCTTGACATTTATGTGTAAATATTATTGTACAAGTGCGATAGAAAATAAATAGAGACACATTTAGTTAAAAAGTCACTTGATTTTTGTAAGGCGAGAGTAGAGCACTACCTCATGCGCTTCGCTTATGAGGCGTGCAAAAAATCTACCTATATGAATGTTCCGAATATCTCTACATCTTTCTTTTTTCATATAATTTCATACAATTATTTTTGGACTAGCCTTGTTCCCACTTTCCCACAACCGATTGCCAGTCTCGTAACTTACAAAGTCAGGTCTATAGGTATAACATACCTCCAAATCCTATGTAAGGCTACCAGGGGAAGAACCTTCCAAGAGACCCTGCTATCCCCAGCGGCCGCCTCGAGGTTGAAAATAAGCAGGAACCCAGACAGCACGAAGAACAGCTGGACGATAATCATACCGTTGTAGATCAGTTGGAAATGGGGCAGCTCGTACGACTGGAAATCATAGTAATTTTTTTATAAAGTATCAGTGGTGGGCAGCGACCACACCGAGCGCCAAGATCAGAAGGGGGGCGTTATAATCATATTATTTTGTCATCTGTATTTTACCACATCATTTGCGTTTTTTGAATTATGAATTTCGTATTTGGAGGTGCGCCACTTTTAAACCTAACACCATCGCAAAATTTTGAAGAAGCTGAATTTTGAAGCCGAAGCGATCTCAATTTTTCAAAAGATAAGATATAGCCAATGTTACTTGCTGATAACGTAGCTTTCTGCAGTTGAAATAATTTTAATAATAAAATCAATAGTTTTTGAGTTTATCCATTACATACAAACACACAATTAAATATTATCTCTTTAATATCCATCTTGAAGAGCTAAAATTATATAAAAATATGTATTTCGTTATATTGTGGCTGCGGCCATCTTGGATTTAAAATAATACTGAATATGTCATCAGAATGACTGAAGAATAAGTATGTGTACCAAATAGGTACAGATCAATCTATGTATATTTCGTGTAGATCCCGTGTGCAAAATCCTTGGCATTTATTATTTTACTTACTCTTTCAAAGTCATGCGGGTTATCGATGAAGCCCATGGTAAAAATCCAGACCACGTGGCCCAAGACCATGATAAAGTTTCCCATTGTCCTGAAAAATATTACGTTTATGAGGTACTTAGTTAAAGTTATTTTTCAGAATTGTAATGGTAAGTATAAGAAATCCGCTAGACTAAAATTGGACTGGGCGGGTCAGGTTTTTCGCATGCTGAGGCTGACAGAGAGATGGTCTCATATAACTATAACCTGGATTCCAAGGGACAACGACGACTGTAAATACTCGACAAGGAGGTTTATCGTGGGACCGCAAAACGTTAATTCATTCCTAAGTGGGATTACGTCAGGCAGACGCAGTATTTTACAGTTACGTAAACGACCGGGCCATATGTTTTGATAATGATGAGTTGTGATTATACGAAAAAGTGCGATCCCCTTATATCTCGGAGAGTTGTGAAGATATGATATTCAAAAAAGGCTCAAAAGACTTTGAGAGTTGTAAGTTGCACAAAGAATTATTCAAGAAAATAAAAAACAAAAAGTTGTGGCCGAAACAGTGAAAACAAAACTATATTTCTCCTGAATTTTTATTTTTGGCGCTGGATATGTTGGAAACAAAAAATAAAAAAAAATAATTGAGAATAACTCCTTTGGACAATTGAGTCAGCTACCATTTGAGCTTAAAACAAAGACGATCGGGTCAAGGGTTTGCCCTGTAGCTGTAGCCTAAAAAAGTAAAAACGAATTTTTTTCGAATTCCGTAGATTCATTTCCAATGTGCTCGATCACAATACTTACCTGCTGCAATGCACGGAAGGGGGGGAAGGGTTCATCGATTGGCCGCCCTAGGCTCAGGCTTGACGGGCCTTAGGAGAAATACGCCACAGGACAAGCGGCAGCATTCGTTAAATCACAGACGAATCGTTTTACTGCTTCCGGCCTTTTCTTGTCTACTTTACACGGTCTTCGCCATATTTAGAGGAATAAAAACTGGCGCGCACGGTGTCCGAAGCAGCACAACACAACTAAGGATGCACGGTGGCTGATTTACCAGCAGGCTGAGTAGGTTGGAGCTTAGGGCAGTAGATTTTAGGGGGCGGGTGTACTCATTGCGACAACGTTGTTGCAACGCTGCGATGACGAAGCACCTGTGTGTGAGGCCGGAAACGCGTCAATTTTTGCTTTGTGACGACGCACCTTGTGGACCTAAACCAGCTAGTCGTAAGTAGAAAATAACAAACCCCTTACCTTATACAGCTGATCCCCTGCAGCTTGGTCAGCTTGGGGTCCGTGCTGGGGGGCGCGAACAGGTAGTTCCAGTTCCGCGGTAAAGAGAAACAGAGGAGCATTTTCTCTCCTGCAACGTAAAGTTGATATAAGCTGATGCTAAACTATTTCTCAAGGACCGGCACGGACCCTATGGTCCGCCATATGTATAATATATGCGTGAATAAAAAAAAAAGATTTGCGTTGCATAATGAAATTTAGTACATTATATCACGCGTTTGGATGATATTTATTTATTTATTTAACTTTATTACAAAAAATGTAACAGGCGGACTTAAGGCCTAGGGCTTTTTCTACTAGTCAACCTACAGGTGATGATATTATGGTTACTATGACACTGGTTGTTTTAATGTCGGCAATAAGCTAACTGTTTCAGAAACTTTTATAGAGGATTTATAGCATGGGTAAACAAGTTTATTAGCTAGGCAAACTAAAAAAAACCCCGACTATCAAGAACGCCATCAAGTGATGAGTATTGAAACTACGTACCGATACGACTTGATACGGATATCAAGTCGCACTACAGATAACGCCATCTATTATTTGCTTGAGAAAGCCCTGACTTCAAGCGATAATCCTCAATAACTTTTAAACGGCAAAACTGATTTTCATCAAACATAGCTAAGAGTAACCGCAAGGGAACTTAATTTTACGTGAATTAAACCGCATTGGAATCGGTCCATCCGTTCGAGCACTACGATGCCACAAACAGACAGACAGAAATTAACTTCAAATTTATAACATCCCTCTTTTTTGTCGGGGTTTAAAAACGCATGAAAAAATTGGACTGCGACTGTTACGGGTCTATTCCTATCAAGTATTGTTTTTGAAGATATTTTTTTGAACAAAGAATGACTCACCTATGCTCAGACCTTGCTTAGAAACATCGTCGAGCGTCCAATCATAAAGCGTGGCGGACACGTTCAACAAAACAATAAACACGATCACTGCCAGGACCAGCCAATCAAGAAGATCCTTCTCATCGTGCCTCGTTTCCTTCGTGTCGCAGTAGAAGTCATCTGCCACCTTGGCCTGCAGACCGTACGAGTTGAAGATGGTGTGGTTTTCGCATTTTTCAAGAATCTCGTGAAGGTCTGATTGGGAATTGAGGTTTTTATTCCCGATGAAGTGTTTGCAGGCGGTGGTGAGGCAAAGGCCCTTGTTCTGGTAGGTGTGGTCGTAATGCTTTATGTGACTGGACTTGGTAAAGTTCTAAAAATATTTAAAGTTTATTAGAGCTATAAGTTTATTTAAAAAATAAACCGGCAAAGTGCGAGTTAAACTCGCGTGGAGAGGGTTCCGTACAATTGATTGAATTCTTATGGGGTTTCCTGTAATCTACAAGCAATGAACTATATTTTGTATTTTTTTTCAAAACTTTAGGCTTAGTAGTTTCGGAGATCAGGGGCAATGGTCAATTTTCGTCTTCTTTCATGAATAAAATCAAAACAATTCATTTTACAATAATAACAAAAATATATTTGAGATCCGCATAACGAGCCCTTATATTTGATATATGACACAGTAAGGTTTGCAAAACTTTTTTTTTAAGTTCCTAATTTGTCCCCCGAAAATGACCCTTATTTTAAAAAAGTATTTATTTACTTTGCAAATAATGTATTTAGGTCATAGGATTACAATATTCTACCAAATTTTACCTGATTTGGTCCAGTAGGTTCGGAGCAAATTGGCTGTGACAGACGGACGGACAGACAGACGCACGAATGATCCTATAAGGGTTCCGTTTTTCCATTTTTTGTACGGAACCCTAAAAAGAAGGGACGTGGCGGAGACGTGTAGCGGAGGCGGATGGTCAACGCAACACAATATAAACCCTAATTATACTTAGCCTAAAGTTGTTTTTGTCGTATAAAGCGAAGTCACCTGGAGCGTCTCTTCTGTATGTTTTTCGCCTAGTTTGTAATAAAAAGATAGAGCAAGATGGCGCAGACAGAAGGCTTATGTAAAGCCTTGACAGCTGGGTCACGTGATTGACCCAAGAATACGTCATCAGTAGGGAATGCGCATTTTCTAACTTATCAAACCAATTATGAACGAATAATTCCATATACCTATATATCATATACTGGCCTATAAATTCTCCCAGAGCCACTCAAGCTGCTCTTGTCCCCCTCTCCAAAGAACTGAAAGCCTTAATTATCTTGGCGTCATAATAGACCACACACTCACTTTTGCACCCGACGCAGAGACAAGATTAAGAAAGCTTATCTACATATTTAAAACCCTAAGACACTCCGTTGGCCGAGAAGTTACCAAGACTGTATATAATGCTATATGTCAGTCATTTTGTGATCTACTGCATAACATTCTGGGGAGGTACAGCAAAAACCAATCAAGTAGAAGTGGAAAGAACTCAACGAGCAATTCTCAAAGTGGCGGCGGGCCTACCTTTTTGTCATCTAACTAGCGAACTATATAAGCACTGGGATCTGCTCACTGTTAGGAGTACTATGTGCTTCACACCATCCGAAAGCAGCACTCCCAGCTAAAATTTGACCCTGACCTTGAAACGGACGATCGAAGAAGGAAAGATGTCTGCCCCCACCCCACCGTTCACTAAGAACAGCCCTCCGACCACTTCTATTTTTTCCTCGGACCTTACAACCTAATAAACTCAAAACTTAACATTTACCCCCCTCCACAAATACTTATGCAAAAGCAGTCATCAAATTCTTAAAAACCCTACACTACACAAACACGGAAGATCTACTTAGACCCACTTTAAAAGACTGAACATAGTGCTGGTACAAAACATCAACCCCTAACCATCCATAAACTATCAGTTCCCTCCACTATCCACCCTCATAATGAATTAATTCCTACCTGTCTCAAACCCCTTACCATACCCCAGCCTTCCCTTTCTCACTATCACTCGTCCGCCAACTATCTCTGCGCCAACTATCCAACTATCCCTGTCGCCCGACAGGTCTTATTCTCCCTCTCGTTCTTACCCACACACTTACTCGCATACACGCTTTCCATCCAAAGATACTACATAGTAGACCCTGAACGTCTCTAGATTTACTCTAGACTAAACAGAATCGTGACAGGCCTATAGTTCTTCAATAGGGCGTTTTCTCTCTTTTGACGAACAGGACCACCACGCCCCTGTGCCATGTGCCACGCTTCTGGCGTTACGCCCTCGAGCAGAACGGAATTAAAGACAGCTGTTTGAAAGCCTAATCTCGTACAGGCTGATGTTCGGGATATCTTCAGTATAGTGTCGGGTCACCTTGGCTCTTGGGTCTTTTAGCCAATTGTCCGCTGGGTTATGCAACTAAAATTTATTAAAGATACCATGGGTAAATGTATGTATATAACATCACATATAAACTTACTATCATCAAACTCATCAGCTCGTTCCCAGGTTCCGCGAAAAGGTCTGTCCTGATGACGCAGTACGTGCCGTTGTACAGCAGACAGCGGTCGTAGTCATCCAGCGAGAACAATGGGGGCATCCTGTCGTACGTCACATCTGAAACAACCCTTATAACTCAATCAACCGCTTGACCAGAGTTCCATCATCATCAGGTCTCTGTTAGTCTCCACTGCAGGAACACGACCCTCTCAGTACTTCTTCTTCTTATCGAGTCGAAATGGTTTCACTGTAGCTTCAATTTCAAACCTGTACTACCAGAGTACCCAGAGTAGCCAGAGGATTTGGCTTACACTCTCTACGCTGACCAGACGGGTTGAAGAGGTTTCATTGATGTTTATAAGCTTTGTTTAGCTTGTGTTTACTAAGTCACCTTCTACGACATCCACGGGAAGACTTGTAGTGGTCCTATTCTACTCAGTCGGGAACCACACTGTAGGTTCCGTACGAAGATGAAATAAGCGAGGAGTAATATTACATAACTGTTGCCGTATGGCCAGAGGGTAGTAGTAGGTACGTTTTTCTTTACACTGATTCAGCTACAAGTTTAATATAACATAAATATATACTATCACTTCTGTTTCCTACAGGGGTAGGCAGAGACTATGGACCTCCACTTGCTAGGATCTTGACATACTCCTTTCGCTTCATCCACACTTATCAGCCTCTTCATACATGCCCTTCGGTTACGGGTACTTCTTACCTCTCCTTTTTTTAGAACGTCTGCTGATCGCAGAATGTTCGCCGAGGTTGACCCTGCCCCGCTCTTCCTTTCACACTTGCCTTATAAATATTCCTGTCCCTATCTTGAGCTATTTATTTCCACTTGCCCTTCCCTTGCCCCTCTACTAAGCTAAGTTCAGTCGTTCTGTTTTCAAAGTAAAACAAATATTCCTCCATTACATCCATCTATCCTTACGAACTACTTTCATGTATTTTTCTTTCATTGAATATAGCTAAGTAGTTTCAAAATCACCCTGTGAGTAGGTATATAGCGAAATACTCGTACGATAAAAATATTTTCCAGTTACAGCGTAAATTTCAATTATTTTAGGCACACAAATGTTTTCATCACATTTCCGAGGTGTCTACTAAATAACACAAAATAACAAACCAGGAAACAAAACAAAGCTTTAAACATCCTTCCTTTAAAAATTAAAAATAGTTTGGAAAATCCAAAAGTGCACGCCTCATAATCTCATTTTTCACAATTAAATTGATTTTGATTGTTTTATTGCTAACTTAAAACGAAGAAAAGTATGTGTCGGCTTTAACGCACGACTGGAGATTATTTTTAACTTTTATTTTAACTTCCCGCTGAGAAAATTGAAAATTTTCAAAATTCGGGACGTTATTAGTTTCACCCCGTTTTTGAAAAGTAGAGTTTACATCAGATCTCGACGTTTAAAGGTCTCAGGAATCTTCCCTGACCACTCACGAGCAAGTGTCATGCACCCTATCCGTATTTGTGTGTGGGTGTGTATGTGACCCGCTCATAACTCTTGAACAACTAAACCGATCGGAACCAAACAAGTAGCTTTCCAAAGAGTTCTATACAACTCAGATTTCCTGTGAATTTAAACCGATTCGAACCAGTAGATTTTGAGAAATATCAAAAAAACTAAGCAAAATCAAGAAAAAGACACAAGACTACGTCACGAATGTCAAGAAAAGTGTTACCACTGATTGTTCTTTTCATTCTCAATTAGTTAATGCAAATTAAATAAAATATTAACTAACTTATCGCTTCTTTTACATTTATTCGTCTTTCATATTTAATAAAACAAACAAAATCACAACATTCTTTATTCAAATTTCTTTTTACTTCTTTTCTTACTTGCCAGTTACACATTCGTACTCATCATAGATAGGTATTAACTCTTTCAACAAACCTCACATCCAAAATTATTTTTAATATGTCACCTGTATTTTTATAGTAATAATTACAATTAAACTACATTGAATTAGATCGTGATCTTCGAAAAGACTTAGTTTTGGATAATACTGAAGCGTATAAAAAAAATGGACTTGATCAGATAAGTTTTTCGGGAGTTATCGTGACCACGCCAGTTTCCATACATACAGACACACGGACGTACACAAAATGATTTTATTTAACATTGTTTTTATTTATTTAAAAGGCAAAATGTCTTTTAAAAATGTCATAAGTGTTGAAACTACTGTTTTTCCTTGACATTTATGTGTAAATATTATTGTACAAGTGCGATAGAAAATAAATAGAGACACATTTAGTTTAAAAAATCACTTGATTTTTGTAAGGCGAGAGTAAAGTACTACCTCATGCGCAATTAAATAAAAATAAATACCCGACTCCGGGGACCTACTAACTAATTTGTAATCTGGGGATATGTTGTTTTATCACAGAGATGCCGTGGCCACCTTCCGGCTTCATCATGAGATCAGGTCATTGGTACCATAATATTGCATTGTTACCCAATTTACTTTACATTAACTACATTAAGTATGTGAAGTTTTAGCTTATGGGATACATACATGGGAAATGGGGTCTAATTTAGCTTGCAAGATTAGATAATGGACACACATACGAAGGTGAAACTAATTTTATTAAAATCTTGTAAATATAATACATATCTCCATCTAATAGGTATGTAGCCATAACCAAAGAGCCAAAACTTCCTGTAACGTCCTTTAATCACTTTAATTTTACTCACCGTCTAAATCAAAACCGGTGCATTTTTGAAACAAAACCAAGAATATCAATCCTATTTTTATCATTTCGATATTCACATGCAATCGGAGGAAAATCTAATGAGTGTCAGCAAGATATCACACCTGTGCTATTTATACAGAGGACGAAAAAGAAATAAGTAGGTGTATGAATAAGTGATAAGTAAATGGCTTATTGTTTATGGTTTTAATTTTTAGGGTTTCGAAATTTCAAAGGAAAAACTAAACTAATGTTCACGAGCACGGTTTTATATTTTATTAAGTACATATATATTTTATTTATTTATTTTTATTTCTTAGCATTAATACATAATGAGGGTATTTTATTTTATTTTATTTATTTATTTGGGAAACAAACAATTTTATATTACATACACATAGAAAAATATATACAGTACAAAAATCAATGAAGTTTCCACAGTTTTTATAATAGTTTTACATAATAACATTGTACAGACCAAATAATGACGAGAAATAAATTTACATAACAAAACTTTGAATTATTATTTTATACTAAAGTAATTACCTAAAAGTACAGGATATTGATACTACAGCTAAATTTACTCATATAGTATTTCCTGTATTATTTTTTTTAAATTGCATGGTCTTGCAATAAAAATGAACAGTAGTTCATAAAATACTTTGAAGGGTTATTTAGAACTTGGTTGTAGGAAAATTTTAAATGATGTCTCCGTTTTCTTTGAAATGATTTATTTAAAATGGGGGCAGCACTGGACCCCGGAAAATTTAGGTACGGCCTTAAGCTTTACTACGCACATTTGCGAAAGACGGCCACTTTTGGCAAATGTGCGTAGTAAAGCTTAACGTTCTCATTATAAACTGTAAACAGTACTTCATAAAATACTTTGAAGGGTTATATAGGACTTGGTAGTAGCAAAATTTTAAATAATGTCTCCGTTTTATTTAAAATGATTTATTTTAAATGGGGGCAGCAATGAACCTTGGAAAATTCAGGTACGGCGAGCGCTATTTGACTTGAAAAAATTATGACGTCACGCACCTTTCTGGGACTTTCTTTTTCTAGGACCTACTTGGTAGTAAAAATTTTCAAATAAAAAAAGATTATCAAGATCGGTTTACAATTGGTGAAGATATCGCGTAACAAACATACTTATATAAAAAAAATAAAAATAAAAAACATACAGTCGAATTGATAACCTCCTCCTTTTTTGAAGTCGGTTAAAAATAAAATTTGTTTATTAGGTAACTATTTAAATTACAAGGTCTTGCTGCTGGAGCCTCATTTTAATTAAGTCCATTACTTCGGATCGACAAAATAATTGACACACTTGATACTGTATTGTGTGTATGAGGAAGTAGTTTTGTGACAAGTGTTAGCCATGCGGCCGTAACTGCCTTTTTTGACCATAGCATTGTATCACTGACCACCGCTGCGGAGGTCAGTGCAAGAGGCTAAACCAGATTGAGGATAACGCAATGGCACAGAATAAAGTCAGGCAGAGTCGGCATAACGGCCGATTTAAGCCGCGTCCACAGACACGCGGCGCGTTGTGCGACGCTGGCTGCCAGGCGGACCGACCCGCGTCGCACAACGCGCCGTGTATCTGTGGACGCGGCCTTAGGTATACTTTCTTATCTTCGTCTTTCCTCGCCTTTGACCTATTTGGAGTCGGCTCTGTATGTCAACTCCCTTCGTATCTGTGCTTCGCTATCTCAACTCGTGAACGAGTGCTGCTAGGAAGGACTGGTCAGCTCGGCTTCGCTTTTTTACTAATATGAAGTTATTTCTTTTTACGTTATTTATGTTTGTTCGTTCGTTCGCAAGCATTACATGTTATAATGACAAACATATCCTTCTGGCGAGGCGACCAATACTGTGTAAATAAGTTTCTTTCACGTGACGCGTAAAAGCGAATGCAGAAGCCTAAACCCTCATACTATCGTAACGATATCATTGTCGTATCACGTAATAGGGAAGGGATCTACGAACAATAATTCTCTAGAATCGTAAGTAATCCCGAAAAATCATTCCACGCGATTTGCACCGCGGCGGGCGGGGCTTAATATATGAACAGCGCGGCGGGACAGTTCGCCGTGACACTTGAGTCGTGCGGTTGCGTCGCAAGAAGTTTCCTTTGAGAATATTGCTGAGTTTTTGCGATAACCGATTCATTAAAAATGCCGTCATGTGCCGTGAAGAGGTGTAGAAGCCATACAGACATGAAAATTAGTTATTTAAAAAAAAATTTTACACGTAAACAAGGTTATTTATTTTAGCGTAGCGTACTGCATAATACGTACTATCCGCGCATTGTATTTCACCGCTCATTGCGTTGACTGCCTAGAGGTAAAAACTTCCAGGAATCATTCCACTTCTAGGGAAGTATTCCTGAAAACTTCCAAAACTTCCGGCAATTTTGGAAGTGTTTATAAATATTTTTTTATCAAAAAATAGGTTAATTTCGTTACATTTAGTTAAATAATAAGATTTTTAAATGGTTTATAGGTAGGCACTTGAAAACACGAACCTAAACACTTTTTAAGTCTACCTATAAGAATAAGGCAATTGAAGTGAATATGATTTTCTGTGTTGAAATATAAATTTTAACATGTATGTATGTGTTATAGGCATTTACTTGTAATAGGTACCCAATGACAATAAGAAATAGGTAATTTGTAATATTCAGTGTCTATCAATAGTATCCTCAGTTTTTCTAAGTCAATAATCTATTTTGAAAACTTCCAAAGCTGCTGGAAATTATGGAAGTTATTAAGAATAATTTCGAAAGTATTCCTGAAATATTCCAAAGTTTCGGAAACATTCCGAAGTTTTCACCTCTATGACTGCCCCACCTGACCGACGACGACGCGTGACTTTGTCGCGACTGAGTGTTTTGTTGTAATTACTGTTCGTTTGTTTGCGTAAATGGAATCGAGTCGAAGCGGTGAATGTAGGAGCGTTAGGTTTCTAGAGAATTATATTTCGATAGAAGGGATGAAAATTTTGAAAACGCTTGAATATTTTTCTGTGATTAGGAATAACATTCCTCGTCACCATGAAAAAATATCAGACTTTTCTGTCCAGTCAATTAATTATAAAAAATAAAAACATTTTTAATCCTAATTTTAAACCCTTACGCCGTCATTTCTTTTGTCCGAACCATGTAACGTATTAAAAAAAATTGACTACTTAACTGCCACCGTGGTAAAATAGAGATACTGTCATATGACAGATGACAGTTAACTATCTGTTATCTGTAATTCAACTGTCATAGTTGTCATGTGTCATATGACATTATTTTTTTTAATACATCAGACAGCCTGGGCAAGAGAAATGGCGAAGTAAGGCTTAAAATTGGGATTAAAAATGTTTTTATTTTTTATAATTAATTGACTGGACAGAAAAATCTGATATTTTTTTATGATAACGAGGAAAGTTATTCCTAAACACAGAAACATATTCAAGCGTATTCAAAATTTTCATCCCTTCCCTATTCTATACTGATTGAATGAACGTGGCCCACGCGGCGATATTATTGCGGCCATTGGATTATAAAACAAGGTATTATGATTATCATCATACAATAACATTCATTACCAACTTGCATCCCTTTAAAAATCAAAAAAATCGAGAGCTGAGTTGACCAGTCCTTACTGGCGGCACCAGTTCACGAGTTGACGCATGAGTGATCACAACTGGCGTAAAATTTAGTTCTCGAGCTCCTCTGTGCTTCGGAAGGCACGTTAAACCATCGGTCCAGGCTGTCATCATTGTATGGGAGTCGTCAAGCTATGTCCTTTAATTAGCTTGAAAAATCTGACACCAGTGTTGACCACACACACGATAACGTAACGAAGACAGTGTAAGCCCGTCCTTAGACCTTATATAGTTCAAGTGCCTACTTGCGGGATCTGTGTATGCGTCTCGTACTCTATGGCCATAGCACACACATCGCGCATATACATTACTGAGTTACAGATTATCACAGGACACCGTCCGAGACTGACCAAGCCGTTCGTATAAAAGTTTTAAAAAAAAAACGATAAAATGTAAAACGAGTAGGATACCTTTTTATTACATTTTCGCGGTACTAAAAACATTAATTTTTTCAACTAAAACAAAGTAAAATAAATCTTTTACAGTGAGAATCGTTGGTGCTATATTTTTTTTTATATAATAAAGTAGGTAGGACTTTAACAAAATTTCTAAAATGGGATACTTTAGGCAAACGGTGTTAGTTGCGGTCGTGATTTTGTTGTTCACTCTGAGAAGTTGTTCAGGAGTTATTTACAGTTTGAATGGTAAGTTGTTCTTTATCTTCTTTTCTTGTTGCACTAATCTTAGCCGTAAATGATCTGACGTCCTTTGTAAATAATGACAATTATCAAATGATACAAACATCCATATAGATAACAAATTATTTTGACTTTGACTTTGACTTGTTGACGCTTTCCCAGTTGCATCCGAAGCTGTGCTACTTCGGAGCCAAAGGAGCGAGCATCCGAATCATGTATGTTTATCTGATTTTCGGGTGTGTACAGCCAACACTGGTGGCAAATTATTCAGGCAGCTTTATCTGTATGCATCAAGCTGCTTAATGTAATCGTAATTGATGATGTTTACATACTCTGCAATGATATGTGCAATGTGCATATATGTGTTTGTAAAAACTCTTTCTTTAAGAAAATTTATTTTTATTTTTAACTAAACGCATCTGACATGGCTTATCTAATGATGACAGGACCAAAAGTGCCTTTCGAAGCCAGGAGGAGTTGCCAGCCACGAGAAAATGTGTATGCCACTTGTGGTCCAAGTGCGGACCTCACCCGGGGTTACTTAACATGCGAAAGCGCTAGTAACGTACACGGGAGCAGAGAAGACAGTAAGAGTATACATAATGGAATCATCTAAGGTCCCACGCAATATTCGTCCCTGTTCCCCGCCCCGCACCTCGCCTTGTCGAGGGGCGAGAGCGGGCAACACACTGCACGGCGCACGCGGCCGCACAAGAACGGGGGAGAGGTGCGGGGGCAGGGAACGGGGACGCATATTGCGCGTACCCTTGGAGATTCCGTTCTGTATACTCTTACTGTCTTCTGTGACGGGAGTACGTCAGAGTACTCATCAGGCTGGGTAGGGTCCTACACTGAACTGGGTTCCTTGCAGAGTATCGAAGAGTAACGAAGTATATTGTCTAAACTTGAATTTGAATTGAATTTAATATGTAATTAATTTTTCGATTGTGTGTACGTAATATAAATTTAATTTATTATTATATTTTTTTGTAAATTAGTCAAGCTTGTATTTTTATTTGTTTCTATAATGATTTAACTACATGAAAACTCAACCGAATGTGTAATGTTACTGTTAACGGTGCCCTTGGTTCCCAAGATACAGGGTCTCCCTAGTTTGGGAACCATAGCAAACTCTTCTAAATTTCCCAAAATTTGGTAATAAATGCATTTTTTTTATCTTACTAGCAATTGTCATTCCGTTACGCTAGTAGTTTGTATCTTTCGCACTAAAAATAATGACCTTCAATATTTATTATCTATAATCTAATCTAATCAATCTATAATTATAATTTAAGAACTACGTTCTTGTCGGTGGAGTAGTTTCCATGTCTCATCTCTTGAGAGCCATCCTTTTGACCTCCCACGGCGTCACCTTTCACCTTTACTTGATCTATAAATGCTCTTCTTGGTCTTCCCTTTTCTCTTCTTGCTTCTATTTTTCCTTCTATTATGTTTTTAACCGACTTCAAAAAAGGAAGAGGTTATCAATTCGACTGTATGATTTTTTTTGTATGTATGTTTGTTACGCGATATTTTCGCCAATTGTGAACCGATTTTGATGATTCTTTTTTTTATTTGAAAACCTTTACTACCAAGTTGGTCCCATTTTAATTTGGTGAAGATATGATGAAGAACTTTGGAGATATGAAAGAAACTCCTAAAAAAATTAAGTCGGTTGTTTTTTTTGTTAAAAATTTAATTATTTAATAAATTGATCGTGTCGTGTAAGGGTTGGGTTGAGACTCCGTCACTCCCTCTCGTTTAGCCAATGACGCTTCTGAGCGACAGAAAAGGATAGCATAGCAAAGTGCTGTTCCGTGCTGACAGAAGTGTCCCAACCCTAAGATGACCAAACATCCTTCCTCTTCTAATATCAAATGTTTTTAATAAGTTCCTTTTCTCATTAACTAAATTAAGTATTTCTTCATTTGTCTTTTTCTCTGTCCAACTTATACCTTCCATACGTCTCCAGCACCAAATTCAAAACTTTCTCGATCCTTTTTAGCCAAAGTCCATGTTTCACATAATGCACTCAAAAAAAATTGACATTGACTGAAGCGTTCAGCTCCTCATCTATCATGTTGGTAGGACAACCTATTATTTGGATTCTCTTTTTCTGCCCTCACGCCTACTATCACGCTCAAAGTGGTTGGGATCTTAAGGCCCTATTCCTCTGTCTACCCTGGTAGACATAAAGGCATGTTAAGAGGGCGCCTGATGTTTATAATCTAAATTTTCCTCCGCTTCCACGCACACAAATTTACTCTAGCCGAAGCGAGACAGCGAGTTCACACAAAACACAGCAAAGTTCTGGACTAACTCTATACATAATATGTTTCGAAAACACAATTGCTTACAATTTTCTCGATAGAAAATAATTGCAGAATTATACTAAAACGGAAAGTATTCAATACAGTAAATTAGCCCTTGTAACTTTGGATTAAATTTGTATTTAACATAAGGCAGGGATCATATGTCTTATTTTTTAAATAACTCTTAAATATTCTTTGTAAAACGAAAAAAACCTCAAACACGAGAAACGCGTAAACCAGCCTCATTGACCCGCCGTGACCATTCCACCCCGCATGGCTCGCTGTCTCGCTTCGGCTAGAGTAAATTTGTGTGCGTGGAAGCGGGAGAGAAATTTAGATTATCCACATCAGGCGCCGTCTTAACCTTTTTGGCCAAAAGTGGCCGTTTTCCGTAAAAGAAATAAAAATTCTTTGTCGACTTATTTCGCAGTGACGCGGGGTCACCGGAAGTTAGTTTATTTGCATAATTTCGTGACTTTGACTAGGTTAAGTGGTCTGTGCTAGGTACAGACAGCAAATAACGAGTACCTGTTTGTTTTAAAATTAAGTGTAAATTTAAATAACGTAGGTATTTATTTATTTGTTAAAATCTTTATTGACCAAAATGGTACAAAGGTGAACTTAACGCTAATGCATTCTCTACCAGTCAACCTTTAAGAAAAACAGAAATTATTTAATTGCGATAGGCGCTTTAAAGATGTAGATACCTATTTTACAATAACAAATGAGATAAGTGCCAACTCATTAATGTGGTGTAGGTTAAAGATAAAAGTAAAAAAAAAATTAAAATACCCAAGACGAACATAAAAATTTACTTAACGTACTTAAAATAATATAATATTAGGTCCTTACATATGAAATTGCCGTTCAGTATCAAAAAAGTGAAACAAGTTTTTTTTAATGAAATTATTATTTAATCAATCGAAGTATGCGCCGTTGTTATCGATACACTTCCGCCATTTTATAGGCATTGATACCTTGCGGTTTTGACTGCCTAATCAGATTTAAAATTTTTTCCTTGTAAAAAGTTATCCAAATTTTGAAAAAAGTGGTAATCGGTTGGGGCAAGATCTGGAGAGTATGGTGGGTGACGCAGAGGTTCCAGTCGCAGCTCCTCTAACTTGGCGATCGTTTGATGTGCAGTGTGTGGTCTAGCGTTATCCTGAAGGAGCAGTGGGCTAGAGCAATTCATCAGTCTCGGTTGTTTAATGGCGAGCTTTTCCATCATTGTTTGCAATTGTTGGCAATACAAGTCTGCAGTAATCGTCTGGCCTGATCTCAAGAAGCTGTAGTGGATAACACCAGCACTGGTCCACCAAACACTAACCAGAATCTTCTTTTTGGTCAGCTTTCGCTTAGGGCAAGGTTTTGCCGGTTCTCCAGGGTCAAGTCATTGTGATGATCGCTTCTGATTGTCGTACAGGATCCATTTCTCATCACAAGTCACGATACGGTCTCATTATTGTGGCGATTAAGCAAAGAAACGCAGCAAGCAACGCGTGTTTGTTGGTTTGCTTCAGTCAATTCGTGCGGTACCCACTTTTCGAGTTTTTTAATTTTTCCGATTTGGCGCAAGTGGATAAGTATCGTTTTGTCACTTACGCCGAAGGCTGCTGCTAATTTAGAAGTGGTTTGAGATGGATCCGCTTCCACTATCGCCTTCAATTCTTCGTTGTTCACTTGAGTATCAGGTCGTCCACGAGGCTCATTGTGTAAATCGAAATTTCCAGAACGGAAACGTTGAAACCAAAAACGCACCGTTCCTTCGTTAGCGGTGCCTGGTCCATACACGTCGTTAATTCTTCGAGTCGTTTCTGCAGCACTGGTGCCACGGTGGAACTCGTATTCGTAAATACCGCGAATTTTCAATTTGTCCATAGTTGTTGTTATAGCAATGTTGAAACTCAAACAAATGATGTTAAAACAAATGAAATACGAATTTTAAAACAATATTTTTCTGGCTTTATTTCGAAATAAATTTTAATTTGGAATTCCTAATGAAACGCAAGATATTTGATTTTAAAATTGCCAGTATTGAAAATCGGCAATTTCATATGTAAGGACCTAATATTTAGTCTCACAATAGTGGTTAATGTACCTACTTATTTTTTTTTATGTTAGTGCTTAGAACTATTGCTATGGATATCTGGTCACTATACTGTATATAGGTTATTCTTTTTGTACTATCCGGCCGGATGCCGGATATGAGCGTGCTACCCGGCCGGATACCGGATAGTTATTTGTCATGCTATATAACATAGGAAATATGATGTTGAAATATAATTGACCTAGAAATTTACCAGACATCGGTTGGTTCACATATTCCCTTAAAACTGTAAGTGTAATGTGTAACACACACGTAACTAGGGTTTCTGCTCGAGAATCTTTATCTTAGAAAATTTTTTTTCTTTTTAAAAAAGTTTTATCTTATCTAAATCAATTTATTTTTTTATTTTTAATACAAAGTCTTTGTCCAAACTCGACAATTAATTAAATGAACTTAAGGCCGTACCTGATTTTTTCGGGGTCCAGTGCTGCCCCCATTTAAATAAATCATTTCAAAGAAAACGGAGACATTATTTAAAACTTTGCTACTACCAAGCACTAGATAAACCCTTCAAAAGCCAAAAGTGGCCGTTTTTCGCAAATGTGCGTAGTAAAGCTTAACGTTCTCACTTAAAACTGTAAACAGTAGTTCATAAAATACTTTGAAGGGTTATCTAGGACTTGGTAGTAGCAAAATTTTAAATGATGTCTCCGTTTTCTTTAAAATGATTTATTTAAAATGGGGGCAGCACTGGACCCCGGAAAATTCAAGTAACTATGCCCTTTTCTCAATTAATAAATCTAAAATCATGTTGATAATGGATATGATCAATGGCAAATGCACTATTTTGTGACGTTTTCTTCTCTTAACAGTAGCAAATAATTTATTTTTGACCCAGACATCTACCCAATTTTTTAATTGTCAAATTTTGATGAGTATATTTATTCGGCAGCCACGCAATATGGGTCAATACCCCCCCTGTACGCCATGGACCCATACGACGCTTGTCTCCAGGACCCTGCAGGGCTGTACTGCGTGGCGGACTTCGACTTGTTTGCTGACGAGTCTGACCTCATGCGCGTTATCCAGGTACAAACACACACACACATACACATAAACTTCTTCTTCTTGTTTACCTTTACGCGGGGTCGGGAGTCCTACAGCAAAGAAAAACAGCTGGCTTATGAGAGAGACCAATGGAAGAGAATTCAAGAGCATAGCTCTTAAATACAGGCTGGCTGAGGTTCAGTTATGATACTGAAGTACCTACTTTCTATAAAAAAAGTTATTAAAAATCAATAAAAAAATTTCGTCCTCTTATACAAATTAGCGCTCAGCCAAACGGACTTTGTATGGGAGGACGAAAATTTTTTATCGAATTTTATTAATAGGTAATTCAGTATCATGGACTGAACTTGCTCCAAAATTTTTGCGGGTGAAAAAAAAAGTCAGCCTGTATGTATTTGTTATAAAATATATTTGGGGCTAGCTCAATCTATATCCTATTTATATAGTTTAATTACCACTTGTTTGTAAATCTTCAAGTTAGTTCCTATGTAAACACACTTTTGTGGAATGCAACCTAGGCTAAAACATTTCTGATTTGTTTATCTTGTTTTTGAAATAGTTGTAATATGTTGTGTGTGTCAATAAAAAATAAAAAAAAATCTATGTAACAAAGCGGCCAAGTGCGAGTCGGACTCGCCCATGAAGAGTTCCGTAGCACCTCAAATTTTAACTTTGTATTAATTATCTCAAGACATAAGGTTTGATCTACATAGTTTCAAAGCAGTTTTGCATTTTAAAAGACCTTTTCAACGAAATCCCACACGTTGGGGTTCAAGCTAGAACTATTTAAGTCTGGCCCGCTAGCTATGACGATAAAAATTTATAATGCCCTACCCGACAGCCTACGAAATGAAGAAAATAATTCACTTTTTATAAAAAAATTAAAATCGATTTTAGCAAATAAAACGTATTATAAATTAGACGAGTACTTGAACGATAAAAAAAATTAATTGAAATTGACATTATAAACTATAGGTAGGTATCAAATAAACATTGACATTCATTGACATTACTTTTTTTTTTTACTTACATTAATTTACTTTAATTAACGATCTTGCTGACAATAAATTAAAAAGAACCTATTTGGTAAACACTTAGGTAAGGCTTATATTCATTAATTAACTGCATGTCATAAAACTCGCTTGCCGTTCCAAACTTTGTTTTGCGATACCCGACAGGGTTCATAGTGTTTTAATACAGTGACTTTAAGTAGTTAGAACTGATGTACATTATGAAATGCAATAAATGAATTGAATTGAATTGAATTGAATTGAATTGGGGTTAGTCCAATTTAATTTTTTAAATTCACTTTTCGTTGTATGGGAACCCTAAAAACAAAAAAAAACTGTCATAGTAGTTTATTCCGTTGCATTTAAAAAACGAGGAATTCAAATAATGCAGTCACAATTACTCACAGTAATTATAATAATTACAGTTAATTGTTAGGAAGTAAACAAAAGATTGCGGCCATTAGAGATCAAGACCGCGGTCAAGACTGGCCGCGTACGTAAGTGGTTCTCAGAAAAATGCTAGGGAAAACCGACCGGCGACATGCGCACGCTACTTTGTTCCTTGAAACCTTGTAAACAAAATTTCAAGTTTTTAGAAAAAAAAAATTTTTTAATTGCCTTCAAAGAAGGAGGTTTTCAATGCGACTGTATTTTTTTATTTTATTTCTTGGTTACGCGATATCTTTTTTTATTTGAAAGCCTTTACTACCAAGTTGGTCCTATTTAAATATAATTTAGGTGAAGATATGATTAAGAATTTTGGAGATATGGAAGAAACTCCATATTGTTTTCAATTTTCATAAATATTCTTTCACATCATATTACGTGTACTTATCACTTTTATGCAGATGACTTGCAGCTTTATACACAAACCGACGTTGATAATGTAAATCAGGCGGTTTCTTTGGTAAATGAGAATTTAAATAATATACTGGAGTGGTCTAAAAAATTCGGTGTACAAGTAAATGCAAAAAAGTGTCAGGCCATTATAGTAGGAAGCTCTTATCAACTTAACTTACTTGATTTAGATACTGTACAGCCTGTTAAATATGACAATACTGTGATTCCATTTAGCCCCTTAGTTAAAGATTTGGGTCTCTTTATAGACATTAACCTAAATTGGAACTCACATATAGTCGAAGTTTGTCGAAAGGTATATGCCACTTTACACTATCTCCAACGCTTGAAACATTTCTTGCCAATTAAAACTAAGATCATGCTGGTTCAAGCTCTCGTCTTGCCCTTGATTGATTATGGTGATGTGTGCTATCTGGATATAACTGAAGATAGTCTGAATAAACAAGATAGACTTCTTAATAAATGTATAAGGTTTATTTTTTGCCTTCAAAAATATGACCCTTTCCCGAACACCGTTCTGAGCTTAAATGGCTCCCCATCTGCCGACGCATGAATCTTCATATTTTATGTCAACTTTATAATATACTTAATAATCCCCATGCCCCTAAATACCTCAAATCAAGTTTTCAACTTTTATCTTCCACTCATGAAAGAATCCTGCGTTCTTCTAATACTTTGACCCTTTCTATTCCTTCTCACCGTACTGGTTTTCTTTCTAACTCTTTCGCCATTACGGCAATAAGACTCTGGAACGCGCTTCCTGAATACATTCGAACTGCTCCTAGTCGCGCTAGCTTTAAGACACGGGTATTTAAACACTTCTTGGCCAAGTTATAAAAGTTGATATAACCCCCGACGTTAAAAATTGCTGCATTTATCTATTTATTTATATGTATAGTATATGTAGCGTATATATATGTATGTATTTGTGTAGGTATATGTATAGGAAGTATATATATATTTATGTAACAATGTACATTGTGTATGGACAATAAAGATTAAATAAATAAATAAACTCCTAAAAAAAAGTCGGTTGTATTATTTTGTTAAAAATGTAATTATTGCTCTAGCTTTTATTGTGAGGCTACGAACTTATCAAGGCAAATACAATAAGCCCAAACTCGATGGGGTTACGTCGTTTTATTACAGGGTTCCTGCCACCTTCCGGCTCCATCATCAGATCAGCTTCTTGTTATTATAATAGGTATTGCATTGTCATCTGATTGTCTTTAACACAAAATTTCATCTCAATCAAAAACCGGGAAGTGGGTCAAATTTAACTTGCAAGATTTAACACAAAAAATAACAAACAGGCAAGCTAAATATAAGCTTGTGATTTTTTCAATTTCAATTTCAAAACCTCATTTATTTTATAATAGAATTAATTTATGTACATTGCATTACATTTTGTTATCTTTCATTTGTAAATATTTAGCTTTCTCAGTTTTTATTTTGTATGTATACAGGATGACTTTTTATCCACCTGCAAAATTTTTGGAGAATCCTCCCATACAAAATCCGTTTCGCTGAGCGTTGATTTGTAAGGGAGGACGAAAAATTTTTATCGATTTTTCATAACTTTTTTATAGAAAGTAGTTCAGTATCATGGACTGAAATTGCTCCAAAAATTAAGCAGGTGGATAAAAAGTCAGCCTGTATACATGTACTAGCTTTTCCCCGCGGCTTCGCCCGCGTAGTACACAAATAAGATTTTTTTTTTAAACTGGGGTTGCAATTTAATTATTATTTTTTACTAACCACTAATTCAAAAATATCATGAGTCTCGCTTCAAAAATGACGAAGATTCATACAAACTTCTATTTCACCCCTATAGGGATGTCATTTTCAAAATCTAATAAATGCATTATTATTTTCTACTAACTAGTTAAAAATTTGATGTGTCTCACTTTAAAATTACGAAGTTTCATACAAACTGCCAACCCCAATTTCACTCCCTTAGGGATGAAATTTCCAAAAATCCTTTCTTAGCGAACGTCTCCTAGTCACAATCTACCTTTCTGCAAAATTTCATCTTCATTGGCTAAGTGGTTTTCGAGATTTCGTGATGAGTAAGTAATTTTCGCTTTTATATATATAGAAGATGAACTAAGTAAATGTCAGTAGTTCTATCATTTCTTACTATTCCTCATTTCTGATCATCAGGTTATATTTATTCTTATTATTATTGTTATTAATTTATTCTTATTTTACTTATTTCTCATTTCTGATTGTCAGGTAACATTTATTCTTGTTATCATTGTTATTTATTTATTCTTATTCATATTATCATTGTTATTTATTTTATTTTATTCTTATATATCTATCTGTTACTCAGTCAATTTTACTTTTATTAAGGACCTCTCAGTGAGTGCCTCCTCCATTTTTTTCCACAGTTTTCTGTTTTTCGCCTTTTCGATCCAATTTGTTCCTGCCATTTTATTTATTTCGTCTATCCATCTTTCATTTGGTTTCCCTTTTCTTCTTTTGCCCAAAGGACCGATTCTGTTTGTCACCTTTCTTGTCTATTTCTTAACGCTCATGCGTGCTATGTGTCCAGCCCATCTCCACTTCAATTTTTTACAATGTTGTAAAGCATCATTTAATTTGGTTTTTTTTCAAATTTCTGTGCTTCTAATTTTTCTATTTTTCTGATATTTAAAACGCTTTGTTCCATGGATCTCTGACAAATAAGCTTGTGATAAAAGTTTGTAAAAATGTTATACAATACAATGCAATGGGGTCGACAGAGCCTGGGCCGTTAGGACCCGAAGGCTTTATTTAGCTTGATAGTGGGCGAGAAGGTGGAAAAAGAAATCAAAATAGTGGAGAAGGTGGAAAAAGAAATCAAAATAGTGGAGAAGGTGGAAAAAGAAATCAAAGTAGTGGAGATGGTGGAAAAAGAAATCAAAATAGTTACTAGCCGCGTTGCCTATAAACAAGATTCGCATTTTCATCCATTCCCTTGATCGGCTTTTACGATTTGCGTGGGAAAAAAGCAACTGGTACACGACCAGCATGTAAGAATTAAATCAGTTATCTTATGAATCACCCTTGTATACTTAATTTTTTTTTTAATGACTCATAATGAGGCACATTGAGAGGTCAAAAGGATGGCTCAAGAGAGACATGGAAACTACTCCACCGACAACAACGTAGTTCGATAGAGGCACATTGACTAAACGTGCCATTTAAATTGACCTTATCCTTACAGATAATTAGTTTACGTCTGTCCAGACATAAACAATACTTATGTCTTAGTACTTACTCTACTGGACTGCAGTTGACTTTGAGCCTGCTGCCCTAGTATGGCGTTTAAACTATTATATTAATTGCTTGTCATCATTGTAATTATATATCTACTGCGACATTTGACCGCTAACACCCATAGTTACTTACGTCTGTCTATGGTTTTTTTTATACTACTTATAAGGCACACGGACTTTAATTTGCACTGGCTAGGTAATGAACCCAGAACCAGCGGAGAAATAAGCGCTTTAAATTCGAAATCGTCAACTGAAAGATTTTTTAAATAATAAATAATAATAAAAAATCTTTCTCACCACAAATCCAGCTTTAACAGTTTATGGTACCAACAATAAAATTAATTAGTTAGCGTTATAAAGTTTACAGATATACAAATAAACGGGCAAGTGCAAGTCGGACTCGTACATCAAGGGTTCCGTACCACAGTACAATGTTTTAAAACGCTGAAGAAACACGTTTCTTGTATGACGATCCCTTTTAATTTTTAACTTTATCTTATTTTCAGTATTTGTTATTATAGTGGTCATAGTAATACATAATTGGTGAAAAATTCAAGTATCTAGTTAATTCCATTATAAAGATCGAATTAAAAACGCTGAAAAAACACGTTTCTTGTATGACGACCCCCTTTAAGTTTTAATTTTATCTTATTTTTAGTATTTTTTGTTATAGCAGTCATAGTAATACATAATCTGTAAAAAATTTAAGTATCTAGTTAATGCCATTATAAGGATCTAGTTATATACGCTGAAAAAAACACATTTTTTGTATAACGACCCCCTTTAATATTTAACTATTTTTATTTTTAGTATTTGTTGTTATAGCGGCTACAGTAATACATAATCAGTGAAAATTTCAAGTCTATAGCTATTACGGTTCAAGAGATAGAGCCCTGTGACAGACGGACAGACAGACGGACAGATGGACAGACGGACAGACAGCGGAGTCTCAGAAATAGGGTCTCGTTTGCACCCTTTGGGTACGGAACCCTAAAAACGATTTCAAGATAGCTATCATAATAATTACTCCAATGAATTATACATACAAAAAACATACTTTGTCATTGCGAAATAAGTGGGTAAAATTTTTTCTTAAAGGTTTTTTTTATTTCAACGATAAAGTGCAATGAATTTTAAGAAGGCCACTGTTGATTGTTTGAGGATAAAACTCAAATATATCTGACCTGACATAGCCTCCATTAAATGGGACCAGTAAAGAGTGAGTTTCACTCACGCGACTCGTTTTCTTTTCACTTTTTAGGGTTCCGTACCTCAAAAGGAAAAAACGGAAACCTTAAAGGATTACTTTGTGGTCCGTCTGTCTGTCTGTCAAGACCCTTTTTAGTTTTCTAGCCTACAGAGATTAATACAATAAGTAGGTACATAGAGTACTTAAACTAAATATTGAAATAAATAAGTAAAATTATTAATTCGTACAAGCTTTTATCTGATCAAGACTAATGTACTAAGCCCAAACTCGACGGGGTTGCGTCGTTTTATTACAGGATTCCTATAGCTAACTTCCGGCTACAACATCAGATCAGCTTTTTGTCATAATATATTGTACTAGCTTTCGCCCGCGGCTTCGCTCGCGCCAACGAGATCTATGTACTTACGTACTAGAGAAGACGCCACATACAACAGTAGTGTTCTATTCATCATAGGCTATCACTGTTCACCTCACATTAGTCACTCGCTAGCAATACGCGCATAATACACTCCACGATTCATTAAAGAAAACACTGTCAACTTAGTCAAAAATGCCTTGGTGTGTGTTGAGATACTGCACTAGTAATTCAAAGAATAAAGCAAAATATAAAGGAATAACTTTCCATCGGTAAGTAACTAGATTTCATTGATTGAAAATTAAATACGGACTGCCAAATTTCGGCTGCCATAATGTATGAAGTGAGTGAATGATCTGTCAACCGATTGAATAATTCGTCATAGAGTAACAAAAAAGAAGTGAAATGTAGACATCATAAATATGCCTACATTTCACTTTCTTCATGGATGCATCGAAAAACTATTTGTTTGCTACTCAGTTATTAATGTTTGTAAAACGTTTAAAATGTTTATATTTATAATTTTTATCTACATATGCTATAAATGCTTTACAAAAGTTTCCTAAAATCCTATAAATCCTTTATAAAATTAAGTCACATCTCGTAACGTCTCACTAGAATCTCCGAGGGCTCAAAAGTTTTGTATGTGGGGGCTGTACGCCTACATTCTGTTACAAAAACCTACAAAATTTCTGAGCCCTTTGAGGTGCCCCGCGCAACTTGAAACTAATATCAGATTTTGGATCCAAGATGGCTGCTTACACATTTTTGATGTTTTATTATGTTTGTCCCTATAATTCTGTTTCCTCGTAACTACTACACGGCTAAATAGATTTTTAATAAATTATATGTGGTTAGATTCATCTTAATCACTTGAGTGTCATAGCACGGAATAAATACCAGTAGTAGTCATAGGCTATATTAAAATTTTTGGAAAGCATAATGGCGGATTTTTGGCGCCCAATTGCGCAGCATACGTGTATGATTATATAATACATTAAATACATAGATAGCTAACAAAGAAAAAAAAACTAATAGGTATACAAGTACAAGAAATCACCTTCTTCTAGTGCAAAACATTATGTAAAGAATTTAAGTAAGAATAATAAAAGGTTACCAATGAAACAGATATGTGCAGTTTAACTTTTACCTTTATAAATATGATAAGAAAAAAAAAACAAAGAAAAAACACATTAAGAATGCAGCCGCCTCCTCTTCCGTGAAGATCGTAAAAGCTAGTCGTGGGTCTACAATCTAAAAATCTATATAACCATACAACCATCCATACACCCATCCGTACATCCAGCCATACTTACCAACATTCGCGTTTGTTAAAATATATGTAGGATTTAATTTGAACCACGTACTCGTAGGTAGGTAAAAATATATTGACCTTTCTGTACTACTCTCGTGTTTAGTCTATGAGAATGAAGAATGAATGAATAATCGAATCTGGGACATGGCCGTGTAGGAAGACGCCGAGTCTATATATTCATGTCGATGGCTCGCGCATACCACGGGAACAATACGTTTTTCCGGGATGAAAGGTACCCTATGTCCTTCTCAGTACTCCTAACTATGTGTATGCGAATTTTCAAGAAGATTGGTTCCGTAGATAAAGCGTGAAGGGGTAACAAAAAAAATACAAACTCACTTTCGCATTTATAATATTAGTTAGGAAGTTAGGATTAGCATAGGATTAGGATTGTCATCTGATTTACATTAGCATACCAAATAAGATATCAATCAACCAAAAATGGTCTCAATACGACACATGCACTTTTGCGTAAAACGGCCACTTTTGGCAAAAATGCAAACTAAAGCTTAACGTTCTTACTTTAAACTGTAAACAGTGGTTCATGAAATAGTTTGAAGGGTTATCTAGGTTTTACTAGCTCAAAATTTTAAATGATATCTCTGTTTCCTTACTAATAATTTATTTCAAGTGGGGGCAGCACTGGACTCCGTGTATCGTCTTAATCTATTGCTCTCTTTTAAGAATCTAGTTTTACAGCCAATTTTATGTCACACCCCGCCACATACTCCTTGTTACATTTTTTCACTTAGGTACTCTCGCCGGGTTAAAAATAGCCTTCCGGTCGCTGCTTCAAGTCCCGCTCACGTAGTATTTTTTCACTATTTCTTATCTCATTTTTTAGTTTGAATACTTATTACATCTTGAATACCTTTAAACCCTTTAAAATAAGTACTTATATAAACAAATAAACAAATAACTTAAAATAACATTAGTACAATGTCCATGAATATAATTGTCTTATATATTTTTTTTTGATTAAGCTTGTGTTGCTATCTGTACAAAATGAATTAAGAAAATATAATAATAAAAATATTGAGACGAATCGCACAACAAATATTTTGAACTTTTTGAAAGTAGCTTTTCGTCCCAATGGGATGAAACGCTCTCCTAGTCGCCGTAACGGCGGCGTAAGGCCTCTTGTCGTGTCGTATCTGGTTTGCGCCGTGACGGCGCGCCGCCGGGCCGGCGTCCGGTCGATCAGTCATGGTCATGTATGAAGCCTCTAGGAGGTGTGTCCACGTCGCCGGCGACAGCGCCGCGCCGTCACGCCGCAAACCAGATACGTGGACACGACACCTAAGGCCACGTCCACGGAAAAACAATTCGCGTCGCACGCCGCGTTGCGTGTCCGTGGACGCAGCCTAACAAATACTACCATAACAAGTACAAATGAATATACTGCCATAACAAATACAAATGAATACAGAATTTCTGGAAAGTCAAAAATACTGATACCCAATCACCAAGGGTACTTCCTGAAGTCATAGAATCCTGAAATTTGGTGAGAAAGCTAAGATTTACAACAAAAAAATTAAAAATCTGTACTTTTTCCCCTCAAACCTTAAAATAGGGAGGGTTAAATTTGTATGGGACTTAGTAAATTTTGTTAAGCCTCACAATAAAAGCTTGTACGACAAAAATATTGCTTTATTCGAAAAACTTATTGATGATTTTAGAAGTGTAATGCTGATGATGGAGCTAGCATGTAAAACGACGTAACTCATTTGAGTTTGGCTTTTGATTGTTTTTATGCTAAACTCAAAAGTTACTCACCAAGAAGGCTTGTAAAATGTAATTTTTGACAAGAACTTATTAACAAGGGACTGGTAAAATGCAGACAAGAAATGTAAAGTACGTCTCATTGCCAGCTGCCACATAAATAGTGAGCTTCGAGTGTCCATATTAAGATGGTATGGCCTGTCGAGCCGTATCTCACAGTTTATATGAATGTATAAAAATAGCCAAAAGAGGAAGTAAACCCGATGTTAATATTCATAGCATGCATTGCATAGCATTGCTGAGGTTACCATTTTGTAATTGGAAAACTACTTGTATTGTATCTTTAAAATACAGTTGGCTATGAACATTGATACTTAAATTGGAAAAGCCACATAAACAAAATTAATAAAAAAATATCATCTTATTGTTACGCCCTTTCTATATTATCCGAAAGTTCTTCAGTAGATGTAACACGGTCTGCATATTATGGAAACGTGTATCCACATCTTACCTATGGCATAATATATTGGGGTAATTCTGTGAATGCCCATAGCACCTTCGTTCTGCAGAAAAAATGTTTAAAAATTATACATAATATGTTTACAGATGAATCACTAAGAAACGTATTTAAAGAAAAGGGTTACCTTACACTGACTAATATTTATATTCTTGAACTCTGTGTATTTGTTAAAAATAATATGTTCTACTTTCAAAGAAAAGTAGAATTTAGAAGTAACCTAAGAGAAATATATTTGCATGATTTGTTCTTACCAACTGTAAATAATGAAATGTTTAACAAAAGCGCTTTTATTTCTGGCATAAAAGTATTTAACCACTTACCGACTGAGATTAAAAGCATATATAACTGTAAGCTATTTAAGAAAAAATTAAAGACATGGCTACTTGAGCATATATTTTATGACTTAAGAGAATATTTTAATTTTAATACTCAAAGAGGAAGAAACATATAGTTTAGGTTAAATAAGTAATTACTTGGTGTAAATTATTATTAAAATATACACATTGTATTTTTTTATTTTAAAAATAGTGAAAGTCGGTATATAAATAATATTAAGGTAGCAATTTAGTATTGGTTATAAGTGTAAACTGTTTTGCTTCCAATTATTACGATTTTATTGTTATAGGTATAACTATTGCATGCCTGAAAGGGCAAACTGTTGAAACATACCACATTATGTATCATCTTTTTATACACAGTTAAGCAATAAATAATTTTGACTTTGACTTTGACTTTGACAAATATAACTAAAGCTATGAATTATATGGACTATCTTATTAGATTAACTTAGTACCATAAACATTATAATTCTCATTTTCATCTAAAATCCCTCCTACAGGCCAGGCTTCGTCATTTTATAAATAAAGTAAAATCTTTCATACCTATTGACAAATTTTATTTTTTATTTTGATTTTCAGGAATACTCCGCTCATACACTTAAACACTACAACCATACACAAATTCACCGAGCTGTTTGTGTTTCAAGAACATGTAAACAATACATGGATAAATTTTCTGCAAATCAGGCGTTGGACCTAAATGCGACCCTTGGGGCATGCCTCAACGCCTCAATATGGGAAAACTACAAAATTCAATCGAGTTTGGACAAAATTCATTATTGTGATAAGACGAATGAAACCCGGAGTTTGGACACTAGTGATATAGTTATGGTGGCAGTGTATTTCCTATTAATATTACTCAACACTGTCGGAAGTCTATACGATCGAATTTTTTGCAAAAAGCCCGAAAAAGGTAAGTTACAGAAACAAAAAATAGATACCTACACACGAGCTAATAATTTCAGTAATAAAAAAACGAAAACTCAGTAGGTTTTCGTTTGAAATATTTCTTGACCAAGTAATTAAGTTCTTGATCTTCATCATTTAAGTCTTAAGTATTTGTTAAGACAAATTGAATGATTGTCAGAAATTGCTCTCACAATAAAACGTTGTACAATTTTTTAAAACTTATTTAAAAAAAAGTTGAATAAGAATAATAAGTATGTTTTAGGGCAACTATTTGATCGAGTTAGCTCATATTGTAACAAAAAACATTTTGGTCAGATCTAGTCACCTACCAAATTTCATCGAGTTTTTATTGACCACGTGGACTGGCACTATAAAATACACTGTACAAAATCTTGATCAGGGAGTTATATTTTGTAAACATCTTCTTTGTATGAATGTACTATATTGTTTATGAGCGAGTTCTACTCTAATTCCCACTGGGCCGATTTTGGGTGGCCATGACTACAATCCTTTTGAGGGCTAATTTCGCGCTTGGTATTTACAGTACTTGGTATGTAAAGATTAGGTACATGTACACGTGTCAGACTACAGATGCTGCATGCAGGGCGCTTCCAATCGATCATTGTGGAAATTCTTGAAAGGCCTATGTCCAGCAGTGGACTTCCTGTGGCTGGGATGATGATGATGAATTAGAGCCTCTAAAGTTCTTCGTTCTTTATTGCAGGTAATCAATATTTACTGGCATTCTCTTTGCGGCGCAACTGGATTAAACTAGTGGAGCCTGGGGGAAGTGGGCCGGAGCCGAGACTGGGGCGGTTGAGGCTGTTCTATGGATTAAGGTTTGCATAACAAATAGTCCTAGTACATAAGTGACATTATATACGTGCGGCTCGGGACGTTATCGTGTCCGTGACGCGAGCTACATTCGCCCTGCGGAAAGTCTCTAGAAGTCGCAACATGTAGGCCAGTAGCTGACTTTTTACATGGTTACCCATCTATTGCATATTAATAATACATGCGAAAGTTTGTAACGATGCGTGGATGTATGTATAGATAGATGTTTGTTCTGCTTCCAATCCAAAACGCATAAACAAATAATAAGGAAAGACATGCACATAGGTCGGATATACACAAATAATACTTATTTTTAATGAAGGAAAAATGTGAGGTTCACGTGAGATTGTCGAATAGCGAATTACAGGACGTGATATCTGAATCTGTTTGTTAATCTGAACTTCGCGGGCAATAAGGAGAAATCACACAGATCTAGAGCTAGTTCAGCCTCAAAGTGAAATTTAATTTATGTTACGGGATAATAACTGATAATCTGAGCGATACTATATTTTATAAAAACACCCAAGAAACAGAATCATTTATTAAGGCCATTTTCCATCTTTCACTGGCTGGAAATAGAACACAGAACCCCCGAAGTAGCGGACAATGCTTTACCATTACGCCACGAAGGTCGTCAAGTGCTTTTATGAGTGCATGTATTGATGTTTCAGGACCATGACCATGATCTGCGTGTTCTTCTCACACACTGTGCTCATCATGAGCTTCTCTTACATCGACAATCCCTTGTACATCGAAGAGGTCAGTAAAGTTTAACATTCAGTTGGCCTTAATCTAATATTTATAGAACTTGTCCTCATCTTGTCCTAGTAGCTACCGGAAATTCAACGGGTTTTTTCATCCCAAAAGACCAACCGGTTGGTTGTGACGTAACAGCAGTGCTTACGAGAATATATAACGTCTTACATAATATAGTTAAACTATTTTAAGGGTAGATACAGTCCATGATACTGAACATCTTTCCCCAAGGAACCTGTATCGGAACATGTTTTTACTTTATTTTTTAAAATGCTTTTCATGGAAACTCGGATCGGCTGATCAGTCAAATTGTATGGTAAATTACCATAAAAAAATTTCTTCTGAAAGCGCCGACTATTTTCAGTCGATTTAGACGACCATCATCATGGCGAGTCACGAGTGTCATGGGTCGACACGACGAAATCAACTGAAACATTGTAGCGTAGTCGTTTCCGACAAAAACATAAATTTTCATAATTATTTTTTTCGACATAAATTTTATTTATATCTTGATAACAATTTCCAGTCATCGGAAGATCCATTGAAGCAACTCCTCTTCAACGGCAGCCTGGTGACGCACACCTTCTTCGTCATGTCCAGCTTCCTCCTGGCCTACAACTTCCAGCTCCACTCTGAGAAGCACGAGATCACCTGGCTCCAGATACCGAAGGGTATTCTGCTAAGGTGGTTAAGGTAAGGAGGTCCTGAAAAGTACTACTACTGCATAGGTTCCCGAACGCTTCCTAGCCGGATTGAATATGCCATAAAACTACGTCTATCTACGTACTATGATGACGTCCGTGGTGTAATCGTCAACACACTACTTAGTCCGCCAATCCGGAGGCTCTGGATTCGATTCCAGTCAGGGCTAGTTGAAAAATGGCCTTTTTCAAATTGTCCTGGATCTTGAGTGTTTATTAAATGTGTATTTATTATAAAATATAGTATCGTTGTGTTAGTAGCCCATAAAACAAACATTAAACTTACTTTGAAGCTAACTTAATCAGTGTGATTTGTCCTTATAGGTATATCTATTTATTTATTTATAAAACTTCTTTCTTGAAGTTAGAACTTCCTGCCTAGATCATTTGACCCAGATAGATACTGGTCATGGATGGACATACTCTACAACCACGTATATTATAACATTGTTTCGTGCCTAAAATTTAGGATTTAAATCTTTCAGGTTATCCCCAGTACTTGCTCTAGTGCTAGCGACCATATCGACTCTGATGAGACACGCGGGTAGTGGTCCGCTCTGGAGCCTGGTGGTGAGCAGCGAGGCGGCTGCCTGCCGCCAGTACTGGTGGGCGCATCTGCTGTATATCAACAACTACGTGTACCAGAACGCCTACTGCATGCCGCAGACCTGGTGAGGAGTTTTTTAAAGAAGATCTTCATGTGTGTTCTTCAGAGCAAACTACTAGTTATTCCTTTACCTCTAATAATATTCAATGGATGTCTTATTCTATCCTTTTATAGATACAATACTATCACGTCTTTATCCCTGATGGGGCAGACAGACCATTTTGGGTCTTGCGGCTCTAAGCAAACAGAGCCGCAAGACACAAAGGCCACTTTTAGCGTGATGGTAGGCGAGAAGGTGGAAAGAGGAATCAAAATAGTGATAGATTCGGTCGGCTTCTATAACCTGCGCGGGAAGAGGAACACCTGGTACATTCTATGTTTTTTCTTTTCTCCCAGACCAGCATGGAAGGATTTCCTTTTATATGCCGAAAACTATACAACAACTCCTTTTATTACATACATACGATATCGTCTTTCATCATCATCATATCAGCCGTAGGATGTCCACTGCTAGACATAAGCCTTGTTCGGTGTAACCGAACACCTGTGACGTCGGCGAGCCGGCCGGTGTCACAATCTTAGGTATTTTGTAGTTTAGTTTTACTCTTACTGTATTCTGTGGTTTAGTGCACTTTCGATACGTAACACGGGCGGGTGCATTTAACTCAACATATTTATTATAACATTTCGTCGCATGGCTCGTAATAAACGGAGTTAAAACTAACATTTCTTTAACATTCAAGGACTTCCGAAATAACCGATTAGAAGCGGCCTGCATTGTCTTCATTAATTTACTTTCATAAATTATAAAGTTCATTAAAAGAAGAAACATGATAGAAGGAAAAAGACCTAAGGGTCGAAGCCCTATACGATGCTTTGCTAAATAAAAGAACACTTGAACACCAAGATCTCCAAGGCATCGAAACAAGCAAAAGATTGTAACAAATGGAAAAAGATCGTATAGAAGTTAGGATGGGCACATCACGACGCTCAGCAGTAAGCAGACGATTGGAGGAAGAGAAAAAAATGTTTCAATTCTATTGTGCAGGTACCTGGCAGCAGACACGCAAATGTTCTGCATCGGCATCGTCATCTGCTACTTCGCTCGCACCCCTCGTTCCCAGAAGATCATTCTGACCGCCATGCTGGTGGTAGCCCTGGGGATCGTGGCCGCTCACACGTACTTCCAAGACCTAGATGCTGTGGTCATGCAGGCGCCAGAGTGAGTACCTATCTAATTGTTATCATTTTACCATTAAGAATATCCTTGATATGAACTTCCCAAAGAATTCAAAATAAAAAGTTGGAAGGGTAGTCACCTTCTAGGACCGGTCCATATCGTTTATTCTGTTGAGATCACAGAACAACAAAGGTTGAGATGAATGGTTCTTTTAAGGCCAGATACGACATCTGGAAACCACACGACATGATTCATTTATTATGATTTTTTAACTGGGTGCGAGTTTCGACCAGCTTTTCTTTTAATTTATTGATTTTATCATATCCAGATTTAAAAAAAACCATTGTATGACATAAGCCCCCTTTTACTCAGACTCAGCCTGTTTTATTCCTATTTATCGCAACCCCCAGTTCTTCTCACTTGCTGATAATGTCTGTCAAGTTTAAGAGCTAAGCTCCTGTCGGTGTCATTGTTTGCATCTCTTTGATGCACACAATGACTTTTTTCGGCAGAGTTAATGGAGTGGTTCACCATTGCCTTCTCCATTTCACACAACTAGTAAACTTAAAATTCACTAGTGTGCAGGTTTCCTCGCGATGTTTTCCTTCATTGAAAGCACGGTAATTACCGTGTATACCTAATTACCATACATAAGTACTAACTCAGAGACAGGATTTTTTCTGGTCTACCCTTTGGGATGCGGAGGTCAGACGGCAATCGCTCTGAGTTATTAAAAAGTAACTTCGTAAAATCACCTAGGTTTCATCTAGGTTAGGTAGCGGTCCCAGGGCTTTGAAGCATTACCGCTGACAATGCAACCGGGAATACGCTCGGATGATGATAAGTAGTAACTCGAGGTACAAGTCGAGCTCGTGCCTTATAGACGCAGAACCAGCACAGCCAGTGCCTAAACCGCCTCCACCACTACTCTAGTGTTTACTGCTGACTAAGTTGCAATAATTTGTTGTAGAAAATACCGCAACCTGTATGAAAACGATGCCACCTTCCGCCTGCTATACATCAGGGGACACACCAACTTGTCCACCTACACGCTCGGGCTGGCTGGAGGCTTCCTGACTTACTATCTTCAGCTTGAGAAGAAGGACTGGACTAAATACAGGGTTTGTACAAACTCTTCTTATATACCTGCTTCCTCGCTATCTGGACTCTTATGAACATTCTACCTTATTTCTTGTGCTATAATATCTAAACTGTTGTCTTTTATGTACTTCCTATACTTCAAAATACTTCAATTTCTCGAAATTCAGTCATAATTTCATCGTTTCCCTCACATATTTACACTGCACTCAATTAAAATCAATATTCAATGACGATTTTGGCTGTTTGCCTGTTATTTTAGACCGCCCATTGTACAAATGTTATTTTAAGTTATTTTTTTTATTGTTTTTTCCATTGGTGTACAATAAAGAGTTTATCTATCTATCTATTTTTATATCGTTATACTATAGCGATCTAGTATAGCTCATGGTTCGATTGCTTAAATCAATTACACATATAAATATTAATATTATACTATCACGCCTGTTTCCCACAGGGGTAAGCAGAGACTTTCAATTTTACGTTTTATAATATGCAGTCATTGGTCACTTAAGGATGCCAAAGACCTTGTGAAGTGAAGAAACAATATCTGACACAGTTTAAATGGTTTGTACAATTTTACGACCCGCCGCCTGACGTCAACGTTCGGGAATGCATTTTTTCGAAAAGTTTTCCAAAGTTGAAGCACGAGATGTTTATGCTTTCTCTTATGACATCCACGAAAAGAGAGAAGTGGTCCTATTATAGGCCGGAGGTCACACAGCACCATCGACAGTAAGTACATAGTATTATTTTTATGTTATAGGGCGGCAAACGAACAAGCGGGTCACCTGATGGTAAGTGATCACCACTGTCCATGGACTACTGCAACACCAGGGGTGTAATAGGAGCGTTACCGGCCTTTCAGGAAGATATAGACTCGTTTTTTCAAGGTTTCGTTTCTCGCTGCACGGCGCATTTGTTTGAAATATAAACTTCTTTATCTGAACGCGGTTCCGGTTGCGTCCTCACCTATGCTGCTTCGGATCCCAGGGTGTGCTTTGCCGCCTTTTCTTTTCTTAATATAATATGCATATCAAGGATGCCGGAATAAATTAAACGATTTGGCTTGTTTTACGACCGGCCGCCTGCCTGGCGTCAACCGTCCTTGGGAATGCTATTGTAGCACGAGATTTAAGTGCTATGTTTCCTTTAGTTGCCTCTTACGACATCCACAGGAAGAGATGGAGTGGTCCTGACCCGGAACCACACGGGTAAATAATATTATTGTTTATAATAATCTTGTTTGAAATATAATAACGGTCTTAATTCCAGGGTTACCGCTGGGCCTACTGGCTGATGCTGCCCCTGGGCGTAGGTGTGATCCTGTCCGGCGGCATCTTCTACACGGACGAGGACAGCGTTTCCAGGGCTGTGAAGATAGTCTACGCGGCGCTGTACAAGCCAGTGTTCCAGCTATTCGTCGTCACGTTGATTGTCGGCATCGTGCTGAAGTTTGAAAGTTAGTAGTTAATTTATTTATATATCTTCATTAGTAGGGTGCCTGCCTCCGTGGTCCAGTGGTCAAGGCGTTCCCCTTGTGATCCGTGGGTCCAAATTCCACTGGGAAGCATACTTTGTGAAAAGTTGATTCAAATCTGGTTAGGATATTGCAGGATTGAATCACCTGATTATTCGAAAAGAAAGATGATTCCGTGCTTCGGAAGGTACGTAAAGCTGTGAGTCCCGAACGCCATCTAGCGTTTGATTAAACCTATCCTAGGATTGGTTCTGGTCTATCCTTTGGTGTGCGGAGGTCAGACGGCAGTCGCTCTGTGTAAAAACCAGTAACCTTGTCAAATTGGTTTAAGTAGCGGACCCCGGGCTCTGAAGCATAACCGCTGAAGATGCAACCGGGAATACGCTCTGATAATGATGATGATCTTCATGAGTAGAGTGTTACCGTGTGGTTCCCGGCAGAGTAGAATAGGATCACTCCAAGTCTTACCGTGGATGTCGTAGAAGGCGACTTAGGAAACACAAGCTAAACAAAGCTTATAAACATCATGAGACCTCTCCAACCCGTCTGGCCAGCGTGGAGAGTGTAGGCCAAATCCTTTGGCTGCTCTGGACAAGTATGGCTCTGGTTGTATGTTAGAATGGCGCGGGTTTACCTGGTCGGGCCGTGTGTCGTACAGCGCATTTCTCCTGCACACGCTTATCAGAGGGGGCTGGTCGGCATACAGAGGGTCGTGGTGCTCCTACAGAGGAGACTAAAAAATACCTGTTGATGATTTGTTGGGCAACTGTAGGGTTGTAATATGAAGTAGTTTGAGGAGCTCGGTGGCCCGGTGGGAAAACGCATTGCTAGCGCTTTCGCAAGTTAAGCAACACCAGGCGTAGTCCGCATTTAGATGGGTGACCAAGAAATTGCATAAAAACATTTCTTGAGACCGTGCTTCAGAAGACACGTAAAAGCCGTTGATCCCGTCTGTCATCGTGGTATGGCAGTCGTCAAGCTATGTCAGATGCCTTTAGGCACCTTGAAAAATCTGACACCAGTGTTGGCCACTTACACACACGAAAAACAAACATCAGGGTATTCATAGACAGTAGTACTAGTAGTAGGGTAGTAATATGCAGTAGTAGATATTAGCAGGGCAGTAGTAGGCTGTCCAAGGCTAAGGGTCGCTTCAAGTTTGATTCCCAGCCACGGTAATAGTTGGTAACTTTTCAAATTGCCCTTGATATGCAAAATGGGACAGCTAGTCCAGCAGTGGACTCCTATAGGCTGATAAAGAAAGACGATACAAAATGGAACTTTTATAATCGCTCCATACAGGTAAATACAAGTGCAATTTGATTTTTAGTTTAAATTTTGTAGCTAGATGGAGCTACTAGTTCAAAAGTAGTTAGGTAGTTTCGTAGTGCCGCTTAACAAGCGCCATCTCTGATTTTTCGTGGATACCGTCAGCCTAAGTACCCAGCATCCTTTGCATGGCTAGCAGAAGAGATAGTAGCGACATCTAAAAAAAATACAGGATTTTGGCTTTTTAGCAGAGTACGCGTTTTGAATGAGGTTGTCACTACTCTTGTATTTATTATATATATTATACTAGCAGTCCACCCCGGCTTCGCCCGTGGTACACACATAGCCTATGTCACTCGGGGATAGTGTAGCTTTCCAACGGTGAAAGATTTTTTTAAATCGGCCCAGTACTTTTTGAGCCTATTCATTACAAACATACAAACATATAAAAATAGGTATAAATCTTTCCTCTTTATAATATTAGTGTAGATATATTGTATTACTCCGATACACGGAGTCCAGTGCTCCATTTGAAATAAATTATTTGTAAGGAAACGGAGATATCATTTAAAATTTTAAGCTACTAAAATCTAGTTAACCCTTCAAATTATTTTATGAACCACTGTTTACAGTTTAAAGTGAGAACGTAAAAGCTTTAGTTTGCATTTTTGCGAAAAACGGGAACTTTTGGCAAAAACGCAAACTAAAGTTTAACGTTCTCACTTTAAACTGTAAACAGTGTTTCATAAAATAGTTTGAACGGTTATCTAGGTTTAAGTAGCTTAAAATTTTCAGCAAAGCTTTTTTTATTATTATTAAGTCCATACTTTGTTCCAGATACCTACCGCGGCATCATAGAATGGCGCGGGTTTACCTGGACGGGCCGCGTGTCGTACAGCGCATTTCTCCTGCACACGCTTTTCCAGAGGGGGCTGGTCGGCATACAGAGGACTCCCATTTTCATGTCTGACTATTTAGCAGTAAGTGGCTCTATAGCCTTATACATCCGAACGTCAATCACGGACTCAGAATCTGAGATCACGGAGTCAAATCGTTGGTTGCATTTTGCAGTCTTCGGCATCATTGTGTATGACCATTGATATGATTGAAATTTTTGGAGCAGTACAGCTAAGAATGTGAAAAGAACGTGTAGAGATGAGGAAGACATTCTTCTTCTTTTGCCTCTCCATTACTGGATGTTGGCCGTCAGCTTCCCAAACTCCTCTGGAGCAGAGCGGGCCCGTAGAACTGCAGCTGCTGAGGATCCTTACTGTGGTCATGTTGTTAGACTCAAATGGACCTGTTTTAAATATGTTGCCCGACAGTAAATAAATACGCCGCCCGTCCGTTTCGACCAAAAAACATAATATATCTGGCTCTGACCCTGACGTTCGTACAAATGGCGCTGTTATGGTGAATATAGAAGCAAATGGCCTTGAAGTGGCGCCCTCATTTGAAATAAATTGTTAACTCGTAAATATGGAGATAATTTCCATATTGCTAATCGTCAGGCACTAGATGGTAGCCCTTTAAATTATTTTATGAACCACCGTTGAAAGTATTTACATTAGTCCGTCTAGCTTTAAAACTTTCCTCCGCCAAAAGTGGCCACGGCAAGTTTTAAAGCTAGACGGATCACTAATAATAGTTTCAACGGCAGTTCATAAAATAATTTAAAGGGCTTCCTAGTGCCGGACTATTAGCAATATGGAAATTATCACCATATTTACGAGTTAACAATTTATTTCACACTTCAAGGCCATTTGCTTCTATATTCACCTTATGTCTAGATATCGATGGTGCATGCTGTGTTTCCAGGTACACCTCTATATCCATTGGAAAGCAGGGATGGAGAGCCAGCTTACATAGCCACTAGTATACAAAGTGGAAGGGACATACCTGTAATAAATCGAACCACGGGCTTTACTATAATGAAATTAAAATAACAGTCAAAAAACAAAAAAGAAATTCGACATTCCCATACAAATCGCCTGGGCGGCCGCACACTTTTGTATGGAAACGCCGAAATTTATATCTATAGATACATAGTTTTTTGGCTGATATTTTAATTTCATTATATTATAGTGACCTCCTATAGACCGTGGTTCGATTTATTACGGGTATGTCCCTTCCACGTCGTATATAATAGTACAATATTGTAGGTGTGCGTGTTACCTATAGCATAAGTACAATGATTTCAACTAAAGATAAGCCCGTCAGAACATTTTTCTTAAAATTTCTTCATACTTGGCCCAAAAATTGACTTTTATGGGCCAACGAGTTGGTGTAATTTCGTCGCGCAGTCAGCCTAGTCCTTACGCTAGTAATATATAAGTCAATGCATAAGTATATGTCATTAACTCATATTTTGTCCCTTTTCGCAGATGACTGTGTTAATGGCGACCATCATAATGTCATTTGTGAGCGCGGCCCTGCTCTGGCTGTGCGTGGAGGCCCCGGTGTCGGCTCTGACCAAGGCGGTACTGCAACCACCAAGACGGGAGTCCACGCAAAACGTCTGAATATAATACTTGCCAACATTGACTGTTTTATTTTATTCCCAAATAAAAAGACTTTCCAGTAGTTTCGTCGGGGGTTTGTAGTCAATTTCCGTGTATATTCTTAAAAACTTCAAAAATACCGAAATAGGTATCAAATTAACATTAATTTTGTGGTATCTCTACTGTTCTCCTCTGTGGCCTAGTAGTCATCATGCTAGGCTGTCACACCGAAAGTACCGGGTTCGAACCCCGGTCAGGTCAAGATGGGAAATGATCTTTTCCAGATTAACCTGAGTCTTGGATGTTTAGGGTTGGATCTCATCTATCAGCACGGAACAGCACTTTCCTATGCTGCTATTATTTTTTTTCGCCTTAGCAAATGACGCTTCTGAGCGACAGAAAAGGATAGCAGCATAACATAGGAAAGTGCTGTTCCGTGCTGATAGAACCCTTATCTTATGTAGTTGTTATAAAATATAGTATCGTTGAGTTAGTATCCCATAACACAAGTCTCGAACTTACTTTGGGGCTGGCTCAATCTGTGTGATTTGTCCCTAAATAGGTAATTATTTATTTATTCGTCGTTTTGTGTTGTTTGAAAATCAAGTATTGCCTTTTAAAATGAAAAAAGAAAAGCCAAATGAAACCTAGATAGTATATTTTTCAATTATTGCAATAAAATCACAATCTTAATACAATAAACATAAAAAAGATATTCACACTTACATAACTTTATCTACAATGAAATGAATACGAGTAACCGGTGTAAACAGAAACGTACGTGGTGATAATGACACATCAGACTCAATCCGTGTTATTATAAAACCCGTTACGGACTAACTTTATTACAATACAATACAAAAATCTTTATTGCACCAAATAAGAAACAATAAAAATTACAAAGTTTACAGAACTTATAATATATACGAATAAATAAGGTACAAGAGGCGGCCTTATCGCCGAAGCAATCTCTTACAGGCAACCAAAAAAATTAAGAGAAGGAGTTTTTTTAAACCATGGTATACAACGGTTCTCAGGTAGTACTCAGTCCATGAAACTGAACAACTTTAGTTCTACAACATTCCCAAAATGCCAAAAATAAAATTCAAATTTTCATACAAATTGACTCGATCAGCTGATCAGTTTGTATGAAAATTCAATTTTTTTGGGTTTGATATTTGTAGAACAAAAGTTGTTCAGTTTCATGGGCTGAGGTACCATTATCTGCGAGGTTTTGCGTTATTTCAATAACACGTATAAAACAAGGTATTCTCTTCCCGCAATAGCCCAAGACTTCGTCACGACCAGGAAAAAGCCGATCAGGTTTCGATTGATTTAGACGATCATCTGCAGGGTGAGTGTCAACATTGTGCTGTGCTGAGCGGACAGCAACATCGTTGGCTCGCCGCCGTTACTCGCCCTGAAGATTATTTGATGATCGTCTGAACCGATCGAAACCTGGTCGGCCTATTCCGACTATATCACGTAAACCGCCTTAAATTGAGTAATTAGGGAGTTACCTCACGTTAGTATTAATAAAAGGGAACTAATTTTTTGAGCTGTTATTTAAATATTCGAGATGTTATTATGATCAGTTGGAAAACATATTGAGCAGTTATTAAATTTAAGGTGAAGATATAGGCAAATGGCCTTGAAGTGGCGCCCTCATTTGGAATAAATTGTTAACTCGTAAATATGGAAATAATTACCATATTGCTCTTCGTTATGCACTAGATAGCCCTTTAAATTATTTTATGAACCACCGTTGAAAGTATTTACATTAGTCCGTCTAGCTTTAAAACTTGCCTCCGCCAAAAGTGGCCACGGCAAGTTTTAAAGCTAGACGGATCACCAATAATAGTTTCAACAGCAGTTCATAAAATAATTTAAAGGCCTATCTAGTGCATGACGAAGACCAATATATAAATTATCACTATATTTACGAGTTAACAATTTATTTCACACTTTTAGGCCATTTGCCTACATCTTCACCTTAATGGCTGTTGATTAATTATTGCGACAGTAAAACATGAACAGTAATAAAAAATCAATTAGTCGGTTATTTTATCATATTACTAGTTTTATTAATTTTATTAGGTTAGGGAAAACCTATAGCTTAGGTTAGGTTAGAACTGCGACCAACACACGCTAGGTCGGTTTTATCCATTTTACTAGGTTAGGGAAAGCCTGTAGAACCGCTCGTAAAATTTTTTCTACCGCCCATTTAATTATTTTCCTGCTCAATTATATATTAACTGATCCAGTTCATTATTTTTTATTACTCATTTTTGTTTACTTTACTGCTTAGTTTTAACTGCTGAACTAGTTATTAAACATGCCATTTATAATTTTTAACTTACCAAAACTGCTATTTACAACTGCCTCTTTAAATCAGTGCCTTAATAAAATATAATAAAATTAGTCTTGTGTTTTATATTAACACGGAATATGTACAAATTCCTATTTAATGGGACTAGTACCAGTACTGTCCCATTATTATTTGGTTAATATTGTATACAGCATTGCAATGGTCGGAACAATATCTAAATTAAAAATATGTGATGAAGAATTTGCCACTAGTGAGATAGAACTCACGTCCCTCACATCTGTACTGTAAGTGCACTTACAATTGTACTACCGTGACCAGGCCTGTGTCACTCCCCGTTTAGGTATCGAAAATGTACCTACATTATTACTATGCGCGCATGCGGCCCATCCGGGTGGTAAATTCAGTTATAAGAATCGTTTGTCCAGAGTAATAAGAATGAAATTGGCTTGCAATTAATGTCTAGGTATCTATACGAAAAGGTGCTGAGTTCTGACGTGAGCTGAATTAAACCATATCGCTAGCCACATTGAGTAGATATTTCTTTGAATTTTTTTGCTGAGTGAGACTTCTGTACGTTAGTAGTATTTATTCTGTGCCGTGACTTCGAATCACCCTGACGAATTTCCCCATCACATATTACTTATTTCTTCGTTACTATAGGTACTATTTTGAAGTGTGGTATTCAACTAATTATATGTACATATAAGATGATGAATTGAAAGTCGATAACTTATATAAATTAATTTAGATATTTTATTTGGTTATTTAAAATAGATATTTAGGCATACACAAAATGTCAGGTCCGATACTTAATACTTTTGAATGAGGTATACATTTTAAGAGAACCCACCCAGCATTTTGTTCCATAGGAAAAACAAAAAGTACATACGTTTACACTTATACATATATAACGTCTAACACAATATACTGAAAATATGGAGTAAATTCAGTCCATGATACTGAACTAGCTGTCTGGAGCAAATCCCATGGCCTCCAAGTTAACCCAACCAAGTCCCAGGCTATTATTATTGGACTTACTATCAATATCGATATGTCACTCATGCCCATAGTTTTTATTGGTGTGGTTATAAGCCTGAGTAAAAAAGTTAAAAATTTGGGACTTATGATGGATAATAAACTAAATTGGGCACCGCAATTAGCTGAAGTCAGTAGAAAACTTTTCCGTGCTTTTAGTTCATTTAAGAGGCTTAAAAATTTTCTACCAATGCGCACCAAAATTATGCTTGTAAACTCCCTTCTTCTTCGGGAACGCTTCGTTTTTTTTCATGATGCAGTGTCACAAGGTCACAACTTACGTAGTGCTGAAAATCTACTTTTAAAAATGCCTACACACCACTGAATTTTATACAAAATCAATTACGGTCAAGGCAGTTCGACTCTAGAATGCACTACCACCGTCCGGCGTGCTCAAACGCTTCAAGTGAAGTCACACTTTCTATCCTTATTATAATATGACTTTCTTTATTACCTCACTTATCTTGTTCGGATTTTGTTTTTTGTGTACATATTGATATAGGTATGTACGTATTCATGTAGGTATATATTTTATATTTTTATGTATGTATTGTATGTATCTTTATTAATTACACTTTTTTCTTCTTGCATATAACTTCGCACCTCACCTGTTTTCGTTAAACATCTCCAAGTACCTCGGTTGCCTGGAAGAGATGCTGCGATAAGGCCGCCTTTTGACATCTGTTTTCTTTAATCTTTTACTCTGTATCATTATGTTTTGGTGCAATAAAGATTTTGACTAACTAACTGAACAACTTTCTCTAAGAAACACATCGAAATATGAATAAAATAAATTTCTTCCCATAGAAACTTTGATCAGCCAGCAATCAAAAATTGGCTACTATCAAATCCTAGATAACCTTTCAAAGTATTTTATGAACTACTGTTTACAGTTTATAATGAGAACGTTAAGCTTTACTACGCACATTTGCCAAAAGTGGCCGTTTTTCGCAATCTCGCCCGGGGTGCTGGTAGAGCTAAAACCGGCACTGCCCAATGTGATCTTTACATCATGGTAAAAAATCATTGTTAAGTAACCATGATTTTTATCTAGGTACCTAATGGTAAAAAACATTTTGTTTTCATATACTTACACAATAAAACATTTAAAATTAACTTTGCAATATTATCCCATTACAGATTTTCAGTAACGAAACATGCAATACAACGTGGAAGGGACATACCCGTAATAAATCGAACTTCGGTCTATACTAGATCATTATAGTATAATAAAATGAAAATAACCGCCGAAATACAAAAAAAAATTTCAACATTCCCATACAAATCGCCCAGGCGGCTACACACTTTTGTATGGAAGTGTCGAAATTTTTTTTTGTTCTTCCGCTGTTATTTTAACTTCATTATACTTTAATGATCTAGTAGCCCGTGGTTAGATTTATTACGGGTATGTCCCTACCACTTTGTATTGAAATTACTTACCTGAAAAATATACTAACGTACTCGTAAATAAAAATGCTACAAATCAATACTGCTATGATCATGGTCATGATCATCAGGTCTTTTTTAGTCTCCGCTGCAGGTCGTGACCACCTATGTACAGCCAGAGCTATACTTGGCCAGAAAAGCCAGAGGATTTGGCCTATACTCTCTACGCTGGCCAGACGGGTTAGAGGTCTCACTGATGTTTAAGAAGATTTGCTTAGCTTGTGTTTCCTAAGTCACCTTCTACGACATCCACGGGAAGACTTGGAGAATTGGAGTGGTCCTATTCTATTCTGCCGGAAACCACACGGCAACTTAGGAAAATACTTCTTCTTCATCTATGTAAGCGCGTTCCCGATTGTATCCTCAGCTGTGCTGCTTCGGGGAGCACTTTCCCGCTTTTTCTTCTCCAAATATAACATGCATGTCAATGGTCGGTCACCCAAAGATGCCAAAGACCTTGCAAAATGGAGAAAAAATTGCCGGAACAGTTAAAACGGTTTGGCTATAGTTTTACGACCGGCCGCCTGCCTGACGTCAAATTGTAGCACGGAATAATAATGGTGCTTAATCCTCTAGCAACTTAGGCAATATTTTCTCCTAAATGACGCTCCATTAAATGTCGTTGATCAATACCTGGAACCGCGACGCAAACAGTTCATTGGGCTTAATGATAAAGGAATCCAGCTGTGCAACGCGTGCTCGGCTTCCACGCTGGCCAGACGAATTGGAAAGGTTTCACTGATAATTATAAGCATTGTTCAGCTTGTGTTTCCTAAGTCGCCTCCTACGACATCCACGGGAAGACTCGGAGTGGTCCTATTCTACTCTGCCGGGAACCACACGGCAACTTACGAAATACTATTTTCTCCTAAATGACGCCCCATTTAATGCAGTCGTTGATCAATCCCTGGAACCGTGACGCAAACAGTTCATTGGGCTTAATGATGAAGGACTCCAGCCCTGCGTCTCCTGACATCTGCGGCGCGTCCTTGGCTTCCACGGTTATCACAGGCAGCGTCATCACGCCCACTATTAGGGCGTATGGCAGCATCTGAAAAGAGATAAGACGAAAGTCAGTGGATTTCTGTAAGCAGATACTATACTATTTACTTGCTAGGACTCTTAGAAATCTCTTTTATTTGATCAACACTTGATGACCTCCGTAGAGTATTGGTAACCACGCTAGTCCGCCACTTGGAGTTTCTGGGTTCGATCACCAGCCAGGGCAAGTTGGAAAATGGCCTTATTCAAATTGAGTCTTGGGTAAATTATTTATTAATAAAATGTCCTACTGGTACCTAGGACAAACTTGGTAGGACTACTGGTTTAATATGCTGTGTGTAAAATAAAGCCTTAGTGTTAACATCGCATTCTGAACTTAACTTTTGACCACCCACGGACACCATAACGAGCTAGCTGCCGCTATAAATTGGCGCCCTAAGAGTGGGCCACGTGAACTTTCGCCATTACAAATTGGCACCCTACGAGTGGGAAAGTGTACGTGAAAAATGGTATCAAGAAGTTTTGGGACGAAAAAGCGAATACTAATCGTCAAAATGCCTGCCACGCTCGTCGTCAATATCGCAACGGTCAAGAAGACGCTGTTGATGCAGATTCACCAGTGACCGCCGCTACGCTAATGGCGCTTCAGCGGGCCCAGATTTTAAGGAGCTCTTCAGCATTCATCGGGATATCTCATTTTCATCGCCAGTATCGATTACAATAACGACGCCGGCAGCTAATTTTTCAATCAAGGTGCAAAGCTCACTTCAGCGGCGCGCCGGGCGAATCAGTTAAAGGCTTTATCGATGCAGTGGAAACATACACCAACGTCTCTGACGCTAACGCCATAAGAGGATTCTCGATGCTTTTCAGCAGCTCCGCAAACAAGTGGTGGCAAAGGCATAAATCATCAAATAAACTCCGATGCTTTCGGGGATCGTCGGCCCCCACACAGAATTTATAGAGATTTGTTCGCAAGAGAACAACAACTGGATAAAACGCCGATGTGTGTTGCCAAGTGTCGCGCTCTCTTAGCTAAATTACCGTGCGGTGACATAACAGACAAGGCTGACAAGAAGACATTGTTTACTTCTTAACTGCACGCTCCGGGAATGAGTTCGGCAAGATGAGGTAAACTCATTCACCGACCTCCTGCGCCTCGCATGAAGCGTTGAAGACTCGATGCGAAAGAGCAAGGAAGACGTCCCGAAGGAGATCGCAGAGCAGCTCAGCAGACCATCATCTAGGACTCCGTGTCAACAATGTATCACAAAAGACAATAGTGAAAAAGATAATAGTGCCGTTAAAGACAATACTGCGTTTCGTTGTGAGCGAAACAGTGATAGTGTTAAACAAAACACGTCTAAATTTTGTGTTTATTGTAAAAAGAAAGGACACGACCGTGATAGTTGTAATAAATTACATATCAAAGGGTCATCGTCTCAGCCTGAATAATAGTTGTCATTTGTACTTAGTTTAAATCTTGTAATATTCTATGTGTAAATTAACATCGTGTCCTGAACTTAACTTTCGACTGCCCACGAACCTCAAACCGAGCTAGCCGGCGCTATAATATTTATTTATTTAATTATATAAAAAGGTACGCTTACAGTGATACATATACAGCATTAGATAAGTAATAAATATATATGTTAACGGAAATGTATGTAATCCGTCATTGTATACAATTCCTAGCAAATGTATGCAATTCCTAAAATCGCACGGAAATGTGTGAAATAAATAATATTATACACATTACCTAGGAAATCCATGTATTTCCTAAATAGCAATCGGAAATGTAAGACTGCCGCGTAAACTGTCAGTGCGCGTACGTGGGGACAGCGGTAGCGGCCGGCGAGTGCTAGGAATGTTCTATTCATTTTACTAGGTTAGCACAAACCTATAGGTTAGGTTAGGTTAGAACTGCGACCAACACACGCACGAGCCGAGCGAGCAAAGCGAGCGTTCCGCGGCAGCGGCCGGCGAGTGCTAGAAAAGTTCTATCCATTTTACTAGGTTAGGGCAAACCTATAGCAATAATAAAAATTATTATTCTCATTTTAACAACGTGTTTTATTACAGAAAGCATTTATTTTATAAATTTCCTAATACGATATTGGAATTATATACAATTCCGAGGAAATGTACACATTTCCTAGGATATCTATGCATTATAAAGTTTTTTAAACAATATTTTATACATTTCCTAAATAGCATCGGAATTGTAAACATTTCCTAGGATTTGTATACAATTCCTTGATTTCATACATTTCCGGTAACATATACAATAAAGTTTTATATGTAGACACCAATTAATAGCATACACAGCATTTGCCATACTATCATAAAATATAGTATCGTTGAGTTAGTATGCATAACACAAAGGCTACATCAATATCTGTGATATCTCCCTATATATTTGTTTATTTACTTAATATTTTTTTCACGCATCCAGCTTTGGGTACTTCTTTTAATTCCTTAGGCCCCAATTTACAGTCCGGTGCATTTGAAATAAATTATGCAATGTTTGTTTAGATACCTAAGGGCATCCGCTCCGTCAAGGTTTCAATCTACCTCTGTCACAAACATTACGTGCGACAGAGACCCGTGTTGCCGTGCCTTTCGAAGCACGGAAAATGATAATGATATGACATGCCGTGTGGTTCCCGGCAGAGTAGAATAGGACCACTCCAAGTCTCCCCGTGGATGTCGTAGAAGGCGACTTAGGAAACACAAGCTAAACAGAGCTATAAACATCAACGAGACCTCTCCAATCCGTGTGGCCAGCGTGGAGAGTGTAGGCCAAATCATCTGACTGCTCTAACCAAGTAGGTATAGCTCTGGTAGTACAGGGAGGGTCTGGCTTCTACAGCGGAGAAAAAAAAAAGAACTTATGATGATGAACTACCTCTTTCATGTCCTCATCGAACTCGTCCCTCGGGTACACTTCAGTGGGGTCCATCTGGAACCTCTTCAGCTCTTCACTTAGGTGATCGTGGTAGTGCTGCAGAAACCTATCCCAGTACTGCGCGCGGAACGCCTCGTCAGCACCCATAAACATAAAGTAGATGAGGTCAATGACCGGGCAACCCGTGTGGATGGTCTGAAAGTCCACGGGAACTATCACCAGCTCGCCATCCTGGAATCAGGAAATAAGGTTTGTTAAAATAAAGGTTTTCCCTACAGACAAGGTTTTTATCAAAAACGCAATTATGGTGTTTGCGCGAATGACAACCCTACACTACTGTGAAGCTCCCTGACTAAAGAACCTCGCAACCATCCGCCCATCTTCATCACATGATGGGTGGTCAGTGGTGGTCAACCAATAAATCGTGGACTACTCCGTATGTGTGCATATACCATTGGTTAAATTGTTCCCACCACCTTTCATCCCTCACTAATATTCCATTTGAAAAAGCCAATAAATCGGACTTTCAATCAGATCACTGCATTTTCATTTCTTACAAAAACCTCGCGGGCAAAGCCGCGAGCATCAGCTCGTTTATGTATTAATTTATAAAAAAAATATAAGGTTTTCGCTTATAACTACTGATTATAATGCTAATCGTAAACACTCATACTTTGATAGATAAATGGCTGACACTCATACTAGTGCTGTTTTATTTTTATTGAATATACTCTCTCTCTCTCTCTCTTTGGCGAGAAAATGGAGTAAGGACTGTTTTATTACAAAGCTAAATCATGGTGACGTCAATGGTCATGCAATATTGCCCGCGGATGTCAGATACCTTAGGTAGTTATCGCTGTTTATCGCTCAAAACATTTTATTTGGCGATAAAAATAATCATCTATCGTTAATATTTTATGACAAACACAATCCTAGAAACAAGTAGTTTATCTTTCAACGTGCAGAAAATAACGATTGTACCCACATTGTGTTCATTTGAATAATAAACCTGTTAGAAACAATAATGGGATCTCTTAGTTTTTGTGACGCCTTAGTACTACTAATCAAGACAAATATAATAAGCCCAAACTTTATTACAGAGTTCCATTCAGCTCCGACATCAGGTCAGCTTCTTGTCATAATAATATTGCATTGCCATCTGATTAACTTTAGCATACTAAATTTCATCTCAACCGGGAAGTGGCTCTTTAATTTGCAAGATTTGAAAATCATGCATGTAATCTCGACGCGACGCTTAAGGCCGTACTTACCTGAATTTTTCAGGGTCTAGTGCTGTATTTAAAATAAATCATTTCAAAGAAAACGGAGACATCATTTAAAATTTTGCTACTACCAAGTCCTAGATAACCCTTCAAACTGTTTTGTGAACTACTGTTTACAGTTTATAATAAGAACGTGAAGCTTTACTACGCACATAAGCCAAAATTGGCCGTTTTTCGCAAATGTGCGTAGTATAGCTTACCGTTCTCACTTTAAACTGTTAACACTAGTTCATAAAATACGAGTACTTTGAAAGGTAGGCTTGGTAGTAGCAAAATTTTAAATGATGTCTCCGTTTTCTTTGAAATGATTTATTTTAAATGGGGGCAGCACTGGACCCCGGAAAATTCAGGTGTTCATTCATTGGTACAACTACTTACAAGTAGTACAACAAATACTAAAAATAATATAAAGTTAAAAATTAAAGGGGGCCGTCATACAAGAAACGTGTTTTTTTCAGCGTTTTTAACTCGATCTTTATAATGGCATTAACTAGATACTTGAAATGTTCACCGATATTTGGTATCGACCACAAAAACTATAACCCTGACACCGCACTGACACAATTTCTGCTTCAAACAACAACTCAAACTAATAGGTACAGAAAAACTGCTCTCAAGCTGGCACGAGGCCGTCGTCTTTAAGGCCGTACATGAATTTTCCGGGGTCCAGTGCTGCCTCCATTTAAAATAAATCATTTCAAAGAAAACGGAGACATCATTTAAAATTTTGCTACTACCAAGTCCTAGATAACCCTTCAAACTGTTTTATGAACTACTGTTTACAGTTTATAATGAGAACGTTTAGCTTTACTACGCACATTTGCCAAAAGTGACCGTTTTTCGCAAATATGCGTAGTAAAGCTTAACGTTCACACTAATAGCTAAGTTTAAGAAATAACACTCTAGGAATTAACAAGTTCACAAGGAAAAACTTAAGGTGAAGTTAGAAGCAAATGACCTTGAGTGGCGCCCTCATTTAAAATAAATTGTTAACTCGTAAATGTAGTGAAAATTTCTTATGTTAGGCATTAGATAGCCCTTGAAATTATTTTTATGAACCACAGTTCAAAGAACTTACATTAGTTAGTCCGTCTAGCTTTAAAACTTGCCTCCGTCAAAAGTGGCCACTCTACCCTCCTTAAAAATAATTTATGTAGTACAATGCTACGTATCGGCTTTAGAAGCAAACATTTTTACGTCAAATTCATTGCCTGCCTTGAATGCTGTAAACTGTTATGCAATTTGCAAAAATATTTATGACAAATAACTCTCTTTAATAAATTTACATCATCTCTATGCAAATGGCTGCTAAAATATAAAAGGTTTTATTTAATTAAGTAATGAGTTTTTAGAATATAAAGTCACAGTATACATTTAAAGACTGCGCATTAGATGCATGAATAAACTGATGTAATAATGTTATAAAAGTCTGATTTACATGCTTGAATATGACAAATCATTGACTTGTTGAAATCATTGGGCTAAATAGGTTAAGTTACTGTATTTAATTGTATTTCTTAACAAATGTATTGCACAGGATTGCAAACCCTATTTATTGCAAATGAAATATTATATTATGTAGGTTTTATGCAAGTTTTGTGTCACTTCTTTGGTTGTTTTTAGTGTTTTGTGTTTTGTTTCTAATTTACCTGAATAATAATTCAAATCAGTTCGGCCTAAGTCAAACCAGTTAAGCCCAAAGTATTTAGGGTAAACAAGATTGACCTAGGCTAAACTAGTACATCCTGACACGCTTAGGATGAACCTATTTGGCCTAGGACAAACTAGTTTGGGCTGAAATCGGGTTTGGCCGGTAACATATCGACTGAGGTTATAAGTAAGCCATTATTTATTGTTAACTGACTTCAAAAAAGGTTATAAATTCGACTGTATTTGAAGGGTTCCGTAGCCAAATGGCAAGAAACGGAACCCTTATAGATTCGTCATGTCTGTCTGTCTGTCTGTCCGTCTGTATGTCACAGCCACTTTTTCCGAAACTATTAGAACTATACTGTTAAAACTTGGTATTCTGTGAACCGCATTAGGACTTTCACACAAAAATAGAAAAAAAAAACAATAAATTTTGAGGGTTCCCCATACTTAAAATAAAATTGAAACTCAACAATTCTTTTTTCATCAAAACCCACACCTACGTGTGGGATATCTATGGATAGGTATTCAAAAATGATATTGAGGTTTTTAATATCACTTTTTTCTAAACTGAATAGTTTGCGCGAGAGACACTTCCAAAGTGGTAAAATGTTGGTCCCCCCCCCCCCCCCTGTAACTTCTAAAATAAGAGAATGATAAAACTTAAAAAATTATATGATGTACATTACCATGCAAACTTTTACTGAAAATTGGTTTAAACGAGATATAGTAAGTAGTTCTTTTTTAATACGTTATAAATCGTAAAATGTTACTTGCTGCTACGGAACCCTTCATGGGCGAGTCCGATTCGCACTTGGCGGCTTTTTAGGGTTCCGTAGTCCACAAGGAACCCTTATAATTTCGTCATGTCCGTCCGGGCTCGTACTCCCCCGCTACTGCACCGATTGTCACGAAAATTGATGGAGAGATAGATATTGAAGTTCCAAAAGTTAGTTTTTAAAACTATGAAAAAAATACTTTTTTTCAGCCCCCAGCTCCCATACAACAAAAAGTGAATTTAAAAAATTAAATTGCACTAACCCCAACGTGTGGGGTATCGTTGAAAAGGTCTTTTAAAATGCAACAAAAACTGCTTTAAAACTATGTAGATCAAACCCCCAGTCTTGAGATAATCTAATACAAAGTTAAAATTTGAGGTGTACCCCCCACCGTAACTTTTTAAATATTACCAAAATAATTCTTAAAAAAAAGGTGGTATATACCTCAAAGTCTGTACTTTCAATTAAAACTATAGCGGTCTCGGTATCATAGATAGTTATTTTTTAATACGTCATAAATCGTAAACCGCAATTTACCTTTAGAACTTTTATATTATGTTTCTTGCTGCTACGGAACCCTTAATGGGCGAGTCTGACTCGCACTTGGCCGCTTTTTTTTGTAAGTTATTATATAGGTACGTTACTCGATATTTTCGCCAAATTATCTCTAATCATATTAACGACTGCAATAATCGAATGAATATTTGTGATAAAGATTACATCGTAAGGTGCTGTGTCTACGTCTGATAACAATGCCTCTTGACAAGGCTACAGAGCCTAGATAATGGATAACAAACATACATTCAGTGAATAACAATAGATAGGTAATAGTCTAAACACAGTTTTTATTCCCAATTCAATTCCCATTCAAGAGAGTTGTCGTCAGGCTAGCGGCCGGTCGTAAAACTATAGCCAAATCTTCAAACTCTTCCGGCTATTTCTTCTCCATTTTGCAAGGTCTTTGGCATCCTTGGGTGACCATTGACATGCATGTTATATTTGAAGAAGAAAAATCGGGAAAGCGCATCGGCTCTGAAGCAGCACAGCTGAGGATATAACCGGGACCGCGCTTGGATGAAGAAGGTAATAGTCTAAACACCCAGACATCTATGTTATGTCTGATACACGACCAAAATCCTTTGCCTCGTTTTTAGGGTTCCGTACCCGAAGGGTGCAAACGGGACCCTATTACTGAGACTCCGCTGTCTGTCCTTCTGTCCGTCTGTCCGTCTGTCACAGGGTTCTATCTATTGAACCGTAATAGCTAGACACCTGAAATTTTCACCGATTATGTATTACTGTGGCCGCTATAACAACAAATACTAAAAATAAAAAAAGTTGAAAATTAAAGGGGGTCGTCATACAAAAAACGTGTTTTTTTCAGCGTTTTTTACTTGATCTTTATAATGGCATTAACTAGATCTTGAGATTTTCACAGATTATGTATTACTATGGCCACTATAACAACAAATACTAAAAATAAAAAATAGTTAAAAATTAAAGGGGGTCGTCATACAAGAAACGTGTTTTTTCAGCGTTTTAAACCATTGTACGGAGTTACGGAACCCTTCATGTACGAGTCCGACTCGCACTTGCCCGTTTATTTATTAAGTTCCTATGGCCATGGCTATCTTTCGGCTCTAGTGTCGTTTTCTTCTTTTATTTAAGAGCTGTGCTCTTATTGGTCAAGTTCTTTCCATGTGGCTCTTTCCTATAATAAGTTCTTAACCTCTTTATTATTGTATGTAATAGATACACGAGTCATGATGTCAAATTAGAGCTGGTGTGATACTGAAGCTAAAGAAAAAAAAAGTGAGCTATTGAACCGAAAACTTCGTTGTTCAGCCTCTGATGACCTACATTGGTACAATCATGGTATAATAGACAGTGGCTGGGCAACGCGCGGCCACGGCCTCGAGTTTACGAGATAAATGAGGCTATCCATTGTGAACTATATACTCGTATAATAGCATCAAAGCAGTTACTGTAAATATAAGCCATGCTTATCGGACGAAGAACAGGTTTTCCAACGAGCTATGGAGCGTAGCATGAATTTTAACTTCTTCTTAGCGAGTCGGAATGGCTGATCTATACATTATAAAGCGGAAGAGTTTGTTTGTTTGTTTGTTTAAACGCGCTAATCTCAGGAACTAATGGTCCGATTTGAAAAATTCTTTTTTTGTTGGGTAGTCCATTTATAGAGGAAATCTTTAGGCATATAACATTACGTTCCGACAACCACGCGAACGAAGTCGCGGGCACAGCTAGTATTATTATATGAGTGTGGACCAAAGTGTGGCTACACTTACTTCTCTGTCTTTAGCCAAGTTTAGGCCGTCTAGTCTACTGTACAAGGGGTTGGGCAGTTAGGACATGATAGTAGGTGGGTCATGGTTTGAACTGCTCCACAGTACACATGGATTGTTGTTTGAGAAATCACTTCGCTCGGTTCTCGTGGCATCCCCAACAGAACCTGTTTAGGGACTCCAGACTGCCCAGGGGAGATCGCCACCCGGTGGAAATTTCTCAGGGGGTGAAATATGAGATAGTGGAGGAGAGTATTTATTTTCCCACCATGCTTACCTAGTTTGAGGCTTCACTGGCTAGGATACTTAGCTTGAAAGGTAACAAATAGACGGATCGAGTCAAAAATTCCAATCTGCGTTCCATAACGAAAGTGGTGGATGTTTACAAAAAGACAGGTAGGTTTAAGGGGGATCAGGCTGGTCACAGTCTTTACTATACCTACCTTCTTATTGGTACATACTTTATTTACAAATTGACACTGTTTTAAATCTCGTAAATCTAATAGTTTAATTTAAATTATGACAACAAACAATATATTCTCAGTTCACATATATAATTTTAAGTTGTAAGTTTTTTAGTTGACGTCTGTGGAGAAAATGCTGCATTGCAGTTTGTTGCTGCTTCTTCTGCACTAGCGCCTAGGAAGCGGCACTAAACGTAGTAACTATTTATTAATCTGAGACTAGACTAAGTTTTAAGTAACGATTTGACGTCAACATTTGTACCTACAAATAAAACAACGTGACTTTTAGAGATACTGTAAATATCTTATGGTAATAAAGATATTTTGAATTGAATTGAACATGTCTGCCGAATGCCACATGACAGGAAACATGAGTTCATATGGCCACTGGACTCCGATAGATGGCAAGAAGAAAAGAGGCAGACCTAGAAAGAGATGTTGCGGACGAACTGAGAAATTTTTAAGAGTATTTTTTATCATAGTGATGTTTTAAAAATAATGCTGGACGGAGGAAGCTGAGACTGGCCCTAAAACCCTGACCTTCTTCGTCACTTACAATGGGAGATAATTCAAGGGCAGACCCATTTCCGTCACTAATATTTGTTAAATAACCCGTGACCACATTGATTATACTCGTAATTATAGTTTTGCAGTCCGTGACTAATAAGTGACCTTAGAATAATATATAGATAGAAATATAGAAGAGAAAAAAGGGGCCTAAAAGCGTAGTAACCTACCTGTGTTTGCAGACCACTTCAAATGTATCTATTCATTTTGTCAATTTAGAAAACGTGATAAAAATCTTTATTTGACATCGTAAACTAAGGACTACCTACGCTTTTTGGTAATTATTTATTTGGCGTTTCTAGTAACTGACGGTTTACTATGTAAACCCATAAATTGTTACATATTAATATTTAATTGTTGTTTGACGACCTCCGTGGCGTAGACGCTAGACCACTAATCCGAAGGTTCTGGGTTCGATCCCTGGCCAGGGCAAGTTGGAAAATGGCCTTTTTCAAATTTATATTTATTTATTTACATAAGTCACGCAAATGTCTGAAGAAATTAAACATCCTTACTAATATTATAAATGCGAAAGTAACTCTGTCTGTCTGTTACTCTTTCACGCCTAAACGGCTGAACGGATTTTGATGAAATTTGGTATGGTGATAGATGATAACCTAGAAATGGACATAGGCTATAAAACAAAACTCAGTATTCCACGCGGACGAAGTCGCGGGTACAGCTAGTGTAGTTATAAAACTCGGACTTACTAATATTATAAATGCGAAAGTAACTCTGTCTGTCTGTTACTCTTTCACGCCTAAACGGCTGAACGGATTTTGATGAAATTTGGTATGGTGATAGATGATAACCTAGAAATGGACATAGGCTATAAAACAAAACTCAGTATTCCACGCGGACGAAGTCGCGGGTACAGCTAGTGTAGTTATAAAACTCGGATTAACACATAAAATATATATATCGGAAAAAAATTACAAATTCCTGTAAGAGTGACGCAAAACTCAGGACCCCTTTTAAGAGGTATTTTACACTTGGTTGGCTGTCTCAATCAAACATGTCAATCAAACATTTTTAAAGATTATTAAAAAATTAATCTCATTTTTAGAAAAGTGTTAGGTACTATATCAGAATAGATAATCGTAGGTATTTTAGACATATTTTATATTGTGTAGACATTGAATACATCGTAAATTAGTTGATTAAAACTTTTAAATCTTAATTAATAAATAAATTAGTTATTCTATTCTTATTCTAAAATAAATTAGTTTATCAAAGATTTAAAAGTTTTGATTAACTAATATACGATGTAGGTAGTCAATGTCTACACATATAAAAACATGTTTAAAATATCTACGATATCTAGTCTGATATGGTAACACTTTTCTGAAAATTACTCATTTTTAATGTTTGATTGTGCGAGTGAGACAACCAACCAAGTGTAAAATGCTTTTTAACAAACATACAAACAATAAAAAACAAAACAAACTTACCTTTTCTTTATGCATCAAGTTGCTAGGCCTGAAATCTCCATGAATTAAAATCGGGTGCCTCCTAGGATTGTTGTAAATCCGGAACTTCTCCTTCGCGTTTTCTCCCTCCAGGAATTTGAGCACTTTTCCCCGGTCTTCTTCCCCCAGCACTTCCAGCGGACGACTGATCATCTTACCCCACATGGCTTTCATATTTTCATCTTCCTCAGGTAGCACAAACTTCAATTTGTCTGCAATTATCTCATATTTCTCTGGATACTCTTTTTGATGGACGAACGAAAGTGCATGGAACTTTGCTAATACTTCAGCTGACTTGGCCGCGTATTTCCAATCTACTGAGTTAAATCTATTGTATGTAGTATATCCTTTGGCTGTAAGATTCTCTAAAACTACAGTTTCGAATCCATATTCCGGATTACCACCATAAAATTTCGGGAACACATATCTGTCTTCTTCTTTAATGTTATATTTATCTTGTATCCCTTTCCAATCAGGCATGATTTCGTTGTAAAATTGCTGTTCACATGTGTAGAATTGATCGATGTAGCCTGATGATCGGAATTTGACTCCTACGCTAGCGACTTTAGCGAAGAGTTTCAGCTCTTGCTTCTCTGGAGCTGATAGTGTGATGAAGAATAGTTGAGACGTGTAGTTGGCTCCTCCTGTTTGGTAGGACTTGAGTTCGACTTCATGGTTTTTGTATTGTTTTCTATCGGCGATATCCTCTAGGAGTGCTTTCAGCGTGGACTCAGCGTCCGCCATCGTAAAGCCTTGCGCGGTGACTGGTCTGGTTGCTTTCGTATTGGTTTGATTACAGATCTGATAAATTGCGCCTGAGTTTCCCGCGTAGCCGACGCAGACCTTGATGGAATAGACCAGTCATTCAAAGGTATCACTAATAAATTATAAAAATTGTATTACTATTATTTTTAATTCCTTTTATTAATTAATTTCAATTGTTCACAATTACTTGCATTAATTTTTATTTTATTTTTTAAAGTTATGAATAATAATAATGTTTGGTATAATATTATTGTAGTTAGTGCCCGGGTACCAGGGTTCCATGTTATGCTTGTATCTTATTATGATCTCTATATTTGTAAACATGGAAACAATAAATAAATTAATATGAATACGATACCTGAGCCGGCCCAGTGACATAAAATTTATCATAAATAATAATAATAATAAAGTACACATTGTGTACGGGACAGCCTATGTTAAATTAACACGTGCACGTAACAAATAGAATAAAATTGTTGTAAGTTAAATAAAGCATAGAAATCCGGTTGTTTCATTTCCCCTTAAGACAAATAAATAGATAGACAGAATAAATTAAATAATCTTATAGTTCAAAAATACCATGCAATGATAGTAATGTACACGTGTTAGTTTGAATAGACAGATATAGGCAAATAGATAATTGAAATAGATAGTTATCTCCGTAATAGATGGTACTCTTTTAAGTTTTTTTTTTATTTAATCTTTATTGTCCATCAAATACAAATTGTACAGAACAATAGGCGAACTTAACGCTAAAAGCGTTGTCTACACGGATCTGTATATGGTAGTCTACCAGTCAACTTTTGGGTTATACAGAAAGCGTCCGTCGGAGGTAATAGCCTCATCGTGGAGCGGCCACATCGCAAGCGTCGACACCGAAATTACCATGCCTGGCACTACGGCGGAAGATATTAACACGTGGTTACACGGAACTACCGCAGCGTCGCAACTCGTCACGGCTTGAAATACCGTTAAAAATCTGGTAACGTTAATTCTGTCAAACGGCGTTAACGTTATCAGCAAACATAACGTTATGCTGGGCAACTTTTCCCACTATTTACCGTTAATCAGATACGGTTAAAGGTATTGTTAACACTGTATTTCTTTTCGATATTTGACAGAATAAATTGATGAGAGTTTGTCTAGTACTGTTTATATAATATTTTAAAAGTATTGAAAAAAAGTATCGTTACTTATATCGTTAATTAATAACGTTATAAACTGTATTATCGATACACATTATAACGTTACCACGAAAATAACGTTATTTAACGTTACTTTTAGTGTGAATTTGGTATCGTTAACAAGCCCTGCTCGTCACATAGAGCACAGCCACGAGCGCGTCGGCCGGGCCCCTCCACCGCAACAGACGTGGGTGGCCCCGCACCGCAGATTGAAGAACGCGCCGTTTCGCCTTGCCCCGTCGAGCGTCGTCACACTAGCGCCTCGAATAGATCGACAAAAGATATAGGCAAAGCTTGAGCTAAAACGCATAGAAATGGAATTCGCCGCAAGCCGCCTCGCTTTACTAGAAGCAGAACAGCAAGAAGCCGAGAATAGAGAGGCGAGTTTGGAAGAAAATAATACAGCCTCGTCGCATCGAGAAACAGCGCGCCGAATAACAGAGTGGCTCGACGGATCTCAACTGCCGCTCGTAATAGCGGAAGAGCCCTTTCACAGATCGCCTGCAGTTCAACACACCGCGGCGCCAGCCCCACAGACTACAGTGACGTCGCCGGTACCGATAGAAACACTGCAGCTAGCCGAGCGTGCGCTACCGCTACAGACGCCACACGCATCACAGCCGTCCGCTCCGATATCGGCGGGAGAAACAGCAATAGTGATTCGTCAGCCACAACAGGAGCTAACACTCAACGAGTTGGCGGATGTCTTCGCTCTCGCTATACAGAAAAACGGCCAACCGACGCAAAAAATTCAAACAGTGCCTTGACATGTGCAAGATTTGCCGTACTACAGCGGGTCATACCAAAAATGGCTCTCGTATCGCGCTGCATACCGCAACACCTTACGCTACTACACGGATGTTGACAACGTGTCACGCCTCAATCGGAGGAAAAGCAAGAGAAGCCGTCGACAGCCTCCTGATAAACACCACCAATCTGAAGGAGATTATGGACACACTAGAAACACGTTACGGCGGGGCGAATACCATCGTTATGGTGGAAATAGAACGCCTCAGAAAGCTTCCCCGCCCCGCCGACACTCCGGAGGACTTGTGTGTTTTCGCCACACGAGTTGACAACATAGTGACAACGCTCCAGTCTCACAACCGCTAGTGTTACCTATAAAATCAGGAGGACGTGATAAACACTGTGGAGAAACTCAGTCCGACGCTACGTCACAGTTGGTATAGATACGTAGCACAGCAAACAGGAAACGAAGCAGAGCTAACCTTGCTGGCAAGGTTCCTGAAAACAGAAGCAGAAATAGCAAAGAAAATAAGCGTCAAAGGACCAGTTGACTCAATGTACATAAAAGCTATCGGGAAGAGTAAAGTGGACGCATCGACATCGCGACGTGTCACTTTCACCGTGCATGGTGTATCCAACAGCAACAAGATTCAAGGGAGGGCTCTCAAGAACCTACAAATATCACCGCAACGCGTAACCGAAGAGGACTTAGCCGGCTGTGAACATTTACTCGACATCGCGGCTCACCTCAAGTATGAAGACGCTGCGCCTAAGTTGCTGATAGGACAAGATAATTGGCACATTCTACTCGCCTCGGAAACTAGAAAAGGTCGACGTGAACAGCCCGTGGCATCGCTAACACCATTAGGCTGGGTGCTACACGGTGCACACACACGAACACTCGGACAAAAGGTGCACTACGTAAATCACATCGCTGACAGAGACAGCACGTTCGGCGTCGACAACGATATGGACGAACAACTACGTCATCACTTCGCTTTGGAATCACTGACGATAACGCCGAAACAGCCACGCAGCGATCCCGAACAGCAAGCTCTCGCCATTCCAGGAAAAAATACAATACAGCGTGAAGACGTGCTACGAAACTGCGTTGCTATAGAAACACTAAGACGTCGTAATGCCATATAATTACGACAACGCTTACAGAGATTATATTTTCTGCTCGCTACAGAGAAGAAAATAGACAAAAATCCGCAGCTGAAACAGATATACGAAGAACAGATAAACGCATTCATCGAAAAGGGCTATGCTGAACGTACGCCGCCACGAAATACCGATAACGGCGAGCGACGTACGCGACATACATCACCGCGCGTTCTGCAGGGTCTCGGGGAGGCCTCCGAAAAGTCGTCAATCGGAACGAAAACAGAGCGAGCTCTCGGACTAATTTGGTAACCAACGTCCGACGAACTCGCATTCAACTTAGACTTGGCGCGGCTACTTCCGCACTTAGTCAACACCGTGCTACGCGAGCGACATCCATCGGAAGAAACGCTCACTACGCTACTCGCCGAGGCCGGATACACAGTAAACAGCCGGCCTCTCACTCACGTCCGTCCGCGTCACAATAAATGTACGGCCCGCTATTTATTTTTTATTATTGGGTGTTCTGACATTGGATGTCATAACACGGACGGCGGACTTAAAGCTTTAGGCTTTATCTACCAGTCAACCGACAGGTGGTGCAGAGACAAGTGAGGCTAAAGTAGGAGCAAAATTTATCATTACTTTCTAAATAGTATTTGAACTTTAAACTTACATATATATTGCATGGCTATGAATAAATTACATAAACTACAAAATATAATACTTAAATATAGTATATTAATTTAAATTACCTACTACCTAATAAATATATATACATATATATATATATATATATATATATATATATATATATATATATATATATATATATATATATATTTATTTATTTATTTATTATCTGACAGTCCATGAAGAAAGTAACCGCGCACTGCTTTTTTAAAGGCAAGTCGACTAGGGGCTTTACGAATTTGGTCGGGAAGGGCGTTCCAGAGCTTCACGGCCTGTACGGTAGTTAGATTACACTATAATATCTACTGCAAAAATTTATCAATAATATACATACTTACTTGAGGCGATGGGCCCTCCTTTTAACTAGTTTATTTGTCAGACAAATTAAAAAAACCCTGACTTTCAACCGATTTTTATTAAAAATAGCTAAAAACCATCTCGACAGACATGGCTTTCGATAACAAAAAACGCACAGGAAACAGACACACAGACACGTCAAAGTAATAAAACCCCTCTTTTTCGTCTGCATAGTCTAGAGAGCATGGGTCGTTGAGAGGTCTACTATGACAGAAGGCGTATCGAAATAAAACATTGCATAATGTCCGTGGTAATGTTGACACGTTGCTGTAGTGTCAATGATTGCTTAGTACGAGATCGCACTGCAAGATTTAATATTTCATTTAAGATTTTTACGCCATAAGGCGTTTGGAGTCCGCCATTTTTACACTTTTTCATGTGGAAAAAAGTTTAAATAAATAAATAATTTTTTCTCGTTATTTATGTACTTACACAACGTGGAAGGGACATACCCGTAATAAATCGAACCACGGTCTCTTCTAGATCATGATAGTATAATGAAATTAAAATAAAAGCCAAAAACAAAAAAAAAATCGACGTTTCCATACAAAAGTGTGCAGCCGCCCGGGCGATTTGTATGGGAATGTCGAATTTTTTTTTGGGTTTTTGACTGTTATTTTATTTTCATTATACTTAAGTGATCTAGTATAGCTCGTGATTTGATTTATTACGGGTATGTCCCTTCCACGGTGTATAATAACCTAAACGAACCAAAGGCATTACCAAAGAGGGTTGACGTCAGGCAGGCGGCCGGTCGTAAAACTATAGCCAAATCATTTAAACTGTTCCGGCTATTTCTTCTCCATTTCGCAAGGTCTTTGGCATCCTTGGGTGACCATTGACATGCATGTTGTATTTGGAGAAGAAAATGCGGGAAAGCGCACCCCGCTTAGACGAAGAAGATTAAAACTAAACGGACGTGTAAAGTTAAAAAAAAATGGAGGCACCACAACCTTCGTAAAGCAATATTACTCGTATGCTACGGAAGATTTTTCTTCATTCAGCGATGATGTTTGATTGAAATCGATTCAGCAGATTATAGATAAAGAGGGCCTAAGTCTAAGAAACAGAATGATATGGCAATTCCACAGCAATATACTAATTATATAAGTATTATATTGTGTAGTGCGAGGCTTTGCCAAGTACTTAAATATTTTGGGTCTTGGCGTTTGACTTTTAACTTATTTCACGTGGATCTCAAAACAGTCGAGTTAACTACGCTGCAATTGTTGCGGATTGGCTTTTATTGACAAGAAATTGTTTTTGAAGAGATTAGATATTTAGAAAAAATAATTTCAAACATTTCAACGGATTTTTGTTTTTTTTTTTAGTTACTCTTAATATTATTTTTCGTATGTTTAAGCGTATTATTTTAGTTTTGTTAGTTCATGAAAGAACGGAAACACAGAAAACACGGCAAACAGCAGCAAGTTTTCTCCGATGCCTATGTCAGATTGTTAGCTAATTTGATGCCTTTCCACATGTAAAATTGTAAAACGACAACCGGAAGTCAAAAGCCAGAAATCAGAACAGGATTCGGAAATTGGAATTAAGGAATCGATACTCGACAAGAAATCGAAACTAAAAAAATAGGAAACGAATATCAGAAACCGGAATCCTGAAAACGAAAATCGGAAGTTGATTTCGTTTTAGTAGTAAAGTACATGGAAGCGTGGTCTTTAGGTTGAGTAGTCTGTGACAAAAACAAATGAACCCATAAATTCTGTAGTTGGATCTTAGTCCATACGTTTAGAATGCGACGTGCATGTCTATTCAAATTAGGTTTATTAATCTTTAAAGTATTTGACGATGATGATTCCCAGGCCGTTTTCGGCTATAGTGACTGTCTTTGTTTAATATAATATGTAAGATGTTTATGAACAATCCGTGTGGCTTGTGGTGAAGGCGACTTAGGAAAAACAAGCTAAATAAGGCTTATAAACGTCAATGAGACCCAACGAGATCTATGTACTTACGTACTATCAATGATGAGACCTCTCCAAACCATCTGGCCAGCGTGGCGAGTGTATGCCAAATCCTTTGTCTATTCTGGCAAAGTAAGGCTCTTGTAGTACCAGGCCTGTTTCACTCCCCGTTTAGGTATCGAAAATGTACCAACATTATACCGCCGCCTGGGCCGCCTGCGCGCATATATATATTATGCGCGCAGGCGGCCCCTCCGGGTGGTAAATTCAGTTATACGAATCGTTTGTCCAGAGTTATAAGAATGAAATTGGCTTGCAATTGATGTCTAGGTATCTATACGAAAAGGTGCTGAGTTCTGACGTGAGCTAAATTAAACCATATCGCTAACCACATTGAGTAGATATTTCTTTGAATTTCTTTGCTGAGTGAGATTTCTGTATGTTAGTATTATTTATTCAGTGGTAGTACAGAGAGGGTCGTGCTTCTGCAGTGGACAGTAAAAAAACCTGATGATGATGATGTTTATGAAGAACAACACTTTTATATCTCAGTATTAATTATGATACAAAATAGTTGCGTAAAATGCCCTTAAAAATATTTTTTTAATCCAAAGACTACGCTGGCTGGCAATTTTTTACGCATATTCATAGAGGAATTATTTATTTATTATAACCATATTATTAATTTAAAATCGGAACGTGTGGAAACAACAGAGGATACATAAATTTGCCCCGCACTGGGAAATGACAACAGGCTAAGAAAATTAACTAAAATAAATAAAAATAACGTGACATCATCGATAAAAAAAATACAAATACAATTAGTTTACGCAACTGTTTTTGAGATAAGATAACAATTATCATGAGTATGCTGGACTAGATACTCGTACAATCATAATTATTAGTTATTATACATAAGATTATAAGAACATAGATAAAAACTAAAACCCGACCAGGTACGGAAAGATTCTTGCTGAAAAGTACGTTTATCCAGTAATAATAACTAGATAATCCAGTCATTTCAACCACAGCCAACGAGATCTATGTACTATATTCATGTCAATGACCACAGCAGAGAGAAACAGGTAATAATGTATATTTTTACTAATTAAACCCTTTCATTTGATACCCCACACGGTATGATTTGATTTATTTAATTTTTTTGTTCATCACTTTATGGCCTATAGAGGGCGCCATATTGAATTTACTGTGACGTCATAGGTAGGTATAGCCTATAACTAACGGACAGCCAAGATGCTTCTAAAGATACCTCATTTGTTAAGGTACCAAGGATATCATAGAAGATACAAGGGAACAAATAGATTAACATAAATACATACGTCCATTAGCGGCAAAACACAAAACCTCCTTTTGGCTTTGCGTATAGTCATTTTAGGGTTCCGTACCAAAAGGGTGCAAACGGGACCCTATTACTGAGACTCCGCTGTCTGTCCGTCTGTCTGTCTGTCTGGCCGTCTGTCTGTCTGACTCGCACATGCCCGTTTATTAAAGAATCCCACGGCAATTTCACATTTTGGGATAAATGTTAATGTCTAGGTAATAAGCTGTCTACATGCCAAATTTAATTTCAATCCGTTCAGCCATTTTGGCGTGAAAGTGGAACAAACATCTGATGACGCAAGTATCACGATTTGTATGGAACACGATGAATTTACGCATAATACAATTTTAATATAACTAATTTATTGACTAATAAACTAAGCCTGAATCGACTGGCTACTGAGAAGGGCCGATTTTTTTTTATGTTATAGAACGGCAAACAAACAAGCGGGTCACCTGATGGTAAGAGATCACCACTGTCCATGGACAACTGCAACACCAGGGGTGTAACAAGAGCGTTACCTACCGGCCTTTTAGTAAATGTGGGCACGACCTTGCGAAGTGGCGCTATATCGACAAAACAGAGGCCCGATGCCAATGTGGTCACTCCGATCAGACCATGCAGCACCTTCGTGTCCTTCGTGCTTGAACAGCTGCACGAAACACGACCTGTACACGGCCTGTGACACGGCGTCGGAAAGTGGCATAAGAGTGGCGACTTACTGGAGGGACAAAATATAATGTTTTTTTGATTTTGAGCCAATTGACACGAAAATATGAAGAAGAATATAACTTACCTGTGATATGAATATGTCCTTGCTCTTGGGTGCTTACAATTTTTAGTTAGTGCAGTTAATGACTGTTACTGAATAAGCTTGACCGTCTCGTTAATAATTGTATACGTTTCATTTTCTGCCTTCGCAAATATGATCATATATCATCTTTTCGTTCTGAGAATCCTAATTCCCCTGAGTACCTTAGATGTAAATTTAAATTTCTTTCTGACACTCATGATAGGCAATTTTTTTTAAATTATTAATCAATTAAAATTTCGTTCTTTTCTCCTTTCTGTTCCTCCTCATCACACAAATTTTATGGCAAACTCTTTTAACTGACAAGCTATACGGCTCTGGAATGCTTTACCCATTGACATCAAAGATATTTCTACAAAATTATCTTTTAAGAGAAGAGTGCACTCCTATCTTTTTGATCGATGTTAGTATCTTTCTTTATTTTACACCATCATCATTCATTATTTATATATATATTGTAGGTTTGTATATAATTATTTGTTATATGTATTTTGGGATATTATAGATAGTCTTATGTACGTATGTAGGTATATTCTATGAGGTATATTTTATTTATTTGTGTATTATATATTGTATGATATTATATAGTGTTAAGTAGACATATATTATATTAGGTCCTTACATATGAAATTGCCGTTCAGTATCAAAAAAGTGAAACAAGTTTTTTTTAATGAAATTATTATTTAATCAATCGAAGTATGTGCCGTTGTTATCGATACACTTCCGCCATTTTATAGGCAGATCATTGATACCTTTGGAAAAAAAATCCTGGGAGCGAGAGTCTATGAACTGTTTGAAGGCGGTTATGACTGCCTCATCAGATTTGAATTTTTTTCCTTGTAAAAAGTTATCTAAAATTTGAAAAAAGTGGTAATCGGTTGGGGCAAGATCTGGAGAGTATGGTGGGTGACGCAGAGGTTCCAGTCGCAGCTTCTCTAACTTGGCAATCGTTTGATGTGCAGTGTGTGGTCTAGCGTTATCCTGAAGGAGCAGTGGGCTAGAGCAATTCATCAGTCTCGGTTGTTTAATGGCGAGCTTTTCCATCATTGTTTGCAATTGTTGGCAATACAAGTCTGCAGTAATCGTCTGGCCTGATCTCAACAAGCTGTAGTGGATAACACCAGCACTGGTCCATCAAACACTAACCAGAATCTTCTTTTTGGTCAGTTTTCGCTTAGGGCAAGGTTTTGCCGGTTCTCCAGGGTCAAGCCATTGTGATGATCGCTTCCGATTGTCGTACAGGATCCATTTCTTATCACAAGTCACGATACGGTTCAAAATCCCCTCATTATTGTGGCGATTAAGCAAAGAAACGCAGCAAGCAACGCGTGTTTGTTGGTTTGCTTCAGTCAATTCGTGCGGTACCCACTTTTCGAGTTTTTTAATTTTTCCGATTTGGCGCAAGTGGATAAGTATCGTTTTGTCACTTACGCCGAAGGCTTCTGCTAATTCAGAAGTGGTCTGAGATGGATCCGCTTCCACTATCGCCTTCAATTCTTCGTTATTCACTTGAGTATCAGGTCGTCCACGAGGCTCATTGTGTAAATCGAAATTTCCAGAATGGAAACGTTGAAACCAAAAACGCACCGTTCGTTCGTTAGCGGTGCCTGGTCCATACACGTCGTTAATTCTTCGAGTCGTTTCTGCAGCACTGGTGCCACGGTGGAACTCGTATTCGTAAATACCGCGAATTTTCAATTTGTCCATAGTTGTTGTTATAGCAATGTTGAAACTCAAACAAATGATGTTAAAACAAAAGAAATACGAATTTTAAAACAATATTTTTCTGGCTTTATTTAGAAATAAATTTGAATTTGGAATTCCTAATGAAACGCAAGATATTTGATTTTAAAGTTGCCAGTATTGAAAATCGGCAATTTCATATGTAAGGACCTAATATTATATTATGCACATAAATAAATAAATAAATAAATAAATAAATAAATAAATAAATATATAGGGACAAATCACACTGATTAAGCTAGCCCCAAAGTAAGTTTTTTTTTAAACTTGTGTTATGGGATACTAACTCAACGGCTTTGGAATGCATTGCCCGAGGACATCAGACAAATATCTAGTAGACATTTATACAAGAAAAAAGTGCATGATTTACTTTTTGAATCTTTCAACAATTAGGAGAATTCATCGTTTCTTTCTGATCTTTAAATATATATAAGTATATATGTATGTATATAATATGTTGTATGTATAAATATAGTATATTTATTTTATACGATATTTATGTATGATCATTTAAAAGTACTTATTATTTCTGGATTGTTTCTATCTATTTTAGACGCCAACTATTCTATCTGTTTCTCTTCTCCTAAAGGTTGACAGGGAGAGAATGCTTAAGCATTAAGTCTACCTATTGTAGCTTTTGGCTCAATAAAATTAAATAAATAAATAAATAAATAAACGACACTATATTTTATGATAAATACATATATAGATAAACACCCGAGACCCAGGACAATTTGAAAAAGGTCATTTTCCAACTTGCCCTGGCTGGGGATCGAACCCAGAACCTCTGGATTAGCGGTCTAGCGTGTTAACCATTACGCCACGGAGGTCGCCACATATTTTAATACTTTATTTTGTATCTAGTTTTTTGCGCCGCAACATGTTTCGTATCTGTTTATCCCTATGGTTGACTGGGAGAGAACGCTTTTAGCGTTAAGTCCGCCAATTGTACCATTTTTTTTATTGTGGAACAATAAAGTTTTTTAAATAAATAAATAAAATTAATCATCACGCAACGAGACATTTTTTTAGTTTTTGCAGCCGTCCGACTACCTGCCAATCTTGACGCTTGTTCGGGGTTCGGACACGCGAAGTGCATTTACGTCATCTATGTGTACCTATCTATATCTGTGCATCCATACATCCAGACATCCATTATATATTATAAATGTAAACGTTTGTTTACATTTATAATATTATACTAACCTAACAGAATTCTCGATAAGATAATCAGGTCTATAAATCTACAGATATGCTGTCTGTACCAATAGGCAAAAACAAAAATGTATGTTATCATTATAAACTTAGGAAAGTTTTTTTGTCCAGTTATCTAACAAATCCGCGAAACCATTTAATAAGATTTTTTTTAACACTATTTGTTCCCTTTACGTCAAGTCCCGCTACGTCTACTTCAAAACTCGCGCTTTTATTCCCGCCTCACCGAATCCATGAAAAAGTCAGAGGTAGACCCGGTAGACAGAACCAATCCTAGGATAAGTTTAAACAAACGCTAGATGGCGTTTGGGACCCACAGCTTTACGTGCCTTCCGAAGCACGGAATCATCTTTCTTCTAGGATTATCATCAGGTGATTCAAACCCGCAATAACCTAACCAGACTGGAAACAACTTTTTACAAAGTATCTCCCAGTGGGATTTGAACCGGATCAAGGCAAACGCCTTTACCATTGGACCACGGAGGCAGTCAAAATTCCATAGCAACATACGAGTATAATCACATTATGTAAGAAAAGTTAAGAATGATAAGATACATGTTGCCGTTGCCGTGGCATTGCTAAGTAATTTTTTTTTATGTGGATTATAATAACTTTTTCGTGATTTTTCACGAAAAAGTTTTTAAGTAAAGTCTGCGATGTGATTTTGCAAGACTGGCAATTCTTTACATGTTTAGATTTTGAGGGGATCTAAAAATACTTAGGAACCGTTTTCAAAGTCTTTGCTACCGTCGTTGTTCCATGCTGGTCTGGGAGAAAAGAAAAAAACTTGGTAGTACCATGGCGTATCATCGGCTAGTAAAGCTGATTAATTCTCTTCCGCCACCATTAAATGGCGCCATAGGTTTCAATTCAAAAATAAAAATCATTTAATACTATTATTTGGATAAAATAATATTATTACTAGTTAAATATATCTTATATGAATTGCAATAACAATTTTTAAAGCATATTCAACGATTTATGTGTCACTTTTTACAAAATTAAATTACGTGTACAGAAAAGCACAATTTACCTGCTATTTTTGTGCTGTATTATGAAATTTGAAAAATAATTTTTGGCCTCCCATGTAAGTTGGCCGATCAGCTGATCCGAGTTTGTATTAAAAGTCAAAAAAATATTGTTCATATTTCGATATGTGTTCCTTGGGGAAAGTTATTCAGTATCATGAACTGAATCCACACTTAAAATAGTTTCAGTAGTAGTGTATTTAGTATGTATGTATGTGTAGTCCCACATCCATGCCCCTGCGGGGATACCGTCGATGGACTTGGACTCCACGGACTTTCCTGCACCAGGAGTGCCGGCCGTTTAGGGCGTCATGCAAATGGTCTGGCTAGAGATGATGGCAAGAGGCCGGATAGGATGACCTTGGTGCCTTGGAGATTGGGGCGACCCTTAGTATGGGATGCCACTTGTGTGGATACCCTGGCACCGTCCCATGTTCAGGTCACCAAGTCAAAGGCCGGCGCAGCAGCTGCCACAGCAGAGAGACTCAAGAGGCGCAAATATGTAGACATCGGAGTAAACTACATATTTGAACCTTTTGGGGTAGAAACTTTTGGTCCGTGGGGTCCTTCAGCCCATAATTTATTTAAATACTTGTCCACAAGATTATCCGAAGTATCCCGTGTAGTCCAGTCAGTGGGGTTATAAAAAGGCCTTTGCCCTACAAAAGGTGGCGTAGAAAATGTTTTGATATAATATTGTTAAGGTATGGCATGTGTAGTCCCACATCCATGCCCCTGCGGGGATACCGTCGATGGACTTGGACTCCACGGACTTTCCTGCACCAGGAGTGCCGGCCGTTTAGGGCGTCATGCAAATGGTCTGGCTAGAGATGATGGCAAGAGGCCGGATAGGATGACCTTGGTGCCTTGGAGATTGGGGCGACCCTTAGTATGGGATGCCACTTGTGTGGATACCCTGGCACCGTCCCATGTTCAGGTCACCAAGTCAAAGGCCGGCGCAGCAGCTGCCACAGCAGAGAGACTCAAGAGGCGCAAATATGTAGACATCGGAGTAAACTACATATTTGAACCTTTTGGGGTAGAAACTTTTGGTCCGTGGGGTCCTTCAGCCCATAATTTATTTAAATACTTGTCCACAAGATTATCCGAAGTATCCCGTGTAGTCCAGTCAGTGGGGTTATAAAAAGGCCTTTGCCCTACAAAAGGTGGCGTAGAAAATGTTTTGATATAATATTGTTAAGGTATGGCGGCCTAATAAGAATCCAAGTTTTCGATCTTCTAGGACGCATGCGCGAGCTGCCATCTTGGATTAAAGGAGCCGAAATGAGGTTTATTTTAAATAACGTCACAACCACTTATTATATTACAAAAGTGTCCTTGAGAGGTATAAAGAAGACAAAATTACTTACATTTTTTGCATACATGTTTATCCTGTTAGTCTAATATGTAAAAAGTTACAAGCGATGTAAAAAATAATATTTACAAAAAATCATTCAATGTTACTCTGACCTTATTAGTATCACTTGGCGCATTCTACTGTAAATGACGCAGGCTCGTAGCATTGAAAATGACATGTTAAATGCATTTATTTACCCGACTGCGCCAGAAGGAGGATTATGTTATTAGAGTGTATGTATGTATGAATGTATATTTTTTGGCACGCTCTACCGTGCTAAGCCGTTTAGGCTAAACGGCTTGATAGATTTAAGTTTGACAGGTATCGTTAGATTCAAATTTATAAAATCCAATATGGCGGATTTTTGGCGCCAAATTATACACTTAAAAGCAATTTTTATTGCTATACAACGTGGCAATGCTGCCAGCCTTTTGGCCACGCTGCCGAGGGGTAATATTTTAGTGGGATTACATAATTTGTAATTTTTTAGTTTTAGTTCTTAGAGGTACTTATAAGATTTAATTTATAAAAAGATATATATTATTTAGCTTTAATTTAATTTAAACTGTATTATAATACTAACTATTTATTACTGTTTCAGTATATTTTGTTAGGCGTTATATTATAAAAAAACTTTAGTAGAATCATATTAGCATGGACATAATTTCAATTAATATTATTTACATAGTATTAAGAATTTATTAATAAATATTTAAAAAAAATGCTATACTAATCTCAGTTGAGAATTCGAACACGGATCATATTACTCCCAAGTCTAGTCTTCTTATCCGCTGGTCCATTGGACATATGTTTTAACTAATGAATTTAGCATTCTATTTTTTACTTAAAATCCCTTTGAATATTTGCGTGAAAATTTCAGCCGTTTTAGAAATTAAAATATGCATGTTATTGTTGGGATATATTACAAATATCTTGTCCAAGATCTTTCCTTGTCTAGCCTAAATATTTTTTTTCTCAAAAACGCCATCTAGTGACTGATTTTAAACACTTTTAATTAAATACAGGGATTTACTAGTCGCGTGTGCTGCCATCTTTTTCTGTTTTCATGTTGCCTACTGCATTCGTCTACCTACGGACCCTCCAATAGCTAGTTGACGTTGGGTATCTGTTACGTTAGTAATTATATTATCTTTACGTTAGTAATTATATTATCTTTGGTAGTACATACTTACATTTACTTACATCATTGACATATTTTGTACAATGCAAATAAATGATTCTTAGAATGTAGGTACCAGTATCTTCTCTTGCCATGCAGATCGTAAAAGCCGTTTGAGGGAATGTGCGAGAATCTGTATACAACCCATTGCTATTTTGATTCCGAGTTTCCATCCCCGCTATGTCACATACCTATGCCCTCTCAAATATACGAAACAAATATACGTATTTTGGAATCAAATCGTTGCTTTGTTTTTATGTATGACTATTTACAAAATAAGTCCCATTATATTATAATATATTAATTATACAAGTGTAACTTAGATAGGTACATTTAGCCCGTGTGGGTTCCGGCAAAGTAGAATAGGATCACTCCAAGTCTTACCATGGATGTCGTAGAAGGTGACTTAGGAAACACAAGATAAACAAAGCTTATAAACAACAATAAGACCCCTCCGACCCGTCTGGCCAGCGTGGAGAGTGTAGGCCAAATCCTATGACTGCTCTAGCTAATATATGGCTCTGGTAGTACAGAGAGGGTCGTGCTCCTGCGGTGGAGATTGATAAGGACCTGATTATGATTACATTTGTAATAAAGTTAAATAAATAAATAATAAATAAATGTTATCGGATATCCATTGCAGGTTATTTTATTGTGGTGAGTGTCATTTACATGATGGACAATCTACTTCCCCTATTTCCAGAGTTTCTTAAGAAAGTCTCGACCTCAAGACCTCAAGACCGCTACAGCTGGCGACATTTAACTTTATGCCCAACCATCTAATTAAAAGAAGACGTCCTAATGAAGACAATGTTCGAGCTATACCTATGCGAAGGTTGACAATGTCAACCTTCGCATAGGTAGGTATAGCTCGAACATTTTGACATCCTCCATGGCGTATTGGTAACCACGCTAGTACGCCACTCAGAGGTTCTGTGTTCGATCCAGCTAGGGCAAGTAGGGCAATTGCCTTTTTCAAATTGTCCTTGGGTAGGTCGCGCCAAACTTCTAGATCGCTCTGAAGTTGCCTCACTCAGGTTACAAAAAGGACAGAATATTTACCACAATAATATTTTTTTCAGAATGATTGCAAGAATGTAGATTTGATATATATATATATACACACTAGCTTTTGCCTGCGGCTTCGCCCGCGTTGATTACGGGTATGAAAAATAGATGTTGGCCGATTCTCAGACCTACTCAATATGCTCACAAAATTTCATGAGAATCGGTCAAGCCGTTTCGGAGGAGTACGGGAACGAACATTGTGACACGAGAATTTTATATATAAGATAAACAAAAATAAAACAAATTCTATCTGCTATGGGTATCTATATTTTACTACTGCAATGCGAATCACCTCAACTTCAGAGCGATCTAGAAGTTTGCCGCGACCTGTATTTATCTATAGTATCATTGAGTTAGTACCTTGCCCTGGCTAGGGATCGAATCCAGAACCTCCGGATTGACGGACTAGCGTGTTGACCGTTTCACCACGAAGGCATGAGTCAAGACTCTCAGGCATGATGAAACAACGAACAAGGGAAAAAAACCCTAGTATTGCGATTTAAAGCCTATTTTTATCCAGCATCAGCATCATCCATTGTATGTTTTGTAATGAAAACATTCAGATTGAGAACTACAAAACAGGCAATGTATACGAAATCGGTCACAATTCGTCTACGTGTAATGGCGACTTTAGTAAAGTTTCAAAAGGCGGTAGTCATTAAAAGTTTTTGTTGATCTACCTCCGAAGCAAATAAATCGAAGTCGAGAAGACGCACAATTCAGTAGGTAACTACTCAATAAAGCTATGTCTCCATTTGTAATTTTATTTTGTGAAAAAGACAAACCTTTAACATTATAATGAATTAAGTAAATTAAGTAAGTATGTATACAAACTTATTTTTAAAGAGGTACAAATATTGTTAGGGGTGATTCACACTCCATCATTTTAAATAATTTTGCCGAATATTACAAATTACCAGAAGACTGGATTGCCCCTACATCCGTTACTGCTGTGACAGGCAGACAGTTGTACGTAATATTTAATTTAATAAAAATAATATTTTTTTTGACATATTATTTAATAAATGTATAATTGTAATTTTGATTAGGTAGGTATATAAATATATAAATTGTAATTGTAGACTGTAACAGCGACTGACATGTAAACATTTTAAATATGGGTCATATGGTAACCTGAAATTGATTTTATTTTATTTATTATTATTTAATAAATACTAAGGGCAGTAAAATATAAGCAAATAATAAGAGATGTGATGGGAATATGAATTGCAAGTTTGGAGAAGATAAGGAAGATTGCGATGTAAAGTTAGCTTAAGTAAAAACTTTATCTGCACACCGAATATGAAAACCTTTTCAGTTTTTTTTTTCGCAAAGACCACCAGTTACTTAGTATTGTCTAAATTCTATAGGCATAGTGCTTAGAAACTAAAATAAATATCGCGAATTCGCGAATGATAAGAGATGTGACAAGAAAAAGAATTGCAAGTTCGGAGAAAATAAGAAAGATTATGACGTACAACCAATAGACCACACCGGAGACAAAAGTGAACATGAAAATGACCAATTTGTAAAAAACCAAATACTATGCAATAAAAATTTATAGATAAAAGCTTTATCTGCACACCAAATACGAAATCCGATAGTAGTTTTTGTTTTCATTCAGAGACCATTCGTTTATATTCTCTGAATTCCATGAAAATGGCTTTTAAAAACTAAAATAACTATCCCGAATAATAAGAGATGTGATAGGAATAAGAATTGCAAGTTTGAAGAAGATAAGGAAGATTGTGATGTACACCCAATAGACACACACGAAATTCTACATAACATAGAACATAGCGATCAGAAACCATTGTCTTTGAAGATCTGACAGCTAGAAGATTCTCATGCTACTGCAAATAAAACACGAAGAAGATAATAGCGGCCATAACAGTGAGCAATGCCCATAAAACCAAATACCATGCAATGGAAAATTTATTGATAAAAAATACATATGCACACCGACCAAAAAAGCAGATTAAATGTTTGTCTACGCATATACCATAAGTTAGTATTCCCAAAATTCTATGGACATAGCGTTTAGAAACTAAAATAACTATCGCAAATAATAAGAAATGTGAGAAGAATAAAAATTTGCAATTTTTTTTTCGGAGAAAGTAAGGAAGATTGTAATGTAAAACCAATAGACTACGTGGTGGGAGATGATAGCGGCCATAACAGGCCAATATCAAAAAACCAAATACCATGCAATGAAAAATTCATTGATAAAAATTACATCTGCACATCAACAAGTTCGGAGAAGATAAGGAAGATTGTGATGTATAACTAATAGCTTACAAAGGAGACATTAGCGATTATGACAGTGACTAATGTCAAAAAACCAAATACCATGAAATGGAAAATTCATTGATAAAAATTACATCTGTACACCAACAAGTTCGGAGAAGATAAGGAAGATTGTGATGTAACCAATAGACTACAAAGGAGACAATAGCGATCATGACAGTGACCAATGTCCAAAAAAACCAAAAACCATGCAAAGTAAATAAAAATCTTCATCTGCACACTAAATAAAGAAATCCAATATATTTTTTATGCAGAAAACATCGGTTTGTGTTCTCTAAATTATATGAAAATAGCTTTTAGAAACTAAAATAACTATCCCAAATAATAAGAGATGTGATGGGAATAAGAATTGCAAGTTTGGAGAAGAAATGGAAGATTGCAATGTACAACCAACCATTGCCTTTGAAGATCTAACGGCTAGAGGATTCTCATGCTATAGCAATCAAACCAATAGACCACACAAGAGACTACTCGTATAGCGGCCAAAACAGTGGCCAATGTCCAACCAAATACATTGCAATGGGAAATTCATACTTAAATAAAAACTTCATCTGCACAACGAATAAGAAATTCGATTTTTTGATGATGAAAACTGAAATCACTTTCCCGAATAATAATAGAATGTGATGGGAATAAGAATTGTAAGTTTAGAGAAGATAAAGAAGATTGTGATGTACAACCAAAAGACCACACTGGAGATCCCCGAAATTCTACATTACATAGAACACAGCGATAAAAAACTACAAGAAACCATTGTCTTTGAAGATCTGACAACTAGAGAATTCTCATGCTACTGCGAATAAAACACCTAGGAGATAATAGCGGCCATAACAGTTACCGCAATGTCCAAAAAACCAAATACCATGCAATGGAAAATTTATTGACAAAATTTACATCTGCACACCAACTTAGAAATCAGACAATATTTGTCTATGCAAAAATTTAATGGACATAGCGATAAGAAACTACAAGAAACCATTGCCATTCAAGATCTAAAAGCTAGAGGATTCTCATGCTACTTATAGCAATCAAACTAATAGACCACACAAGAGACAATAACAACCATAACAGTAGCTAATGTCCAACCGAATACATTGCAATGGGAAATTCATACATAAATAAAAACTTTATCAGCACCATGAATAAAAAATCCTATTTTTTTTTCATGCAAAGACTATTAGTTAGTATTCTCTAAATTCTATGGAAATAGCGTTGTGATGAGAATAAGAATTGCAAGTTTGGAGAAGATATGGAAGATTGTAACGTATAACCAATAGATCACACAGGAGATCCCCGAAATTCTATGAACATAGCGATAAAAAAATTAGAAGAAACCATTACCTTTGAAGATCTAACAGCTAGAGAATTCTCATGCTATAAGCTCAAACCAATAGACCACACAAGAGACAATAGCCGCCATAACAGTGGCCAATGTCCAACAAACCAAATACATTGCAATAGAAAATTCATACTAAAATAAAAACTTCATCTGCACACCGGATAAGACATCTGATTGTTTTGATGCAGAAACCATCAGTTAGTTTTATCTTAATTCTATGGAAATAGCGCTTGAAAACTTAAATCACTTTCCCGAATAACATTAGATGTGATGGGAATAAGAATTGCAAGTTTGGAGAAGATAAAGAAAAATGTGATGTACAACCAAAAGACCATACTGGAGATCCCCGGAATTCTACATTACATAGAACATAGCGATAAGAAATTACAGGAAACCAATATCTTTGAAGATTTGGCAGCTAGAAGATTCTCATGCTACTGCGAATAAAACATCTAGGAGTTAATAGCGGCCATAATAGTGACCAATGTCCAAAAACCAAATACTATGCAATGGTATATAAGTATTTTTCTTCTTTTCAGATCATTTAAATAAGAACTTGTTTTCAAAAATGGTTTTTTTTTTAACTTTTTTTTTTGTCTCCGTGATCAGACCCTTCATCATTTACGATGAAGTGCTCGTCAAGACAAATAAATAAATTCGGAAATGTGTACCGAGCCCAATGCTGAGCTGGATGCGTTATAAACCCAGTGCACCAGAGGTAACGCACAGTCATCTTCCGGGAGTCACAGTCGCACAGTCGCATAGTCATATTATCACCATGGCGAAATACGAGGCTATCCTTCGCACCCTGCTCAACACCATCGCCGCCAAGCAGCAGTACCAAGACCCTGAGATATCCACCACAGCCGTTGACACCGCTGGTGCAAATTACACCACAAAGCTGTTTCACGCAACCATATCCTCGAAAGGTAAAAAAGACATGAAATTATTCGGGAAGGTAGCCTCTTTGGGAGATAAAATAAGAAATCAGTATCGAATCACTCTTTTTGAAACAGAAATAATGTTTTACACACACCTAATGAATATTTTTGAAGGTATACAAGAAAAACATTCTATTCCACCAGAACATAAGTTAGTATTCTCGAAATTCTATGGTCATAGCGATAAAAAACTAGAAGAAACTATTGTCCTAGAAGATTTGACGGCTAGAGGATTCTCATGCTATAGCAGATTTGAGTCCATAGATTGGGCTTACGCTTCAAAGGCTGTCGAGGAAATGGCGAAGATCCACGCGTTATCCATGGCATTAAGTAAAGAAAACCCTAAAGAGTTCGAGCGTCTGATGAACACGTACAGGTATAACCCTACCGAAGATGTAGAAGGTGCAAAGAAGTATTGGAATAATGTATTTAACTCTGCCATGGAAGCAGCCACGGAGGAAAATAAGAAGTCTTTGCAGAATTATTACGAGGGTATTGAAACAGAGGTTATCTTTACGAAAATGAGGAGGACGATGCGCCGCCCTACCCTGGTGCACAGTGCCTTCCGACCCAGCAACCTGATGCATAAAATTCATGACGTAAGTTCATAATTTCTTATATTTTTTGTATCTCTTAGCGTAACCATGCTGATTCTTTTCAATTTTACGTACTTTAAGGTAAAATATGAATGTAACCACGTGTTACGTTTCACGTGGTTTTCATGTATTGAGCAAATATTTTTTTTTATTCTCATCCTATTTTATTACGGGTTCTTCATATAAAAAGCTGAGTCGTACATAAATCTTCTGGAATAATCGTTGAGTCGTTCAAATTTTACCGGCGGATGTAGCGGGTACGCTACAAAAATCTAATATTTTGAGTTGTAGGTAGTTATAAAATGATGCTTGTAATCGCAAAATGGAAGACTCTAGAACATTTAAAATACAACTTGCATATTGATTCTATCTCATATAGATAAGTAATTTAAATCCAATCCAATCAATAAAAGCAATCTAGAAACGAAAACATGAAAGCCTAAAAAGGTATTACGAATAAATTTGCCACGTTTTTCTATTCCGCCATTTTGTTTTTTGAAGTTGTTTAGCATCATGAACTTATCTTGCTGCAAATTGTACACCGGAAAAAAATAAAACTGTTGAGTATGCTGAAAGGCATACGGCCCAACTAATGGAAAGTGGTCTTCTTCTTATCAAGTGTGTTATTACTTACACTAGCATTAGATTTTCGGGCTGCCTTTACGCATCTGACGTAACTCAATGACAGTCATCTAGTGACAACAGTCACGATTACACACTATTTAACTAGAGGTACAGGTCGCATCTAGTGAGGATCAAACCCGTACCACACAGACGCAGTACCAGTGCCTCAACCGCTTGGTCACCATCGCTTCAAATTTGATGTATTGATGTGGTTATTTTAGCCCATGGACGCCTCCAGGTGTGTTGTTGAACCTAAAAGAAACGTATAATCCCCATTTAAAAAATCTCATGTATAATTCCAGGACGGCTCCGTGGACCTCATCCCAGTAGACTACCAGACCGTGCAGGCCGGCTGTCCAGTATTCGACCTCCTGTTCTTCCTCATGACCGGATCGGACAGGGCTTTCCGAAAGCAGTACCAGGAAAAACTGATAGACCACTACTACAATTACCTGAGGGGTTGCATGGAACGTCTGAAGTTGAACCCTGATGAACAGTATTCCCGGGAAGACTTGGATTACGAGTGGAATGAGGTAAGACAGTATAGTCATTAATATAAAGACACTACTATCTTCTTTCCTAACGGGTTTGACTTAACCAATGACTGTATGGTGCGTGTAGAAAAAAAAGGAATCAAAGTCGTAATTGTCTTTTGAATGGATCCTAACCCTGGCCCGTGGCTAGTACATTCTACTTGTTTTCTTTTCTCACATGGCAGTAGCTTGTACAAACTTCGTGATGCGATGACTGCCCCAATAATTATTGATATTTTTTTAAAACAAAAAACCGACTTCAATACCAGAAAAGCTATCAAACAATTATATACTTCGACGACATATTTTTTCTAGTTATTTTCTTTTTAAAAACAAACAATACAACTGATTTTAATTAAATTTCTATGGGACCACTTCAAAAGTATTCCCTTTTAGGCAAAATAATTTTCTTAATCAATCCAGGCGTCTTCGAGTGATCGGGGAGCATACATGAAAAAATATTCAAACGAATTGATAACCTCCTCCTTTTTTGAATTAAGTTGTAAAATAGGATTGTCATGATGTCAGGGTTCATGTTTGTATGTATGCGAGTTTATTCATTCCGCCATAACTTCGAAATACTTGGACAGAATTGCTTGTATGTACCATTAGAATCCTTCCGACATAGGCCATTTTTTATAATAAAAATAAATTGTGTTTAAAAAGATCTTTAATTTTCAGATGCTGCCCATTGCCCTGTCAATGGCTATCTACAGCCTGCCGTACGTGACCGTGGAGGAGAAGGATGCGCCAGTCGTGGACCAAGACACCGATAGCCACGGGTTCACCATTAAGAAGACCAGTCCGCTGTACGCCGATAGGATCAACGAGGTGATTGAAGACTTCAGGAAGTTGGGCATTTTAAATTAAGTAGCTATACAGACAGGTATAATATCCTGTATAATCTAGGTAGTAAGTAGGTATGAAAATTTTTATAATCAACATTTTTTTATTGAAATATTGTTTAGGGATTTATTTATAAAGAGTAAATTCATCCCTGATTGTGATTGATTAGATGTTTCATAAAAGGTATTACATGCATAAACTTAAATACTTAGTCATTTTTTTCTATGAATAAATACTCTGTCACGATAATAATATGTTATAATGTATAAAATTGCATGTCCTAGATCTAAAGTATTGTACTGATTTTTTTTTTTAAATTAGAGTTTTTTACACGTTCGCACACCTTTAAAATAATATTGCTAAATAAAATTAAATGTCCATAATATTAATTGACGTTGTTTTAATTTCCGTCTTCTTAAACTATTCCTCCTATTCCTATTCCACCGTGCTACGGAAGGCACGTTAAACAGTTGGTCCTGATGAAACAGATTAAAAAATCTAACTTTGGTCTTCTTTCTCTTATCGAATGTGTAGCTTTACAACGAGTTAATGAAATAACGCAAAACCTCTCAGGCTGTAACCCAGTCCATGAAACTGAACATTTTTTGTTTTACAACATTCCCGAAATATCAAAAATAAAATTCGGATTTTCATACAATAATACAACTCGATCAGCTGATCAGTTAGTATGAAAATTCAAATTTTTTTTTTGGGTTTCGTGAAAGTTGTAGAACAAAAGTTGTTCAGTTTCATAGACTGAGTTACAGCCTGAGAGGTTTTGCGTTATTTCATTAACACGTTGTATACCACTATGCAGGCCGCTTCCGATCGGTCGTTTTGGAAACCCTTGGGGGAGACCTATGTCCAGAAGTGGACTTCCTGTGGCTAATATGATGATGATGATAGCTACCACTGGTGTCAAATTTTTCGAGCTGCCTAAAGGCATCTAACGTAGCTCAGTGACTGCCATCTAGTGACAACAGTCATTATAACATACTAATGAAACTAGTGAGCTGGTTTTCTCACCATTTTTTCCTTTACCAGAATTGACCACTTACTCACAAAAAATAAACTTGGTGCTAAATATGGACTGGATATACGGAAACTATTTTAAGGGTGAATTTAGTCCATGATACTGAACAACTTTCCCCAAGAAACATACATCCAAATATGAAAACTAGTCTTTGGCTTTACATACAAACTCGGATAAGCTGATCGGTAAGTTGTATGGGAGGCCAAAAATTCTTTTTCATATTTCTATATAGGTTCCTTGGCGAAAGTTGTTCAGTAACTTTGACTGAATCCACCCTTAAAATATTTTCAGCATATTTTTAGACCATGTATACTAATCACTGTGCAGTAATAAGAAGGTAGACAAAGTCCACCTCTATTTATTTACTTCATTAGCTGTAGTCAAAGTCAAAAAATATTATTCAATGTGATATATACAGGTGACTTTTTAAACACCAGCCCAATTTTTTGAGCAAGCTCAGTCCATGATACTGAACTACTTTCCATAAAAACAATTACCGAAAAACTAAAATAAAAAATCGCCTTCCCATACAAATCAGCGCTCTTTGTATAGAAGGACGAAAATTATTTATCGATTTTTAATAACTTTTTTATAGAAATTAGTTCAGCATCATGGACCAAACTTGCTCCTAAAATGTTGCCAGTTAATTAAAAGTCACCTGTATATCACATAGGGTAAGGGCAACTTTTTAAAATGATTTTTAGTGCAAAAGCTACAAACCTTTATCTATCTATTTTGCTTAAGGACCGCTTCCCAGTTTTTTCGTAGGTACAGAACACATTTTAATTTCTAACTAGGTCGATTACTACAACACTATTGGTATGTGGCTTTCCACATACCAATAGTTTTATAGTAGTCGACGTAAGTAGAAACATTATATCTATTACTGGATCAGTAGTATACCTAATTATAGTATGGATCCACGTGTCCGCCTGATAGTCAGTGCCATGTGGCCATAATGACTACACAATTTAATATTCCGTAGATACAGACTAGCTGATAGACACACAGGAAAACATGATCGACCTTGGACTGGGCTGCATTTCCGCGGTATGTGCCTACTACACTATAACACGTGTAGGCGTGCCGTATATACTGTAGGTTTAGAACAGGATAATTATTTATTGATTATTTCTAATTTATAGCTTATATAGATAGATATATCATTTATTTGTGAAAATTGTACATACACAGTCACACACAAAAAATGCAATATGTGTATGTATGCTGCAGAAGCACAAAAAGGTCTCAATCAAGGAACTATGCGCTGACTTTCAGCTATAATATGTGGCGTTCCAAGCAAAAGGGTACCTACCACTGGCCATTGTGCCAGTGGTACCCTTTTGCTTGGAACGCCACATGTAACCTTAGATGCAAGTGCAAGTGCGATAAATTTGTGAAGATTGTTAGATTAACGTTTTAAATTGACTTCCTCTTCCTAGGTAACCTCCTCTTCCTAGGTAGCTAACCTCTTCGTTAGGTATAACTTTATTGTACCACAAAAACATAATACAGAATTGACAAGCAAGATCCGTCTGTACAAAATTAATGTTTTATACACACCTAGCCAATACTTTTGAAGGTATACAAGAAAGAAACTCTGTCCCTAAAGAACATACGTTAGTTTTCCCAAAACTCTTTGGATTTAACGACACGGGATTCGAAGAAGCCATAGCCCTCGAAGATCAAACAGTTAAAAGATTCCCTTGCTACAAATAGCAAATATACAAAGGCGATCTTATCCTATGTAGGGATCCCTTACTAAGGCATACAAGAAATAAACTGTCCCTAAAGAATATACGTTAGTTTTCCCAAAACTCTTTGGATATAACGACACGGGATTTAAACGATTCCCTTGCTACAAATAGCAAATATACAAAGGTGATCTCATCCTATGTAGGGATCTCGTACTAGGGTATACAAGAAAGAAACTCTGTCCTTAAAGAACATACGTTAGTTTTCCTAAAATTCTATGAATACGAGTATAACGACACGGGACTCGAAGAAAGCATTGTCCTCGAAGATCTAACAGTTGAAAAATTCTCTTGTTAAAAAGAGCAAATATACAAAGGCAATCTTATCCTATGTAGGGATCTCTTACTAAGGTATACAAGAAAGAAACTCTGTCCAGAATATACGTTAGTTTTTTCAAAACTCTTTGGATATAACGACACGGGATTCGAAGAAGCGATTGTCCTCGAAGATCTAACAGTTAAAGGATTCCCTTGCTACAAACAGCAAATATACAAAGGCGATCTCATCCTATGTAGGGATCTCTTAATAAGGCATACAAGAAAGAAACTCTGTCCCTAAAGAACATATATTGGTTTTCTCAAAACTCTATGGTTATAACGATACGGGATTCGAAGAAGCGATTGTCCTCGAAGATCTAACAGTTAAAGGATTCCCTTGCTACAAATAGCAAATATACAAAGGCGATCTTATCCTATGTAGGGATCTCTTAATAAGGCATACAAGAAAGAAACTCTGTCCCTAAAGAACATATATTGGTTTTCTCAAAACTCTATGGTTATAACGATACGGGATTCGAAGAAGCGATTGTCCTCGAAGATCTAACAGTTAAAGGATTCCCTTGCTACAAATAGCAAATATACAAAGGCGATCTTATCCTATGTAGGGATCTCTTAATAAGGCATACAAGAAAGAAACTCTGTCCCTAAAGAACATATATTGGTTTTCTCAAAACTCTATGGTTATAACGATACGGGATTCGAAGAAGCCATTGTACTCGAAGATCTAACTAACAGTTAAAAGATTCCCTTGCTGCAAAGGCCAAATATACAAAGGCGATCTTATCCTAGTTCTATCCCTCTCCTTTTCCAGTCGACCTGCGATGGTTATTTATTTTATCATTTCTTTTAGGCACCACAGCTACGCTTCCAAACTCCTAATAATAAATAGTATTTACTTGACCTATCACAAATATTTAATGTGGGATGTAAGATATTTGGGATTCCTAGGATTGGTTTTGGTCTACCCTTTGGGTTAATTGCGGAGGTCAGACAGTCAGGCAGTCGCTCTGTGTAAAAAGCAATAACCTCGTCAAATCACCTAGGTTAGGTAGCGGACCCGTCTCTGAAGCGTTACCGCTGAGGATGAAACCGGATGAAACTCTCGGATGATGATGTTGGATATTTGGGATTAAACAAATACGAGTGAAAATGACGGGGAGGCCTTTGCCCAGTGGGGCAAACGGAAAGTAGGGATGCTGGCCAAAGCTTTACTCATACTCATGCTAAAGACCGCGATAGCTGATGAAGGATTAAGAGATCTGTGTGTTAGATGAGATTTCACTAATGATGAAAATAAGTCCCTGGGACTGAGATTGACCTGGGGCTATGAGTTTTTAATGGGGGTAACTATATTCAAACTTTTATTAATCTACCTCCTAAGCAAAAATACAAAAGACATGATGTCGTCAACTAGTATGGTTGGTTTGGTAATTAATTAAAGCCCAGTTTTCATTTGCGATTTTCTAGAACATAAATTTATTTTACAAAAATAACTTTTTATATTATTAATTAGTAAGCATGAAGCTGACGAAGCATGTTGCGGATATTTATTTGTAACTAGGTAAGTACAACTTTTGACGAAGCATGTTGTGGATACCTTTTGTACACTTTTTGACGAAGCTTGTTGCTGATTTATTTTTGTATTAGTAAGTAAAGTTAAAGTAAGTGATTTGTGTCGAAAAAATAATTTGTTACTTATTTAGAAGAATATTTTGAATAAATGAAGAGATAAAGAAGCAACGAGGAAAAGTGGTCAGCTGGAATACATAGGGTGCACTGTAAGTTTCCGGAACTGGCCACTTACATAAACAATATTAAAAAATTTATTGCAACATTTGAAAATAGAACTCTTTGGCTGTAGAATGCAGTTTGTTTCATCTGACTGTCTTTTGTTTTTACCTTGTGGCGCCATTTAAAAAATTGTGTGTCTGCATCAACATGGATTTAACTCGGGAAAATTTTCGTAGTATGATTTTCTACGATTTAAGTGTAATTTGACAGCTCAACAGAGCATCGCTCGGCTTGAAACAGCTTTTGGCAATGAAGCACCATGCAAGACAACTGTTTATAGCTGGTTTGCAGAATTCAAGCGTGGTCGTATCAATCTCAGTGATGAATCTCGCGATGGTCGGCCGTCCACCGCTGTGACCAACAAAAACATCAATGCTGTGCGCCGTATGATTGAAACAGACAGGCATGTGACCTACCATGAAATTCGCGCATCCTTAGAAATAGGCATGAGTCAAATACAATTAATCCTACACAAACATTTGGGTGTGAGAAAGCTGTGCTCGCGGTGGATCCCACACAACTTGACCGAGGCTCAAAAAACGGACCGCGTCACTTGGTGCAGTGCCATGCTTACCAGATTCAACGAAGGTGCGTCAAATTTGGTGTGGGACATAGTAACAGGTGACGAAACATGGATTTATTGCTACGATCCCAAAACAAAGCAGCAATCGAGCGTATGGGTCTTTCAAGATGAGCCGAAACCAACCAAAGTGGCGCGCGTGAAAAGTGCATCTAAGCGGATGATTGCTTCTTTTTTTAATAAAACTGGACACGTGGCTACTGTTGCTTTAGAGAATCGTCGTACAGTGAATAGTGACTGGTACACGACCATTTTTTTGCCGGAAGTTATTGACGAACTCCGTAAAAATAACCGTAAACGCCGTATCATCCTGCACCACGACAATGCTAGTTCTCACACGGCCAGACAGACAAACGACTTTTTGAAGGCGAAAAATGTAGAACTCATGAGTCATCCTGCATACAGTCCCGACCTGGCACCTTGTGACTTTTTTCTGTTCCCCAAAATTAAGAACCAATTACGCGGTCAACGATTTTCATCACCAGAAGAGGCTGTCGAGGAGTATGAAAAACACGTTTCAGAGGTCACCACAGAGGAGTGGCACAAAAGTTTTCAAAACTGGTTTCATCGAAAGAAAAAGGTGTGCATAGACGCTAAGGGAGATTATTTTGAAAAACAATAAATTAATTTTGTACCTTTAATAGTATTTTTTCATATTCATTCCGGAAACTTATAGTAAAACCCAAAATAATGTGAAGATCCTCGTATGTCTCAATCATCAAAATATTCAATCGGCGTTTCTTCTCAGCAGTGGTAGTTCTCAAACGCTATTATACTTTTCTCTAAAATAACGATAATATCATAATTGAAATATTTTTAAACATAACACGTAATATATGTACCAAACTTACTGACATGTAAAAGTGCCAGCAAATAAATATATGACTCTTTGATTCTTGAATAAAGTAAAAACCATTACCAACCAATGACTTCAACACGAAAGAATGTGCTGAATTACAACTGAGGTCAAGACTTCCAAAGCACTTTTAGCGTTAAGAGAATAAATTAAACGGATGTTTTATGACTAAATAGGGCTAATATGACAGCCCGAAGATTTACCACGCTGTACCAGACAGGTAAAAGTTACGCTTTTCAAAGCATTTTGTAACTCTTTGTACACGTGCAGCCTTTGGTTACACCCAAGTAGCACACAGGGCACTCAGTATAACAATGCCCTTAGAGTAATGTTGGGGATGCGCCTCCTTGTAGTGCTTCGGGGATGCTGACGGAGGCTGGAGTTGACTGTCTGTCAGCTATTATAAGAAAGCGCACGGCGTCCTTGATTTACCGGGTGCGGAGCAGCGCCAACATTCTCACTAGAATTAGTGAGAACGGTTGCGGCTAGATTGGATGTGAACAGTGCTATCATGCAGTACTGGACACACGTTTACCTATTCAAAGACACGAAACCGTCTAAAATTTTTAATTTAGATGTTATATTCGTACTAACATAGTTATAACTTTCCTTTATTACTAACACTTTATAAGTTGTAAAGCCTGAAATAAACGATTTTTATTTTATTTTATTGTATGATAGAAATATGTAAATCAAGTCAGCAATAAAAATAAAAATGTCTATAAATGTGCACCCAGCATTATTTGCATTGCCACACAATGCAGTGCGCTGGAGCACACGCTCAGTCATCTTCCCGAAGTACAACATGGCGGTCAACAAACTAGAGGCGATCCTCCGCAACTTGCTTTCCACCATCGCCGCCGAGCAACAGTACCAAGACCCTCAGATCTCCGTCATGGAAATCTCCTCCGGGGGCGCAAATTACACCACGAAAATTTTCCTCGCAACTATATCTTCTAAAGGAAAAGAAGACTTGAAATTATTCGGTAAGGTTGCTCTCTTCGGACACGTTATTAGAAGCCAAGTCTCGATTCATCTATACGAAACAGAAATAATGGTTTACACACACCTAGCCAATATTTTTGAAGGTATTCAAGAAAAAAACGCTGTCCCGAAAGAACATAGGCTAGTTTTCCCAAAACTCTATGGATATAATGACAAGGAACTAGAAGAAACCATTGTCCTCGAGGATCTAGCGGCTAGAGGATTCTCCTGCTACAGCAGATTTGAACCTATAGATTGGGCTTACGCGTCCAAAGCCGTTGAAGAAATGGCGAAGCTCCACGCGTTGTGCATTGCATTTGAAAAAGAAGACGCAGGAGAATTTTGGCGACTGATGCAGAAATTCAATTTTGACCGTACTCAAAACAAAGAGAATTTAAAGTCTCATTGGGACGGTTTATTGAAGACTGCTCTTAAGGCTACCACGAAGAAAAATTCGAGGTCTTTACGGAAACATTACGAGAATATGGAGGGTATTGATGTCTTTACGCAGATGACGAGGACGCTTCGCCGCCCAGTTCTGGTACACAGTGACTTTCGGCCAAGCAACCTGATGCATAAAATTCATGACGTAAGTTCATATTCTTTCTTATATATCCCATTTTATTTGGGGTAGTTTGAAGATAATTTATAGATAAGGACATTATTAGTTATATCAATACTCTCTGAACGTGAGTATTCTTCAAAACTCATTTAAAACGAAGTTTAGATGCCTGTGATCGTAGAAAAAGAATTCCAAGACATTTCATACCATTCTGACAGCCATCACAACTGGTTTTCGTAACTAGTGGTATTGCTGACCCTAATAAAATCTATTCTCGACCATTTATAAGAATCTCGTACTTAATTTCAGGATGGCTCCGTGGAAATCATCCCGGTGGACTACCAGACCCTGCAGGCCGGCTGTCCAGTGTACGATCTCCAATTCTTCCTCATGACCGGTTCAGATGCAGCATTCCGAAGGCAGTACCAGGAGCTACTGGTAGAGCACTACTACAAGTACCTGAGGGAATGCCTGGAACGTCTAAATTTGAACCCTGATGAAGAATACCCCCGGAAGGATTTTGATTACGAGTGGAAAGAGGTATAATAGTTATTCGAACGTCCAGCTTTTTACAGACTGACCGCTGACAGGTCTATTAGTCAGCAGATAGACCTGACTGACAAAATTCATTAAAAATTAAAGACATAGGTACCAGACCTCATCAAGAGTATTTTTTTTATATGCATAAAGGTGATTAAAACTAGGTGCGACAAGACGCGATGTGGCGAGCACTTTTGAAGAAATATGGAGCTTGTTTTCTACCCAAAAAGATACTTTTTTACTCTTTTCTACCCAAATTTTAGTTGCCGCTCAGTTGTATAATAAGATTCATCATTATCATTCAAGTTCATCAAAAATTTCCCGTAGTCGGGTTTTAGTTTTTAAACTTATATCTTGTCACAAATTTAATATATTTTCCAGAAGCTGCCCAGCGCCCTGTCAACGGCCATCTTCTCCCTGCCCATCGTCACCGTGTCCGAGGCAGATGCGCCAGTCATCGACCACAACACCGGCATGAACGGGTTCGCCGTCGAGAAGACCAGCCCTCTTTACGCGAAGAGGATTAACGAGGTAGTGGAGGACTTTCGGAGATGGGGCGTATTGACATAAGTTACTATACAAGCAGCCAAAGGAGGGTGACGAAAAAACCAGTAGGTGTGTGTAATTAAAATTAAATAAGGGCTTCTTTTACATTTTTAATGAATTTTATGTTTGACGATTATACTTATTTTATTGTAGGATTGCATGAATAGTTTTAGAACATTTAATTGATGATATTTTTATTATTTGACATTTATTTTGGTTTATTATGATTTTTATATTAATTTAGTACTACGCACAATTTAAAAGGTCGTCTTACTGAGTTATAAATGCTACTGATAAATAACCATAACTTTTATATTCCACCGTATAACCTGCAGTAAGAATCGAACTCAGAACCTTCAAAACATAATAAATATTTGTATTGTGTTCCTAGTCCATATTAAAAGGTACGACTTATCCCAATATTAATATAATTTTTTTAAATGACATTTGTGTGTATGTTTTTTTTTAGTAATGTAATATTTTATATAAAATTATGTGATATTAATGCGTGCGATTTATTTACCATAATATTAATATTAACTATATCTTGTGATTTTAATAATGATAATACTGATGTTTCAATGATTTTACCCGCCTAACTTTTGATGTACTCACCTAATGTATACTATATGTCTACTCATATAATGTGACAACAAAATCTACCTTATTAAATATTATACTATTAAAAAATTGTACTGGATAATATAAAACATTGTAATTAAAATTAAATATACAGAATATTAAAAAATAACCCTGTTTTTATTTCCACCTTTTTTACTTTAGACCCTGGATATTATATATCAGTTTATAAAACAGCTGGCTAGTCTTATATTTAAGTGTAAAAAATTTATTTTAAATTTAAATAAATTTTACCTAACGCTTCCCAAAATGCCATAACAGGAAGCCAATGAATCAGGCTATACACCAACAGCAACAGAACTCTTTACATTAAATCAGCAGGTCCTAGCCAATTGTATACGATGGACACATTTTTAAGTTTTTTTTTTAAATTATATTTTAAAAATAGGAAAACGGATATTTAGAACGCTATTTGACTCCAAAAATTTATCACGTCACAGTCCGATATTTATACAAAATCTTATACAAAATGTTTGTTTTGTCGTTTAGAAAAAAGTGTCTGATTTGACTTGTTGGAAACTAGCGAATTTAGATAGCCATTGACCACGCTATAGACAAAGAACACAATTTTCGATCGGGGCTTTAAAATGTATCAGCCATTCAGCATAATCATAGCTGAAGAAATTAGATAGCCAATGAGTTAGGGTATAAACAAAAAACAACCTCTGAGTCAGAACTCTTGATGATATTATATCAGCATTTTTTTGCTGAATATATATACGATATTTTTGAGACCAATCAATTGATTGTTTGAAGAAAATAAAACAAAAAAAATACAGTTTGCGTAAAAGCCAGATCTCCAATAAATAAGAAATATAATAAATAATAAAAATCAACAACAATATTTTTAACGCAACTGATAACTAATTAGCATTATTTTGAGTGGTAGACATAAAAGTTTAAAAAACTTTTAAAAATGTAGACTAGCCAAAATGACAGAACTCACAACAGTTCTTCAAATTATCTTCATCTGATTATAGCCAAAACATATTACGAATTAGATAGCCGGAGAGTAAAAGTGAAAGGCTTAGACCAACAGCAATATTGAACGTCGAAGGACCAACAATCTTGATTTTATTTTATTTTTAACCGACTTCAAAAAAGGAGGAGGTTATCAATTCGACTGTATGTTTTTTTTTTTTATGTATGTTTGTTACGCGATATCTTTGCCAATTGTGAACCGATTATGATGTTTCTTTTTTTATTTGAAAGTCTTTACTACCAAGTTGGTCTCATTTTAATTTGGTGAAGTTATGATGAAGAACTTTAGAGATATGGAAGAAACTCCTAAAAAAAATTGAAGTCGGTTGTTTTTTTTTGCTAAAATGTAATTATTTAAGAACAACAACATATAGCGATATTACTTCACAAAGCTTCAGCTATTTAGTCAGCCAACATTCTAATAAATACGTTGACCATTTATTTTTCCCTTTATTTCAATACTAACTATGTAAGAGACAAAGTATTGAAATAAAGAAGAAAAATAATTAATTTTAGTTTAATTGAAGTTAAATTTTCCACACGATAACTGACGTCTTTTACTGATAAACTTGATTCACAGTTAAAAATATGAGAAGTCAAACCAAAACTTTAATAGTTTATTTTTATACAAATATTATTTATTACACGTAAGTATTTTCCCTTACAAACGTGCACACTTTGGCGATTGCAAATCACAACTGAATGAAGAAAACAGCAAAATGAGAGACGAATAAATAGAATAAAACAATAATCCTTTGAATAAGTGGGGATCACAGGTGGGGATACATTCATAGATAAGCCAGGTTAAAACACAAAACAATAGATAAGCCGGTCTAAGTTATGTGATGACATTCTTTGTACATCATAATTACTTAGAATTCTCAGAATTATCTATTATTGAGATAATATGACCTGACTTACCGTTTTAGATAATACCAAGAATATTTACTAATAATGACTAAAAAGAAATTAGGTAGCCAATGAGTTAGACTTTTAAAAATGTAGACTAGCCAAAATGCCAGAACTCACAACAGTTCTTCGAATTATCTTCATCTGAATATAGATATCTTCATCTCAGAAATTAGATAGCCAGAGAGTAAAAGTGAAAGGCCAACAAAACCAACAACAATATTGAACGTCAAATCAACGAAGGACCAACAATCAAGATTTTTTTTTTAAGAACAACAACGTTATGTCGATGTTACTCCACACAAAGCTTCAGCTATCCAGTCAGCCAAACCCTTGCTTAAATTCCAATAAATACGTAGACCGTTTATTTTTCCCTTTCAATGCTTTGTAAGAGACAAAGTTTTTAAGTAAAGAAGGAAATAATTTAGTTTAGTTTAATTGAAGTTAAACCTTCCACATGATAACTGACATCTTCTACTGATAAACTTGATTCACAGTTAGAAATATGAAAATTCACCATAATATTTTTAAAACCAAAACTTTATTAGTTTTTAAATAGAAATATTATTATACAATTTCGATGATTACACATAAGTATTTTCCTTTGAATAAGTGGGGATCACAGGTGAGGAGAGGATACATTCATAGATAAGCCAGGTTAAAACACAAAACAATAGATAGGTAAGCCGGTCTAAGTTATGTGATGACATTTTTTGAACATCATAATTACTTAGAATTCTCAGAATTATCTATTATTGAGATAATATGACCTGTCTTACCGTTTTAGATAATACCAGGAATATTTACTAATTATGACTTTAAAGAAATTAGGTAGCTAATGAGTCAGGCTATAGACCGCTAATAATATTCGCATTAGTACTCTTAACAATTTATCATATAGTAAACGAATATACAAATGTATAGACCAATAACAATGTATTAAATTATATTTATGTATATTATATTTATAAATTATTATTATGTATCATAGTAACATTTACAAGAGTCATATTTCTGAGAGTTTTAATTAGTTAATTAAATACATTTCGTTCTGGACGTTGTTTCAAATCAGTTAATTTTAAACAATGTCCAGAAAGCCAAACTGCCAGAACTCAAAGAAAATAGATAGCCAAAGATGTAAACGGCTATACACCAACAATAACAATTGAAATTTAAACGACCAACAAATAAAATAAATTTACTCGTAATTGATATTAAGTCAAAGTAAAAAAAACAATGTACTCGTATGCAGGTTATCCTACTGATTTATTTATTTATTTAACTTTATTACAAAAATGTAACAGGCGGACTTAAGGCCTAGGGCCTTTTCTACCAGTCAACCTACAGGTGGTGCGGATAAAAGCGAATTTTGGAAGATTAGTACATTCAAATTAGCTATTTGACCATTATTAAACATTTACCTAAGACACATGTTCATATATATATACTTTCTTATACATTCATAGACCTACATATAAAAATAATAAATCTTATTTTATCTTTTTTTTACTTATTTTTAGAGCAAAAGCTACAAACAACTAGCGTTTCGGAAGTTTCGGAACGACCACTGCTGAGAAGATATACCGAAAGAAACAATTCTGTGTAGGTTCCTACCCTGCCCGATGGGCTGTGTAAGAATACATAGGTATAGATAGGATCTACATCTAAACCTATGTAGTAGAAAATATTTTACATTATACATTTTTTATCATTTAAAGTCGACTAAATATTTTTTGTAAAATGTAAACGCGTTTGTTTCTTCATATACACATACAATATACTCTACAATCTACAAGATACCTGACAAGGCTAGATAAGCACCCTTAATTCGAAGATTTCACCGAATACAACGCAACACAAGTGTCTTTATTTCACTACTCTATAATTACAATGAAGTTATGTTTATAGAAAATATTTAACATTATATATTTTTTATCATTTACTGTCAATTAAATATCTTTTGTAAAATGTACAGGCGTTTGTTTATTCATATACACTTTACAGGCTATCTGACGAAGCTAGTTAAGCACCCTTAACTTTGAGATTTCACTGAATACAACGCAACACAAGTGTCTTTTTTTCACTACTGTTTAACACTGAAGTTACATTACAGAGAATGTTTTACATTAACAGTCTACTAAATATTGTTCGTAAAATATACAGGCGTTTGTTTGTCCATATACACTTTACAGGCTATCTGAAGAAGCTAGTTAAGCACCCTTAACTTAGAGATTTCACCGAATACAACGTTGTCTACAGGATACCTGACGAGGATTAGCGCCCTTAACTGGAAGATTTCACTGTGTACAACGTAACACAAATGTCTTTATTTCACTACTATAGGACACTGAAGTTATACTACATTTACTACACAGGCAACTGAAGGAACTACCAAGGTCTACTCTCTCTCTGAAGGTCCTGTCTCGCCGAGGGTTAAACGATTACTGACTTTCAATCAGCAAAAAAGCATTAGCTGGTACCTACGATACCTTTGGTCTACCTGGGACTGGCTACCTGACCCTGTCCAGTCCACCGCCTAGTTGGGGTTTTCCTTTCTGAAAATCCCACACAATGCAGCTTTAAACGAATGCATTAACAATAGGGCGAGTTCTTAGGATCAAGATAAGATGTAATTTATTTATTGCAACCAATAAACAAAAGCGGGTAAGTCCCTTTATTAGGCTAAAGGTATTATTCCTTTCAACCTTTTTTTAAAGTTTTCTTGTAATACCTACCTCTAAAGCCGGCGTTCGGCTTTTTGGTTATAAAGGGAGGTATAGATAACGCCTTATTCATTGGAACTTCTAACCTTTACAATACAATTTTTCGAAGGTTCCTGCGCAGAGGCGTTAATTCTTTTATTTTAATTTAACAATCTTTTAACAATGTTAAAAATAAACTTTCTCTAAGGACATGGTTGGCGGTTAGTTAAAGCTTTTAGAGTTTTAGCATTAAGTCCGCCTATTATGCTATACAAATTCTATTTTGTAGAATAAAGCTTAAATAAATACTCGTAAAACTAAACTGTTTGTATGGTGGCTTGAACGATTCTGATAAAATTACTTACACCTATTGATGGACTTGTCGGTACTTCTAAGTACCTGTTAACTTTAAGTGCTTGGATGTAGTTCACAACAGTTAGAGAAGTTACTGAAGTATTTTTAAATATCTACAAAAAAGGTTCATGCTGGTCTGGGAGGAAAGTGAAAACATAATAAATAATAAATTTATTGGTTCCTAATAAACATGAATACAAAATATAAATACTAACAAAGATGACTGCAGGCCTTTTAACATTTTAACAAATTATTTTTCGTATTTCGATATACAACGTGGAAGGGACATACCCGTAATAAATCGAACCACGGGCTATACTACATCATTATAGTTTAATGAAATTAAAAAAATAGCCAAAAAACAAAAAAAAAATTTCGGCATTTCCATACTAAAGTGTGCGGCCGCCCGGGCGATTTGTATGGGAATGTCGAATTTCTTTTTTGTTTTTTTACTGTTATTTTAATTTTAATAATTTATATAGTATAGCCCGTGGTTTGATTTATAATATTACGGGTCCCTTCCCTGTCCCTTCCACTTTGTATGTATGTTCCTTGGGGAAAGTTTTTCAGTATAACGGACTGAATTCACCCTTAAAATAGTTTCAGTATATTTTGTTAAACGTTATATATGTATATTTTAATGTAAATGTATATTTTAAAATAAAGATAAAAATTCAAACAGCAAAATCGACCGCTTGTTTATCGTATTTTACCTTTTATCAGGCGTATTATTCCAGTAATATTCTATAACATCCTGCAAGTCTCGTAATTAGTATCAAGACTTGCAGGAGGTTAAATGAAGATACATATAAAGATAGATACATATAGGTAGTTATATGACGCCACAGTAAATTCAATGTGGCGCCCTCTTTATGCCATAAAGTGATGAATAAAATAAATAAAACGAATCATACCGTGTAGGGTATCAAATGAAAAGGCTTAATTAGTACATTCCAAAAATACATTTATCATTAGCTGTTGCTACTTACTATGTTTGCATTAACTGGATATAGGTGCCTACGTACTTTCATCAGGCCTGTGTCACTTCCCGTTGAGGTATCGAAAATGTACCTACATTATTACTATGCGCGCAGGCGGCCCCTCCCGTTGGTAAATTTAGTTATACGAATCGTTTGTCGATTGTAATAAAAGAAAAAAAAAATTGGCTTGCAATGGATGTCTAGGTATCTTTAAAAAGGTGCTGAGTTCTGACGTGAGCTAAATTAAAACCATATCGCTAGCCACATTGAGTAGATATTTCTTTAAATTTCTTTGCTGAGTGAGACTTCTGTACTTTAGTATTACTTATTCTGTGCTTTCAGTAAGAATTGTTTAGTATAACTAAAACTATATATCTTGTCATTTGAATTTTAGAGCGCTCTTTTCGGTGAAGTTCTTTTCATTCTTGTTTGTCTTTAGCCAACCTTTTCACATCTTGTTACGACTCCACTTCCACTTTCATATTTGCTTCATATAGCTGTAAAAAAATTCGCCTGTTTGGAAACGCTCGCGTGAATTATTCGTTGTGTGACTCCCGATTTCAAAAATAGCACTTCTCAATCAGAATACATACCGTTAGTATTATTTATTCTATGTAAATACTTGTTATGTGGCTCTGTGAGCTGTAAACCTCGCGACTCACCCCCATCCGTCGAAGTTTATCGGATAAAAAGTTATTCAGACAAAAAAGTTGCGTTGCAAATATTTAAAAACATTTCGTAATGGCTTAAATATGATTATTTTAAAATTAACAACCATATCTCCGCGATTTTGGAAAAATTCCAAAACAGAATCGACAAAACAATTCTATATACATAAATATCGTACCTGCTTAAAAAAAATTAGGAGAATCGGTTGAGAAATGCGACTACAGGCGAGAACAAACCGACAGACAAACTGACAACCAGACAAACTGACGGACAAAAGCATTTTTGGGCAATCTCGAAACTAAATCGCTGCCCCCGCTCGCCCAAATAACTGAACAGCAACGCATGCAAAATCAGCATCCGGGCAGGGCTTGGAATACCGTTAAAAATCTGGTAACGTTAAGTCTGTCAAACGGCGTTAACGTTATTAGCAAAGATAACGTTATGCTGGGTAACGGTATTTTTTCCACTATTTACCGATAATCATATAACGTTACCAATGATATTAACGGTAAAAGGTATTGTTAACACTGTATTTCTTTTCGATATTTGACAGAATAAATTGATGAGCGTTTGTCTAGTAGGCTACCTAGAGCTTTTTATATAATTTATTGTTTATTTATTTATTTCAACATAGCTTAAATCTATCATTACAGTTGTGAACCAATACGACAGAGAAGCAATCAATTATTGTAACACATTATATACAAAGCTGTTTTTATAAATTCGCTCAGAGAACAGGCAAACAGGCAACAGTATAATATTTTACTTCTTCTCTCCTTGCCATTTCCCTATACGGGGTCGGCCCCTTAATACTTTCACGCCATTTTTGACGATTTTGCGCCATTTCTGGGCTTATGCCCAACGTTATTATATAATATTTTACAAGTATTGAAAAAAAGTATCGTTACTTATATCGTTAATTGATAACGTTATAAACTGCATTATCTAAACCTCTTATAACGTTACTCGTATTTAACGTTACTTTTAGTGTGAATTTGGTATCGTTAACAAGCCCTGCATCCGGGTCCCAGCATGCACACTCCCATCCAATATCCAGCTCTGTACGGCAAAGTAGCGTAGCGTAGCTGGCTAAGAGTAAAAAAATAAAATGAAGAAGATACGAAATTTTCACATTAACTTAGTAATTAAACTATGCACATAATAATGTCACATTTAAATGTTGAGTTTCATTAACATTTTTTTAAATGCCAGTGACTTAGGCCAGTGACATCGAACTTTAGATCCACGTTATACGATCCTCACAAGAGTGGTCGTTGTAATTATTATGTACATATTTGTAATCTGTCCTTCCAGTATTTTTTTTCTATGCATATCGAGCCCCACATCTCCGATACTTTTAGTAGTATTCGTAACATGTCCTACATCCGTAACAGGTATCTAGGTACTCGTTTACAAAATTAATTACAAATCATTACATTAGCTGAGCGACATTAAACCCAAATCACAGAATACATTAAGAGAAGAAACACCGAAAGAAACTAATTTACACAGTATTGGTAGCCTACGGCTTTGTCAGTTTACAAAGATGTTATCACAATATAACATATAAAGCTTGCGAACGAGTGCCAAATCCAATTTACAGAAATAAGTAACACTGAGTAGTCCGAGCTGACCAGTCCCTACTGGCGGCACCCGCTCACGAGTCTATTCACGCGGCCCTAAACAGGCTGACTTTTTAGCCACCAGCCAAATTTTTGAAGCAAGTTCAGTCCATGATACTGAACTACTTTCTAACTATTTAACTACTTAAAAAAACTACTTAAAAACTAAAATAAAAATTCATCTTCCCATACAAAACAGCTCTTATCCAAACGGATTTTGTATGGGAGGACGAAAAATTTTACGTCGATTTTAAATAACTTTTTTTATAGAAAGTAGTTCAGTATCATGGACTGAACTGGCTCCAAAAATTTGGCTGGTGTTTAAAAAATCACCTGTATAAGGCCGCGTGAATAGACTAGCGACGTGACGACCGATGACGATGGCGGGTTGTTAAGATCAGACTAAAATCTTTATTTACATCACTTACATCAAATCAAAAGCGGCACGATATGCGCGTATGTAGCAACTAGACATCACCGATCTAAGTTTGCCGCTGATGCAATGGGACGCGCATACTACGGACCGGCAAACTTAGCGGAAACGGGTGATATCTGTCCAGGCCTGTGTCACTCCCCGTTTAGGTATCGAAAATATACCTACATTATGACATCGCGCGCGCCCGGCCCCTCGGGGTGGTAAATTTAGTTATACGAATCGTATGTCCAGAGTAATGAGAATGAAGTTGGCCTGCACTGGGTATCTAACCAAAAAAGTTCTGAGTTCTGATGTGAACTAAATTAAACCAAAACATATTGAGTAGATATTTCTTTGAATTTATTTGTTGAGTGAGACTTACAGACTATAAAACTAGAAATGGAAGCAATAGGCCTTCAACTAATTTTTTTAAAATGTGAACTCTATATTGACGAAGACATTTCTCTTTTGAACAAAATTAAAACAATAACCAATTTTAACTTAGATCATTTAATAATTTTAACACTCTTGCCCCAAATATCAAAATTATTGACAAAACATCACTTGGCCTTTTGGGTTCCCCTGTATTTGAAGATTCCTTTCCAATTTTTACTGAAGAAAAAATCCATAAATTTAAGTCTGCTTCGGATCGCCTATCAAGCATTCATACTCATTTTGCTTTTCGATTTCAAAACATTGCCTTTTCGTCCCTTATTTTACTTACAATCTAAGGTGTAGCCATTTCTGGAAGTACCTGGACCTACTTTCAAAAATAGACAATATCATCAAACATTCACTTTCATATCTTTTGAATATAGATTTGAATCAGCAATCTATTTGGGACCAAGCCTCCTTTCCAATCAGTTTAGGGGGTCTCGGTATTCACAAAATTTCTAGTGTAGCCCTACCTGCCTTTCTGTCCTCCGTCTACAGCATTCAAAATCTTTTTACAAAAATTTTAGAACAGCCTTCCTACGAAATTTTAAATTTAACGGAGGCCAGAACCAGGTGGTCAGAAATAATTCCAAATTCAAAATTTCCAGATCATCCAGCTTCACAAAAACAATGGGACGAGCCGCTTTGCAGACTTGTACAGAGTAGCCTACTAGAATCATCTGCCAACAACTCTGTAGTGCGCGCTCGTCTCCTTGCTACCGCCGAATGGGAGTCTGGTTTGTGGTTACACACACTACCATCTTTTAATTTAGGCACATTTCTCGCCAACAGTACCTTCCGCTTAGCGTCTTGCCTGCGCCTCGGCGCTATTACCAACGCCCCGCATCGCTGCCTCTGCGGCGATACCGTCGACCGGCAGGGCCACCACGGACTTTCTTGTTGCAGGAGCGCAGGCCGCATGGCGCGTCATGCCAGCCTTAACAATATTATCCACCGGGCTCTTGTCACCATTCAGATGCCAGCCGTCTTAGAACCTATCGGACTGGCACGAGATGATAGCAAGAGGCCGGACGGAATGACCCTTGTGCCCTGGAGGTTGGGAAGACCGCTAGTGTGGGACGCCACATGTGTCGACACTCTGGCGTCTTCCCATCTTAATGGCACAAGTGGAACGGCTGGCACGGCGGCAGCTACCGCTGAATCCCTCAAACGGCGCAAGTATGCGTGCCTAGGAGAGGCATACATATTTGAGCCGTTTGGGGTTGAAACGTTGGGTCCGTGGGGGCCCTCTGCACATAGTTTATTTAATTTTATAAGTAAAAAGCTGGTCGAGGTATCGGGTGACCAGAGGGCTGGCAATTTTTTAGCATAGAGATTAAGCATTGCCATCCAACGTGGCAATGCTGCCAGCCTTCTGGGCACTCTTCCGCAGGGGCATAATTTGCGGGATATTTTTTATTTATAATAGTTTATACTTATAAGTAATTTATTTTTAGTATTTAAGCTGTATTAAGTTTTTTTTTTAGTTACTTAGTTTTACTTTAGTTATTATTTATTATTAGTCTTGTACATGTATTTATATTTATCAGTAATAAAGATGAGTCAGACTTCTGTACGGAGTATTCGTATCTTTGATGCGATATGTCTGTGTTGCAGTGGTGGTGTTAAACAACAATGAGCAATGATGATAATGTCTAATTTGGTTTGACAAAGAAATAGGACGACACTATCGGACGACTGTTGTGTCATTTTATGGAGAAGTGAACTTTTCCTAGGGTATCAAATCAATACTGGTATTACATGTGATTTGAAATTGAAGCTACAGTGTAACCATTTCGACTCAATAAGAAGAAGTGGTATAACGAAAAAAAATCTTTTCTATACAAAAGTGTTCAGCCGAACGGAAAATTTGTAAGGGAAAGTCGAATGTTTTTAAAAGAAAGATAATGTCCTTAAATACCCTTCACACAGCACCACTACCTTTTCCTACTCCTTCTCGGTACATGCGGTCAGACTATGGAACTCATTACCACCTTCTATACGCGAATCTAAATCGATCTCTGTGTTTAAAAGACGAGTAAAAGATTATTATTTATCGGAATCATTATAGTTGTAGTTTATATATTATATATTAAGTATATTCATTTCTAAATAGACATATGTATTTATATAAGTATGTATGTAACATATGTATATGTATGTTTATCTGTAGTTTCATAGTATGTTAATTTCTTCTTCCTTTATTTAACGAACACGCCTGTATGCCTTTCATATATGAACATCTCCTCTCACGGGCCTACTGGAAGAGATCTCTTTTGAGATAAGTAGTGCCTTTGTACAACTTTTTGTTTATGTATTCTCTGTATATATTGTCCGTGTACATAAATTGGTAAATAAATAAATAAAGATTGTTTCATTCATTGGTTGCCGTACTGAGTCATCCCGACTCGCACTTGACTGGTTTTTATAACACTGGATGCAATAGAGTCTAATAATTATTTCTAAGGGAAATCTTGCAAAATTAACTTCGCAATAAAAATACCTTAAAAACCGGTCAAGTGCGAGTCGGACTCGTACATGAAGGGTTTCGTACCACCGTACAATGTTTTAAAATGCTGAAAAATAGAGCCCTGTGACGTACGGACAGACAGACGGACGGACAGACAAACAGATTTATTAATATCTTATAATTAAATTACGAGATATGAGCCACACTTGTCTGGAATAAATTAATTTTACTTTATTTAAAAAATATATTTTATTTTATTTCTTACTCCCTTATTTATGTTACGTGTTTCAAATGGACGTACCTACTCGATCAATACTTTTATTTTGCTTCTATTATGCGTCTGGAGACAAGAAAAAACGTACAATGTACCAGCTGCTTCTCTTCCCGCGCAGATCGTAAAAGCCGATCGAGGGAATGGGCGAGAATCTGAATATTTTAATAGGCGATGCGGCTAGCAACCCATTACTATTTTGATTCCCATTTTCTATCATCTCAGTAAACGTGGCATTACGAGTAGGGTCTTATGGCCCTAGCTTCTGTCTACCCCGTTAGGGATAGAGACGTGATAATGTCGTCATCTGAGCGTATTCCCGGTTGCATCCTCAGCGGTAACACTTCAGAGCCCGGGGTCCGCTACCTACCCTAGGTGATTTGACGAGGTTACTGGTTTTTACACAGAGCGACTGCCGTCTGACCTCCGTAACCCAAAGGGTAGACCAGAACCAATTTAAGGATAGATTTAAACAAACGCTTCGGAAGCACGGAATCGTCTTTCTTTTCAGATAATCAGGTTATTCAAGCCTGCAATATCCTAACCAGACTGGAAACAACTTTTTATAAAGTATGCTTCCCAGTGGGATTTGAACCCACGACCTCCAGATCACAAGGCAAACGCCTAGACCACTGGACCACGCAGACAGTCCAGAAACGTGATAATATACTTATCTGTTATTTATTTCGTTTTGACTGTAATCCGGTGTTATGTTAAATTAAATGAAAAAGCCGTCAACGCTATCACGACTTCATTGCACATACAAGTATAAAACCAACCGGTCGTCTACAAACGACAAATCTGTATTATCAAATAGAAAAGAGGCAGCGGCGCGCGCGGACGCCAAAACTAAGCAACTTAAAAAAAAAAGGTGTACACAAAGACAGTCTTAAAAAAAAATCGGAAGAAAGTTTGTACATGACAACTTCTTTGGAAAAAAAACAAAATAAAATCTTTCTTTTTTTTATAAAATATTTTCATTAGCATTAGTACGTATATTTCCGAGTGCAGTGAACTGGATTATGAGTTGACTTGATTGAAGATGAAGTTTATATGTGTTGTTTTGTTGTTTATGGGAGAAAGCGGAGCAGTCATCTACCGGCTAAATGGTATATTTTTTTTCATATTTACATTTTTTTAATAGTTACATGGTACAATTCCATTTCATTCGTTCATTTTCATTCAATTATCCATCGCTAACATGTTGCTTATAAGAAGACAAATATTAGTGCAATACATATAGGCTTTTGCCCAACTATGAGACGCTACAGGCTTATAAAAGTTGAGTGTGTGTATTTTTCAATTCTGGTCTGGGAGGAAAAGCTTAGAATGTACCAGCTACTTCTCTTCTCGTGCAGATTGTAAAAGCCGATCGAGAGAATGGGCGAAAATGTTAGTCATATTAATAAGCCACTTCTGCCTTTTCTTTTACTTCATCCATGAACGCCCTTCTTGGCCTTCCTTTTCCTCTTCTTGCCTCGATAAGAAAAGGCAGAAGTCATGTCGTTTATGGAAGTCAAGCATTTGGCTGAGGATCGAGAGACGTGGAAAATACTCCACCGACAAGAACATAGTTCTTAAATATAGTGATAAATTATTAATAGGCGATTCAGCTAGCAATTCATCATTATTTTGATTTGTTTCTCCACTTCTTTTTTTTTTTTTTTTTTTTTTTAATTTATTTGGTTCGCTAACTGGCTGAACAACACACAAATCTAAGCATATACAAATTAGAGCATATAAGTTGCCAACCTACTTGGAGCGAACACAGCATGCACATTTGATAAACAGCTCTCAGTCGTTTTAAATTGAAAATTACCTTACATTACAGTAATTATAAAATTATTTAAGTCATAAATTAAATTAAATTAAATTCACTTCTCGCCTACCATCACGCTAAAAGTAGCCTTTGAGTCATGCACTTGTCCTGCAGCATTGTATATAAGCAAGACCCAAAAGGCTCTGTCAGCCCCATTAGGAATAAAGACGTGATAATGTATGAATGTGTGAAATCCGACATTATATACAATTCCTAGGAAATGTGTACAATTCCTCTAAAATCGCACTCGCGCACATCCATAACCTTCCGTGACTATTCGGGGTAAATAATTACTTTGTGTTACCGTTCCAACGTGTTCGTTTGTCATACATTTCATACATTTCCTGATCTCCACCCGGCATTCGGCATTTAGACATTGTATATTGTGTAAACAATATCACTCACGTGGTTTCGGGTTAGAATAGGACCACTCCATCTCTTCCTGTGGTTGTAAAACTTTAAGCACAAATACATTCCCAAAAAGGGTTGACGTCAGGCAGGCGGCTGGTCGTAAACCTATAGCCAAATCATTTTAACTGTTCCGGCTTATTCTTCTCCATTTTGCAAGGACGTTGGCATCCTTGCATGTTATATTTCGAGAAGAAAAAGTGGGAAAGCGCACCCCGGGCTCCGAAGCAGCACAGCTGAAGATGCAACCGGAAACACGCTTAGATAGAGGCTTCTACTACGAGTATCTACGTGGAAAGAGAATGTGCTACTTGCACGTAACTATATTCAAGGAAAGTACACTTTAAGGTAATCATCATCATCAAGTCAGATTTAGTCTCCACTGCAGGAGCACGACCCTCTCTGTACTACCAGAGCCATACTTAGCCAGAGCAGTCAGAGGATTTGGCCTACACTCTCCACGCTGGCCAGACGGGTTGGAGAGGTCTCATTGATGTTTATAAGCTACATCCACGGAAAGACTTGGTGTGGTCATTGACTTATATGTATATTACTAGCGTAACTCACAGTCTTATTGCCGGACACAATAGCAAAGCATTGTTTGTGACATTGTGACCCTACAATATGACATGTGGTACTCGGACCCGAGTAACTCGGCCGAGTACTCGGTTCGGCATACATTATACCGAGTTTTAGTCATACTCAGTCAAATTGGTACTCGGCGCTTCTACTCGTATAAGTACTTGCTATAGTTGCCGCTTTGCCAGATCGGTTTTAACAAATATCGGGACTTAAACGTAAAAAAGTGGTACTGGAATAAAATAAACGGGCAAGTGCGAGTCGGACTCGTATATGAAGGGTTCCGTACCTCCGTACAATGTTTTAAAACGCTGAAAAAACACGTTTCTTGTATGAGCCGTATTTTTTTAAGGTAGAATTTTATTTTTGTACGGAACCCTAAAAACTAAGTAAGTGGCCATCTTGCCATCACCCATCCATGTCAGATGGCCATAGCAAAGCGTAGAAGATGGCCATATTCTTTCTTCGTCCTTTTTCCTTTTCTTTTTCGCTTGCCTTGATTTTTCATGTCTTCAGTTTTTTCCTTTGCCTTTTTTACACATGGGTCACAAGTATTTTCAAACGGTGTACATTTTTCATGCATTCATTTATAAAAGTAAATACACTGAATCCAATCTTCGATATATTTTTTTAGTTTTATAGTAGGTAGTTTTCACCACACCTTATACATAGGGCGCACTGTAAGTTTCCGGAACTGGCCACTTACATAAACAATATTTAAAAATTTATTGCAACATTTGAAAATAGAACTCTTTGGCTGTAGAATGCAGTTTGTTTCATCTGACTGTCTTTTGTTTTTACCTTGTGGCGCCATTTAAAAATTGTGTGTCTGCATCAACATGGATTTAACTCGGGAAAATTTTCGTAGTATGATTTTCTGTGATTTTAAGGTGAAGATATAGGCAAATGACCTTGAAGTGGCGCCCTCATTTGAAATAAATTGTTAACTCGTAAATATGGAGATAATTTCCATATTACTCTTCGTCATGCACTAGATAGTCCTTTAAATTATTTTATAAACCACCGTTGAAAGTATTTACATTAGTCCGTCTAGCTTTAAAACTTGCCTCCGCCAAAAGTGGCCACGGCAAGTTTTAAAGCTAGACGGATCACCAATAATAGTTTTAACGGCAGTTCATAAAATAATTTAAAGGGCTATCTAGTGCATGACGTAGAGAAATATGGAAATTATCACCATATTTACGAGTTAACAATTTATTTCACACTTCAAGGCCATTTGCCTATATCTTCGCCTTAAGTGTAATTTGACAGCTCAACAGAGCATCGCTCGGCTTGAAACAGCTTTTGGCAATGAAGCACCATGCAAGACAACTGTTTATAGCTGGTTTGCAGAATTCAAGCGTGGTCGTATCAATGTCAGTGACGAATCTCGCGATGGTTGGCCGTCCACCGCTGTGACCAACAAAAACATCAATGCTGTGCGCCGTATGATTGAAACAGACAGGCATGTGACCTACCATGAAATTCGCGCATCCTTAGAAATAGGCATGAGTCAAATACAATTAATCCTACACAAACATTTGGGTGTGAGAAAGCTGTGCTCGCGGTGGATCCCACACAACTTGACCGAGGCTCAAAAAACGGACCGCGTCACTTGGTGCAGTGCCATGCTTACCAGATTCAACGAAGGTGCGTCAAATTTGGTGTGGGACATAGTAACAGGTGACGAAACATGGATTTATTGCTACGATCCCAAAACAAAGCAGCAATCGAGCGTATGGGTCTTTCAAGATGAGCCGAAACCAACCAAAGTGGCGCGCGTGAAAAGTGCATCTAAGCGGATGATTGCTTCTTTTTTTAATAAAACTGGACACGTGGCTACTGTTGCTTTAGAGAATCGTCGTACAGTGAATAGTGACTGGTACACGACCATTTGTTTGCCGGAAGTTATTGACGAACTCCGTAAAAATAACCGTAAACGCCGTATCATCCTGCACCACGACAATGCTAGTTCTCACACGGCCAGACAGACAAACGACTTTTTGAAGGCGAAAAATGTAGAACTCATGAGTCATCCTGCATACAGTCCCGACCTGGCACCTTGTGACTTTTTTCTGTTCCCAAAAATTAAGAACCAATTACGCGGTCAACGATTTTCATCACCAGAAGAGGCTGTCGAGGAGTATGAAAAACACGTTTCAGAGGTCACCACAGAGGAGTGGCACAAAAGTTTTCAAAACTGGTTTCATCGAATGAAAAAGTGCATAGACACCAAGGGAGATTATTTTGAAAAACAATAAATTAATTTTGTACCTTTAATAGTATTTTTTCATATTCATTCCGGAAACTTATAGTGCGCCCCACGTACAATTATAATTTTCGTAGTCTTCTCCAGCTGAATCTCAACTATCCAAATGTATTTTACATTACATTCTTCTTCAGAAGTTGATTCTGCTTTCTTTTTACACAAACGAGGCATGGGATTTTTTATTTTTTGTTTCTTCTCTATTTTTTTTCTTTCTTTAATACTTTCTTTTGAAGTCAGTATTTCTGCGACTTGTTTTGCACGTTTTCTTGCAGTGTTATCAATTTTTGGGACTGGAATTAATTCACCAATAAATTTAGAAGGAGTTTCGATAGTGTCTGTAACAGATTTTGAGGTTCCTGGTTGGGGTGACTTCGACTTACGACCCACTGGATATGGGATTTGATTTCCATTCGAAACGTTATATTGTATACCTGTTCTTGTGTCCAGTTACCACGGTTCGATATTCGCATGTATTTTGGCATCTGAATACAAAAAATAAATTGGTTAACAAATAAAAATAATATGGCCCTTTTAGCCTTAAATATATGTTTATATAAACTATACCTTTAGGATAATAAATAAATAATAAATAAATATATACGGCAAATCACACTGATTAAGCTAGCCCCAAAGTAAGTTTTAAACTTGTGTTATGGGATACTAACTCAACGATAATATATTTTATGATAAATACATATATAGATAAACACCCAAGACCCAGGACAATTTGAAAAAGGCCATTTTCCAACTTGCCCCGGCTGGGGAAATAACCGTAAACAAAACGGTTTTCGGTCTTTTTACAAGGGTAATTATGCGAACAATCTATGGATAGATGTCATAAAATTCCTAAATCTATTCGCAGTATCAAGGAAACTAAAAGCCCATTTACACGGTGCAAGTTTCTTGCCTGTTGCATACAATTAAATTGAAGCAATAGAAAACTTGCATGATCTAAATGGGGTTATGATTTTTTATGCCTACGCAAAAATGAAAAGATATACTTCGGTAGGTACCTATATCAGCCATAAATAAATTAAGTAAAGTTTATTTGCCCAACTATGGGACAGTACCTACAGGCTAAAAAAAAGTTTATTTGCCCAAATAATTGATACAATAACACAGGTTGATTTTTATCCCCTAGCTATAGGTAGTAGTTACCGAAGAAACGGAACACAAAACTGTAAGAAAAAAAATACATATTCTATATTCGTCGTTCATATTACAATTTGTTCAATGTCAATTTATTTTATTTTATTCCAAGACATATTTATTTGTGAAGATTTTAATATTCACATCGAATAGAACAAACTGTGGAAACATTAGTTAAGGCGAAGATATAGGCAAATGGCCTTGAAGTGTGAAATAAATTGTTAACTCGTAAATATGGTGATAATTTCCATATTTCTCTACGTCATGCACTAGATAGCCCTTTAAATTATTTTATGAACTGCCGTTAAAACTATTATTGGTGATCCGTCTAGCTTTAAAACTTGCCGTGACCACTTTTGGCGGAGGCAAGTTTTAAAGCTAGACGGACTAATGTAAATACTTTCAACGGTGGTTTATAAAATAATTTAAAGGGCTATCTAGTGCATGACGAAGAGTAATATGGAAATTATCTCCATATTTACGTGTTAACAATTTATTTCAAATGATGGCGCCACTTCAAGGTCATTTGCCTATATCTTCGCCTTAAAAACATGTTGGTGACTTAAAAGATTTTTTCCTGTACGCCTTTTTTTTACTCTCCTGTAAAATTGCAATATGAACGATGAATGTAAAAAAAATCTCCCAAATTTCTAATATAAATGGCTAACCTACTGACTTAGCGCGGCCGTACCGTTGCCCGTTGTCAACAGTGCCCGCCACGGGCCCGCTAGCGGGCGGTGGGTGACATTCAAATGGGAGATTTTTGGTATGTATTTGTCGGCTGATATCTTTGGTTTTTATTATGAAACAAGCAAGATACATAGAATATGTTTTTTTATTTCGCTTACAGAGTCCTTTCCTTGAATAAGTTTCCTAAGTTGCTACAAGGTTTTACTTATTTTTTTATTTTACTCTTTATTGCACACAATTTAACAAATTATACACAAATAATAGAGATAAATTTAGCATACAAAAGGCGGCCTTATCGCACAGCAATCTCTTCCTGGCAACCAGGGTTCAAAATCATCCTGTAATAAAAATACAGCACAGTTCAGGACTAATTCGTGAGGGGTATCTATGGATAGGTCTTCAAAAATGATATTGAGGTTTCTAATATCATTTTTTTCTAAACTAAATAGTTTGCGCGAGAGACACTTCCAAAGTGGTAAAATGTGTCCCCCCTCTGTAACTTCTAAAATAAGAGAATAATAAAACTAAATAAAATATATAATGTACATTACCATGCAAACGTCCACCGGAAATTGGTTTGAACGAGATCTAGTAAGTAGTTATTTTTAATACGTCATAAATCGTAAACCACAATACAACTTTTATATTATGTTACTTGCTGCTACGGAACCCTTCATGGGCGAATCTGACTCGAACTTGGCCGCTTTTTATTTTAAGTCGGTTAAAGCGTGTACCTATATTCTACATGTTACTGACCTACACCATGTTTATGGGAGGTCAGGCGCCAAATTAATTCGTTTAGCAAACCACATCAAGTACTTGTAATTAAGTATTTATTAACAGGTCACACATATGACGTCTTCATCCCTAATTGGACAGACAGAGAATTCTGTTCTTGCGGCTCGAAGCAGACACGCCAAGGCACAGAAGACAGTAAGAGTATAACATACAGAACGTCATCTTCTAAGGTAGGTACGCGCAATTTACGTGCCCGTTTCCCGTCCCCGCCTCTCCCCGTTCTTGTGCCGCCGTGTGCCGCCGTGCACACGTCAATGGGTGTGTGTTCGCCCGCTCTCGCCCCTCGACCAGGCGAGAACGGGGGAAGGTGCGGGGACGGGGAACGGGGATGTATATTGCAAAGGACCTTAGGAGATTCCGTTCTGTATGTAATAAATACTCTTACTGTCTTCTGTGTTTGTAAGTTATTTTTTAGTTTTAATTAGTTATAATTTTAGTTTCTTATTTTCTTTTAATTTAATTATTACTTTTTGCTTACATTAAATCTTTATTTTATTTATACTTTATTGTACACACATATACATGTTTAAAGTACAACAGGCGGACTTAATGCTAAAAGCATTCTCTAACAGTCAAACCTTTGGGTCGATTGGAGAGTTTTATGTGGGGGTGAATATATAAAGAAAACTTAAACTAAACTAAATTTAAAAGATAACAATCACAACACATACTATAAACATACTATTATTATTATTACATATACACAATTACTTACATACATATATACCACTTCATAAAATATATACCTACATTAAAATATATACAAAAATGAATATACAAATACATAACCATAAATAAATATTATGCAATCAAGTCTGTCCTATATTTAATTGGAAGTGGAAGTGCCTAAAAACTCTAAGTTTAAAGGAGTCGCGACTAGGGGCCCTTCTAATGGATTCAGGGAGAGCATTCCAAAGTCGTACAGCAGTCACGGAGAAAGAGTTATGGAAAAAACCTGTACGGTGAGAAGGAGTGACTAGGGTAAGAGTATTTGAAGAACGCAGGGACCTTTCATGAATAGAACTTAAAAGTTGGAAACATGTTTTGAGATACTCAGGGGCCTGGGAATTATTTAAAACATTGTATAGTTGGCAGCCAATTAAGTTGCATTGAATTGTTAATTGAATCTGTCCTCAAGTGTATAAAATAAAACATAAATATAATACCTTACCAGTGTCGTTTTGCAGTTTAGTTGGATATCCTTGTAGAGGCGTATGTCCAGCAGTGGACTTCCTGTCGTTGAGTTATTATCTAGGCTTGCTAAACAGGTGTTATTTGTCCTTATTATCTCTTTTCATAAAACCAACAAAACCCATTGCATAACGTCCTTACTATTTGCATAAATAAAATGACTAAAATCAAAAGCAAGTCATGGTCAAAGAATTATAGATCCGTTACTTCTTAGAGTTCTGACACCTATACATGAGTTTGCCTAACAAATTCTGACCATATAAGGCCGTGGTCAAGGTGAGATTCTTTGAAACATTGCCCTCAAGTCGTTATGTCGTCTCAGGGTCTCACTATTCCAGACGATTCTGATAATTTTTATATTATAATAATTGTAGTGTAACAATTTTAAGGGTACATTCAGAACATAATATTGAACGACTTTCCGAAAGGAACATAACGAAATATGCTTTCCATACAAACTCGGATCAGCTGATCGGTCAACTTGTATGGTGAATCATTTTTCGCTATATAAGTAAATAAATCTTTATTTAATTTTTAAAATGTGCAATATCGCATTACTATAAGTATACAATTTTATTACAAACAGCAAGTACTTAAGTACCTACTGCTTATTGGAAGTAGTAAACATATAGCTAAAAACGGAAAAAATACAGTGTTCTGTACTAAAAACATAATATTATTTATTCCAGAGTCGGACTACTACAGCATGCCACCAGCGACCCAACTGGACCCCTACGAAAGATGCATATCGCAACCCGGTGCAGTGTACTGCTCAGCAGAGCTGGCGGCTGTGGCAGATGGCCCAAGCGAGCTGTATTCCATGATGACGGTAGGTACTTACCCAAGGTCTTACAACCAGAGATGAAAGAGATGGAAAAGCCAGAAAGCAGACCCCACGATTCACAGCATTATATATAGCTGAGGATACAACTGATGAGAGAGTTGAGTATTTACCCAACTAATGATGACCATGTCATCGTAGTAGGTGCAAGGATGACTTAGGACGTGACTGAGGGAACGATGGTCGTCACAGACTTCCTCATCTTCTTCCTTCATTAATTCCACTCTAGGTGGGGTCAGCACAGCATGCAGTTTTTTCCATTTCCCTCTATCCTTTGTCATGGTACTTGTCACCTTTTTTTTGGGCTTCCTCTGTTCTTATATCTAATATCCTTTAAATAAAGCATTCTTTAGCTGGGCATACACTATGCTATTTTATATACATTGCCTGTTTTGCATCTATTAATCAAAATTGTATAATTACCAAACCAGCAATGTATATAAAATCAGCACCAGAAGTTCAGCTAATGGATTGCCAGCGTGTTAGTAACATGCCTGTCAACAATAGCTATTTTCGCGATTTCAGAATTGGACATCATTTCACTGATTTGTTTGCTCCAATGTTTTTTGACCTGTGGTAAATACATTTAAACCTGTTCCATGTTAATCTAAGATGAAACTTCACGTTTGATTAGCTTAGCCTACTCGTGCGCAAGTCTCGTGATCTTTTGACTTACAGTAGACTTTACATTGTAACTAGATTGTTGACCGCATGGTTAGTAAACTGGCGCGGAAAAAAGGTTGTGGGCACAGCCACTCGGAAATCGGCTAATTGCAAATCGAAGACTTAGGGTTCCCGCCCACGTCAGACTTTTTGTAGGACCGATAGTCGGGCCGATTTTTTTTTTGTAGGAATTTCATAGGAATGTCAATAATTTAATTTTTAGCTTTTGCTACGAATCTGACATTAATAACAGACAGTTGGGTAAAATTAATCAACACACGAACGCATGTGTACGAACTTAGACAATTTTGCTCAAAATATATCAAGCTTCCCCGCTCTGACTAGTATGCATGTATACTATACTAGCAGTCCACCCCTGCTTCGCCCGTGGTACACACATAGCCTATGTCACTCGGGAATAGTGTAGCTTTCCAACGGTGAAAGAATTTTTTAAATCGGCCCAGTACTTTTTGAGCCTATTCATTACAAACATACAAAAAAAGGTACAAATCTTTCCTCTTTATAATATTAGTGTAGATGTACTAGTATCATTAAAGTTTATATTCTTCACAAAGAACTTTAATAAACGGGCAAGTGCGAGTTGGACTCGTACATTAAGCGTTTTTTGTATGACTTTAATTTTTAACTTTTTTTTATTTTTAGTATTTGTTGTTATAGCGGCCACAGTAATACAAAATCTGTGAAAATTTCCTATATTATTATGCCATTATAAAGATCTATTTAAAAACGCTGAAAAAAACACGTTTTTTGTATGACGACCCCCTTTAATTTTCAACTTTTTTTATTTTTAGTATTTGTTGTTATAGCGACCACAGTAATACATTATCGGTGAAAAATTTTAAGTGTCTAGCTATTACGGTTTATGAGATAGAGCCCTGTGACAGACAGACAAACGGACAGACAGAGGAGTCTCAGTAATAGGGTCCCGTTTGCACCCTTCGAGTACGGAACCCTAAAAGAGACTAGGTATTTAGTAGTTTTTGAAGGTTCTTAAGGTCGAAGCAATTCGCATGGTCACGTGCGACGACTTCGGATAATACCTGCGATAATAGCATTTAATTTAATGCGTCATTGCGCAAAAACCATTTCCTTGAACATCTAAACATTTGCGGTAAGTCGCGAAATTCTAAACAAAAGCTGTGACAAAAGTTTGACGGTCGTAAAGCCGGATGGTTAATTTATAAAGAAAAAATATTGTAAACTTTATATTACCTACTAATGACCTGTCGAAATCTGACACCATGCAGGGAAAATAAACAAATAATTCTAAGATGATAATAATAATAAGTTGAAAAATAAAACCCAACATACAGATGTTATTGATGGATGGGTGAATAGGTGTATCAATACAAAGAAGCAAAAAAGATAAAACACCTCCTAGGTATATACACTTACTCGTAATACACTTAGTAGAGTTTTGTTATATTTATTTAGCACTTATACTAATAAATGTTAAATTAATATAACTAAATTAGATTAATTTTAAGACTGTGCTTTAAAACCTGTGCAGCAAACGACTCATAATTTGTGTATTATCCGAGAAATGCCTCAGAATAGGATTAGTTTATAATAATGGCACAGAATACATAAGAGTACAAACAGATTGGAATCTCACAGCGTCTCCCACAATTTGGCGTCCCCGCACCTCTCCCCCGTTATATGTGCCCCTTATTGCACTCTAAACCATGGTTAGTTGCTAGCTAGATAATGGTCTCAAAGAGGGCGATAACGTCCCCTTCTGGGCGTGATAGTATATACATACAGTATACAGTACCTGCAATATGGTGATAAGTTGCTAGCCACATTGCCTATTAACATGATTTTAATTTTTGGCCTTTCCCTCGATGGGCTTCTGTAATCTGCGCGGGAAGAGAAGCAGCTGGCACATTCATGGAAGGATTTAAGTGATAGTATATTTACGTACGTGTATACAAAATTTTGTGACACATACATCTATTTCTGTAATTTTTGTCACATAAATAAATGAAAGCAATGTCATTAAATTAATTTAATGTTTTATTCTAGGAATACTCCGAACACTTGGCGACACATTACAATCGAACCAAACTATTTTACGGCGTCTGCATCACAACGACCTGCAAAGACTTCTACAAGCCACACTACGAGAACCTAACACGCACCCTTGAGGCATGCCTGAATAAAACTCTATGGGATGAGTACAAACTGAAGACTAGAGTAACTGAACTCTATTCTTGCAACAAATATGGAGAAACAAGATATAATATAGACGTCGCAGATGTGGTTGTAGCAGTTATTTTCTTGACAATATTCATACTTAACTTAGTCGGAAGCATTTATGAATTCTTCTGCAACTCGAGAAATATACAAGGTAATGACTTAACAATTATTTTAAACGTTTTCTAATATAAGTACTAATATTACTACTATTAGTTTCAAGGTTACGAACCGTGTAGTTCCCGATAGAGCAGAATAGGACCACTCCAAGTCTTCCCCTGGATGTCGTTGAAGGTGACTTAGAAAACACAAGCTAAACAAAGCTTATAAACATCAATAAGACATCTGAATGAGACAACCCGTCTGGTCAGCATGGAGAGTGTAGTCCAAATCCTCTGACTGATCTGGTCAACTATGGTTCTGGTAGTACAGAGAGGGTTGTGCTCCTGTAGTGGAGACTAAATAGATCTGTTGATGAATTAGTTTACTTGAACGGAATCCTCCTTACAAGGTATTAGTCCGGCATTGTTTATTGGTCCTTTGGTATTTGTTGTCATGTTTCTTAAATTGATACCGATGCTTTATTTTGGCCCTGTTTTTATTAATTTATTTTACTATTCTTTGCTCGTTTCAACCTCCGACGGAAAAGAGGGTCTGTCTGTCTGCGTCATCGTAGCTCTTAAACGAATAGACCGACCAAACGAGATATTAAGATGTGGTTTTTTCTTTCGATTTGAAAAAACCACATCTAAATATCTCGTCCTTTTCTGTCGAGGTCCTTAACTACGTTTAATGAAAATCGATTTAGCCGTTCAAAATTTATTGGGGATGAACGCTTGAAAGTCAGGGGGTTTTTAATTAGGTAGTCTGGCAATTAAACTTGTAGCTTACTGTCACGTCTTCATTCCTTAAGTACTGGATAAGCAGAGCCGAGGGTCGTAATATTCAAAAGCCACGCATTGCAACATGGACTTAAATGTGTAAAACGGGAATCAGAATGGTGCGCGGTTACTTATCCCATCCTCTTGAATATAATAGATTCTCAAGTTTACACCCATTCCCTTGACGCAATTTTGCTCATTTTAGATGACGGATGAAAGACGATTGCAAGCAGTGGAGATGAGAATGTTAAGATGGATGAGTGGAGTGACAAGAAAGGATAGAATTAAAAACGAGTATGTAAGAGGAAGTACAAAGGTAGCCCCAATAACGGAGAAGATGAGAAGCAATAGACTAAGATGGTATGGACATGTGAAGAGGAGGGAGGAGAATCATGTTACCAATAAGGTGCTTTTGGAGATTACTGGTAATAGGAACAGAGGAAGGCCTAAGAAAAGGTAAATGGATGATATGGATAAAAGGAATGTAACAAGTGCCTTGACAAAAGATAGAGGAAAATGGAAAAGACTCACATGCTGTCTCAACCCCACGTAAAGTGGGATAAGGTGAGGAAGAAGAAATCAAAATCAAATAGGCACTTTTACACGACAATAATTATAGTCTACATTACGTGTAATGTTTATTTATATCTAAATTATTTTTTTCTTTGTTCAAAAGCTACCGATACTAGCGTTTCGCAACGACCACTGCCGAGAAGAAACGCCGAAAGAAACTCATTTACACAGTATTGGTCGCCTACGCGCCAGATGGGCTTTGTCAGTTTACAAAGATATTATGCCTAATACAATGTTATCACAACATTGTATGTAGGTAAGAGTTAACTCCCTTGTATAAGTTTAATGACCTGTGCAGGAGAAGAAGCACCCGATACATACATTATCAAGTCTTGATCCCTAACGGCGGTAGACAGAGCCCAGGGCTGTAAGATAAAATCCAAAGGCCACTTTTAGAGAAATTATGGGCGTTAAGCTGGAAAAAGGAAATCAAGATATAGATGGGTTGCTAGCCGCATCGCCTATTAATATGATTCAATTTCTCGCCCATTCCCTTGTTCGGCTTTTACGATCTGCGCGGGAAGAGAAGCTGCCGATACACTTCACGTTTTTTTCTTTGCACTCAGATCTGTTGATCTGGTATTAGAATTTTATTTCAGAGCTTCTATGTTGATATACAGACGCTCTGAAAAAAACTCTGTAGGTCCTTTGTTGTTTTCCGCCTTTTCGCATTTTTTTTTTTTATTTTTTTATTTATTTGGTTCGCTAACTGGCTGAACAACACACAAATCTAAGCATATACAAATTAGAGCATATAAGTTGCCAACCTACTTGGAGCGAACACAGCATGCACATTTGATAAACAGCTCTCAGTCGTTTTAAATTAAAAATTACATTACATTACAGTTAATTATAAAATTATTCAAGTCATTATGACAAAAATTAATGCTTTTGGTCCAAAGCTGACCCTGGTTATCGATTGATGAGATAGCCATCAGTCACAAGACTAATAAATGTTGTTTTTTTTTACATTAATTATGAAATGCATGAGAAGAACTTTTAGGCGGTCGTAAACAACTTTTAAAAAACATGTTTGACTCGTTTGTTGTGAAATTTGCCCTTATAATAATTTTCAAACGCATATTTTGTAATCTTTGCCCTTACCCAAGCATGATACAATCAATTAATTAATCAATTATTGAATTTTATTTCGAAGTCATAAAGTCCAATTTAAAGTGGTACCTCTACCCACGTATTATGGTACATGTATTGCTGTAGGGCTTTTGTGTCATATGGCCAGTATTCAGTATAGAGTTCATATTGTTTCTCAATAAAGTGCATATCAAGATCAGGTTTATTGCTTTTTTATGGCTGTCGCGTTTATAAACTCTTCAAGGTCTCTGATTCAATCTCTTTTTATTCTGCATTCAACTATATTTAGGTATTTAGTACCAATCGTTTTGATTGTTTTATCGCACATAGTTAAAAAGTTCCTATATCCATATATTCCAAATAGTTCCTATATATGGCAATAATTTTAAATCTAAAATATTGTATTTATATTCTCTTTATTTATTCTTAGATTAGGTTTGATAATATTTCTATAAAAAGTAAAATATAAAAAACATAGTACAAAATATATACACATTATAAAAACCTAACCCCGCTGGCAGCGGGGCGAGGCCCAAGCTACCGGCGGTTAGGGCCGCAGAGAGAGAAACCTCCTGCCAATACGTGCCGTGTCCAGGAGTACTGCCTTCTGAATCTGACCCTTGACCCAGCCATCTAGCGAGAGAGTCTTAAGATGTTGGTCAAGACTCTTCGCTATAAGACCGTTCCCTGATACGACTATCGGGGTAATGATCGTAGAATCCACATCACACAGCAGTATTATTTGTAATTATGTATTTATTATTCTTAAGCTAGATGACATTTTTAATAACATTTCAGAAAAGAACTTCCTGATATGTTTCTCGGTGACGCATAACTGGGCGAAACTGGTGCAGCCCCCTAACCCGGCTCCTGAAATTGCCAGATTTAGGGGACTCAGTGGTATAAGGTGAGCAAACGTAACTACCAGAACAATGACCAGGTTCACAAATAAACGTGTGTCTGTGTGGCCTCGTAACTCCTAAATAAATAGACCAATTTCGATGCGATTTTTGTTATTCGAAAGCCTTGTCTATCAAGATGGTTCTTAGCAATGGTTGATGAAAAACGGTTCAGCCGTTCAAAATTTATTTGGGGAATGCCTGAAAGGTGGGGTATTAATTTGTCTTGCAAATATACTTCTTTGTGTTCTTTTTCAAAGCTTATTTTAGGGTTTCGTACCTAAAGGGTACCAACGGGACCCCATTACTGAGACTCCGCTGTCTATCCGTCGGTCCGCTCGTCTGTCAAAGGGCTCTTAAACCGTAATAGTTGAAAATAGACACATGAAGAAAGTAGAAAAGAAGAAAGAGATAAAAGAAGCAAATGGAAGAGAATTCATACTCCACCGACAAGAGCATAGCTACTACCGCCGTAGACATTGAAATCTTTCGAACCATCAAGCCAGTCCGTGACTGCAAACAATGTACTTCTTCTTCTCGAGTCAAATTGGTTTCACTGTAGCTTCAATTTCAAATCATCTTTGACCAGTATGTGACCACGGCGAACCCTCTGTCCTTAGCTTCATTAAGGACCTCTAAGGTACATGACGTAGGGCAGCTCGGAATGTACTCAAATGAAAGCTAATGGCAAAACGTCTTCTTCTTCATCTAAGCGGAATCCCGATTGCATACACAGCTGTGCTGTTTCGGAGCCCGGAGTGCGCTTCCCGCTTTTTCTCTTCTAAATATAACATGCATGTCAACGGTCACCCAAGGATGCCAAAGATCTAGCGAAGTGGAGAAGATATAGCCGTAATGGTAAAACGTACTTAATTTAAGTTTGCCCTCAGGACCCTGACGATGATGTTGGTGATCTTGGGCCACGCTTTCCTTCCATCAGCATTTACTGCAGTCAACGAATATGACTTTGAAAAGGTATGTGAAGTCAGATATTCAAAAAATCAAAATTCAAATATTTATTAAGTAATTACATATATATTAAGTAAATAGGTTTTTACACTTCAATAATTTTAGTAAGATTACGTGTAAAATTAATTATTCAAATGAAAGCTACTGATACTAGCGTTTCTCACAACGACCAGTGCTGTGTCTGTCAATTTACAAATACCTACTTATAATACAACTAGCAGTCCACCCCGGCTTCGCCCGTGGTACACACATAGCCTATGTCACTCGGGAATAGTGTAGCTTTCCAACGGTGAAAGAATTTTTTAAATCGGCCCAGTACTTTTTGAGCCTATTCATTACAAACATACAAACATACAAAAATAGGTACAAATCTTTCCGCTTTATAATATTAGTATAGATGTACTTATAATACACTCGATACGGGCGATACTAACTCTGATTTTGATCTTGACTCTGTGTGAATTTACAAAGGTTGCCATTTATATTATAAGTTATGGTGTTATTATTGATATATGTAATAATTGCTGTTCTATTGAATTAAGTATAAACCTGTAAAAATAGAATAAGTTTGGAGAATAAATAAATAAAAAATAAATAAATAAATAATACTTTTTAACATTTAATGCTTGCGAACGAGCGAACAAACATAAATAATGTAATAAGAACTACTAATTAGTCAAAAAGCGAAGCCGAGCTGACCACTCGTTTACGAGTTGTCACCAAATTGATGCATACAGAAAATAAAATGTAGGTATATTACGCGTTGATTCCCGTATGCATTAATTTAGTTATTAATAATGATGTTAAAAAGTATGTTTATGTATGTTTAAAAGTAATTAGGATGTGATGTAAAGTCAGAGTATGGTTTCCGGCTTAGGATCAGGCCACTCCACTCTTACTGTGAATATTTTGAGGCAACTAAAGCCCTAAGCACAAACTTCTAGACCACAGAAGACAGTAAGGGTATCCTTCGTAAAATGTCCTAGTGTTTCCTAGTCCGCCATTCCTGAGGTTCTGGGTTCGAACTCCAGCTAGAGCAAGATGGAAAAAGGTCTTTACCAAACTGTCCTGGGTCTTTGGTGTTATCTTTATATGTATTTATAATAAAATATTCTATCGTTGAGTTAGTATCCCATAATACTCGTACAAGTTTATTTATTTTTTATTCTCCCAGATGTACGATAGCCTGGGCCTGCAGATTTTCTTCAATGGGACCCTCATCGTGCAGACATTCTTCGTCATGTCAGGCTTCCTCATGATGATGAAGGTCTTATCTTACTCTGAGGAGCACCAGCTCACGTGGAAAATGTTGCCTCATGGCATCTTATCCCGGTGGTTGAGGTTAGTAAAATAATTATCCGTGATTTCGTGCTTCGGATGGCACGTAAAGCTGTGGTCCCGAACGTCATTTACTATCCTAGGATTGGTTCTGGTCTACCCTTTGGGTTGCGGATGTTAGACGGCCGTCGCTTTGTGTAAAAACCATAAAAACCAGTAAACTCGTCAAATCACCTAGATTAGATAGCGGACCCCGGGCTCTGAAGCGTTACCGCTGAGGATTCAACCGGGAATACGCTCGGATGATGATGAAGATAGATAGATATACAATATGTTTATTTGTTGCTATCGACACACACACACAAAGCAATAAGTAGTTGCATGTGTGTGCTGCAGCTAGACAGATATGTCAAAGCTCGGTTTTGATATGGCAATATATTGCTGAAAATTAGTGCTGTAGCCTTTTAGGTATCTGGGATCAAAAGCTAATTAAAAAAACTCTTTTGCGAGTAATTTTACTGAGAAAATAGTTTTTTTTAAATCTTTATGATGATTTATATCTAAATTATTATTATTTATTTATGTTAATATTTTATTTAAGTGTTATGTTTTTTTTCAGACTAACACCATCGTATGCGTTGATTCTAGCGTACACATCTACCTGGATGCGTTTTGGCGGGTCAGGACCATTTTGGGCGGTGCGTATGTTAACTTGCTTGGAATCAGGGCTTGTTAACGATACCAAATTCACACTAAAAATAACGTTAAATAACGATATTTTCATACAGGTATTACTGGTAACGTTTCTTCTTCTTTTCGTATCGATGGTACTTTACTTACTATATTTTGTCACTCCAGTATCGGGCCACTTCGATAGCTGTATCATTTGCGTCCATCAGGTCATCCCAAAGGGGTATCGATAATACAGTTATAAAACGTTATAATAACGTTATCAATTAACGATATTATACTTTTTTCAATACTTGTAAAGTATTATATGAATATCATACATTACATCGCGCTGGGAATCGAACCCGAGGTATCACAGACTATCAGGACATCCGTGTAGCTCTAGTAGCCTACTAGACAAACTCTCACCAAATTATTCTGTCAAATATCGAAAAGAAATACAGTCTTAACAATATCTTTTACCATTAATATCATTGAAAACGTTATCTGAGTTTATCGGTAAATGGTTGAAAAAAAACATTACCTAGCATAACGTTATCTTTGCTGATAACGTTAACGCCGTTTGACAGAATAGAGAGTATGCATGCATTTTTTTTATATTTTTATTCGATAGTCCTCGTCGAGAAATAGCCGCAAAAAATAAATCAGTGCCGAAAAACATGTATATGGTGTAGAAAATAAATATTAAAAATAGCAAGTAGATTATAACAACTAAAACACACCATTTTAAAATATGACGTCAACGTCTGCAATATCCGCTAAAGACAGAAGCTGTCAACGCATGTTTTTCTTTTTTTGGGTACTTTCGATATTGTCAGCCAGTGATGTTTGTTAAACCTCTATATAAAAGTACATACATTTCGAATGTCATCGATAGTCAAACTACATGGACGGACAGTCCAATCGAACGCACCCAAACTTGTCATTTCCTATTTGTGAACTTTGTCGTCATTTCCCTTTTGTTTGTCCAAAGTTCCCGCGTAATATTTGCATATTTTCAATAATTTATTTCTAATCCAAATAAGAGTCAATTAGAAAAATAATTAACTAAGCGTGGTAACGTATTAATAGAAATTGTAAAATAAAAATATGAGCCGGATTGGTATTACATGCATATTCCTTATTAACGTTACCAGATTTTTATCGGTATTCCAAGCCCTGCTTGGAATATCCTTTAGGCCGCGCCGTAGTAGTTTAATAACAGTGGTTTTTCAAAAACACGCACAGTATTGCAATTTGAGAACCCACCTCGCCTTAAGATTCCTATATAATTATTTTAAAAAATAATTTGTAGTGTTTAATTAGAGCAATTTTTCCAAAATACTCAATATTGTGAGCTGTGAACCTATAGCGCCTTAATTCCTGAAAATGTTTATTCTGCAGAGAGTTGTTGAGGTGGAAGTCAATGACTGCCGTAAGGACTGGATGTACAACTTGCTGTATCTGAACAACTACATTGACGGCTCGCAGTGCATGCCACAGACTTGGTAAGTTCATTTATTTATTCAAAAATGCAGAGGAAGGCCGAGAAAGAGATGGCGCGGTGACCCGATGCTTTCCAGCTTGGGTGGTCAGAGACTTATGAAAGACCTTATCTCAGCAGTGTGCATTGTCTGGCTCGCTCGCTGCTTGTTATCCTTGAGTATCCTTGCGAGGATACGCGTCAGGTCTACCTCTCGCCTCGTTCTGCTGCCTTGGTCACTCGCAGGATATTTTGTCCCTTTGGAAATAAGCGATATTCTTAAGGGCACCACAAAAGCATTTAATGTCTCAATGAACAGTGGTGGGGATTGGTTGGAAAGCTTAGATGGGACGATGTAGGTTACTTAGAAAAATAAGACCTTATTACACAGTTTTAAAAAAATGTATAGGAGGAAAAAAGGGCATCAAAATAGTTATAGGTTAACAGCGGCTTATTTTAGCCATCGAAATATAATTCTCTAGAAACCTAACGCTCCTACATTCACCGCTTTGATTCTGATTCCATTTACGCAAACAATCGAACAGTATTTACAACGAAAATCTCGAACGCACACATAGACAAAGATGCATGCGATTAGTCGCGACAAGGTCACGCGTCGTCGTCGGTCGGGTGGGGCAGTCAACGCAATGAGCGGTGAGATACAACGCGCGGATGGTACGTATTATGCAGTACGCTACGCTAAAATAAATAACCTTGTTTACTTTTTTTTTGAATAACTAATTTTCATGTCTGTATGGCTTCTACACCACTTCACGGCACATGACGGCATTTTTAATGAATCGATTATCGCAAAAACAGCAATATTCTCAAAGAAAACTTCTTGCGACGCAACCGCACGACTCGGGCGTCACAGCGAACTGTCGCGCCGCGCTGTTCATATTTTAAGCCCCGCCCGCCGCGGTACATATCGCGTGGAATGATTTTTCGGTTTTACTTATGATTCTGGAGAATTATTGTTCGTATATTTTAGTCCATCCCTCGATCAGCTTTTAGAAGCGCGGGAAGAGATGCAGCTGGTACATCCAAAGTTTTTTCTTTTCTCCCAGACCAGGAAGCGTTTTCTTCTAAGCCTTAAAAAATCGGGTTTGATTAAAAAAAATAAAGTATAATTTGGTCTCAGATATACCACGCGGACAATACGAATCTAACATATCTCTAACTAGAATCTACCAAGCCGTTTAGGCTGCAGAGCGTGCCGAAGAAATATACATAATACAGGCTGACTTTTTATCCACCTGCTTATATTTTGGAACAAGTTCAGTCCATGATACTGAACTACTTTCTATAAAAAAAGTTATTAATTTTTTTTATAGATTTTAATAACTTTTTTGACTGAACTTGTTCCAAAAATTTAGCAGGTGGATAAAAAGTCAGCCTGTATACAAAGTGGAAGTCTTCCATGTTGTATATACTCAAAAAACATTACTCTCCTTCAGTCAGGTGTCAACCACGACTGTTTATCAAGAAGGTAACATTAAAAACCTTTATTTATTTTGCAGGTATTTAGCAGCCGACATGCAGCTCCACATCTTCGGGCTGGTCCTCCTGGTTCTCTTCCAGAGCAGCACAGCCCGGAAAGCCGCGCTGGGAGGTCTACTCTTCATCGGCCTCCTTACGCCAGCCATACACACTTACGTCCAAGACCTTAACGGTGTACTCCTAGTCTCGCCAACGTAATATTTTCATTCACTTCTTCTAATCTAGGTTACCTAGTTCCCGTTGGGTAGTTTTCTGTTTTAAAATTAAAATTATTTACGTCTCCTTCAAAATTTAGACACTATGACAACTGAGAGACTCTATCTATAAGGCCTGGCGTAAACCTACGGCTTTCTTATTAGGTTTCCTGGTCAGGAATTCAGATTTGGAAACCCGAATGCTTCTTCTTACGTACAAAATGTTCAACAAAGTGCACACGTTTTTATTTATTCCGAAAGGAAATAAACCTCATGTTCAGTTTAAAATTAAAAACCCGATGGAACTGAGTTTCTAATCAGGAAACCGAATTCTGAAACCGTATGTGTGTGGCAGGCCTAAGCATGGATTGGATAGCTATGTAAGATGCCTGGCTGCTTGAAAAAACCTGACCAATGTTGGCAAGTATCATCAGCAGATCTTTTTAGTCTCCACTGCAGGAGCACAACCCTCTCTGTACTACCAGAGCCATACTTGGCAAGAATAGCCAGAGGATTTGGCCTATACTCTCCACGCTGGCCAGACGGGTTGGAGAGGTCTCACTGATGTTCATAAGCTTTGTTTAGCTTGTGTTTCTTAAGTCGCCTTCTACGACATCCACGGAAAGACTTAGAATGGACCTATTTCTACTCTGCCGGGAACCACACGGCACTATAAAATACTACTTGAATACATAGACTCTAATGCTATTGAATCTTTATGTCTTACTAGCTGTGCCCGCGACTTCGTTCGCGTGGTTGTCGGAACGTAATGTTATATAGCCTAAAGCCTTCCTCTATAAATGGACTACCCAACAAAAAAAGAATTTTTCAAATCTGACCATTAGTTCCTGAGATTAACGCGTTTAAACAAACAAACAAACAAACTCTTCCGCTTTATAATATTAGTATAGATAAGGTAAACAGAACCGTAAGACCCAAATGCCAGCTTGATGGTGGGCTTGGAAATAGAAAAGAAGATCAAAATAGTGGCTAGCCTTATCATATTCATGATTTCTCAGATTTCCGCGCATTTCCTCAATGATTTCTATTATCTATAAAAATATTTGTTTCAATGACCTCCGTGGTAATGGTTTCGATCCCCAGCCAGAGCAAATTGGAAAATGGCCTTTTTTCAATTTTCCTGGGTCTTGGGTGTTCAGCTATGTATGTATTTATCTTATATATAAAATTCTCGTGTCACAATGTTCGTTCCCGTACTCCTCCGAAACGGCTTGACCGATTATCATGAAATTTTGTGAGCATATTCAGTAGGTCTGAGAATCGGCTACTATCTATTTTTCATACCCCTAATCTACGCTGGCGAAGCCGCGGGCAAAAGCTAGTTACATAATATATATATTTTAGCTAGTTTCTCATAAAACAAGTTTAAACTTAATTTTATTAGCTTAATCAGTTTGATTTGTTCTTATACATCGACATAAATATATAAGTAAATAGATCTCGCTGTTCTTATCCTTATCTATTTTAAATATTTACACCCACAGCATAATGTCGACGTTCTTTGTGAACGATACCACATTCAACAACGTTTATAAGCGTGGCCACACCAACATCGTCAACTTCGCGTTGGGTCTCATCACCGGCTGGCTCGTCCACAACTGGCAGAAGAAGCAAGTCGACGAGACAAGCTTCAAGGTATTTGTTAAGAATGATTTTACGGCTAGTTTGTCATTTCTTTATTCCGAACAAGTTTCCATCAAAGTTTGGTGTGATTGCTTCAAGGATAAAGAAGAAGACCAAGAATTAACTTAACCCTTTTTTGCAGAAATATCGCTATTTGGTATGGATGCTGTGGCCGGCGATGCTGACGATCGTGGATATGGGCACCGTGTTCTACCTGGACCGGCCGCGACCACCTATTCTCTTTAGAGCTATGTACGCCTCCCTGGTGAAAGTCAGCTTTGGGTTGTGCCAGGTCTTCCTTATTGTTGGCATGGTCTTCAAAGTTGAAGGTAAACATAAAAACAATAAAGAGGTCAGGGATAAATTTTTCCTGCTGATCTCTCTTTTTTATCTGCTGATACATATTATATTTTCTACTTCACCTCAGCACGTTCCCAGTTGCTTCCTTCAGAGCCCGTGGTGCGCCTTTCCGCTTTGTCTTCTCTAAATATAGTATACATGCCATTGTCACCAAAGGATGCCAAAGACCTAGCGAAGTGGAGAATAAATAGACGAAACAGTTTAAATGATTTGGCTATAGCTGTGAGCTATAGTTTTATAACCGACTGCCTGCCTGAATATACAGGATTACTGGTAAGTCGATCTACAGCCGAGGTGTTAGATATTGCCAAAAACTCGTTTTCATCCCCTTACTGTTGCCTCAACAAAAGTTAATCGTTTTAGGGATAATCGACATTTTAAATTATTTCAGAAAAATCCACTGTAACTGAGATTTTGGACTGTAATTTTTATTTCTCAGCATTTCCGCCTAGTGGTTTTGATGTTTTTGTGTAAAAAGATGTAAAATTATCGGAACTTTATTAAGACAGAGCATAATTACAGATTTATACCGTGGCATCCTGGAATGGAAAGGCTGGTCGGTGCTGGCGCGGCTGTCGTACTGCGCGTACCTCCTACACATCATTTTCGTCAGGACTCTGGGAGGCCTGAAGACTACACTCACGCATGTGTCATTCTTGCAAATCGTTAGTAAACATACAAATGTCTTAGATATTTTTTTTTTCATTTACTTATATTTTTCTAATGTGTAATATAACCACAGAATAAATATGGTATAACTGTCCAAATCGATAGAAGCGGAAATGAATACAACCGGGTTATCTTGGCCTAAAGTGAAGCGCGTTGGTCAAGCCAGAACGAAATGGAAAAGTACTGTAGCGGCCCTCTGCCCTATCCAATGACATGGGGCGATGTCAAGTTACTGGTCAATAGGCTAACTCTGGCAATTTTTTTAGACGGCCTAAAGGCATCTAGCATATTTTGGCGATTGCTATTAAAATAATACAAGGCTTATGGTTTGGTCTTAATTGGATTTGTTTTTAGTGCCCACCCTGAGCGTGGTTCACCCTTGTTTCACACACGCAGTGCCAATCTTCATTCCTCACGGGGTAAACAGAGTCAAGGGTCCCGAAATCCAAAGACTACGCTTAGCAAGATGATGGGCCTAAGATAGGAAACGGAAAACATAAGTTGTAAATGGCGGCCAGCGGCCACGTACCGGCAAGCGGAGCGTAGGACACCCACCTACTAGGTGGCCGGACGATCTGAGCAAGGTTGCAGAAAAACGCTGGATGCAGGCCGCTTTCGATCGGTAGTTTTGGAAATCCTTGGGGGAGGCCTATGTCCAGCGGTGGACTTCCTGTGGCTGATATGATGTAATTGTTAATAATATTTGATATCTCCCCAGAACATAGAAGTGTATGGCGTGATCTGCCTGACACTCCTCATGTCCGTGCCTTTGTGGCTGCTTGTGGAATCCCCGCTGTCGCAGGTGGTCAGCAGGCTGGTGGGGAAGAAGGAGCAGCCGTCGAAGACTGAAGTCAACATGAATGGGACGGAAAAGAAGAGAGCTTCGTGATACCTACTCAACTACTGACATACAATACCCGGCACAAAAGTTGACCCAAAATGGCGGCTCTGCGCAGGTATAATTAGAGGGAAAAGTGTGCGCAGTGACCGCCATTTTGGGTCAACTTATGTGCCGGGTATTGTACTATAATTAATTAATTTAAAATGGTTGACTCCTGACACTCGCCCTGAAGGAAATTATCGAAACTTGGTCGGCCTTTTTCGACTATATTACGTGAGTCATCATCTGAGCGTATTCACGGTTGCATCCTCAGTGGTAACGCTTCAGAGCTCGGGGGCACACCAGCTTGTTTAAGTTTTCATATCTTTTTTTTTTTCATTTTTTTTTTTTTATGGAAAGTTATTCATTATCATGGACTGAACTTACTCCAAAAATTGGATTGCTGGATAAAAAGCCACCTAAATCTGGATATATACTTGCGATCCATGGGAATAGTTGTTCAATGTCATGTACTAAATTCCCCCAAAAACAGTTTTAGTTTATTTTCATAATAAAAGCGAAATAAGTATAATTAACAATATTATTGGTCATTGAAGTAGGTATTTGTCTGTGCTTATCAATCAACCATGGTTATGGAAAGGAATTTATATATATATTAGTCAAATATTAGTGTTGTAATGTAAACTAATTTAGCGTGGTAGTGATTAAATGAAAAAATTGTAATAAATTTCTAGATGATTCCCTTGATCAGCGTCAAGAGGAGCAGCTGGTACCTACCTATGTTTTTTTTATTTTCTCCCAAAACAATACGGAATAATCTAAATAATTTATATAATTTTGTAAATAGCAGTTTTGGTAAGTTAAAAATTATAAATGGCATGTGTTATTAAACATGCCATTTATAATTTTTAATTAGTTCAGCAGTTAAAACTAAGCAGTAAAGTAACAAAAATGAATAATAAAAAATAATGAACTGGATCAGTGAATATATAATTGAGCAGGAAAATAATTAAATGGGCGGTAAAAAAAATTGAACGAGCGGTTCTATATATAGGTTTTCCCTAACCTAGTTAAATGGATAAAACCGACCTAGCACAGCATAGTCGCAGTTCTAACCTAACCTAACCTATAGGTTTTCCCTAACCTAGTAAAATGAATAGAACTAGTAATATGATAAAATAACCGACTAATTGATTTTTTATTACCTACTGTTCATGTTTTACTGTCGCAATAATTAATCAACCGCCATTAAATTAAATAACTGCTCAATATGTTTTCTGACTGATCACAATAACATCTCGAATATTTAAATAACAGCTCAAAAAACTAGTTTCCATTTTTAAATAAGCCATTTTAAATAAATTTTTCAATAAAATTATGTGTTTCATAACGTGCGCTGGTTAGTTAAAACTGCATTTTACACAAAAGAAAATCGACAATATCTTGTGTAAAGTTATACAGTATTACCTGTCTTTGTTCCTTACATTATCATCTGGTCATTTTTAGTCTCCACTGCAGGAGCATGACCCTCTATTAGTATAGAGGGTCATGCTGCTCTGGCCAAGTATGACTCTGGTAATCCAGAGCCATACTTGGCCAGAGCAGCCAGAGGATTTGGCCTACACTCTCCACGCCTGACGGATTGGAGAGGTCTGATGTTTATAAGCTTTGTTTAGCTTGTGTTTCCTAAGTCACCTTCTACGACATTCACGGTAAGACATGGAGTGGTCCTATTCTACATTACCAGAAACTACACAGCTAAATGGCTTCTTACGGGTGAACTTACCTAAGGATTGCAAGACCCAGAAGCAATATGTCATTGTCTTTTGTCGTACCTACTTATATCTACTATATATATTGTACCTATTGTATTAAATATTTAATTTTAATCTCATAGCGTATTAAATACTCACGGATTTAAAAATATATTTTATAATAATTAGATAAGTACCTACCTAGATAATAAAATTAGTGACTAAAGCAGAAATAACCTAATATTCCTATTAATGTTAGAAACTACTTATATAAATGCGTGTAAATGTTCACTAAAATTATTATTATTTAATTGTCTAATATAAATAAATGAAATTTATTAAAAAATATAATTTAATTTGTAGAATTCAATAGATCTATCGAATATACTTCAAATTTATAATTTTTAATTGTTTCATAACTCTAGTACTTAGTTGTAAATAGTTTATTTATTTTTACATGTTATTTTGTAAAATAAAAGGATGTGGTTTTCTCAAAACAATTAATTTATTTTTCAGTCCAACTAGTTTTACCTATTTATCTATATTTATTTACAAACAAGCAAAAGAAATACCTACTTATTTTAAGATCCCCTTTCCCCCTTTTAAGCCAAAAGCTTTTACATTTTCAGATATTTTTATGAATATCGTCTAGCTTCACATTTATTTAGGTATTTACATTTGGTACTTACTTCTTTATATCACAATACTTAAAAGGTACCTTATATAACCTATATTTATTGATTATTACATACACACATGTTTTCATATACTTAGGTTCATACATAAATAACGTCTGACAAAATATACTGAAACTATTTAAAGGTTGGATTCAAACCATGATACTGAACAACTTTCCCCAGCGAACATATCGAAATATGAAAAATATTTTATGTCTTCATACAAACTTGAATCAGCTGATCGGTATTGTATGAGAGGCTAATTTGTTTTTCTTTTTTCGATATATGTTGCTTGGGGAAAGTTGTTCAGTATCATGGACTGAATTCCCCTAATTTTTTTTTCTAGCCTGTTTGTGTTATGTCCCACTGCTGAGCAAAGGCCCCCCCCCTTCCTCTTCCACTCGTCTCTATTCTCTGCTATCTCTTGCCAATTATTGGCATAACTATCGAGGTCATCCCGCCATCTCTTCCTCCTCGGTCTGCCTCTGCTCCGACGGCCATCCAGCAGCCAGAACGTAGCTAACTTCGCCCATCTTCCCGGGACCATTCGACAAACGTGCCCAGCCAGTTCCACTTCAGACTGGCAATTTTTACTCCTACATCTGCAATTTGAGTTTGAGAACGCAGCTCTGTGTTTCGCACCTTATCTATAAGACGTAGTCCCAGTATGCTGCATTCCATTGCTCTTTGGCAGACCTTGAGTTTGGACTTTTGGGTCACAGTCAAAGACCACGTGTGTGAGCCGTAGGATAGGATTGGCAGGATGCACAAGTCGAGGATCTTTCGTTTTAACGTGATTGGAAGGTTACCTTTCGTTCTCTCATGGACCAGTAGCTCCTAAAACAGTTTCAGTATATTTTATTAGACTCTGTATATATATCTACCTTATCTATATATATATATATGTATATATATATATATATATATATATATATATATATATATATATTCCTAATCCATTGAATATCAGCAAGACAATTCATATTTGGAAACATTTTAGTGTAATCTTTTTAAACTTTAGTTTTATAATCGATGCATAATTTTTGGAAGAACTACTATCTAACTGTATATAAGTACTAAAAATTAATATTTACATGTAAATATTTTATCTAACTCATTGACATTCTGATATCACTTAGGATTAAGCAAAGGAATATGTTTAATATTACTTATTTATAGATAATGTATGATATTTTTTCAAAACAAAAAAACCGACTTCAATACCAGTGAAGTGACAGTCACAGAATAGCTAAATTGAGATAAGCAGTGCCTTTGTACTACTTTTTGTTTATGTATTCTTTGTATATATTGTCCGTGTACATAAATTGGTAAATAAATAAAATAATAAATAAATTGTATACTTAGACGATATATTTTTCAGTTATTTCTGTTTATAAACCAAACTACTTAATCAATTTTGATAAACTTTGTATGGGACCCCCGGGAAAGTATACCCTTTCAAGGCGTCTTCGAGAAATCGGGGAACATTCATAAAAAACATATAAGGTTCTGACGAATTGATAACCTCCTCCTTTTTTTTAAGTCGGTTAAAAACTAAAGATATATTTGGTCTCAGGTATCTTGTTAATTGACTACACAAATGCATAGTCAATCTCTAAATATATAGATATGGTTTAACCAATCAGTAATATCTATTGATATTGTACTTATATGCTTTTGTGTAAAATCAATTAACAAGATACCTGAGACCATATATCTTTAATTTCTCTGAAAGTATAATGATTACAATGACTAATTTATTTACAAAATGTACACTACCGAATTCTATTATTAAAATACCACGCATACCCATAAATACCACCTAGTAAATATATAGTCAATGCATACCACACAATCTTTCTCAACTTTTAGTAAAAAGCTCTGCTATTAAATATATAGACTTAGATACTTTAGGCCTCGTTCAGGGAGACGCGGGCGTCAGACGGCGCAGCGCGCAGAGCGGGCTGCTTGGCGTCAAGCGATTTCCCGTTCATGGAGAGGCGGCGCCGGTCGCTGCCTGCCTCATGTACTCGCAAAGAAAAGCATAGGGTAACTAGTAGTTTCGTTTATGAAGGAGCACTTTACCCGCCGCCCGTCGCTTCATCCACCACATGCGATGCTACAATTCAAACAAACGCGTCTAAAAACGCTTCTCTTTAAACGCTCTGTACATCGCCATATGTTTTTTATTTCCAGCGACTCGTTCAGCGGTACGCGTCGCCTGACGTCCGGGCGTCCCATCATATCATCATCATCATATCAGCCACAGGAAGTCCACTGCTGGACATAGGCCTCCCCCAAGGATTTCCAAAACGACCGATCTGAAGAGGCCTGCATCCAGCGTTTTCCTGCAACCTTCTCAGGTCGTCTGACCACTTATATAGCAGGTGGGTGTTCTACGCTGCGCGCCCCGGTACGTGGCCGCCATTTGAGAACCTTTCTGCCCCATCGACCATCGGTTCTTCGCGCATGACGTCTAGCGTCTCCGTAAACGAGGCCTTAGTGCCGCTTCTTAAGCGCGAGTGCAGGAGAAACAGCTACAAACTGCACTGCAGCGTTTTCTCCAACGGCATCAATTTAGAAATTCCAATGAAGTGCAAAATACAACAACTTAAATCTAAGTTCTCTCATACTCATCATCATCAACAGGAAGTCCACTGCTGGACATAGGTCTCCTTTAAAGATTTTGGAAAATTACTCATTGACCTCCCCAAAATGACTCGAAGCGAACATCAGCTTCTCTTGATATAGGTCTTATTCTAAACTTCATTTCGTCTCCGGATATGGGCTAGAAGATCCATAGGCTTCAGTACTGGTAAAGATGGTCTCGGTGACGGCGTGGCAGGCGGTGGTGGACGCTCAGAGGTGGTCAGAGCCTTCCACAGCTCGATGGCGGGTAGCTCGATTAGCAGGCAGACCGGAATCGCGATCAGGTATGACAGGACCGATATAGTAATTAAGAGCGATATCTGAAAAAATATTGCTCGTTTTCATAAAGGAAAGTTTTATTACAATGCGTTTTGTATAAGAAGATCTGTTATAAGTGGTTCCCGGGCTCCGCATCATTATACCTATGGATGAAACTGGGGAGGCACATATGTGAAGAGATCAGTTGAAATTTTTAAGATCCACAAGATCCCATATAATATACGTTAAACACTTGTAAAAGCGCATGCAGTAAAAAAAAATGTCTGATGATAGGTATGGCAAAATGTTTGATTTGAGCTTTTTTATTTATCATCATTTGTATAAAAATTTTACATTTTCTGCCTGGCCGGGAAGTGGCTTTTTACGCACGAGTAGAGAAGAGAATTTTGGCCCGAGAGGACAAAGAACCAAAGAGCTATAATGTACCTTTCCCAAATATCTCTGCAAAGAACAATAACCCATAGAGGCAAAGGATGTTAAAGTTATTTTTTTTCTTTCTGACTCACCATAGAATAAATAGAAACATGTCCAAGCTGCGTGTTGCCAGCCAGTGTCAGCCGAAGAACCATAAAGTGAATGACGAACACGCAGTAGGACAGCCTGCCGAGCGTGTGGAAGCCGCGCCACTCGAACAGGTCCCGGAGAACAGCTTAAACAAAAGAGAAAATAAGTTCAACCTTTTAAAATAAACGGGCAAGTGCGAGTATGACTCGTACATGAAGGGTTCCGTACCACCGTACAATGTTTTAAAACGCTGAAGAAACACGTTTCTTGTATGATTTTCCCTTTAATTTTTAACTTTATTTTATTTTTAGTATTTGTTATTATTGTGGTCATAGTAATACTTAATTGGTGAAAATTTTAAGTATCTAGTTAATGCCATTATAAAGATCAAGTTAAAAACGCTGAAAAAAACACGTTTCTTGTATGACGACCCCCTTTAATTTTAATGCGGCCATAGTAATATATAATTGGTGAGAATTTCAAGTGTCTAGCTATTACGGTTCAAGAGATAGAGCCATGTGACAGACGGACAGACAGTCCCGACAGTAATAGGGTCCCGTTTGCACCCTTTGGGTACGGAACCCTAAAATCATAATCTTCTACTGTGACTAAATTAAAATCGATAGTGATCAAACTTATCCATGTATTCTTTTCAACTCAATAACGACAGCAAGTTCTGAAAATTCATGAAAATAAATTTATTAGAATATGCCTTGAAAGCTTTAAACACATTAAAGCACACAGCTACGGTGGTGCGATCTAAGGCCGCATACAGCTGACCCATCTTTAAGGCTGGTCGTCTGACAGGAATACAGAAGTAATAGGAACACAGGTAATAATAGAAGCGGGAGACTGAATCAGAACTACTTCCCCTAGCACCGGCTGAAGCAAACCAGCTAGACTTTAAAGATTATAGCTTCGATGGTACGGCCTAAGGCCACATATAGTGCGCTGGCCCATCTTGGAGGCTGGTCGTCGGACAGGAACACAGCAAGTAGAAGAGGCTGATTATGAAGAGGAGGTTGAACAACGAATACTTACACTTGCAACGGCTAAAGCAACCCAGCATAAAGATATTGAAGCAGACAGCCACGATGGTGCGATCTAAGGCGGCATACAGTGCGCCAGCCCATCTTGGAGGCTCGTCGTCTGACAGGAACACAGCTCCGATGAACACCACGATAGACGCCAGCGTGATGGCCAGGTGGAAGAACAGGTTGAATAACTGTAAAGGTAAATAATAAAGATAGTTAATGGATTGTCTCACAAGAAAAAACGTAATGTATTTGCGGCTTAATGGATCGCCGTGGTCACATATCAAAGATGATTTGAAATTGAAGCTACAGTGAAACCATTCCGACTCGACAAGAAGAAAAATGCGCGCGCAGGTCGTAAAAGAAAAGATTACTGATATTTTTCAAAACAAAAAAACACAAATATTCAAACAATTGTATACTTACACGACATATTTTATTGTTATTTTAGTTGAAAAAGAAACCACACAACCGATTTAAATAAGTTTTCTATGGGACCACCTGAAAAGTATACCATTTCAAACAGAATAAGAATTTTCCAAAAAAGTTCAGGTGTCTTCGAGTAATCGGGGAACATACATAAAAAAAAGATTCTGATGAATTGATAACGTCCTCCTTTTTTTTTGAAGTGGGTTAAAAATGTAAAGATAGAAGAGCAATAATAGAACTTTCCGCGTCGAGAAGCAGGGCAGAATACACTTGCTCACCATCCTTTTCCTCTTCCACGGTTGTCAGAAGTAGGGGCACCCCTTGCGACAGACAACCGTGGTAGAGGAAAAGCGTAAAGGAGGTGTAGGTGACAGAGAATGGACAGCAGCGTTTTTGATGCCTCGACTTTATATTCACCACATTTACCTCTAGATTTGCACTGTCAGAAATTATTTCAGAATTATCATTTTCAGATAAAGAGCCAGTATAATCAACTTTGCCGTGTGGTTCCCGGCAGAGTAGAATAGGTCCACTTCAAGTCTTCCTGTGGATGTCGCAGAAAGCGACTTAGGAAACACAAGCTAAACAAAGCTTATAAACATTAATGAGACCTCTCAAACCTGTTTGGCCAGCGTGGAGAGTGTAGACCAAATCCTCTGGCTACTCTGGCTAATATATGGCTCTGGTAGTACAGAAAGGGTCGTGCTCCTGCAGTGGAGACTAAACAGATCTGATGATGATGATGATAATCAACTTTATACCTTGTTCTGGTTTAACTTGACTCCTTGAACCTGTGTGTGGTGGAGGATGAACGCCGTGGCGATGCCGCCGACGTAGCCCATCAGGTTCATCCAGCTCGGCAGGTACAGCATCGTCAGGGTCTTGTTGCCGAGGAACATCTGTCGCAGGGTTCTGAGACATGTCATCAAAATTTTATTTTTCCTACGGTGGATTTACCTCAACGAAGCCCGATTAGGCAATTTCCAAAAGTGCCCAACTCCAGAAATCCCCTGGTTCCTGAGTTCCCAAGTCTCCGACTCCCCAAGTACCCAAGTCCCAAAGCTATCCCAGTAGCCAATGCAGAGGCTACCATCAGTGCGCCCAGTAAATATTTTTCTAGACGGGGCAAATTTGATTATGCCTATTCCGCCAATTGTAAGACAATTTCATTGTTAAACAATAAAGTTTAAAAATAAATAAATAAATAAATATTCCACCAGTATATGCCTACAGCAAAGGTGGGGGATAGATTTACAATCAGAATGCTTTAATTTTTAAAAATAAAAATTCACCCCCTCCCCCCCTCTTTACCCTCCTAGATCAGGAAACAGCTGCCTTGCGGAAAGGAACAAAATGTGTTCATGATATCTGTATAACTTACTCAGGCGACTGTCCCGTTACGATAGGCTTAATGTCATAGAAGTACGACACCATCCCAGCTGCCATTGCAGAGGCTACCACCAGCCCACCCAGCACTGGCACAGCTGCCTTGCGGAAGTGGGCCAGGAACAGCATCACGATGAGGCCGAGGATGTGGAGCTGAAAGTCTGCTGCTAGGTACCTGCAGAAAGGAAGTCAAATGATTGTTGAAACATCTTTTCTCTTCTTAGTCGCATTCCTCTATACTGGTGATTCTGATATTAAATGAAAATAGGTTTGTATGCCAATGCAATAACCGACACTTTCCCCCGTTTCGCTACTCTACTCCCCTCTTTTGGAATTGTTTTTGCAACATCTTGTGTAGAATGCAGTCCTTAGTATGCCTCTTAAATTTAATTTAAATCCATCAATAAATCAAGCTACAGCACAGTTCCCCCATTTCCCTCTATTTCTCCCCCAATAAAAAATCGCGATCGACTAAAATATTTAAATAAATCAAGAAACATGTGAGCCAATTTTCGTGAAGGGCCCAGTCCTTATTTTTAATAACTTTGACTGCTTTTTCGGAGCTGATTGGAGCCAAACTATCTTAGTAACAATATGTCAAGATATGTTAAATTTAAGTTTATTTAAGTATTAAAAAAGTGAATGAGACAATTTATTGATTTTCATTGTAATAGTTTGTTTATTTTCAAATAACCAATAAATGAGACTTGTTTCGATTTTTTGCGGTGTGCGACGTTCACATCATTGTTGTTTACACGGAATTTAAAACATGAAGTTGTGTATAAATTACAGAGAAATAAAGACAAAGGAAAATACTAAAAAGTGAATGAGAAGAATTTAATTTAAAAAAAATCATTCAAAAACTTAGTTAAAAAGGTTAAACTTTAAAGAAAATATAAGCGAATACGTCGTCGGATTTCTTGCGCATACGACTGAGTAAAAAAATAAAAAATACACATATATGAAGATTGATTCATGCTTAAACACGTACAATAAATAAATAAAAATAATTTGTCTTTTGTAAAAAGATAGAAAAATTTAAAGTTCTCCGAAATTCTCAAATAAATATGAGGACGAAAACGCTGATAAGGCAGACCGCTCGCTGCGCTTCTGAATTCGTCTAAATTCGTCTCCATGGTGCTTGTACAATACAGCGCAATGCGTATGTGTAGATAGAAAATATAGATTCGGGTGTTCAATCAAAAATTCCCACGGTCGTAGACTGCAGTCTTCAAAGGCACTCAAGTTTCAAGAACAGACAGACGAACAAAAGTATTTTTTCCAATCTCGAAACTGAGACGCTTTGCTCGCTAGATCAACTATATAAGTATTAAGTATATGCCAACCATTTCTACTCGACAAGAAGACACTATCCACAGGAAGAAATATAGAGGTATTTAGGCCTACCTAAATACCTCTATATTTCTTGGACCTATCCTTTCCATCATGAGATGTCTTGTCTTTTATTTTACCATGTATGTCCCATGCAGAACTTCCCCATCTCCAAATGGTTGTGCACGTAGAGTATATGGTACCACCAGCGCTCTGCGCACTCGTGGGACTCGCGCATCACCACCCATGACCATTGGGGCCCGGAGCCCAGCAGTGGGAACCACGAGATTGTGAACCAGAGTGCGAAGCCGGCCACGGGAGTCATCCTGGGGAGGTTTAAAAAGTCTTTCAGCTTTAACAACAAAATTCTGACAGCTAATAAAATTTACAGAAGTGACTTAAAGTGTATAGCTGCTTTCGTTTCTTTTTTTAGGTGATCATAGTATATAGTTACTGTAGTAAAGCATTAAAAATGTATACCAAGATTAACATTTACAAAGGTTACAAAGATTTTTTCAATTACTAATTTCCAAATCTAAAGTTTGTATTGAATAGGTCTGCTAGACCTGTACCTTAGAATAATGAACTTGGCCTATGATTATTCGCAAGTTTCTTATAGATGTAACAAATGTGATTTAGGATATTAACTAGGTATATAATAAGGTATCTTGCTCACTGAAAATGTTGCTTCTAGCTTTTAAGAAAAGTTAGTTATAGAGGCAGAAAATTAATATAAATATTAACTTACAGAAAGGTAACTCGCAAAGTCCCCCGCAATTTGCGTCCCCGAATCTCTACCCCGTTCTCGGGTGCGTTTGATAGCTCAGAACACTGACAGTCACACATTCACGTGCGCACGGATGTATGGTTTTGTATGTAGCGCCATACTTGTGACAGAGGTATGCTTCGGCTGTGCCATGATGAAAGATGAAAGAAAAAAAACACATTTTGAATAGCTTACCTAATATATCTGTTGAAGATGCCCATGATACACTTGAGTAGCGTGATAGGCTTCGTGTCCATGGTGACGAGGACGGCGTAAGCGGTGAGGAATCCTGACATGGAGAAGAAGGCTTGCAGCCAGAGAGGCGAGTTGAGTACCGCCTGCCAGCCGAACTGGTCGTACATCTGCGTTGGAATATACAATGTGGAGTCACTCAATCTATGGACCACCTTTTCATGTCATGTCAACTTCCCGACTTTTTTCAAAGGCCAAATTGAATGAAGGCCAAATGAACGACAAGGCGGTCGACGTGGCTAAGCCACATAACAATAGGTTATGATCGATTCCCTTCCAGCAACATCACTGAAGGGCAACTTCTTAAAACGGCAACTTCTCGTAAGGGCAAAGGCACAGTCAAAACAAATGGGGTAGATAATCATTTTACTTTATTTTAACAAATAATATGAAGATTCCTTTTTTTTCAAACTTTAAATGGCGTTCTCATAAGAAAAGGTTGACTTCTGGTTTTAAGATTTTTTTTACTCTCTTGAAGTTCTGATTAAACAAAGGTATTTGAGTTGACGTGGAACATAAAACGCCTCAATATCAAGAAACTTTGCCCGCTTCGCTCGCTTGTTGAAAATCTACTCAATAGCTCGATACCGAATTACTTCGAGAAGCATGGTTCTTAACTGTTGGGATTATTCTTTTTTACCTTTTCGATAAATTGTGGATTATCAGTAAAGGAGTAGATATTGATGAAAAGAACGTGGGAGAAGATGACGCACTGCATACCCAGCACTCTGAAACAGGGAAATAACACAAACGAGACCAATTATAACGAAATCACTCTTAATACATCATTAGATAGAAACTTTTATTTGTATCTCCTTTGGATTCGCGGGTCTGTTCACCCCGGTCCTTTGGGAGGCTTGCGTGGGAATACAGATCCAACACGTAGGCCTCTACGTGTGACCTTTGGAGAAGTTGATGTAAGTACCTAATGTGGCGTTCCCGCCAAAACCCATTTTTGGATATACCAATGAAAGATATACCCTAGAATAGGTTTCGGAAGGAGAAGGATCTATTGCAACGAAATGAAAAGATTTATTGGGTTATAGAGTGGGTTAGGTGGGATTCATATTGGGCTATTGCAATTGGGACTCCAGCACTTGCCGTATGATTATTGACTATATTTGTGGCAGGTGGTGGCTTTTATTTATTTACCAGTATATGTACACGGAAAATGTATAGAAATGAATAGAATACATGACCTCTTCCAGAAGACCTTTATGAGGAGATGTTTATGTAAGAAAATAAAATATTTCATTTTTTCGTACAAGCTTTTGTTGTGAGAGCCCAAACTCGATGAGGTTGCATCGTTTTATTACAGTGTTCCTAGCTATAACCACTTTCTGGCTCCATCAGCAGATCAGCTTCTTGTTATAATAATATTGCATTGTCATCTGATTTACATTAGCGTACAACATCTCATATCTCAATCGGAAACCGGGTAGTGGTTCTTTAACTTGCAAGATTTGACCCAAACAAATGAACAACAACAAACAGGGCAAGAAGCTTGTAATAATCAATCTGACACCTGTGTTGGCCACATATACACAACATAATTAAATTTTAAACAAAAAAAACAACCGACTTCATTTTTTTTTTTAGGAATTACTTCCATATCTCCAAGTTTCTTCATTATGTCTTCACCAAATTAAAATGGGACCAATTTAGTCGTAAAGGCTTTCAAATAAAAAAACAATCATCAAAATCGGTTCACAATTGGCGAAGATGACGCGTAACAAACATACAAAAAAAATAAAAAAACACACATTAATAACCTCCTGCTTTTTTGAAGTCGGTAAAAAAAACAAACAAGAAACTATTTACCTGATACCTTCAATGGCTGTGAGGTCTTTCATCCGGTCGTCACTCCTTGGCTTCGATCGGTCGTATGTCAGAATAGACCAGTTACGTTTCATGGAGAAAGCCAGGAAGTACTTGTTACCTGCGAACAAAAATGGGAGCTTCTTTGAACTTTAGTATGGAGGTAGGGGTTTGGGGGTCAAAAATCGATCTAGCTAGGTTTAATTTTTATAGAACCTCTTTTACTTCGTGTTATTCATCGTGCGAAGCTCGGTCGCCCACGTACTATGTTATACGAGTACGTAATTCAAAAACATTAAATAGTCGTCCAATGTTAATTGAAGCAAGAAATTATTTGTATGGTAGACGTTTTGTTTAGACCATTCAAGTCATCTATTGCTTTAATTTAATTGTACGCAGCAGGCAAGAAACTTGCAGTATGTAGATAAATAGGCCTTTAGATTTAGATATATTTCAGTTTTAAATAACGCAAAGTACAAGGGCCTTTAATATGTTTGCCACTACAAAAACTCTAATGCCATCAACCAATCAACGTTATTATGTATGCGTCAATATTGCTGATGTACAATAAAGGATTTCAATAAATAAATAAAAATCTAGTATTTTGTTTAGCCATTATTTAATTTTTTTATTTGGTTAGCTTAATTAACAAGGAATGAAGATTAATATAGCAATAAGTACCTACCTGTAAAAAATGTTTCTTGCATGTTGTTCAAAAAAGTACCTGACTATACTCAAGTTATTTTATTCAGTTATTTCGTTCAAAATCTCGTACATTTACAAGTCACAAATTTCAGATTTATATGTACTTGGTGACCTTCCAACTGAAGTCATTATTATCTATTTACAATACAAAACACTATTATCAGTGTATGTAATCGTGACAACGTTGACTCTTGACTCAAATATCAGACAAATAAAGTGAATAAACTAAAGGATTTCGCTTAGTTGCTTCTTAGAGTTACGGACATCAACAATGAAGGTTGTGATAACTGGTGCCGCCGGCTTTCTGGGCTCTCGCATTGCTGATGCACTTCTCAAACCTGATTCTCCAATTCCAGTGAAGAAACTTATCCTAGTTGATGTTATACTACCAACCAGACGCAATGACCCACGAGTTACTGTTCTCGCTATCGACTTGACATCGCCAGAGCTGGCCCAAAACCTCATCGAGCCAGACTGCGACATCTTCTTTCATCTCGCAGCTATCGTCAGTGGTCAAGCTGAAGCAGACTTCAATCTTGGAATGGCTGTGAACTTCGACGCTACTCGGTCTCTCCTTGAAGCCGCAAGAAAGAAGGTCCCATCTTTAAAATTCATATTCACTAGCTCCTGTGGCGTATATGGAGGAGATCTTCCGAAAACTGTGACTGATATGACCGCTTGCCAGCCTGAAACATCTTATGGAATGCAGAAGGCTATGTGTGAACTGCTTATCAATGATTATTCGAGGAAGAAGTTCTTAGATGGCCGATTTGTGAGACTGCCAACGATTTGCATCAGACCTGGTGCTGCCAACAAAGCTATGACTTCGTTCGTCAGTGGAATTGTCAGGGAGCCTCTGAATGGAGAAGTTTCTATCTGTCCAGTTAATAAAGAACAAAAAGTATGGATCTCAAGTCCCACTAAGATTGTAAAGAATATTATTCACGCAGCGTTAGTTCCTGCAAGTTCTTTGGGGTCATGGCGAGGAATTAATTTGCCAGGGTTCTGCGTGTCTGTGGACGAGATACTGACAGCTTTGAAGAAGGTCGCTGGAGAGAAGGTGTTGTCTTTGGTGCGGTTTGAGAAGGATGCAGAGATCAGCCGCATGCTGGCGTCTCTGCCCGTAGACTTCGACAACTCGCATGCCCTCAACCTTGGATGTGAAGTGGACACAAACTTCGCTGACGTCATCAAAGCGTACATTTGTGACGATTTGAAAAGAGCTATTTAAAAATACTTAAAAAATTAGGCGTTGCCTTCACAGGCGAGAGAATCCAGACGAGTTGACATAAATCAGTGAATCAGCTCGCCGCGATACTATCGCCGTGTGGAGATTGGTTCAATAAGTTATATAGAAATAGGTACCTAACACTACAGTACCTACTATCTTCGCAATGAATGCTCCTGTGGAGGCACTGCTTTATGAAGGTATTTTGATGTTTCAAATTGAAACTATGCTACAAAGTTTACAGAGAGATTTTATTGTTTTTGCAGTACTGCCTTATTTATTATCCTTATCTCTAAGTATATATTATGTGACTTATCAAAAAACGTTGTAGATTTTATAAGAGTAATAACTATTACCTAATTAAAGTTACTTGATGTATTTATAACAATAACTTATTTCGTTTCGTCCTTCTGAACCTCATTATCATCTCGGCTATCAAATAAGCATTTCTATTATTTATTTATTTTTTATTATTTGCTACTGTGTCTAAATGCTTCAATGCTGGTCTGGGCGAAAAGATAAAACATAGAATGTACCAGCAGCTATTCATCCCTTTTTTCACCTTCACGCCCACCATTACGCTTACCGCGGCCTTTGGGTCTAACGGACCCAGACTCTACGGGTATAAACCCTGTTAGTGATGAATGAAGATGAGATAGTGTGTGTATATGACTATGTTGTCTAGGCTGTCGTTGACGTCACCCACCTTGCATCACCGTTATTTTTTTTTACCATGCAATAATTTTAATTAACATAAAAATTCTATTGTTTTCATCAGATTTTTTATGGCGGCAAATATATCAAAGTCCAATCCAATCAACTACCAATCAACTCGATATTTCATTTGAGATAATTTTCTAGCATACTATTTCACCATGATCAATTGGTTAGCTTTACAAGGAGAGAAGACTATAGCTATAAAAAACATATTAATTGCATGCTGTTTAAAAACGTTCTCGACTGTACTTAATTCATCACCAATAAATATAAGAACTAGGTTCTTGCCAGTGGAGTATTTTCCATGTCTGCCTATTTTCGGCTCAATGCCTTTAACCTCTGCCTTTTCTGTAACTTCATTCATGAACGACCTTTTTGGTCTACCTTTTTCTCTTCTTGCTTCTACCTTTCCTTCCATGATGTTTTTAGTGAAGTTGTCATGCCGTACAAGTTAGGTATCAATTTTTTTTTTTTAATTTATTTATGCAATCTCGTACATTAACAACTCACGACTTTCAGATTCAAATATTGACCTTCCAACTCAAATCATTATTATCTATTTATTCCGTGGTTTATTTAATTTACAATACAAACCATTATTACTTATCAGCTTATGTAATCGTGACAACGTTGACTCTTGACTCAAAGATAAATAAAGTCAGTTAACTAAAATATTCTCTCAGTTGTTTCTTATAGTTACTGACATCAACAATGAAGGTTGTGATAACTGGTGCCGCCGGCTTTCTGGGCTCTCGCATTGCTGATGCACTCCTCAAACCTGATTCTCCAATTCCAGTGAAGAAACTTATCCTAGTTGATGTCATACTACCAGCCAAGCGCAATGACCCTCGAGTTACTGTTCTCGCTATCGACTTGACATCGCCAGAACTGGCCCAAAACCTCATTGAGCCGGACTGCGACATCTTCTTTCATCTCGCAGCTATCGTCAGTGGTCAAGCTGAAGCAGACTTCAATATTGGAATGGCTGTGAATTTTGACGCTACACGCTCTCTCCTTGAAGCCGCAAGAAAGAAGGTACCATCTTTAAAATTCATATTCACTAGCTCCTGTGCTGTTTATGGAGGAGATCTTCCAAAAACTGTGACTGATATGACCGCTTGCCACCCTCAAACTTCTTATGGAATGCAGAAGGCCATGTGTGAACTGCTTATCAATGATTATTCGAGGAAGAAGTTCTTAGATGGCCGATTCGTGAGACTGCCTGCGATTTGCATCAGACCTGGTGCTGCCAACAAAGCTATGACTTCGTTCGTCAGTGGAATAATCAGGGAGCCTTTGAATGGAGAAGTTTCTATCTGTCCAGTTGATAAACAACAAAAAATCTGGATCTCAAGTCCCACTAAGATTGTAAAGAATATTATTCATGCAGCGTTAGTTCCTGCGAGTTCTTTAGGCTCATGGCGGGGAATTACTTTGCCAGGATTTTGCGTGTCTGTGGACGAGATGCTGACAGCTTTGAAGAAGGTCGCTGGAGAGAAGGTGTTGTCTCTAGTGCGGTTTGAGAAGGATGCAGAGATCAGCCGCATGCTGGCGTCTCTTCCTATAGACTTCGACAACTCGCATGCCCTTAACCTTGGATGTGAGGTGGACACAGACTTCGCTGACGTCATCAAAGCGTACATTCGTGACGATTTGAAAAGAGCTGTAAATTAAGCGTTGCCTCCACGGGCGAGGGAACCGTGATAGTTGACATAAATCAATATAAACAATATACTTGTCGCGATGCCATCGCCGTGTGAATATTGGTTCATAGAGTCTGTATAGAATTAGTTAGGACGCGGAAATATGAACTTGCCTGGCAAAACCTTTTATAGTTATTTTGATGTTTCAAACCGAAACGATGCTTTACAGGTTACAAATAGTTATTATTGTTTTTGCAGCACTGCCTTATTTCTTTTCCTTCTCTAAGTACATATGTGACTTATCATTAGGTATCACAAAATGTTAGACTTCATAATATTATAAACTATTAGTATATTAAAGTAACTTAATTTTAGTTTAATGATGTTATTTTTACATAAATCATAAAAATTTATCCACTTGTGGTAGGTACTGAATAACAATAACTTATTTCGTTTTGACTTATTGAACCTCATTATCACCCCGGCTAACAAATAAACATTTCAATGTCTTGAATATTTTTATTACCTGCAACTGTGACCAAATTTTCCTATGCTGGTCAAAAAATTAAAAAAGCGGCCAAGTGCGAGTCGGACTCGCCCATGAAGGGTTCCGTAGCAGCAAGTAACATAATATAAAAGTTGTAAAGGTAAATTGCGGTTTACTATTATATTATATTATATTGCGTATTAAAATACGTCATAAATCGTAAAAAACTACTTACCACAGAATACATCTATTAACCATGTTTCAACAGTAAAGTACTTATAGTTTCGGTAAAAAGTGGCTGTGCCATACGGACGGACAGACAGACAGACATGACGAATCCTTAAGGGGTCCGTTTTTTGCCATTTGGCTACGGAACACTAAAAACGTTGAATGTTGTAGCAGCTGCTTCTCTTCCCACGCTAATCGTAGAAGTTTATGGATGGAATCGGCGAAAATCTGATCACCTTCAAGATTACACTTAACGTGGGCTTTGGGTCTAACGGACCCAGGCTCTATATACCCTGTTGCTATATTCTACTTTCTCACTGAGCGGGAGCGGGGTTATTATGTTATTATTATTATTTCTTCTCTCTTTTGTGTGAAAAGAGGTATTATAAAGCACGGGCCATGACCAAGTGCAAACTAATTACGTGTATCTGGTACAAGTAAATATCACTAAATTTCAATTCAGAGGCCAGGAGTTTCAAATGTGTTGTAAAAATTTACGAGTGATGCGGCAAGTGTTTAGAATGACCGCTTTTTGTAATGTATTGATTAAGTGTGTAGGAATGTCTAATGTGTCTAGGCTTGTGTAGAGTGTTCTAGGTACAACCGCTGTCGTGGACAAAATAATGGGTACTATCTTGACATATTCAACACGCCACTGAGTCTGCACTTCTATTGCTAGGTCTCTGTATTTTGTTATTTTTTCTGTATGTGTGGTTTGGAGGTTATGGGTATTTGGTACGGCAATGTCTATGAGGTATACTATGTTTTTTGCTTTATCGCGTATTGTAATATCTGGTCTATTGAAATGGACTGTTTTGTCGGTCATTATGGTTCGGTCCCAGTAAATTTTTATAGAGTCGTTTTCCAATATTTTGTCTGTTACATAATTGTAATAAGGTTGTTTATGGTCTATTAATTTATTTTTAAAAGCTAAGTGCTGGTGTATTATTGCTGCTATCTGATCATGTCGGTGTTTGTAGTCATTTTGAACCAAGGTTTTGCAGGCTCCAGTGATGTGCTGAATGGTCTCGCTAGCACTGCTGCAGTGTCTACACAAGTCTGTTGGTAAGTTAGCATCTTTTATTATATATTTTTTATAATTTCTTGTGAGTATAACCTGATCCTGGATCGCAAGCATAAATGCTTCTGTCTCTGGAAACAGCTCTCCGCGTCCAAGTCATGCGTTAGACCATCATTATTATTATGCTCGACCAGCACAAAGGGAAGATCATCCCGCCAGGCATGTGTTGCGCCTGGGGAACCACGGCTCCAACAGTGTATTGAGGGAGATTGTATATATGATGCAACCAGAACTCTGAGATCGACATGTAGGATACTGCTAGCGCAATCTCGTAGTCTTCTTGTGAACTATATTGTCGCTTCGTTGTTGTGGTTGTAGTTCCTCGTAGTGGCGTAGAGGTCACCACATTACGCTTTCTATATGACCGCCTAAAATGTGTTGACAATTTTTTGATTTCTCCTAGTCCTGAAGTGGCTTTTTTGCCATCATAGCCTCTTTTCTAGTGTCCCAAGACCACTTAGACTCTTCCACCTGACACACTTACTATCAACTTTAGCTTGCCGCTCTCCAATGACATGCAGCACAGTCCCGAGGAACGCCAATGCCACCAGCACCACGCACAGAACTGCCAACGCTCGCCCTGAACTAGAACTTTCCACAGGAGACTCTCCGACTGTGGCGCACCAGGTCACTGACGTCACTTCCACCTGGAACAGTTTAATTAAACTTAACAACTGCGTGAAAAGACAAAAATAAATAAATTAAAAAATACTCAAGCTGAAATCCACAAATTCAATGAACCGTTAAGACGAGCGTTCCAAAAATATATACCCACGTACATTACTCTCCAAAAACCTTCTGGCGTTCAGTCGGGTAAAAACGAATTATAAAAATAAGCCATTAAAAACCAGAAATCGAACATTGCCAATAAAGTCATTGTTTGTGTCAAGGAAAATAAATTTGACGCTATATTAAAATGTATCTTCACTAAGTCAAGAAAAACCTGAGAAAAACACTCCGAAGTTTGACATCCACACAAAGAGATGGAGTCACAGACCTACCACTACTAGACCTGCATAGTGCGTGGCCACTTTAGTGCATCTCTTTCTACCTTTGATTGCTGCCTTCACCCATATTTTGCACACGTCACAGAACACTTTATGGTTACTAACTTATGATAAGCTCAAATAAAACCCTAAATCACCTTCTAAATGATAAAATCCCTAAAATTAATAACTTTATTCGAACTTTTTGTGGTTTGTTTAAAATTTTGGATTTTGACAGTAGGCCAGCTTATAGCAGCCACGCCAATAGAGACAAAAAAACATATCAGCGTTTCTTTCACACTCACGTTGTACTGTATTTGACAGTCTCTTTCTAGCAATATCGTTGTAAGTCTAGGATGGAGTGGTCTTATTCTAGGACAGCCATTCCGCCTACTAAGTAGGAAAAAAGGAAAATACCTGCAATCCATATTTGGTCATGGTATCGTTCAAGCATCGCTGCGCCGCCGCCTGCTTGTCATCCCGGTCCTCCAGACACCTGGAGATACAGGTGCCGCGGTGGATCATCGTCCGGTTGTAGTGCTTCAATGTTTGTTTGGAGTAGTCCTGGAATACAAATATTTCAGTCTGAAAAAGATGGTTTTCTCAGGGTCATACTGGATTGTGTGAAGTGATGGTGGCCTAGTGGTTAAGGCAATGGCTCTGCGTATGTGAGACACGAATTCGATCCTCACCAGGCTAGTGTCACTCCCCGTTTATGTATCGAAAATATAACTACCTACATTATTACTTTGCGCGCGGCGACCACTCGGAGTGGTAAATTCAGTTATACGAATCGTTTGTCCAGAGTAATAACAATGAAATTGGCCTGCAATGGATGTCTAGGTATCTAAAAGAAAAGGTGCCGAGTTCTGTCGTGAGCTTAATAAAACCATATCGCTAACCACATAGAGTAGATACCTATTTCTTTGAATTTCTTTGCTGAATGAGACTTCTGTACGTGAGTACCAATTAAGTGTCCTCAGTAAGCGCGACTTGTACTTCTGAGTTTGTACTTATGTACGGTCATTTTCAACTACCACCGCTTGCTTCCGGTGAAGCAAAACATGGTGAGGAAACCTGCAAACTAGTTCACTAGTGTGTAATAATGGCTGTTGTCACCAGATGACATTCATTAAAGCTACGTCAGATGCCTTAAGACAGCTCGAAAAATCTGACACCAACATAAATAACGTAGTCAATAAGAAGAAGTGCCGTGTGGTTTCGGCCTAGAATAGGACCATCTCTTTCTGTGGATGTCGTAAGAGACGACTAAAGGACTAAGCACGAACATCTTGTGCTACATCTTTATTTCCAAGGAGGGTTGACGTCAGGCAGGCGGCCACTCGTAAAACTATAGCTAAATCGTTTAAACTGTTCCGCATATTCCTTCTCCATTTCGCAAGGTCTTTGGCATCCTTGGGTGACCATTTGATATGCATATTATATTTGGAAAAGAAAAAGCGGGAAAACGCACCCCGGGCTCCGAAACAGCACAGCTGAGGATGCAACCGGCTATGTAAATAAATAAATAAATATATAGGGACAAATCACACTGATTAAGCTAGTCCCAAAGTAAGTTTTATACTTGTGTTATGGGATACTAACTCAACGATACTATATTTTATGATAAATACATATATAGATAAGCAACCAAGATGTGCTAGGTTGAAGAAGAGGAGAATAAGAAGAAGACTGGATTGTTATACAGGAAGATACAGGCTGTTTCATAAAGGTGAAATCATACTTTAATACTCCCTCCGCGATACATGGGTCACACTGAAAGTTCTTAGAAAATCATAAAACGGCTCACTGTAGAAAGTTGCCAATACTTTAATTGTTGTTCTATAAGTAGTCTCCGTTCCTGAAGGTACATCTTTATAGTAAGCTTTGTTGTTGAGTGAGACCACAACTAAAGTCGTAGTAAATCATGGATCGAAAATTTTGTCGCGTAAAGTGCCATTACATTTAATTTGCAGCACTAGTGCTGCAGTGCGCAGTAAAAAGAGCTTAGCCATTACACTACACTACATAGCGACGCTAGTTAGCGAAACTTCCTCATTTCGGTAGTGTTCATCGTTCAAACTGCACGCAAATGGCACCATCAAAACTCCAGAGAATTGGCATCGCTTCAGCGTTGGTGTCAAGTTCAATATAAATAAATAAAAAAGACGTAGAAAATGTTGGGTCAAGGAGTACTTAACTGAGAAAAAACTTGTGGAGTATGAATATATTCGATGTACTGGAGCCATCAGACGCTAGAACTTTTTTAAGAATGGGGTCTTCACACTTAGAGGAATTGCTGACCTTGGTCACACCACACATCATGAAGCAAGATACCATCATGCAATCTAGCTGACTAGCTAGTGCACTAGATGAGCTAGCGCGGCAGGGTCCATACGATCGAAACTAAACTGCCATTACACAATACAAAACTAGCGCGCTAGTTTGGCTAGAGCTCTGCAAATTGGACAATGTAATGGGCGCTTTATGATGCCATGTATGAAGACACAAAAACAAATGACAAATTAATGCACTTGAATCATATTATCAAGTCGTTCCTTATCAAAAAGTTCTATAATCATTTAATAGAAGTTTTCATTGGCAATGTTTCTAATTGACCAGTTCTAAAAACTTTGAGTGTCACTCTGGTATTTAATACAGGTTGCGAAGTCTCTCCTCCCAGCTTAGTCTTTGGTACCAGTACCACACATGCAGTAGATGTATAGTAGCATCGATCATAGTAGGCATTAGAATGCTCAGTAAGCAGCAATGCAATGAGTGTGACCTATAAACAATCTGCTAGATGACAACTAGTCAAACCAGACACTTTTTTCCAAACGTCAAAACAAACATTTTCTATGGGATTTGCATGACAAACAAAACCATGACGTCATTTGATTTTTGGAGTCAAATAGCGCTCCTAATATCAGTTTTTCTGCATTAATAAATCTAAAATCATGTTGAAAATTAATATGGTCAATGACAAGAGTGACACTATTTTGTGAAGTTTTATTCTCTTAACAGTACAAGATAATTTATTTTTGACCCAGTCATCTACCCAATTAAAATTCGACGACCTCTGTGGCCTAGTGTGGTCATCCTGCCAAGCTGTCACACCGGAGGTCCCGGGTTTGATCCCCGGTCAGGTCAAGATGGAAAATGATCTTTTTCAGATTGACCTGGGTCTTGGATGTTTATCTACAGGCTGACTTATTATCCACATGCTAAATTTTTTGAGCAAGTTCAGTCCATGATACTGAACTACTTTCTTTAAAAAAGTTATTTTTTTTTATGATCATTAAACATAAAACAAGACACGACCTTGGAACTGAGACTTGAGACACTAAAATTACTACACAGGGCAACGCCCCGTTAAAGGTTATACGAAATAATTATGTAAGGTTTTGTATAATAAGCATGTAAGTTCCACTGCTGGGCAACGACCTCCCTTCTTTTCTTTCAGTGCTATCTATCTTTGGTCTTCTCCGTACAAACCTATTTATTTTTTCTTTCCAATAACTATTTAAGTAATACTATTAATTAATATACCTAATTTTAATTAATTAGCAAAATTATTCTTATTAGTGATTAATTACATATTTTTTTTCATTCCTGTTATGTTTAAGCTTGCAGGCCATTGATCGCATTCTTCATAAATATAAGGTATTTTTTGGTAGACAGCGCCTATTATACATTAACTAGTCCGCCAATCCTGGTCCTGAGGTTCTGGTCTGGGTTCGATCTCCAGCCAGGGCAATTTGGAAAATGGCCTTTTTCAAATATTCCTGGGTCTTCACCTTTCGATTGACCGTTTAAAATTTCGTAATAAAGTTGAATACATAAAATAAGTAAAAGGACGCCATCTAGTGACCTATTTAAAAAACATTCAGAAAAACATTTACAAATGCTAAATCTGTGTAATTTAGCCCTAGCTAATTATTTATTTATATCGTATTTCGCCATATTTCTTTTGGAATGTAAGTGTATTACAATATAATGGATGGATCTTCCTGTTATTAGTTGCTTATTGGAAAAAGTATGTTGCAGGTAGTTGTCCTTGTAATTAGTCAAACTATACTTTAAAAAGTGGTTTTACTGCCTCCTGAATACATAAATACTTTTTGTCCGTCCACTTATTGAGACCAAAAGGAGTACGTACCTATTTATTTACATCAATCCAATTTTACCTGCCTACGGCAAAGAAAAGGTAATGATTTTAACAGTCTATGTACGTATGTAAAATACAAAAAGTGACTCTTAAACATATTTTTATTTTAGTTCGATGAGAAAATGTATTTCAAGAATTTTACCTAACTCGCACCGGTCAAGTACGAATCGGACATGAAGGGTTCCGCTACAATGTTTAAAAATGCTAAAAAAACACGTTTCTTGTATGACTTTATCTTATTTTTAGTATTTCTTGTTTAAGCGGGCACAATAATACATAATCGGTGAAATATTAAGTACTTATCTAGATTATTTAAATGCCATTATTATATTTATTTAATTTTTAATTAAATCTTATTTTTAGTATTTGTTGTTATAGCGGCCAAAGTCATACCGACATAATCGGTGAAAATTTTAAGTGTGTCGCTATTACGGCTCTTATGTATTCTGTGATAACCCTATGACAGACGGACGGACCGAGGGCGGCGTGTCAGTAATATAAAATAAAATCATTTATTTCGGACAACTAAGATCCATATTATGAAAAAATTTAAATCATATAATTACTGAATTATGGTAGTAATAGGGTCCCGTTGACACCTTTTGGGTACGGAACCCTAATAAAAAAGAAAGGGTTATTTACATTAAATCAAAATAAATTTTCTATTTACACAACTTTTATTAAAAACACACAAAGTAATGAGCTATTGGAAATACTCGTATTTAATTGACATTTATTATTTTAGCTGTAATGAACTGATGTGTTTCCTCCTCTATACCTACTTATCAATAGTAATTAATAACCGTTCTTTTGTTTTGGTTTCCAATGGAAACTGCTATTATAGCTATTACAGTAAGTTACGATATTTACGGCGCCATTGACATAATCTGGCTGTAATCTTGTAAGCGTCGGCTTTCGACAGCGAGTCCGAGTCAAGGACTACACGTGTTTGGCAAGTACCTGATGAAACTGACCGCTTATTTTGACATACGTGCCCCCAGGCGCTAATAATCGAAGTAGACTTGAAGATCTGCTCGGAATCGAAATAAAAACAAAGTCGATTATAAACGTGATGAAAGAAAAAAATCTTATTTTTTTTTTACTGAATGAAAAAAAGATGAGATTATCAATTCGTCGGAATCTTTTTTTGCCTGGACCGATTTTGAAAATTATTTTTTATTTGAGAGCGTAAACTTTCTAAGTGGTCCCTTCATCAACAGGTCCTTTTTAGTCTCCAATGCAGGAGCACGAATCCCTCTGTACTACCAGAGGCACACTTGGCCCGAGCAGTCAGAGGATTTGGCCTACACAACACTCTCCAAGTCTCCACGCTGGTGACGTTGGCCAGACGGGTTGGAGAGGTCTCTTTGATGTTTATAAACTTTGTTTAGCTTGTGTTTCCTAAGTCGCCTTCTACGACCTCCACGGGAAGCCTTGGAGTGGTTCTATTCTACTCTACTGGGAATCACACGACAAGACATTTTATTAAATTCGGTTGTGTGGTTTGTTTTTTAATCGAAAATATGTAAGAAAAGAAAAAATATGTCGTCGAAGTATATAATTGTTGGATTATTTAGCTTCTCTGGTATAGAAGTCGGTTTTTTTGTTTTGAAAAAATATCAATAAATTATTTGTGGAGTGTGTGACAGATATTATAATTTTTAATTTTACGAAGTATCGTGAAAAGCTGCCTGCCAAGCAAGGGCGACTAGTTAGGCGAGTTCAGCGATGGCTGATCCACGCGTCAACTCGTGAACGGGTGCCGCCAGTAGGGACTGGTCAGCTTGGCTCCGTTTTCTTAAGACTACTCAGTGTTACTTATTTCTGTAAATTAGATTTGGCACTCTTTTGCAAGTTTTACATATTATATTGTGATAACATTGTATTAGGCATAATATATCCTTGTAAACTGACAAAGCCCTTCTGGCGCGTAGGCGACCAATACTGTGAAAATGAGTTTCTTTCGGCGTTTCTTCTCAGCAGTGGTCGTTGCGAAACGCTAGTACCGGTGGCTTTAAAAAAAAATGTAATTTTAATATTATAAATAAACATTACACGTAATGTATACTAATATTATTGACGTGTAAAAGTGCCTGCGAAGGCCTAATTACTAAATATTTGATTTTTTGATTCTGTGATATGAGTTTTTTTATATTTTGATTTCGTTTTGGAAATCCTTGGAGGAGGCCTATGTCCAGCAGTGGACTTCCTGTGGCTGATATGATGATATATTGATTTGACGATTCCGTCAGTACACCTTATGTAAATGTGATGGTACCTACCTGGCGACTGACCATATCCTGCGGTGTGACGAATACACTTAATTATTAGTTCTATATTAGATCTATCAAAATACATATAAAATTTAATTTGTTCCGTTTTGGTATTCGTAAAAATTAACTTCTGTTAGTGATGTACTTTTATATTACGCTCTTTAGGCTGTCAGCTGTGTGGCTTTGGAGCTCGGGGTGCGCTTTCCCGCTTTAGGCTGTCAGCTGTGTTGCTTTGGAGCTCGGGGTGCGCTTTTCCGCTTTAGGCTGTCAGCTGTGTTGCTTTGGAGCTCGGGGTGCACTTTCCCGCTTTGGGCTGTCAGCTGTGTTGCTTTGGAGCTCGGGGTGCGCTTTCCCGCTTTAGGCTGTCAGCTGTGTTGCTTTGGAGCTCGGGGTGCACTTTCCCGCTTTAGGCTGTCAGCTGTGTTGCTTTGGAGCACGGGGTGCACTTTCCCGCTTTAGGCTGTCAGCTGTGTTGCTTTGGAGCTCGGAGTGCGCTTTCCCGCTTTCGGCTGTCAGCTGTGTTGCTTTGGAGCTCAGGGTGCGCTTTCCCGCTTTAGGCTGTCAGCTGTGTTGCTTTGGAGCTCGGGGTGCACTTTCCCGCTTTAGGCTGTCAGCTGTGTTGCTTTGGAGCTCGGGGTGCGCTTTCCCGCTTTAGGCTGTCAGCTGTGTTGCTTTGGAGCTCAGGGTGCGCTTTCCCGCTTTAGGCTGTCAGCTGTGTTGCTTTGGAGCTTGGGGTGCGCTTTCCCGCTTTAGGCTGTCAGCTGTGTTGCTTTGGAGCTCAGGGTGCGCTTTCCCGCTTTAGGCTGTCAGCTGTGTTGCTTTGGAGCTCGGGGTGCGCTTTCCCGCTTTTTCTTCTACAAATAATGCATATGCATGTCAATGGTCACCCATGGAGGCCAAAGACAATGCAAAATCTAGAAGAAATAACCGGAATACTTTTTAAACAATTTGTCTACAGTTTTACGAGCAGCCTTACTGGAAACTGGGAATAATACCCATAATAGTCCCGGAAATATTTCTAAAAATGGAAATTTAAGGAGATATTTACGGAAATATTGGGAATATTATACCTTTAGATATATAGAAATTGAAATATTTACAGCTGCCTGACGTCAACCCTCTTTGGAAATGCATTTGTGCGAAATATTATACATTTTATTAGCAAATATAATCATCATCAGGTCCTTTTTAGGGTTCCGTATCCGAAGGGTGCAAACGGGACCCTATTACTGAGACTCCGCTGTCTGTCCGTCTGTCCGTCTGTCTGTCTGTCCGTCTGTCACAGGGCTCTATCTCTTGAACCGAAATAGCTAGACACTTGAAATTTTCACCGATTATGTATTACTGTAGCCGCTATAACAACAAATACTCAAAATAAAAAAAGTTGAAAATTAGAGGGGGTCGTCATACAAGAAACGTGTTTCTTCAGCGTTTTAAAACATTGTACGGTGTTACGAACCCTTCATGTACGAGTCCGACTCGCACTTGCCCGTTTATTAGACTCCACTGCAGGAGCACGACACTCTCTATACTACCAGAGCCATATATTAGCCAGAGTAGCAATCACTCGATAATTGGCTGAGTACATACTCCTTGACACGGAACTCTGTAACCTCATGCTATACAATAAACTTAATGATCGATTGTTAGCACTTAATTCTAAATTACTTGACAAGTCGACAGCAATGTAGTCTTTATTACAAACAACATAAGGACTATGTATCACTTGTTATCCTTGTACCGGTTCAAAGAGGACTAAAACTTTGACCATGATTTAATAGTAAATTAGTAGTAAATAAGGATGAGTTAATTAAGAAACTATACTTTGTAAGGACATTTTTTATTTATTTTACTTTATTAAAAATGTCATCATCAGTCATCAGGTCTTCTTTTTAGTCTCCGCTGCAGGAGCACGACCCTCTCTGTATTACCAGAGCCTTATATTAGCCAGAGCAGTCAGGGGATTTAGCCTATACTCTCCACGCTGGCCAGACGGGTTAGAGAGGTCTCATTGATGTTTATAAGCTTTGTTTAGCTTGTGTTTCCTAAGTCGCCTTCTACGACATATACAAGAAGGCTTGGAGTGGTCTTATTCTACTCTGCCGGGAACCACACGGCACAAATGTAATAGGCGGACTTAAAGTCATAGGCTTTACCTACTAGTCAACCCATTGGTGATGCTGAAAAAAAGAAAACTTTAAAATGAGGTACTTTAGAATGATAAATTGCAAATTTTTTACATTGTTTATTAAGGGCATAATTGAATTTTCCGGGGTCCAGTGCTGCCCCCATTTTAAATAAATCATTTCAAAGAAAATGGAGACATCATTTAAAATTTTGCTACTCGTACTACCAAGTCCTAGATAACCCTTCAAAGTATTTCATGAACTACTGTTTACAGTTTACAATGAGAACGTTTAGCTTTACTACGCACATTTGCCAATAGTTATCGTTTTTCGCAAATGTGCGTAGTTCATAAAATACTTTGAAGGGTTATCTAGGACTTGGTAGTAGCAAAATTTTAACTGATGTCACCGTTGTCTTTAAAATGATTTTTAAATGGGGGCAGCACTGGACCCCGGTAAATTTAGGTACGGCCTTAATGTTTCATCTTATAGTTTTCTAACTAGCTTCCTGCGAGTTCACGTCAGTATCCCGTCTATATCCCTAATGGGGCAGACAGAGCATTTTGGGTCCTGTGCCTCTAAGCAGACAGAGCCCAGGGCTGCACGACCTAAAGATTACTTTGAGCATGATGGTGGGTAAGAAGGTAGCCAACGAATCAAAATAATGATTATTCGTATTTTCACTTATTATCGCGATCGGCTTTTACGATCTGCGCAGTAGTAAGTAAAAGTAAAGCAGTAGGTAAATTAATTAAGTAATTGTAAAGCAGTAGAAAATGCTCTTAGCATTAAGTCCGCCATTTGTTAAAAGTATATTTTTACTCTGGACAATACAGTTTGATAAATAAATAAATAAATAAATTCTCAGTTTTTTCTTTTTTCCCAGACCATTATGGAAGATTTTTGTAAAATTCAGTCAAGAAAGTTTTAGAACCTCTTTTACAATGAGTTAATGCCCTGAGTAAAGAAAAAAGGGAGTTGCACACAGGTTTTTTTAGGTTCAATCGTTTTGGAAATTTTTGGGGGAGGCCTATGTCCAGCAGTGGACTTCCTATGGCTGATATGATGATGATAAATGCCCTGGTTAGGCCAGATTTTCTAATCCATGATAAAAAGCTAAAGAAGATAATATTTCTTAAACTTCCGCACTTTAAAGCTTATTATATTACTGTGCAACGTGTACAAGTTGAATTTTTTAAGTATTACACTGCCTCTTGTACCATAAATAGTATATGGACTGTTGAACCATCAGCGAAATTTTGATAAGTACATCATACTGAACTACTTTCGATAAAAAAAGTCATCCATATAAAATTCGTTTCGTTGAGGGCTGATTTAAATGGGGAGGTGAATTTTTTTCGTTTTTCCTTAATTGTTTTTATGGAACGTAGCTCAAACTTGCTCCAATAATAGCTGGTGGTTAAAAAGTCAACCTGTATAGTTTTTACGAACAGTACCTAATGTGTTTATAGCTATACTTACTACTATATATGAGATCAGGCCTGTGTCACCTGTGTCACTCCCCGTTTAGGTATCGAAAATGTACCTACATTATTACAATGCGCGTTGCCGGCCCCTCGGGGTGGTAAATTCATTTATACGAATCGTATGTCCAGAGTAATAAGAATGAAATTGGCCTGCAATGGATGGTTAGGTATGTAAACGAAAAGGTGCTGAGTCCTGACGTGATCTAAAGTTAAACCATATCGCTAACCACATTGAGTAGATATTTCTTTGAATTTCGATGAGGATGACGATAGCAGGCGTCCGTCCGCAGGTATACGTCCACCGTGACGTGACGTTCAGGCCTTGCTATCCTAGGCACTATCTATCCGTATGCATGCATACCTAATGAAAATTTAATTATACTGCGTTCAGCGAAAGTGTTCATTAGACATAAAAAAAAGACACGACCTCGGAACTGAGGCTTAAGACTAAAATTACTACACAGGGCAACGCCCTGTTAAAGGTTATACAAAATAATTATGTAAGGTTTTGTTTATTAAGCATGTATGTTCCACTGCTGGGCAACGGCCTCCCTTCTTTCCTTCTAGTGCCTCTTTGGTCTTTTCGGTTTCTCTTTTTCTTTTTCCTTTCCAATAACTATTTAAGTACTAATAATTAATACGATTTTAATTAATTAGAAAATTATTCTTATTAGTAAGTACCTACATATAAATAAGTAGATACATACATATTTTTTTTCATTCCTGTTTTGTTTACGCTTGCACGCCATTTATCGCCTTCTTCATAAACGTCTCTAAGTATTTTCTGGTAGACAGCGCTTATTATACATTGATTTTTATACATTAATTATTTTAGTCCGCCAATCCGGAGGTTCTGGGTTCGGTCCCCAGCCAGGGCAATTTGGAAAATGGCCTTTTTCAAATATTCCTGGGTCTTGGGTGTTTATCTATACAGGTTGATTTTGCACCCCCTAGCTTTATTTAAATCTTACAATCCGAATCATTAATAGAACACAAAACCGTATAAGAAAAATGACTTAATTTTTTACAATTTATTTTATCCCAAATTCCTAATGAATAGCTAGCCTACTGACATTACTATCCGCGTCTGTACCCTCTCCGCTCACCGGCCGCCGGCCGCCCGCCACGAGCCCGTTAGCGGGTGGTAACATTAAAATGGAAGATTTTTGGTATGCATTTGTCATCTGATATCTTTGGTTTTTATTATGAAACAAGATAAATATGACAAAATATGTATTTCTTATTTCGCTTAAATAGTACTTCCCTTGAAGCTACGAACCCTATTACTGGGACTCCGCTGTCTGTTCGTGTGTCCGTCTGAAAATTATTAATCAAATCATTTATTTGCAATAGTACGTAGGCTAGTAGTAGCGTAGTAGTAGTCATACATGCAACGTGTTTTTTTCCAACTTTATACGGAGGAACGGAACCCTTCATGTACGAGTCCGACTGGCACTTGACCGGTATTTTCCTTTTGAGGTTCGGAATCATAAAAATCAGCCTACCTGTAGACTTAAGGATAAATTGGCATGTTACCTTCTTACATAAGATATGACTGAAGGCAAGCCAGTGACATTTCAGATCCGTCCAAACAGTGAGGAAATCCGAGAACCACCCTTAATTGTAAGAAAATACCTATAGAGGAAAGACATTGAATACAGTTCAATAAACTTTCCGTTGTTATACATAAGTCATATCGTCATTTATTTATTTTTTATTTATTTAATTTATTGCACTATAAAATTAATGTATAAAAACAATAGGTATAATCTTAACGCTAAGCGCTGTCTACCAGAAAATACCTTTGGGACGTATAAGAGAAGGCGATAAATGGTCGTCAGATATTTTTTTTCTCCACTGCGGGAGCACGACTCTCTTTGTAATACCAGAGCCATATATTAGCCAGAGCAGCCAGAGGATATGGCCGACACATTCCATGCTGGCCAGACGCGTTGGAAAGGTCTCATTGATATTTATAAGCTTTGTTTAGCTCGTGTTTCCTAAATCACCTTCTACGACATCTATACGGTAAGACTTGGAGTGGTCCTATTCTACTCTGACAGGATTAGGCAGAAGCTATACACCTCCACTTGCTACGATCCTGACAGACTTATCTCGCTTCATCTATACTCGTCACTCTCTTCATGCATGCCCGCCTGTTACGGGTACTTCAGTAAGTTCGTCGAGGGGGATTATGACCCACTCTTCAACTCATATTCTTCTTACAGGACACTAATGAAGCTAACGACAGAGGGATCGCTGTGGCTACATACTGGTCAAAGATGATTTGAAATTGAAACTACAGTGAAACCATTTTGACTCGATAAGAAGACGACAGGACACTGTCAGTATGGTTTTATGGGCTTTGCAACGCAATAGGTAGGTTCAAAAATATTGTGTTTGTTTTAACACCATTTTTTGATTTAGGGATACGTTTGGGGGAAGCCCCACACTTGACTCGAACTTTTGTTAGGGTCAAGTGTAAGTTCACGTGTTTAGAGATCATGCTGCAGTGCAGTTTGCCGCTTCTTCTGCACTGGTGCTTAGGAAGCGGTACTAAACTTAGCTGTAGATGATCTGACGTCAAGAATACGATGAAGCAATATTTAAATTATCAAGTTATGAACATAGCACGAAGAACCGATGGCCGATGAGGCAGAAAGGTTCTCAAATAGCGGCCATGTACCGGCAAGCGCAACGCCCTGGATGCAGGCCACTTTCGATCGGTTGTTTTGGAATGCTTTGGGGGATGCCTATGGAATGGTGGACTTCCTGTGGCTAATACAGGCTGACTTTTAAAAATCGATAAAAAATTTTCGTCCTCCCATACAAAATCTGTTTGGCTGAGCGCTTATTTGTATGGGAGGACGAAAATTTTTATCGATTTTCAATAAATTTTTTATTGAAAGTTGTTCAGTATCATGGACTGAACTTGCTCCAAAATTTAGCAGGTGGATAAAAAGTCACCTTGGATAATGATGAAGTGATAAACATACCTGAAGCAATGTCAAGGTGGGCGACGGCGTCTGTGAGACCAGCACAGCATCCACAATACAGTAGATGTCACCATCTTTCTGGCACTGCGACCACTCGTCCAGTCCATACAGCGGGGGGAGGGCGGCGAAGGTAGTATCTGGAAGTGGTGTAAGAAGGTTTTTTGTAAGACTAACTAATTGCACGCGTGTAACGTGGTCCCTTATGGTGGGACGGTATTTAATTTTTTTAAGCTTACCCTTTTTGTTGTTATTTATTTTTTAACCAACTTCAAAAAAGGTTTTTAATTCGACTGTATGATTTTTTTTATGTATGTTTGTCACGCGATATCTTCGCCAATTGTGAACCGATTTTGATGAATCTTTTTTTATTTAAAAGTTTTTACTACCAAGTAGGTGCAATTTTAATTTGGTGTTTATATATGATGAAGAACTTTGGAGATATGGAAGAAACTCCTAAAAAAAATTGAAGTCGGTTGTCTTTTTTTGTTAAAAATTTAATTATTGATTCAGATGAAACTTTGTATGCTAAATGTAAATCAGATGACAATGTAATATATTTATAAAGAGAGCTAGCTTAAACGTCGCTGGATTCCCTCTAATATGGTTGAGTGTAGCGATGGCTGATCCACGCGTCAACTCGTGAACGAGTGCCGCTAGTAGGGACTGGTCAACTCGGCTCCGTTTTTCAAGACTACTCAGTGCAACTTATTTCTGTAAATTTGGATTTGGCACTCGTTCGCAAGCTTTACATTATGCTGTGATAACATTGTAATATCTTTGTAAACAGACAAAGCTTTTCTGGCGCGTAGGCGACCAATACTGTGCAAATGAGTTTCTTTCGGCGTTTCTTCTCAGCAGTGGTCGTTGCAAAACGACGTGACGTGTAAAAGTGCCTGCAAAGGCCTAATTACTGAATAAATATTTGATTTTGATCTCCTATAGATTGTCATTTTTAATTGTATACTTAAAACATTGAATTGAATATTCTGAATCAATTTTAAGCGCAGATACATACATGTATACCCTAAAAATATTACCCCCTGTTTTGTCGTCGTGTAAAAATAAAATAATATACCCAATGCATTCTGTTGCATTGTATCGTTGATGTCTAATGTATCGACACTTCATATCCAAAATGTTTTCTTCAATAATATCTTCCCTGCTGGTCTCGGAGCAAAAAAAAAACAGAATATAAAAGCTGCTTGAGGAATAAGGCCTCACAATAAAAGCTGGCACAATTTTTTTTTTTTTACTTATTTAGTTATGCGAAATGCTATAAGCCGCACGCAGTTTTACGTACAACTGTTGAAGTTGACTAAATTCCATAGCCAGTTGAGAGAATGGGCAAAAAACTACAAACAGTTAATGCAACATCAAAAAATGTGTGGGCGGCCATCTTGGATCCAAAACTTGAATGCAGTTTCGAGTTCCGCAGGGTGCTTTAAAAAATTTCATACCATTTTGATGTTATAAATGAATTAAGGTGAAGTGGTTTCACAATTTGCAATACTGTGTGTGTTTTTGAAAAATCACTGTTATTAAACTACAGTTTATTTATCAAAAAATTTACATAAAAATCTTAAGGATTTTCTACAGACAAAAAATTATAAATATATAATACAAAAAAAAATATAAATAAAACACTGCGAAATATCATCGAGCACGGCTCCGGGCCTTTCTTCTCTTTCGACGAATATTTCACTGTGTTTTATTTATTTATTTTTTTTAATTATATTTATTATTTTTTTTGTAGCCAAAACGGATAGATATTTAGATAATACATTTTTTGATATAATTTTTATATAAAAAGGTGATTGTATAAAATAGTAATATGTATTATAAAGAAAAATTTAGAGGTATGTTTGTGATTTTTTTCTATCGAGCCAAAAATGCTCAATCGTGTTTTGGCTATTGTGGGTGTCTTTAGAAAACTCCACCTAGCCGCCGGACGTCCTTCACTACGTTTCCCATTTCTAAGATACCATTTGGTGACGGCCTTACTCCACCTTCCATCGTTCCTTCGAGCCAGGTGTCCCGCCCAGTTCCACTTTAGAGCCGCAACCCTGGAGAGCACGTCATGAACTTTCGTTCGACGTCGGATCTCCACGTTGCGAACTCGATCTTGCAGTTTGATTTCGAGCATGACTCGCTCCATGGCTCTCTGCGCAACCGCAACCTTATACATGGTTCCCTTTGTGAGAGTCCATGTCTCGGCACCATATGTTATTGTGGGCAGAACGCACTGGTTGAAGAGGCGTGTTTTTAGGCACTGTGGTATTTTTCGGTTTATAAAAACATCCGCCAGATACAATGCTTGGCTGGCAAGCATTGTCAATCAACCTCTATAGTTTGAAGATCTTCGTCAAAGGATAAACATAATGTCCAAGGTATGTGTATTTATCAACTACCTCTAGCCTCTCGCTACATACAGTTATGTCGATGTCCGAGAAGCCAGATGAGTCAACCATCACCTTCGTCTTGGACATGTTCATTCTTAGACCTACCTTGAGAAATGCATCGTGGAGTTGATTGAGCATTACGTTGAGACCATCTGGTGTTTCAGCCAACAATATTAGATCATCCGCAAATCTAAGATGTGAAAGATATTTACCGTTGATATTAAGACCCTTAGTATCCCATTCTAGAATGTTAAATATGTCGTCTAGAGCAGCAGTAAATAACTTGGGTGAGATGGTATCCCCTTGCCGCACCCCTCTGTTAATGGGTATGGGATTGGTATTTGAGTGCAGACGTACCTGCATTGTTGCCGAACCATAAATTTCCCTTAGCAGAATATATATCAATTAATATTAATTCAATCCAGGAGGAAGCCCGTCAGTTATATAAGGAAAAATCCGCACGCTTAATCGATGCTTCAGGGGATTCAAGGGCTGGCGCGCATTTTGGTCAAAGGCTGAGCCCGGACATTTAACGTGGGAATGCCACCAGCCTCTTGGGTACCCTACCCTGCAAGCGCAGCAATTTGTGGTCCATTTTTATATTATCTAATGTTATTTAAGTATTTATATCCAGTTAAGTATTTTTAGCTAGTACCTTTTCATAAAAACCATTTTCGAAAAACGAAAAAAAAATATTGTGCTTTCCATACATATCAGCACTCAGCCAAATGGATTTTGTGTGGGAAGACGAATTTTTTTTCGTTTTTAGTTAACGACTTTTATGGAAAGTAGTAAGTATCATGGACTGAACTTGCACCAAAAAGGTTATTGGTGTTTTACGAATAACCCTGTATACAAATGTAGTTTTATTTTAGTTATTTTTACCTAATTTATGAATAAATAAATTTGATGCAAATTGAAATTTCCTATGTTCCTTTAAATTAACATAGACTTCTTATGGATATTCCTGTAATCTTTGTAAAGAAATATTTCCTGATTTGTTATTTTTTTTTATTTTTTTGTTAGATATTTGAGTGCGTTTGACCTCTATCTAGTCTGATGGGAAACTAAGATGAGGTCTAAGGTGTAAAGACTTAAAAATGCCTATTCACTCTTGCCTTGAAAATCCCTAAATCATATGTATGGGGAACATCGACGCAGGGAGGGAATTCCACACCTTCCACAATTTTAGTCCCAGTAATTTAGTTTTTAGTTAGGCGATGGTCAATTTTCGCCTATTTTCGGTCGCCCTTCGAAGGCGTCCACTTGTCGTTGTTCAAGCCTAAGACAAGCATATCGTAATAGTAAGCAAAAAAAAGCTGTCAAAACCTTAATAAATACTAAAAACTTACATAAACGAAAAACAAACAACAAAACTAAATAAATATTGTCACCAAGCATAAGAGGATGCTTTGATGCAATGGCTTCGAAGTAAGCATGATGCAAATCTTTGGAATTCAGTTTAGGAATGAAGGCTGAGGAGCTTAGAGAATGATTATTTATTTATCTAATTGTTATTCAGCCATTACGAGTGTTGCACAATGCACATGCACATTGCACACGTTGGTGCATCCTAATTTTGAAGTATTCTGCATGTCTACATTTGAGAGCCAGGCTCTTTTCGGTGTTTTAGCAAAGAGGAGTGGTAACTAGAGATGGGTAATGGAAAAAATTCGTTCGGAAACGAAAAGTGAAAAAAATCCGATAGTTTTAATTTTTTTCCAATTTTCCGATATTTTTCCTAATCCAAAAGTTCACTATGCTTTGAAATAAATATAATAATAATTCATTTATTTCAGGCAACAAAAGAGTTTACAAAAAATAAACATCTAGGCCCATATCAATATATAAAATCAATAATTACACTCATTGTATATTTTTTATTTTGTTGTAGGAGGTTGAGGATACGACACAGCAACTGTTATTTCGTATATCTCTTCTCATTGTTTTCCTTTGAATATATTACAGATTCAGATACCCAGTCTACCCCGTTAAGGATTAAGACGTGATAATGTATCTGTCTCTACCTTATTGTGACTCTTTATCCTTGGCGGGAAGGACAGAACCTAGGGCCTTGAGAATCATTATTTTTAGCGAGACGGTGGACATGTGTATAGTAGGAAAATGGATTCACAATAGTCACTAGTATCTAGTCACATCACCTAATGGAATAATTGAGAATCTCGCCCATTCCCTCGACTGACTTTTACGATTTACGCGGAAAGAAAAGCATCTGATATATTCCGTTTTTCTTTGCTCCCAGACCAGCAGGAAAGATATTATTGAAGAAAACGTTTTGGATATGAAGTGCCGATACATTAGACATCAACGATATAGTAACGGTGGTAAGTTATTTTGTTTTTACACGACGACAAACATGGAATGTAATGTTTTCAGGGTTCATGTATTGTATCTATCCCAATCCCAACTAATATTATAAATGCGAAAGTGAGTCTGTATATTTGTTTGTTTGTTACCTCTTCACGCTTTATCTACTGAACCAATCTTCTTGAAAATTCGCATACACATAGTTAGGAGTACTGAAGACATAGGGTACCTTTCATCCTGGAAAAAAAGTAATATTCCCGTGGAATAGGCGAGCGAAGCCGCGGGCAAAAGCTAGTATTTAATAATATGAAAAAATATAACTCAGAATTAAAAATGACATTCAAAAGGAAACACATTTATGCTAACTTGCGGTAAATAGTCATATTACTTGCAATTTGCCACATAAAACATTACACATTCGAATACTTACAAATAATTACTCGAGTACAATATTTAGTATTGAAATATACACGTCGATTTATTTGTCAAAAAGACCGCCCCGAATCGTACCTGACGCAAAAGAGCCCATAACACTTGCAGCATTCCCCCGCTGTATTGCGAGGGATATGCGTTGGGTATTTATGATAACTAGGTATAAAAGTATTTAACATTAAAATTCCCGCAAAACTAAAGTCGAATGTAGGTAAAACGAATCACGAGGCTGAAGTAGGAATGAGTGGGACACTTGGCTAGAAGAGAAGATGGTCGATGGACCAGAGCAGTAACAGAGTGGTGGCCAAGACAAGGGAACTGACCAGTAGGAAAACCACCCACCCGTTGGTCAGATGACATTGTGAGGTTGACGGAAAAACAGTAGATGACACTGGTACATGACCGTAGAAAATCGTGCGAAAAAAGAGAGGTCTATGCCCAACAGTGGGTTTATGTGGGCTAAGAATGGTGATAAATTATAAGGTACAAATAATTGTAAAGAAAATACTATAACTACCAACTATTCTTTCTGCTTTTCTTCCCCTTAAGGTTGACAGGAAGAGAATGCTTTAGCATTAAGTCTACCTATTGTGGCTTTTAACTCAATAAAAAATAAATAAATAAATAAAAAATAAAGTTATTTATGAAGATACTAGTTTGCGTTTAAGCTGGTATTCGCGTAATATAATACTCGTAAACGCGTACTCTTTGTTCATTTGATTAAACACCATCTTACCTTTGTGGTTCCCTTGAACTTTAAGTTAAGTGCGTTTATAGTTAAATGCTTAACATTGAATTAATACATTGAAGCATCTAACTGAAGTACTCGTTATGTATGATTATGCAGTCAATGATAAATACACACAAGTAACTATAACAACTGGTGTGTGTTGACCATTAACTGCATAAGTTATGATAAACCTAATGTGAAAAGAGAAATAATATTTCTTTTAAATAATCTCTATTAGCTGATTTCTCATCCTTTGTATTAGAAGTACCTATTTTAACCTGTATATGAAAATTATTTTAATACTGACTTTATAAAAAGAATACTATAATAATTGACTTATTTATATATGTTAAAATCATTGATCATAACATTATGATCATGATCAATGATTTCAACATATATAAATAAGTCAATTATTATAGTATTCCTTGCATAAAGTCAGTATTAAAATAATTTTCATATACAGGTTAAATAATTATTGATATTTTTTTAAAACAAAAAAAAACTAATGACTTCTATCCAGTTGTAAGAAAGAAAGAAAGAAAAAATCTTTATTTGGTATTTGTATACTTAGAAGACATTTTTTTCTAGTTATTTTCGGTTAAAAAACAAACCACACAACCGATTTTAGTAAAATTTTACCTGGAAAATATACCCTTTCAAACAAAAAAAGAATTTTTCAAATCAGTCCAGGCATTTTTGAGTAGGTAATCGGGGACATCCATAAAAAAAAGATTCCGACGAATTGATCCTTCTCTTTTTTTTGAAGTCAATTAAAAAATACCTAAGAACTAAGGTTAACGTTTTTTTAGGTGACACAAAAAAATATAGCAGAAAGGGGAATCCCAACTTACCATTGATCTGCACTACACTCCCACACACGACATTAAAAAACACAGAGAGAACCGCGGCGCGCAGCATCTTTTCCGCGCTTGTATCTACTGGCGTTTTGGCGGGAACTGCACTTGCATCACAAGGTAGTGGTCGCCCGCCCTTCTACTCACGTATGCCGAAATGCAGAGCGTGAAGTTACACAACAAAGAAAATACAGAAGTGACGTTTTGTATTTTCTGTTCTGTAAGTTCTGTAACTCTATTTTTTTTATCTAACTAGTAATTTTTGAAGTGAAAACTTCTTTAGCTTCTTTAGGACACTTTTTAATGTAATATAAATTGTCATGTTTGTGTACGATAGCGCAATAAATAAATATTGTATTCTACCACATAAATGATAGTACTTTTATACTGATAATTAAAGCAATTCGTGCAAAATTATTCCCTAACCATTCCAAAATATCAAAAATGCACTACGTTAATATTCAAGTTTTCACTTCTGCCGGCACTCCCGGAGTGCAACCCGTCGTTTTTTTTATGAAGGAAAGAGTGCATACTCGCGGAAAGTGCTTTAACATAATAGCTGCTGCTGATATCTACTGGCGTTTTGGCGGGAACTGCACTAGTATTACAAGGTGGAGGTCGCCCGTCTTTCTACTCATGTATGCCGAAATACAGAGCGTAGAGTTATAAAACACAGAAAACTTAGAAGTGGCGTTCAACCCTCTTTTTTTTTAAAGTATATATTGATTGCATTCTCGAGGACGGTGCTGCATAAACAGCTTTGGTGGGAACTTCAATTACATTACAAGGTGAAGGTCACCCGCCCTTCTACTCATGTGTGCCGAAATGCAGAGCGCAGACTGGCAAAACGTGGAGGATATAGAACTGAACCTCCTAAACCAAAAGACGCAACTGCTCCCTGTTCGGCGCTAACTGTAAATATTTTTGAGGGGCCTTGACATGATGAACCCCTAGTCTCTTTAGCGATATGGTCCGATCTACTATACCCGTAATATACACTTTTGATTTTAGGGTCTAATTCATTATTTAAGATAATTGTAAGTATGATATATTTTTGATATTTTAACATAGTGTAAGACCTGTTTAACATGCGGATGCTTTGGTTAATACTTAAAACTGTAATTTGTGTGTAATTTTAATAAATAAACAAATAACACTGCAGCCGTCGCACACTTGGCACCAAGTTTCACCTCTACACTATTATTAATTAGCAGTAGCGTTTTGCATTTCAAAAGTAACTAGGTTCTACTTACTTACACATGAGGTAAAGTTTTTGTAAACTTGTATTGTTTTGACAATATGTGGCCATTTTAAGTGGAGTAACTAGCAACTGGTATTTGCATGGATTTAAATTTTTTTTTTGTTTCAAACTTTTTCTAAAATATAATAAAATGGGTGTTATTAATATACTATAAACGGGTAACTCACGTGAAGTTCTCACCCGGAGGCCTTCCTCAAGGCGAATGTGACTCGCGACGCGTACAGGAACACGTTCCGAGCCGCACTCAAATGTTAACTTAAAAATAGGTATAGAAGCTTGTCCGCCTCCTGGAAACCGGTACTTCGAGAAACACGTAGTGGAAGCCACGTGCAGCCGTCGGTCTCTGACACAGTGGCCTTTTTTACGCACGGGCACTATCACCAGCCGCCGATGATGATAAAGATGACAATTAGGCTCCCATGGCTCGCCGACTCCTGTGGCTGTACCACAGGAGTCGGCGACGCAGAACATCAGTGTGCCCCACCAACCACCGCACTGTCACTGCGCATTTTGGGCCTTGCGGCTCTAAGCAAACACAGCGTATGCCGTAAGATCCAAAGGCCACTTTTAGTGTGATGGTGGGCGGGAAGAAAGGAAAAAAAATACTAGTGGCTTGCTCGCCACATCGCCTATTCAATTTACATGTTTCGCATTTTCACCCAATCCCTCAATCGTCTTTTACGATCTGCGCGGGAAGAGAAGCAGCTGGACATGGAAGTATATTTTTTAAATCTACAGGCTGACTTTTTTACCACCTGATAAATTTCTGGAGCAAGTTCAGTCCATAATACTGAATTACTTTCTTAAAAAAAGTTATTAAAAATCGATAAAAGTTTATCGTCCTCCCATACAAAATCCGTTTGGCTAAGCGCTGATTTATATGGGAGCAGGAAAAAAAATTATCAATTTTTAATTAATAACTTTTTTATAGAAAGTTGTTCAGTATCATGGACTGAACTTCCTCCAGAAATTAAGCAAGTGAAAAAAAAGTCAGCCTGTATATTATGGGCGGTAAGTCACCGCCCATAATATACATTTAGCGGTGACATAGTTTGTAAATGTCTACCCACGTAGGTTTTTTTGCAAAATATGAGGTTTACTAACTTATTTTCCAGCCTTTTAAACATGTACTTACTAAAGAACGCATGGAACTTGGATGAATAACACGCATTGTCCGAATAACCTACCAGATTAGGTACAATGACATAATATATGAATGATGATTATGATTAAACTTGTATGCTGACAATACCTAATTAAAAGGTTAAATAGTACATACATAACTACTTACTTCTACCATTGATCAAATATTACTCATTGATCAAATAATAAGTAATATTTGATCGATGCTTCTACCTAAACGTTAACCGTCCTATTCATAAATAAACGGGCAAGTGCGAGTCGGACTCGTACATGAAGGGTACCGTACCACCGTACAATGTTTTAAAACGCTGAAGAAACACGTTTCTTGCATGACTTAATTAATTTTACTTTAATTTAAGTAATATAAAATAATAAATAATTTAATAACTTTAATTTTTTACTTTTTCTTATTTTTAGTATTTGTTGTTATAGCGGCCATAGTAATACATAATCTGTGAAAATTTCAAGTACCTAGTTAATGCCATTATAAAGATCTAGTTAAAAACGCTGAAAAAAACATTTGTTGTATGACGACCCCCTTTAATGTTTAACTTTTTTTTTTTTAGTATTTGTTGTTATTGCGGCCACAGTTTGTTTATTTGTTTGTAATAACTTTATTGTACTAAGAAAACACATAATTAAAGACAAAAACAACATATACAGTAAATTGACAACGGCGGACTTATCCCATAATGGAATCTCATACAGTAATACATAATCGGTGAAAATTTCAAGTGTCTAACTATTACGGTTCAAGAGATAGAGCCCTGTGACAGACGTACAGACAGACAGACAGCAGTCTCAGTAATAGGGTCCCGTTTGCACCCTTCGGGTACGGAACCCTAAAAAGTAATTATTTTATAATACATATTTTTTAAAAACAAACTTCTATCTAAAACAATTAATTAAAATGCATAAAGTGCTGCTCAAGACCAAACTCGGTGGGGTTATATTATTTTATCACAGATGCCGCGAGGCCACCTTCCGGCTACATCGTGAGATCAGGTCATTTGTACCATAATATTGCATTGTCACCCAACTTACATAAGAATGTGAAGTTTCAGCTCAATCGAATAATGGCAAGTGGGTCTAATTAGCTTGCAAGATTTGATTACGGACACACAGACAACGGGACAGGTGGAACTAAATGATAGCTTGTAAAACCGGTCAAGTGCGAGTCGGACTCGTACATTAAGAGTTCCTAACCTCCGTACAATGCTGAAAAAAACACGTTTCTTGACGACCCCCTTTAATTTTATACTTTGTTGATACTTTAGTCGGTGAAAATTTCAAGTGTGTCGCTATTACGGTTCAAGAGATAGAGCCCTGTCACAGACGGACAGACAGCGGAGTATCAGCAATAGGGTTCCGTGGGCACCCTTTGTGTACGGTACTCTAAAAAGTATGGAGGAAACAGAACACTTCGCAAGTAAAACACGCAGGTATAATTAATAACTTTTTATTTGCTTGAATTCTTCAATTTCAATAATCTATTTACAGGATAGTTATAATAATAATAAAATATCGCTATTATTAATGCAATAACATCAAAAAGTCAATCGCCGCCAACTGATTATAAGGCAAAGGACCTCGAAGACCATAGGCTGGCTGCACACTTAAATTAAAATGCTGATATTAAATACATTGCTGATTTTGTTACGATCGATCAGAATTGATTTTTAATTAAAACAGGCAATATACATAAAATCAGCATTTGAATTTGACAGTACGAAACCAGCCATAGACTTGTATGAACCAGTCAATCAATATTTTGAATGAAGCCAAAAAATTATGTCCTTTTAATTATTTCAAATTACTAGCTCAATCAGTGTGATTTGTCCGTATATATAAAAAAAAAAAACTAAGTTGAATTATTTTTTCATAACTCTTTCCGGGACACAACGGTTTATTGTCGTATTCATAAAAACTCTCCTCAAATCAGTTAGTTATTCAGGGTCTAACAAAATATACTTAAACTATTTAAAGGGTGGACTCAGTCAATGACACTGAACACCTTTCCCCAAGAAACATATGTATATCAAAACATGAAAAATAATTTACACAAAAATAATAATTTACACGAAAAAGCGAAAGCCTAGTCTCAGGACAAACATTTGATTTCTTGATTTAAAATAAGCATAATTCTCTGGCTTCACTCTTTCATACATTCTTCGATTGGTCCATCTGAGTCTATTTATACAAGTGTCGAAACTGCATCGGCAACGGCGCATCGCTACGTCGCGGGCATTTTACGCAAGTGCATTGAAATTGGGAGCCTCTTACGAAATTTGCCATAGAACAGGTTGTAAACTTCTGTTTATTATTTATTAAATTGACATACCTATTGCCCAGATTTATTGACATTTTTATTTAAATTAACAAATAAGTTAGTTGACCTCGTTAAATTGCGGAAACACTGGAATTATATTTAGCATGGGACCGCCCATAACACAGATTGAGGAATTACAAAGAGGAATAAATATATAACAAAGATTTATTAAGAAACTATTTTTAAAACAAGCTTATATCTAAATAATCAACTAAAGATTTAAACTGCTCCTGAAGACGAATCAATCGAACCCAAACGCGGTGGAGTTATTTTGTTCTATCACAGAGATGCCGTGGCCACCTTCCGGCTTCATCATGAGATCAGGTCATTGGTACCATCACACATACATAAGTACTCGTATGTGAAGTTTTAGCACAATCGGATAATGGGAAATGGCTCTAATTTAACTTGCAAGATTTGTTTACGGACACAGAGACAACGGGACAGGTTAGGTTAGGTATTCTAAATAATCCTCCCCGCCCGGGTTCCCATCTTGTCGCGATGGGGGGACTCAGTACCTGCGGACTGGGCATGAGTTGAAGCTACGGCCTCCGTGGGAATGGCCTGGCTGTGAGGAAATGGGATGAACTCCCTACTCTCACAGCCGTGGTAGTGGTCGCGGGGGAAGTTTTTAGTGGTAGCACCACATAACCTTACCGGTCTCTCGTACCGACCGTACCGACCGTAACCGATAAGGTATCCGAAGTAAAAAAATACCGGCCAAGTGCGAGTTAAACTCGCGCGGAGGGGGTTCCGTACAATTTATTGAATTCTTATAGGTTTTCCTGTAATCTACAAGCAATGAACTATATTTTGTATTTTTTTCAAAATTTTAGTTTCGGAGATCAGGGGGGGATGGTCAATTTTCGTCTTCTTTCATGAATAAAATCAAAACTATTAATTTTACATTAATAACAAAAATATATTTGAGATCGTCATAACGAGCCCTTTCATTTGATATATGACACAGTAAGGTTTGCAAAGCTTTTTTTTTTAATTTCCTAATTTGTCCCCCGAAAATGACACCCTTATTTAAAAAAAAAATTATTTACTTTGCACATATGTGTTTGGGTCATAATCTTACAACATTCTATCAAATTTCACTTGATTCGGTCCAGTAGATTCGGAGCAAATTGGCTGTGACAGACGGACGGACAGACAGACGCACGAGTGATCCTATAAGGGTTCCGTTTTTTTTTTTTTGTACGGAACCCAAAAAAAAAGGAATTTTCTCCGAGTCAAAAAAAAGTAGTCTAACTAAAAGCTTGTAAAAAACAGTCAGTGGCTCCATCATTTCAGGTCAACTAACTTAGTTGTTGAGTAACTTAGTAGTTGTTATACAACGTGGAAGGGACATACCCGTAATAAATCAAATCACGGTCTATACTAGACCATTATAGTATCATAAAATTAAAATAACTGCCAAAAAACAAAAATAAATTTTGGTATTTCCATACAAAATTGTGTGGACGCCCGGGCGATTTGTTTGAGAATGTCGAATTTTTTTGTTGGTTTTCTGACTGTTATTTCAATTTCATTATTCTTAAGTCATCTAGTATAGCCCGTGGTTCGATTTATTACGGGTATGTCCCTTCCACTTTGTATATCTATACCAATAAAGAAGTAATCAAGTTTACTGTTGTTCTGTACCATATGAAATACGTTCGTAAAATGCCCGCAAGGCTTCTATCTAGTCTTATTATATAATTAGTAAAACCTTCTATTTATGTCTCATTTCAGCACTCTTTATAATATTTAGTTTTTACAATATTTACCAACTAAAGCGATTGGCAGGCATATAATTAACAATTTTGCCTGCACGAAAAAGTTCCTTTTTAAATATAAGTATACATCGTGTTAATGTAAGAACGCAAAACCTCTCAGATGGTTGATTGAATTTTCATACAAACTGATCAGCTGATCGAGTCAATTTGTATGAAAATCAGATTATTATTTTTTTTCGTGAAAGTTTTGGAACAAAAGTTGTTCAGTTACATAGGCTGAGGTACCATCTGAGAGGTTTTGCGTTCTTTCATTAACACGATGTTTATATTTATTTTTGTTGCGTGGCGTAGGTCAACATGCAACAAAGACGGAATTATCTGCCACGGAAATCCGCGCACGTACCGTTCGACGCAGCGTTTACCATCAATTCGTGACAGGAATTAGGTAACACAAGTGAAGCAGGTCCCAATAGAAAAAATTACATTTTATGATTTCACAAAGTGTTTAGGAATTGTATCATTAAATTTAGATATTCATTTAAGAATGTAATTAGCACTACGAATTCCCCGTCTAATCTAGTCACTCGTAATGAAATTTTAATTTAAATTATACTTAGAGTTTTAAAGCGTATAAAAACTTTCGAATCGTACAAGAACCCATGCTCGGTGGGTTACATTACAATACAATAAAATATACAGGGTATAACAAAATATACTAAAACTATTCTAAGGGTGGATTCAGTCCATGATACTGAACAACTTTCCCCAAGGAACATATATCGAATTATAAAAATATTTTTTGGCCTCCCATACAAATTGACCGATCAGCTGATCCGAGTTTGTATGGAAAGTCAGAAATTATTTTTCATATTTCAATATATATTCCTTGGGGAAAGCTGTTCAGTATCTGGACTGAATCTACCCTTACAATAGTTTCAGTATATTTTGTACACGTTATATTGTCTTACAACAATAATATATTTATTTATTTAATTTATTTTTAAACAAAAACAAACTGATATTTTAAAATCTCACATTTGAAATACTTATCAAAAGCTAGTATTTATTTCCTTAAATGCACGTTGAAGGCGAACGAGGACTTTCACATACAAAAATTTCCGTCAGCAGGTTAATATACATCGTACTAATTTAAGGCGAAGCGTATGTAGAAGTGGCACCCTTATTTGAAAAATTTTATTTTCGTAAATAAAGTGGAAATTTACATTTTGCGAATCATAAAACATTATACAGGTAGCCATTGAAATAATTTTATGAACAACCGTTGAAAGTCTAAATTGAAAATATGTGATTTTTTTAATTTAGATATTGTTTCGAACATCGTGATGCTGTATAAATCAATAGTTAACCGTTGAAAGTATTAGGTTAGTTTATCCTATATTTTTTTTCACCAAGTGTATTTTTTCACAAATACGCGTTTTAAAGCTACAAAGATAGACGACCAATAATATCATCACCGATTGTTCATAAAATAATTCAAAGGGCTATCCAATGCCTGACGGTTCGGAAAATGCTAATGTTCACCTTATTTGCGATTAAACAATTTATTTCAAATGAGGGCGCCACTTCTACAGACTTCACCTTAACGAACGGAAGTCAATGTGAGTCGACACAGGCGCTTCCTAGTTGTGATTTCGTCGAAACAACTAAAATTATAAAGAGACCAAAAGTCACACAATTTAATACAATCGTCGTACGCTATCTAACAACTAATAGATAATTAAGTAAATAACATAACTTACTTGACTCTACAACGTAGTCGGAAAGGGTATATAGGTACTTAGTTATATAATTTTATATTCATGGGTATGATATAAATATAAAAATGACTACGGGACCAATCTAGAAATCGCGTATTAGGAACCTAGTTCTCTCTTCATATCGGCCACAAAAAGTCCACTGCTGGGCATAGGTTTCCACCTAGGATTCCAAAAGGACCGTTTGGAAGCGTCCTGCGTTTTCCTGCAACCTTGCTCAGGTCGTCCAACCACGTAGTAGGTCCTGCGCTTGGCGGTGCGTGCCCGCCATTCGAGAACCCTTCTGCTCCATCCGCCCTCTGTTCTTCGCTCTATGTGCCCCGCCCACTACACCTTCAATGAGCTTATCCGTTATCCGTTCGGAATTTTATTTGAACAGGTGTATTTTACAATTTCATAATTAATCCCGCAGTAAAAGTTATTCGTACTGAAGAGTACACTGAACCCCATTTCGACATACCCTTTCCGACTAACCATGTATATAAATAACGCATAAATACATGGTGTAAACGATTGCCGTACTAATACAATATAAATATGTAAATTTCGTCCATTTAATGGATTCCTCTTCAGTTAATTATCTTTTATAAATATAATAGCAATTTTTTACACCGTATACTACAATATATACAATGAGCTGGATATGAAAATATCTATATTTTCAAGCAAAAGCCGACCGGTTCAGTCGTGTAGGACGCAAAAATAAAAATAACCACCGTCACAAGTTAAGAACACATCTTAATTATTATATACTTACGACTTATTTGCAAAATGTTATTATTGCGGGTGTATATGTACTGTTGACATATATCTAGATGAAGCGGCGACTCAGCTGGTCACTATGCTGTACGACTTTGGAATGCTCTCCCTGAATCCATTAGAAGGGCCCCTAGTCGCGACTCCTTTAAACTTAGAGTTTTTAGGCACTTCCACTTCCAATTAAACATAGGACAGACTTGATTGCATAATATTTATTTATGGTTATGTATTTGTATATTTATTTTTGTATATATTTTAATGTAGGTATATATTTTATGAAGTAATATATATATGTAAGTAATTGTGTATATGTAATGTATATAATAATAATAATAGTATGTTTATAGTATGTGTTGTGATTATTATCTTTTAAATTTAGTTTAGTTTAAGTTTTCTTTATATATTCACACCTACATAAAACTCTCCAGTCGACCCTAAGGTTTGACTGTTAGAGAATGCTTTTAGCATTAAGTCCGCCTGTTGTGCTTTAAACATGTATATGTGTGTACAATAAAGTATAAATAAATAAATATATCTTTAAAATGTGAGAAAATTTCAGCAATCCCATACATAAATAAATAAATATATGTATAGGAACAAATGAGCTAGTCCCAAAGTTAAAACTTATATTATGGGGGGATACTAACGCCACGGTACTATATTGTATGATAAATACATATATAAACACCCAAGACCCAGGAAAATTTTAAAAAGGCCATTTTCTAAATTGTCGTGGCTGGGGATCGAACCTAGAACCTCCGGAGTGGCGGACTAGCATACACATATTGTGTAAGCTGGACGCATATGGAGCCGCGCTTCCCCGCACCCCGCGCCTGACGGGAAGATCTTTCCAACGTCACAGGTATGGCACTTCATATAAGCGGAGTATCATTTATGCCTACACTGCTACAAACGAAACAATACATCCGTGCACACGTCAATGCGTGTGTGTTCGTCCGCTCTCGGAGGGGGAGAGGTGCGGGGACGGGGAACGAGGACGCATATTGCAAGGGACCTTAGATTCAGTTCTGTACGAAATACTCTTATTAATTCTGTGCCAACGTGGCGGTCGAGTTGACTCGAGCATATCACCTCTCTCAACTTTTTTCGAGACGACAGAATTATTTCCACAAGATGTTCCTATTGTGCCGAGTCGCCCCTTAACAACATGTCGACTACAATTACAATTACATTTACACCCATAGTGTGTCCTTAACTCGTGAGAGTGAAATCACTTGTTCCAATAATAAAGTAAATATAAAAATAATCATACTCGTCAAATCCGGTATTTTGTTGTATTATTATCATCTCATCAGGTCTCTTTTTAGGGTTCCGTACCCAAATTTTCACCGATTATGTATTACTGTGGCCGCTATAACAACAAATAATAAAAATAAATAATAGTTAAAAATTAAAGGGGGTCGTCATACAAGAAACGTTTCTTCAGCGTTTTAAAACATTGTACGGTGGTACGGAACCCTTAATGTACGAGTCCGACTCGCACTTGCCCGTTTATTAGTCTCCACGAGGCAGGAGCACAGCTTTCTTTTATACAGGTTAATTTTGTAACCCCTAGCATTATTGAAATCTTCATGAATTCAGTCCGTCTCTGTCACAAACTGTACGTGCAACAGAGACACGTGACCCGCGACTGTTTCAGCTATCTCTATCCCACGTAGTTTTTTTTTACGTAGGTTTTTTTTATATTATAGGGCGGCAAATGAACAAGCGGGTCACCTGATGGTAAATGACAGAGGCGGACCGAACCCGTCGCGGGCGTCCGCTTGACGTAGTTTCAAGCCTAAGACACAAATCTTTTGATGAGAACGGTACTCCACACTAATGGCCAAATACATGCATTTTATAGATTCTTATATTTTATTAATTAAAAATGCACGTACTTGGATATACAGGGTTAGTTTTAACCCTTCAAAACCCGCAATACCAGACAATAGATAAACAGTTGTGTCTTGAAAGGTTAAAACACCGGCAACATTTTTGGAGATCTCTCGTCCTGATTTTTATGAGCGCTGATTTGATCATCATCATCATCATCGCAGGTCTTTTTAGGTCTCCACTGCAGGAACACGACCCTCTCTGTACTACCAGAGCCATATATGATTTGTATGGGAAGCCGAAAATTTTTTTTCGATAACTGTTTTTATGGAAAGTGGTTCAGTACCTATCACGGACTGAACTTGCTCCAAAAAAAGTTGCCGGCATTTAAAAAGTAACCCTGTATTTAGAGGTTTTATTGCTCAAAACTCTTTTCATTGCCTATCAACTATACATTGACTTTAAATTGACATGTCGCATCTACGTTCGATTAAGGCTATATTTCCACCGAAGCACAAAAGACAGTATTACATAACGGAATCTCCTAAGGTACGCGCAATATGCGTCCCTGTTCCCCGTCCCCGCACCTCTCCCCCGTTCTTGTGCGGCCGCGTGCGCCGTGCAGTGTGTGTTCGCCCGCTCTCCCCTGAGACAAGGATAGAGCGGGGGAGAGGGGGAGGACGGGGAACGGGGACGCATATTGCGCGGGACCTTAGGAGATTCCGTTCTGAATACTCTTACTGTCTTCTGTGACAGAAGCTTAAGGTCCATTTACACAGTGCAAGTTTCTTGCCTGTTGCAATTTAATAGGAGATATTACTGCAATGTTCTGCAGCTAGAGTGCAGCATTAGCGCAGACCGTAAACAGATGTTTGACAATGACTAGTAGGTATATCAAAGTCGCAATAAATTTGTTAAATTATATTAGGCATTTAAATGACCGTAGGAAGCCACAACACTACAGCACAGATTTAAATAAATAAATATATAAGGACAAATCACACTGATTGAGCTAGCCCCAAAGTAAGTTTTAAACTTATGGGATACTAACTCAACGATACTATATTTTATAATAAATACATATACAACGTGGAAGGGACATGCCCGTATAAATCGAACCACGGGCTTTACTAGATCACTAAAGTATAATGAAATTAAAATAACAGTCGAAAGAACAAAACAAATTTTGACATTCCCATACAAATCGCCTGAGTGGCTGCACACTTTTGTATGGAAAGGCCAAAATTCTTTTTTGTTATTTGGCTGTTATATTAATTTCATTATACTATAATGATCTAGCATAGACCGTGGTTCGATTTATTACGGGTATGTCCCTTCCACTTTGTATAGATAAACACCCAAGACCCAGGACAATTTGAAAAAGGCCATTTTCCAACTTGCCCTGGCTGAGGATCGAACCCAGAACCTCCGGATTGGCGGACTAGCGTGTTGACCATTACACCACGGAGGTCGTCAAAATGTATGAATAAAATAATAAAACTACATATTAAAATTAAATACTTTTATAATATTCAGGTGACCCGTTTGTTCGTTTGCCGCCCTATAACATTTTTAAAAAGAAGTTGCTAATGACGTGTAGAATGACAGCAGATTGTTTACTGTATGCGCTGTTGCCGCTATCTGCGCCGAGTTTTGAGTAATATGTCCTATTGGGGCAATAAATTATTTGTATGGTTTGCGTAGTATGTAGTAAAAAAATAATGTAAGCAAAAAAGAGTGTTATTAACATGTCAAGAAAATTGCAAATGATATGTAAGAAATTAAGTCATTACTACTAACCTACGACCTCGCCGCGTAATGTATAATCATTTTAATAAAAATATAATATAAGGTACCATTTGGGGCAACGTGCTCAACATATGTGTATGTTAATTCGGCATTGTACACAATGCCTAGGCTAAATGTGAAATAAACAATATTTCATGCATTGCCTGGACGTTTTAGGCATTCTATACTTAGCATAGGCATTGTATGTAATGCCTAGTTATACAGATTGCCGTTAACATATATACAAATTTACATAGCTTCCTATACTTTTCATAATTTATAGATCGAATGAAAAAGCTGATAAAATAGATAACATAACCCCTAATACCAGAGCATTAGGCTTTTTTTTATTTTTACAGCGCTGTGTATCAGTTCCTTTTTTTTCAAAAAATCTATACAAACTTTACAATTGTTGTACGTCGAAAAGTAAATTATTACGACAGTTTAAAGTTGACATCGTATACAATTCCGTCAAATGTTCTAATAAAAAATCATATGTTTTTTTATCGTGATAGTCAATAACACCATAATTATTATTAATATACATGAACAAATTTACATTGTGACTGTGACATCAATCAATCTATTGTATGCAAAATAAACACGTGAGTTGTACAGTGGGCCACACATTAAGCTGTTTAAAATAAACTCTGTTTCAAAGCAGTATGGCAAGTGTGATAAACGCCAAACAGCATGTAAGTAACAAACATATATATGCATATATACACATCCATATCATAATGAGATTGGCCACACTCTCCAAAGGCCCCGAGACCAAAGCTTGGAAATCAGTTTAGAAAACAGAACAACAAGTAGTTCGCCTCGGACTTTGAACTCGATCGAAGATATTCGAGTTATCGTCGAACAAACATACACTCACATACATGCAACGCCGGATTGTTCAAGGAGACTTTGAGAGAACTCGCTTCGCTGGCTCGAACAATACAATAGACAATGTACACTCTTATCTATTGATGAAAACGGCATTTAAATTAAAAATATCTAAGCGTCCATATAAACCGAGGAACAGACGGCTGGAAGCTACTTTGTTTTATACTATACACCCTTATTTTTAATTTAGTACACATATTTAAAGGGGTGATTCAAACCATCATTTCGAACTTCTTGTTTTTTTTTAACTTTTCCCAATAAATGTATATCGATCCGAAAAAAATTTTAACTTACTATTACTATACAAATCGAAGTAGTCACGTGATCTGGAACATTTTTTTTCATAGGTCGATATACATTTATTGGTAAAAGTTGTTCAAAATTATGGACTGAATCATTACTTATTATTAAATATGTGTACTAAATATAAAATGAGCTTGTATATTGGTGTGGCCCAGTGTACATATAGCTGGCTGCCTAACTTAAAACAACATACATACAGAGATGTAGTCTAGGTAGGCACTCGTTTTAGAATTATTTTATAGTGTGTAGATAATATCGATCATTTAATAACTCCTAATTAATAATGTCGTATAAGCTAAACACTCATGCAGACTTAATAAATCAGAAGGCAATTTCAGTCCATCACAACAAAAAAGGGCAATAAGACCAAACGCTGATATAGTGAAACAAAACTAGTGTTCTATACAGATACATTACCACGTCTTTATCCCTAACGGGGCAAACAGAGCATTAAAGATTTTGCGGCTCTAAGCAGACGTAAGGTCCAAATGCCACTTTTAGCGTTATGTTGAGCGAGGTGGAAAAAGGAATAAAAATAGTGGTGGGTCTATTTTGATTCGTTTCTCCGCCTTTTCGCCCACCATCACGCTTAAGGTGAATTTAGAAGCAAATGGCCTTGAAGTGCCGCCCTCATTAGAAATAAATTGTTAACTCGTACATATGGTGATAATTTCCATATTGCTAATCGTCAGGCACTAGATGATAGCCCTTTAAATAATTTTATGAACCACCGGTGAAAGTATTTACATTAGTCCGTTAGCTTTAAAACTTGCCTCGGCTAAAAGTGGCCACTTTTGGCGGAGGCAAGTTTTAAAGCTAGACGGATCACCAATAATAGTTTATTTTAAATGAAGGCGCCACTTCAAGGTCCTTTGCTTGTAAATTCACCTTAAACTGGCCTTTGAGTCTTTTCAAAGTGCTCTGTCTGCCCCATTCAGGATAAAGGCATACATGATAGTGTATGTATATGCCACCTAATTCTATACTGACTCAATGAACGTGTCTCCACACGGCGATAACGCAACGAGTGACATAAGGCCCCAAGCACGCGGCGGATTTAATACGCGCAGACGTCGCACGTTTTTGGGACGCGCGTTTTCGGGCAGATGCCAAACGCGCGTTTGAAGCGCGTATACGTGCGTTTAAATCGATACAAACGCGTACTCACTCTGATCAAAACGCGGTAGCTACAAGGTTGCGTTCGAATCTCGTTTGAAGCGCGTATACGCGCGTCGTCTGCGCGTATACAATACGCCGCGTGCGGGTCTGTCACTCTTCGAATCGCCGCGATGCTCTCGCCTTAGGAGACAAAACTTAACACGTGACTTAAAACTGACAGCTTGAATAATCTCTACCTAAACAAGATAAGTAAACGAACAAACTCGTTTTACAGCTATATTATGTGATTATTTCTCAATAAATCTTTATTCGTTTGCAATCTAAATTACATTCTGTATAAGAGTTGGATCTCATCTATCAGCACGGAACAGCACTTTTCTATGCTGCTATCCTTTTCTGTCGCTCAGAAGCGTCAATTGCTAGAGCGAGAGAGAGCGACGGGACGCTGCAGCACCGGCCGTGCTGCAGCGTTCCGTCGCGTGTTCCGTGCTGATACAAATCGAGCCATAATGGATTAAATTACAAATTTATTGCTAATTTAGAAGTTAGGTGTATATTTTTTGCATGGACGAACTAATACGGGAGGATTGACAATCTTCATACTTTGAAGCATAATTCGATATGTCGTAGCTAGATGGAGCTACTAATTCGAAAGAAAGTAACTAATTCGGAAAGATGGCGGTACAAGCGTTCGTTATCTACGAACAAACAAGCGCCATCTCTGATTTTTCGTGGACACCGTCAGCCTAAGTACCCTCATCCATTGTATGGCTAGCGGGCGAGATAGTAGTGGCATCTAGAAATAATACAAGATAGCTTTCTAGCAAAGTACGTTTTATTGTACGGGGTTCTCAGTCCTCTAGCATTTGTGTGTCCATGATTGTTAGTTACTTTTTACAGACATAAATTGAGCCATGTTTCTCTATCATACATAACAACATTTACGATAACCTGTTCATGTTTTAAGTCTTAACCCTTCAAGCTATGAGGCATATAGATGGATCCTAGGAGCTGTCAAAGTGCTTGTTGTGTTTATGTTTGAATGCATTTTAAAAGACCATGTACAGTGGCCCACGTAGAAAAGTGTCCCACCAATAGTATTATAATAGTACCAAAAGTATAGAGGTAGCAAACTTTTCTATTTGACTCACTGTACATAAAAAAAATTTATAATGATAAATCACACAGATTCGTCTAGCTGAATCTGTGCAAAGTAAGTTTTTAACTTTTATAACGGCATGATTGTTCCTCGCATACATCTTATTTTATCGTTGTAATTTTAATATCAGTTTAAATGTATGCAAGTTGACGTCTTTGGAGAAAATGGTATTTGTTGCCGCTTGCGCTCAGGAAGTGGCACTAAACTGTAATTGAATGATCTGGCGTCATTAATTAAATATGAAACCGCTGGCAAAATTTACAATTAACAAGTGATAAAAATATACAAAGATAAATAAATGATTTTGACTTTGACTTCGACCCGTTTCCATTGGTTGGTGTAGCGTCTGTGGTAGCGTGCAACCGCACACGCTCCTAAAGCCTTCCGGCAGACACTTTAAGGATCCGCCGACGCAATATCTTATTTGTAGATATAAACGTACATGATTAATGAAAGTAACAACAGTGTTAGTGACCGCTCGCACGGAGCGCACGATCACTGACCCGCAGTTAGCGCATCTGCGCTTTTGGTCTTGCGGAGGCAACACCAAAAATCATGAGTTTTATCCGAACGTATATATACATATACCTATATATACGTACCTTACGTACGTATATATAGGTATATACCTTATTTGTATTTATATAGAGTTTTTAGGCATTCAAAATGCAGTACTAAAGTACTCAAATAAAATAATGAAATAAGAAATGGTGAACAAATACCACGTGAGCGGGAGTTGAACTCGGCCTTGGTCTAAATACGACGATGCTCTTACCAACTGAGCTATCACGTGTTCCACTAGGCACGCCGAACAGGGTAGTATCCAGGGTCAATTTTTTTTTGTAATGATAAGGTAATAAAACGTCACAAAATAATGTCACTTGTCATTCATTATATTCATTTTGAACGTGACTTTAGATTTATAATGCCGAAAAACTGATATTAAGAGCGCTATTTGACTCCAAGAAACTATGACGTCACGCCGTGCGTTTTTATAGAAATCTCATAGTTTTTTTTTTAAGTTTTGAAAAACGTATCTGTTTCGACTTATTGGTAATTAGCGGATTAATGTACACGCGACAAGTATCATAGTAGTTTTTTTTCACCATTTCTTTTTTAATTTTTTAATTATAGAACCTTATTTGTAGTTATAAACGAACATGATGAACAACAATAGAGTCCCCAGGACGGTGTTGGTGACCTCTCGCACGAACCGCACGGTGAGGTTGACGCGCAGCTCGCGCGCCAAGGCCTCTTGGTCGCGCGCCAGCGACTCCAAGGATCAGTCGACTCCCGCGAAACCGACAGAGCCCTCGATCGCTTTTACGAGCTTCTCGCGCAGCTGCTGGTAGCTCTCGTAGGGGGGCAGGTCGATGCGGTTAAAACTGGAGACAAAAGATACAATAATAGTACATTACAATATAATACGTCATAGGGGTTTTAACACACGAGGCGGAATTTCAGGCCGAGCCGTAGGCGAGGGCGTAATAGAGCAGCGTGTTTAACCAATATAGGCACGTATATTGTACGACGTTTTTCAACACACTTGCGAGGAAAAATATTTTCAGCACCACTTGTAGGTTGACTGGTAGAAAAGGCCCGGGGTCTTAAGTCCACCTGTTACAATTTTTATAATAAATTTAAATAAATAAAAGTAGGAGGCCTTTGCTCAGCAGTGGAACACAACATTAGGCAGATTAAAGTAATAAAAAAACGACGGGTCGCACTCCCGGAGTGCCAGCAGAAGTGAAAACTTGAATATTAACGTTGTGCATTTTTGATATTTTGGAATGGTTAGGGAATAATTTTGCACGAATTGCTTTAATTATCAGTATAAAAGTACTATCATTTAGGTGGTAGAATACAATATTTATTTATTGCGCTATCGTACACGAACATGACAATTTATATTACATTAAAATGTTTATCTCTCAGCTAAACGAAACAGCAGGCGCAGGCATACATTTTCGCCGCGCCGTAGAAAGAGAGGGGGATACTTGCTCTCCCACGCCACGCCGGTTGTCTACTCTCCATCCGTCTTACGAATTTTCGATCAGGACACGTGTCCTGACGCGAGTTTAACATTTTTTACCCATAACAAAAAAATTGCACAACGCCGCTTTATAACTTTACAAGATAGTAGAGGTAGATTGTACACCGATAGTGATGAAAGTTAAAAAAAAGTATCAGTTCACTGGAATTATAGTCTAAGACGGTATTTGGCTACATTTTTTATTGTTCATATCAAAAACTACAAAAACTAAAAACATTACAAAAATATTTTTTTAAAATAAGTTATGAGCTTTTATAATCTGGTGACAGTGAATCTCATGTGACGTCACTTCCATTAAGTTACGTGCGTACTTAAGAGATATCCCCACCACGCTCCCACTTTTCTCCATCTTTACTATAAGGTGATCAAATAACCTGACTATTTCAACTGTGTAAGACTGTGTCACTGTCAATGTCAATCACACCAAAATCGAAATTGAAGCTACAGTGTAACCATTTCTACTCGATAAGAAGAAGACACCGACTTAGTATTTTTTTCAAGCCCCCCCCCCCCCCTCTCCTGTAAAACTGGCCTGGATACGCCTATGCCAAAGATATAAAGATATACTCACCAAGTATGCGCTCTGGGGTAATTATCGGGCGCCCCCCACTTCTCAATAGTGAACAACTGCGGCCCGTTGGACCCGTACAGCTCTTTGAACCCGTTCATGGGCACTCTGGACGTGCCCGTCACGAACTGCAGCAGGCGCGAGCGCATCTCGTTTGGGAATGACAGCACCACCTGCGAACAAGCGAACATAACAATATCACTCTTTCTCTAAAACACTGAGTAAGTTTTAAACTTGTAAAACTTCTCCCAATAAATGTATATCGAAATACGAAAAAATAAATTTCACTTCCCATAGTAAGAACACGTGGCTACTTCGTATTCTATGGAAAGTGATTTTTTTTTTCGTATTTCGATATACATATATTGGGAAAAGTTGTTCAAAATGATGGACTAAATCACTTCTTAAAATTTGTGTACTAATTTAAAAATAAGGGTATATATTCATTTATTCATATAAAACGTTAGACACCCACCCACAAGATGGTCGGACGATCTGACTAGGGTCGCTGGGAAGCGCTGGACGCAGGCCGCTGTAGATCGGTCATTTTGGAGATCCCTGAGAGAGGCCTATGTCCAGCAGTGGACGTAATGCTGAAATGATGATGATGATGATGATATAGAACAAGTCGTACCCTCCAGAACCACTGCACGACGAGGTGGTTGGCGTGGTAGTCCCCCTTGTAGAGCGTGTTAGCGCGCCAGTCGCGCACGTCAATGTGCTGGATGCCGCACAGCAGCAGCTCCAGCTCGTGCTCGTCGAAGATCTTCAGCAGGTTCAGCGGGACCAGCGCGCCGAACCCTTCCAGGAACGCCGACATCTGCTCCTGCACTCGGCTGACGAACCTCCATTGGATCACCAATCTGAAACAAGTTTCAATAAAACAATGTATACGCTTTTGGGGATCGTTCAAGTATTGCGTCTTCTTCTAATACAAAGTGGAAGGGACATATCCGTAATAAATCGAACCGCGGTCTAATACTAGATCACTAAAGTATAATGTAATTAAAATAAAAGTCAAAAAACCAAAAAAAATCGACATTCCCATACAAATTGCCGGGCCGCACAATTTTGTATGGAGATGCCAAAATTTTTTTTGTCACTTGGCTGTTATTTTAATCTCATTATACTTTAGTGATCTAGTATAGACCGTGGTTCGATTTATTACGGGTATGTCCCTTCCACTTTGTATTTAAGAGCTGGGCTCTTGTCGTTGGAGTGCTTTCCATGTCTCTCTTTCTTTCGGCAAGTTCTTACCCTCCTTATATGTTTTCACTTTATTTTTTCCATTATTTGAACGAAAAGTATTACGTAAGCAGTCCATTTTACTAAAAAAATTCTGTCCATTATACTAACCTATTTTCTATAAAAAAAATATTAATAAACAATAAAAAAATATTTGTCCTGCCATATAAATATGGCTGAGCGCTGATTTGCATTATACATCGTGTTAATGAAAGAAAGCAAAACCTCTCAGATGGTACCTCAGCCCATGAAACTGAACAACTTTTGTTCAACAACTTTCACGAAATCACGGATTTTCATACAAATTGATTCGATCAGCTGATCATTTAGTATGAAAATTCAAATATATTTTTTTTAGTTTCGTGAATGTTGTTGAACAAAAGTTGTTCAGTTACATGGGCTGAGGTACCATCTGAGAAGTTTTGCGTTCTTTCATTAAGATGAAGGGATAAGCAAATGGCCTTGAAGTGTGAAATAAATTGTTAACTTGTAAATATGGTGATATATATATACATATTTCCATATTGCTGCTCTTCGTCATGCACTAAATAGCCCTTTATATTATTTTATGAACCACCGTTGAAAGTATTTACTCTAGTCCGTCTAGCTTTAAAACTCGCCTCCGCCAAAAGCGGCCACGGCAAGTTTTAAAGCTAGACGGATCACCAATAATAGTTTCAACGGCAGTTCATAAAATAATTTAAAAGGATATCTAGTGCATGACGAAGAGCAATATGGAAATTATCACCATATTTACGAGTTAACAATTTATTTCACACTTCAAGGCCATTTGCTTACCCCTTCACCTTGACACGATATAAAGCCATTTTTTTTTCATTAGTTATTTTAACGAAAGTAGTTCACAATCATAGACTGAACTTGCTCAAAAAGTTTGGCTCTACAGCCGAAACAATAAGTACCAGATGACTCACTTGATATACTCGTCCTTGTTGTCGTCGTCCACAGAGATGTTGCCCCCCCCGGGCTTCAGCTCCCGCTGGATCGTCTTGCCGAACTGCTCCTCGTCCACGCTGAACGTTAGATACAGCTCCGACGGATCGTTTTCCTACGAAAAATGAATTAAGTAATATGCTATTTTGCAAGAAGTCAAATTAGATACTTTCTTCTTAACGTCGGAAACAAACATTTTCTATGGGATTTGTATGAAATATCTTCTTATTGTCTCATTTTACGTTTGTTAGTTGACGTCTTTGGAGAAAACGTGCAGTGCAGTTTGTTGCCGCGTCTTCTGCACTTGCGCCTAGGAAGCGGCGTAAACTTAGCTGTAAGTAGCGATTTGACGTCAACATTTGTGCAGAACAAAAGAAAGTGACTATTATTAAGATATCCTATATTATAAATATCCTATGATAATAAAGATATTTTTAATTTTAAAAATAACAGTCTGCGCCACGCACTAATGAACTCTGCGAGTGTACAGGGCCGGCGCCGCCTTTGCCGGTCCGCCGACAAAGCGTGCAAACCATTTGGGCGAATAGACAGTGTATAAATTCAAAAACAGAACAGCTGCGGAGGCTACCACAAACGAGCTAAAGTTTTTTTTTTTTTTTTAACAGATTTGAGTGCGTTTGACCTCTATCTAGCCTGATGGGAATTATTGATATTGGAAAAGTTTTTCAGAATCCTTGTGCACTCACCCTAATCCACATGAGTGAGTTGTAGTACTCGAGGTCTACTGACTCCATGTCCTTGAGGTCAATAGCCTTGTTTAGCATCATCTTGTAGAATGGACGGATGAAGAAGGCTGCAACAAACATGTATATTGATGTACTGTGTATCTCTGATGTGTATGGCTGATCCGGGCGTCAACTCGTGAACGAGTGCCGCCACTACTTTTTATTACGTTATTTATGTTTGATCACTCGTTCGCAACCCCCCACAAGAGCATCTAGGTCCCTCGATATAAAAAGCTCTATGTTATGTGTATTTATCATTCGGGAGAAAGTGCGATTCCCAACTCGTATATGTAGTTTAGTAAAAACTATGAGTGATTTAAGCCCCCCCCCCCCCCCCCCCCCAACCAAAACCATGGTCTAACCACTGATGGAAAATATATGATTGTAGACACAGTCAAAGGCACATGAAGTTCATCGCAATTAGAACGGTTAACAAACCCTTTACTGTGCAATGCATTTATCTTTAGGTGAGGGGGGTTCAAGTGTTCAACTGCCCCTCTTTGCCCGCCTTGGCAACGTCCTTGAGAACATTCTCGAACATTTAGCAGCGGAGTAAGGTACCCTTCACGCGACTATATGCTACGGAAATAATAGCGAAATTGCAAGTAGTTGTTCATTGCTTACCATCGAGCAACTTTCCATGATAAACCGCCATGCCCGCCACCCTGCCTATGAACTTGAAGTACGAGAGATGCTCCTCATTGCAGACGCCGCTGTTGGGATTGATCTGCAGCGTGTAGTTGTCCATCGCAGAGTACTCGAACAACCCGTAGTACGGGTTAAACATCTCCTTCGACAGTAGGAAGAACCACTCTCGAGCTAGGCCACCGTAATCTAAAAAAAATATAAACCGTTGCAATAATTGCGTACTTCAGTAGGCACGTAAAGCTGTGGGTCCTGACCACCATCTAGCATTTGTTCAAACCTATTCTAGGGTTGGCTCTGGTCACAGAACAAATAATACTAACGTACAGAAGTCTCACTCAGCAAAGAAATTCAAAGAAATATCTACTCAATGTGGCTAGCGATATGGTTTAATTTAACTCACGTCAGAACTCAGCACCTCTTCGTAAAGATACCTAAACATCCATTGTAAACCAATTACATTCTTATTACTCTGGACAAACGATTCGTATAACTAAATTTACCACCCGGAGGGGCCGCCTGCGCGCATAGTAATAATGTAGGTACATTTTCGATACCTAAACGGGGAGTGACACAGGCCTGCTCTGGTCTAAAGAAAGAAAGAAAGAAAAATTGTTTATTTGGTTACATACTGAACAATATGGTAAATTAACAATTCAGCAACTCTACATTAAACGCATGCACCAAAACGGCCTTCGCTCAGCATGTGTCGTGGACCGTTGTACGAGCCACGACGCTGGTCTTCCGCGAATGCCGAGTAAATAAATTATTCATTATATTAAAATTGCTACAATTATTTTTATTAATTACATTATTAGAATTAATTACTTAATAAACATTGAAACATATATAATATATACCTATTACAATACAATATTTAAACATTAATTTAGAAAACTTAAATTAGAAACATAAACCTAACAACAATTATTGACTTACTTGCACAATAAATAGATCCTGCTGCAATTATTGAGCCTTTTGAGTTCGTAAAATTCGCTCTCTAAGTTTATACTTAAAATAATTAACAGAGATCGAATTCCTAATCGGCGGAGGGATGTTGTTCCAGCATCTAGATGCAGCATATCTAAAGCTGCCTCGAAAAGCAGCAGTTTTGTGACTGGGGCACATAAGACGATCTGGTTCTCTTGCACGACTAGTGAACTTTAATTTATTGTACAAATAAGACGGACTTTTGTTTTTAATTACGCCGAACAGAAGTGCCGCAAAGTGAAGTGTACGCCTAGAATTCATGTTCATGAGCTCGTTCCTATTCAGATAAGGAGTGATGTGTGCTCTACGAGGAATGGGAAAGCAAAATCTGGCACATGCATTTTGTACACGTTGAATAAGTTTTTGAGTGCGCGCCAATAAGCAGTTTCCAATCACTACATCGGCATAATTAAGCTTCGACAAAACAAGTGCTTCACATAAGTACAGACGCGACTCCACACTTAAGTAATCTCGTAATTGGTACAAGATTTTCAACCGGTAATAACAATTTTTGACTACTCCAAGGACATGTTTTTCAAACTTAAGGTCACCATCCATTGTTACACCTAAATTTTTTGCTTCAGTTACTTGTTCAATATAAGTGTCTTTTAATTTTAGACATGGTGAGTGAGATAAAGTGTTAGCTATTTGAGCCTTTGCACCTAAAACGAGAAACCTAGTTTTTTTTGGATTCAAGACTAGTCCATTAGCATCCGACCACTCAGCCACCCGTTCCAAATCCTCATTGATTCTCTCGACTGCAGAGCAAGTGTCGCTGGGCTTAAAACTCTGATAAATCTGTAAATCGTCCGCATACATATGATGCTCGCTATTGTTTATGAAATCTGGTAAGTCTGCCGTATACAATATAAAAAGTATTGGCCCCAATATCGATCCTTGTGGTACGCCCCTGACCACTGGAAGATCCTCAGATAATCGCTTAGACGACACGTTTGGGTAACATGTAATAAAATAATTGCAAAATAATTTAATACACAATAAATAATTCTTTAAAATAATGCAAAAGTTTACCACAAAGTGGCAGACTGGTAGTATATACAAATTCAAGTAAAAAGGCAAAAAAACAAAACTCAGGTAAAGAAGCATTAGATAATATCTTTTTCTGTGAATTTTTACATTTATACATGCTATTATTTAAAATCAACCTATAATATTCAACAAAATAAAAACAAATAAATATTAGAAAATTATTGCACATTACTCGATTCAGAGCCAACAACGTCATGCCCAAAAACCTTTTTAATATCAACATCGGATCGAAGTCGAACACTTGGTTTTCCTTGTTCTTTCCTGACAAATATTTTCCCTTCGCGGGTCCACACAAATCTCCAATGAGAACTCTTAGCCGCTTCACGTACTTTCTGAAACAACTGTCTATTAAGCTTCGTTAGCCTTTCGTTAAGGTAAAACGGGCGATGTGGCCCTGGTGCCATTCCCTCTGTAGTAGTACCGCGCCGCACGCGTGCAGCACTGAGCAAAGCGTCCCGAGTGGCGCGACGAGCCAGCCGCACCACGAGAGTACGTGGGCGCTGGGGCGCCGAAGTCGAAGTACCTTCCACAGCTGCCGGCGACGGCCCTACACGCTGGGCGTTGACAACATCGCGCTCCTCCAACTCCACTCCAAGTTTTATGGCGACTGCTAAAATCACATGTGTCGTGTTTTCATTTTTTGTTTCAGGAAAACTCGCAATCTCGATATCGTTTCCCAGTGACTCTTGCTCCCGGTCCTGGACTTCCATTTTTAATTGCGATACTGCCTCCTCCAACGTTTTTATCTTAGTATTTTCTAATTCACTAATTCTGCTTACTACTGAATCTATACGAGCATCGAACCTATCCATTCGGTTATTAACTGCTTCGGTGAACGTTGCCATCCTATCGCACAATCCTCTCAACTCCAGGCGCATCGCACGCATTTCTCCAGCGACATCCACAGCGTGTGATTTTGGTAAGCCTTCAATTTCCATGTCGATTGAATCATCGACTATGACTTCGGGTAGCTTGGAAGATTTAGTTCTCAAAGTGACATTTCGGCTGTCATTGATAGGACTTACAGAACCAGATGCGTTGTCACTAGAGGTAGAGTTGCAGGCAACTGGATTTGCACGAACTGGTGTATTAAGGTTACCTTGCTTGGGTACCTTACTAAGGCATTCGGGGCACTTCCAACTAAGCTTACGTTCAGCATTCCCAGCGTAGAAGGACCGGTAGCGCTGACTAGAGATATTTAAGCATAGGATATCATAAGCAGATTTACATGCAGAGCAGCGTAGGTATTCTTTTTTCAATAAAGAGCCTGAACATGCTGCACAGTGATCCGGAACCACAGCCTTTGACGAATTCATTTTTTAAAATGTAGTCGGTAACGACCTCTTTGAGCAACTTGATAAAACGAGGGAAAATCACGTCGATAGGCCGATGCTTAGTTCATCAGTATTATTGTAGGTGGCGGTAAATCTCGGAGTTGTTTCCTAGCACGCAACGCCCTCCATCGCTGAGAGGCAAGAGCGTTCACAAGCGAATGTATCGATGATCCGGTGCTTAGTTCCCCAGTACAATAGTAGATGGCAGTAAATCTCGACGTACTTCCTTAACGTGCAACGCCCTCTATCGCTGAGAGGCAAACGCATTAAAGGAGTTCACAAGCGAGTGTATTGAATATACGGTGCTTAGTTCCTCGGTACAATTGTAGATGGCAGTAAATCTCGACGTACTTTCTCAACGCGCAATGCCCTCCATCGCTGGGTGGCGAAAGTATTCAAAGTAGTCACAAGCGAATGTAAACAAAAAGTACGTTACAATAGCCAATTTAAAATTTATCACAGTTTCACGTGATTTATAATGGTTTATTTAGCTTATTTGTCAACAAGAGCGCGCACAGATATTGTTGGTGTAATATTCCAGTGTCAAATGTCCAGCTACTCACAGATTTAAGAGTTATTGACCACAGCTTTTAATATCCATTTATCACTTTATCTTCTGTTCTTTTTGTGCTACTAACACTATCACTTAGTTATTATTACATAATCCGCAAAGTTCTTCTATAATTTTTCACAAACGATAACTTTTTCTAATTTTAAAACAAAATAAATACGGAGCACGACATTCACAGTACGCCACCTAGCGGCCGACCGTTCCACTACCCTTTTGGTTGCGGAGGTCAGACGGCAGTCGCTCTGTGTAAAACCAGTAACCTCGTCAAATCACCTAGGGTAGGTAGCGGACCCCGGGCTCTGAAGCGTAATCGCTGAGGATGCAACCGGGAATACGCTCGGATGATGATGATCTACGAATAATAATCCCTAGAAGCGTAAATGATCCCGAAAAATCATTCCACGCGATATGTATCGCGGCGGGCGGGGCTTAAAATATGAACAGCGCGGCGCGACAGTTCGCCGTGACACTCGAGTCATGCGGTTGAGTCGCCAAACGTTTCCTTTGTGATTATTGCTGTGTTTTGGCGATAATCGATTCATTAAAAATGCCGTCATGTGCCGTCAAGTGTTGTAGAAGCCATACATAAATGAAAAACACAGGACTCGCCTTTCATATGTAAGTAAATAAACATTTTAAGAATCGGCCCCTGAGCCGGCTACCCGACCGACGCGGTCGGGTATCGAGGCTCAGGGGAGGCGGCTTCTCGACCGACGGGGCGATGACGCGTGCATGACCTTTTCGCGACCAATCGCATGCATCTTTGTCTATGTGTGTGTTTGAGTGTTTTGTTGTAATTACTGTTTGTTTGCGTAAATGGAATCAGAATCAAAGCGGTGAATGTAGGAGCGTTAGATTTCTAGAGATTATATTTCGATGATGGTGATTGTAGAATGCTTACCGAGGCCGACTTCCGACTCGAACTCCACCCACAGCTTGGTCTTGAGCAACTCGATCCGACTGACCGAGCTGATGATGCGGTACGAGTCTTCCAAGATGGAGTTACGACGAACTTTAATCTCGAATTTGTTAGGCACGTTGCTCTGCAAACAAAAATTTATTAAGTCCATTTTGTGACATATTAAGTGTTGTTAGGGTTCCGTACCCAAAGGGTAATAATTTCATTTTTAAACAAAAAAAACAAACGACTTCAATTTTCTTAGGAGCTTTTTCCATATCTCCAAAGTTCTTCATCATATCTTCACCAAATTAAAATGGGACCAACTTGGAAGTAAAGGCTTTCATATAAAAAAAGAATCATTAAAATCAGTTCACAATTGGCGAAGATATCGCGTAACAAACATACATTTAAAAAAAACATACAGTCAAATTTATAACCTCCTCTTTTTTTGAATTCGGTTAAAAACAGGACCATCACTAAGACTCTACTGTCCGTGCATGTATGAGGCTCCCTGAGGGCCGTCCTGAGCCCCTGCACGTCCGGGCACCCTGGGCAATCTGCGTGGACAGCCAGTCGGTAACGCACATTGGCTGATCCTTTTGATACGGAATGGAATCCGACTCGCTGAGAAGAAGTTCTCTCTCTCTCTGTCCTCTGTTTGTATGTTATGTACATGAATTTTGTGAATAAATAAATAAATAAGAAGAACGACAATCCGCTACATGACAAGAAGTCAAATCAGATTTTTTTTTTATTAAATAATTTTACGGCTCTGGATACAAGTCCTTTAGAGCCTATCTTTATTTTTTTTTCTTAATTCCTAATCCTAACCTAACCTAATCCTACAAGTTACAATCAAAGGGTGGTGTAGGCCTTTGACTGCTTCAAGGGAGCTTCTGGCGACAAATCTGTACGAGTCCACTGGTTTTCATAGACGACTGAGTGGCGGACGACGCCCGAAGACCCACACAGTCCGCAAAACAAATATCACTACAGCCGTACTATGACTGTCCACTTCAACTATTTCACACATTGTTCATGAGCATGAGCATTTATAACACCAAACAACACCAATTTCATATTATAAAGTCCACTAAAATCAATTTGCAAAATAACTTAAAGCAAACCCCAACCGAACCCCTTGACTTCCCGCCAAAAACTCCCAGTCAAATCAGACACTTTTTTCTAAACGTCAAAACAAATATTTTCTATAGGATTTGTATGAAATACAAGACCGTGACGTCGTAGATTTTTCGAGTCAAATAGCGCTTTGAATATCAGTTTTTTTGCATTCATAAATGTAAAATCGTGTTGAAAATGGATACGATAACGGCAAGTGACACTATTTTGTGATGTTTAATTCTCTCATCAGCAGTGGTCGGGGATAATCGGGCGCTTATTTACCTAAACTTCCGCTGGTGCCTAACACAGCGTTGATACAAACACTAACTTTGCGATTTATGGTTTACATATAGTATAATTGCATTGCCACGTATTAGCCTTGCACAGTATTTTAAAGAACGTTATAAGTTACCTTCTCTAAATGACTGTGCAAGCCATTAGGCATAGTTGTATAGCCACGTATTAAGTGGCTATACAACTATATTAAGCTTGGCGCGGGTCCCTCTTAAAGGTTTGTATACTTAGACATGTCATAATTTAGGTACATTGGTACATACTAAATTTACATATTGACATTATTTTAAATTTCGTAATTCCTATAATTCAATTTAATTATGACATAATAAACAATGTAATCTCTGTCCATCCATATAACTAATTTTAAGTTTTTAGTTTGTTAGTTGACGTCTTTGGAGAAAACGTGCAGTGCAGTTTGTTGCCGCTTCTTCTGCACTTGCGCCTAGGAAGCGGCGTAAACTTAGCTGTAAGTAACGATTTGACGTCAACATTTGTGCAAAACAAAACAAAGTGACTATTATTAAGAGATATTTTAAATATCCTATGATAATAAAGATATTTTGAATTGAATTGAATTGAATACTATCTATATGTAAACCATAAATCGCAAAGTAAATCTGTGAAATACAATTATTTTTATTATGTCGATACAATCAACGCTGTGTTAGGCACCAGTGGAAGTTTAGGTAAATAAGCGCCCAATTATCCGACCACTACTGCACTGCACCAACAAATAATTTATTTTTGACCCAGTCTACACAATTATCAAGTGATACTGATATTAAGTTTTAGTTTGACTCACCGGTTTACGTAACTGACTCTTGAGGTACTCGTACTTCCGTTTATAGTCGCGGGAGTAAGGCACGGCGGGGCCCGCGATCTGGGGATTGGACAGGCGAGGGTCCTCCCACTGCGTCGTGCGGGTATCTGGGAACGGTCACATTTTATACAAATATATTCAACAACGTGGAAGGGACATACCCGTAATAAATTGAACCACGGTCTATACTAGATCATTTTAATATAATGAAAATAAAAAAACATTAAAAAATTTCTTCATTTCCATACAAAAGTGTGCAGCCGGGCGATTTGTATGGAGTTGTCGCATTTTTTTTTTGACTGTTATTTTTATTTTATTACACTTCAGTGATCCATTATATCCCGTGATTCGATTTATCACGGGTATGTTCTTTCCACGTTGTATATAAATTCTATTCCATTCAAAGCTGCATCGAAATGTAAACAAAGATTTGACATCTTATAGATAATCTGCGTTTATGGATGTGACTGTGATGAATGAAAAATTGAGTGAATGGTAAATATTTATTGAGTGAATGGTTTATATTAAGCAGAAAATCGTCTTTCATTTTCCAAATACGATATTAAAGTAAGTACCTCGTCAGAAAGCCATCAACGATTAAAAAAATATTCATTGTTCAAAAATCGTGAAAGTTGATAAATGTTTACCCCACTACGGCGAACTATATTCTACTATCCAAATCTATCCATCGTATGGAAATAAGTTTCAGTATACAAGTATTTTGTTAGACGTAATATATACAAATTTTCGGGTATTTATCTATATACTTCTTCTTCTTCTTCTTCGTCTAAGCGCATTCCCGGTTGCATTCTCATCTGAGCTGCTTCGGAGCCGGGGGTGCGCTTTCCCGCTTTTTCTTCTCCAAAAATAATATGCATGTCAATGGTCACCCAAGGATGCCAAAGACCTTGTAAAATGGAGAAGAAATAGCCGGAACACTTTCAATTATTTGGCTAGTTTTACAACCGGCCGCCTGCCTGACGTCAACCCTCTTTGGGCATTTATTTAAGCGAAAAGTTTTACAACCGGCCGCCGCTAACCGAAATTAACCCTCCTTGGGAATGCAATTGTAGCACGAGATGTTTGTGCTTAGTCCTTTAGTCGCCTCTTACGACATCCACAGGAAGAGATGGAGTGGTCCTATTCTAACCCGGAACGACACGGGTATTTATCTATACACTATGTATTTATCATGAAATATAGTATCGTTGAATTAGTATCAGTGTGATTTGTCCTACATATAAAAAAAAGAAGATAATATTAGATATGTATGACGCTGTTGGGAAACATACGAATGTAACAACTACATACACTAAATGTCTACATACTTTCGCGTAAAAAACATTATACCCTCCGTCTGGGTAAATCGGGTAAAATCCATTTTAAGAAAAAAAAATATCATTCGCTCTTTCGTTTGTGATAGCAAATTTGCCCTCATTACTATATGTCAGTACTGATTTGCGACAGATAATGAAGTATTACAGATACCTATACCGAATAAAAATTTTCGTGGATATAGAAAAGTCCAGTTTACTTTAAAAAAAGCCATTTAATATTTGTAAAAAAAAGTAATAATGTTGTGAATAGGTTTTCCTTTTCTAGTGTAGGTGAAATTTTACTTACATTTAGTGTGATTGTGGAGTTGTTTGTAAAATTTCATGATGAAACTGCGTGTTAACATTTTGATGCAGCTTTGAATGGAATAGACTTCACAGGGTTACTTTTAAAACACCGGCATCACTTTTGCGGCAAGTTCAGTCCATGATATTGAACTACTTTTCATTAAAACAATTATCGAAAAACGAAAATGAATTTCAGCTTCCCATACAAATCGGCGCTCAGCCAAATGGAATTAAGTATAGGAGGACGAAATTTTTTTATCGTTTTTTTTTTTGATAATTATTTTTATGGAAAGTAGTTCAGTATCACGGACTGAACTTGCTCCAAAAACGTTGCCGGTGTTTAAAAAGTAACCCTGTATAGTCATTGTTGCTGGCAGACCTAAATTTTCTTTAATCATCTTTTTCTTACGCTTTTGTTTCTAAATAAATAGCCAGGATTGTTCAAATCGATCGTTTTAGAAATGTTTCGGGAGGCCATAAATAGCCAGGATTGTTCAAATCGATCGTTTTAGAAATGTTTCGGGAGGCCATAAATAGCCAGGATTGTTCAAATCGATCGTTTTAGAAATGTTTCGGGAGGCCTATGTTCAGTACAGAGCTTCCTGCGGCTATGACAATGATAATAATGCTACTCACTGTGGTCTATGAAGAATATTCTTCCATCGGTGTGTACTCTCTCCTCCCAGCCTTCAGGGAGAGGTCCTAACTCGTCGGCCGCGCCCGCCGCTGCGGCCGCTGCCGTCGGCAAACTCGACGCGCACCCTGCAGAAAAAACAGAGATATAACGCCATCAAACAAGTGAAGCTTCATTTTGTTAAACAAAGAACAGAATAATGTTCGTCCTTACATATCCTTCCAAGTATAAAGGCCGAATTTTCGTCCTTCCATATCCATCCATGTATAAAGGACGGAAGGATGTTCATCCTTCCATATCCGTCTATGTATAAAGGAAGGATGGATGTTCGTCGTTCCATATCCGTCCATGTATAAAGGAAGGATGGATGTTCATCCTGCCATATCCGTCCTTGTATAAAGTAAGGATGGATGTTCGTCGTTCCATATCCATCCTTGTATAAAGGACGGATGGATGTTCGTCCTTCCATATCCGTCTATGTATAAAGAAAGGATGGATGTTCTTCGTTCCATATCCGTCCATGTATAAAGGAAGGATGGATGTTCATCGTGCCATATCCGTCCTTGTATAAAGTAAGGATGGATGTTCGTCGTTCCATATCCATCCTTGTATAAAGGACGGATGGACGTTCGTTCTTCTATATCCGTCCATGTACAAAAGTCGGATGGATGTTCGTCTTTCCATATCCGTCCATGTATAAAGGACGGATGGATGTTCGTCCTTCCATATCCATCCATTTATATAGGACGGATAAATGTTCGTCCTTCCATATATAAACGGATGAATTTTTGTCCTTCTATATCCCCCTATGTATAAAGGACGAATGGATTTTCGTCCTTTCATATCCGTCCATGTATAAAGGACGGATGAATTTTCATCCTTCTATATCCATCTATGTATAAAGGACGGATGGATGTTAGTCTTTCCATATCGATCCATGTATAAAGAACGGATAGATGTTCGTCCTTCCATATCCGTCCATGTAACTGTCCATATTTCCGTCATTTTGAAAAAGTTTTACAAAAAAAATTCTACATAATTATCAACCTGTAGGCGAGAACAACCGGAAAACTGGAATTCGAACACACGAAAGAATTTTTTCCGAAGCAGAATCGGCGACCGTTTCGTTCGTTCCGCTCATTTGGTCAATGAAGATAACACGTAAATATTTTTGTACCTCGAATCCATTTTAGTTGAAACAAGCTCCTTTTATTCAATATCAAATCATATTCAATGTCATATTCAATAACACGCAAAAATAGTTATCTTTACCTGTTCTAGGATCTATCCACGTGGTCGTCTTCTGGTTGTGGTCGATGAAGAATATCCTTCCGTTGGGCGCTTTCTGCATCGTCCAACCAGCCGGTAAACCTAAACATCATTTACAAAATGTAGTGCCTATATTTTAATAATAAACGGGCAAGTGCGAGTCGGACTCGTACATGAAGGGTTCCGTACCACCGTACAATGTTTTAAAACGCTAAAAGACACGTTTTTTGTATGACGACTCCCTTTAATTTTTAACTTTATTTTATTTTTAGTATTTGATGTTATTTTGGTCATAGTAATACATAATCGGTGAAAATTTCAAGTGTCTAGCTAGTACGGTTTAAGAGATAGAGCCCTGTGACTAACGGACAGACAGACAGACAGACGGACAGACAGACGGACAGACAGGCGGACAGACAGCGGAGTCTCAGTAATAGGGTCCCGTTTGCACCCTTTGGGTACGGAACCCTAAAAACGGGCCAAGTGCGTGTCGGGCCACGCGCAGTGTAGGGTTCCGTAGTCAGTACTTGTTTTACGTAAGTTGGTCGACTATAACTCTTTAATTTGTAAACTCTACTTAGATCTGATAGTTTTCCTTTAAAATTCGTCATCTATACTACAGCCGTAAATTTTTCATGTTTCCATATAGGTACCACCGCGTTTAGCTGACAGCAAAAAAATTTTTATAAAATACCTAACATTTTACAAACGGATCCCTAAATTGTAAAATGGTGTACACAAACTCACAATATTTTGGAAAGAACTATTCAACAATAAAAAATATTATTCCCACTTTACATGTATGGGAACTATACTAAAAACTTTTTTTCATGATTTTATTTTATTACTTTGTCAGCGTGATTAATATACATACCCATGCCAAATTACAGCTTTCTAATACTAATAGTCTCTGACTAAACCTCAGACAGACGTGGCGAAACTTTATGGGTTCCTTGTTTACTACGGAAACCTTAAAAATTGTATGTATATGGCGGTCACCATCTCGCTTCTCGGTAGGCAGATACTATGGCCCTTCACTTAGTGTTCCCGAGGACTATAGGCTTTTAGCCATCGAAATATAATTCTTTAGAAATCTAACGCTCCTACATTCACCGCTTTGATTCTGATTCCATTTACGCAAACAAATGAACAGTAATTACAACGAAACACTCGAACGCACACATAGACAAAGATGCATGCGATTGGTCGCGACAAGGTCACACGTCGTCGTCGGTCGGGTGGGGCAGTCAACGCAACGAGCGGTGAGGTACAACTCGCGGATGGTACCTATTATGCAGTATGCTACGCTAAAATAAATAACCTTGTTTACGTGTTACTTTTTTTTGAACGTGGCACATGACGGCATTCTAAATGAATCGATTATCGCAAAAACACAACAGAGAAAACTTCTTGCGACGCAACCGCACGACTCGAGTGTCACGGAAAACTGTCGCGCCGCGCTGTTTATATTTTAAGCCCCGCCCGCCGCGGTACATATCGCGTGGAATGATTTTTCGGGATTAGTTACGATTCTAGAGAATTATTGTACGTAGTTAAAGCTACTCGTACGTACCCTAACTTTAAGCCTGTTGGTCCTTGTTTAGGGCTATGAAATTTTAATAAGCTTATGAGCCTAAAAAGCCTTTTGCAACTGTAGGTTTTTTTCAAGTAATAGGCTTATGTTTAAGCTAAAGCCATTTTTGAGACTCAGCCTAAGTAAGTTGCATTTATTTTGAAAAAAGAAAAGAAAATTAATAGGTAGTGAGGTGGGTTCACAATTTGCAATACTGTGCGTGTTTTTGAAAAATCACTGTTATTAAACTACTGCAGTTTATTCCTCAAAAAAAAATACATAAACATTTTAAGGACTTTCTACAGACACCCACAATAGCCAAAACACGATTGAGCATTTTTGGCTTTATAGAAAAAAATCACAAACATACCTCTAAATTTGTCTAAATTTGCCTTTATAATACGTATTACTATTTTATACAATCACCTTTTCATATGAAAATTATACCAAAAAATGTATAATCTAAATATCTATCCGTTTTGGCTACAAAAAAAAATTATAAATAGGTATAATACAAACAAAATAATAATAAATAAAACACAGTGAAATATTCGTCGAGAGCGAAGGAAGGTCCGGAGTTGTGCTCGACGATATTTCGCAGTGTTACTTTCTTTTCAAATAATTTATGTCAAATGGGGGTAGCACTGGACCCCGAAAAATTCATGTATCCCCTTAACTTGCTACACTCCTGACCTTTATCAGCACAAATTTTATACGCCCGACAGAAAAGAAAGGTGTTAAAGTTTGTCGTTCTTTTTGTTTAAAATGATTTATTTATTATTTATTTACCGTCACTGTTGGGCAGGTTCTGGCTCTGCTGGCTGCTGGCGCTACTGCTGCGCGTGGTCTCAGTGGACGCATCCGTCTCGTCCTGTGGAACTCCTAACTTTGCAATCTCTATTCCGATTCGGGGCATACAGTACTACCATTTTACTTGGCCGAATTAAATGAAAAAACAATCGGAACAATTTAAATTTGCCTAAAATTACTAGGTAGAATCTTCACTACGCCCGTAAGATTTTACCTAGAAATTTTTTGGCAATTTTTTTCGATCGCTGCTTTTGGTAATAATTTTGCCCGTATGCTCTCCTACCTTGGATTGAAAATGTACTTTTTGAGTGATGTCATAAATCTAATGCAATGCAAAGCAGTTTAACTTCCAAATAATAATCAACTTTTCTAGCGTTGAAATTGCATTGTAAATCATGGAATTCATGGTACGGTCAGGTACAGAGGTAACCTCTACTTACATCTTAAATTTTCTCTTCAACTAAAAACAAATATTACATGAAAATGTATATTCAGAAAGATTTAAATATAAGTCTTTTTTAATATTGTTTTTATTTTAAAACAAAATGCAAGATATAAGTATAGGGCCTGGTCAGGATCTCGGTACCTGACTGTACGTATTGTTTGTTAGTTGAATTATGGCTTTATTTCAATGCGTTTAAAGTCGATAATTGTTTCGAAGGTGTAAATTTTTGTACATTGCACCGTTTCAAATGTCTATAGAGATAAAATGCTTAACTTTAAGCCGACCAAGTAAAGAAACACGGTCGCATTGGACAATTTCACAAGGTAATTCGAGCTATTTAAGTGGCCCATACTATCTTACTTAGCCTACGGTATGTATTATATCTATATTATTCTACGTATGCTGAATATATGTCATACCAGTGCAATTATCATCTTATTTTAGTTTTATTAGTTAGATACTCGTTGGTCACATTTGAAAAAAATAGAGTAAATTTTTTTTTCTCTTAAACAAAAAATTCTAAACTAATCTCATATATTCAATAGCAGATCTAATATTGGAAATTATAAAAATATTTTAGATTCCCCAATAACGAACATTATGTTACTCGATTAAGTATGTAATCGTAAAAACTCATTACTCGATTTATGGCTTTACAGTCACGTCTAAAACATATTTTTTTATTATTAGTAATGAAAATTATTGGGAACAAAACTAAAATCCAAAAATTATGTCTAAGGCGGTGATCCCACTGCACCGCGCACCGTGGCGGAGCGCGGCGCGGCAGATTTTTAACATTGTATGCAAATAGCTCATTTTGTATAAAAAACATGCCTACTCCCACCCACTGAAAACGCGTCACCGCGCGGGAGCGTCAGTATGTAGAAACCGCGCTCCGCGGCGGTGCGCGGTGCAGTGGGATAACCGCCTTAGAAGTAACCATCGTGTTTTAAGTTAATATCATAAAAAATATTCTACTATATTACAATATGTGGTAAATATAATTGATAAATTACATGCCAGATAGGCAAATATATACATATTAAAATCAATCGTGACAATATCTTACATTGTGGACATAAACTACCCATGCCTCAAAACGAAAAAGCGCATACAGCAAAGCACATACAAAATGAAGCATGACACGAGCTGCCAAACTACTGTCAGATGAGCGTCAAACTGTCAAAACAAATGTCAGATTAAAACATCGAGAACTGAAAGTTAAAACCATTCCCAGGTCATATAACACAGAATCTACAGTTTCTATGTTAAGTTTCAAACCGTTACTCAGTATTAGAGGATCAATATCAACCTGTAAAATAAGACTAGCTGTTAGAAGTGTTATTGAGTGTAAATACCTCCTGTCAATTTTGAAATGTCATGTCGGTTTGACAGTTCAAAATCACCGTACCGAGTGTAGACAGATTTTTGTGTCAAGTGGAATACGCGATGTTTCTTACAAGTTTACGATTACTTTAATTTAAAAATATAAAAAAAAATTGAGAAGAACGCCATCTTGTAAAAGGACATGAAAAAACGGCGGCCATCTTGTAAAATGACATGACAAAATGGCGGATGAACAAGAGATGATCGGCAAGTTTAGGCTCCATAGAGAGTCGTCTCTGTCCATCACTCATCTAACTACATTATACATTATGCTGTACGACAAAAAGGTCGCTTTATACAAGCGAATTTAGCCCTTTTGACTTTTTTTAAGCACGGTGTATATTTTTTTTTACTACCAGTACCAATGTACACCATTGTAATACGCCGTCGCTACATGTTCGCTCTACTATTCAAATATTGAATTCGTAATTCACCTCTGTGTAAAAAAAATCTATCATATTGTGTAATTAACAAAGTTCATTATTCGTATGGCAGAGCGTCACGATTCGTATCAATGCTAATGGACAAAAAGTTACAAGAACGCAATTCTCATCCACCTGGCACAAAATTCAGTAGTCCCTATTTTTGAAACGGGATGTCACTAAGGGCTCAGACAGACGAGCGAAGTGTGTCAGGAAAAGCTTGCGACCCTGCCACCGACAGTGACGCGAACTGCCGCACGACGGTCGCCGGAATCGATAACGGGCGCGAACTTTCCCTGGCACACTGTCGTCTGTAAGAGCCCTAAACGAACGGAAATCTTTCCATTACAAAAATACCGCTACAAGATGTTCACATGACCTCAAGCGGGCGAAGGTTAAGCACTTATGGACATCACAATAGCCTGTTGTTCCTCACACGGTCTCATAGACAATTTTCAAAGCACTTCGTTGCAAGCGTGCGGGCGGTGACGCGAAATGTATGCGTTGCTTGGCTTTTTATACAATGGCCGTGAATTTGGCATGTTTAGGCGTGTTTATTTAAACTACTAATGTTGTAAATATGATCAAGCTAGACCATAGGTTATATAATTTTAAAATTCTTTAATTATTTTTTTACCAAAACGAGAAATATATTTTATATTGTTTTGGAATAAAATATGAATATCTTATTTAAATACATTGCCATTATCGAAGATAATAACAATTTTAGTAGGCTATATCTTAAATATTTGTAGCCATACCATTCCAGTGTCAGTATATAGGTAATATATTACAAAGATATCAACATAGCCTGCATCTTAGTATGCGACGACGGGAAGGAAAGGCGTGGCATTACGAAGTTACACGCTCAAATAAAGAAAACTCGACATAATAAGTTAAGTCGTCATACAAAATAAAGAGAGGAACCTATTATATATACTATCAAATATCACGTCTTTATCTGTAATGGGGCAGACAGTGCATTTACGCGGCTCATAGACCTTCTGAATCATATTAGGGAAATATTTAAGAGAATGATGATTCAGAGATTAAAAATCTTTGGGTCATTTGAAATTGCCGTATCTTACGGCTTGAAATAATAATGATAAGGGTTAGATTCAGAAGGCAGTACTCCTCGACACGGCACGCACTGTCAGGAGGTTTCTCTCTCATCATCATCCGAGCGTATTCCCGGTTGCATCGTCAGCGGTTACGCTTCAGAGCCCGGGGTCCACTACCTTACCTAGGTGATTTGACGAGGTTACTGGTTTTTTACACAGAGCGACTGCCGTCTGACCTCCGCAACCCAAAGGGTAGACCAGAACCAATCCTAGGATAGGTACAAATGCTAGGTGGCGTTAAGGGACCAACGGCTTTACGTGCCTTCCGAAGCACGGAATCATCTTTCTTTTTGGATAATCAGGTGATTCAAGCCTGCAATATCCTAAACAGACTGGAAACAACTTTTCACAAAGTATGCTTCCCAGTGGGATTTGAACCCATGACCTCCGGATCACAAGGCAAACGCCTTGACCACTGGACCGCGGAGGCAGTCACAGGAGGTTTCTCTCTCTGCAGCCCTAACCGCCGGTAGCTTGGGCCTTGCTCCGCTGCCAGCGGGCTGCTAGGTTAGGTTTTTGTAAATGTTTATATTTTGTAGTATGTTTTATATTTTACATTTTTATATATGTTATATGAGCCGAATTGCTTTTACTTTACGTGTAGACTACACCGGTGACCTCCATTGCGTTCAAGGTATTAAAATTACGACACTATCATATTTCCTAACCTTTATTCAAAAAATACACAAAATATAGATGTTTCAAACTTCCTGTTATATTATTGACCAATCTTACTTTTTTCAACTCGTGTAACAATTGCTTCATTATTTTATTTACCTTGTCAGATTTATTAGTCAACGACCGAACTATGATAACAATTTTAAATTTTGGATTTTCACTCGAGCTTCCAAAATGCCAAGGTTAAACATCCCATGATCCTAAAAGATATAAAAACTATATACATGTACAAGTGTATGAAAGTGTGGACTAATGCTCCCAGCAAAGCGTGTATATACATTCCTCGTCACCCCGCGCGCCCGGCTCTTACCTCCGATTCGTCCGAATCCGTCGCAGTGCGTCTCCTGCGAGAGGTCGGCGACCTCGCGGGACTAGCGCCCCCTGTCGGCGTACTGAAGTGATTCTCATCAAACGTTAGTGACTCTCCCAATAATTCTTCCTCTACTTCTATTTGTTCTGCTTCTTCCGCTTCTTCTACAGATTCGTCGTTTTGTATATCTCCATTTAGTTCAAGATTATCTGTATCTACATTCTCTATCTCAGTGGATTCTACATTTTCTGTTTCAGTCGTGTCTACATTTTCTGTTTCGTTCGTGTCTGTATTTTCTGTTTCAGTCGTTTCCTCTACATTTGGTGTCTCTATATTTTCCGTCTCTCCCATTTCTTCTTCATTTGGTTCTGTTTCAGGATTCTCGTTAGTTTCTCCGTTTATGGCAATGGGGGCGTCGCCGTCGCCGTCGACGTCATCTTGACTAGAAGCCGCGTTATCACAAACTTGAGCATCATCAGTTTCGTTGTTCTCTTCGATCCCCTGTAATCTTATAGTTTCGTTGGCGCACACAACGTCGTCTTGGTCTTGGTTATCTCTTAAATTATTATCACAGTCGGTTTCGTTACTTATACTAGTTGGCGCGTCCGCACCTTCTTGCGTCTCTCGGTCTACGTCATTCGTGAGTTCTGGAGACCTTATTGGAGTAGAGTAAGGCGTAGCATCAGGCGAGTTAGTGTCCCCGCTTCTATTGCTTACATCCTCCTGTCAGAGAGTTATATTTTATTATGCACCCACAAACTTATATCTGCATATGTACAATGCCAACTGCACAGATAAGTTTGCACACCACTGGAAGATCTTTTAGTTAAATTGTAAAATGGTAAAGATCTTACTATAGTGTTGGGTTTGATAAATCTCTCGCGTGCTCAAATTGTCTATGACAGTGAGGACAACACAATGGATGTCTATGGTTGCACCCGTGACCGTTGGCACCGTTAGTACTGAGATGACGATGAGTTTTAGGCGACACTGTGTACTCATGTTTCAAGTATTTTTGTTACCCGATGTTATGAAACATCTAATTTAAATTGTTGTGCAACACATCGTGCTCTCTCAGGCATCAAGAGAGATTTGACTGTGAAATGTTGCTGCAATATTTGTCCCGTAGTGTAAAGCCCAGATTTATAGTAAACATCAAATTTTGGCCATTGAAAAGCATTTATACGTAAAAAGCACTGCAATTTAAAATAATAATTAGTCATCATATACAATACATAGTAAATAATGCAAAAGCAAGTTAATAAAAATCGACCAAGTAAACCAAAAATTGGATGAAAGTGGAACTTCAAATGTACATATTTGCAGTTTGCAAATGTTCCTTTTTTTCTAAAAAAAAAAATAAGATTTTTTTACAACAATGAGGACTTCTTTCAAAACTGTCGTATTAAGAAACAATAATACGAATCAAAAATAAAATGGAAAAAAAGTATAAAGAAAGATATACCTATTCGGATTTATTTTTTTTCAAATTTATATATTTTTATAGTATTTCGTTATTTGTTTTTTCCGTCAGTTTTCGCATTACTCTATCCTTAAGTCTCCATCCCCAAAACTGAGTACACAGCATATCCGATTAGTTACTTGCTCAAGCCCATGCTATTAACGATAAAAATCGCGAATAAACCCTTCCTATGAAAGGTGCTTCTTAATTAAGTTCAAATACTTCAATGGATGATTTAGTCTATCATTTTGAACAACTTTTCCTATTAAAGAGATTAGAAATACAAAAAAAAGGTTTTTAATTTTTCATAATAACTTAGATCACGTACCTATGTACTTCGATTTGTATGAGAACGTGCAATTTCTTGTTTCGTATTTCAATATAATTAGATTTATTTTATTTTTATTTTATTTATACTTTATTGTGCACACATATACATGTTTAAAGTACAACAGTATTAATTGGGAAAATTTGATCAAAATAATGAACTGAATCGCCCCTTAGAATATTTGTACTTATGTAAAAAGTACTTTGTATGTACGAGATAAACCGATTGAGACACTGCTTGAGGTAAAACAGGGAGTGACGAGCAAGGATTGTAAAACGTGTATTGCAATATAAATAAATCAATGGTTGAGTTAACGATTCCGTTGTCTACAGACTATTTTTTTTTTAACCAATTCCGTTCCACAACTGGGCAAAGGTTTCTCCCATTTCCCTCCATCTGTCTCTGTCTATTATCATTGCCGATAAACCAATAAATAATAACCGACTAACTTAACGCGCCGGCCGCGGTAAGTTCTGACACCGCCAAGTATGCGCCTACTAGCCAAGCCTTTACATTATTCAACGCCTTGATTGCTCGTATGCCAAATGAAGCGAATTCGTCTCGCTCCGCAAACCCCAGCATTCCTCAGACAGAGACTCAGTTGAGCGGTTTAGTTTACTTTTTTTTAATACCTAGTCAAGTGATAAGTGCCGGGAATCAAATCAGTGAATGGCAGATCTTAGTAGAGCAATAAAATATCAAATTAGACTTTTTCTCTTCACAGCACTGTGTTTTAATAAAAATAGAAATAATATAACCCTGAAAAAAAAAGTCGAAGTCAAATAAATTTTAAAAAAGCAAATAGTCGAAATCCAATAAAGTAAAATCTGTACAGTTTAGACTTCTTTTTTGTTATTTTATTTTATCAAATGTATAATGACGTCCTTCTTCTTTACATTGTATACAGGATACTAAGCAAGACTTGGGTGTAAATATTACTATTGACTGTGTGAAAAAACTTTTATATTTATTTAATTAATTCTTCCAAAATGTTGTCACAGAAAAACGCATATAATAACTTCTTTAAATATCAAATCGTTAATAATTTCGAATATCCTGTAAAACCAGAAAGAAAAGAGTTATTCTCCACCAATTTATATGATAAAACTAAGACGCCATCTGTATGCATGCACAACTATGCTTGTCCAAATTCGACATCTATACCATTGAGCATGCAAAAAAATGGGATGGGAGTTAGGAACCCTTAAAACTTGCAGAGAAGCGAAAATTTAAAATTGAAAATATAAATTTTGGAACTGGCATAAAGACACAAAATAAAAAAGCAAAATTGACCAATGTAACGATGAAGATTCCATTTTATTATGTCTATACGTATATATATATTTTTTTAGAAGCATATAGGGTCTCACAGAATATAATGAAATTATTTTAAGGGCACGTTCAGTTTATAAAACTAAAAAGCATTAACATGGAACATACATACAATATCACATCTTTATCCCTTATAGGGCAGACAGAGCATTTCGGGTCATGCGGCTCTAAGCAGACAGAGCCCAAGAGTGGCCTTTGAGCCACTTTTAGCGTTATGATGGGCGAAAAGATGAAAGAGAAATAAAAAATTTAACACATTACGAAATAAAATAAAAACCATGACCAACCGATCGGTCGGTTCAAATGGGAGATCAAAAAAAATGTTATCAGTATTTCGGTGTCTTTAAAATAGTTCCAATATAATTTGATAGACCCTAGCCGTCGTTACGAAAGGCGGGACGTTAGTACTTTACACCACTATCGTCCCAAATCAAATATTAAAACTAAGAGCGTTTACATCGTCGCCGCTGCGGCGCTGCGCACGTTTTACAAATAAGAAAGTCACATATTGGTAGATACGTCAACTTCTTTTAGGTTGACAAAATAGGTTAAGCAAAGTACTAAAGTTCAGTAACCTATTGTAATAAGATTATCAATTTAACAACCAGAAAAATAACTGACGTGTTTTAAATGCATGCGACGAATCCAATTGACACACAAAGTACCAATGTAACTTTCCCAGAGAAAATGCCAATAATTTCTACAATGTCAAAAAGTATTGTTCATGCTCTTAATAATTTTGACGCGATCACTACGCCCAACCGAATCTTAAGTGCTTATGTACAGGATTCAACAAAACATGCTGAAACTATTTTCGAGGTGGATTCAGTCCACGATACTTTACCACTTTCCCCAAGGAACGTATATCGTCGTAAAATATTTTTCGTACACTATCACGTCCTTATCCCTAACGGGGTAGACAGAGCCAAGGGCGGTAAAGCCCAGGCCACTTTTAGCGTAATGGTGGGCATGAAGGTGGACAAGGGAAGTCATAATAGTGATGGGTTGCTAACCGCATCGCCTATTCATATGATTCAGATTCTCGCCCATTCCCTCAATCGGCTTTTACGATCTGCACGGGAAGAGAAGCAGCTGGTACATTCTATGTTTTTTCTTTTCTCTTCAGACCAGCAAAGAAGAAATATTTTTCATATTTCAATAAATGTTCCTTGGCGAAAGTTGCTCAGTATCATGGACTGAATTTACCCTTAAAATAGTTTCAGTATATTTTGTTAGACGTCATATTGTAATATAATGTTTTTCTAGCGATATTTTTTTTGCAAATAAGCAAATTCAGTCTATGACACTAATTTTACATTCCCAATAAGCATAAATAAGACGAAATGGAATATTTTTTTTTTTTACAAATTCCAAACAAAATGTCTGACCAAGGGAGTATGATGCGTACCAAAGATTGAACTTGCCCCAATTGTTGACATTGGTCATTCCCTTGTAATCGCATGTATAATATAATAACAATCATGATGATCCGTCATATCCTTCACTCCCCCCCCCCCCCCCTCCTTTTGTAACATGAGCACATACCTGGTGCTGAGAAGCGGACGGGCTGGAGGAGTGCTCCTCGTCAGCGGAGATGTGGAACCGCCGCTGGAACTCCGTGACGGCTGTCTCCATACGTTCCGCCTGCGACTCCGTGCTTTGCATGCGACTGGAAAGGAATTCAGAAGAACTTGAGTCGTCCTAGTCGCACTGGTGATTTTCCGCGCGGATCCCACAATAGTAGTCCTAACCCACACGTTGATTTTTCGCGCGGATCCCACTAAAGTAGTCCTAGCGCACACAGGTGATTTTCCGCGCGGATCCCATTAAAATAGTCCTAGCCCGCACTGGTGATTTTCAGAACGGATCCTACTAAAGTAGTCCTAGCCCGTACTAGTATTTTTCCACGCAGATCTTACTATAGTGCTAGCCCAGACTGGTGATTTGCGCGCGAATCCTACTATGTAACAGTACTAGAGAAGACGCCGTAACATCACTGCGGTATCTCGTTCAATAGGGATGATGACTGGGTCAGAAAAGTATTATTCTAATTAGTCCGTTAACCCTTTCACCGCGAGACTTTATATCAGTTGTCGTGCTCCCAGCGCGAGGAATTGCCAATATCCATAGTTTTTGGTCGGATTAATCCGACGTTCGCGGTTAAAGGGTTAATTAGATTATCCAAAAATAATGTACTCATGTTTTTCAGTTTATCGAACAAGTAAAAATTCACACAGATACAGAGTGTCAAAGTTCCAGAGTGGGGGCTTGTGACGTCACTGATGTGTAAAAATCGTACGAAAGAGTGACGTCATGCGAAATTTAAATGCGCTGTATCTTCGTTATTTATTGTTTCTCAGATAAAATAAAAAAGATGTGTACAATATTTTTTAATAATCTAATCGACGGGCCATAAATATTTTTTCAGTCATCATGCGTATTGTAGCTATCTCCATACACTTAACTTAGTCGCTTACTTAAAAATTCTATTGGTCATATCTACACGCCTACCAAGCTCTATGAAGCTCCTATGAAGCTGCGATCAAAGATACTCGAGTTATCGTCGAACATACATACAAACGCCAGATTGTACAAGTAGAATCAGATAATTTCGCTCGCTCGTTGAATTATAATAACTTACGTGAACGTAGGCCGCTCCCATTGCGTAGACCTCTCTATATGGTTAACGTAGTAGGTCCTGCCGTTCGCGTCCTGGCGCTCCTCCCAGCCCGGGGGCAACGGGTCTCCTCCGATGGCCTGGAACAAACATACAACATACATAAGGACAGAGCAATATTTTTATACTATGTTAAAATCCCACCATAGCTGAGTGCGACGAATAATACGATAAATGTCACCCTGACGAGAGCAAACGAGATAGCGATCAAAGTGACATGTGACGAGTCTTGGTACATGACGTGTCACTATTGGTGAAATATGACAACTCTGTATGTTCAGTGAAAACGGGGTTAAATCAAAAATCATAGTTTTGAGATAATCGAGTTTAAAGTTTCAAAAAATTCCCACTTATTTTCTATGGAAGCTTTATAATTTTTGGTTTCTATTATTGATAAATAATACCCATTTCAATAAACTTCTGAAACAAATATTACGTTATCTCTTCTTTTTTAATATAAAAAATTGAAAAACATTGAGTTATGTCGTTTGACACAAAAAAAAACAAAATTTTATTTGTGCCAATTAATATAAGTCACATTATAACATGTTACACATTCTGCTTTGTTTTTGTGCTAAATGATATACATTTACTGTTTTCATAGACAAATGAGATCTCTTATAATACAGCGAAAAGTCACAAAATTAAACATGTTAATTTCAATGACAGCATTTGAAATATGCTGGTTTTATTTTGATAATGTCGAAAAAAAAGAGGTACATCACTATACACAAATCTGAGTACCCCCGTCCTTTTTAAGTGTTATGATTCTGTTTATATCAATTTACACTAACAAAATTAAAAATAAGTTTGGAAAATCCAAAAGTGCACGCCTTATAGCGGTCACTCAATTTTCACAAAAAAAAAACAGAACTTGAATATTGCATATTTATCGGTGTATTATGAACAAAATAAAATATTTACTTTTAAATCTTCGCGCCATTGCCCACACAGAAAAGAAAGGTACTGCGCATGTATTGTAAATGTCAAGAAGAAAAGAAAAATGAAAAGATTAACATTGTATCCAGAAAAAGAATGGAAATTAAGAATGGCTAAAAGGCAGATGCTAAACGCCGTAAAAAAAAATAAAAAAAAAATTGTCAATGTCAACGAACCTTATTTACATAGATTTAGATATACCAACGATAGGTGGATTTCAGTTTATTGCTAATTATAATAACTACATTGAATTAGACCGTGATCTTCGAAAGGACTTAGTTTTGGATAATACTGAAGCGTATAAAAAAAAATGGGCTTGATCAGATAAGTTTTTCGGGAGTTATCGTGACCACGCCAGTCACGCCGACACACGGACGTCCACAAAATGATTTTATTAAACATTGTTTTTATTTATTGAAAAGGCAAAATGTCTTTTAAAAATATCACAAGTGTTGAAACTAGTGTTTTTCCTTGACATTTATGTGTAAATATTATTGTACAAGTGCGATAGAAAATAAATAGAGACACATTTAGTTAAAAAAATCACTTGATTTTTGTAAGGCGAGAGTAGAGCACTACCTCATGCGCTTCGCTAATGAGGCGTGAAATATAGTTTAGTTCAACTAGTTTTAAATGCAATTGTATTGAAAAACACAAAAAAAGTCCTAACTTTGGCATTTTAAGCCCTACGGCTATGAAAATAAGACAGAAAAATAGCATTTTTTTTTCTGATTCAGAATATGTAAGAATATTAAAACCCATATTACTCGAGTTAACTCAGTTTTCACTAAACGTACAGAACTATGCTTATTGCGTAAAACATCTTTATGTACTTACCATATTTTATGGGAGTAAATGATTCTGATTCTGACCAGACACTAACATCGTCACACGAAAATTTGATTTTTCAAATCCTATAAATAAATAGTTTCCAACAAGTCAAATCGGACACTTTTTTCTCAACGTCAAAACAAACATTTCCTGTGAGATTTGTATGAAATATCGGACTGTGACGTCATAGTTTCTTGGGAGTCAAATGGCGCTCTTAATATCCGTTTTTCTGCATTAATCAATCTAAAATCACGTTTAAAATGGACGTGATCAATGACAAGTGACATTATTTTGTGACTTTTTTTCCCGTAACAGTATCAAATAATTTATATTTGACCCAGGAAACCAGCCAACTGTACATCTGTGTTAATTTATAAGTGGTTACGTGCTGCATTACCGATTGTTCGTGTCAGCCATTTTAAAGTCACACAAAAACATTTCATTTGTGCTCATATTTTTCGGTTATGACGTCATACAGCAAGAGGATACATGGAGTCCAGTGCTGCCCCCATTTAAAATAAATTATTTGTAAGGAAACGGAGATATCATTTAAAATGTTGAGCTAGTAAAACCTAGATAACCCTTCAAACTATTTTATGAACCACTGTTTACAGTTTAAAGTGAGAACGTTAAGCTTTAGTTCGCATTTCCGCCACGGCCACTTTTGGCAAAAATGCAAACTAAAGCTTAACGTTCTCTTTCCTTACAAATAATTTATTTCAAATGGGGGCAGCACTGGACGCCGTATATCGTCTTAAGCGGTACATGAACAGACGGACGGCTAGTGCAAATGTGGTGAACGACAGTTTTCTTTTAATGATAGTAGTGTGCGCTCCGGTAATTCTCAATGCACATCATATTGGCATAGAATCTAAATCATCTAAATGTGAGATTCCAAACAATTTTCACGTGCAATGGAACGTGAGACCAGTATATGACACGACAAGAATGATCACCCAAAACAAAACAACATTAATAAATTAACGTAAATATGTTATTTACAATGATGCTTTATTTTTATTTCGATAGAGATGAATGGAGAAGACTCACATGCTGTCCCGCCCCGCGTATAATGGATCAAGGTAAGGAAGAAGAGGAGAAATATATAGTGGGCTTTGCCACTAAAAAATTACCATTGACCAACTCAATCCCAAAGCTCACGTGTATTGTGTGCGTGTGAATAAACACGCTTTCATGGAACTAAAATAGTGGCGCCCCGGCGCGGGTTATGATGTTCGCCAAGGCTCACATCATAAGACGGCGCAACGAGTATTTTTTCACGTACTTATACAACGTTTTATACAATACTTTTTCGACTAGCATTAAGGTATAATAGTATTTTTTCTTAATTCTCGACTTTTTCTAAATCACAAAATTTCGTTTCGCTACAGTTCGAGAATGGCCAATCACCCAATGTTTTTATTTTTCCCGCCACCGATGGTTCCAAAATAAGAATAGTTTTTGTTTATAGGTAAATCGCATTTTTAACCGACTTTGTTATTACAGTGTATATTTTTCGTTATTAAAAATTATAAATGAACTTGCAATAGTAAAATAATTATTTGATGAGTAAATAAAAGGCGGCTTACAAATTTAATTAAAACTATTGCAAAAGCAGTTTTTCCTCATGTAGGCAGTAAATAATTTATCTCGGAATACGCTCGTTCGGCTTCACCCTAAATGTTACCTTTTCTTCGTATAGTCATAAACGAACTAATACAAGAGGACTTCTTCTGCTTAGCGAGTCGGAATAGCTAATATTATTATATGAGTGTGGACCAATGTGTGGAGGAAAGAAAGAGTTTTTAGTTGTGGTAGAGCCACTCTACCGGCAAAGCTCAGTTTTGCTAGTAGCATGAATGGGCCGCTCGTCCGGGGAAGTACCACACTCTATCAGAAAATCGACGTCTGAGTAGTAGCTTCACCGCTTCTATGCTTCGCTCGGTGAGTGAGAGCGGGAGCCCCCCCCTCCCCCTTTTCCCCTCTGGGGAGGGCCCTGAAAGGTCCGTAAAGCTTTTGTTACACCCCTGATGTTGCAGTAGTCCATGGGCAGCGGTGATCACTTAACATCAGGTGACCCGCTTATTCGTTTGCCGTACTATGACATAAAAAAAAAGATGTCACTACTATTTCACCCGCTAGCCATACAAAGGATGCTGGATTGCTGGGTACTTAGGCTGACGGTATCCACGAAATATCAAGATGGCGCTTGTTTGTTCTTAGAAAATGAACGGTACCGCCATCTTTCCGAAATCAAGCGGCACCACTATGAAACTACCTACTTTCGAGCCTACATTATTTAGTTTAAATCTTGTAACTCCATCTAGCTACAACATTTAAGCTAATAAACGGGCAAGTGCGAGTAAGACTCGTACATGAAGGGTTCCGTACCACCGTACAATGTTTTAAAACGCTGAAGAAACACGTTTCTTGTATGACGACCCCCTTTAATTATTAACTTTATCTTATTTTTAGTATTTGTTGTTATAGTGGTCATAGTAATACATAATCGGTGAAAATTTCAGGTGTCTAGCTATTACGGTTCAAGAGATAGAGCCCTGTTACAGATCGAGATAAAAACGCTGAAAAAAAACACGTTTTTTGTATGACGACCCCCTTTAATTTTCAACTTTTTTTTATTTTTAGTATTTGTTGTTATAGCGGCCACAGTAATACATAATCGGTGAAAATTTCAGGTGTCTAGCTATTACGGTTCAAGAGATAGAGCCTTGTGACAGACGGACAGACAGACAGCGGAGTCTCAGTAATAGGGTCCCGTTTGCACCATTCGGGTAGGGAACCCTAAAAATCGAATTACGCTTTAAATTATGAAGTTTGTCAGTCCTCTTGCATTTGTTCGTACATGGTATACTTAGTCAAATTAATGATGCTTCGGAAGTGTTTCATGATATGAAAATAGGAAAAAGAAAATAAGAACCGCCATTAAAAGCAATATCTGGTTAACTGCGAACAAAGCTCAAAAAGGTCGCAGGCAGAAGCTTGTATGCCATTTTTACCCGACTGCGCCAAAAGGAGAGATATTGCTATTAGATCGTCAAAGATATGTATGAGACATAAACTGACGACACTAGTATCTCAACAACGTCGCATGACAAAGATGTACCCTCATATTCATAAAAAATCTGATGTCCTAAATCAGTCATATAGTAAGTAAGCTACCAATTTAAGAAGTTCAGATTTTTCTATGCAGTTAACCAGGCTAATTAGGCTTGAAACTACTTCAAGCGGACGTCCGCGACGGCTTCCGTCCGTCTCTGTCACAAACCCTACGTACGATAGAGATAGCTGAAACCATCACGGGTCACGTGTCTCTGTTGCACGTAAAGTTTGTGACAGAGACGGACTTTACCCGTCGCGGGTCTCCGCTTAAGGCCGTGTTCACACGAGCGCGATTTTTTTCGGTGCGACACAGCGCACACGTCGCGTAAACATCGCTCCCTCTTTAGAAACCTTGGAATTAAATGCTTATCTTCTTCTTCTTCGTCTAAGCGCGTTCCCGGTTACATCCTCAGCTGTGCTGCTTCGGAATTTAAAAACATTACTTAAACTTCGGAACATTGCAATGAAATGCTTATCTATTGTAATATAAAGTTTAAAATATCTCGGGGTGTGTGGAGGCGACGCGGGCTCTGCTCGTGCGCTGGCCGCTGTGCGATCGCGACGCGTGCGCGACGCTGTTACTACGCGACCGCTGAGCGAGCGCGCGGTATTTTATATCAAGATATTTTAAACTTTATATTACAATAGATAAGGATTCAATTCCAATGTTTCTAAAGAGGGAGCGATGCTTACGAAAAGTGCGCGCTGTGTCGTGCCGAAAAAAGTAGCGCTCGTGTGAACACGGCCTAACGCAGTTTCAAATACTATATAAACGATTTTTATGAATACATCGGGTAGTGTGTGCGCTGTTAAGAAAACCCGTCAATCCAGCGACAGCTATACGAAAGCGATAATTTCAAAAGTGACGTACATGAGAAGCCTCGATCACCTCCCAATCATCGCCCGTGAACGAGGGCACGGTACTCTCAGCGACCGCCATTATCTAACAAATTACACTCAACTAAGCAATGGCGAAGCGACACAAACAAATAATAAATAAAAATATGTTTTTTTTTCTAAATTGCACAAAAAACCAAATATAGTCTAAAGAAGTTTGCATGAAAGCTTTTTGAAAATTACCATTGCTATTTATTTCTATTAAATTTATTCTCAACAAAATCCAAAACAACAATTTTATCTCTTCATTTTTACTATAGGTACATATTATAATATAATAAATTAACAACTTGTACTAGTAATTTTAATTTATGATGTGAGACAAACTTACCATAGTTTAAGATAAAATAATAAGAAACTAGTACATGAGGCTTTTCAAAAAAATATTTGTATACGGTCACCAATGCGCACACTACAACCATACAAATTGCAGGCACCTGCACGTAACCGATTCCTATAATGCAAAATTTGTGAATGCGAAACGTGAGCGAGAAATTCTTCTAGTATTGCAAGCACAGATAAGCTACAAAACTGAAAAATATCAGAATTTCCGGCCCATACCTTCTTTCCCTGTTCATTAATAAAATAGTTAAACATAATTGAATCATATATGATGTATCCCTAACAAAACATGAATCATATGTGATTCACAGGACAGAGAACCTGTTAAAGCTAAAAGTGTCCTATGTATACAAGTGTTTTTTGTCCCATGAATCATATATAATTCACAATTCACACTTATCAACGCATGAATCATATATGATTCATGTGACGGGGAGCCTTTTAAAGCTAAAAGTATATATACAAGTGACTCACCGGCTGCACTGCCTGCCCCTGCTGTGGCGACGGCTCGACCATCTCCCATTCATCTCGGGTTGGCGTGGTCGGCTCCTCTGTCCCGGGCTCGCCGACGCGTCCCACTAGCGCCACGTACACTTCTATGTGCCCACGCACACGCGATCTTGCACTGGAATTGTAGCTTTACATTAACATTAGCCGAGCGGTTTTTTTTTTTTAATTAATGGCTTGACGCTACTGCGTATTTAGCTAGGAACAAGTTATTAAAACGTGGGAAATTCTTTTTTCCTAACAAGTTACAATCAAAGGTTGGTGTAGGCCTTTGATTGCTTTAAGGGAGCTTCTGGCGACAAATCTATTCGAGTCCACTGGTTTTCATAGCCGATTGAGTGGCGGACGACGCCCAAAGACGCCCACACAGTCCGCGAAACAAATATCACTACAGCCGTACTATGACTGTCCACTTTAACTATTTCACATATTGTTCATGAGCATGAGCATTTATAACACCAAACAACACCAATTTCATATTATAAGGTCCACTAAAATCAATTTGCAAAATAATTTAAAGAAAACCCCAACCAAACACCTTGACTTCCCGCCAAAAACTCAGCCGTGTGGTTCGCGGCAGAGTAGAATAGGCCACTCCAAGTCTTCCCGTGGATGTCGTAGAAGGCGACTTAGGTAACACAAGCTAAACAAAGCTTATAAACATGAATGAGACCTCTCCAACCCGTCTGGCCAGCGTGGGGAGTGTCGGCCAAAAGCTCTAGCTACTTTGGCAAAGTGTGGTTCTGATAGGTACAGAGGGTCTAGTTCCTGCAGCGGAGACTAAAAAAGACCTGATGATGATGAATATCCATACACACTTATCACGTCTTTACCATTAACGGGGTAGGCAGAACCCAGCGGTCATAAGACCTTAGGCATAGAACAATACATTTAAGACCAATTTCAGAGTGATGTTGAGCGTGTAGGCGGAAAAGGGAATCAAAATTGTGACGGGTTTGCTAGCCGCATCACGCACTTGACAGGCCGTATCCGAAAATCAGTGAGTAGTAGTTTCACAAACCAGATCAACCCGTCTCAGCCAAAGAAAATACGTACCAAAGAGACGGCGCGTCGGAATCAACCCATCTCTCTTGATCGATTACATACAGGGTTACTTTTTAAACGTAACCCTGTATATTGTGACTGAGACGGTCCGCTGCGCACTGTCCGAGTAACCCAACACAGTCACACAACCTAGGGTAAGGGCGTCCTTGACTTTGTGTGACTTCTCCGTACAAAGGTACTCTAACTTTTATTTTAAAATGAAGTGTCAGATTTCGACAAAATTTTGTAAAATTAAAAAAAAAACTGCATTTATCTAGGATTTTAACTTGTTTTTCACAGTAAATTTATGATCATAAAAGGAAATATAGTATGCCCTTAATTTTTGATCACAAAAATTGAAAACTTCTACACACTATTTTAATTCAGTTCGTATTTTGGCTGTTAAAAACAGTTAAAATCCTAGATATATGCAATTAATATATAATAACAAAAGTTTTTCGGAAATCTGACATGTCGTTTTAAAATAAAAACTTAGATTACGTTTGTATGGTAAAGTCTAGGGTAAGGGCGTCCTTAAGGCGTTCGGGCATTACATCAACTTGACGACGACGGCGACGCAACTCTGAACATGTTTTATTTTACTCGCAATAAAGCAATAAAATAGGAGCTCTATATCGTGTACCAATACAATTTCCAAAAGAAAAGGCACTTTTTTCAATTACATTTTGGAAATTCTACCTTAAATCACACAATATAAAGCTCACATTCCAAAACTTTACTGTGAGTCGAGTTAGAGTACAGTAATACAACATTACTTTGTGTTACCTTGTTACTTCAGATTACACACAACACTCATTAACTACATACAAAGGGTAAGTGGGTAAAACTGTGACGAACGGGAATGTTAAGTAAATCAAATAGGTTACCACAGATAAGGTAATAAAATTAATTCAGGACGAAAATATAATTAGTATTTACACCCAACAGCAGCATAAAAAGCTTACACAGCAGGGTCAAAACAAAAGGTTGTTTCATAAATTAATACAAGTAGAAAGGTTAAATAATATAAAACTTTGGCATGAATATGTAAGAATGTTGATGTGTAAAGTCGAAAAGGACACAATCTTCGTGTCAGCGCGTTCCTCGTATCATCCTCAGGTGTGCTGTGCTGCTTTGGAGCCCGGGTTGCAATTTTCCCCTTTTTCTGGTCCAAATATAATATGCATGCCAATGGTCACCCAAGGATGTCGAAAACCATGTTAAATCGAGAAGAAATAGCCGGAATAGTTTTAGCGATTTGGCTATAGTTTTACATCCGGCCACAACCCGACGACACGATTGTGCTTAGTCCTTTAGTCGCTTCTTACGACATCTCGGCTGTACAATTTTAAAACCTAGCAAGGGACAAATTTTGAAAAAAAACGTGTTCTTACTAAATGCTGCTTAAAAGGTCATTACGCATGAAATCACGGTGTTAAATTCTTTAAAATTTGCGTAATAATTAAAATATTAATATCAGGAAACCTAGCATGTCCACATCGGAAAGAAAAACTTGCTGCCAAAACCAGTTTAAAACCTAGCATGGCTCAGTGACAATTTTAAAACCTAGCAAGGGACAGTCCCTTGCTAGGTTTTGAACTTGTCGTTGTGGCTTGCTAGGTGTTTGAAATTGTCGACACGCGACGAACTTCGCGCCAATGTTTTAGTATGTCGCAGAGTGCGGGCGTGTGCGCATCGTTGCGTCATTCTTGCAATATTTTTAATATTTACAATGTCTCGAAAACAGTTTTATCGGTCGTCATTGATGTTTAAAGCCATGGAGGCTAAAAATCTTTGGTAAGTACAAGAACTTTAGTTAAATATCATTACAATTTGCAATATTTTCAAATGAAATATTTTCTAACCACAAAACTTACAATAATTGGACTGCATGTACTGATTTTACTAACGTAATGAGAATAATAGTCCGAGATTACTTACTTCTTAATACTTTTATTAAAATTGAGTGTAATTTAGAGTGGTTATAGACCTAGCAAAGGCCTTTAATAGGTTTTAAAATGGTTTTCCGGTCATCATTTACACATCTAAAACAAGTTTTTTCTTAGCAAGTGTTTTCTAACGTGCATTATTACAAATATATAATAAATAATATTTTAACATTATAGCCAAGGATATTCCGCAACTTTTTAGCCAATTCCCGTCAACGTAACTTTCATAGTTCAGTTGCGGCACGCACTCAAAGTGGGAAAGACGTTTTATCGCTCTCCTGAAAAATTTGTCTAGTGTCCCTTGCTATGTTTTAAAATTTCGCAGCCGATCTGCAGGAAGAGATTAAGTGATCCTATTCTAGGCCAAAAGCCACACAGCCAATGTCACGATAACTAGCTGTTTTTACGATACCTTTCGTTCATGATTCCATTCTTCAAATATTTAAAAGCAAAATTGGAAATATGATTGACTGCTAGTTTGTATGGAAGCTCGGACAGAAGGTGCATTTTTTCGTATTTAGCCATTTCTTTCGAGCCAAATGATGATGACGATATCTGTGCCTAGCTAAAAATGTCATTGCATCGATCTAGTCGAGCCATAAAAAAAGTTACATATCCACACCAACGTCAAAATAAAAAAGAGGCGGCAACACGCATGCACTACTTACACAGACCTGCGCGGGCGCAGCGGGTACTTAGCGGGAGGGGGGCGCGCGCTGGCGGCGCTCTCGGCCGGCACTCCGGACAGGGGGATCTCCACCATGCCGAGGAAGTCGTCGCGGGTGAGCCGGTTCTCATCGAACACCTGGATGAGCAGCTTGTGCTCTTGGGGTTTCACCTGGAAAATTATGGTTTAGGAATTATATTTATCTAAGCTTACTCTCTTCATGTAAACTCGGTGGTGCCTTCGTAAGTTAAGCAAATCTGGGCGTGGTCCACACTTGAATCGGTGACCACAAATGGCACAAAAACACTTTTTTCTTTTTGTAAAGTACCTATTTAGTAAGGACTTTAGCATTTTTTCACTTTTGAGATTGTAAAAACGTAATCTTTTACGGATTTATCACTGGATAAGTGGATCTTTCTTAGATCTACTGTTAGTATTAATTAACTCTCAATGTCATAATAGGAACAAGCTAGTAGTAGAAACGTTTTGGGCAATGTATAATTTATAAATTATAAGCCTACGTGAAGTATTTAAGCCTGTTTGTTTCTCTAAATAAATAAAATAAATAAACGGGCAAGTGCGAGTCGGACTCGTACATGAAGGGTTCCGTTACACCGTACAATGTTTTAAAACGCTGAAAAAACACGTTTCTTGTATGACGACCTCCTTTAATTTTTAACTTTTTTTATTTTTAGTATTTTTTGTTATAGTAGCCATAGTGATACATAATCTGTGAAAATTTCAAGTATCTAGTTAATGCCATTATAAAGATCTAGTTAAAAACGCTGAAAAAATACGTTTTTCGTATGACGACCCCCTTTAATTTTTAACTTTTTTATTTTTAGTATTTGTTGTTATAGCGGCCACAGTAATACATAAGCATAATACATAAGTCTAGCTATTACGGTTCAAGAGATAGAGCCCTGTGACAGACGGACAGACAGACAGCGGAGTCTCAGTAATAGGGTCCTGTTTGCACCCTTCGGGTACGGAACCCTAAAAAGTGGCGTTGGTCCCGGCTATCTTCATTATATGGCAGTCTTACTTGTTTTGTCCAATATCAACCCTATAGTTATCTATTGCAGCGGAATAAACGAACTTAATCTTGACGGATAGCGATCCTTCGAGCTATCTTTAGATATAGCTAATACCACACAGCTATATGACTTGCATTTAGTATAATGGTAATTGTGGAGCATGATAGGGTGAACAGCACATCTCTGGGGCCGCCCACATAATACGTCGGACTTTCGAAATGGGTATCCAGGAGTGGTTCGCATTAAGCTGTCGTGTCAGCCCATGCGACAAGGAGTGCTTTTTTTAATTGAGGGAGTCAGCGAAACACGAAACGTGTAGTTTTCCAAGTCACCGCTTACGTTTCGACGCATTGCTTCGTATTATTGAAACCGTCGGTCGTGTCAGCGATAAGTAATATTGATTCATAAATTTGTTAACAGTTTTCTAAACATTTTAGCATAAATAAAAAAACAGCGTGAAACTGAACTGATTTTCCATGAAAGATTTCTTTGACATGTGCAAATTTTTCGCAGACGATCAATTCAAAAATGCGCTCGTTTGGAAACACTCGCGCAAATCATTGGTTGTGTGACTCCCGATTTCAAAAATAGCACTCCAGTTGGCCGTACCAAACATGAAGTTCCGACCTAAAATTCTCCAGTTATTGCCCATGCAGACTCGGAGAACTTTCGAAGGATCCCCACTCGTACGTAAAAGTTGTGGAATGAGCTCCCATTTTTAAGTTGTAGGTATGTATGTATACTCACTCTGAATACAAACTCCTGATTCCATACTGGATTCAATGTCTGAAACAAATATTTCAAAGATATGTTACTACTTTATCTAGAGGAAATTAGTTGATTTTTCTCATCTAATAAATAAATAAAATAAGAAGGAAACATCTTAATTAAAGATAAGTGATAAAAAAATACAAACTCATGGTACAGACGGTTAATCAGATACCTGTGCCACCGCGCGCGTCGCGCACCACGTGAGGTGGCACAGGTATCTTAACTTTTCTCATGTACATGTACAGACATGAGGGACAAGCGTGAAGGGCGAAGGGAGGGAACCAAAAATCAAAATTCTGCGTGACGTAATAAGTGAACGACCGCTAAGTATGGCTTAATCAATCTATAGCTTGATTATCAGTCAATGGATATTATCAAGACTTTTTCTTGTCAATAAAAATTAAACGATCTCAAACCGGACGGGTTTGCGTCATATTGTCACTGACATTCTATCGCCACCTTCCGGATCCACCATCAGATTTACGTGTGTATGGAAAGTTGAGCAACAGCGTAAGTCAGGGTAATTTCGTACCTTTTTCTTGGTCTTCGTGAGAAAGGTCTCGATGGTGACGTCACCCTCTGCTTTCTGCAGCTCCACGCGCACATAGGGATCGCTGGAAAACAAGACAAAAACAAAATAAGCACAGACAGTTTGTTGTTATAAAGAAAAAAAAAAATAAGCACAGACAGTTTGTTGTTAAAAAGAAAATAAGCACAGACAGTTTGTTGTTATAAAGAAAAAACAAAATAAGCACAGACAGTTTGTTGTTAAAAAGAAAAATAAACGGGCAAGTGCGAGTCGGACTCGTACATAAAGGGTTCCGTACCTCCGTACAATGTTTTAAAGCGCTGAAGAAACACGTTTTTTGTATCACGACCCCCTTTAATTTTTAACTTTTTTTCATTTTTAGTATTTGTTGCTATAGCGGCCACAGTAGTACATAATCGGTGAAAATTTCAAGTGTCTAGCTATTACGGTTCAAGAGATAGAGCCCTGTGACAGACGGACAGACAGCGAAGTCTCAGTAATAGAGTCCCGTTTGCACCCTTTGGGTACGGAACCCTAAAAACAGTGGCACTCCGGGACTGCCGACAGAAGTGAAAACTTGAACAATTATAATATACAGAGGTGTCGGTAACAGTGTTGCGAGTTCAATGGTTTTTTCCCCATCTCAAAAAATGTCCAACGCGCCTAAAGAAGTTTTCGCTTCAAAAAAAGCTGTGTTCGTTTTTGGCAGCAGTGGAGAGTAAGATCAAAGTTTTATAGGCTAGTTTTGCGAGACCGTCTGGTTAGTTTACCCGGGAGTCTGAAGGAAGATTACCCCTTACCAAAGAGAAGAGGTGACTGAAGCATGATGCTGTTTTCCTCACGTAAACACAGCACGAAAATGGAAAAAGATCACACCACGCTATGGCAATGCTGCACAAATGTATGAAATGAAGGGGACATTTTTTTCTTTTTCGACGTTTATTTTCACGCTTGAATGTATCTAACTCTAACTTTCATTCATTTGTAGCCCGGTCAATTTAAACATCCGAGCACGATAATTAACTGATCTTCAAGTTTAGTCTAAACTAATTTTATGATAAAATTTACCGTTTTGCTGAAAATTGTGAAAAACCCTTTTTTGTGACCATTGACCCCCAGTAATTTTTTGCCCGGTATCGGATCATATAAAAAGTCCTCACCGATCGATCGGTGAGGACTTTTTATATTTGATTTCTGATGGTGTTTTGAACAATCCTACCAAGATTGAGCTGGGTGCGAATTATTGTTACCTCACACCCATTTTTTCGTCTAATTTGACCGGGCTATTGTGTCTATAATTTCTGTTTATTTGTTGTGGTGTTTTTTTGGCAATAAAGTAAATTCTATTCTTAAATAGTGGGAACACGAGTACCTAATGTGTTTAGTTAGTCCTCTAGTCGTTCTCTTACGTTACCCACGGAATCAAAGAATCAAAAATTTGTTCAGTAATTAGAGACGAAAGAGATGAAGTGATCATGCACAATCGATAAGAGTTCATAAGATCAGGTTTGCCCAAATTGGCTTGACAGACAATCGAGATTTCAGCGATGGTGACTCACATCTCCATCATCACTATGATAGCCTGTATACACGTGACGTCATTTAATAGGTTTTTTGTTGACCTTTACTTAATTTACGACATCGACGGTCATACCATAAGTCATAGCCATATTTGAATACTCTCGAGAAAACCATGATAGGGAAACATTTTAGTACATTACACTGTATAAATGGCATAATAGGGATTACAGAATATTTTGTACTAGCCAGACATATCAACGAATTTGTGCCCAAGTCACAGGTATGGCGCTTCATACAAGTAACATTTATGCCTACTACTACAAACGAAACTACATCCGTGCACCCGTGCTCACGTCAATGTGTGAGTTTCAGTGTTTAATGCCATCAAACGCACCCGAGAACGGGACGCCATATTGTAGGACGCTGTGAGTTCCCGTTCTGTATGTTAATACTTATTTTAATTCTGTGCCCAAGTTAAAACGGAGACGTGGTGGACGAAAATAAATTAATGTCTAACGTCCTCTACCAGGGCTATGTAGAGATATTTCGAGGGTCTTCTCTCGACTAAAAAGTCTAGGAGCCACACTCTTCAATGTGCTAATCCGCAGTATAAATACCTAATGTACTTGATAGGTACTCATAACCTCGTGCGATAACGGAAACAAGCGAGGACAACAGACAAGAAAGATTTTTCCTTTCTTTAAAATTTCATTGACGACCTCCGTAGCGTAATGGTTAAGGTGAAGATATACGCAAATGGCCTTGAAGTGTGAAATAAATTGTTAACTCGTAAATATGGTGATAATTTCCATATTGCTCTACGTCATGCACTAGATAGCCCTTTAAATTATTTTATGAACTGCCGTTGAAACTATTATTGGTGATGGCTCTGGGTTCGATCCCCAGGCAGGGCAAGTCGGAAAATGCCCTTTTTCAAAATGTCCTGGGTCTTGGGTGTTTATCTATATAATATGAATTTAGCATAAAATATAATTAGGTACTATCGTTGGGTTAAGGTCAGTTCCCTTTCATGTGCGCGCTACGTCGCATCGCGTCGCGTCTCGGTGTGAACTGACCCTTAGTATTCCATAACATTTACTTAGGGGATAAATCAATCTGTGTAATCTATCCCTATTTATTGATTTATTTATTCTTTTTCAAATAAAAAAAATGTACAAAAATTGCTTACGTAGGTGCATAATCTCTTCGCTCCTAAGTACTAAGCGTCGTGATAACAACAAATATGTTTGGTTTTTCTTATCATCAAAACAAAGTCGTGACTTAAGCTAATTGTTTCAATTTGAATCATGACATTGTTACTATGAATTGAAGGGAGCAATGAACCCTGCTAGGTGGTCAGACGACCTGAGCAAGGTTGCAGGAAAACGCTGGATGCAGGCCGCTTCGGATTGGTCGTTTTGGAAATCCTTGGGGAGGCCTATGTCCAGCAGTGGACTTCCTGTGGCTGATATGATGAATGAACTCATGCAGTCACTTGACTATAATCTGGTTACCTAGTAAAAGTCAATGTATTAAAATGTAGTATAAAAGTGAGATGCCGCCAAACGCTGTAGCGTAGAACGGTAATAAAGGTAAATGGAAAAGGAGATAAAAGATAAATCTTTTTTTCTAAATGTAAGAAACTAGAACCTTACTTTACGGGGTACGGGGAGGCTTTTAGGGTACTTAGGCTGACGGTATCCACAAAAATCAGAGATGGCGCTTGTTTGTTCATAGAAAATGAACGCTTATACCGCCATCTTTCCGAAATTAGACGGCACCACTAAGAAACTACCTTCTTTCGAGATAGTAGCTCCATCTCGCTACAACATTTAAACGAAAAATCGATTTACGCTTCAAAGTATCTTTTTTTAATTAGCACCACCTGTAGGTTGACTGGTAGAAAAGGACCTGGGCCTGAAGTCCACCTGTGATTTTTTTTGTAATAAAATTAAATAAATAAATACCTAAAATTAAAGTTTGAAGGTCGTCTATCAGTCCTCAACTATTTGTTCGTCCATGCCTAAACTAAGAAATATGCAAGTTAGGGTCAATTCACACCGAGACGCGACGCGACGTAGCGCAGAAGTTAATATAGAACTTGTTTACTAGACAATAAACGGGCAAGTGCGAGTCGGACTCGTACATGAAGGGTTCCGTACCTCCGTACAATGTTTTAAAGCGCTGAAGAAACACGTTTCTTGTATGACGACCCCCTTTAATTTTTACTTTATCTTATTTTTAGTATGTGTTGTTATAGTGGTCATAGTAATACATAATCGGTGAAAATTTCAAGTATCTAATTATTGCCATTATAAAGATCCGAGTTAAAAACGCTGATAAAACACACGTTTCTTGTATGACAACCCCCTTTAATTCCAACTTTTTTATTTTTAGTATTTGTTATTATAGCTGCCACAGTAATACATAATTGGTGAAAATTTCAAGTGTCTTACTATTACGGTTCAAGAGATAGAGCCCTGTGACAGACGGACAGACAAGACGGACAGACAAGACGGACAGACAAGACGGACAGACAAGACGGACAGACAAGACGCACAGACAGACGGACAGACGGACAGACGGACAGACGGACAGGCAGCGGATTTTCAGTTTTAGGGTCCCGTTTGGACCCTTTGGGTACGGAACCCTAAAAAGAGTGACATTTCAGTGAGAGTCTGTCACTGAAATTAGTATTTGTTGTCTAGAAAACAAGTTCTATAATTCTTCCTAAGTGCGCGCTACGACGCGTCGTGTCGCTTCTCGGTGTGAACTGACCCTAACGCAAGCTATAACAAGTAAATGTCTCCAAAAATGTAACTTTAGTATCTCTTAATACGTCCGGTCTTTACCCAGTTACGGGACATAACATACAGACCCTCAGTTTCATAAGACAAACACATTCTTACGCTAGCCCCCGATGAGGCAGCGTAAGGACACCGAAATAGGCTGTATGCAACATACAGTCCACAGCATAATAAGTGACCCTCCACACACCTCTATGTAGCGGTCATAGTGGCGAAATTGCAATGAATTTCGGTAGCTTGATGTGCTGTCTCTACTATAATACTGTGACCTCCATGTCGGGCATTGGTTTGGATTGTACAATGACTCACTTGATGTAGGTGCTAGCTGTAGTAAGGCTATAATGGTGTGGTTTCCGGCATAGAATAGGAACACTCCATATATTTCTGAGTGTGTGATAGACAGGGACTGAATAACCCAAAAAATAAGATCTTTCAATTGCGGTATGACGTCATATCGAAAAATAGCGACTACCGCTTTATTTCGATACACAATTTTATTTCAGTACCCTAAGTTTTTGTGTACAGATAGAAAAAGGTATATTTCGGTACCGGTACTTGAACGTTAATAAATAAAGGTATGAAAGAGATAGATAGAACAGAAGAACTGGCGACACGCGACGAAAAGAGATTCTATCAGGTTCGCCGACGCACGCGCTCGTGTCTGACCTACTCTGGATCGCACCCGCACCTCTCGCCCCACGCCCCGCAACGGTCGATGCTTTGTTTTTCGGTACCGATATCGGATAAAGGTTAAATAACGGTATGGCCCTACCTTTATTTTATTAAAATTATATATTATGCGCTAATATTTGAATCGCCTCTAAAGATGGTGATCGCAATCGATTATTTTGTTCATTTTCGAAGCTCGTGGGATTCTTAATTGTAGTCTACAGGCTGACTTTTTGACCACCGTTAAGGGTTTTGGAGCGGGTGCTGGGCTGCTTTTCATAAGAACAATTGATGAAAAACTATGGGAGAATTTCGCCTTCCCATACAGAAAAATTGGCGCTTAGGCCAACTGATTTAGTGTGGAAGGACGAAAAATTTTTATCTATTTCAAAACACTTTTTTATGGAAAGGAGTTCGGAGTCGTGGACTGGACTTGCTCCGAAAGTTTGGCTGGTGGATGGAAGGTCACCTGTTTGCACTGATGTTATTGGTGATCTTATATCTTTTCACATCGATTAATTAATTAATTATCATCGGAACCTTTATCTTGAAGTTCTGCCTCTGTGACTGATTGTACCTACTGTGTAGTAGAATCAGCGTCGTCATTTTTGTCGTATTGTGTTCTTTGTTTATATCTGAGTCCACGGTCCATTAGCTTATTTCTTTCATGTCCGACTTTATAATCTTGATGACACTGGTAAATTGCGGGTAGATAAATAATGTTTATGCCATACACTATTACCACACTATTCGTAGAAGATGTACACTTCTTGGATTGGTTAGGTAGGGTAATGCTAGAATGCTACTGACTGAGATATCTTTTTCTGTTATGTAGGTAATTGAGCGGAGAAATCTGCGCTCATTTTTAACGTAGTACGGATTTTTTATGAGTGTATGAGTTACAATTTGTTATTTCTTTAGAACGGTATAACATTATATTTAAACATTATAATTGTAAAGTAAATAATTATTATGTAAGCCTTAACTACGAGTACAGTTGTAAACAATTGTAATTTAGTAATTTAAAGATACTAATGTATGAAAATCATTAGCCAGTATTTGTTCCTTGTTTGTTTACCTAGGCCTAAATAACTAGTACTTATTTAAAGTTCCTTTATCTATTAGCTGTGCCCGCGACTTCGTTCGCGTGATTGTCGGAATGTTGTATAGCCTAAAGCCTTCCTCTATAAATGGACTACCCAACAAAAAAAGAATTTTTCAAATCGGACCATTAGTTCCTGAGATTAGCGCGTTTAAACAAACAAACAAACAAACAAACAAACTCTTACGCTTTATAATATTAGTATAGATATACTATTTGGAATACTTTCTTTGAAGCATGTAGTTCGTATATAATGGTTTTTTTTTTATATAATTTAGTACTTACATATGTTACTTTCTCAAATAACTAGTTGTCGATCACCTCAACTCAACTCTGTAAACCCTAATTTAATGTAAACTGTGGTTAATGTTGTTGGTGTAGCTTTTAGTAACACTTGATTCCTATTAGTTTAAAAAAAATCTGTATAGTTACACTGTTTGTTAACCCTATATACAATAAATAAATAAAAAAATAAAAAATAAAATGTACACTTATTTTATACCGGTACCGTAACGTTATACCGTAACCGCTTTCAGTCCCTGGTGATAGACGCCAAAGAAATGAGCACAAACATTTCGTGCAAAAAAATGCACTCTCAAGGACGGTTGACGTCAGGCAGGCGGCCGGTTGTAAAACTTTCTGCGCAAATGATGAATGAATGAATCCCAAGACGATGCAAATTTTTCAAGACATCTGGCATTGCTTAACAACTGCCACCCGATAAACACAACCGGGAGCAACGGCTTAAGTGCCTTAGTAGCACCAGGCCTGTGTCACTCCCCGTTTAGGTATCGAAAATGTACCTTCATTATTACTATGCGCGCAGGCGGCCCCTCGGGGTGGTAAATTCAGTTATACGAATCGTTTGTCCAGAGTAATAAGAATGAAATTGGCTTGCAATGGATGTCTAGGTATCTATACGAAAAGGTGCTGACTTCTGACGTGAGCTAAATTAAACCATATCGCTAGGCCACATTGGGTAGATATTTCTTTGAATTTCTTTGCTGAGTGAGACTTCTGTACGTTAGTATTATTTATTCTGTGGTAGCACGGAGGAGATATTCTTTATTCACTTCATACTGAAAGAAATTATGAAGTAGGTAGGTAGGTATAATAAATGACACGCAGTGATCAATGGTGGCGTGATTCTCACTCGAGTGACCGTGTCATATCTACAACGTAGAAATGTATTGATTTATGAACTACTTATGAAAAACTAGGTATTAGTTTTTCATAATACGTAGTTTTAATATTGCAAGCGCCGACCGACCTTGAAATGGAACGCAATTAGAAAAACAATGGTCTCTACTTATACAAATGTATTGCTGGGGCTATCGCCAATAACTATACTAACAAACTAATTAAGTAAGTTAGTGACACATTATAGTAAGAAGGCCACCGCCTTTGGCCTAAATTTCGGTTACTTTATGACTCTCCGTAACGAACGTATAAAAACAAAGTACCTATATAATAAAGTAGGGTGTTTTAATGTGATAAGAAGGCCGCAAAGATGGAAGACCAAAGAAGAGGTAGACGGAACGCGTAAGGCAGGATATGGGGATAATAATAGGGGTAGATGTTAGTACGCCGTTTGGTTCCGGCCTAGAATAGGACCACTTCATCTCTTCCTGTGGATGTCGTAAGATACGACTAAAGGACTAAGCACAAACATCTTGTGCTAAACTGCATTCCCAAGGAGAGTTGACATCAGGTAGGCGGCCGGTCGTAAATCTACAACGTGTTAATGAACTAACGCAAAACCTCTCAGATGGTACTTCAGCCCAAGAAACTGAACAACTTTCGTTCTACAACTTTCAAGAAACCCAAAAAAAAAATTGAATTTTCATACAAACTGATCAGCTGATCTAGTCAATTTTTAGTGAATTTTATTTTTTGCATTTTGGGAATATTGCAGAACAAAAGTTGTTCAGTTTCAAGTGCATACTATCTGAGAGGTTTTGCGTTACTTCATTAACACGTTGTATAGCTTCTCCACTTCGCAAGGTCTTTGGCATCCTCGGGTGACCATTGACATGCTTATTATATAGGCCCCATTATGAAGGCCGAAGTAGGTGTGAAAGACACTCCCACTTCAATTTTACATATTAGAAGACCTCAGTGGCGTGTTGTAATCAACCTCCACAGCTGTAATGGTTAAACATGCCAGTCAGCCACACCGCGGAGTTTCTGGGTTCGATAACCAGCCAGTGCAAGTTGGAAAATGGCTTTTTAAGGTTCTGTACCTCAAAAGGTAAAAACGGAACCCTTATAGAATCACTCACTTGTCTGTCTATCCGTCTAGGCGTCTGTCACAGCCAATTTGATACCCACAAAACAACTGGAACGATTAAGTTGTTTGGTAGACATATAGTAAGTCAGTGACCCAAAGACGGACGTGTAACGTAAACAAATTAATTTCAAATGTGGGGGCCACTTATGGGGGGTAAATTAGACATTATTATTTAAGAAAATAGGCGAAAATTTAGCATAACGGCCTCCTTAATCTCCAAAACTATAGGCCTAAAATTTTGAAACAAAAATACAGAAAATAATTCTTTACTTTTCACGCGAGTTTAACTGGCACTTGACCGATTTATTTCAAATGTCTTTGGTGTAATGGTGTCGGACGTTTATAATTTAATTATTTTAAAATAGAAGTAGGTAGAAGTTAGTATTATTTATTCTGTGGTAGAAGTACTGAATGATTTATGCAAAATGTAACCCTAGATGCCCTAGGCTAAGAGGTGCGGAAAAACACGAATGATTGATTAACCTAAATATAATTTAGGTGTAATTTACCGTATTCAATAAAAAAGAAGGTTAACGCAATAAAATCGGTAACCGTATTCCACGAGTCATTTTACCCACTATCCCCTACATTAACAATATTTACTATACGTAGGACCTTAAATTTTGCCAAGCATTTTAGGTTTTGCGTCTCTAAAGTCTAAACAGACACAGCCACAATACCCTAATAGATCGAGAGCTGGCATGAATTTTTGGGTAGGTATTTGAGGCAAGTTGAAAACTTGTCATATACCTCTCCTATTATAGCCCAACACGCAACTGCAGACCTGGCTGGTGAGTAGCGGGGCTAAACCATTTTGATTTGCGTATGCGTAACAATGCGCACTCTCACCGGGCCATCGAGTTCTTTATTATTAGAAGTCTTTGCCCAGATGATGCTGCTGTCCTTTCTCTGTTACTCATTACCCTCATATTCGCCTGCTATGCGAGAGGCAAGAAGTGGTGACCAATCGTATTCTACTCTGCCGTCACCAAATGGTCTTATTCATGGCTTGTATTGAGCATCTAGTTTGTAAAACTTACCTGGCACCAAATATGTCCTTTTTAGCTAAAGAGTGGGCTCCTATTATCTTCAGTCGAAGCAGATAGCTGTTTTCATCAGTCTGGAAGAGAAAAATAATGGATGTGAGCAAAAAAATATCAATAAGTAATTATAATGGGTCTAAAAAGATCCATGCCCACGTACAGAAAAGAGCGATATCTACATGTCTTGATTTGAGGCGTAATCTCGTAAACGAATTAACCGATGTAACTGTATAAACTGTATTTTTCTTTTAACGTCTGTTGGAAAATATTGTTTAGAAATTAGTAGTAGAATGTATAGATATTTTGTACATTTCGCATGTATGATTGACAAACAGATTTTTATAAAATTACTAGCTTTACCCTGCGCGCGTTGCTACGCCAATTTTTTTTTTCCTAAACCATCCCTGTAATATCAACGCCATTTTATTTTTCCAAAAACATCCCTGAAAATTTCTTCAAAATTCCAACACCCAGAAAATTCAGACAACTATTCCACGATTTTTATCGCTAAAGGTTTGCCCTAACCTAGTAAAAGGGACAGAACTTTTCTAGCACTCGCCGGCCGCTCGCTACGCTCGCTCGGCTCGTGCGTGTGTTGGTCCCAGTTCTAACCTAACCTATAGGTTTGTGCTAACCTAGTGAAATGAATAGAACATTTCTAGTACTCGCCGGTCGCTGCCGCGGCACGCTCGCTTCGCTCGCTCGCCATTGCCACTTCTTAGGCATTCTACATTCTATATAATTTCTTTAGATAGCATTGTTCAACCACTTCTTTAGCCGCATGGATGAATACAAGTCGATCATTCCATCCCACGTATAGGGTTTGCTGTTTTACAAAACCGAGCTGTAATGCCAAACAGCTAGAGGTTTAGTGAATTAGCAGATTATACCATTCAACTGCGACATATATACAACGTCTCTTTTAAGGGACGTTGTATATATGTATGTATATAGATTAAATATAAATATTTTATCAGTCAAGGATATTGCAAATAGACCAGTTTATAGAACAAACCAGATAAAACATAATGACTATGGCGCAGGCGCAGTAACCAAGAGGTTTTTTATAGACCGGAAGCTAACTACAAATTACGCTGTTTTTTTGCAAATTTGCCTCATTCGGATTCGCAGAACCTACAAATAGGTACATTGAGTACTTATAATGTATGGTTCAACCCCTATAAAATAAATGTTACTTCCAAGCTGGTCTGGGAGAAAACAAAAAAATGTAGAATGTACCAGCTGCTTCTCTTCCCGCGCAGATCATAAAAGCCGATCGAGGTAATTGGCGATAATAGACGATGCGGCTAGCAAGCAACCCATCACTATTACGATTCTCTTCTTTATATCTAGATGGCCCAAAGGCCACTTTTAAGTGGCCTTTGGGCCTAATGGCCCCTGTGCTTTCTGTGTCTTCATTTTTTCATGCCAGGGATAGAGACGTGATAGTGTAGTGTTTATTATAAATATGAAAGTTTAGATGTTTTTGAGTTTGTTACTTCACGCAATCTTACTGACAGACTATTTAAATAGAATAATACTTTCTTGACCTTTCCCACATCCCTATAATTAACTTCAAAAAAGTGAGGTTCCCGTGAGGTTGTCCAGTAAGAGCTCATACAGACGATCGGCACTTTGGCAGCTCGTGGTGTCGTCATAACGACCTCCGTGGTGTAATGGTCAACACGCTAGTCCGCCAATCCGGAGGTACTGGGTTCGATCCCCAGCGTGGCTAGTTAGCCAAATTGTCTTGGGTCTTGGGTGTTTATCTAATATATGAATTTATTATAAAATAAAATATCGTTGAGTTATTATCCCATAATACAAATTTCAACTTACATAAAGGCTGGCTTAATCAGTGTGATTTGTCCTCTATTTATTTATTTTTTATTTCCTCGCGTATCCCAAATCCGACCGGAATATTACTTTTTTCGGGATGAAAAGTATATACCCTATATCCTTTCCAGTACTCCTATGTGTATGCGAATTTTGAAGATGGGTTCAGGAGATAACGCGTCAAAAAGTAACAAACAAACAAATATACAAACTCACTTTCGCATTTATATTATTAGTTAGGAAGTTGGGATTAGGATAGGATAGTTAGGATTAGGATTATTCAGTTCGACCTGCAGTCGAGCGGTGTCGACCTGCCATTGAAAACGAGCCATTCGGCTGTATGAGCTCCAAAAATGGTTCTTTACAGGACCCGTCTTTAAGTCGATTGTCTATTATAAAAATTTACATATTTTTTTTATAATTGGTTTGACCAGTGCTTGGCTACTGGCCCCCATGACCCTATGACAGTGTGTCATAGGTAGCTAGTTGTTCCTCTCATGACAGTAAGCCAATTAATAATAATAACTTAATGATTCACGCTACAGTAATAATCTATGATGCTGATAAATCTTGATGACTAAGTCAAAGTATGGTTGGTAAAGGTTGCTACACAATTATTCGGTTCGCATGCATACTATCGCCCGTCTGATAGAGCCCTTAGGATACATAGCTAGGCAATCACGCACCTTTCAGCTTGCAATCTAAAGACATGCATAGTCGCCAAAAAACAATAAATTTTGGATGACTCACGCCGCAACGCCGATGACGTAGGGTGACAATAACGTGTGATAAGTTGATAACGGTTGAAATGCCTTTGAATTTACACACACACATCGACTCGCACACTAATCGGGCACGCTGACAGAAGTTATTGGGGGTTCCTATCCTACATTGGAACTTGATACAGATACAATATCACGTCTTTAGTCCTAACGGGGTACACAGAACCGAAGGCCGTAAGGCCCAAAGTCAATAAGCGTGATGATGATGGGGGAAATGAAGGAGGAAAAATAGAATCGAAATAGTGATCATTCCCTTGATCGGCTTTTACACATGGAACATATTCTGCAATAAACGGGCAAGTGCGAGTCGGACTCGTACATGAAGGGTTCCGTACCACCGTACAATGTTTTAAAACGCTGAAGAAACACGTTTCTTGTATGACGACCTCCTTTAATTTTCAACTTTTTTTTATTTTTAGTAATTGTTGTTATAGCGGCCACAGTAATACATAATCGGTGAAAATTTCAGGTGTCTAGCTATTATGGTTCAAGAGATAGAGTTCTGTGACAGACGGACAGACAGCGGAGTCTCAGTAATAGGGTCCCGTTTGCACCCTACGGGTACGGAACCCTAAAAAGGGGCATAATAATATTTCTTGAGGCTGAACCTCAAGCTAGGGTTTTTGCACTTTTTGTCATCACCATCAGTAATTATGTTGAGAAAAACATAAAAATATCATACTTGACCTACCAGGACCGTAAACATTAAAAAGTTAAAGTTGTCCATGGCATGACTTTACAGCATCTATATTAGAAAGCGGTCCTATATCGCCCTCTCTCTTTTCTGTCAACATTGGATCGATACGCACCTACACTGCTAACTGCTAGCATGTAAAAGTCTACTGTAAAGTGACTGAAAGTGAGTGTAAGTTATTGAGACTTAAATATACATCATATGTAAAACCATCTTGCTCGTATTCACCAGCTCCCATTGCAGGGCCACCTACTTACAGCACCTAACCATACAGTCCACTAAGGCACCAGCACATGGACAAAGCACTGCCACATCCAAAGTATACCAAATGTATTACAAGCTAATGTTCGCGGCATTGCCCAGGTAGTCAAATAATTTTATTCAATAATATTCTATGTTAAATTAATGCCAATCCATATAAACATTCGCATCAATGCATAGTATAAAACGAAGTCGCTCCCCGACGTCTCTCCCTCTATGTATGTTAAAGTATGCTCACTTAGATTTTTTTTTGTGATCTTTAAATTTTAAAACGGATTTTATTGCGGTTTTCTTCAATAGATTGAAAAGAGAGATAAAAACTACTAGCTGCCATCTAAACAATAGTGTATTTATGTAAACTAAGTTAATATAAATTATGTATAACTATGATTAGTCACAAAGGGAATTTACCCAGTGCTGGATTAACCACATAGCAAGAGTAGCGATAGTTACAGGCCCCGTGCTTGCTAAATCCAACACTAAATTTACCCCAGACAGTGCCCCAGATACCTAGTTAGTAGTTATCTGATCTATAAAATATATATAATTGCAATGTATGTAGAAGTATACAATTTACTTACCACAGATACCACATACCATCGAAATATAAACTCTAGAAATCTAACGCTCCTACATTCACCGCTTCGATTCTGATTCCATTTACGCAAACAAGCTAACAGTAATTACAATGAAACACCCAAACACACACATAGACAAAGATGCATGCGATTGGTCGCGACAAGGTCACGCACGCGTCATCGCAGCGTCGGTCGAGCAGCCGGCTCCCCTGAGCCAGCTACCTGACTGGCTCAAGGGCCGATTATTAAAATGTTTATTTACTTACATATGAAAGGCGAGTCCTGTGTTTTTCATGTCTGTATGGCTTCTACACCACTTCACGGCACATGACGGCATTTTTAATGAATCGATTATCGCAAAAACAGCAATATTCTCAAACGAAACTTTTCGCGAATCAACCGCACGACTCGAGTGAACAGTCAGGCGAACAGTCGCGCCGCACGGTTCATATTTTAAGCCCCACCCGCCGCGGTACATATCGCGTGGAATGATTTTTCGGGATTAGTTAGGCTTCTAGAGATTATATATTGATGCCAAATACCTTAAAATTTGATTTATCATCTGCTTTGAGTGCTGTCTGCTTAGGGTTGGGACAGATCTATCACCATAGAACAGCATTTGCTATGCTGCTATTCTTTTCTGTCCCTCAGAACCGAATGCGGCAGCATCACTCATTCTGCGGTGTTCCATCACTCTCTCTCGCTCTAGCAAATGACGGTTCCAAGCGACAGAAAAGGATAGCAGCATAGGAAAATTCTGTTCCATGCTGATAGATGTGTCCCAACCGTTAGAGCCGCCTTAAGTATACATTATGACTATGACGTTCCCGGCAGAGTAGAATACAACCACTCCAAGTCTTCCTATGGATATCGTAGTAGGCAACATAGGAAACACAGGCTAAACAAAGCTTATAAACATCAATGAGACCTCTCTTACCCTTCTGGCCAGCGTGGAAAGTGTAGGCCAAATCCTCTTCCTTAGTATGGCTCTGGTAGTACAGAGAGGGTCATGCTCCTGCAGTCGAGACTAAAAAAGACTGATGATGATGATGATTCAAATATAACAAAGCAGAATTTTAGCCATTTTTAATCCCTAAAATCCTTCCCTCCCCCATCACATTTTGTTGCTTACATAAAACTTGAACAGCCCTTATGATTGAATTCTCTTACACATTGGAAGCAATGCTGTGGCAAGATTGTAAACTAGACTTGGATTTAATATATTGCAGCATGAATTTCGATATTTCAAGTTCGCAGTTAGATGCATTAAACCTTCCTAAACACAGTGGTGCTATTAATTTTGTGTGCATATTTATAGTAGGTATTTATGAAAATTGGTTCAGCCGTTCAAAAGTTGTTGGGGGTGAACGCTTGAGTGTTTTATAGGTTTTCTGGCAAATAAACTTAGTCTGTACAAAATCCTAGCCACAAATTCAATAACATCGCGATATGATGGATGATAAAACACGAAATCTCGTTAATCAGCTTAACCTTCAAACATCACATCACCCAACACATACAAATGCAGAACATTTTTAACGAGAAATCCCAAGAGATCATACAACAAGAGTTATTGTTATAAGAACTACTACATAAAGCTCATTTAAATGCAAATCCATGACAAGGATGTGTTTACATTAACGTCATACCTAATTATTCGAAGGTAACGAATCGGGAATCGGTAAATTTACTTACACGTGTGTCCGACTGCCAAGCCATCACCCATGTGAAATTGCCACTTGTTTCCAAACGCAAAGGGGAACAATTCACATTCCTTTTTCCAGTTTATAGCATTGAACAACGGCAAGTAAAAAATACTGACACGTTTCATACACAATAATGTTTCACACTCTCACATCACACGTCCTATGCGTAATTAACATCAAAAATGTTTGTTCGATTTTCTAATAAAAAATCTAAGCACTGAATCTAATAAATTTCCTACTATAATTATGGAAATACACAAATAAAAAACGAAAATATCACGAAGAAATATCCCCGTTGACAGACAGCCTATTCGATTGACAGCTGAACTTGTCATTTGTTTTTTTTTCGTATGGTTTACGTTTCTATTTACGCAGATTGCGCATCGATGACTCATATTTTTCATATTTCTATTAATTTAACCAACTTAATCAAGTAGAGGTACTCATTGAAGTCTAATGTTATGTCGAGTCGGTCACTATTATTTTTATGTAGGTATTTCGAGCGTAATACAACCGAGGGCCCCGATGGATGGACCAGTTGGTTTTTTTAAATTTCTACAAAAACGGTTGAGGTGCATTGGATCTTGTCAATAAATTCGTGAGGTACCTACATTGAACAAACTAAGCATTGCCACGGTTTTTGAGTCTAGCTTAGCGGGGCGCTAGGTCGAAACACATGTTTCTGATTACAACAAACAATAATTAATGATGTACTGTTCTATTCATCATCATCATCATGGGCAGAATGCTGGGAATAGGCCCCTCTCAGTGCATGCCAACATTGCGAACCACCACCTCAATTGTCATCATCACCGTTCTATCAATTTATATGAAAGGCAGAAAACTTTTTGCTCTATTTTCAACCACAAATACGAGTAGTTTAAATATCCTGCTATCAATAAAATGAACTTATACTTAAATTAAATAAATAAGGTAAGTACCTAGTATGTAGCACAAACATATCTAAATATTACTGAATCTACGAAATAATACTGAATCAAAAAAAAAAAGTGAATCAAATCACAGTTATTTTATATTTACTTATTTGATAATATGTTACTATTTTAGTAGCAGTTTGCGAGCCCGGCGCGGCGTCTTTTAAGTAGGTAGGTACTCATGTTATCGTACGTAACTTTATGATCCGGAATCTGGATGTAATATAGTTTCCTAACCATGGAATGTGTAACCATGAAACCTTCAACTTGATCATTGTATTTCATTGTTAAGATTAATTCATTTATCCTTCACTTGCAGTTTCCAGTCGAACTTAGACGAAAACAAAATAACACGTCTGAATATTTTTAGGGTTCCGTACCGGAACTCTAATAGGATCATTTACTGTCTGTCTGTCCGTCGGTCACACACACAGCCACACACCACAGCACAGCACAGCGGCCAGTATAATTTTACGATAAGTATTTTTGAAGTTATTTAAGAAAATACGCATAATTTGACCACTTCTCATTATTCCGTAATAATAGGGCCTAAAACTTAAAAATTTCAAAAACCTATGAGAAGTACGGAACCCTCTTCACTCGACTTTAACTCGCATTTTATCAGTTTATTTCTCAAACCACTAAAAAACAAGCTAATACGAGTAACTAAAAAAAAATTCGTTTGCTGTTGTTTTAATTTAACCTAACTTATCTCACCAACTTGAACATGAAAAAATCGACATTCCCATAGGTAAAAATTGCTCGGGTGGCTACACTTGTATGGTATGGTAATACCTACCATTTTTTAGGGTTCCGTACCCGAAGGGTGCAAACGGGACCCTGTTACTGAGACTCCGCTGTCTGTCCGTCTGCCACAGGGCTCTATCTCTTGAACCGTAATAGCTAGACACTTGAAATTTTCACTGATTATGTATTACTGTGGCCACTATAACAAAAAATACTAAAAATAATAAAAAGTTGAAAATTATAGGGGGTCGTCATACAAAAAATGTGGTTTTTCAGCGTTTTTAACTATATCTTTATAATCGCACTAGCAGTCCACCCCGGCTTCGCCCGTGGTACACACATAACCTATGTCACTCGGGAATAGTGTAGCTTTCCAACGGTGAAAGAATTTTTTAAATCGGCCCAGTACTTTTTGAGCCTATTCATTACAAACATACAAAAATAGGTACAAATCTTTCCTCTTTATAATATTAGTGTAGAAGTGTAGATTAACTAGGTACTTGAAATTTTCACCAATTATGTATTACTATGGCCGCTATAATAACAAATACTAAAAATAAGATAGAGTTAAAAATTAAAGGGGGTCGTCATACAAGAAACGTGTTTCTTCAGCGTTTTAAAACATTGTACGGTGGTACGGAACCCTTCATGTACGAGTCCGACTCGCCCTTGCCCGTTTATTTTCTTTTTGGACTGTTATTTTAATTACATTAAACCACAAATTAAATAGACAGCATTAAACTACAGTGATCTAGGCTTAGTGTAGCCCGTGGTTCGATTTATTGCGAGTTGCGTTGCGCGTTATGTATAGGTAGATAGATGTGTTAGACTTACCTAGAACATATCATCACATCCGTATACAAAACTAGGCTCTTTTATTTAGTTATATATTAAGTATTTTCTTGCGTCCTAAATCGTAAACACTGACATTCTGCCAGTCCGAAAACAATCACCACATCCCAGAGGTCATAATAACATAATAAAGAATTCAAATTACCTGATGTTGCAAAGAATATCTTGGTTCAGGCCTCGGCGCCCTCTGATAATGATTGACAGACAACGAGGCCGATCGACTCCTGTGACTGTCGACCTCCAACGGCCTCACGCTATGCATGACTGCAAACGTTCGAGGATCTCTCATATCTTGAATCACCATAACACTTCACCATAACTCCAAACCCAGGAATCACTTCACAAAACGCATTGGGTGAATCAAAATTATTTACTACGCGTGAGGCACCGCTGAGCGAGACATATGACTGGTGTAATCTTATCATACAAAGAATGGGGACGATAAAAGAAGTGGGCATTTACAATTAGCATTGCGGTGATAACCGGTGGCGTATGTATCGCTGTATCTGCCGTTATGAGTTGAAAAGACAGGGCACTAGAGTTAAAGGGGCTTCAAGTAACTAAAAACGTAAAAAAACTGAGCACTCAACTAACTATCCGCGTTTTATTGCTATTCTACACATACATTATCTTCCTATGACTAATATTCATTATAATAATCACAGACAGATATTTGTTTGGGTAGGTACTACATATATCAACTTACTGTTATTAGAATAATTAATATTTTTTTTTTTATTAGTTACATACATTACTTTTATTAGTTACATGCATAAGTTTATGATATTACTTATCTAATTACTGTCCCTAATTCCTGACCAGTGAGACCAGTTCCCAGGTCCTTTACTTTGGTTTGACATCGAAGTTGGATGACTATCAGACGACTTTATTGTTATTTAATGGAGTAACAGTCCAGTGGGTGACCAAATCATTGACGTTACAGTTTAATTTACACTTCTGCCTAGTAAAAAAAAAGTGCTAGTTTTTGATATTTTTTTTTAATTTTATTATCTAGATCTCAATACCCCACAACCACAAGTCCACAACTGAACCTTTTGCTTGGACGCCCAAATTATGAGGAATTATGTGATTATGCGCTGAAGCTCGCAACTTAGCAACCTTTCAGAATCCACCACCTTCAGCCTAAATGTGGCCTTTGGACAGTAGCGGCGTTAGGGTAGGGCGCGGTTGGACGACCGCCCAGGGCGCCAGATACAATGGGGTGACAGAGAGCGTTTTTGGGCAAGGGGGGTTCACAGGTAATAATAAATATATAAATAGCGGCTGGTTAATGGCGGCAACTCCTAGACTCTTATTTGTATGCACCCCCCCTCCCTCCCTTCGTTTACAATAGGGCGCAAATTTGAAGAATCCTATATCGTACTTGCACCTCTCCGTCCCCGCGTCCCCCCCCCCCCCGTCGGTAGAAATAAATCCTATAAGATTGAAGCCCAAGTTAGAGTCCGAATTGCAGTTTAGGGGGGGAGGGGGTGGGCGGAAAAATCTCGCCCGGGGCGCTGGTAGAGCTAAAACCGGCACTGCCTTTGGGTATTATGTTATGATATAACTTATTTTAATAATAGCAATTTATTATTATAATTTATTTTTATTTAACTTTGGTGTGGAATCTCGTCAATTGTTTACAGAGATCTCCGCACGTTTGATCGACGTCTATGGGGAACCACGAGCTGGTGCGCATTACGGCCAAAGGCTTAGCCTGGCCATACAACGTGGAAATGCCGCCAGCCTCTTGGGGACCTTGCCTGCTGACGGTGGCGATTTAAGTTATTTTTTTTATATAAATTAATATTTGTTGTTTTTAATATTACGAGTAGTTTTAGATTTAATTTATTGTTATATTTAGTTTTCATTATATGAATAAAGTTTATGTAAATACTTATTTTATGTATGACCCAAGGCTCTGTCTACGTCGTAAGGGATGAAGATGGATTTAGTATGCATGTATTACTTGTATGTAAACAAGTCAAGTACCTACCTAAATGCAATTTTGCGGCCGGTAAAAAAATTTGCAGGGCAACAAAAATGAGCGAGGGGGGTAAGATAAATGAAAAACATCTCTTAATACTGTAATAATTCACATGATCATGTCTTTGTACCATCATCAGTGATTTTTTGCCACGCCTACACTGCACGGGCCCATTTGTTGCTAGTTATGCCACTGTCGTCGGTAGCCGGAATAGCGCGTATGCCGGGCCGCCTTTTACTTTGTTTCTCATTACAATATTTAGATAACGGTATCAGTCATTGGAATACTTCTTTACCTTGTTTGTGTTTGTGACTATAATTTCTCATTCTATAGAAAAGTTGGGCGACCTCGAACGACGCGGCGACGCGCAAAGCAAATATTTTCTGTCTGAGACTAGACTAGATCTTTTATTTGATTGAAGTATTGAAGTCTTTTTATTAGAATTAAATATGTACATAAAAATACAATACAAACCAAGTTATAGGAAAAATCCTGCATAATATTGCATCCGCATGACAATACAACCAATGTGGTGTATTGTATTGTATGAAAAGGTGTATTTGTTTGAAACGTCGTAGTCCAAGATCCCAGAGCGAGCAGACGCCACTTACACACACTACTTCAGAATAATATTCTTCAATATATATATAAAAATCAGCCATACAAATTTAAGTTAAGTTACCCTTATTTTTAGTTACCTTCCTCACCTGGTACCTGCCCAGGTGTCACGAGGCGAGCTTCACAACCACGCAGGTATTACAAAGCACACGAGACTCTACTGAGGACCTGATGTTTCGTCCGTTTGAAAATAAGTTGTGTCTGCTCGCTCTGGGATCTTGGACTATCGGTTAAGTAATGGTCGTTTTACTTGGCAGATCACCTAGGTATATAAATTGTTATTATCAGGAAAAGAAAAAAAGTATAATAAGTAAGTGTCATTGTCACTGTCAAGCTGCTGTCATGGTGTCATGTCAATTTTTGTGTTGTGTGTGTGTAAAATGCATTATTTTGTTTGATTGTATTGTAAACTAAAAAATAAGAAGTTTCTTTGAGTAATTAGGTAATTTTAGAATAAATATGTCTCAAACACAGCAGCAGTTGCTCAACGAAAATAGTAAATACATATTAGAGTAAGTATTTTTTAAATGCCATTCTAACCTAACATCTGTATTGTATTAAAAAACATATTAGGCATAAACCTTTTGTTTCAGCTTGTTTTCGGAGCAAACCGTTGATTCGCAAAGCTTAGATTCCATATGTGCTCAAGTACAAAAGAGGTTCCCCAAATCGGAACATTTCAACTGTAAGTATCATATGGAATGGACTCATAATTTTTAGTAGTAGTCATGTTTTGGGCACAATATTTAGTGTTTTTCACTGCAATCCGGCAACATGAAAGAGCGCAGACTTAGATTCTATCTTTGAGAGCTATAGTGTAAACATCCCATGATGCTATAGTGGAAAAAACGGCCAAATGCGAGCCACGAATGGTTACGTAGCAGTAACATAATATAAAAGTTCTAAAGGTAAATTGCGGTTTACGATTTATGACGTATTAAAAAATAACTATCTATGATACTGAGACCGCTATAGTTTTAATTAAAGGAACATACTTTGAGGTATACTTATACCACATTTTTTTCAGAATTATTTTAGTAATATTTCAAAAGTTGGGGTGGGGGGACACCTCAAATTTTAACTTTGTATTAGATTATCTCAAACTGGGGGAGTTGATCTACATAGTTTCAAAGCAGTTTTTGTTGCATTTTAAAAGACCTTTTCAACGATACCCCACACATTGGAGTTAGTCCAATTTAATTTTTTAAATTCACTTTTCGTTGTATAGGAAAAAAAAACATTTATTCATAATTTTAAAAACCAACTTTTGGAACTTCAATATCTATCTCTCCACCAATTTTCGTGACAATCGGTGCAGTAGCGGTGGAGTACGAGCCCGGACGGACAGACAGACGGACGGACATGACGAAACTATAAGGGTTCCTTGTGGACTAGGAACCCTTAAAATACTAGCAAGCATACTGGCTATAAAAAAAAATGCAATCTTTTTCATCATTTCTTATTTATTTTTACACTTTGAGTGCTTGAGTACTATATCTTTAATACCTGAAAACTTCATAAATATCTTGAGAAAGCTTGTCAATTTATCTCTGCAGTTTTATCAGTTTTATTTGAAACTAGCTGAGCGCACGACTTTGCCTCCTTTTTTACGTTGCCTAACTTACTTCTTATAACATTAGCTAATAATATATATTTCAATATATGTACCAGTGAAGGTCTTGTCAAAATTGGTCCAGCTGTTTCAGAGATTTGCCCTATTAAACAGACAGACAAAAATGTTGTAAATTCTGTTTTTGTTATCAGTACTTACATTAGTAATTATGTTATCTGTGTTAGTACTGTATTACACTATCACATCTTTTTTTCGCTCATTCCCATGATTGGCTTTTACGATCTGCGCGGGAAGAGAAGCAGCTGGTACATTCTAAGTTTTTTCCCAGACCAGCATGAAAGGGAAGAACTAGTTTTTTTTTTATTTTTTTTATTAAATTAAAAAACCAGTTTTTCAATTTTATTTATTTGTATTGATTGATTATTGTTCCAGTATGTCTCCTCCTGTCATCTCTCATCACCGGTGGAGACCTATCGCTTCCGGGGCAGCGTGTAGTCGCCCTTGCCCTGCTCTTCGACGTTTACAAACTTGACAACCCATTCAGTCCCCTGTTCCTTTACCTTTTGGAGGGCAAGCCAGGCCTATTGCCGCTGCTGCCGCAAGAGAGGCTGTTTATCGGACAACTGCATGGGTTCTTGCCTGTTAATATTAAGGATGTAAGTATTATTAAGGAGCCATTTTAATAAAAATGCATTGAAATTTAATTTTTTTTATTTCATGCGTAATTTTACTTAAATTACTAACTACTACTTAAATACGTATGCAGTGGACGCTATATTTTGCTCTGTAGTCATGATGTCAGTTGGCTCTGTTAACAAATGCACTTATGTATGTATGTAGACAGTTAACACTTTTTAGTTTACACAGCCGTACCACATAATAACGTGACTGCTAATAACTATCATTTTCCGACTGCTTTTTACGTAAGCTATCTCAACAATTTATTTTTAGATTATCGTCATATAGTAAAATACCATATAACGATGCCACATGCTACCTGCATGCTGCATCTTTCAAACTTCATTTCTTCATCTCATCCTGTCGACTTTTCATTCTTCATTTCATTTCAAATTTCGTTTCATTCCATTTTCAAATCATTTACACACCTTTCTTTATTTTTGACTCATTCCACCATTCCCCCCTTACCCCGGAATTACCTCTTATTTTTTTTTATAGGGACAAATCACACTGATTAAGCTAGCCCCCAAAGTAAGTTTTAAACTTGTGTTATGGGATACTAACTCAAATATACTATATTTTGTGATAAATACATAATAGATAAACCAAGACCCAGGACAATTTGAAAAAGGCCATTTTCCAACTTGCCCTGGCTGGGGATCGAACCCAGAACCTTCGGATTAGCGGTCTAGCATGTTAACCATTACGCCACGGGGGTCGTCAAACTTACCCAGGATTACCAGTATATCTGCTATCTTCTATATTATATAAAAGTGAAAATCACTCACTCATCACGAAATCTCGAAAACTACTTAGCCAATGAAGATAAAATTTGACAGAAAGGTAGATTGTAACTAGGAGACATCTGCTAAGAAAGGATATTTGGAAATTCCATCCCTAAGGGGACGAAATAGGGGTTGGCAGTTTGTATGAAACTTCGTAATTTTTGAAGCGAGACATTTCATTGGATTGTAATAAATTTCTACCCCAGTAAAAAAAAAAACAATCTAATTTGTGTAGTCTACGCGGGCAAAAGCTAGTATAAATATAAGTACAGTACAATTTGAATATATCTGTGTTGAGTCTCTCTATTCTCCACTCCACCTATGTTCCCTTATATGTGGAAACTCGCCTAGAGCGCCGGGCCAGGTCCAACAACCGTATCTGTATTAATAATATGATCCTTATCAATCCAGGTGATGAAGAAGTCAGCTAAACAAGTCATGCTGACAGAGGTGGCTCCGAAAGAACTGGAGTATGATTACTCTCCGCTGCAAGCCGTAGTCGCTGACCGCGTGTCAGAAATGAGTTCAATGGCGAGGGCAACTGCACCGGCACTTATTCCTCTCAGTGACGGGTAAGTTTCTTACGATAAACCCAAGATCTTGTCCGTAAAAAAGGCAGCAAAATATAGTACTATGGAAGACCCCATGACCCATCAGAAGTACATTCAAGAAGGACAACCTTCTTGAATGTACTTTTGATGGGGGTCTGGATGATTTCAATTGTTTTTTGGTTAGAACCAACTAACAAACTACATTTTGCGCAATACCGTTTTTGAATTTCCTCGTCCTTCAGTCGTCTGCTCGCTGCTGAGCGTCGTGATGTGACAGACTTAACTTCCTTACGATCTCCCACCATTTGTTACGATCTTTAGCCTGTTCCAGTGCCTTGGGGATCTAGGTGTTCAAGTGTTCTTTTATTTGGTCAGACCTTTTTTTTGAAGTTACTTCACACCTATTGCTGGACCGATCAGTGGCTGCTGTATAACGCTGCGTCACAGTGGCCATTGGCTATCAGTTGACTGCGTCATGCCGCAATCATATAATTCTCTCGTACATGTGTCTTTTTGATGCCAATTAAATGATTTATCTATCTATCTAAATTCGTAGGGCCGTTTTGTAATGATAATGTTTGGAGTCCTGCTGTAGTCGACGCAAATGAAAACACTTGTAGACTTGAATTGCGTATATTCCAAGACGCAGGAAATACAAGAGAAAAATCGAAAATTTTGCACAGTGCAAGGTGTGGCCGTATCGCGTACATAGAATCGACTCGAAATTATTAATTACCTACATATATAAATACAAAATTATTACTCGCTACCGCCAAACATCAGTTCTACCATTACACAATAGATGGCGGTAGTAGTTTCAAATTTAAATTAAGATTAACAAAACTAAAATTATAAAGGCAATAAAATAAAATGAAGAAATCAAAAGAAATCCCTAAGTACGTCGCCTACACCTGCCATGCTGGTCTGGGAGAAAAGAAAACACTTAGAATGTACCAGCTGCTTCTCTTGCCGTGCAGATCGCCCTGGCTGGGGATCGAACCCAGAACCTCTGGAGTAGCGGACTAGCATTACGCCACGGAGGTCGTCATGAATGTCATATTATAATGATCTAAGTTGTTAAAGAAATTGAGTAAATTGACCAATCATGTGATGTAATGATTGACAAATCCTATTTATATATTTTCGTGTTTTCCTTTTACAGTAGCCCTCCAAACCGCATGGCAATGAAGGAGTTGCTAGAAGCGCTGATGGGCAACGACTACATGCCGCTTCACCGCACGCTCAAAGCCGCAGGGCCTATCCCCCCTCCCAGCTTTTTGATCGACACTAACGACATACCTTTTGCGGACGAAGTAAGTGACTAAAAAAGTGTAGAGGACCTATGTGAGATCCCTGTGGTATTCCCAAGTTTATGACGACCATAAAGTCAAAACAAACCGACTTATTAATTGTGCAAATAGAGATCATTTTGATGATGTAAGATACTATGGTAAATTACCAATAAATTACCGTAAAATTTATCAAGTGCGCTACTTTTCCTAGGGAGATCGTGTAATGAAACTAATCGAAAACTCTATCAAAACCTGTTTTGTTAAGTCTTTAATAAATTTTAATTTTCAGGCAGTTTGGAAAAACTTGGTGAACCGCGGCGCCTATATACCGCTGTACGATACAGACTGTGACGGCCTGACGGGACTCAAACCCGAGCGAGACAGGCGACACAACCAGCCCGCTAGCAATAAGGTGAGTTGTAAGAACGCGTTTGCTCCTGAACTTCTAGGTTTGATCCCGAAAAATATTTACGTTTTTCCTCTAGTTATATCAGCTTGTCCTCCCCCATCATCTGTGCAGATAACGCTTTTAATATAAAAATTAATATCGTAGAGTTAGTATCTCATAATATAAGTTTAAACATACTTTGAGGCGAACTCAAACTAGTGATTTATTCTTATCCATTTGTTTAGACCTTAGTCCAAGAAGAAAAGAAAGAGAAACAAGAAGAGAAGAAGTCCGAAGAGAAGGAGCCAGTGAACATAGTGAGCGAGGCGAAGGACTTAACCCAACTCGCCCTGAAAGCGGCGCTGAGCGTCCCTCATCAGCAGAGGTTGTTGGCGTTGCTGGATCAACACCCGGACACCGTGTATGAGATTGGGTTGACCCCGGCTCAGGTATGACTCTTCTTCTTCAAGAAGAAGCCAGTGACATAGTAAGCGAGGCAAAAGAGATGACCCAACTTGGCCTGAAACCGGCGCTGAGCGTCCCGCATTAACAAAGATTACTGATGTTGTTGGATCAGGTATGACTATCTCCTTTTTTACCTGCCTTCTTTATCAGTCCACTACAGGACTACCAGGGGCGGTTGAAGCCAGCTGACCCTCTCAGAAGCCTTTGAGCCTTAAGGTTTAGCGAATTTGTGGGTCGGCGCCTGTGACGGCGAACGCGGGGTGATGACTTTGGAGACTGAAATGCTCGATTTAAGATTCTCCCTGACTATCTGGCGCCTAGAGCGACCCCTCTTCTCACTATATCCTTGAACTGGCTCTGGGAGTGAACTGTCGTTACCACGCGGCAGAGAAGTTAACCCAGCTTCCCCTGAAAGTGGCTCTGAGTGTCCCGCAACAACAGAGGTCGTTGGCGTTGCTGGATCCAGCTATCAAGTATGACTTATTTGTTTTTCGTGTGTGTGTGTGTGTGTGTGTGTGTGTGTGTGTGTGTGTGTGTATGTGTGTGTGTGTGTGTGTGTGTGTGTTTGTGTGTGAACCCAACACAGGTGTCAGATTCTTCAAGCTGCCTGAAGGCAAAAACTATCTGCGATATTTCATTCCAATCCGCTCCCCCGTTCTGCGTGGGTGAGTAACTAACATGCATACATTGGATAACTTTTTGTATATCTAAATTAAAAAGATATTGTTTCAAGCACTATATTGTAGTAATGATGTATAAATCAATTTTTTTTTGTATGTAGGTAATTTAAAATAAGAGTATATTTGAAATTCTTGTTCCAGCTCCCAGACTTGGTGGAAAATAACCCGATGGTGGCCATATCAGTTCTGTTAAAACTGATCAACTCGCAGCAGATCACGGAATATTTCAGCGTGCTCGTCAACATGGAGATGTCACTGCACTCCATGGAGGTAGTCAACAGGTAAGAAACTTTTTTTATTAAGTCGAGTTTACAACTGATTTAATTCCTTACAATACTTCATATACATGACAGAATCACGCACGAATGTTGAACTTGATTTCCTATGTGAACTCGATAGACTCTCGTCGAGCATTCTGAGAAAGTTTTGTTTTTGTGAGTCGAGCAGATTTCGAGTAGTCTCCCGGATTCGAGTTTCTCAGAACACTAATCACGTTTTCTTACTAAAAACGTTTTTGCTAAATATTAAGCAGATGCGTATAGAGTAGCCAAGGCAAAGTTTGTAGTTAATCTACGGATCTCGCAGAACAACCAGCCGAATGAGCTTGTCACAAATAACGTCACTGTCGTCCGATAGTATTCATCGCATTACATCGTCAAACCAAATTAGGCTTTATCAACATTTCATAGCCCGCAATGTTGATGGACACTGCGACGTGGACATATACTTGATGCCTACTTACTTGCAGCCAGCCCCACTGCCTTTGGGGTAAAGAAATAATTATGCAAGTAACTTCTAGAAAAAACCTATTTAAAAAAAACAGGATAAGTTTGATCCTTGAATGGTTTTTTACGCTTTGTAATTCCTCTCCCCAGGCTAACAACGTCAGTAGATCTACCGGTGGACTTTGTCCACCTCTACATCAGCAACTGCATCTCTACCTGCGAGACCATACGGGACCGGTACATGCAGAACCGGCTCGTGCGGCTCGTGTGTGTGTTCCTGCAGTCTCTCATCAGGAACAAGATCATCAATGTAAAGGTAGTTATGCTTTTCTTTATACTAAGTAAAGTTGTAATTTACAGAGTGAGCGAAGTTATTCCAACTTCGGGAAAAATTCTTTCGTGTGTGTGCCCGAATTCAGTTTTCCGGTTGTTCTCGCTTACAGGACGCGGTTTTGTTTGTTTAATTTCTTTATTGCACAAAAATTACATTTAAATGTACATTATTCAATACAAAGAGAAAAAGAAATAACTTGTACAAAGGCGAACTTATCCCAAGAAGGGATCTCTTCCAGTCAACACAGTCTTCAAAAGGTTACATATTTTTCAACCGATTTTCGTGAAACTTTGGATAATCTGCTAGTTGCCAACAAGTCAAAACAAATACTTTTTTTCTATACGTCAAAACGAATATTTTCTATGAAAAACGGACGGTGTGACGTCATAGTTTCTTGGAATCAAGTACCGCTCTTAATTTCAGTTTTTCGGCATTAATAAATCTTAAATCACGTTCAAAATGGATATGATCAATGACAAGTGACAATATTTTGTGACGTTTTATTCTCATTTATTTACAAAATAATTTATTTTTGACCTTGAACACTACCCTATTATGTAGATTATTTTTTCGAAATTTTTCAAAATGGCGGAAATACTTTTACATATTGATGTTGAAAAAAATATTTAAAAATATCGTAAAACTTTTGTTACCCTTTTGTTAAGACGCAATTTTTTTTGTTTGAACATCCGATAATATCCAAGGGGCCAGTATAGTATGTGATGGGTTATGGAAAGACAGACTTGCGAGGTCTATAGCTCACATAGCCACTAGTAATAATTATCTCCCAGTTACATCCTTGCTGTGCTGCTTCGATGCCGAATAACTAACAATAATTTCCAATCCCCAGGAGCTGTTCATAGAAGTGGAGGCGTTCTGCATAGAGTTCAGTAGGATCCGCGAGGCGGCCGCGCTGTTCCGGCTGCTCAAGCAGCTGGACTCGGGGGACGCCGCGCACAAGGACGGCAAGGAGAACTGACAGCGCCCGGGCTGCCAGCTGATGCTGTTTGAGACGTTGTTTTTAACTTCAGCCACAGAAAACAATAAGAGTATACAGAACGGAATCTCCTAAGCTCTCGCGCAATACGCGTCCCCGTTCCAGACTCCGCTGTCTGTCCGTCCGTCTGTCAAAGGGCTCTGTATCTTGAACCGTAATAGCGACACTTGAAATTTTTACCGATTATGTATTACTGTGGCCGCTATAACAACAAATACTAAAAATAAGGGGGTCATCATACAAGAATCATGCTTAAAAAAATGTTTATTTAGTCTTTAACTCAATTTTTATAATGGCATTAACTAAATAAAGTCTAATTTGGTATGAAATGAAACGACGATTATCGGACGACTATCGTGCAATTTTTCGGAGTAACGGCCCTATACTATGTATGTGCACTATGTTATTTAGTAGTACGTGTTTGATAAGTATACTTGCGGTTTTTCTGTACAAATACTTAGATTAATGTATAAGTACTATTTTACATATTAAAATAATATTTTAGGGCGTAAACTGCGTCACGCGGGATCACGTGACGGGTTCAGTCTATCTCTGTCACAAACTCAGCGTGCGACAGAGATAGCAGAATACGTCGCGTCACAGACCTACCACTACTAGACCTGCAACGATATTGCTAGAAAGAGACTGTCAAATACAGTACAACGTGAGTGTGAAAGAAACGCTGATGTTTTTTGACGTGACAACTCGATACTACGGGCTGCATGCACGAAAAAGATGACGTCATTGTCCCGTTACGCTCATTGTCGCGTTCCGCAAGCGAGAGCGCGGCACGAACGAGAGAGAATGTTTGACGTTTTCACGTCGAACTACCGTCCGTAAACCGACTTTACAGACAACCAATTTTTTTTTTGTCTCTATTGGCGTGGCCTACTGTCAAAATCTGGGCCAAACAAACCACAAAACGATCGAAGAAAGTTATTAAATTTAGGGATTTTATCATATATAAGGTGATTTAGGCTTTTATTTGAGTTTATTATATGTTAGTATGTTAGTGTGTTCTGTGACGTATGCAAAATATAGGTGGAGGCAACCATCAAAGATGGAAAGAGATGCACTAAAGTGGCCACGCACTATGCAGGTCTAGTAGTGGTAGGTCTGTGCGTCGCGTGATGCCGTGTCTCTGTTGCACGTAGTTTGTGACAGAAATAAACCCCGCTTGACTTGACGCAGTTTACGCCCTTAGTTTATTATTTGATTAGCATTAGTTAACAAATTAAACATAGTCTCATAATGTAGTTAAGCCAAGAATAATACGAGATAAACTAAAGAACTTGTGATGCATACAAGAGCGGAATTTTGATAATAACAGATACAAGTAAATCGTAGGTATCTTAGTAATAAATGTAAGTACCTACTGTACTTAAAAATACCTACCTATATTTAAATAACAAAGTATTTTTTTCTTTTACGTCTTCTCCCGAAACGCGTTATAAATTATAATACAACTTCAATCACGTTTTTATGGACGTGGAGAAGAGCCGGTTCGGTTAGACGCTCTTCAACCATTGAAGCTCTTAGCCACGATTTCATTTTTCGTTACGCAAAGACCTTTCCGCTGTCGCTACACTAGATAGTGTAGCCATGATAAGTACATAATGTCAGAAATCGACTGTGGTATGTCCTGACTCCGCTGCGACTTCACAAGTGGCAGTGGCACAACACCGGGCGGATCCAGGGGGGGGTCATGACCCCCATGACCCCCCCCCTGGATCCGCCCTTAGATGCATATTGGTTAACTACGTGCTTGGCTTGAAACTACGTCAAGCGGACGCCCCGGTCGGGTCAGTCCGTCTCTGTCACAAACCCTACGTGCGATAGAGATAGCTGAAACCGTCACGGGTTACGTGTCTCTGTCACACGTAGGGTTAGTAGTTAGAGTGGTTTATCTTGTGTAAGGCTAACTTTAATAGAAGCTGATAACTGTGATGTGTTTGAATGAACCGTATTGTATATGTGTGGGAGTGGGAGGTCATGCACCTCAAAATTGTATTAGGTATTTTTTTACCAAGTCAACAATAAACGTCTTTGCCTATTTTTATAGAAGTTTTTTTTATATACACTTATGTCTTTATCCCTAACGCTGCAGTAGAGACGAAAATTTCTTGCGGCGGCGGCCGCGCGTTTGCCGCGTGCTAGCTGTTCAGTCATAGGAATATTTTATTAACTAAGAAACAAGGTTGAAATTCTTTGTAAGTGTAACAAACCGTGCGGCGGCTACGCTTCGATCACATGGCGCCGCGCAGTTTTTTAGCGTCAGTTCTGGCGTGAAGGAATTCTTTGATAAATTAACTTTACTTAGTTGCTATAAAGCTTGTTTTACTAAACAGCAAAGCTGGTACGCGTCACTAGGCGGCGACACAGTTGCCGCGCGGCGATATTCGTGTCATAAAAACGCGCCCTAATGAGACAGAGTTGCGGCTTATAATAGAGCGTACGTGTAATGACTCAAAATATCAATATACTAGCTGTGCCCGCGACTTCGTTCGCGTGGTTGTCGGAACGTAATGTTATAATAGCCTAAAGCCTTCCTCTATAAATGGACTACCCAACAAAAAAAGAATTTTTCAAATCGGACCATTAGTTCCTGAGATTAGCGCGTTTAAACAAACAAACAAACTCTTCCGCTTTATAATATTAGTATAGATTACGTTTTTATTAATTTTATCTTGTCAATGTACATTTTACAGAAGGACGATTTGTATTGATCTTCGGTAGAAAGTGCCAAGCTAAGCCCACTGAAGATGCAGGTAAAGTTGTATTATAAAACTGGGACAAGAATCTGTGACTTTGAAAATATTAAAATACTACATTTGTTTTAAAAGTTTATTCAAGTTACATACTACATTTTACATACATGTATTCCCATTAAAAACTAAAACTGGCGCCAAACTAAAACTAATGATTCTCTACTTCCTAGCACCTTCTAGAATTTTCTTTATTTCAGCGTCTGCCGCTAAATCTACAGGGGTGCAGTCTTCTTCGTCTTTCAGCAGAGAAGCCCCAGCTTCTACGAGGATCCTTGTGGAATTAACATGACCACACGATGCAGCATAATGAAGAGCAGTTTGACCACATTCATCTACAGCATCTACGGGACATCCTCCTTCTATGGCAGCTGATAATGCTTCGGTAGCATTGCGATCGGCAGCCCAGTGCAATGCACTGAGGCCGTCTTCATCTTTCTCATGTCTTAATTCAGGATTATCTTTTAAAATTTCAGTGACTCGCTCAGCACAGTTCTCTCGAGCAGCATCTAATAGAGACAACTCATTGGTAACAAGATCAGGTTCTGGTGAATACCTTAAAGATGACACGGCAACCCAGGTTTCTTTGGAACCTGGTACATCATCTGATTTATGGGAAAATTCTGAGTCCCATTTTTGTACTAGTGCTACATATTTTTCTTTAGCTTGATCGCAGGGTAGGTCTCCTAGTGATCTCCAAGATTCCCATTTCCTCCTGCCTCTGCCGTCTAACCAACCTGGCTTCGGTACATTGCATTTGCCCTCAGTGCCTTGTTTGAATAGTCCATACAACTCCAAAAGCTGGTTGTTATTGAGATTGCTGGTAATCTTTCTTACATGGTCAGCTGCTTTGTTAAAGGATATATCTAAGGGTGATTGATCATCATCAGAAAAGTCAGAATCAGGGTACACTGGAAGCGCCTCTGCCATTATAAATGCTATCTAGAAGACTTAATTATTTTGGATTTGAACAGTCAAGTTCAGGCCTTCTAGGGTGTGTACTTGCTTGTTGGTGGCATCAGCAGCGGCTGATGGGCTTACAAACTCGATGAATCCGTATCCTTTACTTAGCCCAGTGGAGCGATCAAACACTACTCTAGAGCTTTGTACTGGGCCAAACTGTGCAAAGTATTCTCTAAGTTGGCGGTGACCCACAGTCCATGGCAGGTTGCCCACGTAGAGGCGAGCAGCTCTAGCTGTGCTGGCCATAACCTAAGCAGCTCTGATTTCAAGTAAATGCAATGATCTCTCGCCGATCAAGGCTCTGTAGTCCACGCCTGAGCTTTCGGTCAATGAATCCAAGTCAAGAAGAGCACCTTTGAGCCCCCACTTCTTCAGCAATGCTTCAATGGACCAGTCAGCACTGCGTTCCTGGTAAGCACACAAAAATCGACCGTCAGTACCATCCAGCAGATATGCAACAGTCGAGAGTACTTCTTCGAATTGGGATGGTTCGTAAAAACAGTCTGAAGCTAGTATAAGATCTACAGGGCGTAGGGAATGTACGTCAGATAGGAATAGACCCCAGGCGAGACCTAGGATTTGTACGTCGTGACCGGGGACGAGCCCGTTGGCTTCGCAACAGGTCGACAAATGTCGCAGAGACCGCGGTAGGGCGACACTATCACTCAATGTCACTCTAGCACCACACTTAGCAGCTAAGATTCCCGGCAATCCTGTACCGCAGCCGAGTTCCAAGACTCGTAGACCGCGTAGATGCCGGCGTTGGGTCCACAAATACCAAGCCAAAAGAGGCGCCGAAGGCCACGTGTAAAAGGAGTAGCCAGCGGTTAGGAGCTCCGGTATTATTATCTCCAGATATTCACTCCGAGTGTCCCCGTTGTTGGAAGATTTGCCTCTGAAGACAAACTTCTTTAATTGACTAGCAGGGCGACCATCGCTCATTGCATAAGCATTTCTTACAAAATAGTCGAAAATCACCTTTTTGTGATGGACGTCGCAGAACACGAACTACACGAAGCATGCCTATAAAACTTAGAACATTGCAGAATTTTGATCAAAAAATTCAATAAAACGCCATCTAGTCACGAGTTATGACCTAACTCCTAATGCGTGTTATACAGGACTTATTATCCACCAGCCAAATTTTTGGAGCAAGTTCAGTCCATAATACTGAACTACTTTCTATTAAAAAAATTATTGTAAATATATAAAAATTTTTCGTCCTCCCATACAAAATCAGGTGGCATGAGCGCCAATCTGTATGGGAAGGCGAAATTTTTTACACAATTTTATCATTTTATAAGAATATTAAATAATGGATAAATTCGACATGCGCCGTCAATCACTTAATAGCTCAGATGTTTAGAACATAGTTGTATTTGAACCGAGATCGCGAGTTCAAGTTCCAGCTCACGCACGGAGTAATTTTTTCACCATTTTATTTCAAAGTCAAAATTATTTAATCATCTTTTAGTCCTTTGGTGTTGCGAAAACATGCTACCAGATGGCGCCACTAGTTTGATCTAATGTAAAGCTAGTTTCTTATCTATTTCAGTATATACAATATTAATCTATGACATGAAGTACGAACATACAAATGACAGCTGTCAACAAGGACGAATATTGTTCTGTGGCTGTCAACAAATTGTCATTGTCATACGATCAATTTGTCAAATTATATAAAATGTTGCACACGAGATGTCAACATTTTCATTTGATTTTCATTCAAGGTTTTTTATTTCATTCGTCAATAACTCATTCTATATTCTTTTCTTTGCTTGCTTTGAGCCTTTGACTATCATTCATTCAGTAACTTTTAACGAGGTGGTGAGGTGTCCAAAATTTAGTTTTTTATTTTATTTTTACAAACTTATTTGAATTCCGCAAAATGTCTGTAGCAGTAAAAGGTAAATATGAGTTTAAATTCTCATAAAAATGTTACAATATATATACCTTACTGTATTTATTTATAATTTAGCGGGAAGGTCGGGGTCAAATTCCACTTGTTGTGTTTATATGATTTTCTTTGTAAAATCTAAGATTTCTTTCGTCAATTTACTGCAGAATCGAATTATTCAAAGTTCTCCTTTATATTATTTACTTACTTGAAATGACTGTTGAGAACTTTACCATGTTTACGTCAAAAACTTTTGTTCTGACCGAAGTCCAACAAAAAATTTTCTCTTACCCATATTATTTTGTGTTATTCATGTGACAATCTACTCGCTATCGTATCAAACTGTATCTTTACTACTTAATCTACATATATGTGCAACAAATAATATTGTGAAACACGTAATAGAATAGAAAATGGTAAATAAACAAACCCATGTTCTAAAATAGATTTTTTGTATACCTAAAGACCCAGATCTAAATTTTTAGTAGTTTTAAGGGGATTTTAAGCCCAAAATAAAATCATTACATACACCAATATTGGTGGATCAAGGGAGTGGTGTAATTTTAATAATTTTTTTATTTGCACAGGAATTTTCATTGTGGGTGCCAAGCGCACGCCGTTCGGCACATTCGGAGGAGTATTTCGAAACACCTCAGCCACAGAGTTACAGACCCTTGCTGTAACAGCCTCGCTAAAAGAAGCTGGGGTTAAACCAGACCAAGTTGACACAGTTGTTGTTGGGCAAGTGATGTCGGTAAGTGGCCAAAAAGTAGACCTTTTTTGTACCTGTTAAAATAAGAATAGTATACACATCTCAGTCATTCTTTTATTCAAAAGCAAAACCATAAGTGACCGAAAGTGACAAAATATTTCCTCTGTCCTTTTGAAAGCACACTAAGCTTTGGTCCCGTATGGCATCATTAAATATGCCTTTTGGGCAGCTTGAAAAAAAGTAACATAAACGGAAGTGTTAGCTACAGAGTCTCATTTTATATGCAGTAAGTGCCGATAAGAAGGAAAGTTAGGTACTAAAATACCAAAACCAACAAACATTTATTCAATCCCCTTGGACAACATTGCAGAACAAACGGAGAAAACTTTACCTATTTTTTACTTGCACAGGCGTCCCAAACCGACGGCATCTACACTCCTCGGCATGCCGCCCTGAAGGCAGGCATTCCGCAGGACAGACCCGTGCTGGGCATCAACCGGCTCTGTGGCTCTGGATTCCAGTCCGTTGTTAACAGCGCACAGGTAAAATGTTATACTTATTTTGTTTTCTTTCATTTTCTGCTTTTTTATTCCCCTCATGTTGATCTGAGAGCCCACCATAATGCTGAACATGGCTTCCAGGCTCAAAGTCTTCTGGTCCTAGGCTTTTATCATCATCATCCTCACATAATCCCGGTTGCATTCTCAGTGGTAACGCTTCAGAGCCCGGGGTCCGCTATTTAATATAGGTGATTTGACGAGGTTACTGGTTTTTATTTCACACAGGTTCTAGGCTCTTTTATCTTAAAGCAAACGCAGAGAGATGCCAGACGGACTCAAATGTCTATGGCACCAAGTTATTAACAACATCAAAAGTCTGATTAGGATAAGACTTATAATGCATCCTACCTATTTTACAGAGTCTAACAAAATATACTGAAATATATATATACTATTTTAAGAGTGAATTTAGTCCTTATTTTGAATAACTTTTCCCAAGAAACATAACTTTTGGGCTATACAATACAAGTTGAACATCAGCTGATAAAATTTTGTATTTTACATAAGTACTTAGGGAAAGTTGTTCAGTATCATGACTGAATCTACCCTCAAACTAGTTTCAGTATATTTTATTTATTAGACATTATACATATACGTGTTGTCAATCTTAGGACATCCTCACCGGCGCAGCGAAGATCTCCGTAGCAGGTGGTACAGAAAACATGTCGCAAGCCCCCTTTGCCGTGCGCGGCGTCCGGTTCGGCACCACCCTGGGTGCTAGCCACGTCTTTGAAGACACATTATGGGCTGGATTGACTGACTCTTACTGCGGTTTACCGATGGGTATGACTGCGGAGAAGCTGGGAGGACAGTTTAGCATCACCAGGGATGAAGTGGACAACTTCGCGCTGAGGTCACAGCAGAGGTGGAAGACCGGTGAGTGTCAGTTTTAAAAAAATATTAACCGAATGGCATGCTTAGAAACTTAAATGAACCGCTGTGAATTTTTGGGAAGTTTTAAAAAAAATAATCAAATGGCATGCTTAGAAACTTAAAAAATGGCTGTGTATTTAAGGCCCCGTCAGTTCAGTCAAAGCCAAGAATACTGTGAGTGTTTTTGAAAAATCACTGTAAATAAACTACTACAGTTTATTTCCCAAAAAAATTACATAGGAATCTTAAGGCTTTTCTACAGACATCCACAATATCCAAAACACGATTATGCATTTTTGGCCAAGGTGAATAGTTAGTTTTAATTACTGACACAGTATGGCTTGACAAATTTTCAAATTATACAACTGATTGACCCTTTTATGGTGCACCGAAGGGCATGCAGAGAAACTTCAATTAACTACAGGAAAATGTAGTGCACAGTTATGTAGGAAGACTACTAAGCGTCTTGAAAATTATTGATCTCCAATGACAATACTCTGCAAAATAAAAAAATAAAAATAAGAAATAAATAGCAGATTCAAAGTAAGTTAACGTTAAACGTATACTTATTGAAAGTCAGCATGACTGTTTATTTGGTTATTTATTAAAAGGAAACATTGTTATCTTCGCTCTTTCAGTTCATTAAAATTCAAGGCTAAAAAACATCTTACTGCACTAAAAAGTGTATTAATTATTAGTATTACCTCTATGATCGGTCAGAGTGCCTTACTTTTAATTCGTCTGCGAAGCAAAATGCTACACCCATTTTTGAAGTGGCAATTGGATTCCTTGGTCTTAAAAAAGACACAAAATTTTTATTCAATCGATAAATGCCATGAAGTACATTTAAATTCATTTTCATCTAATCTATTCGAAAAACGATGATTTTATCCCAAATATTTGGGGCTAAAGTTACTGGTAATTCTCTAGACACTGAAAAGTAAAAAGTAAATTCCCTAGGCGTTAAAACACATTTGAAAACCGAAGACGAATGTAGAATCAAAAATAATATTGGTAGTCAGCTAAAAAAAAGAAGAATTTAGTTTTAAAATTATAAAATATAGGCAAAGGCGTCGTAATTTTTTAAAATTGGAATACAACACATTTTACGTGGATGACTGTAGGTCAAAATGTTTTGGTTCTCTTCTATAATAATTTATAAAAACCAATAAAAACGCGCGTTTTCTTTGATTTAAATAGTAATTTTATTATGGATGGAACTATTAGGTCATTTTTACAACTATTTTAAATGTGAATAATTTCTTGATGAGGCCGATAGTAAATAAATATGAAGTTGATGTATAATATACATATTTAAATATGTAAAGAATTAACACACAGTGAAAAAGTAATGAAACGATTCTAATGACTGGAAAATGTATAAGATGTGGTGGTCCTAGAAAAATATTTTCATAGTACTTCTTCAGTGAAAACGCCACCAAATAAAGGTTAGTAACTGACTGTTAAACTCTTATTAGGTATATGTAGGTATTCTACTTTCGTTATAGGTATATATTTGCTTTTTCTCATAGATGGAGATGAAAAGAAGAATGTGCTACACGGTGTACGGTAATAGTTTTATCTCGGGCGATATACTTGAGTCCTTGTATGAGATATACTTGAATCCGTGAATTCAAAGTAGCGCCCTCGCGTTAAAACTATTACCTTTACGCCTTGTAGCACAATCTACTATTTCAAATTTCGCGCGTAATTTGGCAAAAACGTTGGAGCAGTGCACGCCATATTCCTCTGTGGTCGTGACGTCAGTATATATTTTGACAGTTAAGGGTTGGATCTCATCTGCAGCTGAGATGAGATCTCGAGAGGCGCTGCAGCACCGGCCGTGCTGCAGCGTTTCGTCGCTCTCTCTCGCTCTAGCAAATGAATGTTCTGAGCGACAGAAAAGGATAGCAGCATAGAAAAGTGCTGTTCCGTGCTGATAGATGAGATCCTGATAGCTGGCATATGACGTAATAACATGGCGCCTACTATTTGGTGTTTAAAAACAGATTATAGAAACTGAAAACTTTGAATTGAATTTTAGAATATATTTTAGATTTCTTCCTTATAATGTGATACTATAGTAGGTACTTGTTGGTTTGATGCATGTTATCTTGTTTCACAAATAGTCTTACGACTGTTTACGCCCGTCACAAATTGATATTGACTGATAAAAGAGTGGTATTTTAATAAGACGAAAGATAAGTGAAAGGATAAGAGTCAAAGTCAAAAATTTTTATTGTAGGATAAATATATCGCTTGGTCATTATTTTTAATTATTTTCAGTGCAAAAGCTACCGATACTAGCGTTTCGCAACGACCACTGCTGAGAAGAAACGCCGAAAGAAACTCATTTACACAGTATTGGTCGCCTACGCGCCGGAAGGGCTTTGTCAGTTTACAAAGATATTATGCCTAATACAATGTTATCATAATTTAACATGTAAAGCTTGCGAAAGTAAAAGAGTAATTCTTAGGCCAAACACTGCTCGGAAAACATTTCATTACAAAGTATTTTCTGTTTATCATCACGACGAAGCCATGTAGTTCCTGGCAGAGGAGAATAGGACCACCCCAAGTCTTCCCGTGAATGTCGAAGAAGGCGACGAAGGAAACAAAACACAAGCTAAACAAAGCTTATAAACATCAGTGAGACCTCTCCAACCCGTCTAGCTGGCGTGGAGAGTGTAGGCCAAATCCTCTGACTGCTCTGGCTAATATATGGCTCTAGTCCAGAGAGAGCCGTGCTCCTTCAGAAAGACCTGATGATGATTTTCCATATAAACATATTTAAGATTTAAATTGGTTTTTCATAATAAATACAGGGTGACTTTTTAACCTTGCTCCATAAAGGCTGGTGGTTTAAAAGTCAGCCTGTATACGAACTTGAAAGAAAATAAAGTTTTTTTTTTATAAGTACAAATCACACTGATTGAGCTAGCCCCAAAGTAAGTTTTAAACTTATGGGATACTAACTCAACGATACTATATTTTATGATAAATACATATATAAATAAACACCCAAGACCCAGGACAATTTGAAAAAGGCCATTTTCCAACTTGACCTGGCTGGGGATCGAACCTAGAACCACCGGATTGGCGGACTAGCGTGTTGACCATTACAACACGGAGGTCGTCAAAGTGTGTCATTTATTTTTTACATAATAAAACCTAAAATCCTACATTATTATACGCAATTTTATTCAAAATTACAAAATTTGGTGCAAATCTGACATCGTTTTATAATAAAAGTTAGAGTGTATGGAAAAGTCAAGTTTAATTTTGTTCTTAATCTCTTCTCCTTTTTTAGCAAACGACGCGGGCGTGTTCAAAGCGGAAATCGAACCTGTCACCCTGACGATCAAGCGCAAGGAGGTGAGGGTGGAAGTCGACGAGCACCCGCGGCCGCAGACCACCATCGAAAGCCTCAAGAAGCTCCCCCCCGTGTTCAAGAAGGAGGGACTGGTCACCGCCGGCTCTGCTTCGGTGAGTGACCTTTAACTATTCTTTATTACCAGCTTTGTCCCTAATGGGGCAGACTAGAGCCGTGTATTTTATAAAGACACTGAGAAAATTTTATTGTCTACCTGGTTGATCGCTAGTATATGCGCATTTTATTTGTTTATTATAAATAAGGTAGCGCGCTACACGTCTTTTTAGAATTACGTGCGCTTTTCGGCCACCGCTGTAAATTACTATATAAACGTAAGTAATACATAATCAGTAAAAATTTCAAGTGTCCTATAGGTACCTATTACGGTTTAAGAGATAGAGCCCTGTGACAGACGGTGTGTCTGCACGCCTCTGGGGCAGACATAGCATTTTGGGGCTTGCGAAAGTGCCCAGGGCCGCAAGATTAAAAGGCCACTTATATTTTATTGTATTTTTAGGGTTCCCTATTACTGAGACTCCGCTGTCTGTCTGTCACAGGGCTCTATCTTTTGAACCGTAATAGCTAGACACTTGAAATTTGCACCTATAACTGTGGCCGCTATAACAACAAATACTAAAAATAAAAAATAATTAAAAATTAAAGGGGGTCGTCATACAAAAAACGTGTTTTTCTGAATTTTGAACTAGATCTTTATAATAGCATTAGCTAGATACTTGAAATTTTCACAGATTATTTATTACTATGGCCGCTATAACATCAAATACTAAAACTTAAAAAAAAGTTAAAAATTAAAGGGGGTAGTCATACAAAAAACGTGTTTTTCAGCGTTTTTATCTAGTAGATCTTTATAATGGAATTAACTAGATACTTGAAATTTTCAGATTATGTATTACTATGGCTGCTATAACAACAAATACGAAAATTAAGATAAAATTAAAAATAAAGGTGGTCGTCACGTCATACAAGAAACGTGTTTTTTTTCAGCGTTTTTAACTCGATCTTTATAATGGCATTAACTAGATACTTGAAATTTTCACCAATTATATATTACTATGACCACTATGACAACAAATACTAAAAATAAGATAAAGTTAAAAATTAAAGGGGGTCGTCATACAAGAAACGGTGGTACGGAACCCTTTATGTACGAGTCCGACTCGCACTTGCCCGTTTATTATTATCTCTATCTATGTTTAAAATGACACGTTGTAACACCGTGAGATGCAAAAAAGTAAGTAATTTAAGAAAATTGGAAGATCAAGGTCTAGTCGATAGTAATTTTAACTAGTTATGCTTACTGATTATATGTTTGATAAATTAAAATAAGTTTGTTCAATTATTGTGACTTTGATAAAAGAGATTACCCCCCAATATAACTGTGATAACTGGGGACCAAATTCCATAGATATAAACTAAACGTATGTGATAACGTGACGACAGAATGATTTGCTCATAGACCTATAGAATTTTTTAAAATTACATAACCGCTTTTTATAAAGAATGGAGGTAAACAGCCGATGATAGAAGTAATTGGAAACTAAAGAGGGGAGGCTTTTGACATACTATGGGATGGGACCAAAGATATAGGAGGTATAGGTACATCCTTTCTTGCTCTTTGAATGGGACCTACCTATATAGCAAAAAAAATTATTCAAATATTATATCTTACACTAGCTGTGCCCGCGACTTCGTTTGCGTGGTTGTCGGAACGTAATGTTATAAAGCCTAAAGCCTTCCTCTATAAATTGACTACCCAACAAAAAAAGAATTTTTCAAATCGGACCATTAGTCCCTGAGATTAGCGCGTTTAAACAAACAAACAAACGAACTGTTCCGCTTTATAATATTAGTATAGATAAGTTTTTCTTTTTGTTTATCAGAAGTAAATACTTTTTTGAATGGACGACCTCCATGTAGTTTATGGTGTAGTAATGGTTAACCTTTTTTGAGATATCTCAGTCTTTTAATACAAGTTTAAACAGGGACTGAAAGCGGTTACGGTATAACGTTACGGTACCGGTATAAAATAAGTGTACATTAATAAAATAAAGGTAGGGCCATACCGTTATTTAACTTTTATCCGATATCGGTACCGAAAAACAAAGCATCGACCGTTGCGGGGCGAGGGGTGCGGGCACAGAATACATAAGAGTCAAACAGAATGGTATCTCACAGCGTCTCCCGCAAATTGGCGTCCCCGCACCTCTCCCCCGCACTTTGTGAGCTTTGACAGCTCCAAACCAGGGTTTAATTACTAGCCGCACGCAATACGCGACGTGTGTTGTCTTGAGAACTGTCAACCAATAGTAACCATCATGGTGAGAAGGTGCGCGTATAATAATTGTTTATCCACCCAATACTCTAAAGAACGTATATTTCATACATTTCCAAATGATTAAAACAGGTAAGCAAAGCAACAATATAATTTCACGTTATTACCCAGCAACCATCTTGATATATATACCCTTCTCGCTCTCTCGCATTGGCGGGAGATACACAAGAGCGAGATTGTAACATTACCGGATTTCTAATAAGCAATCCGGTAATATTACATAGGCTCCTCGTTCACAGGTAATCACATACACGCAGATGCCAACTAGATTTTCGCGACAACTTGACATGCTGTGCGTGTAATAAGCGTGATAAACATTTGTTTATTTTTATTGAATTTATTCATATAATTACCGTATAGTTTTGCGCCGAATATGAAAATTACTATATTACAATAGTGAATTAGTGAAATTAGTGCGTTACATTATAAATGACTCAATAATAATTAGTAAAGTAAACTAATGGTGAAATGGACAATGGACATAATGGAAAATATTTGTGAAGTGATATTATGTAGCTGTTTCCGACTTTTCTGTAACATTTAATACATATAAAACAGAATATTTTTACGTCATAGTGTTCGCAAATCTTCCGGTATGGAAAAATATAATCGTAAATATGTCGAACTCGTTAGTAGGTAAGTACTAAAATAATTCTGCGGTGCGACCCTAAGTATAAAACTCACACATCGACGTGTGTACAGATAAATTGTTTCGTTAGTAGTAGTAGTAGGTATATATGTTACTCTGAATCAATGGAGAGTCATACCAGTGGTGCGGGTGCGATCCAGGGTAGGTAAGACACGAGCGCATGCGTCGGCGAACCTGATAGAACCAGTTTTCGTCGCGTGTCGCCAGTTCTTTTCTTCTATCTATCTCTTTCATACCTTTATTTATTAACGTTCAAGTATCGGTACTGAAATATACCTTTTTCAATCTGTACACAAAAACTTAGGGTACTGAAATAAAGCGGTAATCGCTATTTTTCGATATGACGTCATACCGCAATTGAGAGATATCGTATTTTTTGGGTTATTCAGTCCCTGTTTAAAATAGACATAGGTAATCTCGACTCCGAGGAGTGTTTCGGCTCACTGAATCTTACTCCGCATCCGGTACCGACTCATCTTAACGATTCCTACTCCACCTACCACTCTACCTTATCGGCTCCAGCTCCGAGGTCCGCTAATTTTCGCTATTGAATCTACAGAATACAGACGTCCTTTCAGGTATCGGTTTTAATACAGAATAATATTGACTCCCGTCTCCCGATTCCTCCCGAGACACGGTGGAGCTGAAACGCGGCTCGCGGCTCGTGAACTGACAGGCGCCGCCGGTTCCCGGCGGGACCAAGATCGGTGCGGACTCAATAACTTGCGGGAGCCGATAACGATTACCGGGATTCAGTACGGGTATCGGCTCCTGTTGATGAATCGGCTCATTTAAATATTCGAATCCGGAGTTACCCATGTCTAGTTTAAAACTTACTTTGGGGTAAGCTTCAATTTGTGGGCTACGTGTTTATTGACATGACTATCTACATCCTTAGGGTATCAGCGACGGTGCCGGCGCCCTAGTCCTGGCCAGCGAAGAAGCTGCCAAGAACCTGAAGCCGCTCGCCCGGCTCGTGGGCTGGTCCTACGTGGGCGTGGACCCCAGCATCATGGGCATCGGGCCCGTGCCCGCCATCCAGAACCTGCTCAAGGTCACCAAGATGACCTTGAACGACATCGACCTGATTGAGGTGAGAATATTTAGAGGAATTACAGGGCCGCTCATATTTTGGGGTCGATTATCGGTCGTAAAACTGTTGCCATATCACTTAAACTGTTTCGGCTGATTCTTCTGCACTAAGCAAGGTCTTTGGCATCCTTGGGTGACCATTGACATGCATATTATATTTGGAGAAGAAAAAGCGAGTTCGTGCGCCCCGGGCTCCGAAGCAGCACAGCTGAGGATGGAACCGGGAATACGCGCTAAGATGAAGAAGTATGTAAGAAGAGAATTAATGTGAATTCGGTGGCCCGATGGGAGTACGCATTGCTAGCGCTCTCACAAGTTAAGCAACCACGGGCGTGGTCCGATCTTGGATGGGTGACCACAGGTGGAACAAAAATTTCTCGATTTCCTCCGTGCGTTCGGAAGGCACGTAAAGCCGTTGGTCCCGGCTGTCATCGTGGTTTTGCAGTCGTCAAGCTACGTCAGATCTTTAGGGAACTTGAAAAATCCGACACCAGTGTTGGCCACTTACACGAAAAACAAACAACATGTGAATTCTCTGTCATCAGATCAACGAGGCCTTCTGCGCGCAGACCCTGGCCTGCGCCAAAGCCCTGAAGCTGGACATGGAGAAGCTCAACGTCAACGGCGGAGCCACCGCCCTGGGACACCCGCTCGGGGCCTCCGGGTCTCGCATCACCGCTCACCTGGTGCACGAGCTCAGGTAATGCAATTACATCTCATCAACATGTCCTTTTAATCTCCTCTGCAGGAGCATTACCCCTCTGTACTACCTACCAGAGCCACACTTGGCCAGAGCAGCCAGAGGATTTGGCTTACTCTCTCCACGCTGGACAGACGGGTTGGAGAGGTCATCTGATTGGATGACAACAAATTATTATTTTAAATTTTGTATGTACATCAGCCTATTTACAAAGTTAGTGTATGTTTTATAAAACGTCTATATACTGAAACTATTTTAAGTCTGAATTCAGTCCGTGATACCGAACAACTTTTACATTTATCGAAGTATGAAAAAAAAAAAATTTTTATACAAACTGAACACCTGATCGGTCAATTTGTATGTGAGGTTAAATATTATTTTTATATTTCGATATATGTTCCTTGGGAAAAGTTGTTTGGTATCACGGACTGAATTCAGCCCTTAAAATAGTTTCAGTATATTTTGATACACCCTGTATAATAAGGTGTGTGTTCGCAGACGTCGCGGCTTGAAGCGCGCCATCGGCTCGGCCTGCATCGGCGGCGGGCAGGGCATCGCCGTCATGGTCGAGGCTGTCTAACGCGCCACACCCACCGCTACTTCACTCCTATATCGTCCTGCAAGAACAAAAACTGCTATTGTGAGATGAGGGCGTAATTACTCAATGTTTTATTGAGTATGCTAAGTTAGAATATTAACTACCGTACATCCCAATGCAAGGCAAAAGTGTCGCGTATACTAAGCGCCAGTTAGGATATTAACCACCGCACATTGACCTTAATCTACACATCTCTGTTTTTGGAAATAGCCAATTTCGCGTCACCGTTGAAACTGATTGTGACGAGATTTTGTATGTATGGACGGACACCGCTCGCCGCTCCAAATATACATATAACGTCTAACAAAATATTTTAAGGGCGAATTCAGTCCATGGTACTGAACAACTTTCCCCAAGGAACATATATCGAAGAATGAATTTTTAAATAAAAAAAGAAAGAAAATATTTTTTGTATTTCGATATATGTTTCTAGGGGAAAGTTGTTCAGTAACATGGACTGAATTCACCTTTAAAATAGTTTCGGTATATTTTGTTAAACCCTGTATACAAAAGTGCAAATGCATACAAAGTGCGCGGCGTCGCAGCGGTAGCAACTCCGCTGTCTTCAGGGCCGAATTAACCACGTCGGGGCCTCTAAGGCAATTAATCATTTTTGAGGGCCTTAAGCCCAACGCTGGCCTTAATCCTTGATCAGGGTAGAGCGGGGAGTAAGACCAAAAAATACTTGGTTTGAGTCCTAATAAAACTTACATAAAAGCTTATTTTTTTTTCAAAAAATTCCTATTCCTGTAATAATACGTACGAATCAGGTGCGAATAGACTGATGTATATTTATTTGATACTTTGAGTACATATAAATCATGTAATATACAGAAAAAATTTTAGAATTTATATGTACCTATATGTAAGTGGAATTATATTTTTGTTAAGTGCAACTGATTTTATCTTGTTAATTACTTGATGATATATTTGGATGTATTTTGTGTATTGTATTGAGTCAATAAACTTTGTTTTAAAGTTGCTGTTTTTTTATATTATTTATTTTTAAGGTTTTAATAGTAGATACAGGATGATTTTGAAACTTGTAGCTTAGCTATATTCAAGGAAAGTCATTAAGAGTAATAAAAACACATATTCTGTATATAAATTACTCTTTTTAGGGTTCCGTACCCAAAGGGTGCCAACGGGACCCTATTACTGAGACTCCGCTGTCTGTCCGACTGTCACAGGGTTCTGACTCCGAATCCAATGGACCAAGGTGTGGCAGGATGGTGTTATCCTATTATGATCCAATAGAAAAACCAAACAGATGTGCAAAGTAAATAATTTTTTTTTTAAATTATGGGTCATTTCAGGGGACAAATTAGGAAATTAAAAAAAAAGTTTTGCAAACCTTAATGTGTAACAATATCAAATGAAAGGTCTCGTTATGAGGATCTCAAATATATTTTTGTTATTATTGTAAAATAAATAGTTTTGATTTGATTCATGAAAGAGGACGAAAATTGACATGCTCCCTGATCTCCGAAACTCCTGAGCTTAAAAAAATACATAAATTTTGTTCATTGCTTATAACAGGAAAACCTGTTAAGTACGGAACACTGTTCACGCGAGTTTGACTCGCACTTGATCAGTTTTTTTTTCTTACGGTTTTGTGTCATAATAATGATTTTGATGCTAAGATTTCAATATACGAGTACCTCCTACTTAGGAGGTACAAAACAACCTGTATTTGTACACAGATGGGTAGGTATGTCTGTTCAATGGTCATGAAGAAAATTCGTTTCCCGCACAGGCCACCGTTAAAGCCGATCGAGGGACTGGGCGAAAATAGGCGATGCGGCTAAGAATCAACTATTTTGAAACCGAAAAAAAAACGGGATATTTACCGTGATTATTATTGAGTTTTAGAACCGTGAAAGTTTAAAAAGCTACATTTTTCCACCTTCTCGCCCAACCTAATAACAACAGCGCGGCGAATCTATGTAAGCGCACGGTAGTGCGCAGGCCAAGTTCCAGCAACAGGCCGCGCGCATGCCGTGCACTATTTACACGAACCGTTTCGACCCACTTTTGACCCCCCTGTACCTCAGTGCCTATTGCAAGTACAGATATAAAATTGTACCATATTTTATGTTGGGTGTATGCTTTGAGTATGGTAAAGTGAATTTCGGCCAGATGGACCGTTGATGTGAATAAGGTAGCGGGTAGTGGCTCGATGCGGAAGGCGGAGGACTGGGTGTGGTGGCGAGTCTTGGGAATGGCAAATGTTTACCAGTGGATCAGGCTGTTGATGAAGATGATTATGATCGATTTTAAAGTGCATCTAAACTTGGCATTGGATTTTATTTCAACCCTTTTTTAGGCGAACAATTAGCCGATAGGAACTTGGCCCCCTTTTTAACAGGTATGTTTTTGGTGGGATTATCTAATACTGAACATAGTTTCTATCATTTCAATTCGTTTATAGGACTCCGCCGTGCTAGTGTAAATTGGTGGCATTTCGGCGGCGCCTGCGCATACTATACAACTGTTTCTACATATCGGCGCGTTCCGGAAACCAGTTGATCCCCGGATTGATAACTTATCATATCTTGCCGGCGTCGGCTGTGAAGTGACGTGTTGTGTGAAATAGTGTAGTTTGCAGTTATTTTCTTGTCTGGATAGCAACATGTCCGTCGCTGTAAATAAAGGTATGTATTAATATTTTTTATGTTGATTCCATTGATAAGGGTGATGCATTTTTGTGTTCTTACCTACGTAGGTAAAACCTAACGTTAATTGATGTTGATTCCAATTTTTTGATCTTTGGAACCATAAAACCGAGATAATATTTTGCTCTTTTTTACATAAGCGTAAACTTCTATCTGCATAGCAAAAGTAGCGTCACATTTTATTTTTTGTACTAAAATAGGTACTTACCTACTATGTTTTTGTAAACTTGAGGTTATAAATATACATCATGTTTTCATTCGTTCAGTTCATTGACCAAGTTCAATGTTCAATATCCACTTTCATATCAGATGTACAGTCCACAACAAGCTAGGTAAGTTATCCATACTAGATATATATATAGGTATAACTAATTTGTGAGTTACCTCACATGCACCTTTACGGTGCGGTAATAGTGGCGAAATTGCAATGAATTTGGGAAGTTTAATGCGTTGTTGACTGTACATAATCAAGATGACTGCTGCAAGGATAACATGTAGGCACCGAGTATACTATATGATATAGGTATAGGTACTACGAATGTAAGTTTAAAATTTTAAATAATATTTTATAGAACTACTAGCTGTGCCCGCGACTTCGTTCGCGTGGTTGTCGGAATGTTATAATATAGCCTAAAGCCTTCCTCTATATATGGACTACCCAACAAAAAAAGAATTTTTCAAATCGGACCATTAGTTCCTGAGATTAGCGCGTTTAAAAAAACAAACTCTTCCGCTTTATAATATTAGTATAGATGGTAGGTACATACCTACAGCGTGGCATATATTTACCTACACGACAACAGGGATATGGCCCCGGGTATTTTTCAAAGAGGGTTGATAGCCAAATCGTTTAAACTGTTCTGGCACTTCTGGCTATCTCTTCTCGATTTTTCATGGTATCCTTGACTTCCAATATACATATACATATATATATACCTATATTTTAAGCGAGTATCCGTTACCTGTTAATTTTGCAACTCAAATGAAACGCGATTAAAAAAAGCTACCAAAACCTTTTTTACAAACGATTTTCGAAGTCGGTGAAATACCTGTTTTGTCCAGGTATTTTCATAGTAGCTGCCAAAAGGACGCCATTCGGGCGTATGGGCGGCATGCTGCGAGATGTGCACCCTTCAGACCTGATGGCTGTGGCTGCCAAGGATGCCTTCAAGGCAGCCAGTATCTCGCCCGAGATCGTGGATACCGTTAATGTGGGGCAGGTTTACGGGGTGAGTATTTTGGATCAAAACATTGTCTATGGCTTTGTAAACCTGTTGTCTGTTCAGTGCAAATAGGAGTCTTTAAATTTGCCGCCTTTCACTAACCAGCCGCCGATCCATTGTGAATCATTATAAAAAATGTCTTTGGTAGCGGGGGTGGGAGGGATGCAAATATCAATTTTGCCGCCCCTCTGACCTTGCCGCCCGGGGTGTGAGCCCCGGCTAGCCCCCCTAGATCCGGGGCTGCTTACGTATATTTTCTTGCCGCTTTTGGAGTAAAAATTAACTGTATAGAGCTATCTCCTATACATTATTCATTCTTCCAAAAATTATCTGCTTCCCCTGTCCACCCCTTCAAATGACATAACTCTCTCTGAACTCAGCGTATTTCCAGTTGCATCCTCGGTGTAATGCTGTAAGCCTGGGGTCCGCCTCTCTGGGGAGACAGGGTGTGGGGGTGAAGTCTTTAAAATACCACGATTGGTCACAGAGGGTGGCTTTAAAACTCCTGATGTTCCAAATTGCTGTTGGTAGATAGGTACTTTATTTCTTTCAGATAAATATTGAGACTCGAGTACATCTATGTTTCAGCTAAGTGGTACCTCCGATGGAGGCTTATCTCCCCGCCACGCTGCCTTGAAGTCAGGTGTGTCCCAGGACAAACCAGCTCTGGGCGTGAACAGGCTCTGCGGTTCTGGATTCCAGGCTGTCATCAACAGCGTGCAGGTATGTGTTCATATTTCATCCAGATACCAATCAAAAGTATGAAAGTACTCGATCTTCATCAAATTGCTGTAATATCGGATAGTCCAGCTTTGGATGTTAAACAGCTCTACTATCACAGATTCATCATTTGAACCTCGTCCATTGTTGGACATATATGGGCCTCTCCCAAGGATTTCCAAAATGACCGATCTAGAGCGGACTGCATCCAGCGCTGTCCTTGGTCAGGTCGTCAGACCATCTTGTGGGTGGGCGTCCTACGCTTTGCTTGCCAGTACGTGGTCGCCATTCAAGAACCTTTTTGTCACATCGGCCATCACTCCATCAGTTAGTCGCGCTATGTGTCCCGCCCACTGCAACTTCAACGAGAATCACAGATTACCTAAGTAAGCCGGTATGTAGATACTCAATATAGGCCGTCTATAGTCAGTCACGCCACTCAAGCCTCGAAACAAAACCTGTATTAATTAATCAATTATTTTACCTGTCCCAGGATATATTGACAGGCTCAGCCCAGGTCTCCCTCGCCGGTGGCACAGAAAACATGTCGGCGGTACCCTTCGTCGTCAGAAACGTCCGGTGGGGCACCACCCTCGGCGCGAATATACCGTTCGAGGACTCCATGACTGCGGGCTCTCTCGACAGCTACTGTAACTTCACCATGCCGCAGACAGCAGAGAATCTGGCGGAGAAGTATGAACTGAAAAGGGGGGAGGTGGATGACTTTGCTATTCAGTCGCAGAAGAGATGGAAGGCTGGTAAGTACTTAGTACTATCAAATTAATCACTAAGAGACTACTCAGCATCGCTCGAGGACATGTCTGCCGGCTCTCTCGACAGTTACTGTAACTTAAACAGTAGAAAATCTGGCGAAGAAGTTAAAGTTGAAGACGGGAGATAGATGACTTTGTTATCCAGTCTCAGAGAAAATGGAAGGCTGGTAAGCATTATTATTCTACCCTTCATCAGATATGTCTGGTGGGGTGCCATCCTGACGATGACTTATGTCTGCCTGGTCTCTATATTAACTGATGATCTGGGTATCTGGGGAATAAGTGAAGGCAGGTGAATGTCTTTGCTATCCAATCACAGAGATGGTGGAAGGCTGGATCAAGACGCTCGGCATTTTTCGAGTACATATCTGCTAGGTCTAAGCTATAGCTACTGTAACTTCACATCGACGGCAAAGAATCTGGTGGAGAAATACCAGTTGAGGCAGATGACTTCATCTCTTCTGCGGCTGAATAGCCACAGACACAGAAAAGATGGAAGGCTGGTAGTATTGTCAAGATATCCGAACCAACAATTAGTTTGAGGACTGGGTACAAGTTTAAACGTTATCAACGATATCTATGCGTACCGATGGTGTCACAATAATCACAACCAATAAGAATTCCAAAGACTTGAAGACAAACCGAAGCGACACAATTAAGATGAGAGAGATACCACTTGACCACCACTTCTTACACAGGCACTCTGACGAGAACAATTGCATATTTGATAGGGCTTTGGATTTTTTTCTTCGTGTAGCTTTCTTGACACTTCATAATCTTGTCTGCAGCATTCGACGCCGGAGTGTTCAAAGCGGAGATGGCTCCCGTCACCGTCAAGGTTAAGAAGCAGGAAGTAGTCATCGACAAAGACGAGCACCCTCGTCCGGAAACCACCACCGAAGCCCTCAACAAACTCCCAGTCCTGTTCAGGAAGGGAGGCGTGGTCACTGCTGGCAACTCTTCAGTAAGTTTATTTTTGCGTGAGTGTGTGTGAAAAATCTTCAATCAACTAACAAACACAAATATATCTGATGTTCTATTATAGTGTTGACAGGCGGGACTAACGGCTTAAGGTGCCTTCGGAAGTACGGCGGGGATATTCTAATGCCACTTGTGATGACCCCATGCCTAGGGTTTAAGACATATACAGATTTTTATTTCCAGAAAAACACAACACATACAATACACTAAAGGTAACACATAGAAGAAGAAAACATAAGATTTTGAATAGAACTATTAAATTAAAACATGTGTAAATGATAATAATGTGTACGTCGGCTGGGCCATTGAGATTGAATTTGTTTTACTAAGAATCATCATCATCAGGTCTTTTTAGGGTTCCGTACAAAAAATTAAAAAACGGAACCCTTATAGGATCACTCGTGCGTCTGTCTGTCTGTCCGCCAGCCAATTTTCTCCGAATCTACTGGACCGAATCAGGTGAAATTTGGTAGGATGGTGTAATCCTATGACCCAAATACAAATGTGCAAAGTAAATAAATATTAATTTAAAATAAGGGTCATTTTCGGGGGGAAAATTAGGAAATAAAAAAAAAGTTTTGCAAAACTTACTATGTTATATGTATATCTTGGCATGTCATAAGGATCTCAAATATATTTTTGTTGTTATTGTAAAATAAATAGTTTTGATTTTATTCAAGAAAGACGAAAATTGACCATTCCCTCCCCTGATCTCCGAAAGTAATGAGCCTAAAATTTAGAAAAAAATACAATTTATAGTTCATTGATTGTAGATTACAGGAAAACCTATAAGAATTCAATTAATTGTACGGAACCCTCTCCACGCGAGTTTAACTCGCACTTATCTGGTTTATTTTTTGTAAACTCCACTATAGGAGCATGACCCTCTCTGTACTACCAGAGCCATACTTGACCAGAAATATAATAAGAATACTCTGTTAGTTTTAGTGGCATTTTTTTTTCTTCAAATCTATTCTTGCTCCAACTGTTCTACTAAGAATACTTTGTTAATTAATGGCTAAAAATCTTTTTATTAAGACTATAGTAAAGGGCATCTATAGCGACGTCACTATTGTTCTAGGGTGTCAACGACGGCGCTGGAGCCCTAGTCGTAGCGAGCGAAGAAGCCGTCAAGCAGCACGGCCTGAAGCCACTTGCCCGTATCGTGGGCTGGTCCTTCGTGGGAGTGGACCCCAGCATCATGGGGATAGGTCCCGTGCCCGCCATCCAGAACGTTCTATCTGTCAACGGGCTCAAACTCAACGATATAGACTTGATTGAGGTAAGTCTAATGACAAGGAGTGAAGCGCAAATAAGCCTATAGGGTTTCTCCAAAAGCGGTACGCAACACGTAGTACGTACGCAGTACGTACGCAGTACGTACTGCGTATCCGCGATTCAAATGATAATCTAATTTAATTTGACATAGAAATAGGACTTCACTATCGGACGACTACTGTATTATTTTATAGAGTAACCCCCCTGGTTCGTTCGTTTGTTAATTTCTTTGTAAACTCTTTATTGCATAAAAAAACTTAAGAAGATCAAATGTTACCTACATAATAATATGTTGACTGTTTTACCTCAAATTAACTGGAGGGTTTTCTGGTCCTTCATGGAAGTTTAAAGTGAAAATGATAATTAAAATAATAAATAATAGAGTTTATTAAATAACATAGCATATCGTAAATAAGATGTGTGACAACCACCTGGTTTGAATGTGATAAGGTTTTCTTTTTGTAGATTTTATCAGGATTTTATTTTACATTTATTATCACGGTCGGGTCCAGAGAGCATGGATCGTTTTATATGTTAATATTAAAGATGATATAACATAACTACTTAAGTAGTTTTTAGGAATTAGTAATACATATTTTGATCACGTCAAGTACAAAGTTTAACTTTATAACAAACTTATCAAAATAGAGGATTTTTAACTTCATAACATTTCAAGTATTTTGGACACCATACACGTATTTATGACCAAATGATGCATATAATATGAGACTACCTCCGTGGTCCAGTAGTCAAGGCGTTTACCTTGTGATCCGGAGGTCGTGGGTTCAAATCCAATTGGGAAACATACTATCTGAAAAGTTGTTTCAAGTCTCGTTAGGATATTGCAGGCTTAAATCACCTGATTATCTAAAAAGAAAGATGATTCCGTGCTTCGGAAGGCACGTAAAGCTGTGGGTCCCTAACGCCATCTAGCGTTTGTTCAAACCTATCCTAGAATTGGTTCTGGTCCTTTGGGTTGCGGAGGGCAAACGGCAGTCGCTCTATGTAAAAACCAGTAATCTCGTCATATCACCTAGGTAGCGGTTTTGACATTTGTGTCCCTTCGAAGCGTCATGGCTTGGGAAGGAAATATATAAAGGTGAACAGGTAACTACAAAAGGTATTTTTTTAATTTGTTGCAGATCAACGAAGCCTTCGCAGCACAGACCCTGGCCTGCGTGAAGGAGCTGGGTCTAGACCAGAGCAAGCTCAACGTCAACGGCGGCGCCATCGCCATGGGACACCCGGTGGGCGCTTCAGGAGCCAGGATCACTGCGCACCTAGCTCATGAACTAAGGTATAATAAATCATCAACTTTAAGACACAACGTTCCAGTGGCGTAGCGTGGGCCGACTGGAAATTTGCCGCCCGCACATCACCTCCAGACTCATTTGCCGCCCGGGGCCTTGGCCCCCCCGGGCCCCCCCTCGCTACGCTACTGCAACGTTCTATAGGTACCAGGGCCGGATTTAGGAGAAGGCAACCGGGACTACTGACCCGGGCCTCAACAAAACAGGGACCCCTATAATAGAGACTGATTTATTATAGATAGATATATAGACTAGTAAACAACTTTTCCTTTGATATTTTTTTTCGCGTTTTATTTTTACCTACAGTACTTTGTACAAACATGATTATATAAATAGGGACAAATCAAAAATAAACAATCCTATTGTAAGCAGACTTCAATAAAATTTGTGTCAACCGATGAGTGTCCTATATTAGAATAATTTTTTTTCCAGACGTCGAGGTCTTAAGAGGGCCATCGGGTCAGCTTGCATCGGCGGCGGTCAAGGCATTGCCATACTGATGGAGTCTGTCTAAATAATGAAGTGCTGACTACAATGCCATGGTTATGCAATTTTACGGGGTGACTTTTTAAACAACATATTTTTTTTTTCCAAATTAGTTAGAGGTTTCTTGGAGAAAGTACATAGTTTTGTATTGTATAAGCTTGCTCTAAAATCTTGGTTGCTGTTTAAAAAGTCAGTCCGTATTTACGAGCATTTTTTCCAATATTTGATGATTTGACTTAAGGTGAAGATATGGGCAAATGGCCTTGAAGTGTGAAATAAATTGTTAACTCGAAATATGGTGATAATTTCCATATTGCTCTTCGTCATGCACTAGATAGCCCTTTAAATTATTTTATGAATTGCCGTTGAAACTATTATTGGTGATCAGTCTAGCTTTAAAACTTGCCGTGGCCACTTTTGGCGGAGGCAAGTTTTGAAGCTAGACGGACTAATGTAAATACCTACTTTCAACGGTGGTTCATAAAATAATTTAAAGGGTTATCTAGTGCATGACGAAGAGCAATATGGAAATTATCTCCATATTTACGAGTTAACAATTTATTTCAAATGAGGGCGCCACTTCAAGGCCATTTGCCTGTATCTTCACCTTAACTCCACCGACAAGAGCAAGCTCAGAAGATATTTGACGCAAAACAAATCATGTAACTATTCGCCTAAACCGATTAGAATTTTTTATGGTTGGCTGAATTCAAACTCGATTTAAGTGACTTAACAAGTCACTTGTTTTGTGCACTTTTAAACGATAGGTATTAATTAAATTAATAGGTATACCTAATGTTGACTGAAACTGAAGTATTTATTGTTTTGTTATGAAAATAAATGTATTTTTCTATTTATTTTGTTTTAATAATTTTTACCCGACTCCGGCGAAGAGAAAAGGAGGGTTATGTGTTGCCCCGCTATGTATGTATGTATAAACATACAGACAGATGACTGTCCCATCGTATCTTCAAAGATGTCTATAAAGCCTTGAAAAATGAGGTATCGTCGGAATCGTCTAGGCTGTACGCTGGTTAGGCTATGTGACGTCAGTCCCGTAAGTAAATCCACTCTGGCGCCCTCTAGGCCATAAAGTAATGAACTAAAAAATAACAAAAATAGAATCATACCGAGTAGAATGAAAGGGCTTAAAAAGCATTGTTCAAAAATATATACATTAATAGCTGTTGCTGCCTGTTGTGCTTGCATTAATTGGATAAATGTAGTAATTATGATTTCATTATTATAATTTGTAATAAACTAGGTATATTTTGCTACCCCTGTAAATTAATCTATTTGACTAGTAGCACGGAATACATAATACTAACGTACAGAAGTCTCACTCAGCAAAGAAATTCAAAGAAATATCTACTCAATGTGGTTAGCGATATGGTTCAATTAAGCTCACGTCACAACTCAGCACCTTTTCGTATAGATACCTAGACATCCATTTCAAGCCAATTTCATTCTTATTACTCTGGACAAACGATTCGTATAACTGAATTTACCACCCGGAGGGGCCGCCGCCTGCGCGCATAGTAATAATGTAGGTACATTTTCGATACCTAAACGGGGAGTGACACAGGCCGTAGCAAGAAATATAACACCTAGCTAAGTAGTCCAGTAAGACAACATGGTTGGTTGCTTTTGTTACCTAATGCAATTTAGCGAAGAAAGGCATCTAGCGTGCTTGTCATGTCTACTGAATGAAATTGAAAACCAAAAATAATCTTGAGAATCGAAATCTCTCAAAAGCATTAAATTTATTTACATACACTTGAAACACGTGTCAACACATACGAGTATCTCTGAATCAACAACAGATAAAAATATAGTGATATAACGAACATTCCTTTTAGATATTGGTCGTCGTGACCACCTTGGCAGTTGTTACATCGTACATTTATACATTTATTGTTGTAAATAATCTTACTTTTATCTGTTTACCTCGTCGTTTATCTAAAACATGGCCACACCGAGCAAAGGTTAGTCGATTTTAAGTTTTACAACGTATTTAGATTAGATTTGTAAGCGTTGCATTACCAGCGGATTTTGTACTTTAGATGATACAAAAAAATTATTACCACTTACCTAATTTAATGATTAGTTATCGGACTATTACTTTGTTTACGTGTGTAAAGTTGGCCACACAGGCATAATTTTTTTCAAGCTGCAAAAGCATCTTTGTAACGTCATGACATGAATAATGATGATTGCGGTGACCAGCCGTGGGCTTAACTTGCCTTTCGAAGCATTAAGTTTTCGATTGTTATAAAATAAAAATAAAAAATATCACCCTTTACGATAAAAAAAACAATAATAAAAAGCTCTGATAAAGTATTATGTTACGCACCTGAAGGCACGGAATTTCTCAAAACTCCTCAATCCCCAATGATTTGAACTTAATAAAAAAGGACAGAAATATATATATTTTTTTTGTAATTACATAGTAGTTGTAAAAACCGTGATGGGTTTCGAAGCGGGAAGGGTTATGCTGACATGTCGCCCCGGGACATGGACCTTTTAGCCAAGGGTCAAATACGTCACCGCAACTACCGTACACATTCTCATAGATTAGGTACCCACAAACATCTCTCCCTTAGTCGTCACTTACGACACCTGATAGATACACGCCTCCTAGAAAAAAAGATATACATTTATGAAATATTATTTTTCCAGGCATTTTCATAGTGGGCGCTAAACGAACGCCATTTTGCAAATATGGCGGCTCCCTGCGCGAGATGCCCGCGTCCCACGTGTTCGCCGCAGCCGCTAAAGATGCTATACAGTCGGCTAACATAGACGCTAGTGCCGTCGACCACACTTTTGTGGGGAATGTTAACTTTGTAAGCAAATTTTATGTTTCTCAAGCCTTCCCATGCACGCGAATAGTAGAGTTCTTGAGATGAACTTGGGAATTCTTCTAAATAGGCCATGATACGTTCTATCACTGTTTCTGATTGAAGAAAAACGATTTGAGTTCTTCATCTTAAACGCACTATCTTGTTTGTTTGCTTGTCATGTCTTTACAGCACAAAAAGAACTCCATAAAATAAAACGATAGTCGTCCGATAGTGACGTCCTATTTCTCTCAAACCAAATTAGACTATATCATTATGTATTAACGCTCAATGTTGCTTGACACTAAAACTCGGATACTAAGTTACATACGTCTTGCGTACCGCTTTAGTTAAGCTCTCTTTTTCTATTACGCCCATCTAAGGTGATTGTAGTTCGGATTATTAACCTAGTGCGACCCACCTCTGGATAATTGAAACGAATAATATGTCTCGTAACGCATTTTCATTACATTTTCTTTTAGTGAACTCATTCCGCAAGCCACGTTTAAAAATTCGTTCTAAAAAAAATTTATGTGAATTTCAGCTAAGTCAATGCGACGGCGGCAAGACCCCAAGATACTGCGGCATTTACTCTGGAGTGCCGCTCGACAGACCAGCGCTGGGCATCAACAAGGCATGTGGGAGCGGACTGCAAGCTGTCATCTCAGGTGCTTTGGTGGGTAGTGCCTACACTGTACAATACACACAGCATATAAGCAGATAAATACGGATAGATTGTCGCAAACAAAACGGACAAAAACGCCATTGAAATAATAACAAAAATGCACAAAATGTACAAATCAATACCGTCTTACCCGTACCCCGTACCACATCCGCCACCAATTTGGTATACTCGCCTGTTTATGGTGACCATTGTTCCCTTAAGCGTCCTCGTTCATCGTAGAACTAATCTAATTGCTGCTTCTGGACGCAATTTTTAGTTTTTTTCTTTTTACAGGAAATCCTAACAGGTCTCGCCAAGGTATCCCTCACCGGCGGCACCGAGCTGATGTCTGCACTACCCCACCTCGTCAGGAACGCCCGCTTCGGTACCGTCCTCGGTGGAAGATACCAGTTCGAGGACAACATAAAACAGCAGTTCTTAGACAGCCACACAGGGTTGACGCTGCAGAAGATTGCTGAAGAGATAGCGAAGAAGAATAAAGTCACTAGGGAAGAGGCTGATCAATATGCGGTAGACAGCCATGCGAACTGGAAGGCAGGTGACTAGATCAGTTAATATTAGAGCAACAAACAAACGGAAACTTACACACCCAAAAGACAATGAGAAATTGAACTCGGTGCAGAGGTAAAGGCCTAGGTAAAATAATAACAACCATCTTATTGGTCTTATTTGCACGCTGAGCCCACAACCTAAGAGTTTTAAAAAATGCGCAAATACTTACACGATGAAAAAAATGTGCAAGTACATACCTACATAAATATTATCGCGCCTGTTTCCCACGGCGGTAGCCAGAGGCTATGTACCTCCACTTGCTACGATCCTGACAGACTTCTCTCGCTTCATCTACACTCATTACTCTCTTCATGCATGCCCGCCGCATATGGATACTTCTGACCTCTCTTTCATTTTCAAAACCTTTTAAGTAAATCTCCTTTCGTCCAACCCTGTGCAAGAACATTTTTCACAAATGCTTGGTTTTCTTCATATTCCAAAATATCTTATTAGGTTTACCCATTCCCGCACTGTAAATAAAGCTCAAAAGATTGTTAAAATGTTTAGTTTATGAAAGCCGACGTTTCTAATTCCTAAAGAATCCTGTTCCTTTTTCAGCCCAAGCTTCAAACATCTTCGGCAACGAGTTGACAAGCATAACTGCAACGATCAGAAAGAAAGAGGTCATAATCAAAGAAGATGAACTACCGGAGCTGATCATCACGTCTGAAAAGTTGGCAGCACTACCAACTACGATTGATGATGGTTCTATTATTACTGCTGGAAATTCCGCGGTACGTAACTTTTCCTGTTTTATTGCAAGGCAAACTTGGAAGGCTAGTAAATAAAGCCATTGGTCTTCGCATTTTTGCCATGGCTTCTTGAATAACCTGGGGGAGCTAAAACGACTAACAAAGTGTCCCTAGTAATAAACAGCAGTTTTACAGGTCTCTTTTAGTCTCCACTGCAGGAGCACGTCCGTCTTTGTACTACCAGAGTTATTAGCTAGAGCCGCCAGATTTGGTTTACACTCTCCATGCTGGCCAGATGGGTTGGAGAGGTCTCATTGAAGTTTATAAGCTTTGTTTAGCTTGTGTTTCCTATTGCTTGTGTTGCCTTCTACGACATCCACGGGAAGACTTGGATTGGTCCTATTCTACTCTGCCGGGAACCACACGGCTGTTACAGTATCATCATCATCAGGTCGTTTTTAGTCTCCACTGCAGGAGTACGACTATCTCTGTACTACTAGAGCCATAAATTAGCCAGAGCAGTCACGGGATTTGGCCTACACCCTCCACGCTGGCCAGACGGGTTGGAGAGGTAAAGTAAAGCTAATTTCTTTCACATAATGAAGCATCGACCCTGACTGTTTAGAAAAAGTCCGACAATGCCTTAGTATTATTTTGTTCTTCTACAGAGTCCTGCTGACGGAGCCGCCGCACTACTCCTGGCAGACGAAGAGACAGTCACGCGTCACCAGCTCAGACCTCTAGCTAGGATTGCTGGGTGGGCCTGTATGGGCTCGGATCCTTTGGAGACTGGTTTAGGAGGTGTCATTGCTGTAAAGAAGTTGTTGGAAGTGACAGGCGTTGGTGTCAATCAAGTGGATTTGTTTGAGGTAATCTCTTCTGTTATTAAAAAAGAGACAAGAGCACCTGTTTCCCCTTCCTTTCTGTACTAACTCCTGGCATAGCCCACACGATACAACGCTCAAACGCTATGATCTGTGATATTTACAGATAAACGACATGTTCGCATCGCAAGCCATAATAACCAGTAGGCTTCTTGACATAGACCCTGGCAAGCTGAGCGTAAATGGAGGAGCGGTGACCTTGGGGCATCCAGTTGCAGCCACGGGCGCCAGAATTGCTGTCCACCTTGTGCATGAAATAAAGTAAGTTCTACATAATTTTAAGACATAAGTTTCACTTCACCATAACACACTTTCTGAATGCAACTGCTTAATTTATTGACAAAAACATCAAAATCACTGTACGAATGCATAGAATACTTGAGAAGTTCCTCGATTTCTCAAGGGTCAATAGGACTACTCCAAATCTTCCCGTGGATGTCGCAGAAGGCGACTTAGGAAACACATATGCTAAACAAAGCTTATAAACATCAATGAGACCTCTCCAACTCGTCTGGCCAACGTGGAGAGTATAGGCCAAATCCTCTGACTGCTCTGGTTAATACATGGCTCTAGCAGTACAGAGAGGATCATGCTCCTGCAGTGGAGACAACTATCTCGACAGACAAGGCGTTCGATTAAAAAAAAAAACCGCAGCGAAATCGGTCTATTCGTTTAGGAGCTACGATGACATAGACAGACAGTCACACAGATACACAGACACGTCAAACTTATAACACCCCTCTTTTTCGTTGGGGGTTAAAAAGGACAATGTGAAGATGACTACATCGTGTTAATGAAAGAACGCAAAACTTCTCAGATGGTACCTCGGCCCATGTAACTGAACAACTTCTGCTCAACAAATATCACGAAACTAAAAATTTGAATTTTTCAACAAATATCACGAAACTAAAAATTTGAATTTTTATACAAACTGATCAGCTGATCGAGTCAATGTGTATGAAAATCCATTATTTTTTTTTTGGATTTCTTGAAATTTGTTGAACAAAAGTAGTTCAGTTACATGGACTGAGGTACGAGTACCACCTGAGAGGTTTTGCGTTCTTTCAATAACACGATGTATAAGATGTAGGTTACACGCTCAGTTCGGCATCAGTTCAGTCCATCAGTCTGGTCAGAATGATCAGAGAATGATCGTGTAACCCACGGAATGACAGACTGTGATGGTTCGGAACTTGGAACTGATGAAAATTATAATTTAGATCAATTTCCGAGCATTGTTATGCTATTAAAAATAATAATTTGTTAGTATGTTTTGAATAATGAAAGACTGATCGCGTAACCCGCTCGTACCTTTCTCGCGTCAGTCACCGCACTTTATTACACACCGTACACCATGGTACATAAGGTACATTATAGCTCTTTGCCGTACACGTACTTTTTATCAATCTGCTGTCAGTCTAGATTGACCGTGTAACCGTGAAAATCATCCATCATTCTGGCATCAGTCAAATCAATCCAGACTGATAGACTAAACTGATGCCAAACAGTGCGTGTAACCTTGCTCTAAGAGCAGTCAATTAATATTTTTAATAATTTACAGGCGGCGAAACTTGAAGAAAGGAGTGGCCGCGTCAAGTTGTGGCGTCGGGCAAGGGGTGGCCGTATTACTGGAAACTATGTAAACTAAATTTCAAACAAAAAAAAAAATGTAAACAAAGACACAGAAACTATAATACTAGAAAAGATTTTACATCTTTTTTTAGGACATTTGTTCTAAGTTCCCACAGATATTTTGTTATTTTTCATTCATTTGCAGTAGACAAGCAATATTAAGAAAATAAATTATCTTAAGGGTTGGATCTCATCTATGAGCACGGAACAGCACTTTCCTATGCTGCTATCCTTTTCTGTCGCTCAGAAGCGTCATTTGCTAGAGCGAGAGAGAGCGACGGAACGCTTCAGCACCGGCCGTGCAGCATTCCGTCGCTCTCTCTCGCTCTAGCACATTACTGTTCTGAGCGACAGAAAAGGATAGCAGCATAGAAAAGTGCTGTTCCGTGCTGATAGATGAGATCCAACCTTAATGCTATACATGAATTTTCCGGGGTCCAGTGCGATGGGCCCAATTGAAATAAATAATTTCAAAGGAAACGGGGGAATCATTTAAAATTTTGTCTTTGTGAAACCCTAGCTAGATAACCCTTCAAACTATTTTATGAACTACTGTTTATAGTTAAAAGTAGGTAGGAATAGTTTAAATTATATAAATAATAAAATAAGTATTTGAATTACACTTATTTATTTTAACTTTGAAATATTATATAAAACTTAAATGCTAAAAATAAATCTTATTTTATCATGTGTAAAATAAATGCCTAAATTATTATAACACAATTACAATATTCTTTAAATAAACTTATAGTCATTTACGATAGTATCAATAAAGCAAGATTGTGCTAATCTCAGTTCTGATAACTTTCACCCATATAGATCAACAACTAATTTACTGGACCTGAGATTATACGCCACCATACGTTTTCTACTTGATCTTGTTTGCTTTGCTGTATCCATAAATATCCGGCGAGGCCAAAACAAAAATAGGTCATCCGGACATGGATCCAGCTTTTAGGGAAACATGTCTGGCTTAAGTCAGCACAGAGTCCGTCTCTGTTATTTTAGAAGCTGGCAACCTTAGTTAAAGCCCTAAGTGTTCTTGGCCCAGGGCCTTAACTAGCTATGTCTCTGGATCCATTAACTATTTTAAACATCCATCTAACTACCATTTATCATAAATTCATCTTAATCTACACAGCTAAATACTTTCCAATAATATGTTGTTTTCGACAATAATCATACAAATAACATCTATTGATTATTATTACTGATCTATTGATTACTCCTATGCATATTATGTTGTTTTGACACGTAAATATCAGGTCTAACAAGATATACTAAAACTATTTTAAGTTGATTCACAATGATTTTATAATCAGATCTGATATCTAATGATCCGAGTTTCCATTAGAAGCAAAAAAATATATGTAAAGCTATAGTCTGTGCGGAAAGAGAACTGTCATAGGATTTAGGGGTGCTGCAGTTTTTTTAATTTTATTTGTTATAGACGAGCAGCTCAGAGCTGATATGTCTACTTCACACAGTGCTGAGAGTCCATAAAGTCTTCACAGTTCATATATTTATTAACGATACTTTATTTGTCCTTAACCAATTGTCGAGCCTATTTTTTTTATCTTGGAAACTGCATAAGGTTTTTACCCTTTTTCAAACTTCCCAATCAGGTGGCAATGAAAAAAACATAGTTCAATTTTACGCCACAGCAGTTCTCTAGATTGGACTATTTCAGTATCTTGGACTGAAATAGTCCAATACAACACAACAGGGCAAAATGGTTTAAGTATATTTTGTTAGATTGGATAAATTATATGGAAAAAATGCATTAAAAAAAAGTTACTGTAATTACTATGTGAGAGTCTCCCCTTTGGTTACCTGGAAATGAGGAATTCATAGATGTAAATCTGTTTGTTAATTATAAAAAAAATATAAATAAAAATAGATATATATAATCTTTTTGATAATAAGCATATTCTTCCATTCTGGTTTGGTGGGCAAAGGCAAAATAAGAAATTGGGTAGCTGCTTTCTCTCGCCTTTTTAACGGCAAGGGAATTAACAGTACTTAATTGGAATCTATTTAAAGAAGCCACTTGTCACTATTACTTGTTTTAAGGGTAAGATAGACGATAAATAGCATGCTAGCTTGAATAATTGTTCGCAAATTGTCGTGAACTGGCACACTGGCGCTTGTAGTTGTCTGTAACAGCCCTAAGAGTGGTCTTTGGCTCGTGCTGTAAAACTGTTTTCCTTAAGTAAAGACAGTTGAATCATACTTACACAAGCCTCCAAATAGTCGATTTTTCTTTCAAGAGATGTCAATTTCTCGTTCAACGTAGCAAGTCGGGATCGGCATGACATGTCTAAAACAAATAACGGAATTGTGAAGATTTCATAGTTTAAATTACGAAATAGTAACATGAACTTTAGCTTACCGAATGAATTGAGAAAATCGGTGATCTTTTTTATGCTTCCTGTAATAACCTCTATGTATTCTCTGTTTGCCCAGTCCTGTTGTATTTGCTTCTGTATTGTTTCTCGAGGAGGCGTAGACATGGTTATGTAGTTATTTTGGTCAAGTTTAGGAAAAACCTCAAGATTTTTCACAACTTCTAATTCCGATTCGAGCCACAACACAAAGCAAGCAAGCACAAAAAATAGTAGGTAAATGACAGATCGGAAAAGAAAATAAATAATGACAGTGACAGCATGGCTGAAAGATTATCTGGGGTCCGGCAAAATATTTTTACCGATTTCACAAAAGACTTGCTATGTTATGCTTTAATAAAAAAATCTGCAGTACAGTACACATTCTGTTGCTTGCTGGCTGACGTTGCTGTGTTGCTCTGCACTGCACTGTTGCTTGTTGCTTTTATTATTTTGTTTTGCTTACTATGAAAACGCAGCGCAGCGGTAATGATGATGCGTTTCTTTCCAAAACTTCCAACATAATGAATTTAGCTGCACAAATGCATTTTAATGCATCATTTTATTCATTCATTATTATGCATTTACTTCTGGAAGTTCTGGAGTTCTGGTTATATAACGTTGGAAAGGAACACCAGATGGGAACACGTTATTTATTTTGTTCTATTGAAAGTTATATTAGTAGAGTTGATAGAATAGAATCTATTCTACATATATAACTTTCTTGTTGGGCAGTCGGGTCGGGCTCGCTCGGGTAACAATAAAATCCATTTTTTCTTTTTCTTGCTTGACCGCACATATCAGCTGTTTTGTTAATGTCAGTGTCACGGCATGGTGTCACTGTCAAAAAATCGTGTGACATGCCTTTACTTCATATATCGGCTATATCGCTGTGCTTTCGAATTTTCGCAATATTTTCCCAAAATTTATATTAAAATCTTAGAAAATGGACGAAATAGAGTACAAATTGAACACCAGCAATAGTGTTTTAGTTGTAAATGCCATCGATAAATTGATATCTACCATAAAATCCAAGTATAAACCCGGCGAGCGGCAGAAGTTTGTGCTTGAGAATGAAGAATTAAAGTTTTTGAGAGAGAAATGCTCGTCAAAAGACGCTATGGTAAGCCTGACGGCGTGTCAGGGGCTGCTGGCGCTCGTAGAGCTGGGTGTCATGGAGATAGGACAGACGATGTCCATTGTTGTGACTCTTCTACCAAGTGCACAGTAAGTTGTATTTTTATACCATATTTCGGTTTAAATATGATATCACTGGCTAGCCCCACAGTGGGACTAATACTACCTATTACAAAATTGGTCTTTCAAATCCTTTTAGTAATAAATCGGCCCCATGGGGCCAGTAGAACAGAGACAAATCTTAACCTTATTACATTGATATAAAAATATTGGTTCCTCGACTAAAAATTTACCTTTAAAGGAGGGGTTAAGATGATGTGAATGGCTGATTCTCAATCAGACAAGACTGAAGTCCTTATTCACGCCATTAGCATATTTGTTTTGTCAAATAAAGTTTGTAGCTCGCACTGAAATAGATAAATGTGTGCCATGTCATTACCAGCCTAGAACAGGACAATGAATGTGGTAAGAGGTGACTAAAGGACTAAGCACTTGACACTAATATGTAGTCCTACAACTCATTCCTAATGATTGTTGACATCTATTTCAAAGGCGAAACTGTCTAATGAATTTCTTTTTGCGTTTATTCTCAGCAGTGGTTTTTGTGAAAAGCTAATATCGTAGCTATCTGGAAAAAAAATATTACTCTAAAAAACCTGCAAGCTGCTTATTTTTTATGTAATAAATAAATAAAATGCCTTTATATTGTATAGCAACCACTCTGCCATCATATCCACAATGGCAGGCCTACTGATCCTGGACCTGAAGTCCCGCCTGGTGCCCGGCCAGCCGTACAAGTGCCAGTTCAGTCTCAAGTCTCCGCAGCATCCATTCATCACTGTTCTGGAGAAGAATGCAGGAGCCGAGGAAGACGTGCTAGTACAGATGCATGCGTTGTGCACGCATCCTGATTATATGTGAGTTAGACATGGTTTATCTCGACTCCGAGGAGTGTTTCGGCTCACTGAATTTTACTCTGCATCCGGTACCGACTCATCTTAATGATTCCTACTCCCTTATGGGCTCCAGCTCCGAAGCCCGTTAAGTTTCACTATTGAATCTACAGAATACAGACGTCTTTTCTGGTACCGGTTTCAATACAGAATAATATTGACATCCGACTCCCGATTCCTCCCGAGACGTGGTGGAGCCGAAACGCGGCTCGCGGCTCGCGGCTCGCGACCTGACAGGCGCCGCCGGTTCCCGGTGCGGACTCAATAACTCGCGGGAGCCAATAACGATTACCAGGATTCAGTACGGGTATCGGCTCCTGTTGATCAATCGGCTCAATTAAATATTCGAATCCGGAGTTACCCATGCCTAATTTGAGTATTGATTTATTGATAGATCATTCAATCTCAAATAACTAGTGTTATTTAGTTGTATTTTATTTATTTATTTAATATTTATTGCACAATAATCTAACGATTATAATACAAAAGGTAAAACTTAATGCTAAGCATTGTCTATCAGTTCACCTTAGGGACGTAGCAGAAAAGGTAGTAAATGGGGTGCAAGTTTAAATAATATATAATAAATTTAATAAAGAAAGAAGAGTGTTATATACAAATAATAAAACATACTTAATTCATATAGTTACATAAGATATATACATTATACATATATTCATATATAAATTACATTAATCCAAATACATATTTACATACTTAAAATAAACTTACATAAATATGAATACATAAGCATATCCTTACTATACTATACTATACTATAATATTATAAATGTGAAAGCGTGGATGTTTGTTACCTTTTCACGCAAAAACTACTTGACGAATCATCATGAAACTTTGTACACATATCCTAGGAGGTACTAGAAGTAACATAGGGTACCTTTCATCCCGGAAAAAAGTAATGTTCCCGTGGGATACGCGAGCGAAGCCGCGGGAAAAAGCTAGTAATAAATATACTTACTTAAATTATTGCAGCAAAGCTTTTTCGCGATAGTGTCGAATTACCAGCATTTTGAAGTGATCTCGCGTCTGTGCTCTCATGATGTTATCGGGAAGGGCATTCCAAAGTCGTACAGCCGTGACGGCAAAAGAATTTGAGAGAAATCCAGTACGGTGAGAAGGAATATTAAGAGTTAATTTGTCGGAAGAGCGCAGTACCCTGTCATGATTAGAGCATAGAAGCTGGAATTGAGACGTTAAGTAGTTAGGGGCAGAAAGATTATATAGTATACTATGAAGTTGACATAAAATGTGAAGGTCTCTGCGTTGTCGGATAGTAAGCCATTTAAGCTCAGAACGAAAAAAGGAGATGTGGTCATATTTGCGAAGGCAATATATGAACCTTATGCAATTATTTAGAAGACGATCGAGTTTGTTGAGATGTTCCTCTCTGGTGTCCAGGTAACACACATCAGCATAATCAATGATAGGAAGAATGAGAGACTGGACCAGCATTAGTTTGGTTTTGAAGGGGAGAAAGTTTTTAAGGAGGTTTCAATGATGCATTGAAGCATAGACCTTGCGACTCACCTCAGCAATTTGTGTATCCCAGTTCAATGCATTATCTATATGGAGACCCAAGTCTTTAACTGAATTAGAGAAAGGGACGATATTGCCATTATACACTACATGTGCCATCGAACTGAAATCCAATTTTGGAAGTTGTCGCGTGCTCCCTATAATAATAGCCTTGCACTTAGTTGGGTTGACAGCAACACCATAGCTTTCCGACCAGTCTCTTATGAGGTCAAGATTAGAATTTAGTAAAGCTATGGCATCGTTAATTTGATCAACATCAGTTTGTACATAAAGCTGCAAGTCATCGGCATAGAAATGATAGGAACAATTGAGAAGACTAGAAAGAGTATTGATAAAAATAGAAAATAAAATAGGAGAGAGTATGCCGCCTTGTGGGACACCAGCAGTCACTTCCATCCAATCTGAAACAGATTGCTCAGAACGAACACACTGTTGGCGCCCACGAAGATATGAAGAGAACCAATTGATCACTGAGGGTGATACATTTATATGTAGTAGGACAGCTAAAAGTATATCTGTGTCGACAGTGTTGAAGGCATTAGAATAATCGATCAACACCAGAACCGTCACCTTGGTATTTTCCATGCCAACTCTAATGTCCTCAGTTATTTTAAGTAAGGCAGTCGTTGTACTATGACCCAGTCTAAACCCAGATTGAAAGGGATCAAAGAAATCATTTTTGTGCATGTAGTCCGAAAGTTGTTGGTGAACAGGGGCTTCTAAAATTTTTGAAAGAAAGGGGAGAATAGAAATTGGGCGAATGTCATTTAAACACTTCGGTATTGAAACTTTAGGCAGTGGACGCACAAAGGCATTACGCCAGGCTGAAGGAAAAACGTGTTGGGATAAGCTAGAGTTGACGATGTGAGTAATAACTGGTAAAGCATAGTTCAGTATATGCATAATCATAGCTCTGCTTATGTTATCAGGCCCAACCGCGTTAGAATGTATAGAGTTTATTACTTTTAGAACATATTCCTCAGTGACTGGTACAAAGTCGAAACAACTAACATCAGAAGTAGGTAAGGCGGATATAAATGAAATAGTGCTGGTTTTGACCTGAGTATTTAAAGTGGGGACAGAAGTAAAGTGTTGATTTAAATCGTTAAGACTAAAAGGAAGATTAGAAGCAACAGTCTGCGCTTTACCTATACCAACAGAATTAAGAAATTTCCAAATATTGGATGGTGAAGAGTTTTCCAAATTATTTATGAAGTATTGGCGTTTAGCGTTCCGACAAATCTGATTGCACAGATTTCTTGCAGCCTTATAAACATTCCAGTTGTCACTACAACGGTCTTTTTTAAATTTGCGAAAAGCACGATCTCGCTTCCTCATTGCCATACGTACACCTTCAGTTATCCAAGGCGCAGGAGGATGTCGAACCTTAATTTTACGCACCGGTGCATGAGTGTCGTACAGTGACAGTATAATTTTATTAAAAAGAGAGACTTTTCCGTCTACTGACGTGGCACCATAGACCGCCGACCAATCAATGTTGCTTGCATCCTGTATGCTTTAACATTCATTCGTGAGAAGCTGCGAATATTTAAAAATTTGGACTTATTTTTAGGTAGCTTTAGTTTATAAGAAGCAAAGATGAGATCGTGGTGAGAGAAACCAGGAGCAGGATATTGACCATGGCTGGCTATAAGGTTATCCGATGATGTGAGTATCAAGTCTAATAAAGTGTCACCAACTTTTGTATGATGAGTAGGCCCAGAAGGGAGAATAGAAAGATTGACAGACTTGACAATATTGAGAAGTTTTGAGGAACGAGTATCGTTCTTCAACAAGCAAGTATTAATATCACCCATTATTATCTGATGTGCGTAATCTGGACAAACCGAATCAAGAACCGTTTCGAGGTCAGAGAAATAATTAGTATCAGGTGGGCAGTATACCACTCCAACAAGAACTTTGACAGTATTCACAGAAATTTCAAGAAAAATATATTCGGCGGAAGCAGAGTACTGTGATGATGATTTTGCTAAAATCTTATATGGGATGGAGCAACGTAAGTAGATAGCTACACCACCTGACCCTTTACCAATGCGATCATTACGTATAAGGACATATCCTGGAAGGGCAACACTAGTAGAAGGATGACTTGGTTTAAGCCAACTCTCCGATACCATAACAACACCCACGAGCTCACTGGAAAATGCCTCAAGTAATTGTGCATAATGCCCTGGGATACTTTGAGCATTTATATGACAAATGTTCAGATTTTTAGAAAAGCCAATAAAAGTTTTGGTAATGATAGTACCCAAAGTTTCGTCAAGAGATGAACAAGATTCAAAGCTATCTTCACATAAAGATGATTCAGAAGCCGACATGTAAAACTCAATATCTGAATCATTTTGCTGCTGCATATTTAAGAATAAATTAAAATATGTATAAAAATATAAATAAATATAATTACTCACTAAAATTTATATAAATATACCTGTTAAATTTACGTACTATCATCCAAATCCCCACGTCCTGCCAGCGAAACATAAAATAAATTTAAGATTTGGAACACAAAAATATAAAAGAAGAAACGCAGCGGTAGCACTAAATTTAAATATTATGGAACACAGCCTTAGTCACGTAAACAAAAGTTTTGACAGTTGACAGTGACAGACATAAAAGTCAAATCCGAGTTAATTAATTTGAAAGTACCTATCGAGAAATTTAAATAACACAAACAAAATGTAACAATACAATGTTAGAATAGAAGTTGGTGTGCACAGAAAAAGTAATATTTTACTACCGACTGAACTGAAAATACAATAAAATTGGCCACATAACAAAACTACCTATCGTTCCAATATTCACACACAAGGCCTACGAACAAGGCACACTACAGCAACAAAACAAAGTGCGTACGTGCTACTTTGACTTCGAAGTGGATGCTGATGCCGCCATCGCATGTGCCTGCTTCCTCGTCCTCTTTTTCTCGGCCACTGGCCCGGCCATCGGAGCCGCGGCTGGCACAGCCGGCTGAGTTTCCTTGGATCTGCTAACCGCATCGGGGTGCTGTCGCATCAATGCTGAGAGCTCCACTTTGGATGTCAATTTGACCCTTTCGCCTGTGGGGAGTTTGATGTTAATCACACCGTCCACGGTCCAGCAACGCTTCATGCCAAAATGTGATCGAGCTTCACTGAAGACAGCCTCAAAAAAATTCAAACAGGGTGTTTGGAGTTCCCTTCAGCATCGCCTTCTTCTGCCAGACAGCATTTCTCTTCTGCAGTGAATAGAAGCGAACCAGCACTGGTCTGGGCCGCTCACCTTTCTGCCCTAATCGATGACATACTTGGATGTCCTGAACTCCAGTATCTACCTGCAGCTTGCTACTAAAAAGTTCAGCAACAGTTTCAACCAGCCGTTCTCCATCACTTTCAATGATGCCGCCAACCAAAAGGACTTTTCTTCGACTCTGCATATCCAAAGTGTCAACTGATTGAGTAAGCTGTGCGATTTGATGCTGGCAGAGTTTAAGAATTTTAAATATCAATTCTTTAAAAGAAACATAGTCCTTCTGAAGTTTTTGCACTGACAACTCTGGGTCAGAAGCATTTGCCGATGATGCCAGGCGTGACTCATAATTGTATCTGTTTATTATACTTAAAACACTTTAACAATAGGGTATATTCATGTTATTTTTTTATTTTTTTAAACGATTCTATAAGTTATTATATAACCGGAAAAAAATATAACACTTACAGAATATTATTAAATAAGCTTAAAAAAATAATTAAAACTACTATTATTTTTGGACGACTATAAACGCGCCATTTTGCGCTTTTATTCTGTGACGTCACCGTGCATTGTCAATGTCATAGATACACTTACTGTCAGTGTCAGTCGAGTGCAAATTACAAATTCAAAATATTATCAACAAAACAACGAAGTGTTGGATTCACAGTTTTATTTTATAAGTAATACTTTCTAATTTGTGATTATAAGTGAGTAAAGCTTTTAATATCAATTCATTACAAATGGAAGGGCGCACAAAATCTTATTATAAATATTGTATGGTTCCTATGTGCAAAAATAACATCGTAACTGCACCTGACAAAATATATTTTCTTATGCCCAAAGATGCAAATGTAAGGAAAACGTGGTGTAAGGCGATGAGAAGAGACGATGTATCGTGTTTAAGTAGTTTATACTGTTGTTTTAGATAGAATGTTCAACAACTTCTCTAGCCGCATGGATGAATACAAGTCGTTCATTCCATTCCGCGTATTAGGGTTCGCTGTTTTACAAAACCGAGCTGTAATGCCAAACAGCTAGAGGTTTAGTGAATTAGCGGATTATACCATTCAACTGCGACATGTACATACCTATTGTGAACAAAAAATACATATTGTGAGCAAAATGAGTAGTGTCATCCTTTGCAAAACTACACAGTAGTATTGTAAGTACCTACTTCAATTATTTATAGTTTAATAGGTAGTAGACTAGCTGCCTGCTACTATAAGCTATAAGATAATGTACTACCTACCGTAATTTATTAAACAAATGTATATTATTTAAGAAAAAAAATACCCAAAATTCTCCAAGACTTTTTTTTTTCTCTAAAATTTCCCATTTTTACCCAGAATTGCGAAAAACATACCCAATCTGGTAACACTGCAAATTACAAATGACTTATTGACAGTGACAGATAGTCTTCTTCTTTTTAATTTGTGATTGACAGCACAGACTATTTAGAAATTAAGTTTGACAGTGTTTCGTGACGTCACGTGGCGTTTCGGAAATTTACGAGGGAATTTTAAAAATACAGCTTTTAAATAATTAATTTCTCAATGGAAACACGTTAAATTGAAAAGATATATATATGGGTATTTTTCTTTAGCAATAAAGTATACACATCATTTTTTTTGTTCGTTTCTGAATCACATGCATATTGTCTGGACGCAGACGCAGGCCATCGACATTAACTCGCTCGGCTAGGCGGCGTAAACAACCACTACTCTGCACGCACGCGCGTCGCGTGTCTCCGGCTGGGGCCCATCGCGCATGCGCGATATAAGTCGTGAATCCTCGGAATCGCTTCGGGTACGCGAGCGACCGCTGACCTACCTACCACGGGTCCGCGCGTTACACCCTCCCCCTCTAACCCTAGCGTTGCGCCCCCGCTGCTGGGTTAGCCTTACGGGGCCTTCCCCTTCTACGCTTCTCTTGAAGAGGAGCCTGTGCAGAACCCACGAAAGGAGTTAGTAAGGAAACGTGGTAACTCCCTAACGCGACACCGTCGCTGGTGCGCTCAAGCGAATAGGTGGTCAAGCCTACAACCTCCTTGATGCGGTACGGACCATCACGCCGGGGAATAAACTTTGGCGTCTGCCCTTTACTTGTGTCATTGGATCCTTGGGTTTTTAATAACACTAGGTCCCCCACCTTATAATCTGGCTCTGGCCGACGTTTTTCATCCGCATACCTTTTTTGGGATACTTGGGCCTTTTCGTGGACATCTCGAGCGTCGAGCAGCACGACAGACAACTTCCTTAGATACGGAGTTATTGACGCGATAACGTTATCCTTCTCGATAATAGCGCGCATATCGGACAGAACATCAGCAGGCGCACGTATTTCACGCCCGAAATTTAGATATGCAGGTGTTTGACCTGTACTCGCGGTAACTGCAGAATTTATAGCGAAACGTATCGCAGGTAAGTGTACGTCCCAGGAGTCATGATCTTTACCTACCAGAACGGCAAGCTGCGGTTTGAGATCGCGGTTTTTGCGTTCCACTGGATTCGACTCCGGATGGTAATATGACGTCAACGACTGCTTGATGCCCATAGCGTGACATGTTTGCTGCATCACTTCACTAACGAATTGCACGCCGTTGTCGCTAATAAGCCTCCGGGGAACTCCATAGCGTAAATATACCTCATTTACCAGTGTCTTGGCGCACTCCTCAGCCGTAGCGGTTGGAAGTGCGAATAACTCTACCCACTTGGTGCAGGTATCTTCCAGTATGAGAATCCATTTATTGCCGCGTGGCGTTTCTGGTAGAGGCCCGAACAGATCCACTGCCAGAACTTTAAATCGGCGAGCAGTAGCTGGTACCTGAAGCAAGCCGGCAGGCTTTCGCGTGTCCACCTTATAACGCTGGCACGCGACACAATTTTTTATATATGGCGCTGCAACGTCCTCTCCACTCCAAAATGGCCAGCTGTAGGGGCGTCGTGATACATGGCCAGCACATCCTTGCGCCCGTGTTCCGGCACCACTAAGCTTGCATCGTCATCGTCCTCGTTCTCGGGGCCATAACGATATAATATACCATCGGCCATAACATACCCTTTATCAGCCCATGCCCTCCCCCTAAACGGATCGTCGGATTCCATCGCGTCTATGATCTTGTGTACCTCGGGGTCTTTCAATTGGTTTTCCCGGACATCACTGGGACTGCGCGAAGGCATATCTATCACGGTTAGACACAAGTCACATTCGTTATCGGTAGAGAATGCAGGGCGCGAGAGTGTGTCTGCGATAACATTCGCCTTACCTGGGGTATACTCTATTTTAAGGTTATAATCCTGCAGAGTAAGCGCCCATCTGGCCAAACGACCGCTCGGTGATTTCAAACCCATCAGCCACCTAAGAGGTTGGTAATCAGTTTTCACTACTACCTCTGCTCCATCAATGTAGCCACGAAACTTCGAAACTGCCCACACGACGGCCAGGGCCTCGCGCTCGGTCGTATTGTAGTTCCTCTCAGCGGAAGTGAGGAGACGGCTGGCGTACTCCACAGGTCGTTCGTCGATCCCCTCCCCCTGGAGTAGCGCTGCTCCTAAAGCGTACCCACTGCTGTCGGTTTTGAGCACGAAAGGCTTCGACTCGTCGGCCTGACGAAGGATCGGCGCTGACACGAGTAGAGACTTAATGGTATCAAAAGCAGCTTGCTGCTCTGAGCCCCATTTCCAGATGCTCGTTTTCTTTAATAGTGAAGTCAAAGGCCCACTTACCTCGGCGTAACCCGGTATGAAACGTCTGAACCAGCTGGACGTTTGTAGAAAACACTTAAGGTGTTTCACGTTCTGAGGCGGTGGCATGTTCGCTATAGCTGATGTCTTATCAGGGTCCATGTGAATACCTCCCGGCACGATGACATGACCTAGGAATTTGACGGATTCCCTCGCGAAGTGGCTTTTCTCACGATTCACTCGCAAATTGAACATTGCCAAGCGATCGAATACAGCCTCCAAATCTGCAAGGTGCTTCTCAAAAGATTCCTCAGACAACACCAGCAGGTCATCTAAATAAGCCACCAGGGTAATACCTGGCAAATTCGACTTGAAACGGTCGATTAATCTTTGGAAAGTAGCTCCAGAATTCCGGAGACCCATGGGCATGCGCTTAAATCTGAAGGTTCCCAGTGGTGTCGTAAAAGAAGTAAGGTCTCTGTGAGCAGGATCAACGCATACTTGGAAGTAGCCTGATCGAAGGTCCAAGGTCGTCATATACTTGGATGTCTTAGCGGCATGGAGCACATCTTCGATTCTGGGAAGTGGGTATCGGTCAGGCTCCGTGACCGCGTTGAGTTTGCGGTAGTCTACGCATAGCCTGAAACTCCCGTCTTTCTTCTTCACCAGAACGACGTTTGATGCCCACGGAGACTCGCATTCTTCGATTACATCAGCGCCGAGCAGCGTTTGGAGTTCCTTCTCCAAGGCTTCCTTCTTCAATGGCGACAGTCTATAAGGTGGCGAAGCTAGAGGTTCCTGATCATCACTCACCTTAATCTTATGCATGGCGAAGTCTGTCGGAGGTCCCTCGGCAGCAAACTGGGCCGATCTCCTATTCAAAAAATCATTGAGGACGTTCCTTTGTTCCGGTGGTAACTTAGTCCCTTCGTCGTCACGCAAGGCTACGTCGGAGATGTCGGCTTGCATCAGTTCGGTTTTGTTCAAAATGACAGATCGCACAAAAGGAAATATTTGATCGGGGTCGTCAGAAAAATACCATGACTCCTGGGCTAGGTCTAGTGTGACCCCAGCCTTAGCAATAAAGTCGCGACCTAACAAAGTTTTTGTGTTTTCCCCAGGTAACACAACGAACTCGGTATTTACCTGTTTCCCTTCTAAAAGCACGGGTACCGTCGTAATGAGTACTTTTTCCAAACGTTGAGAGCAAGCCCGATGGTGCGTTCCGCCTCGCAAAAGTCTACCCCTTCCGATACCAAAATATTATGCAGCAGGGTACCCGCGACACTGCAGCTAGCCCCCGTGTCAAATATTGCAACGCCCATCCTATTCGCGATGTTTACGTAAACAGTAGGATGCGACGATGTCACGTGTGGCACGATGACGTCATCGGTCAAGTTATTAAAATCGCATGTCTTCGGAGGTACACTTTTCCCAAGGCAGTGCTCGCATTTTGACCTGACCACGCCAGGCTGACCACATCCGTAACAACGTATCGCGCTAGGGCTGTTACCACTTTTTCCTGCGTCAGAAACGGTGTTCGCGGCTTGTTTACATTTTAAATTTCTACAATTTGCTACATCATGCCCGTAAAACTTACAAAATGAACATCGTACGCGTTTATCGCGTTTCGAATTTTCGTTCGAGTTAGAAGTGAGTTTCGAGTCAGTAGTTACGCTCGGACGAGTGGTAGTGGTGCGCTCGGCCGTTTCGAGTTCGCGTTCGCGGTCGCGTGATACTCGCGGGCGTGAAACACTATTCGCTCCCGCGGACGAAACGCTTGTGTTTGCCGAGTAGGTATTTTTGGTACTTACCGCTAATTCAGAAATCGCGTCTTCGATGGCCCTCGCCTTTTCTACAAAACTATCTATATCGACCATATCGTCTCTTTGTAATCTTTTCCGAACACGCCGATGCAACAAACTGTAAATTATGTCTATCTGCATAGGAATAGGCACATCATACGGTAATTTTACAATTAGAGATCTCACTTTACACATAAACACTTCTGCTCGTTCGTCTTTTTGTTCCTTATTGAACATTTCTCGCAATATTTTGTATGCCGGCTGCTGTGTTCCATACATGGCGCGAAGTCGAGCCACGGCGTCCTTCCAAGTGGTGACAGTGGTGCGGGCGCCGCGCCACCACACTGCCGCGTCGCCCTCCAACAGCATCGGGAGCCCTCGCAGCGCGTGATCATCGCTCACGTCCGCGCACTCCTTGAACACTTGTACAGCATCGATGAATGCCTCAAGCACCTCTGGCTCGCGGGAAGCACCGTTAAACCTCGCGGTACATTTCGCGAAGTTTCCTGCGGTCGAGCTAGCGGTGGTGTTTGGTGTCGGCGTGGAAGCTGACGGCGGCGTCGAATGCCACGAGCCGCCGTTGTAGGGCAGCGATCTCAGCGTTTCCACCAGGCTCCTGTTGGTCTCTGCTTGCATCCTGGCAAACGACTCCATTATGCCGGCGAAAAATGTTTCGGTAACCATCATCGCGTTGACGCCGGCGCCTTCAGGCGCTGGGACGGGTTCGGGGGCCCGCTCAGGGCTCTGCTCCATAGCCTCGTCGTAGTCCTCGCGACCACTGACGTCGTCGTCGCTCGGTTGGTTGTCCGCGTCCGAAGCAGCATTAGCAGCTCGCTTAGAACGCGTGTTTGGTTTTGGCATCGTAACGGTTCACTAATGATTTTTTCACTAAACTTGTTAGCGTACCTAGGTTTAGGTACTTACTAATCACGGCACTTAGCAACGAAACTGTAGGTAGAGATTGGGATTCGAAGCCACTAGTTGGGCAGCCACTGTAAGTATTGTATCTGTTTATTATACTTAAAACACTTTAACAATTAGTAAACTGGGGTTACAATGAAATAAAAGGACGCAGACGCAGGCCATCGACATTAACTCGCTCGGCTAGGCGGCGTAAACAACCACTACTCTGCACGCACGCGCGTCGCGTGTCTCCGGCTGGGGCCCATCGCGCATGCGCGATATAAGTCGTGAATCCTCGGAATCGCTTCGGGTACGCGAGCGACCGCTGACCTACCTACCACGGGTCCGCGCGTTACATTATTCATTTATTAATTTCTTAAGGACCGTATGCACAAAGCCATGTGGTCAGATTTGGCTCTGAAATATGCAAAATTTTCCCGCTAGGGGGATAAAAATGTCAAGATGACGTTGCATATACTTAATAATGTGTAAACGGGACAATAGATGTAGGTAATCATAAATTGTAATGTAGAATTAGTATACAGCATACTTTTTTCTTTTCGTCAAGACTTCCAGTCCGCGATAATTATTAAAATGTTCAAATCAATCAAATCAAATAATTATTTTGTTTGAATTATTATTTCTGAATTAATGCCTTGGCAGACGTCATTATAATGTACTTAACACTTTAGTAGACAGGCTATCAGTAGAAAAAGTAAAGTTGAAAATACAGTAGTGTGCGTGAATGCAAGACGTTTATTTAAAAAGGGAGTTAAAATATATGTGAAATTCATATACCACTTTCTAAAAAATCCAAGTTATAGTTATTCGAATCTTGCGTAAAATTTATTACTTTTCAATTTATTAGTCGACCTCCGTGGCGATTCCTTAACACGCTAGTCCGTCACTCGGAGGTTCTGGGTTCGATTCCCAGCCAGGGCAAGTTGGTAAATGGCCTTTTTTAATTTGTCCTGGTTCTTGGGTGTTTATTTTATCCCATCAAAAACATAAATGTAAAAATGCCAAGTTCAAATTCCGACAAAACAATTGAAATTTAAATAGCTGCCAATTTATGTAGGTAGAGAAAACTGAAATTTATTCATAAGAATCTCAACATTTGACTTGGACAACATTAAGATTGAAAGCACGGTCACCCATCCTAACTGTGACCAAGGTAGAAGTTGCTTAACCTGTAAAAGCACGGTCATTCATCCATCAATTTTTTTATTTATCGTATGCGAAGTGGAGCGAAATATTTGCACAAATGTTTTTGATTACTCGTATTTTGAAATTTGTTAAAGCGCAAATGACAAAGAACCCTTAGAATAGAGAATCTGTTCGTTTCACGCAGCTTTTTAGGGTTCCGTAGTAAACAATAAACCCTTATAGTTTCGTCATGTCTGTCTGTCCTCAGTTTTACTCATAGACTATTAGTACTAGTAGCTGTAATTGGGCATGGGCATGGATATGTGGTAATAAAAACTTGGAAAAAAAAATTGTGGTGTGAGACGTCGTTGAATAGGTCTTTCAAAAATATTGTAAGATTATGAACACCCTTTTTCGTTTTAGCAATCCGTTTGTGAAATATTTGGTTTTTGATTGCAAATTTTTGTTAGAATCATGTGTCTCCCCTCTCTGTCAGTTAAACGGTTGTATATGGATACTTAAAAAAATTCACGGCAGTAGTATATAACGTCTCCCTGTACTAAAACTAATTTAAGGTGGATTCAGTTCATGATACTGAACAACTTTTCCTAAAGAACACATAATTAAATATGAAAAGAAAATGTTTGCTTTCCATTCGACCTCCGTGGCGTAATTGTTAACACGCTAGACCGCTAATCCGGAGGTTTTGGGTTCGAGCCCCAGCCAGGGCAAGTTAGAAAATGGTCTTTTTCAAATTGTCCTGGGTCTTGGGTGTATATCTATGTATGTATTTATCATAAAATATAGTATCATTGAGTTAGTATCCAATAATACAAGTTCAAAACTTACTTTGGGGCTAGCTTAATTAGTGTGATTTGTCCTTACATATTCCATACATATATTACATATTACATTTTGCCAAATCTTGTGTGTAAGAGATCAAAAATAATTTTTGTATTTCGTTTGTTCCTTGGTGAAAGTTGTTCAGTATCATGAACTGAATTCAGACCTAAAGTTAGGCAGTTGTTAGTTACATAAAACAAGTAGGTACTGACTACGGAACCCTACACTGCACGTGGCCCGTCACGGCACGTGGCCGGTTTACTTTGGTTAAGTTGAAATTTTAGGGAACCATAAACAAATTTATGATATTTTTGCGTAAATCAATATTACTTATCGCTGACAGGACGTTCTCAAAAATACAATCAAATAGTATTTTACGCGAGCGGTGACTTGGAAAACTACACGTTTTGTGTTCCACTGACAGAAAATGTACACATTTGAATTTTCTTTGTGAAACATAGACGTTTAGCGACCATCTGCAATCGTCACACCTTTCACTTCTATTCACCTTATTATGTAAGTACGGAGGGTAAAAAAGAATTGCACGTTGAACAGATCAACAGTCTTGGCTTAGCAGCTGTATGTGCTCAATGAATGACTTGACTGTTTGATTTTGTACAATATTTTTAACGAATTAACAAAAAGCACTAAAAAGAAATCTTTTCCTGAAAACAGGTAAAAAACTTGGTTGATTAATGAAGCAGTAATTAGCATTATTGCACCCTTTTATTTTTTATCTTCTAATGAGGTTTTCTGTAATCTATAGGTAAAGAAATATTAACTGTATATTTTGCAAAAGTTTGGGTTCAGTGGTTTCGGAGATAAGGGTATTTTTATTATTAATTTTCAAAAATAACTTCAAAAACACCAACTTAAAAAATATAGAAAAATATATTTAATATTATAATAAAATGCTCTTTCATTTGATATTTTACGCGATATAGTTCACAAAACCCTTTTTTTAATGTCTCATTTATCTCCCATAAGTGGCCCCATTTTTTTTTAATTTATTCATTTACCAACATTTTACTTCCGTCTTTGGGTCACAAATTTACATTATGTGCACCACATTTGAACTGAATCGGTCCAGTAGTTTAGTAGGGGGGGTAAATTTTCGCCCATTTTCTTAAATAACTTAAAAATACCGATCTAAGAAATAAAAAAAATATATATATTTAAAATTGTCATAAAAAGTTCTTTCATTTGATATGTCACACGATTTTGTTATCAAAACTTTTTTTAATGTCTAATTTACCCACAATAAGTGGCCCCCTTTTTTAAATTTCATTTATTTACGTTATACGTCTATCTTTGGGTCACTAAGTTACATAAGTGTAGGTACTAAATCTCAACTAAATCATTCTAATAGTTTCGTAGCAAATTGGCTGTGACTTACGGACAGACAGACAAGCGAAACCCTAAAAACACTAAAAACACCAAAAAAATCGGTTCCTATACAAATTTCCCGGGCGGCTGCACACTTTTGTATGAAAATGCAGATTTTTTTTGTTTTTTGACTGTTATTTTAATATCATTATACTAAACTAGCAGTCCACCCCGGCTTCGCCCTTGGTACACACAAAGCCTATGTCACTCGGGGATAGTGTAACTTTGCAACGGTGAAAGTTTTTTTTAAATCGGTCCAGTAGCCTACTATAGCCTGCCTGCCTAGCCAAGTATAGATCTAGTATAGCCTGTGGTTCGATATATTACGCATAATGTCAATTCGTTTTTTGATATACATTCATGGGGAAAAGTTGTTCAAAATTTCAGACTGAATCACCCCCCAAAATAATTGTAAAACCCTAATTAAATAGCACTTTTTATTACAAAAACAGTTAATATGATTCCGCGACCCGAGAAAGTTCCAATCCGATTTTCACCCTAATCGCCAATTAAAAAATATAGGTAATAAATCAAACCAAATTATTTTTTTCATTGACTTAATTTTCAATAAAATAAAAAAAAAATGTGCGATGCCGTATCTGCGATAGCATTACATCTTTGCTGGGACGTCAACAAAATGTCAAAACTGTACCATAGTGTAGCGAAAGTATGACATATTTTGACAGTTTGTACATAGTTTTTTATTGAAATATTTTAGACTGTAATGCAATTTTACGTAATTCGAAAATGGATTTTTTTGAAAAATTCGACACGGCCTCCTTACTGAACGCCCGGCGGGCAACTGAATTTGTATGGAGGAAATATGGCCGCCATTTCAGAGAATTCTGTCAAAAACGTTGCAAAACATCCAATTTTTAAAATTTTTTTTTTTATTATTGCGTGATTGCATTGTAAGCAAATATTAAGAATAATGTTTCAAAATAGCCTTTATTTTTATAAAATATATGCAATCCCTTGTTAGAATATTTCTTTACGCAGAAAAACAAGCCAGTTTGTAGCAAGATTTTCTAAAATATTTCTTTCAGGTTTCTTTACAATTATCTTACTTTTTCTGAATGAAAATTAAAAAAATACGGTTTTCGTCTACTGGCTAGTCTATTCACCTATAACTAGGTATGTAATTTACTTAGTGGTCTTTTCTACTTAAGCCATAACTATTGCCCGCGCAAAGTGCGTTTTGCATGTTTTTGGGTAAATTCAATGCTTGTTTTTAGGAAAACTGCAAAATATTTTAAAATATCCTTTTTTTCGTCTACTGTCTCAACTCTTCCTCTATCTATGTGTATACATTATTTGACTTAAATCAAACGTTTTCTGAACAAACTTGTTGCCCGCGCAAACCCAGTTTACATGGTGCCGACCCTTAACTGCAATATTACTTTTAATTTTAGTGAAAAATTTGGAATATATTATGATTAGATTATTTTATTTAATTAAATATTTAAGAGCTATCAAAATGATGTGTTTACTTTTACACCTACCCCCGAAAAAAAAAATTGTATCCCCTTAATATTCTACTTACAAGATTTTATGTTATTAAACTTGATGCTATGAAAGCCCTATATTAATGTTATGGCCGAACGTTGATTGACATATCATCAAACGTTGATGTGTTAGTTTCAGTGTCAGTTATAGCTGGCCATATCATGAAATACAACCATTTTGTGAAATTTTGTATATGTTCTTTAAAACAAGTTTTTGGCCACATCATGAAATGATCAATTTGACGATCTGGCCACGACATATAATAGGCTTTTAAATAAATAATTAGTTAATTAATTTCATAGGTGCCATATGCAGATGCAAGAGCAAGCTTAACCTTGCAAATTGAAATTGAAAATATGTTTGAAATTAAAATTAAAATGGACCTTATCACCTACAAGTAATTTTTATTATTAGTTAAGTATATTAAAAAACTTTTGTCTTACAGAGTATCTTCAAATAGCTTAGAACTGCTCCGGCCGGTATTCCTCTGGCTGACGTGTAACCCTCGCCGTAGCAGTATCAGGCCTTGGCAGCTGCTTCTTAGTCTCCCGCAGACTACAGCGCAGTCAGCATTGCTGCTTGCCTGCCTTAGCTGTCAGCAGGTATTTGACCAGCTTTTTTATTTAGCCAGGCATTTGATTAAAAGTGATTGCCTAGTTGTTTGCAAGTCAAAGAAAAAGCAAACAAATTAAATTATTTTTAAATTGATGAGGTTTAAAGTAATATTCATTGTGAGCTCTTTTAGATTCCCGAAAAAGTGGTAATAACCACTCTATGTCAGTAAACACTCATGTCCATTTCGCAAACTGGAATCTTGTATATCCACTTGACGCGCGCGAATATAGACCGACGTCCCAGGGCAGAAAAAGTGTATCATAGGAATTGCATTGGTGACATATATAGTGCCGTAGACCTATACCTAGAGTAGCCAAATAACCATTTCTTACGCGTCAACTAGGAAGCTCTTAGAAGTTATGGGGTCTGAAATATCAAGAAATTTGCAAAAAAAATATATCATAGGACTAAGCCACGAGAGTACTATCCGGGGATAGAGGGGCGTCTAAATAAATAGAAAAACCATTTCTTACGGCGATACTAGGAATCTTTCTTAAAAATAAGAAGCTTTTTGTTCGGTAGGGAAGAGCGCCCACCGCCCAATTAAACTTATAACCATATAAATTCAAATGTTCGCGTATTTTAATAAGATTATTACTGTTTAGCCCATGAACAGTAATCAATTACTAGTTCAGATAATTACAATCTTGTTGGTTCAAAAGATGGGTAACCCGATTTAGAGTTTTGACGAAATATATTTCTTTAACACTCATAATCAAATATAATAATGAAAGAGACGCTTGTAAACATTTTTTTTATAGACGGTCCAATTAAAACTTTATAATATGCAATAAATAGTTTGGGAAATAAGTTTTAATAAATAATAATTAAGAAATAAGTTAAAATAAAATATATAATAAAGAAATAAGATAAAATAAAGAAATAAGTTTTAATTAAAGTGATAGTCTTCGCTGAGATCTTTTTGTTTATACGAAACAAAAACGAGTTAAATAACGAGCCACCCGTCTTCTATTTTGCCTTTTATTGTTGTTATGTAAATACTGTAAATATCTAGTGCTTGAACTCAACTTTATGTAATATTTTAGTTAAAGTAAAATAATATTCAACATAATCGAAAAATCACTATTTTTGTACTACTGTCAGGAAGTAAGGAAAAGTACTGCAAACTATACCTGTGACACATCAAATTAAAGGGCTTGTTGTAAGAATCTGAGCAATATTTTTTTATATACATATATTTGGGTTAAACTGTTTTAAAGTAATTTAAGAAATTAGGCGAAATTTGACCATTCCTTATCTCTTGACTGTACAAGGCCTAAAATTTTGAAAAAAAAACTTAAAATAATTTTTACAGAACTCGCTTCACGCGAGTTTAACTCACACTTGACCGGTTTATTTACGTATAGATTACAGGAAAACCTACAAGAAGTACGGAACCCTCTTCACACGAGTTAACTTGCCGGTTTATTATTTATGTCAGATCTGCAACCCCCAACTAGTGGAGCGAGCATTCGCGGCGTACTCGGCGGTGAGTGAAGCCGCCCTGTACCGGCAGCACGACGAGCACGTGGCCGCGCTGCTGCCCGTGCTGGCCAGGATATCTGGAGAGCTGCTCCAAAATGGGTATGTTCCACAGAAATTAATAAGACTATTTCATATAGAATGGAATCTCCTAAGGTCCCGCGCAATATGAGTCCCCGTTCCCCGTCCCCGCACCTCTCCCCCGTTCTCGCCTTGTCTCGGGACGAGAGCGGCACAAGAACGGGGGAGAGGTGCGGAGACGGGGAACGGGGACGTATATTGCGCGTACCTTAGGAGATTCCGTTCTGTATGTAATACTCTTACTGTCTGTGCCTGTGGGACCTCGACCTGTCCCGGCGCTGTCAGTGGAGTTCCCAGATAGAAGATAGGCAGTGGAAGTGGAGTACAGAGAGACTCAACCACACAGATATATTAACGTTTTGTCATCATCATCATCATTTCAGCCGCATGACGTCCACTGCGGGACATAGGCCTCTCCCAAGGTTTTTATAAATGATCGATCTAGAACGACCTGCGTCCAGTGCTTTCCAGCGACCTTGGTCAGATCGTCTGACCACCTTGTGGGTGGGTGTTCAAATGCTTTGCGTGCCAGTACGTGGTCGCCATTCGAGAACCTTTCTGCCTCATCGGCCATCGGTTCATCGCGCTATGTGTTCCGCCCACTGCCACTTCAATAAACTTTATAGCGCTGATATCAATGTTATAATTAGACTTTAAATAATTTTATTAATTTACCTAAACTTGCTGTTTCATTTTGTACTTACCTGAACTTATTGTTTCTTTTTTGTATTCCGTGGCAGTTCAAACGACCAAATGTTTTTTACAATGTAATTTATTCTCAAGTAAGTGACTATCTTGTCTTATTGAGAAATAAAGATCTTTGAACCTAATAATAAGGAGATATTATAATAAGTACTTAAATAAGTATACCTGAGTTCAGGATGAGAGATATGAGTGGAATGAGTCATATAAAAAGGGATGTGTGAATAATTCGAAAATGGAATTTGGGAATAAATTTTCAAATGAAATGAAGTTTTAAAAAGTGGTAAGAACAATGACGGATTATCCTTCAATTCAATTCAATTCAATTCAAAATATCTTTATTATCATAGGATATTTATAATATCTCTTAATAATAGTCACTTTGTTTTGTTTTGCACAAATGTTGACGTCAAATCGTTACTTAAAGCTAAGTTTACGCCGCTTCCTAGGCGCAAGTGCAGAAGAAGCGGCAACAAACTGCACTGCACGTTTTCTCCAAAGACGTCAACTAACAAACTAAAAACTTAAAATTAGTTATATAGATGGACAGAGATTACATTGTTTATAATGTCATAATTAAATTGAATTATAAGAATTACGAAATTTAAAATAATGTCAATTTGTAAATTTAGTATGTACCAATGTACCTAAATTATGACATGTCTAAGTATACAAACCTTTAAGAGGGACCCGCGCCAAGCTCAAGCCAGACCTTTTTGTCTTTAAGATAGTCATCGGTCCTATAATAAGCCTTCTCACAAAGTACTTTCTTTACATAAGCTTTGAATTTTCTGTCTGGCATATCAAGGACCGATTCTGACAATTTATTATAAAAAAGTATACACTTCCCCATAAAAGACTTACTGACTGTATTCAGCCTGTAATACGGGCTAACTAAGTCATTCTTATTACGTAAATTTCTATCTGTAAAATCACTTACTTTATTGAACATGGAAATATTTTTCCTTACATACATTATACTTTCAAATATGAATTGTGATGCAAAAGTAAGTATACCTATTTCCTTGAATAATTCCCTCAGTGAGTCTCTCGATCCTAAACCGTAAATAGCACGAATTGCTCTTTTTTGTAAAAGAAAAATAGTCTGAATGTCCGCTGCACTCCCCCATAGAAGTATCCCGTAAGACATTAGACTGTGAAAGTAACTAAAGTACACTTGTCTAGCAGTTGCTACATCTGTCAATTGTCTTATTCTCCTAACAGCGTAAGCCGCAGAGCTAAGCCTATTAGAAAGTTTAGTTATATGAGCGCCCCATTGAAGTTTCGAATCAATTGTGATTCCTAAAAAGGTAGTACTTTCAACCAGATCGAGTTTCTGACCATTAATTATTATGTCAACACAGGCTTGATTCACATTAGGAAGAGAGAATCGAATGCATTGGGTCTTGTTCGCATTTAACATGAGGTTATTGGCCGAAAACCAATCAGAAATTAAAGATAAGGTGCTGTTCACCGCGCTAGCATCACTGTTATGTCGATCTATTTTAAATATTAGCGAGGTGTCATCAGCAAACAGCACCATGTCAGCCTCTTTCTCAACCATGTAAGGCAAGTCATTGACATAAACTAAGAAAAGGAACGGTCCTAGAATTGAACCTTGGGGTACGCCCATTTTCACATTAGACCCGTATGATTTTACGCCGTTTATATCAACAGTTTGAAGCCTATCAGTTAAGTAAGATTCTATTAATTTAATTGACTTATCATCAAAACCGTATTGACGAAATTTGAGCAAAAGTGTTGGATGATCAACGCAATCAAATGCTTTAGAAAGATCGCAAAATGATCCAATTGCATCATTTCTGTTTTCCCACGCGTCGTAGATATTAGTAATAAGTGCTACTCCTGCATCGGTGGTCGATTTTCCAGCAGTAAAGCCGTATTGTTGGCTATGGAAAAGATTATTGGTCTTAAAGTGAAGTAGCATTTGATTGAGCATTATCTTTTCGAACACCTTACTCAAAACTGGCAGAATAGAGATAGGTCTGTAGTTGCCAGGGTCTGCTTTTTCTCCTTTTTTGAATAAGGGGATTAGTTTACTACATTTCATTAAGTTAGGGAATATGCCTTCATCAATACATTCGTTAAATATAAAAGCTAAATCGGCAGCAATTATGTGTATAATATGACTTACTACGGCTACTGACATGCCCCAGTGATCTTCTGATTTTTTTAAATTTAACTGTTTAAAAGCATCTATTATATCGCTAGGGCTAACATGCTTAAAATTAAATTTAGAATCACAAGGGCTAACATTACTCTTAAGCAAAGCCTCAGCACGCTGGGCGCTAGAACTCACATTAGAAGTGAGTTCCAAAGGAATGTTAGCAAAATAATCATCAAATATATTTACTATTTCTTCAGTTTTTGAAGTATTTTTACCATTACATTTGATTCGGCAAATATTTTCTTTGGTTTTATTTTTACCTGTTTCCTTATTTATGACACTCCATGTTTCTTTAATTTTATTAGGAGCATTATTTATTTTTTTGCTAATACTATTCGACTTGGCTCGTCTACAAACTTTTTTAAATATTTTAGAATAATTTCTAACATATTCTATAAAAGAAGGATTAAAGTTATATTGTTTTTGGGCCTGGCCTTAAGGCCGTACCTGAATTTTCCGGGGTCCAGTGCTGCCCCCATTTAAAATAAATCGTTTTAAAGAAAACAGAGACATCATTTAAAATGTTTGCTAAACCAAGTCCCAGATAACCCTTCAAACTATTTTTTGAACTACTGTTTACAGTTTTTAATGAGAACGTTAAGCTTTACTACGCACATTTGCCAAAAGTGGCAGTTTTTCGCAAATGTGCGTAGTAAAGCTTAACGTTCTCACTTTAATCTGTAAACAGTTGTTCATAAAATACTTTGAAATGTTATCTAGGACTTGGTGATAACAAAATTTTAAATGATGTCTCCGTTTTCTTGAAATGATTTATTTTAAATGGGGGCAGCACTGGACCCCGGAAAATTTAGGTACGGCCTTAAAGCAGACTAGGCACGTGCCAAGGGGCGCGCGGAATATTTAAATGCTAGTTTAAAACTACCAGCCATGCAAAGTGACAAATAAAAACCACTACCTACCATACATGTTGTAACGCTAACTATAGTCATCAATGTTTACTATTAGCAGTATTACTTAGTTACATACAATTTATAACATGGCCAGTACAGGGGCGCCCATAAGGTGCTTGCCTAGGGCGCTTTCGACATTTCATCCACCTCTGGGACAGGATGAGATCAAGAAATGAGGAATGAAAACAAGATGCAGCATGCGGGTGCAACAAAAAGAAGCGTGTTATAAGTTTCACGTGCCTGTGTGTAGCATCGTAGCTCCTTAACGAATAGATTGATTATGATGCGATTCGAGATGGTGCTTATCTACAGTTTTGTCAGTTGTAACTTTAAATGTAAATTTTATTTCTCGTTAAACGTTTCTTTAATTAAAGTTTGGTATGATGAATGAAAAAATATTTTTGGCCCATCGGTTAGATTATTAAAAAATATTGTACACGTATTTTTTTCTCTGAGAAACAATAAATGACGAAGATACAGCGCATTCAAATTTCGCATGACGTCACGCTTTCGTACGATTTTCACATATCAATCGGTGACGTCACAAGCCCCCACTCTGAAACTTAGGTACTCTGTTTATTTGTGAATTTTTACTTTTTTTAATAAACTTAAAAATATGGCTACAGTATTTTTGGATCATCTAACTAACAGACTAATTAGAATAATACTTTTCTGACCCAGTCATCATCCCTATTGCATGGGGTACCCTTGCTTGGGCCCTCTGGGCAGTTGCCCAATTTGCCTAAAAGATTAGTCTATACATTCCGATATGGAGTAAAAGCAATGTATTTGTGCGAACAGTTTTACAACCGGCTCTCACCTGACGTCAATTCATTAGGAATGCAGTAGTTGCACGAGGTGACTAAGGTATACTATGTTCTTTTGAAGGCGGGACCCGCGTCCCTGCTACAACCTGCTGGAGCGCTGCTTCGCGCTGGAGTCCCCAGCGCTGCGCAGCGCGGCGCCGCTCTGCCTGAGCCTGCTGGCGCACAACCTGCCGCGGAGCGCCGCGCTGCATCTACATGAGTTGTTCAATCTTGGTGAGACAAAGTCAAACTGTAAAGTCAAAATCATTTAATTACCTTTGTTTTTTTTTTAAACTTTTTTACGGCCCTGCAGCCTAAACTGCTTGGTGGGTTTTAACTTGAATGGCTTTGTTACATTCATTTTAATCCGCTAGACGACAACAAGTTAAATCAGACACTTTTTCCTGAACGTCAAAACAAACATTTTCTTTGGGATTTGTATGAAAAACAAAACCATGACGTCATAATTTTTTCGAGTCAAATAGCGCTCTTTATATCAGTTTTTGTGCATTAATAAATCTAAAATCTTGTTGAAGATGGATATGATCAATTACACGTGTCACTATTTTGTGATGTTTTGTACTCAAACGACATCCTTAGGAAGAGATGGAGTGGTTTGTTTGTAATCTCTTTACTGCACAAAAAACAATAAATAAAAATAAAAAAACAGGCTTATAAATTATTAGAATTTGCACAAAGGCGGGCTTATAGCAGGCCTGTGACACTCCCCGTTTAAGTATCGAAAATGTACCTACATTATTACTATGCGCGAAGGCGGCCCCTCCGGGTGTTAAATTCAGATATACGAATCGTTTGTCCAGAGTAATAAGAATGAAATTGGCGTGCAATGAATGTCTAGGTATCTATACGAAAAGGTGCTGAAAAGTTCTGACGTGAGCTAAATTAAACCATATCGCTAGCCACATTGAGTAGATATTTCTTTGAATTTCTTTGCTGATTGAGACTTCTGTACGTTAGTATTATTTATTCTGTGGTCAGACACGGCACGGCTTTACTTTTTTTAATAGAAAATCTATTGTATTATTTCAGCACTCAACATAATAAGCAAATACGAGTGCTCCAACATATCTCTGAACATGTTCGCGACACTCTCGCTGCAATGGCTCCAACTACCATCCTACTTAACCTCATCCGCCTTGAAAGTAGCCTCAAAGATACTAGACACTTACCAATCAAACAATAAAGACGACAATCGCTTGCACATGCCGAACATGAAAGCTAACAAAGTCTTCCAGAATTTACTATACACGGATAGTAAATTATCCGTGACATTCAAGTTGTTAGAGACTTGGGAAAGAGTGAGAGATAACCCGGATAAATTGAAATGTTGGTTTGATGGTTTAGAAACAGTCGATGACGCGTTGAAATTTGAGTTGTTGCCGTTTTTGCTTGGCGTTTCGATGGAGAGAAGGAATGAAGATTGGTTTGAAGATATCGTGGTCCGGGCGTTGAAGATGGTTATAGGATTGGTGGATAAGATGAAGGAGGTTTCTGTGATGCTATTGCCGGTGTTGGTTTATAAGATCGGGAATGATCGATCGCCGAAGGTGAAGTTGGAGTGTTTAAGGGCCCTGCCGTTGATGGCGAAGACTAAGGTAAATAAAGTAAGACGACTTCCGTGGCGTAATGGTTAACTGGCTAGTCCGCCACTCCGGAGGTTCTGGGTTCGATCCTCAGCCAGGGCAAGTTGGGAAATGGCCTTTTTCAAATTGTCCTGGGTCTTGGGTGTTTATCTATACACGCAAATTTTTTATTGATTTTGGAAAAAAATGTTACAGTAAATAAATTCTTCTACCCATATAAGTAATCCTTTGTGTACGACATAAGATAAAAAAGTTGCGAAAATAATTTGCCACGTAGTTACGCCCGTCATATCAAAACTGCCGCGTGACCCCGATGAACTCGAATACGAATACGTAGCTACTCGCGCGGCGAATGATGGACTTTGTTAGGCTCCAAAACCAATGAAAAATCACCGTGTATACACCCAAGGCAATTTGAAAAAGGCCATTTTCCAATATGCCCCGGCTGGGATCAAACCCAGAGTGGTTTTACGAATGTATTGTATTAAGCTTCACTTAAAATGTAGTGTTTGTTTTATTTCAATCAGATCATAACTAAAAAAGTTACTTATATCAATTAAAAAATGCACATCAAACATTTTTTTCATAAAAATGCTATAAAGTCCATGCGGACGAAGTCGCAGCCTACAGCTAGTGTTGACACTTTTCCCTAAATTTTACATACAATTGGGATTGCTGCTATTACTTTTCATAAGTTGTGTTTTCCTTTAGGAAAACGTACCTTCTATTGTGGCGATACTGAACTCACTGAAAGCCGGCAAAGGAGCGCCGGTTTCGTTTCTCATCGCGCTGTACACCAGTTTAGCTGAGACCCAGGTGAGGGCACCACGAGTAGCCATACTATGTGACCTATAATTTTACAATATTTTACTCCCCTCCCTTTCGGTGACCATCCGTAGTAAATGCCAAGCAAGACCCCCCCCTCCCACTGCATTTTTCAAGAAGTAATTAAATAAGAGAAAATAATTATTTGTCTTTATACAAAGACAATGTTAAAAATAAAAATATGGTTTCTAATTAGGCGCTTGACGCGTGACGCTAAGACTGCGTGTAAGTAACCTATCATATCCAAGTGGTTTTTTTATCAATAATGTTTTTGAGCAAAGGTCTAGAAGACAACGTGTATATGTGCGCCTGAGTTTAAAAAACGATGAATGCCGCTACGCGCTATAATTTGAGCATAGGTCACAAATAGTTAGAAAAATCCAAAAGTGCACGCCTCATAATCTCATTTTTCACAATTAAATTGATTTTGATTGTTTTATTGCTAACTTAAAACGAAGAAAAGTATGTGTCGGCTTTAACGCACGACTGGAGATTATTTTTAACTTCCCGCTGAGAAAGATCGGGCACTGTGAAGGAGGACCCATTGCAAACCTCTTTGCCTACACCCCGACGATCTACGCGTGCGCGAAGAGCAGCTCAAGTTCTGTCACCCTGATTTGTTTTTGACAGTAAGATTTTGGTTTGTAACAAAACGGCGAGCTCACGCGCGACGATTTGAAATTTTTTGCTGCTCGCTATAACTAAACTACATTGAATTATACCGTGATCTTTGAAAGGACTTAGTTTTGGATAATACTGAAGCGTATAAAAAAATGGACTTGATCAGATAAGTTTTTCGGGAGTTATCGTGACCACGCCAGTTTCCATACATACAGAACGGACGTCCACAAAATGATTTTATTAAACATTGTTTTTATTTATTTAAAAGGCAAAATGTCTTTTAAAAAGGTCATAAGTGTTGAAACTAGTGTTTTTCCTTGACATTTATGTGTAAATATTATTGTACAAGTGCGATAGAAAATAAATAGAGACACATTTAGTTAAAAAAATCACTTGTTTTTTGTAAGGCGAGAGTAGAGCACTACCTCATGCGCTTCGCTTATGAGGCGTGCAATACGGGAGATTTCCTTTAATAAATTACTTGTTATAAAAAAATACTCAGACCTTCTGCAAGCAGTCAGTTTAATCGGACCGGAGAAATATCCCGGCCGCCAATAATAAAAAGTCGTAAATAAAAATTATATTTTTCTTTTCGACTTTTTTTTAAAAGGTAGATTCTTTGCCGCGCACTGTATAAAGCCACAGCTAACACATCCACCATCATCCTCGGTCCTTATTTTATTTTATTATTATTTTGATATCTTACAAGCACTAACTACACTACATGTTACATAATATAGTGTGGTTCATAGCTTCGGTGTATGATCTATTATCGTAATGTGTCCAGGTGCGCTGTTTCCCGTACTTGCAAGAGTTGCTGGTGGACCCTGGTAGCGGCAGACCAGAGGAACTCAAGTGGGAGATTGAACTGGCGCGCGCGGTCGCTGTGGACAGGATCTGTGACATCAGGTAGGTTGAGTACCACTGGACTAGCCGCGATGCAAAAAGTGAGCGTTATAAGTTTGGCGTTTGTAACTCCCAAACACTGAGCGGATTTGATTAACTTTTTCTTTTCTACTTTGTACTTTCCTCGGCATCTTTGGGCATCCAGAAAGCGCACTTTGGGCTTCTCTGACAAGTATAATATTGTCGTGAACGAAATAGACGCAGAAATTTCGCGAGCTGGAGTCCTGAGATATTCGTTAGCATGGTGTAAGCGAAACTAGGCCTTATGGTATAGGTCACAAAGTCTAGAGTTGTCTGTCACATTGATTCATTGGTATTTTCCAGATCTCGAAACACATTCGTCAACTGTGGGGAATTATAATAGTAGTAAAAGTGTAGATGTCGTAGCAATTTGGACAAGCCAGCTAATTAAACGCCTAGGCCGTTCATTAAATGCTGGCATACAATTAAATAGCTGTCGACTAGCGAAGTCATTAAGCGCAACGTTTAACCAGATGGCATAACATCGTATAGTCAATTAATAAAACTGGATGTTGATGAATTTGAGATGTTTGGTTAGGGTGACCATGAGTTCACTTATGCACGACTCTTTTTTACTAATACCTACCATAGTAAAATTAAGTAGTAAAATTGTTGGGCACCTCCATTTAAGAATACCACAATTTTCCCTTAAAATTTCACACAAGAACGAAAAATTACATTTAACGTTTGCCCAGTTGACGCCATATTTTTTTTCGTGGCTACTAGCGCCGCAGTGGAAAAAAACTGAACTTAACTTAACTTTTGAATCACTTAGCTCAATCTAGTGAGTCATCTTTAAAGAGCTGACTTTCAATACGCCAAGTTGTTAATGTTCAATGATTCTAGTTCAATTAACTATCGGCCTAGGCATCCAACTGGATGTCGGCGTTTAATGAACGGCCTAGGCATCTATTTAAAGTCCGTTCTATACCTACGAGCTACTAAAGCAGTCACTTCGAACTGAAGGCAACCTACTCGTACCTAAATGTGATAAGTTAAAGAACCTGCGGCTTGTCGAGATACCTGGACCTCTGTTGCTACGCGACTTGGACCTTAGACATTTAGGAGGCTATCTTTGTCAACCTTGGGTTCCGTAGTGATTAAAATACTTTCATACGAAGTTTGGCGTTTTTCTCCAAATTCGAACACCAGTTCCGTAATTGTGTGTTTGCTTCACATAAGACGTTTTATTTCTTCCAGGCCATCTAGCCACGGCCTGGAGCTGGTGCCGACCATCTCCTCGATCCTCAACCGCTGCACGGACCGGGCGGGCGCGGTCGCCAGCGGGCTCGCGCTGTCAGCGCTGGCAAGGCTGTGGCGGAACAACTGCGTCGCTCCGCCGGGGACGTGGAGAGCTTTGGAACCTAAGCTGGGGAAGGACAACAGGCCGGCCTTGCAGATCAGGTATGTAACATTAGTCTCTCTTTATCTCTCTATCTTTTTCTTTCTCTCTGTCTAATGGATTAATTTTTATTTTTAACATTTTTTGGAATCTAAACCTAGGGATTACAGTCTCTCTCTCTCTCTCTTTGCGTCGCTCCACCCGGAATGTTGTGAGCTTTGGAGCCCAAACTTACGAAGGATAAGAGGTCTGCTTTCAATCAGATAGCAAAAATGCGAATCATTTTAGCAATCCATCACTATTTTCTTCCCTTTTTTCATCTTCTCTGCCCTCACCATGCTAAAAAGTGACCTTTGAGTCTTTCAGGCCTGGACTCTGTCTGCTTAGAGCCGCAAGACCCAAAATGCTCTGTCTACTCTATTAGGGATAAAGATGTGATAGTGCCCACTGTACAAGTACATGTGTTTTCGTTTTGCAGTTTATGTCGCCTGCTATCCGAAATCCCCGCTCTCCGGGTCTCGACGCCAGAGTTCGACAAACTCATAAGCGACGTATCTCGAAAATTGTGGATGTATATATCAGATTCAAACGTCCCTGAAGTAGTTGAAGCGGCTTGCGATGCGCTTGCTCAGTATAAGATAACAGATTATAAGTTGAAGGATATACCCGAGGTAAGTTGGATTTAAATAAAAAACCCTTACGATCCTGGTCACGGCACCAGAGTTCCATAAATATCTCTTATCTATCTCTTCAATAGAATCTAGCAAACTTGGAACTAGGCCAACATCAATGTTTAAGTAACGATAATTAAGTACTGTATGTAACGTAACGTTCCCTAACGTGTCTGTCAGGTGTACCGTCGCTCGGTCAAGTTGCCGGCGTCGTTCTGCAAGACGCCCGTTGATGCGGCCAGGAAGCCAGAAGATGTGCTCGATTATGTGCCGTGTAAGTTTGTTTAACAACCTATTAAATAGGTGCCCAAAATAAAAAAGGGCGATTTTCCATAATTAATTTATTGGTATGTAAAGTTTAACACTTAACATACAAATTACAAATAAGTTAGGTAGACCTCGCTATCTTCTCCTTCGTCTAAGCGTGTTCCCGGTTGCATCCAAAGTTGTGCTGCATTGGAGCCCGGGATACGCTTTCCAGCTTTTTCTTCTCCGAATATAACATGCATGTCAATGGTCACCCAAGGATGCCAAATACCCTGCAAAATGGAGAAGAAATACTCGGAACAGTTTAAATGATTTGGCTATAGTTTTACGACCGGCCGCCTGCCTGACGTCAACCCTCTTAGGGCATGTATTTGTCGAAAAGTTTTACAACCGGCCGCCGCCCTTAACTTAACCCTTTTTGGGAATGCAATTATGGCAAGAGATGTTTGTGCTTAGTCCTTTAGTCACCTCTTACGACATCCACAGGAAGAGATGGAGTGGTCTTACCCGGCACCACTCGGGTAGGAAGACCTCGCTATACTGCGGAAAAAATCGGAACTAAATTTAACATGGGTCCACACTAGTTCCAAACTTCTACGGTAAGTAATTTGACAAAATATTTTTGAAGTGAAAACTACAGGCGCATTGGGCATTTTTTGAAATGGGAAAAACCACTGTACACGTGACACTGTTACCGTAACCGACACCACCTTGTTTAAGTTTTCACTTCTTTCAGCACTCCCGGGGTGCCACAGTTTTTTTTAATCAAAATTAGCAACAGCATTTGCTTCAAACTTCAGTTTCATAATACATTTCAGGTGAAGTCTGGCCAGAAGTGTACAAGTATACCAACCAAGCAGCCTTGAATGGCGTCCAGCGGTTGTGCACCAAGCTCGTAGAGCGAGAGATCAAGGGCTACCGCAGCGGGGTGTACCAGCACGACGCGCGCGGCGAGCCGCCCGGCGCGGGCTACCTGCCGCCCGCCAGCGTCGCGCGGGGGCTGCTGGACTGTTTCAGAAAGCAGGTGATGACGACCTCCGTGGCGTAATGGTTAGCACGATAGACCGCTAATCTGGAGGTTCTGGGTTCGATCCCCAGCCAGGGCAAGTTGGAAAATGGCCTTTTCAAATTGTCCTGGGTCTTGGGTGTTTATCTATATATGTTTTTATCATAAAATATAGTATCGTTAAGTTAGGATTCCATAACACAAGTTTAGAACTTACTTTGGGGCTAGCATAATCAGTGATATTAGTCCAAAAAAAAAAAAAAGGTATTTTGGAAATTTTAATATCTCAATATAGGATAGGGTAGGAAGCATCCCATACATCGTGTTAATTAAAGAACGCAAAACATCTCAGATGGTACCTCAGCCCATGAAACTGAACAACTTTTGTTTAAGGTGAAGAGGTAAGCAAATGGCCTTGAAGTGTGAAATAAATTGTTAACTCGTAAATATGGTGATAATTTCCATTTTGCTCTTCGTCATGCACTAGATATCCTTTTAAATTATTTAATGTACTGCCGTTGAAACTATTATTGGTGATCCGTCTAGCTTTAAAACTTGCCGTGGCCACTTTTGGCGGAGGCGAGTTTTAAAGCTAGACGGACTAATGTAAATACTTTCAACGGTGGTTCATAAAATAATTTAAAGGGCTATCTAGTGCATGACGAAGAGCAATATGGAAATATGTATATATATATATATACATATTTCCATATATATATATATATATATCACCATATTTACAAGTTAACAATTTATTTCACACTTCAAGGCCATTTGCTTAACCCTTCACCTTAACAACATGCACGAAATCAAAAAAAAAACGGATTTTTATACAAATTGAATCGATCAGCTGATCAGTTTGTATGAAAATTCAAATTGTTTTTTTATTTTCGCGAAAGTTGTTGAACAAAAGTTGTTCAGTTACATGGGCTGAGGTACCATCTGAGAGGTTTTGCGTTCTATAACACGATGAAAAGCGTACAACGAATGGTAAGATCCATAAGCCGGATACAATAAATTCTTCTTCTTATTTAAGAGCTTAGTGGCTCTTGTCGGCTCTTACAATAAATTCATCTATCGATTATCATTTCAGCGTTTTAGATTTTTGCACGCCTCATAAGCGGAGCGTTGAGGTAGTGCTCTACTCTCGACATGTCAAAAAACCCAGTCTTTCGAAACTCAAAGGACTTTTTTTTTTAAGGCGAAGAGATAGGCAAATGACCTCGCTTGTTTTCACTCACATATGCACAACCTAATACGCACACTGAGTGTGCACACATAGAAACATGGCCAGCGCCATCTATCAAAAAACCGGAATTACATACAATGGACGGCAAGCAGATATCACTTTTCAAAAAGTTTTTTGCGCGTCGTTAGTTGTTACACACAGACTTATTCACGTTATAGATTCGCCCAAAATATTTTACAGAGATTATAAGATTGACTATTTTAGTCTATTTTTACGAGAATTTAATACACATGTATATACCAATGTTTTGACGTAAAAACATTATTTGCTATTAAATTCAAACAACTTATTTGTTGCCAGAAATATATTGCTTTAAACAAAAAAATCCGGAACAATGAAATTCTAATTCTAATAGTAGGTACCTACTCCAAACAAACAATTTTTAGGGATCCGTAGCCAAATGGCAAAAAACGGAACCCTTATGGATTCGTCATGTCTGTCTGTCTGTCTGTCTGTCCGTCCGTATGTCACAGCCACTTTTTTCCAAAACTATAAGATCTATACTGTTGAAACTTGATAAGTAGATGTATTCTGTAAACCGCATTAAGATTTTTACACAAAAATAGAAAAAAAAACAATAAATTTTGGGGGGAACCCATACTTAGAACTGAAACTCAAAAATTTTTTTTTTATCAAACCCTTACGTGTGGAGTATCTATGGATAGCTCTTCAAAATTGATATTGAGGTTTCTAATATCATTTTTTTCTAAACTGAATAGTTTGCGCGAGAGACACTTCCAAAGTGGTAAAATGTGTGTGTATCCCCCCCGCCCCTGTAACTTCTAAAATAAAAGAATGATAAAACTAAAAAAATATATGATGTACATAACGTTTGGAAGTTTGCATAAACTTCCACCAAAAATTGGTTTGAACGAGATCTGGTAAGTAGTTTTTTTTTATACGTCATAAATCGTAAACCGCAAATAACTTAAAAAAAATACACTATCATTAAAACATCGATCAAAGTTACAACGAACTACATGAACTTTTATATTATGTTACTTGCTGCTACGGAACCTTCATGGGCGAGTCTGACTTTCACTTGGCCGTTTTTTTTCGTGTTCCAACGGACCAAAAAACTATAAAAAAGTGGATCATTGTTATGAAGAGAGATCCACTAGCAAGCAAGAGTAGGTACTTTTTACTGTTGCGAAGATCATTTTGACATATTATAGTACTTATTTAGTATGAATTAAGTATGTACCTACCTACCTAAACGATCAATAGAAATAGGTTATATTATAGGTACCTATCTATCTCTTTTTCTCATTATTGCTAGATTTATCTAATTCAACCTGGTACAGCCTTTTAATAACCCATCGGCCATTGCTTAAAATCTAAAAGTAAACGTTTGGGTTATCTGAACGCCTATCTACCTACGTAGGTACATGCATAGTTCAGGAGACAACTGTATTTTAACCTGCAATAAATGTTACGATTAACAAATTTTTAGGGTTCCGTACCCATAAATATATAAAATACTGATTTATGGATAGTCCTTTTTCAAATCCATCTTTCAATTTGTTACTTATTATTACAGTTACCGAAACAATGCAAAAAACCAACAGTGTTGACCACTAACCACGATATTTGCGGGCGGACGGCGCGCGGCGGTGGCGTGCCGTATGGTCCGGAGTGACGTCATCACTACTTGGCTGGCAGACGCGTGTTTTTAAATCGGGTCCAATAAAATATTGAATATCTTCTGCATTTATGAACGGATTTCAAAAATTCAAAAAGTACCGTACTAAAAAAATCATGATGCATGCGAAACACTAGTCAAAATCTGTTTTCTGTTAATTTATTGATTCTCATTGATAAAGATATAAAATGCTGAAAAAATCTGACCACGAAAGTCACACCAGTAAAAAAAACAACCATTTCTGTTACTTTTCGCTACAATTAAATAGTCTTGTGCATTAAATATCAATCAATTAAGACCAGTACATGCTTTGCACAAGCGTTGAGTATTTACATGTTGCAAAAGTACTCACTTTGTTTCATTTTACATCAACTATCTTTATAAAAATACAATAGGGATGACCCCTATTGTATTTTTATAAATAATTAATACAGGGTATGTTGATAGTTGATGTTAAATGAAACACAGTAAATACTTTTCGAAACAATTTTTCAAAATAGAAATTAAAACATAATTCAACTTTTCTCTTACTATCTAAAGAATTTGTACGAAACAAAATAGATAAAAAATGGTTTCACATAAACATTATTATCTTATACGACGTATAAGGCTTTCTATGATGGTAATAATTTTACAATTCATTTAAAAACCTTTATTGTACATCAGCGATAGTTACACATAATAAAATAATTGATATTACAAATGGTGGACTTATCCCAGAAGGGATCTCTTCCAGTCAACCAGTAGGTAGGGCAGAGGATAGTTACAAATTTAGTAGAAAGGCAGAAGTACGTACAGAGCAATGAAAAAAAAAACAAGTATAATGATAAAGCTTAAACGCTACAAATACACTACATACATACCTAATGAATATGCTACATATAATATATAAATAAATATTTTATATTACTCAAGTCTAGATTTAAAGGAGCCTAATAATTGAGACATTTTATCTCCACTGGTAAAGCGTTCCATAAACGCGCAGCGAGCACAGCGAAGGACTTCGCGTAGGTCTGTGAGGAATGTGATCTGGGATCTGTAGAAGTGGTTCACTACGAACGACGACGGCTATCAAAAACTTTAAAGGAGAATTTTTCATGAAGATATACGTGTGAGCGAGGATTAAATAGAATGTTAAAGAGAAAGAAAAGAACGTGAGTGTGACGGTGTTGTCTGATAGATAAGCCGAGAGGCTATTGTACTCATACAAATTAACTTTAGTATTTACATAACATTAAATCTGTAAATTTCCATAATTGAACCAAAGTTAAAAATGTAAGTAGTAAAGAGGTAAAATGTAAGTAGTATAGGGTAAATAAAACTAGACAAGTTTACTCCTCTTTACTTTGTATATGGATATATCATATAGGCTTAACTTTTCCTATGAAATTAGGAAAGGTTTTAGATCTTACAATGCTTCATATTTTATCTCCAACACATACCAATACTTATCAACACATACCAATAACTACTAATACATACCAACACACACCGATCTCAAATTTTAAATGATATCTCCGTTTACTTTGAAATGATTTATTTTAAATGGGGGCAGCACTGGACCCCCAAAAAATTAGTTACGGCCTTCAGAAATTTTGAAAAACTTGGATACATATACACGTGTATTTAATATACACGTGTATTTTTTTCCATGGATATCATCATTATGCCGAGGGAACAGATGAACACGTACCATACATGCATAGCGGCGAAACACATGCATGAACCTCTTTTTTCGTTCGACGTTGTCGGGTAAAAACAAAACGAATTTAATTATTTGGATTATTTGTTGTAACAACTTCAGTAGGTATAATTTAAACAATGACGTCTCTGAATCGATATAACTCTATACATTCACGCAATGTAGGTACTGAGTCAAATCCTTTGGTTGTGTGCCGCGCGGTTAAAATCATAGAAAATCTAAAACATTGCAATTCAGATGAATGCATATCAGATTACTACTTACAAAATGAACATGAGTACCTACCTATTATACTTATTCTATTTGTTCAACTTTCCAGTGTGGTCCAGTCCTATTCCAACCCGGAACGGGTTAGAATAGGACTACTCCATGTCTCTTCCGTGGATGTCGTAAGAGGCAACTAAAGGACATCTCGTGCTACAATTGTATTCCTAAGCAGGGTTAACGTCGAGCAGCGGCCGGTTGTAAAACTTTTGGAACAAATACATTCTCAAAGAGGTTTGACGTCAGGCGGCCGCCCGGCCGGTCGTAAAACTAAAGTCAAATAATTTAAACTGTTCCGCCTATTTCTTCTCTTAACAGTGCCGGTTTTAGCTCTACCAGCGGCCCGGGCGAGTCCCCCTCCCCTCCCCCCTCAAACTGCAATTTAGACTCTGAGTTAGGCTTCAATCTTATAGGATTTATTTCTGCCGACGGGGGGGAGGGGTGCAAGTACGATATAGAATTCTTAAAATTTGCCACTCCATTGTGAACGAAGGGAGGAAGGGCCCACCCCCTTACTCCCTTCGTTTACAATATGCATACAAATAAGAGTTTAGGAGTTGCCGCCATTAACCAGCCGCTATTTATATATTTATTATTACCCCCCTTGCCCAAAAACGCCCCCTGTCACCCCTTTGTATCTGGTGCCCTGGGCGGTCGCCCAACCGCGCCCTACCCTAACGCCGCTACTGCAAGTTAAGCAACCCCGGGTGTGGTCCGTACTTGGATGGGTGACCACAAGTGATACAAAAATTTCTCGAGCTCCTCCGTGCTTCGGAAAGCACCTAAAAGCCGTTGGTCTCGGTTGTCATTGTATGGCAGTCGTCAAGCTATGTCTGATGCCTTAAGGCAGCTTGAAACATCTGACACCAGTGTTGGCCACTTACATACACGAAAAATAAACATTACCCATTTTTTTAAAATCAAATATACAACAGCTCGAAATTATCACATTGTGACTTTTTCCATCAAATATATCACAATACTCGTAGGTTAGGTAGCGAAACGTGCACGAGCTGGCAACAACGCCGCGTTTACAAACGCTGCACAGATCGGCAACGCCGCGCCGCCGAATGCTTTTGCGCCTGATAGTTTTTGCAAGCAAATATAGTTTTGACGTTTTCATGTTTTCAGTAGGCGTAAATTCTTTTTTCTAAATTATTCAATTGTTTGATTACTTTTTCCAACTATTGGAATGTTGAATAATAGACACAAACTAAAGTCACAAATATATCCAGTATAGGTTTAAAATGGATTTGTAATAATGATAAAAAATTTGCCCAAAAAATAACAGATCGACGCTTTTCAAATTATTTCTGGATGTGAATAGAAACTAAAAGCAAGCATTTTCAATCGTAAAGCAACACTTTAGGATATCCTATACAGTATATAAATATTTCAAAACTTCACGTTCTATATTTAAGCCAAAATATTTGCCCAAAATCACTTCGATTACACTGTTTCTCTTATGTCTTCACCTTAATATAACACTTACAGGATAATATGAGTGCACTAATATGAAGTTAAATAATCTGTCTAGCACATATGGTACATTTTATAAACAATTAATTTGTTTAATATAATAAATAATAACATTAAAACTAATCATTCTTGGACGTCCGTGAGTCTGTGTTTATGTGACCATGTATGTGGCAGAGAAATTGGTCGAAAAATTCATCTTACCGGAATACTTTTGTTTTTAATATATAAAGTATTACACTGTGCTGATTCCTAGTTAATATTAGCGTTCTAAGTACTGTCGTTTAATTATAATTTATAAAAAATCAATTTAATTGTGAAAAATTAGATTATGAGGCGTGCACTTTTGGATTTTCCAAATTATTTTCATTTACTGAGTGTTTATTAAAAAATATAATAAAAGGAAATGGCTCTTTTTTACAGTTTATAATATTAAGCATCTGCTTACTGTTTATACATTAATTCTCCTATATTATTCAACACAATCTTGAGCATATTTTTGTAGATGAATTCAGTACTTGACTATACATAAATAAGTTGTAACCCTTAAAAAACTGGTGGTAGTAGCAGATGACCAATTACCTAAGCACCACGCTACACTGGCGCCTAACATGGGGTGTGTTACATTGATATTGGAATTGAAAATTTTGCAGCTCTTGTCAAAGCCTGCCGGGGAAAGGCCCTAAGATTTACAATCTCATCCTAAGATTCCAACAGCTAATTTATAATTTATTCATCTCTCTCTTCATTTCAGACGACATCTCCATCCTACGAGTTCCCAGACACCGTTCTCCTCTCCATACTCAGCACCCTCACAGCAGAGTACCCGCGACCTCTCCCCCCAGTGGACATGTGTTTCCTCCACGAGGCCATACATCGCGGCTCTGCTTGGAAGGAGGGCTGTCTCGCGCTGGCAGCGAGGCAGGCTCCAGCATCGGCCTCGGCGAGGAGACTGTTGGAAAATTACCTGCAAGACATCGACCCTGGAGTCACTGAGGTAAGGTGCTTCTACAGGATGCCGTACACCGCGGCTCTGTATGGAATGAGTTGCTAAGGTAAGTTGGTCTCTCCATAAGGCGATACACCGCGGCTCGACTTGTAAGACGAGGCAGGCTCCAGCCTCGGCCTTGGCGAGGAGACTGTTGAAGAACTATCTCCAAGACATCGATCCAGGGGTCACTGAGGTATGGTCTCTACGAGGCAGCAAAGCTTCTCACTTAGAGAAAACCAAAAGCACAGGCCGGAAACTCCTAAGGTACGCGCAATATGCGTCACCCAGGCGTCCCCGTTCCCCGTCCCCGCACCTCTCCCCCGTTTTCGCCTCGATTTCTCACGTTGGCCGTCAAGAACCGGGGGAGAGGTGCGGGTGCGGGGAACGGGGACGTATATTGCGCGTACCTTAGAAGAGTCCCTTCTGTTTACTCTTACTGTATTCTGTGCCAAAAGACTAAACTTATACACTTCAACAGCCTATAACAGTACAAAGCAGGGCTTGGAATACCGTTAAAAATCTGGTAACGTTAATTCTGTCAAACGGCGGTAACGTTATCAGCAAAGGTAACGTTGTGCTGGGTAACGGTATTTTTCCCACTATTTACCAATAATCAGATAACGTTACCAATGATATTAACGGTGAAAGGTATAGTTAATACTCTATTTCATTTCGATATTTGACAATAAATTGATGAGAGTTTGTCTAGTAGGCCACTAGAGCTATTTATATAATATTGAGTATTAAAAAAAAGTATCGTTACTTATATCGTTAATTGATAACGTTATAAACTGTATTATCGATACCCCTTATAACGTTACCACTAAAATAACGTTATTTAACGTTACTTTTAGTGTGAATTTGGTATCGTTAACAAGCCCTGGTACAAAGTCAAAGACTAGACGAGCATAGTGATCTTCTATTCTTCAACTGTCTTATCTTCCACTTCTTCTTCATCTTAGCGCGTTTTCGGTTGCGTCCTCACCTTCAGCTGTGCTGCTTCGGAGCCCAGGGTACGCTTTCCCGCTTCTTCAAAAATATGTAATATATTATATACTAGCAGTCCACCCCGGCTTCGCCCGTGGTACACACATAGCCTATGTCACTCGGGGATAGTGTAGCTTTCCAACGGCGAAAGAATTTTTTAAATCGGCCCAGTACTTTTTGAGCCTATTCATTACAAACATACAAACATACAAAAATAGGTACAAATCTTTCCTCTTTATACAGATACAGATACACTATCACGTCTTTATCCCTAACGGGTAGACAGAGCCAAGGGCGGTAAAGCCCAGGCCACTTTTAGCGTAATGGTGGGCATGAAGGTGTAAAGGGAAATCATAATAGTGATGGGTTGCTAACCGCATCGCCTATTCATATGATTCAGATTCTCGCCCATTCCCTCAATCGGCTTTTACGATCTGCACGGGAAGAGAAGCAGCTGGTACATTCTAGGTTTTTTCTTTTATCCCAGACCAGCAAAGAAAGAAACGTTTCTTCTTCTTCCTCTTTATAATATTAGTTAAGTTATATATGTACATGTCAATGGTCACCCAAGGATATCGAAGACCATGCGAAATCGAGAAGAAATAGCCGGAACAGTTAAAACGATTTGGCTTTAGTTTACGACCGGCCGCCTGACTAACGTCAATCCTCTTTGGAAATGCATTTGTGCGCAAAGTTTGACAACTGGCCGCCGCCCGACGTCCATTCGTCTTGAGAATGCATTTGTACCACGACATGAGCTTAGTCCTTACGTCGAAGAGATGGAGTAGTCCTCTTAGGCCAGAAAGGAGTATTTTTTAAGTTTGTCCCCTTGGATGTATAATTATGATTTTTTGTGAAACACAATTCACACTGGGGGTGTACACAGTAACCCCCCCCCCCCCATCCACCCCCCTAGCTACGATAATGACCATATGACATATTCATAGCATTTGTATTCTCTTTCCCAGCAATCGGACACGCTGCTGGTGTTCGCGCTGCTGCCCGCGCTGTGCCGCGGCACGCCGCCCACCGCGCTGCGCGCGCCCCTCGAGCGCTGCCTCGCTGAGTCTTACTCCGTCATATCGAGGACTAAACGAGGTATTCGTAAAAAAATATTGTAGTTTTATACACAAGAAGACTAAAACTTGTAGAAAACTTTAAAACACTCTTACTCACACACAAGTGCTTTTTCAGTGTTTGAACCATTCTGGACCGTGTATGGAACGCCCGGGACCATGTTTGGGCCATCCGGTACGGTGTCTGTTTCATCCGGGACCGTGTTTGGGCCATCTCGGGCCGTGTCTGTCCCGTCCGGTACAGTCTGTCCCCCGCGTTTAAGCCATCCGGGACCGTGTCTGTCCCATCCGGGGCCGTGTTTGAGCCATCCGAGACCGTGTCTGTCCTATCCGGGACCGTGTTTGAGCCAGCGGCAAAATTACAAAAATATTTTTTTCTATTAATTTTTTAATTTGTAGGTCACAGTGGCGAAGAGCCACTCTTCGTAAAGCAGTTCGTCATGATCCAACAAGCGCTGGAGAGCGACAGAATACACGACGCGAACAGAACTTTGCTGTCGCAGATCGTCGAGCATTACTTCTCTGTCATTTCTGATGACAATGTGGTGAGTTGCTTTTGTTTCGCATTAAAACCGACTGCAAAAAGGAGGAGGTTATCATGTTTATTTTTGTATTCATATTGCGCGTTATATTTGCCAATTGTAAACCGATTTTAATGATTCTTTTTTTTATTTAAAAGCTATTACTATCCAGTCAGTCCCTCATTAACTTGGTGAATATGCAAGCTGACTTTTTAACCACCTGCTAAATTCTTAGAGCAAGTTCAGTCCATGATACTGAACAACTTTCTATAAAAAAGTTATTAAAAATCGATAATTTTTTTTTACAAAATCCGTTTGGCTGAGCGCTGATTTGTATGGGAGGACGAAAAATTTTTATTGATTTTTAGGTGGATGAAAAGTCAGCCTAGGTATGATGAAGAACTTTGGAGACATCATGCACTTCAATAATGAAGATAATTACTAAAAAGAAAACTTTCAGGCGTGGCCAGCCTACGTGCAGACCTGCCGGACTCTGTCCACCAAGTACCTCGAGCGGATGACGTCACCCGGCAGCTGGTGGGAGACCACCGGCGAGATGGTACGGAAGGCCACCGCAGTGAGGGTCGCCGTGGCCATAGAGGAAGGGAAGCTGGTGTGGCTGAATGAGATCATAGACGCGCAGAGCACGATGCCCACGTGAGTATGAGTTTATAGCGTAGTGTCATAAGCCTTACATTATTTTTGAATCGGTCTTTTATTTGCCAGACAGAGGCTTAATATAGGACCGATGACTATCTTAAAGACAAAAAAGTCTGGCTTGAGCTTGGCGCGGGTCTTTCTTAAAGGTTTTTATCTACACCCATGCTATAAATCCTCTATTAAAGTTTCTGAAACAGTTAGCTTATTGCCAACTCGTATAACAACCAGTGTCATAGTAACCATAATATCATCCAAACGCGTGATATAATGTTGTACTAAATTTCATTATGCAACGCAAACTCGATCCCTCTATCACATGAATTTTAAAAAAAGAACCATAAGTGCCATTTTTGATGTTTACAAGCTTTGTTTAGCTTGTGTTTCCTAAGTCGCCTTCAACGACATCCACGGGAAGACTTGGTGGTTCTATTCTACTCTTCCGGGAACCACACGGCCGGCCACACGGCTCAGTCTATCTCTGTCACAAACTCTACGTGTAACAGAGACACGGCATCACGCGACGTATTCTGCTATCTCTTTCACACGTTGAGTTTGTGACAGAGATAGACTGAACCCGTCGCGTGCGCCCGCTCAACGTAGCGGACGGTCTAACAGTTTATTCATGTCAGCCGCACAATGTCCACTGCTGGACATAGGCCTCTCCCATCTCAACAGTATTAACCCTTTCACCGCGAGACTTTATATCAGTTGTCGTGCTCCCAGCGCGAGGAATTGTGAATATCCATAATTTTTGGTCGGATAAATCCGAAATGGATGACGCTTGCGAAATGGGCACGAAAATGTTTGTTGGATTAATCCGTCGACGTTCGCGGTTAAAGGGTTAAAGCAAAAATATTATTTCAGAGAACAAGAGAACTCTCTAGAAGCCATGATCCCCGCACTGCAGGCGGCAAAACCTGATGACGCGGCCACTGTCGAGTGGTTCCTCCAACTGATGGCGAGGACGCAGGTTGCTTTTCATGAGTAAGTCCACGGTTTTATAGCATTTTTAGGGTTCCGTGCCCAAAGGGTGCAAACGGTACTGAGACTCCGCTGTTTGTACGTCTGTCACACTCTCTTGAACAGTGAGATGAGTCAAATGCATCGAATATAATTCTCTAGAAATCTAACGCTCCTACATTCACCGCTTCGATTCTGATTCCATTTACGCAAATAAACGAACAATAATTACAACGAAACACTCGAACGCACACATAGACAAAGATGCATGCGATTGGTCGCGACAAGGTTACGCGTCGTCGTCGGTCGGGTGGGGCAGTCAACGCAACGAGCGGTGAGGTACAACGCGGATGGTACCTATTATGCAGTACGCTACGCTAAAATAAATAATCTTGTTTACGTGTTACTTTTTTTTAATAACTAATTTTCATGTCTGTATGGCTTCTACACCACTTCACGGCACATGACGGCATTTTTTTTATCGCAAAAACACCAATATTCTCAAAGGAAACTTCTTACGACGCAACCGCACGACTCGAGTGTCACGGCGAACTGGTGGCGTGGAATGATTTTTCGGGATTAGTTACGATTCTAGAGAATTATTGTTCGTAGTTCAAATTATAGATTTTCGTCGTTTCATTCGTGAGTTCCTATGGCTACCTCCCGGCTCCACCATCAGTCTACATACTCGTATATGATATCGTTATATTGTACAGTCATCCTGATATGACTCGACTGCATGTTTATCTGACGCGCTCGAGTAAATCCCAAAATCCCGTCTTGGGCTCCTCTACTAAAAGTATTTTTTAGTTGATGCCAATGAATGTCCATGTTTATCCAGGACAGAAGACCAATCCGCCAAACTATATCTGTGCAATGTGGTCATCGTAGCCGTAGCCGTCCTGAGCGGGCACTGGGCCCTGTGGGGGCCGGGCCCCGTCCCCGGCGGGGCCCAGCGGGCCCTGCCCGCCGCGGCGGCGCAGCTGTTCCAGAGGGACGCGTGGCGGGCCCGCACACTTCAGGTACATAGGCTACCGGCAACTAGTCTACTGCGTCTGCTAGACGTAGGCACAGAAGACAGTAAGAGTATACAGAACGGAATCTCCTAAGGTACGCGCAATATGTGTCCCCGTACCCCGTCCCCGCACCTGTCCCCCGCTCTCTCCACGTCTCAGGACGAAAATTTAAATGCGCTGTATCTGTATCATTTATGATTTCTCAGAGAAAAGAAAAAACATGTGTACAATATTTTTTAATAATCTTACCGATGGGGCAAAAACAAATTTTCACTATTATGCCTTCGCAAGATAAGATTTCAAATGATTTCATCAACATAACTGCAACATAAAAAGCAAAAAGACTGATCAAACTACGACTAAAAAACAACTGCACACTGTCAATCCTATCATCTAAATATATCAAAAAAAAGTATGGACGAACGAAATGGGCCGAGAGCACTTATCTTTGGTCAAGAAGGTGTCACTGTGTAAACAACCTCCGACGTAGAACGGGGATACATATTGCAAGGGACCTTAGGAGATTCCGTTCTGTATACTCCTTTAACGACCTCTGTGACGTAATGGTTAACACGCTAGACCGCTAATCCGGAGGTTCTGGGTTCGATCCCCAGCCAGGGCAAGTTGGAAAATGGCCTTGTTCTGGGTCTTGGATGTTTAAATATATATGTATTTATCATAAAATATAGTATCGTTGAGTAAGTATCCCATAACACACGTTTAAAAAAAACTTACTTTGGGGCTAGCTTAATCAGTGTGATTTGTCCTTATATATTTATTTATGAAAAAAAAATAAAAAAAAAGCCGTAATTTTATTTTATTTTATTTAATGCTGCCTCCTAGCGGGCTCCGCTAAGATCTCACGTTGTTTTCAGATGTTGGAGTGGCTGAGCCACACCCGCGACAACATCGGCAACGCGGCGATGTCGCTGAGCTGCCAGCGAGCCCTGCTGGCGATGCGGCACACGGGGCCCTTCGTGCAGCACAACGTATGGATCAGACTGTGAGTTGCATTACGAGTACAGTTTGAAGGAATCCCGACGGGCTCCGACAGATTAAGTGTGGCCCAGCGATAGGCACTACTCTGCGTCTATAAGGCACACTTACTCTGCGTCTGTAGGGCACACTGACTCTGCGTCTGTGAGGCACACTGACTCTGCGTCTGTGAGGGACACTGACTCTGCGTCTGAGTCACACTGACTCTGCGTCTGTGAGGGACATTGACTCTGCGTCTGTGAGGCACACTGACTCTGCGTCTGTGAGGCACACTGACTGCGCCTATGAGGCACACTGACTGCGCCTATGAGATACACTGACTCTGCGTCTGTGAGGCACACTGACTCTGCGTTTGTGAGGCACACTGACTGCGCCTATGAGATACACTGACTCTGCGTCTGTGAGGCACACTGACTCTGCGTCTGTGAGGCACACTGACTCTGCGTTTGTGAGGCACACTGACTGCGCCTATGAGATACACTGACTCTGCGTTTGTGAGGCACACTGACTGCGCCTATGAGAAACACTGACTCTGCGTCTGAGGCACACTGACTCTGCGTCTGTGAGGCACTCTGACTCTGCGTTTGTGAGGCACACTGACTGCGCCTATGAGATACACTGACTCTGCGTCTGTGAGGCACACTGACTCTGCGTCTGTGAGGCACACTGACTCTGCGTCTGTGAGGCACACTGACTCTGCGTTTGTGAGTCACACTGACTGCGCCTATGAGATACACTGACTCTGCGTCTGTGAGGCACACTGACTCTGCGTCTGTGAGGCACACTGACTCTGCGTCTGTGAGGCACACTGACTGCGCCTATGAGATACACTGACTCTGCGTCTGTGAGGCACACTGACTCTGCGTTTGTGAGGCACACTGACTGCGCCTATGAGATACACTGACTCTGCGTCTGTGAGGCACACTGACTCTGTGTCTGTGAGGCACACTGACTCTGTGTCTGTGAGGCACACTGACTGCGCCTATGAGATACACTGACTCTGCGTCTGTAAGGAACACTGACTCTGTGTCTGTGAGGCACACTGACTCTGCGTCTGTGAGGCACACTGACTCTGCGTTTGTGAGGCACACTGACTGCGCCTATGAGATACACTGACTCTGCGTCTGTGAGGCACACTGACTCTGCGTCTGTGAGGCACACTGACTCTGCGTTTGTGAGGCACACTGACTGCGCCTATGAGATACACTGACTCTGCGTCTGTGAGGCACACTGACTCTGCGTCTGTGAGGCACACTGACTCTGCGTTTGTGAGGCACACTGACTGCGCCTATGAGATACACTGACTCTGCGTCTGTGAGGCACACTGACTCTGCGTTTGTGAGGCACACTGACTGCGCCTATGAGATACACTGACTCTGCGTTTATGAGACACACTAACACTTGCAATTTTGGAAATTTTCAATACCTATTGAAAGATTCTTTTCTAATAGTTATTTTTCTATTACAGGGAAAGCTTCTTCGGCAAACATGCTGTAGAAGTAGATGTGTGAATACATACTGTAAAGTATTTTTTTTATGTATTCATTTTATTATTTATGACAAGGACTAGATATAGACTACCAGTTTTTTCTCTCCGGTAGTAGGATCTGTTAGCCTGATTAGCCGCAAGGCACTTGCGGCGTATATTTGTATATAGAACTGCACTACACGTTCTGGTATACGGACCGGTCTTCCAAGGCGGAAACGGTGACACAGTTTTTCCGATTTGATTGCCGTTACGATTGCCCGAAACCGGGCGTGTATTAAGTGAATACGATCCGGTAATCTGATCAGGAGACCTATTTTTGAACGCAAGGCTCAGCGAAACACGAAACAAGACTTTCCAAGTCACCACTCGCGTTACAAGTCACGGAATACCATTGCACCCTTATTTTTTAAACGTCGTTTTTGCGGAAATTAATATAATTTTACGCAGAAAACTTTGAAAATTTGTGCATGGTTTCAAAAAACAACAGAAAATAATTTAGTAACAGAACAGACTCGCTAATACAAACAACGCGAAGGTTTTTTTGACATTTGTAGCGTAAACGAGTGGTCAAGCAAGGCCACTTGTTGCATATCACTCGCGTACACGATTTAATAAACGCTCGCTCGCACAAATCATTCGCTGTATGACTCTCGCGTTCAAAATTAGGTCTCCAGGCAACCTTAGTAAAGTCGGGCGTCTATTTCCAGCCTAAAAGCACAGAATACAGTAAGAGTAAACAGAAAGGAATCTCCTAAGGTACGCGCAATATGCGTCCCCGTTCCCCGCACCCGCACCTCTCCCCCGGTTCTTGACGGCCAACGTGAGTCATCGAGGCGAAAACGGGGGAGAGGTGCGGGGACGGGGAACGGGGACGCATATTGCGCGTACCTTAGGAGATTCCGGCCTGTGCTAAAAGTTAAAGATTTGTACTTACCATAAAATGGTGCCAAATAAGTTTGAATGTTATCTTGATGTAAAATAAATATTTATAGGGATGATGACTGGGTCAGACAAGTATAATTCTAATTAGTCCGTTAATTAGATTATCCAAAAATAATGTACCCACATTTTTCAGTTTATCAAAAAAGTAAAAATTCACAAAGATACAGAGTGTCAAAGTTCCAGGGTGGGGGCTTGTGACGTCACCGATGTGTAAAAATCGTACGAAAGCGTGACGTCATGCGGAATTTAAATGCGCTGTATCTTCGCTATTTATTGTTTCTCAGAGAAAAGAAAAAAAACGTGTACAATATTTTTTAATAATCTAACCAACGGGCCGAAAACATTTTTTCAGTCATCATGCGTTACTTAGAAATAATGTTAGTCGTAAAGATCTGAATATGACGTGCCTGTTTTAAATATTGTTATTAAAAAAAATAAACGATAACTTTAAACAATTCTATATTTTTTATTTCTTTATCTCAATATTATACAAATTTACTTATATCTAGTTCTAACCAGTAGATATTCTTTATTTTCTATTTACATTAATGTTGCTTATACCAATAATATAAAATAGCCATATCCAACCCGCAGAAGTTGAGTAGGCATCTCTAATGGAAAATCTTTCCTCGAAGGTGCCAAGTTCATTTCTGTGGGTTGTAATTTGTACTAGAATGTACATTAAATATTATTTTAACTAATTATAAGAAATATAACCCGCAGAAATCACCTAGGCACGTGCGAGAAATGTTTTTCCATCAGAGCATTAAGTACTTAGTTAACTTCTGCGGGTTGTACGTACAAGAATAATTTTAGCATTTATTATTAAAGTTGGATAATGAGATCAGCTTGTTAATAAATTAATTGATATACAGGGACTAACAAAATATACTGAAACTATTTAAAGGGTGGATTCAGTCCATGATACTGAACAACTTTCCCCAAGGAACATATATCGAAATATGAAAAATAATTTTTGGCCTCCCATACAAGTTGACCGATCAGCTGATCCGAGTCTGTATGAAAAGCCAAAAATTATTTTTCATATTTTTTTTTTTTTTTTTTTTATTAGAAATTTGAGTGCGTTTGATCTCTATCTAGCCTGATGAGAAGCTAAGATGAGGTCTAAGGGTCTAAGGTCATATTTCGACATATGTTCCTTAGGGAAAGTTGTTCAATATCACAGACTGAATTCACCCTTAAAATAGTTTCAGTATATTTTGTTAGACGTTATATACAAGGTTACTTTTCAAACACCGACAACGTTTTTATACTAAACCACTTACTATAAAAACAATTATCGAAAATCGTTAAAAAAATTCCTCCTCCCATACAAAATCCATTTGGCTGAGCGCCGATTTGTATGAGAAGCCGAAATTTCTTTTTCGATTATAATTTTTATGGAAAGTGGTTCAGTATCACGGACTGGACTTGCTCCAAAAATGTTGCCGGTGTTTTAAAAGTCAACCTGTATATTTTTTTAATGGTAACCTATCTCGTGTCCCCTAAGTCTGAACATACCCCTAGGGTAGCACTTCATTGATTGGGCACTCCTGGTGTAGTCTTACTTTGGGTTATACCACCCCGAAGCGGAATCGGCTATATTTATAGCTAGTCGCCCATATATCGGTATCAGATGCATCCCAAGATTCAACGCCAGAGTGTGGCGTGAAAGCAGCCCGGACCTAGATTTTTCCAGGAGAAAAGAGGGGGGGGGGGCGAAACTTGGCAATAGCGATTGCTTGATTCTGGCGCTCCCTTAGGACGTCCGCTACGTTCTTTCAAATGAGGGCGCCACTTCAAGGCCATATGCTTCTATATTCACCTTACTGGCGACGCTAGCGCACGCAACGGGTTCAGTCTATCTGTCACAAACTCGACGTGCGACAGACACGACACGACATCACGCGACGGATTCTGCTATCTCTTTTGCACGTAGAATTTGTGAAAGAGATAGAATGACCCCGTCGCGTGCGCTAGCGTCGCCAGTAAGGTGAATATAGAAGCATATGGCCTTGAAGTGGCTCCCCCGTTTGAAATAAATTGTTAACTTTTGGCAGTTTTAAAGCTAGACGGACTAATGTAAATACTTTCAACGGTGGTGTGCCTGACAATTAGCAATATGGTAATTATCTCCATATTTACGAGTTAACAATTTATTTCAAATGAGGGCGCCACTTCAAGGCCATTTGCTTCTATATTCACCCTAACGGATGCCCTTAAAAATTTTAGTAAATCTCCCAACTTCCCCCTTACATCCAGGTGCACCCCGCCGCGGGTGTCCCCTATAGAGTGGTGTGCGCGCGCGAGCTGCGCGGGCGCCGCCCTCAGACGGCCGTCTCGTCGGCCGGCGGCTTGCAGGCCGCGGCCGGGCTCCGCACCGGCACGCGGATCACCTCCTCTTCAAGCTTCGTGTCTGCTGGCATGTTCTGGAATGTCGCACAAAACTGGATTACAACCATGTGAAACTTTATATAAAAAAAAATACAAATTATAACCACTATAAAACGTTTAACACTAATGTGAGAGACTCGCGAAGCATCGTTAACATCAGTGCAGCTCGGGATGTTTTCGTGTTCGTGATGCGAGTAAGGGTTACACACTTATTCGGAACGGCATTGTCGGTTCGGTAGTGTTTTTCGAACAACAAAGCTGATCCGAATCAATTATATCGGCTTTTCCCCTAAACATTCATCTCGATTTTAATGCCTGGCTCAAACCAAAGGCATTCAAACCACCTGATCTCTCCAATCCGTCTGCGTGGGGAGTGTAGGCCAAATCCTCTGACTAATATATGGCTCTGGTAGTACTAAGAGGGTCGTGCTCCTGCAGTGTAACTAAAAAAGACCTGATGATCAACGTACCTCTAGTGCAGTATAATGCTTGTGCAGCGCAGTGGGTAGCTTGTTGTGTCCGGGCAGCGCCGACAGCGCCGCCGGCCGCAGCCGCGCGCCCGCCCCGCCGCGTCTCTGCGGACTGCCGCCCACTCGGGACGACGACCGCCCCATGGTACCCACACTTTTTAGAAGGCGAGCCCTGGGAACAATACACAACTTAGGTATATCAATCCATTAGATGACAGGTCAAATCAAACACTTTTTCCTAAACGTCAAAACAAACAATTTGGATTTGTATGAAAATCACTCGAACGACTACAATGTTGGTTTCGAGTTAATTTATCAAGCTCATGATCCTCATTATACATCTTAATGCACTACTCGGTTAAGATATAAAAATTAAATGCGCTTTTGGGTATGTTTGCATTGTATCTGAATTGTATATGAAGGTTATCAAAGTACCGTAGTGCTCCTGTAGCGAAGACTTAAAAAAAAGACCTAACGACGATGACTTACGCATCCAACAGTTTTAGCAGCAACCGACTGTACTCCTGGTACTCATCCTCCCCAAACTCCCCTGGATGGTGTCGGGCGAACTCGTACGTGTCACAGAACTGGTGGACGAGCTTCTGCCCGCGGCCGTCCAGCGGGGCCGCTAGAGAAGACAGCAGAAACGCGCGGAGGGACTCCCGGGGGTGACGCCGGAGGCCTGGGTCTTGACGGGCTATTTCTTCTTCTGAAATATTTATTTATTTATTTGTTAAAATTATAGACGATCAGCTTATAGCTGATGTCTATTTCAGGCGCTTTTGGAATTCGTTTAATAGTATACGGTTCAATAACCGCACATAGCTAATTCAGCATACTTCTGTTTCGTCACATAGTTACAAATCAGTGCACGATTCACGCTTGCACATCATCGCCGCGTATCGCGTTCTCACTAATCAGCCTAGACTTAGCAGCAGTTTGCCCAAAGAAATTGTATACAAATCTAGAATGGGCACAAAATAGCAAAGCCGTTCCCAAAAATTATACCTAAAGTTATAGCTCTCCCCTTCTACTTTATTGCACTGACAGTTTGCGGGAAAGGGACGCCTATAACTTTAGGTACATTTTTTGGGAACGTAAGGTATTTAAATATTAGCATTATGAAAATATGAGTTTTATGTACGTGGCATTAAGTTTAATTTTCAATGTCGTTTTTGTGAGATTATTATTCGTAGTTATTCTAGATAGTATTATAAATTCTTTGAGTTTGCCTAACATATCTTTTAACTTCTTCTAGCATCAAGGTGTAACGTACAAATAGTCTTCACATATACACCAAACGTCTTATTATAAAAACAGGACTAACTTTGTTACAAGGTTTAAACCATTATCCGCCCAAATTAAGTTGACATTGACAGGGAGATAGTGTGATATTACTAGATATCAACTCAATTTGGGCGGGTAATGGTTTAAACCTAGTAACAAAGTTAGTCCTGTTTTTATAATAAGACGGCAAATGTCCAACGTCCACTATAATGGTTTAAACGTCACTTTATTGTGAGTAGCCAATTATCCAGTCTAATTTTAAAGGAGTTTATGGAGTATATAAAATTATTAATTCAACCCCTCATACTCATAAAAAATAAAGAAGCTGTGTGGTTCCTGGCAGAGCATAATAGGACCACTCCAAGTCCTACCGTGGATGTCGTAGACGGAGACTTAGGAAACACAAGCTAAACATAGCTTAAAACTTTATTTGTGAGTAGCCAATTATCCAGTCTATTTTAAAGGGGTTTGTTCAGAATTTGCGGAAACTGGTTCCTTACCTCGACAACAAGTACAAGGTTCATTTAATTTGCAAGAGGTACTTTCTTATCTATGTCAGTGCACCGCTCGAGCACAGAATACATAAGAGTCAAACAGAATGGTCTCTCACAGCGTCTCCCGCAAATTGGCGTCCCCGCACCTCTCCCCCGCACTTTGTGAGCTTTGACAGCTCCAAACCAGGGTTAATTACTAGCCGCACGCAATACGCGACGTGTGTTGTCTTGAGAACTGTCAACCAATAGTAACCATTGTGGTGAGAAGGTGCGCGTATAATATGTTTATCCACCCAATACTCTAAAGAACGTATATTTCATACATTTCCAAATGATGAAAACAGGTAAGCAAAGCAACAATATAATTTCACGTTATTACCCAGCAACCATCTTGATTATATACCCTTCTCGCTCTCTCGCATTGGCGGGAGATACACAAGAGCGAGATTGTATCATTACCGGATTGCTAATAAGCAATCCGGTAATGTTATATAGGCTCCTCGCTCACAGGTAATCACATACACGCAGATGCCAACTAGATTTCTGCGGGTTATAGTGCTAAATGCCATTGTTGACAATGACAACTTGACATGCTGTGCGTGTCAATTTGTCATCATCATCAAGCGTGATAAACATTTGTTTATTTTTATTGAATTTATTCATATAATTACCGTATAGTTTTGCGCCGAATATGCAAATTACTATATTACAATAGTGAATTAGTGAAATTAGTGCGTTACATTATAAATGACTCAATAATAATCAGTAAAGTGAACTAATGGTGAAATGGACAATGGACATAATGAAAAATATTTGTGAAGTGATATTATGTAGCTGTTTCCGACTTTCCTGTAACATTTAATACATATAAAACAGAATATTTTTTACGTCATAGTGTTCGCAAATCTTCCGGTATAGAAAAATATAATCGTAAATATGTCGAACTCGTTAGTAGGTAAGTATTAAAATAATTCTGCGGTGCGACCCTAAGTATAAGTACTCACACATCGAAGTGTGTACAGATAAATTGTTTCGTTTGTAGTAGTAGTAGGTATATATGTTACTCTGAATCAATGGAGAGTCATACCAGTGGCTCGAGTAAAAACTGCTGAAGTTAAAGAGCAATAAAAATCAAATGGGTATGAGTGAGAAGTAACAGTGCTACTGGGTATGTGCTTCTTACTCACACAGGCTTGTATGGTAAACTGATATGAATTAGTTGCTAAAGTAAATGATCTTCCTTTACCCAACGTTTTGACATCATCCACAGCTCTGAACCTGTAGTGGTATGGCTGTTGAGGCTCAAGGATGTAGTGAGAAGGTTCCGCACTCAGCAAACGAGGTTCATGCATGATGCGAGGTACTGCTTCGATCCGACGCTCTATTTCTTTCTTCAAACACTGAAAAAACAATATCAGTTTACATTCATTTATATGAATTAAAATTAAATAGCAGTGCAATAACACTGGTATAAGATTTTTCAAGATGCCTTAAGGTATCTGACATAGCTTAACAACTGCCATACAATATTGCAAGCCGCGGCCAACTGGTATGTTCCAAAGCATGGAGTTTTATATATGACACAATGATGTTGCCAGTGAATGAAAAAAGGAAACAAATAGTTTTACATTTGTAAAAATACAGATGGATCACAGGAAGCAAATATTTCCCCTGGTACAATAAGGAATATGCATGTAATACCAATCGGGCTCATATTTTTATTTTACAATTTCTATTGATACATTACCACGCCTAGTTAATTATTTTTCTTACTGACTCTTATTTGAATTAGAAATAAATTATTGAAAATATGCAAATATTGCGCGGGAACTTTTGACAAACAAAAGGGAAATGACGACAAAGTTCACAAAAAGGAAATGACAAGTTCGGGTGGGTTCGGTAGGACTGTCCGTCCATGTAGTTTGACTATCGATGACATTCAAAATGTTTGTACTTTTATATAAAAGTTTAACAAACATCACTGGCTGATAATATCGAAAGTACCCAAAAAAGAAAAACATGCGTTGACAGCTTCTGTCTCTAGCGGATATTACAGACGTTGACGTCATATTTTATAATGGCGTGTTTTAGTTGTTATAATCTACTTACTATTTTTAATATTTATTTTTTACACCATATACATGTTTTTCGACACTTTTTTTTTTGCGGCTATTTCTCGACGGGGACTATCGATTGAAAATATAAAAAAAATGCATGCATACTCTCTATTAGTTGAACTTAGGTGGGTAACGGCAAAACTACCCTTGGTACACCCACTTCACAAGAGGTGTACCATGGGTGGAAAATTTTGCCCCTGGTTCACCCAGGTGATCTAAGTAGGTGTACTACATAACAGGCATTAACTGATATTTTTCGTGTAAGTACATCCAAATGCAGCCTAAGCCCGGAGTTGCTTAACTTGCGAAAGCAATAGCAATGCGTACTCCCACCGGGCCTAAGAGCTTCTCTTGACAGTAGAGTTGAATTTTTTACCCCAAAGCTCCTCTTTAATGTATTCTACACTATAACTAGATTGATAAAAAGATAAATGTAGATCACCCAGATTCTGCTATGTCATAACAATGTTGCAGGTCTATCCTTTGGTATCAAATGCAAAGAAACAAAACTTATATCTTTGATATTGGCATAGTTTAAAATACTTACTTTCTTCGCATCAGTTCCGATGGGAACATGGGGTCCTCGTCTTGATCGAAGGGCGAATCGAGTGATTTGCCTCTTGGCAAAGATGAACAGAATCACAAACGTAAGCACGCCACCACTCACGATGAATATAATGTTCAGACCCGTAAAATCGTCCCGAATGCCCATGATTCCTATTTACAATTACCTATATGATTAAAAATTTATTAACTTTTCTTCCATTCAACAAAAACAAGACCAAATATGTACTTTTGACTTTGACAGTGACAACTGCCACAGCTGACAGTGACGTTACGTTATCTTTGTTTTTCGCCCCAGCAAATTATGGCACAAACATGTGTCTGATTGCGGTGTTATAATGAATTTGTTCCAAAACAAATCAAATATGAAACTTTTGTTTCTGTCACCGTATTTTATATCTACAATTTTACCTACGATTTTCCTTTTATCAGATATATATACGCAGAGGGCTGCTGGCTAGTGCACCTGCTCCAGATCAAGATTTTTTCGAGGTGGACTAACAAAAAAAAAATCCTGAGTCCTGCGGGTACTGTCCTGTGACCTGACCCGGGTCTTGAAATATGGTCCCATCCGGAAGAAAGGATGAAACTTGGCATGAATGTAGCTTTCATATATGTGCTTCAATGTCGATACGGAAACACGCTGAGAAATGATTGTTTCTCCCCTCCACTCCCCCTTTTATCTCCCTTATTCTGGTTTTCTTCATTTTCCACAAAAACGGTAGGACTAAGGAGTTTATTTTTCAAGGACCAAATCATCGTCTATAAATTACCTACAAGACGATACTAAATTTATAGTAGTAGGTTTAATATTTTTTTAAATACAGCCATCAACATATTATAAAATTACTAGCTGTGCCCGCGACTTCGTTCGCGTGGTTGTCGGAACGTAATGTTATATAGCCTAAAGCCTTCCTCTATAAATGGACTACCCAACAAAAAAATAATTTTTCAAATCGGACCATTAGTTCCTGAGATTAGCGCGTTTAAACAAACAAACAAACAAACAAACTCTTCCGCTTTATAATATTAGTATAGATAAAAAGAAGTACACTTTTGTCAGTCTTGCTTCATTTATAGTAAAATGACAAAAGTTGTGATAAAATGGGCCAAAGAGCTTAAATACCTTATACATTGAGCTACAATATGAGACCTAATTCATCATAGTAGAGGCAGTAGTTTCTGAGTTACAGCTCACCGCGTCTTACTCCATGAAGCAAGTACTACCCGTTCACCCTAAGTTTGCCGCTGACTGAAAGGAACGCGCATACTACGGACCGGCAAATGTAGTATGCGCGTTCCTTTCCGTCAGCCTAGCGCTAACGGGTAGCAGTTACTTGTTTCGTGGAGTAAAAAACATGCATACATACATACTGGTCAAAATCATAACCCTCCTTTTTGTTTCGCCGTAGTCGGTTAAAAAGAGTTTTTTTTTTTCCGTTTTTACAATATGTTGATCAGGATCAACGGCTTAACGTACCTTCCAAAGCACGGAAGCTGACATTTAATGGTGAATGTATCGACATTCAAGCAACATATTAAAACTACCAGTCAAGTCCAGTGAAAATAATATACATATGTATTTGAACTAAGATCGCAGGAATCTCCCCTCACTTACAGAGACCATTACAAGAAAGCCTTGACTTTCTGCATAGACTTAGGACAAACCAAACGACGTAGAAGACATTAACCAAGCTAGAAAGGCATTGTTCGTCAGGGGACGGACCATAGATAGGCTGCCACCAACATTTGGTGCTCTTCTATAACATACAAAACGAGCATGTTTGCGAGCGGGATTTATCTGGGGTCAGAGTTTGATACCAAACCCTAAATATCCCATCTTTGAGAATTGGGGATTGCAGAAAGAATATGGTGATTGGATTCCATTACGGAGTACGTATACGACCAAAAAAACCTCAGCCTCCGTAAAGGAGTCGAAGAAATGTGCCTACCGCAGCTGCATCACAGCTCGATGCCTATGCAGAAAGTCAGGGCTTCCTTGTACTGGCCTCTGTAAATGTGGGGAGATTCCTGCGATCTTAGTTAAAATAAATATGTACCTACTTATATAATTTTTACTAGACTTGACTGGTAGTTTCAATATGTTGCTTGAATGCCGATACATTTACCAATAAATGTCAGCTTCCGTGCTTCGGAAGGTTAAGCGTTAAGCCGTTGATCCTGATCAACATATTGTAAAAACGGAAAAAAGAACTCTTTTTAACCGACTACGGCGAAGCAAAAAGGAGGGTTATGATTTTGACCAGTATGTATGTTTTTTAGTCCACGAAACAAGTAACTGCTACCCGTTAGCGCTAGGCTGACAAAAAGGAATGCGCATACTAAATTTGCCGGTCCGTAATATGCGCGTTTCTTTCCGTCAGCGGCAGACTTAGCGTGAACGGATAGTACTTGCTTCATGGAGTAAGACGCGGTAAGCTGTAACTCAGAAACTACTGCCTCTACTATAATAAATTAGGTGTCATATTGTAGCTCAATGTATAAGGTATTTAAGCTCTTTAGCCCATTTTATCACAACTTTTGTTATTTTACTATAAATAGAGCAAGACTGAAAAAAGTGTACTTATTTTTATGATTTTATAATATGTTGATGGCTGTATTTAAAAAAATATTAAACCTACCACTATAAATTTAGTATCGTTTTGTAGGTAATTGATATACGATGATTTATTCCTTGAAAAGTAAACTCCTTAGTCCTACCGTTTTTGTGGAAAATGAAGAAAACCAGAATGAGGGAGATAAAAGGGGGAGTGAAGGGGAGAAACAACCATTTCTCAGCGTGTTTCCATATCGACATTGAAGCACATATATATGAAAGCTACATTTATGCCAAGTTTAACCCTATCTTGGGGATGGGACCATAAAATTGTGTTTTGTATGGACAAGGACCCGTACTAATTCAAAAACTGCCTCTGCTTTTGCCTTTCCTCCATTTCCATTCCATTCCATTTCCATTCGCTTTTTCAAAAACCGAATTTGCCGCCATTTTAAGTTTTCATCTGGTGCCAGAAAATGAATGATGATGTAAAATTTTCTTCCATTTCCATCTCTCAATTATTACTCTAAGCATATAGTAAATAAAATACTAACGTACAACCTCTAACTCTAAGTCAAAATAAAGTTATTAATTTTGTTGTCGAATACAAACTGCATAACTCCACCGCGGTACTTAGAAGCCATTATTTATTCATAGTTTGATGCGCTTGCGTAGCCCTTTGCCGACTGAACATAAATTCCATCATCGTGATTCTTTCTATTCAAAGTTGGGCGCGGCGCGGCACGTATGTTTACAATACAGAGTTAACAGAAGTAGGTATCCAATCAATTTAAGTTTATACTACCTAGCCTACTACCTACCTAGTTACTATTATTATCTAACAGTTTGGGCCATCATATCAACTACTAATATTAAAAATTATTGTACCTACAAGTATTAAACAAAAATATCTAAAATACGAATTAGGTCTAAGTATTTAAATACTGTAAAATCCTTCCAATACATATAAAGATAAGATACAGTTTGTTGAAAGAACAATTTTTTAATACTAATATACAAAAAAACATAACACATGAGATCAATACGCGACAAAAAACAAATAAAAAACTTTTAACTACTGCTGCACGCAATTCATATGGCGAAAGAACAACATCCTATTTAATTCCACGCTTCATCAATAATTTAGAATTATCGTTAAAACAAAGCATAACAAAAAATAATATAAAGAAAAAACTTATGTTTCACTTTTTGAACAACCTGTAGGCTGTTCAAGAAGTCGGGTCGGGACCGGTTTTGTATGCATCATCTATAGATGCATACAAAACCGGTCTTGCAGTGAACGACAGGCGTTGTGATGATTTATGTTTTTATTTATTAACTAATACTTAACCATAGATATAAGTACTTATATAATGTGAGATGAATATTAACCTAATTTTAAGATTGAATGTAGACAATATGCTTCCGGACAAACCTTCGTGGTTATGGGTGCATAAGTTGTAATTATTGTTATTTTTGGATATAAATAAATGAAAAAAAAAAAGGAAGTCTTCCGAAGACTGGCCTAGCTTATTAATTGTGTTTGATATATGTTATAATAATTAAATAAATAGACTACTTACCTAAATTCGGCTACTGACAAGTAAGTGTGACTACACATTGGTCCACACTCATATAATAATTTTAGCCATTCCGATTAGCTAAGAAGAAGAAGATTAAAGTCCATAAGATTACATATTAAAATTAAATTACACTTTTTTCCTCTCGACTCTAGCTAGCATCCCTTCAGCTCAACTTAACTTAACTTCGGTACTTAGCTCTGTCCCCCCCGCCCGGGTTCCCATCTTGTCGCGATGGGGGGGCTCAGTACCTGCGGACTGCGGATCTTCGCGGGGAAGCTAAGCGGAACCCATTTCCCGGGTTGAGGCTAACTCCCCGGGCCCGATGGAGGCCATTCTAGGTGGGAATGTCCTGGCTGTGAGGGAAGGGGATGAACTCCCTACTCTCACAGCCGTGGAAGGGGTCGCGTCGCGGGGGAAGAGGAGTGTCGGTATGTCGTTGCCACTCGCCCTATCCTCCGCGACCAAGCGCGGCCGTGGCGTTTGGCACGGCATCGGTGGGGCCGCAGGGGAAGAGGAGTGTCGGTGTTACGTTGCCACTCTCCCTATCCCCTGCGACCGGCTGGGTGGGCCTCGGTCACCGTCAGGTGGACTGGGGCAGGGCCTGCTTTCGCAGGCCCCAAATTATGAGGGCTGGTTGGACGGTCGAAACGGGATTCCATCGTCCAACGGACAGCCCTCCGGACTGGAAGGCAGGTGCGTGTCGTATCAGCGCGCCTGTCCTTGTCGGGCCGAGAGGCCAAAGCGATGGCTGCTTCGGCCGGCCCCTCTGATTGAGCAGAGGGTGCCGTGAGGCCATGGACGAGCAGGGGCCGCTGAGGTAGCGGCCTGCCGCGCCGGGGCTGTGGAGCATGGAGAAGTACACAGCCCCGGCCGATAGCGGCTGAGAGGGGACATCGCGGAGTTTTTAGTGGTAGCACCACATAACCTTACCGGTGTCCCGTAACCGGTATGGTATCCAAAGGAACTTTCTCCGCGTCAAGAAAAAGGTACTTAGCTCTGTGTGTATGTGGTATCCCATACAAGTACCTATAATTATGTTAGAGAGCACGCATCTAATGAAGTGTCATCATCTGTACTCTTATTAATGTGTACCGTATGTGTACGCCGCGGAGCCGCGGTGCGTGGCCCGCATACAAGATGGTTATTGCTCGACGATGACCAATTGTCCACCGATATGGAATCCGATCAAAGCAACAATAGCTTCTACAAATCGGGCGCGTGAATCGGTGATTCCGTTCGGCACATACTTAGCACTTAATAGAGGAAAATGCCGCGGTAGGTACCTACCATAGTAGGTACTTACATAAGTAATTATGATATAAGTAGGTTAACTAACTATGGCGCAAATACTACTAGGTATAAGCAGTACCCATTGTCGTATCGATGTGGTTCTGCTTCAGGTAGAATTATCAGCGTTACAGCTCGACCAGCTCGTCTGTGACATGACATCATGCTGAGTCAGGTCAGGACCTTTTAACTATTTATGTCACACACATCTCACAGAACAATCATATTGCACTAGGTAAATTGCTGTTATATTTTTTGTATTGCTGCGAAGCCTCAGCACACACATTGTGCAGGTAGGTATGTTATAGCGACCACTAGGGTAATGTTAACCTTTGATTTACACGTCCGTTTAGTAGGTACGTGATGTGCTAAATTAACGAAATATAAAATGCTTATTAATTAATTATATACTTAAGGTGAAGACATAAGATAAACCGTGTAAACTAAGTGAGTTTAGGCAAATTTTCGTGAAGTTTTGAAATATTTATATACTGTATAGGATATCCTAAAGTGTTGCTTTACGATTAAAAATGCTTGCTTTTAGTTTCTATTCACATCCAGAAATAATTTGAAAAGCGTCGATCTGTTATTTTTTGGGCAAAATTTTTATCATTATTACAAATCCATTTTAAACCTATACTGGATATATTTGTGACTTTAGTTTGTGTCTATTGTTATTATTGTCCTAGTTCACATCGCATCGCGTATAAGGATACAGCCATATATGTCTTTTTATAGTCTGCTTTTCCTATTTTTACATGAGTGTGTTATAGCGGCAAATAAATTAATTTTTCTACACAAATCACAAAGCAGGTGTTAAATATATCATGCATGCATGACAGAATGACATGTCCACCTTTGGTCAACATCCAAGCTTTCTAAGTGACATAAACATAATTATCACGTTACCTACGTTCATGGGCGTACTTACCTTTTGAGCAAGATTGCTATTGCACAGGGCGGTGGACTTTGAGGGACGGCAGTAGGAGCGAAAGTCGCCAAAAAAATATTCAAATTTCAAATGTTTATTCAGTAATTTAGGCCTTTGCAGGAACTTTTACATGTTAATAAGTTTTGTATACTACATTACGTGTAATCATCATCATCATCTTCCTCGCCTTCTCCCCATTTGGGGTCAGCTCTGTATGTCAATCTCCATAGTTTTCTATCATTTATTATATCTTTACCTAATGTTTATTTAAATTTATTCAAAGAAAATCTACCGATACTAGCGTTACGCAACGATCACTGCTGATAGAAAACGCCATGGTTGAATAAAATGAAATTAATTTTCTATCCTATCATATTGTTACGAAAATATCACACATTTTTACTAGTTGAGGACATTTTGGTAGGATATCGTGTGATAATGTACCTTAAGCCCAGAGAAAAGGAGCGCCATGCTTTTCATATAGCACCTGTGGCAATGAGTTCAAAAGTTAAGTGTGTACTGCAGTTCTATTTTTGTGTCTTGAACTCTTGATTAATTGCATACTTACCATGGATATAATCCATAGGTACTTAAGTACACTAGCTATGTTTTGACTTGACTAACGAGTAGTGACCGCGAGTAAAAGGATATGGCCTAGTGTATTTAGGATCACTAACTTATTTGTGACGTTCCACGGGTAAAGACCTTGTGGGCCTGGCGCTTCTAAACAATTCCTACAATTAACTTAGCTTAAATAAACACAATATCATTGACCCGTGGAACGACAGATTTGGCGACCTATGCTAATTGATTTAAATTTTCCGCTCGGGCCGGGCGTCAAATTTATAAAATAAGCCACCGCCCGACTGGTACAAGCGTCTCCGCGAGGTTTGCTTGTGAGTCGTGACCTCTTGTTTAGCAGGGTGGCTTCATTCTGTGACGAGCCGTCCACCATTTTGACGAGTATCCGCTAAAATTGGCGACCTTGGCGGTGTTAGGAAAGATATTTGAATAAATTTACCATTTTCTAGATGTTCAGTTTTGACAATTTTTTTTTCAATTCTTACATAAGGTCCATAGATACTACAGACCATGGATCAAGAGAGCTGTGGTCTATACTTGCTTATATAACGTGTTAATGAACTAACGCAAAACCTCTCAGATGGTACCTCAGCCCATGAAACTGAACAACTTTTGTTCTACAACATTCACGAAACTAAAAAAAATAATTTGAATTTTCATACAAACTGATCAGCTGATCGAGTCAATTTGTATGCAAATCCTAATTTTTTGTTTGGATTTCGTGAAGGTTTTTGAACAAAAGTTGTTCAGGTACATGGGCTGAGGTACGGTCACAGACCATCTGAGAGGTTTTGCGTTCTTTCAATAACACGATGTATACAAAGTGATATGAACTAACGCAAAACCTCTCAGATGGTATCTCAGCCGATGAAACTGAACAACTTTTGTTCCACAACTTTCACGAAACCCAAAAAAATATATTTGAACTTTCATACAAACTGATCAGCGATCTTCTTAGCGAGTCGGAATGGCTGATATTATTATATGAGTGTGGACCAATGTGTGGCCACACTTACTATTCAGCTGATAGAGTCAATTTGTGTGTTGTTTGTTTGTTTATCGTGTGTGTAAGTGGCCAACACTGGTGTCAGATTTTTCAAGCTGCCTAAAGGCATCTGACATAGCTTGACTGCCGTGCAATAATGACAGCCTGGACCAACGGCTTATACGTGCCTTCCGAAGCACGGAGGAGATCAAGAAACTTGTATGCCACTTGTGGTCACCCATCCAAGTGCGGACCACGCCCGGTGCCGCTTTACTTGCGAAAGCGCTATTAATGCGCACTCCCGCCGGGCCACTGAGCTACTAATTTGTATGAAAATCCATTTTGGGAATGTTGTAGAACAAAAGTTGTTTAGTTTCATGGTGATGATAGTGTAAATAAAGTACCTAGGTAATTTGGTTTTTAGGGTTCCGTACAAAAAATGAAAAAACGGAACCCTTATAGGGATCACTCGTGCGTCTGTCTGTCCGTCCGTCTGTCACAGCCAATTTGCTCCGAATCTACAGGACCGAATCAGGTGAAATTTGGTAGAATGTTGTAATCCTATGACCCAACCACATATGTGCAAAGTAAATAATTTTTTTTTTTAAAAGGGTCCTTTTCGGGGGATAAATTAGGATTTTGAAGAAAAAAGTTTTGCAAACCTTACTGTGTCATATATCAAATGAAAGGCCTCGTTATGGGGATCACAAATATATTTGTTATAATTATAAAATAAATACTATTGATTTTATTCATGAAAGAAGACGAAAATTGACCATTGACCATTGACCCCCCCCTGATCTTCGAAACTACTGAGCCTAAAATTTTGAAAAAAAAATACGAAATATAGTTCATTGCTTGTAGATTGTAGGAAAACTTATAAGAATTCAATCAATTGTACGGAACCACCTCCACGCGAGTTTAACTCGCACTTGGCCGGTTTTATTAGGGTTATGAACTTCAAAATAATAATAAATAGATAAGGACCAATCATACTGATTGAGCTAGCCCTAAAGTAAGTTCTTAACTTGTATTAAAACTAATATTCAACGATATATCGTCGTTGGGTCCCTTTGGCACCCTTTGGGTACGGAACCCTAAAAAGAGAATTAAAATAGAGAGTAATGGTTGCTAGCCACGTCAATTATTGACATAATTTAGGTTTTGGCCCATTCTCTTGATCGCTTTTAACGATCTGCACGGGAAGAGAAGCAGCTAGTACATTCTACGTTTTATTTTGTCTCCTAGACCATGGAAGGCTTCTTGTTTGAAAGTAACAGCATTGATTCTAAAGTTGGTAAACATGAAAGTCGCAATCACTTCAAAAAAGGCATCACCTTGTTTGAAGTTAGCTGCCGTGTGGAAAAATCACTCAAACGAAGACAATAAAGCCCCGTACGTTTCCTAACTTTTGACGTGCGCTTGCGCATGCTAGGCGCGTACGGCTGCTTCCACAACGGCGCACGCAAAAATATGTGCGCAAGGTGTCGATGTCGCCAGTGCCATATCGATGACAAATGTTGAAACTTGGGGATGCTATACTACTATTTGGTTGTGAGTTTTTTTAACACAATCCAGTAAAACGCCCCTAAAAAAACTACGAAGTATCAGAAACTGACATCGAAACGGATACTGAATTAGAAGGAACTAATCCGACCCAACTTATTTTACGACGTAGCCTATCGACACGTAGTAGACTTAGAGTCGCAAAAGACTCAAACCATGAACTCCAACAGCACCATGATAGTTACAAAGAAGACTTAAGCAGCAACGCGTCGGACGCTAAAACAACAAAGCAGTCTTACATCCTTCCAAGTATTTATTACACACCAAGTATATATCTATCCTCCCCAAACTAATTTGATGTCTGGATTCGGTCGGATCTTACAACTCCTTTTCTCTCCCACCTCCTGCGACTGCGAATATCTCTTACACTCCTCTATCCCTATCTACGAGTCCAACTGGTTTCTCGAGCTACTCGTATGTGAGTGGTATAACGAGGTTTGGCATCGCCACACTTAATGAACTGAGGTCGGTACACGTATCGGCTTTGGTTTGTAAGTGTGATGATGCACTTTTCAAGGTAGACCTCATTCATACGCTCTTGCAGCGTAACTGCTTGCTGGGCGGAATCAGAACAGAACAGAACAGAATCCAGTAAAACGCCCCTACAGGCGGGGGTGAGAAGGCTTCTGTGCCTAATATGAGCCAACTCCCTGTCATACATACAATACAATGAATGATTTGCGCGAGTGTTTCCAAACGGGCGCATTTTTGAATTGATTGCACAAGTGGTCTTGACCACTCGTAATTTTGAAATTTGTAGATTACAAATGTCAAAGAAACCTAGGCTTCCATCGAGGATCCGTTCCGTTTCAAATCACACGGCTTTTTTTATTTATGTTAAAACATTTAGAAAACCATTGACAAAATTATATTTTCTTCGTAAAACATTTTCTAAATACGATGCAATGCGTCGGAAAGCGAGCTGTGAGTTGAAAAACTAAAATTCAATTCAATTCAATTCAATTCAATTCAATTCAATTCAAAATATCTTTATTATCATAGGATATTTATAATATCTCTTAATAATAGTCACTTTGTTTTGTTTTGCACAAATGTTGACGTCAAATCGTTACTTAAAGCTAAGTTTACGCCGCTTCCTAGGCGCAAGTGCAGAAGAAGCGGCAACAAACTGCACTGCACGTTTTCTCCAAAGACGTCAACTAACAAACTAAAAACTTAAAATTAGTTATATAGATGGACAGAGATTACATTGTTTATTATGTCATAATTAAATTGAATTATAAGAATTACGAAATTTAAAATAATGTCAATTTGTAAATTTAGTATGTACCAATGTACCTAAATTATGAAATGTCTAAGTATACAAACCTTTAAGAGGGACCCGCGCCAAGCTCAATCCAGACCTTTTTGTTTCGCTTACTTCCTCGTTGAAAAATAGTACTACTGTATGCGTAGGAGTCGGAAAGCTCGCAAAAGATCTGAAACCAACCAACCAACCTATAAACACGAAAGAAAAAAACCGGAAGGTTCATTTTCAAATCTTTAGTTGGTTGAGTCACTTGTCTACACATGAAGGCCTATTTGAGATAAGATAACGCTACATCTGTGTGTGGGTGGGTGGCTCTGTCTGCAGATGAATGAGCCGGTGGCACAGAAGAGAAATTCTGAGAGGAGAAAACTACGTATGGCAGTGCTATGACATTTTTTCTCATCGTATTTGTTTTCTTTAGTAAGCGTTAATTTCCGATCAAATATATTCGAGGTCAGTGGTGTAGCTAGCATGGGTGGAACGCGGTGCAGGGATACAATATCTGGTCCGAGAGCTGGCACGAATTTTTGGGTAGGTATTTGAGGCAAGTTGAAAACTTGTCACATAAGTACCCGTCATAATATACCCCAACACGGAACTGCAGACCTGGCTGCTGAGTAGCGGGGCTAAAGCAACCTATAAACTTTTAGAAGTTTTTTTTTTCAAAAAAGGTATTTGACGCAATATGCATTTTTTATATGTTGTTGTTCAATGTTTAAAGAATAAAAAATTCAATAAGCCAGACGATTTAGTCGGGGCTTTGATATTGCAAGGCGCGTGCAAAATAATTTTTCAAAAAAATATAATAAAGGTATTTGAGGCAACTTGAAATTTTAATAGCGTATTTACTTATAAATAAAAAATAAGATTCTTAAAAAGACAGGTCATTCTGATGGGACTTTCTACCTGCCAGGTCAATCTAAATAAATCAAAATGGTTTAGCCCCGCTACTAACCAGCCAGGTCTCTAGTTCCGTGTTGGGATATAATAGGAGAGGTATGTGACAAGTTTTCAACTTGCCTCAAATACCTACCCAAAAATTTGTGCCAGCTCTCGATCTAATCCGACAGTACCAGATATACAACGTGTTAATGAAATAACGCAAGACTTATCAGATGGTACCTCAGCCCATGAAACTAAACAACTTTTGTTTGAATAATATATACAACTAGTTTACAAACACTTTTTAGGAGGGGCCAAATCTAAATATCCAGTTGAGGCGAAATCCTCTGGCTGCTCTGGCCAAGTTTGGTTTTGGCAGTAAAGAAAGGATGCCTGCAATGGAGCCTAAAAAAGACCAGATGATGATACTCGAGTTATTGTCGAACAAACAGTCAAACACATATACTTACCCCGACAAACGTCCGATTGACGATATACATGTAAAGATAAACACCCGTAGGTAGTTGACTCTTACGAGTTACGACACCTATGGGAAAGGAAAAGGGTAGTGATAAATCTTACTACTTTCCCGACACAGCAAACTACTATTTTAGAAATAAATTAGAAAAAGCTTAGTCTCCAACTATTGTATCCTCTGTGACAGTGAGTCACCATCCAGTAGGTACTTAGATCCAGTAATTATTCGCCGTGGGCCGGAGCATTGAAGTTACATCCAATTTGTATTGGTAATTTGAGAAAAGGTTTGATGTTTTGTCGTCTGTCTGGCGAGGAGTTCAGGACCTTAGGTAAGGCTCAATTTACATAGCCGCGAAAGCGAATTTTTAAAACTCTACAAAGCATATTGAACCCTATATCAATGTGGTAATGATAAAATTGTGTCCATAAAATGAACTTCCCGCGATGTTTCTTTATACTAATTTGTGCTATATTTTCCTTGATTATAGGTGTCATTATACTCTGTGAATTTCTTAAAATTAACCTCGATTACGCGACAATCTAAATTGAGCCTTTCCATAAAATTACACGACAGTCGATCGATATTGACGTCCAATTTCATTTCAAACCAAATTAGACTTTAGCATTATTTCGTAGCGATCAGTGTTGTTTGACAGAGCCACGCGGACACGTAGCTACGTACGTCTGTCGTGCCGCTTTTGGAGTAATATAAAGGTGTGGTGGGACCTCGACCTGTCCCGGCGCAGTCAGGGGAGTTTTCTCTTAGAAGATGTTGTTTCACACCTCATTTCTTGATCTCATCCTGTTCACATTCCATTCTTCACTTCAATTCAAATTTCTTTTCAGTCCATTTTGAATCATAGAGTTGGAAGTGGGGAACAGAGACTCAACAACATATATATTTTTAATTTATTATAACTTTGTATCAAAAGTTATTACACTTTAAATGATATTTATTTATGTATATCAGATATTATAATAAGTCAGTAGTTCTACATATCTTTCCAGAAACCCAAAAAAATAAGAGATGATGGTGGAATGAGTCAAAATGACGAGGGATGAGTACTTAATTGCATTTACTCATCCCTCGTCATTTTGACTCATTATTTAGAAGTTATTAGATATATAGAACTACTGACTTATTATAATATCTGCTATACATATAAATAAAAAACGCCAAAACGCCGACAATATTGAGCGCGTCCAAAGAGCATTTACACGACATGTGGCTTATAAAACTACCAACTTTAGTCATAGAAGGGAATACGGTGACCGATTGTCGAAGTTTAAGATGACATCCCTGAGTGATCGCCGCAAGATGCTAGATTTAGTATTCCTACACAAGCTTGTCCACGGTACAGTAGATTGTCATCACGCTCTCGAAAACATCGGTCTCACAGTACCTCGACCAAACACCCGTAGAAAGGTCGCAGGAACATATATGTCATCCCCCGAACAAACACAAACCTTGGCAAGCACGCGCCCTTACCAAGAATGCTCTCCACTTACAACAAAATGAGTACAAAATATGACCTGGACATTTACCATGACTCGTTATTTAAATTTAAATCTAAAATACAGTCATCCCATCTAAACGACAATGCATGTTAAGTTTATTTCAATATATTTATAATATTTTATTTAAATATTCACATTCATAATTTGATTAGCTACAAAATTTCAATTTCAATATTTATACTTAATACTTAATTACTACTACTGCTTTAATTATTTTAAGAATGTTGTGATCACCTGTAATTGGGTTGCATGCTAGTACATATGTAAAACGATAATTGTAAGTTTTTGTCATGTAACCTGTTGGTGCACCTAATAAATAAAATAAAATAAAAATAAAATAACTTTTGATACAAAGTTATAATTTTAAAATAATATGTGTTGTTTGTTGAGTCTCTGTTCCCCACTTCCACCTCTATGATTCAAAATGGACTGAAAGAGATTTGAATTGAAGTGAAGAATGAAATATGTGGACAGGATGAGATCAAGAAATGAGGTGTGAAACATGATGCTGCATGCAGATGGCATGCAGCATCGCTATAAAGGTCTTATTCTGTTGCTTAGCGGTGCAAAAACCACTTGTCACTCCACCCTATTCTTACACTCGGCTTGGCAGAACGAATAAGTCGTCTCGGCTCAAGAGTCTACGAGTGTATATAGAAGTTCTATTTCGATTTATGACTTAAATAATTTTATAATTAACTGTAATGTAATGTAATTTTCAATTTAAACGACTGAGAGCTGTTTATCAAATGTGCATGCTGTGTTCGCTCCAAGTAGGTTGGCAACTTATATGCTCTAATTTGTATATGCTTAGATTAGTGTGTTGTGCAGCCAGTTAGCGAACCAAATAAATAAAATAAAAAAGTTCTCTTCGGCCCAGGTCGTGGAAGCCGATCAAGGAAATGGGCGAAAATGCGAACCATATCAATAGGCGATGCGGTTAACAACTTAATTTTGATTATTTTTTCCACTTTCCCACCCATCATCACGCATAAAGTGGCCTTTGGGTCTTGTGGCCCTAGGCTCTGCTTCACTAGGTACCTATAAAGACTTAGAGATCAACTTATCTTGGAACTATCAGTGATTTTTTGCTTATTGCAGATGGCTACTCCTACTAGTGGCTTGTGGCACTTTATCTTGAGCTCCTCTAGCATTCTTATCACTAATAATAACAGTCTTCAAATTAAGCTATTAAGTTTGTTCCGAGAATACAGAAGAAACATGCTATATCAGAATTCTTTAGGCAACTTGAAAAATTTGACACCAGTATTGGCCACTTGTCTAAACAACCCACCATTCTTTAGAGCAAAAAACATATACCAAACATTATGTGTACAAATTGGTTCGTAAAATCCCTTTATAAGAGCACACACTGCTTCTAAATTACCCATCAAAACCTACGTGCCTCCACAAATACCTGTAGCTATTTGTTGTTTAAAAAAACTTTGGGCTGTCCACATTTTTTTTAAATCGACAGTTGGAATATTATCATTTAAATTCCTCTCACACACATCCCCCCCAGCAAACAATGGGTAGGCAAGCTCTTTTGGTCGCAGGAAACGGCGCACGCGCAGCTCGTACAAAATGGCCGACGTCGCCATATTAAACAGCTTATGGTTTTATAAGTCTGTCTGGATGCGATGGAGATAGTGCACCATAAATATAGAGGATATCCTTTCTGGTTTCCGGTAGATTGGTATGGAGGTAACGTGATTCGTATGCAAGTTGTTTCTTCCGTGTGGAAAGGTTTTGGTAGGTAGCATTATGAAAGAAGGCTTTTAAAAATCGTAAAACGCCCGTTTCATTTTTAGGGTTCCGTACCAAAAGGGTGCCAACGGGACGCTGGCTGGTCTGTCCGTCTGTCCGTCCGTCTGTCTCAGGGCTCTATCTCTTAAACCGTAAAAGCTAGGCACTTGATGTAGGTATAACTTGGCCGCTATAACAACAAATATGTACTTACTTAAGACAAAGTTAAAAATTAAAGGGAGTCGTCATACTAGGAACGTGTTTTGTCAGCGTTTTAAAACATTATACAGAGGTACGTTACCCTTCCTGTACGAGTCCGTCACGCACTTGACCGTTTTATTTCGAGTAGGTACAGTAATAACTTAAAACACTCCCGATCAAGTTTCCTTTCAATCAAACAAAAACATAAATTGCATTCAGCTAGGATTTTAACTGTTTTTCCACAGTAGGTAAGTACAAGTATAGGATATGAACTTAAAGGAAAATTACTTGTCAATATAAAATTAAGAAAATTGTGTCATTAATTTTTGAACTGACAACATTGAAGACTTATACACACTACAATTTCTATCAAGTTCATATTGTATCGGGATACTTCTATGGGGGAGTGCAGCGGACATTCAGACTATTTTGTTTTTACAAAAAAGAGCAATTCGTGCTATTTACGGTTTAGGATCGAGAGACTCACTGAGGGAATTATTCAAGGAAATAGGTATACTTACTTTTGCATCACAATTCATATTTGAAAATATAATGTATGTAAGGAAAAATATTTCCATGTTCAATAAAGTAAGTGATTTTACAGATAGAAATTTACGTAATAAGAATGACTTAGTTAGCCCGTATTACAGGCTGAATACAGTCAGTAAGTCTTTTATGGGGAAGTGTATACTTTTTTATAATAAATTGTCAGAATCGGTCCTTGATATGCCAGACAGAAAATTCAAAGCTTATGTAAAGAAAGTACTTTGTGAGAAGGCTTATTATAGGACCGATGACTATCTTAATGACAAAAAGGTCTGGCTTGAGCTTGGCGCGGGTCCCTCTTAAAGGTTTGTATACTTAGACATGTCATAATTTAGGTACATTGGTACATACTAAATTTACAAATTGACATTATTTTAAATTTCGTAATTCTTATGACATAATAAACAATGTAATCTCTGTCCATCTATATAACTAATTTTAAGTTTTTAGTTTGTTAGTTGACGTCTTTGGAGAAAACGTGCAGTGCAGTTTGTTGCCGCTTCTTCTGCACTTGCGCCTAGGAAGCGGCGTAAACTTAGCTTTAAGTAACGATTTGACGTCAACATTTGTGCAAAACAAAACAAAGTGACTATTATTAAGAGATATTATAAATATCCTATGATAATAAAGATATTTTGAATTGAATTGAATTGAATTGTTGAAAATCAGTTAAAACCCTAGATTTATAAAATTTTCCTAGAATAAGTTTTTCGAAAAAAGAATTGTTGTTTTTGAATTGAATTATAATGATAATTTACAAATTATTTCAGGATTTATGGTCGTCAAGTCGTCGAGTTATAAATCCCAGACCAATTTGTAAATTGAATTGCTCATATATCATATAAGCCCACTGAATTCCTGTCATTTGAATTAATTTAATAAATCCACGAGTACGTACAAATTAACATACCCGTAAACCCACGCAGGGGGCCGCAAGGATCTGTCATGGGACCTGTGTTAAAGTTTAAATCATGAACTTAGCAATAAGTATACAACGTGGAAGGGATATACCCGTAATAAATCAAACCACGGTCTATACTAGACCATTATAGTATAACAAAATTAAAATAACAGCCAAAAAACAAAAATAATTTTTGAGATTTCCATACAAAAGTGCGCGGCCGCCCGGGCGATTTGTATGGGAATGTCGAATTTTTTTTTGTTATTTGTTTTACTGTTATTTTAATTTCATTATACTTTAGTCATCTAGAACAGCCTGTGGTTCGATTTATTACGGGTATGTCCCTTCCACTTTGTATACAGGATGACTTTTATTTACCAGCCTTTCTGGAGCCAGTTCAGTCTGGATGATAATGATCTTTAGTAATTTCTATAAAGAAAATTAATAAAAAACGTCTTCCGATACAAAATCCGTTTGGTTTTTTTAAGTACACAGTATCATGGACAGAACTTGTACCAAAAATGTAGCTGGTGGTTAAAAAGGCACCCTGTATAGTTACTAATGACATATACCACCCCCTTCGCTATTCTGACTTTGTTCATAAGTACTTACATAGAAGCACTAAAGGTCTCTGATTCTGATACTTATCTATGGATAGATAAGTGGCAACGTGCGTGACGCTAGCCATTGAGCTGATACTTAGTAGGTAGATAGATATATTCTTCAAAATTAAAATTTACCTAAGCTCCTATTCCAGATAGGTAGGTATAGGTCGCGACATGTAAAAAGAACGCTGGAAAAAAGTAAAGGGGTGTGTTTGCGCATGGGTACACTCGCGCACGAAGGTACTAGGCCTATAGTATTATTTTCGCTCGCGGTTTGGTATAATTGGTTATTCGTAGATACATTGAAAAATATATTAGATATTAAATAAATTGATAAATCGCCTAATGCGCAGCTTGACGCCAGCGTTCTTTTTTACGACGCGACCTATATTTGGGTCATTTTTCTTTTTGCATTTAATAGCTCCGCTCTTTTCAGTGGAAGGCTTTCCATGTCTCTTTTTCTTTTGCTAACTTGTAAGTTCTTAAACCCCCCCCCACCCCCCGATACGTTTCCAAATTTATTTTTTCTTTAATTTGAATCTTTTTCTAGATTTACTCCTGTATTTTCTTCTTATTTATTATATCTTATTTAGTTGATTTATTTTAACGCCGTTATTATTTCTCAAACTACTGACAGGCACAAAAATAATAATCATTTTAAAGATTTCGGTCTACATGCTGTAGTGTGTAGATAAGGCTGTTTACATTTACCTGTTTTATCACTCAAATTCATTTTAAATCTAAACGTCCCCATAGTAGCACTATCTTCTTGCCCCAAGTTTCATATTTTATTTTGCCCCTTAAGTAGGATGTCAAAATTTTAAGAGGTCTTGTTGCTGTGTGTATTACCTATATAACTTATATAATAATACCAGAGTATCTGTGGTCATCTCCGCTCTTAGAACCAAATTATTGGACTGGTTTTAATGTGGTTTGTTTAGCTGGAAACTAGGTTGCGCTGGGTTGGTTCTAGACTTTTTTTTCTAGCTCTTTTGCATAATATTTAATTACTAAATCAGGCATTCTTTTACTGACTTGTAAGTAGTATTAAATAATATTTATTTATGAGCCTCTACTTCTATTAATACTTACATACTTAAAGGCTGACTTTTTATTAACTGGCAACATTTTTGTAGCAAGTTCAGTCCATGATACTGAACTACTTTCTATCAAAAAAGTTATTAAAAATCGATAAAAAAAATTCTACCTTCCATAAAAAAATCCCTTTTATTTGGCTGAGCGCTGATTTAAGTTTAAGGGAGGACGAGAAATTTTTATCGATTTTTAATAACTTTTTTGATAGAAAGTAGTTCAGTATCATGGACTGAACTTGCTCCAAAAATGTTGCCAATTAAAAAAAAATATCCTATATTATACGTCTTTATCTCCTAATGAGTAGACAGGGCATAAATCCATAAGTAGCAAAGTACACGTAGGTACCTACTCTGGTGTCTAAATATACACTTATTATCGCTAAATCAGCACCAAGTTATATCTCATTAAAGTTTACCTAGGTATTTACTTATTCCGCTTTATAAACACAGGTAGCGTGCGTGTCAGTACGAACAATCTCATTCAGATAAATTCAGGAATGTCGGTTAAAATGCGTAAATAATTCATGTTTTCCTACATGTGTAAAGGCGGGGTCACTGTGTGACCTGCTCGTCATGGCGTGGGACGTCGCAGATGGCTCTATTAAGCGAATTATTGCAATTCTGAAGCTGTGAGCTGTGACGAAAGGTGTTACGTGGAAAAATACGTGTGTCGGGTGTCGCTAACTTAGGGGAGGCGCTCGCCGATTTGTCCTCGCCTACGACCAGTAGGTAGGTACTTACCTACAGACTGTCTAATTAGTATTCATCTGAGCGCGTGTAGTGCTCTTCGCGGTGGGGACGGGTTAATAGCCCACGCCGCCTCCGCGCTCGGGCATATTGTACCGAGTTGCGACCAGCGAGCGCCGTACGCTTGCCCGCCAAATGTTAATACGCTCTGTCAATATTTGAACTGCAGTTTGAAGATGCCGATTTCTCCAGACGAAGCCGAGCCGGTGGCTGGGAAGGCAAGAAGTCGGCATAGCTGTTTGACGTCGTATACGGCTGTGTCACTTCGAGCCAGCTCAATCCACCGGCTTTCAGCGAACGAAGATTTTCAAGATGCGCGGATGCTCCCGTAAGGATAGAATCGTCGGATCGCTCCCGTACAGTTTTCGCCGGGAGAGGGCGCGTCTTGACAGCTGTCACTTGAGCGCTTTTCTCTGGCGATCGTGGGAGTAATGAAAATCTTTATTTATATCACACACAACGATGTACCCGTAGAGTGCGACCGGCTGTGTACGTGAGTGACGAAACGATACGAAAACACGACGACAGAATGGCGAACGAGGAGGTGTTGGGTCCTCGAAAGACGATGTTCGTACTAGTGATTGTTGTGGGGTGTTTCGCTGTGTTGTGGCCCAGGATCCTGTCGCCGCTGCTGGTAGGCCACACGCAGGAGCAGCTGAAGCCCAACAAGTTCGACCGGGAGGCAGGTAAAGTCGGTATTTTTAACTCAAGCTCAATGTCAATAGCAAGTCGGTTGGTAGGTGCGCGGCGTGTCGTGTCGCGCCTGTTTAGATCTTATAATCTAATTATACGCCGCTTACGGCCGACGAATTATCACTACACTGCAACTGATGTCATGTCAGCCTTCGAATTTAGAGTATTGTGTGGTAAAATGTTATGTAAAGCTATAGGATTACAGTCGCTACCAGTTTCTGTATTTGCGAGTGACGATATATATTGCTAAGTAAACAAGAGCTGGTCCAGTTGTTGACTCTGAGCATTAATGTTTACTGAAGATCCAAAGGAATGCGCCGCTTGCGTAATATAGCTATTTAACTTGAATTTGCATTCAAAACTGAATAGAATAAGTACCAATTATGTAAGTTGTCTTGAACTTATAATAGGAAAAGTGATTATAAGCTATTAATTAAGTATTAAAATGGCAGTACCAGTTTTCTCTGTACTGTAGGCTAGACTAGCAAACATTCAAGGCTCACTGGTAATATTTAATGGCCATAAATAAATAAAGATAAAGGTACACTTTTGATCCATATATTCAGCAAATCTGTTACCATTTTTATTTGTAACAGATAAAGCTTTTCATGTCTAGTAGGTAAATGAAAATGTCTTAAAACATTAATATTTGGGGTAAAAAAGTTTCAAAGATTTTTTCAAAGTAGACAACGCATGTGTGTGACATCTCTGATTTTGCAGCTGTATCAGCTGTATATAGGCTACGGTCACCACTTACCAGTGGGTCAGTCATATTATATCTGTTTGCCCGCTCAGTAGTATAAAAATTGGATTCGAAATGAAAATTTACCCCAATTTATACCTATCATATTTTAAAATAAATGAAACAATGTTATAAACATAACTATTTAACTAAAAAATTATTAAATACTTATTTATTATATGTAATGTAACAAGACCAGTTGGGAAACTTTGGAAGTTACTTGAGAGGTTTCACACTCATCCTGACTGACGGATAACTTGGATTCAAAACCATTGGGCTTAAAGCATATGATTTAGTTGGCACAACCAATAAACTTTGTAAAATTAAGTTTTCCAGGTTTTGATTTGATATGGATATAAAATTTCAATGAACCAAAATAACAATTCAAACATGTTTTACCTTTGATACCTATCAGGAATCATTTTTGTCTCAAAATTCCATTGCACTAACATACGTCTTTACTAGGTACATAAGAATAGTGACTGGCATTGAATAGAGAATACTTTCCATAATTAGTAGGTAAAGAAAACCAGTTTTCCAGCAGGAAAACTTGTTTATTTCCTTCAAGTTATTTTTATAAAAATAACTTAATAAATATTCAATTCAGCCTAAGCAGTTGTCAATATTGTTTTTCACAATATGGCAATGTAGGTATTATTATTGAAATGGTAATATTTTTACTGTAAACTGTAAAGTATATATATATACATTTTATACATTACATATTTTTTTTACTAGCCTACTATTTCAGTGTCCCACTGCTGAGCAAAGGCCTCCCCTTTCTGTTTCCAATAATTTCTGTCGAGGGCAGTAGTTTGCCACTCGCCCATGTATTTGTCCGAGTAAATGGGCTTATTATCATTACTTAACATATATATATTTTTTTAATTTATTATTTTATTTAGTTTTGGACTATTTTACTAGATCGAAATAAATAGATGTATCTATTAGATAATGTTAGTTGTAATGCAACTTTGTAAAATGTCTGTTTTGTGTGCCTAATAAAGTAAAATAAAATTGAAATCTCTAAATTATAGTGGCTGTGCATTAGCATTTTTTAAAATAAGTGGTGCCCTCATTTAAAATGAATCATTTTCTTGAAAATGAAGAGAAAAATCTGGATATTTTTTAGAATAAAAAAATTATGATATTTAAAATAATATACATATGTCAAATGAGAACAAAGAAATCTTTTGATATTAAGTACTAGATGGTACATAAGCACAGAATACAGTAAGAGTAAACAGAACGGAATCTCCTAAGGTACGCGCAATATGCGTCCCTGTTCCCCGCACCCGCACCTCTCCCCCGGTTCTTGACGGCCAACGTGAGTCATGGGACGGGGAACGGGGACGCATATTGCGCGTACCTTAGGAGATTCCGGCCTGTGACATAAGTAACATAGGCATATGTAACTGACACAAAGTTACGCTTTTACTAAGGTTGACATTCATTTAAGTTCTGTTTCATTGTGCACAAAGACAAATAAAGTTACTTAACAGGCTGCTGTGAAGTCATGTTTGCATCCGAAGTGGCCGTTCTCGAGGTCATCAACGCAGTGTGTAACACCATAGTCCAAGGGGACTTGAAATCCCCATACGCAGCAGCCGAATGCCGGAAATTTGTCAACGAAACCTGCGGAGTGGATATAACAGTATTCTTGAAACGAAGTGAGAACGTTGGCAAGACAACAAAGATGCTCCTGGACACGATGAAGAGTAGCAACAGTTCGTGCTTGAAGGAACACTTTGGGGTGCCCGTTAGTGTTGGCACGCATTTAGCGTACAACTCTTGGACTGTGCCGGACAGTTAGTGCAGTTTTGTGAACTAAACTAACATGCATGGAGATTTTGTGATTTGTCTAACAAAAAGAAAACAATTGTGTACTAAAATTAGATTTTTATGGAATGATTTAACTCTAAAAGAATATTAATGCTGTGGAGTAAACCGCATACAATGTACTAAATCTAATAATATTGACAATACAATACCCTTTATTGCACAAAAGAAAAATACAGAACATAATATCTTAAAAACTAGGAAACGCAAAAGGTGGCCTTATTAATTTCTATTTGATTATTGTCCTAAGCAATTTCTTCCAGGCAACCTTGCTCATATAGAATAAGTGATGGAAAATTAGGTAGTGCGGGATGGTCAATATAATAAACATACTTACAAAATAAGTATAAGTAACTTTTTACTATTAAGTAACTTTTTAAAAATTAAGGAATTGAAGTGCCAGTTTTCGCGGCTGTTGGCGATGGCCGATGAGGCAGAAAAGTTCTGTAAGCACACATATCAAGCATAAAACTCCATTACCAAGTGACTCTAGTCAGTCACTTCACTCTAGTCAGGAGTAGTCATGGACGCAAGTTGCCCATTTAAATCGATTTTTTACTTGATTATACATACATACATATTAGCACGCCTGTTTCCTACAGAAGTATGTAGAGAGAGTCTATTGAACTCCACTTGCTACGATCCTGACAGACCTCTTTTGCTTCATCTACTCCGGTTATGGGTACTTCTAACCTCTCCTTTTTCTAAAACGTCTATCCGAATTTGTCCTCCATTTTCCCAATTAAGTTTTTTTTATCAGTTCGGGAGCTATGTACAGACAGACGCTCACGACACACACAATCTAGCTTAGGACACCCTTCTTTTTGCTGCGGGAGTATTTTTTTGCTTTTCAAAATCACACAGTCGATAAAGAAAAATCTTTTTAAACAGACAGAGAATTTTGGGTCTTGCGGCGCTAAGCAGTCCGAGCCCAGGGCCGCAACACTCAAAGGCCACTTTCGGCGTGAAGGTGGGCGAGAAGGTGGAAAAAGGAATCAGAAAAGTGATGGGTTGCTTGACTCCCATTTTTGACCATTCCCTCGCCCGGCTTTTGCGATCTGCGCGGAATAAGAATCAGCTGTACATTCTTTTCTCCCAGACCAGCATGGAAGTAATAGTGACAGTAGGACCACAGAATAAATAATACTAACGTACAGAAGTGTCACTCAGCTAAGAAATTCAAAGAAATATCTACTCAATGTGATTAACAATATGGTTTAATTTAGCACACGTCAGAACTCAGCACCTTTTCGTATGGACATCCATTGCAAGCCAATTTAATTCTTAATACAATGGTCAAACGATTCGTATAACTTAATTTACCGCCCGGAGGAACCGCCTGCGCGCATAGTAATAATGTAGGTACATTTTCGATACCTAAACGGGGAGTGACACAGGCCTGGTAGGACGCGTATGTACGCTGATTTTTTATATGTGTGTCCGTCTGTGGCATCGTAGCTCCTACACCTACACGAATAGACCAATTTCGATGCGGCTTTCTTAATCGAAAGCCTTGATGGTTCTTATCTATGTTTAATAAAAATCGGTTTAGCCGTTCAATTGGGGGTTTTTTTTTAAATTTGGCAGTTCTTTTGTAGTCTCCACTGCAGGAGCACGCACGACCCTCTCTGTACTACCAGAGCCATATATTAGCCAGAGCAGTTGGCCTGCACTCTCCACGCTGGCCAGACGGGTAGGAGAGGTCTCATTAATGTTAATAAGCTTTGTTTAGCATGATTTACTGTCACCTTCTACGACATCTACGTCCACTGCTGGACCAAGCCTCTCCCAAGGTTTTCCAAAATGACCGATCTAGAGCGGCCTGCATCCAGTGCTTTCCAGCGACCTTGGTCAGGTCGTCTGACCACCTTGTGAGTGGGTGTCCTACGCTTCGCTTGCCAGTACGTAGTCTCCATTCGGGAACCTTTTTGCCCCATCGGCCATCGGCCACCGGTTCGTCGCGCTGTGTCCCGCCCACTGCCACTTCAACGAGCTAATCCGCTGGGCTATGTCAGTGACTTTTGTTCACCTACGAATTTCCTCATTTCTGATTCGATCACGTAGAGAAACACCGATCATAGCCCTCTCCATAGCGAATTGAGCTACCTTGAGCCTTCTTATGAGACCCATAGTAACTTGTATTTTACATAATTGTAATTCCACAATTTTGAAGCTCATATAGCTGATGGACTCTCTGCACAAACGTATTACGCGATAATTTAAAGCTATTTGCACACAAATTAGTTTGCTCACGACAATCGAAATGCCTTTGCGCGTTACAAGTAATTTTCGTCATTCTACGTGTTTTAGCGGCTTGGGCAATGTTAGGTAGGTATGTAGGCAGTGGTTGCGTAAACTGACCAAAATTATGCATGGGCGGATCCAACTTTCAGTTCAAGGGTGCAGGTGTCACTAGGGCTGGTCCTCACTGGGTCAATTCCATGGGAGGGTTTCACAAAGCTCAGGCGGGAAGCTTCAGGGCCCTTATGACCCGCCCTAGATGTGCGCTTGTGTAAGTCAACAGCGGGTTTGTTTGTTTTTATTTTTTTAACTTTATTACAAATAATAATAAATTTTTTAACAAAAAAACAACCGACTTCAATTTTCTTTAGGAGTTTCTTCCATATCTCCAAAGTTCTTCATTATACCTTCACCAAATTAAAATGGGACTAACTTGGTAGTAAAGGCTTTAAAAAAAAAGAATAATCAAAATCGGTTCACAATTGGCGAAGATATTGCGTAACAAACATACATAAAAAAATAATTTAAAAAACATGCAGTCGAATTGATAGCCTCCTCCTTTTTTGAAGTTGGTTAAAAATGTAACAGGCCGGACTTAAGGCCCAGGTCCTTTTCTACCATTCAACCTACAGGTGGTGCTGATAAAAGCAAATTTTTGACGATTAGCACATCGTTTTTCCTGTGTGTAAATGTCCTACACTGATGAGAGATTTTTCAAGCTGTCTAAAGGCGTCTGATACAGGCTATGTAATGACAGCAGGGAATAACAGCATAAACATTATGCTGTTTGTTAACTTTCCGAACACGAAGATGCTTGAGATTTTTTATTTCACTTGTGACAAAGATAATTTGAGTCCGATAAGGGTTTTAGACCACCCAAGCGGTGTCAGAAAAAGTATTTGAATGTTTTCCAAGGTTGCCACCCAAGCACTGACATACTTGCATACTCGTTGGCAAATCCATCGAAGTATTACATTTACATGAGCTTAGCCCTATCTATCTATCAAAGATACTCATCGTCATAGTCCACCGACAAGAGTATATAGATATATAAAGCTCTTAAATACAGATATATTTAAGAGCTATGCTCTTGTCGGTGGAGTATAAATACTCTTCCATTTGTCTTTCTCATCTGCCAGTTGTTTTACTTCGCTGTACGATACGACGTTCACCTTTTCCTTTATCTGTTTCATGTAGCTATGCCTCGGTCTTCCTGGTCCTCTTTTCCCATGAAAGTCTTTATGAAGTCCAACATCTTTCCTCGTCTATTCTCTATTATATCCAGAATGCACCTTTTCTCTCCTACTCTTTTCAGGACCTCCTCATTTGTAATTATTTCAACCCAGCTTATCCGTTTTATCCTACGCCAGCACCGCATTTCAAATGCTTCTATTTGTTTCTTTTCTTTTTGAGTCAAAGTCCATGCCTCGCAGTCATAATATAACGCAATAGTCCAGACACGAGTATATATTTTTAGGAGCCGAGCTTAGCCCTAAAAAGCTTATTCCAGTAGTCTTCTCCCCTTAGCTGTGCAGATGTGCTGTTTCGAAGCCCGGGGTGGGCTTTACAGTTTTTCTTTACTAAGATGATTTACACATATGATCATATCATCTTTGGTGAAGAAAATCGATAGGTGTTACGACAGTAGCAGAAAAGTATTATTCTAATTAGTCCGTCTTGTAGATTATCCAAAAAAATGTACCCAAATTTTTCGGTTTATCTAAAAAGTAAAAATTCAGAAAGATACAGAGTATCGCACAAATCGTATTTAGCCGTGACGTCATGCGAATTTTAAATAAATAAATATATACGGACAAACCACACAGCTTGAGCTAGCCCCAATGCGCTGTATCTTCGTAAATTTTTGTTTCTTAGAGAAAAGAAAAATACGTGTACAATACAATACAATACAATACCCTTTATTGCACAAAAGTAAAAAACAGAACATAATTATCTTAAAAATTAGGAAATGCGCAAAAGGCGGCCTTATCGCTAAGCAATTTCTTCCAGGCAACCTCGTTTATATAGAAAAAATTATGGGAAATTAGGTAGTGCGGGGTGGTCAATATAATAAACATACTTATATACAATAATTATACATACACCTAATACTTAAATACATACATACAACTTACACAAAGAAAACATAACAGGACAAAATGAAGAAACTAAGTGGAAACAAGGGAAGGAAATTACCTTTCATAAGGATAGAAAATGCGATTTTACTTGGGATTTAAAGCTGGCTAGCGTATGGGCGCGTCGGATAGTAAGTGGTACAATATTTTTTATTAAACTAACCATCATTATCATCCAGGTCTTTTTTAGTTTTTACTGCAGGAGCACGACCCACTCTGTACTACAGAGCCATACTTGGCCACAGCAGCCAGGGCATGTGGCCTACACTCCACGCTGGCCAGACGAGTTGGAGAGGTCTCATTGATGTTTAGCTTGTGTGTCCTTAGAGGCCTCCTACGACATTCATAGGAAGACTTGGAGTGGTCCTATTCTATTCTGCCGGGAACCACACGGCCGATGGGCCAAAAATATTCTTCCATTCGTCATGCCTATTGTCATCCAAGAATGCGAAGACCACGCGAAGTGGAGGAGGAAGCTATTGTGCAACTGTTGCGCCAGATGTTTTTGGTTAGTTCTGAAGGCGCCTCTATTTGCCATTATGAGCAATGGCATTTTTAAAAATAATTTTACAGCCCTGGATACAAGTCCTTTAGAGCCTATCTTAGTTTTGTTGCTTCTTTATTCCTAATAAGTTACGAGTACAATCAAAGTTTGATGTAGGCCTTCGCTTTTAGGGAGCTTCTGGCGACCAATCCATCTATCGGTTTTCATAGCCGATTGAGTGGCGGGCGACGCCGGAAGACGCCCACGCAGTCTGCTAAACAAATATCACTACAGCCGTACTAAGACTGTCCACTTTAAATATTTCACATATTGTTAATGAGCATCTACTGATGCTTTATAAGTATTATACACCAAGTTCATATTATAAAGTTCACTAAAATCAATTAGCAAAATGATTTAAGATGATACACGGAGTCCAGTGCTGCCCCCATTTTAAATAAATTATTTGTAAGGAAACGGAGATATCATTTAAAATTTTGAGCTAGTGAAACCTAGATAACCCTTCAAACTATTTTATGAACGACTGTTTATAGTTTAAAGTTAGAACGTTAAGCTTTAGTTTGCATTTTTGCCAAAAGTTGCCGTTATTCGCAAAAATGCAAACTTTTAAAATTTCAAGTTGCCTCAAATACCTTTTTTATATTTTTTTGAAAAATACTTTTGCACGCGCCTGGCAATATCAAAGCCCCGACTAAATCGTTTAGCTTATTGTTTTTTTATTCTCTAAACATGAAACTACAACATATAAAAAATGCATATTGCCTCAAATACCTTTTTTGAAAAAAAAAAAACTTAAAAATTTATAGGTTGCTTTAGCCCCGCTACTCACCAGCCAGGTCTGCAGTTACGTGTTGGGGGTATAATAGGAGAGGTATGTGACAAGTTTTCAACCTGCCTCAAATACCTACCCAAAAATTCGTGCTAGCTCTCGGACCATAAGAGTCCTGACATCCGCCCTTTAGGCCCAGTCCGACCTTGTCCACTGCTGGGCCGTGGGTTGATATTTGCTCCCATTAGCAAGGAGCATCTCAGTGATAGTGATTCACCGGGAGCCGAGCGCACGCTGGTTCATCAATCAATGCAACGCCTAGTGAACGTGGGCCGGCTATGTTTAGCGGCTGCATTGCGCAATCCTCTACTCAATGAACTTCCTTCCATTTTCCTTGACTTCCCTTCTGAGAAGAGAAAAGTTGGATCTATGATGTAAGATGCAGGTATTCGTTCTGTGAAAAGTTCTTTTTTAGGGTTCCGTAGTCCACAAGGAACCCTCATAGTTTCGTCATGTCCGTCCGTTCGTCCGTCTGTCTGTCCGTCCGGGCTCGTACTCCGCCGTTACTGCACTGATTGTCACACAAATTGGTGGAGAGATAGATATTGACGTTCCAAAAGTTCGTTTTAAAAATTATGAAAAAATGTTACTTTTTCTGCCATACAACGAAAAGTGAATTTAAAAAATTAAATTAGACTAACTAGCTTTGAAACTATGTAGATCCCCACAGTCTTGAGATAATCTAATACAAAGTTAAAATTTGAGGTGTCCCCCCACCGTAACTTTTGAAATATTACTAAAATAATTCTGAAAAAAATGTGGTTTTAATATATTTTATGAACCACCGTTGAAAGTATTTACATTAGTCCGTCTAGCTTTAAAACTTGCCTCCGCCAAAAGTGGCCACGGCAAGTTTTAAAGCTAGACGGATCACCGATAATAGTTTCAACGGCAGTTCATAAAATAATTTAAAGGGCTATCTACATAGTGCATGACGAAGAGCAATATGGAAATTATCACCATATTTACGAGTTAACAATTTATTTCACACTTCAAGGCCATTTGCCTATATCTTCACCTTAAAATGACTATGCTTAAAGGGATATAACAGTTATGTCGGTGTGCACAGAACGTCACGGAATACGCATGTAGACTGAACAAATTTTGGCTCATCGGATAGATATAAAAAAGTATTGTAAACGAACTATTCTCTGCATAACAAATATTAACGAAGATACAGTTAAATTTCGCATGACGTCACGGTCTAGTACGATTTGAACATTACATGACGGTGCGGTGACGCGACAAGCCGCTACTCCGGAACGTCATTGCGCTGTATCTTTGTGATATGAATAGGTATAATAAACTGAAAAATATGGGTAACTACATATATAAGTTAATAGTAACTACATTATATTTGGATAATCGTAACTGACGGATTAAATGGAATAATATATTTGTTTTTTATTTTTGTTTTTATTAATGGCTTGACGCTACTGCGTATTTAGCCAGGAAGAATTTAATAAAACATGGGAAATTCTTTTTTCCTAACAAGTTACAATCAAAGGTTGGTGTATTGCTTCAAGGGAGCTTCTGGCGACAAATCTGCATGAGTCCACTGGTTTTCATAGCCGATTGAGTGGCGGACGACGCCCAAAGACGCCCACACAGTCCGCGAAACAAATATCACTACAGCCGTGACTGTCCACTTTAACTATTTTACATATTGTTCATGAGCATGAGCATTTATAACACTAAACAACACCAATTTCATATTATAAAGTTCAATAAAATCAATTTGCAAAATAATTTAAAGAACACCCCAACCGAACCCCTTGACTTCCCGCCAAAAACTCTTCTTTTTTTTGACCTTATCCGCATCGTGAAATATCCAACCGTTGAAAACATCGCCAGGTACCGACCGATAAACTCAGCAGAGGCGCGGTCTGAATGCAAATAGACATAGGTACATACATTAGCTTTCACATTGTCCGTTTCAAGTAATACTTGTTTTGAGCGGCCTCCGTGCCAAGAACAAAAGTTTGACGACACATTGTCACTAAGTATCTAAAGTTGACGGTCTAAGACATGAGATGTAGCGTTTGGGAAGTTGTAACTTTCCATAGACCCTTAATGGGGTATTGGTAGCATAGTTACCACATTGAATTGAACCTTATGCCTTTGAGATGAAGTTCGTAACAAATAAAAAAAAACCTACTCGAAGCGAACAAATATTAAGGGTTCATATTTGTTCGCTTGAAGTGGGTATACGTTCCCACTGTTAGAATAAACGGAACGGATTGTCCATAAAAGGTTTCTTTGACATTTGTACTCTATCAATGTTGAAATTACGAATGGTCAAGACCACTCGTGCAAATGCTTCGCATACGATCAATTAAGAAATGCGCTTAATCATTCGTTGTGTGATATTTATCACGTCTTTATCCGTAATGGAGTAGGCAGAGCTTAGGGTCATAAAATGGCAGAGGAATCAAAAGCAATGGATTGCTAGCCGCATAGTCTACGTCTATTGACATGATTCAGATTCTCACTGTCAGAATCTTAGGAAATTCTACAGGTTTTCTCCTGAAAGATGTGTCAGGTTGTTAAGTTGGGTAGAAATAGATCAGCAAATATTTATTTAAAAGAAGGTCTTCCTTCACAGGCAATTAGTCATTTCAGTACGTACTTACATTATGTAATATGATTAACCCTTTCACCGCGAGACTTAATATCAGTTGTCGTAATATCCATAGTTTTTGGTCGGATAAATCCGACGCTCGCGAAATGGGCACGAAAATGTTTGTCGGATTAACCCGACGTTCGCGGTTAAAGGGTTAATTGATTGAAGATTCTCATCACTGGTAAGAGTTTTTGGCGAGAAGTCAAGTTCAGTTAGGGTTTGCCTGTTATTTTGTAAATTGATTTTAGTGGACTTTATAATCTGAAATTAGTGTAGTGTGATGTTATAAATACTCATGCTCATGAACAATATGATAAATAATTAAGGGAACTGTGGTGGGCGTCTTTAGGCGCCGCCGTCCGCCACTCAATCGGCTATGAATATCAGTGGATTCCCTTGAAGCAATCATAGGACCTACACCAACCTTTATTTGAAAACTTGCTAGGCATAAAAATCAGTTTTACTCTTTTCATAACTATTGGGCATTTAGGAGCCCTCGATCGCGAGAGTTGGAAGGTAAAGGCTCTAAAGGACTTGTTTCCAGTGTCGTAAAAAAATTCTTTGAAGAAAAGCTGCCAAGTGTGAGTCGGACTTGCCCATGAAGGGTTCCGTAGCAGCAAGTAACATAATATAAAAGTTCTCAAGGTAAATTGCGGTTAACGATTTATGACGTATTAAAAAATAACTATCTATGATACCGAGCCAGCTTTAGTTTTAATTGAAAGTACATACTTTGAGGTATATACCACACTTTTTTCAGTATCATTTTAGTAATATTTCAAAAGTTACGGTGGGGGGACACCTCAAATTTTAACTTTGTATTACATTATCTCAAGACTGGGAGTTTGATTTACATAGTTTCAAAGCAGTTTTTGTTGCATTTTAAAAGACCTTTTCAACGATACCCGTTGGGGTTAGTCCAATTTAATTTTTTAAATTCACTTTTCGTTGTATGGAAAAAAAAAACATTTTTTCATAATTTTAAAAACCAACTTTCGGAACTTCAATATCTATCACTCCACCAATTTTCGTGAAAATCGGTGCAGTAGCGGCGGAGTACGAGCCCGGACGGACGGACATGACGAAACTATAAGGGTTCCTTGTGGACTACGGAACCCTATAAACATGACTGGTAAAGTTTGCCAAATTTTTACTTATATTAACTTATTCTTGGTCTCTGTTAAAATGAGCAATTCAATGTTACTTACTTGTCCCACCAAAACAAGTTATCTTGCTGATCTAGCCCTCAAAGTGTGTTTGTGTTGTGAGTATAATTTTAAAGCCTACCATCTTCATCTGAGCGCGTTCCCGATTCCGAGCCTCGGTGTGTTTTTCTGCTTTTTCTTCCCCAAATATAATGTGCATGTCAATGGTCACCTAATGATGCCGTAGGTCATGCCTAATCGAGAAGAAATAGCCTGAACAGTATAAACGATTTGACTAAGTCTTCCATTATAAATTCTCAAAATAACTGGTATACCTCAAGGCAGTATTCTACGACTTTACTCATAGTATCTGTAAACCCTTGCTTTACGCCCATTTTATTGGCCAACTTCCGGGACCTGCGCTCAAATGAAAGTACTTATTTGATACATTTTACGTCTTGTCTTTACTCCTATGTCCTATACCAGCAATGAAAAAAGCCGATGACACAACTTCGCTTATTGAAAAAACCGTGCTCCAAAACAACATTAAGTGCACAGTAACTCTTAAAAACTAAAAGAAAACTTTAATTATTCAGACTGTAAATTAGTAAAAATTAAAATTACTGGCGTGCTTCAAACAAAGTGCTTCTCTTTCAGTTATGTGAACATGTAAACAATTAACTCGGCCTATATTTATTTACGTTGATTAACATGCGGGCCTTGGTTCCCATATGGTTTTTTTTAAACAAATTAGGTAATGTGCCAATTGACTTACTAGGTCGAATGGTTTCTGCCGGCTCGAGTCATGGGCGGTAGCGGTTATGTAACTAAGCGGAAATGTTTGTAATTGTTCTCTAAATGTAAATGGGGGTTTCTAGACTTTCAGAGAAAGTATTTACTGGGCCATTTGAAAAAGTTAGCACGTCGGTGCCAACTGCCAACTCTTTAAATGTCTACTTGTGATTATTTCATCATAAAATTCCTGCCATGTCAGTTTATTTAACTTTACTAGGATTATGTTTATTTATGTCTGAGTAAGTTGACATCTTCACTTAACCCGTCATAACGGGTGAAGTCAACGAGATCTATGTACTTACGTACTAGAGAAGACGCCACATACAACAGTAGTGTTCTATTCATCATAGGCTATCACTGTTCACCTCACATTAGTCACTCGCTAGCAATACGCGCATAATACACTCCACGATTCATTAAAGAATACACTGTCAACTTAGTCAAAAATGCCTTGGTGTGTGTTGAGATACTGCACTAGTAATTCAAAGAATAAAGCAAAATATAAAGGAATAACTTTCCATCGGTAAGTAACTAGATTTCATTGATTGAAAATTAAATACGGACTGCCAAATTTCGGCTGCCATAATGTATGAAGTGAGTGAATGATCTGTCAACCGATTGAATAATTCGTCATAGACTAACAAAACAGAAGTGAAATGTAGACATCATAAATATGCCTACATTTCACTTTCTTCATGGATGCATCGAAAAACTATTTGTTTGCTACTCAGTTATTAATGTTTGTAAAACGTTTAAAAATGTTTATATTTATAATTTTTATCTACATATGCTATAAATGCTTTACAAAAGTTTCCTAAAATCCTATAAATCCTTTTTAAAATTAAGTCACATCTCGTAACGTCTCACTAGAACCTCCGAGAGCTCAAAAGTTTTGTATGTGGGGGCTGTACCCCTACATTCTGTTACAAAAACCTACAAAATTTCTGAGCCCTTTGAGGTGCCCCGCGCAACTTGAAACTACTATCAGATTTTGGATCCAAGATGGCTGCTTACACATTTTTGATGTTTTATTATGTTTGTCCCTATAATTCTGTTTCCTCGTAACTACTACACGGCTAAATAGATTTTGATAAATTATATGTGGTTAGATTCATCTTAATCACTTGAGTGTCATAGCACAGAATAAATACCAGTAGTAGTCATAGGCTATATTAACATTTTTGGAAAGCATAATGGCGGATTTTTAGCGCCCAATTGCGCAGTATACGTGTATGATTATATAATACATTAAATACATAGATAGCTAACATAGAAAAAAAAACTAATAGGTATACAAGTACAAGAAATCACTTTCTTCTAGTGCAAAACATTATGTAAAGAATTTAAGTAAGAATAATAAAAGGTTACCAATGAAACATATTTGTGCAGTTTAACTTTTACCTTTATAAATATGATAAGAAAAAAAAAACAAAGAAAAAACACATTAAGAATGCAGCCGCCTTCCGTGAAGATCGTAAAAGCTAGTCGTGGGTCTACAATCTAAAAATCTATATAACCATACAACCATCCATACACCCATCCGTACATCCAGCCATACTTACCAACATTCGCGTTTGTTAAAATATATGTAGGATTTAATTTGAACCACGTACTCGTAGGTAGGTAAAAATATATTGACCTTTCTGTACTACTCTCGTGTTTAGTCTATGAGAATGAAGAATGAATGAATAATCTAATCTGGGACATGGCCGTGTAGGAAGACGCCGAGTCTATATATTCATGTCGATGGGTGAAGTGAAGATATTTCTACTCAACAGGAGTCATTTATCATAAATTATTCCTATTTTTCTTTTCCCTTCTTGGTTAGTTACACCACCGTCATTGTTTTTCTCATAGATCTCTCCATCCACTGGTTGTCTGGAAGAGATTGCTTTAAGTGATAATACCGCCCATTGTACTAATGTTAATTATTTTAATTTATCTGTTATATATTTTTCTTTTTGGTGTACGATTAAGAGTTTTCTATTCTATTCTAATTTACAATTTTCTGTTTTATTTATTTAAATTTCTCCTGACGTCATTGGCGTGTACTTAACACCAAGCGATAGTACTTCTGTCTGTTCTCTAGAACAATGGGTTGTTTCATTACGCCGTCAATCAGTGACTCATCCGCGCTCGGAATGTATTTACTAAATTAGGAAGTAGCTAGTTTTCAACACGTGCGCGCCCTGTATATGAGACATAAAGATCGTTGTGAATTATTACAATTACTGCCTATAAATTTCGTGTCCGTTCAGGAAGACGACAGAAAAAAAATGGATAACCAGGCCACCAATCAAGAAAATGACTGAAATTTATTTAAAGCGTTAGTAAATCTTTAGACGATGCTTTGCCTCTTTATATTAATTAATTGGGTTTTGGTGTTGCTGTATCCATAGCTGTACTATTTAGGAGCCCGAGGCCCACTTTCTGGCTTTTTCTTCTCAAATGATGATATGCATGTCAATGGTAGGTCACCCAAGGGTGCCAAAAAGTGTGCGTCGTGGAGACGAGACACCCAGAAACATTAAAAATATTTGGCTGCGATTGTACGACCGGCTTCCTGCCTGACGTCAACCATCCTTGGGAATGCGTTTGTGTGATTTCTGATTCCCGTTTCCTACAAATGAAGTCAGAAACTACGCAAATCAATATCCAATCAATAAATTAATTAATACTAACCTACTTTACAAGTATATGTTTTGTAAATATGAACCTATGACTAATCATATCAATTAATCATATCTTTTGTTATTGTGACGTTTGTGATGTTGTTATTTGAATTAACAGTTAACATTACTAGACTAATAAATAATATCTTCAAGAGAAAAAGGTAAAGGTGATCTGACTAGATTGTGTTCTAACTGGATTCTTAATAAAATATGTACATCCCTTTGAAGTTATCTAAAGTATGGCTTCTTACCAGACAGCAGTTCGACATTGCTGTTACATATTATTTTTAATAAGAAAATATTTGCATATTTGAAGATAAATTAATTGATAACGGAGTTTTACCTTTTTTCTATTTGAGTCTTATTTTCAACGCGATTCTCTACTTATATTAATTCTTTAATTTACAGCACTAAAACAAGAACGGCCACTGGTCCGCGGAGTTGGTCCACATCCAGCCCTCCGTGAGCGAGGCCGGGCGATACCCCCTGGGGTCCCAACACCCCCTTCGAAAGGACCCGTGCCGTTGCCCCCCCACGTCAGGGTACGATCCTCCCCCCTATCGGTCTACTTTGAGCTGGACATCAAGGTCAGTTGGCGGAGTGTTTGGTGGTGCTGCTTCTGCGGAGGTAGGATGAGGGTTCCCGACGTTAGATAATGCTTGATGTATTTATTGTGACAAATATTTTGCAGTCAAAAAATTATATTTTTCATATCGTAAAAAATCGTCTCATTGAAAAATTTGATTTTTGATTGATTGATGATTACGAGTCGATTTTTAACGAATTAAGAGGTGAAAAAGTAATTGAAATAAATATATGTACTTATTTATAACCTAGTGGCCAGCCCCGAAAACGCTTGTACCAGTTTCGTATTAGCAAAACTTCCCAGCAGAAATCCTCTTTGGCATACTCGTCAAAGAGGAATTCATCTAGAAGATTTTCTTCATAGAGCTGATCTTGATGTGCGTTTTTACATGAATATACACGATAAGATATACGCATCAAGTGAGTAAGTGTCAACTATTTAGATTTTAGATTGATCTGATTGAAAAAAACTGAATGGACAGTACACGTTTCTAGACAGAAACTGTTGATGTTGAAAATAAAATATTGCGATCCAAGTGGTCTTTATGAAGACAGTCAGAATAAGTGAATAGATTTTTCGGGAACCCTTAGATTTTCTAACAATCTCGACGCCTCGCAGCTTCATCGCTTCTAACAACAAGAAACGACTAATCAGTGAGTATGCTTAGACTAGAATTTTGTTTTTTAATACAAAGTAAAAGTATTTTAAAAATTTTAAAATAAAGTTTTTAGTATAGCAGGTTTCACATCAAGACTAACTTGTCTTGCAGTGGTCTTTATTGCAATGCAAGAAGATTCCAGTGAAGGTCGAATTTAATTTGCAGATCTCTATACGTTTAATATTCGCATTTAAATGTGCGTTTAAACGAATACCCCGTGGCGACTTAGTTCAATGAACAACAGGAGTGGTAGTGATAAAATTGGTGTTTTAAGCACACCTCTTAAGGAATTTGAATGAATCCAGATTTTGTATTAAAAAGCTTTTGTGCGTGGATTTGAGGCTGTTAAAAGAGAAAGAAACTTTCGATTAGGCTGCGTTATCTCTTATTAAACCACGACAAAATAAATGTCAAAATAAGACGCCTAAATATTAGACGACTTTTGGTGGATTTCTAGGTGACATTTTAACCATCAGCCAAATTTTAGCAGAAAAAAAATTTTGGTTTCCCATACAAATCAGCAAAGTGGCCAAACGGATTTTGTATGGGAGGACGATTTTATTGCTTTTAATATTTTTTTTATTGAAAATAGTTCATTAGTTTAGTTAGCGGTGGGTAAAAAGTCACCCTGTACTGTATATGTAGCACTCGATGACCCAGCGGAAGTAGGCATTACCAGCGCTTACGCATGTTTAGCTAATCTGGGAGCGGTTCGCATAGGTGCAGATTTTCACCTTCCTTAAAATTGCCAACCAAAATTCTTTCTCAGCTCGCTTGAGTTACGACAGCGAAGACAAACTCAGTATTGAGCCAATGAAGCAATTCAAAGTAAACAGAGCTAAAGCCGCGGGCCGGCGCTCGGTCTTTTGGGACGTGGTGCAAGTGAGAAGCGGAACGTGTTTGTGTATTTTATTTTCCAGAGGTGTTTACTCAGCATCAACTAGTATTACCAATAAGTTGATGAATAAATTTAGTACTTTTATAAAATGTAATCATAAGCTACATTTTATAAGTCTTATGTTGATTTTTGGCAATAAGAACCCCGATTGACGCGTGTTCTGTCACAATAATAATAATAGCCAAATAATAAATCTTAGGTAGCACTTCTTTCAAGAGCAAGAGCAAACTAAAAATTAAAACAAAATCACACACCTTAGGCCATAGCGATGATTTTCTTTTTAGTACTGACTTGGCAAACAGTTGTACGGTCTTGTAAGTGGTCCCTGTTGCTTATTGAGGACTAGAACGTTCCAGCCACATATTGATGATGCAAAACGACTTGTGTGAAAGTGCCTTAGAAAAAAGAGTTTCTTCTATAATATGGATGAAATCTCATCTTATCCGATTCCTACGAGTAGATTATATATTAAACAAAAACGCTTCCGCCTATTCTCTACACCAGCTCCAAACGGTAAGCCCGAATGGTACGAGCATGATGTCACACTCATTATTTCGGCCGAGATCTTGGTCAGTTGTCGCGTTATCTCCATATCTAATACCTCTTTTGGGGTGTAATGACGTCCAAAACGGTAATTAGGTGTTCCAGTAATTTGGTATTTAGTGGAATTCATGTCTCGTCTAATATAGCTATGTTAGCGAAGAAGATTATTTCCACTTTGTTCTTCAACTCGTCTTTAATTATCTCAAAACTTGGTAAAATCTGATTCTTTATCCAAATCATCAGTTTTAAGACCTCAAGGGCTAGAGAAACGAAAAATAGGTATTTGTAAAATCTATTGCTGTCGCGATGTGCCCGAAGTACAACCGAGCAAGTGCGATAGAGACACCTATTAAAAGAATAGAAAATCAAGGATTCGTAGTCCCCTGATTTCTTCTCCAAAACTTAACCAATATAAGTACTTTTTTCATTACGAATTAACAAAGACTTGAGCTGTGTCACAGAATACATAAGAGTCAAACAGAATGGTATCTCACAGCGTCTTCCGCAAATTGGCGTCCCCGCACCTCTCCCCCGCACTTTGTGAGCTTTGACGGCTCCAAACCAGGGTTTTATTACTAGCCGCACGCAATACGCGACGTGTGTTGTCTTGAGAACTGTCAACCAATATTAACCATCATAGTAAGAAGGTGCGAAGGACTCTTAAGAACGTATATTTCATACATTTCCAAATGATGAAAACAGGTAAGCAAAGCAACAATATAATTTCACGTTATTACCCAGCAACCATCTTGATATATATACCCTTCTCGCTCTCTCGCATTGGCGGGAGATACACAAGAGCGAGATTGTAACATTACCGGATTGCTAATAAGCAATCCGGTAATGTTACATAGGCTCCTCGCTCACAGGTAATCACATACACGCAGATGCCAACTGGATTTCCGCGGGTTATAGTGCTAAATGCCATTGTTGACAATGACAACTTGACATGCTGTGTGTAAGCGTGAATCGTTATAAACATTTGTTTATTTTTATTGAATTTATTCATATAATTACCGTATAGTTTTGCGCCAAATATGCAAATTACTATATTACAATAGTGAATTAGTGAAATTAGTGCGTTACATTATAAATGACTCAATAATAATCAGTAAAGTGAACTATAGGTGAAATGGACAATGGACATAATGAAAAATATTTGTGAAGTGATATTACGTAGCTGTTTCCAACTTTTCTGTAACATTTAATACATATAAAACAGAATATTTTTACGTCATAGTGTTCGCAAATCTTCCGGTATGGAAAAATATAATCGTAAATATGGCGAACTCGTTAGTAGGTAAGTATTAAAATAATTCTGCGGTGCGACCCTAAGTATAAAACTCACACATCGACGTGTGTACAGATAAATTGTTTCGTTTGTAGTAGTAGTAGGTATATATGTTACTCTGAATCAATGGAGAGTCATACCAGTGGCTGTGTTCCTAATCTAGTCAAATTTGTTTTCTGGATGTTTGAACACAGCGGAAAATCTGGCAATTTTTTTAGGTTTTTAAACGTTCATATCTCCTTTAATAAATAATTTATGAAAAAAAAAGAAAACATAGGGGCATGCTAATAGTGGCTATAGATATTTAGGAAAAAAAATATAACTCTACCGGCATTATCCAGGGAGAAAACAGGGGACTACGTTTGTATGGAAAAACGGTCCCTCTGTTGGATTACATCCTCACTCAACTAAACTTTGTGAAACGTATAATATCAGCCTTCGAGCTCGCAGCATTTTATTTATTTATTTTACACTTAATTACACACAGTTTAACAAAACAAGATACATTTACCTTCTTCATCATCATCATCAGGCCCTTTTTAGTTTCCACTGCAGGAGCACGCGACACGAACCTCTAGTAGAGGGTCAAGGGAAATAAAAGAGGGAGTGGGGGGAGGGGGGGGGGGGGAGAAACAACCATTTCTCAGCGTGTTTCCATATCGACATTAAAGCACATATATGAAAGCTACATTCATGCCAAGTTTCATCATTTCTTCCGGATGGGACCGTATTTCAAGTTAAGGACCCGTGCAACACAACAGGACACATTGTCGTGAAGCAGTCTCAGCATTCGTACAAACTTCTCAGAGCATCCCAGCCCACGCAGCGCGGTCCATAGGACCTCACGAGGCACACTGTCAAAGGCCTTTTCCAAATCTACGAAGCAGAAAAACAGAAGTTGAGATTGCTCTCGACATTTTTCCTGCAACTGCCGAATACAGAAAAGAGCCTCGCAGGTGCCTCTATCAGGTCGAAAGCCAAATTGAGCTTGAGGAAGAATTTTTTCCGACAGCAATAAGAGACGATTGAGAAGAACTCTCGCGAAGATTTTTCCAGGAACTGAAAGATGTGAAATGCCCCTGTAGGAGTTACAGTCAGAGCGACTGCCTTTATTTTTATAGAGTGCACAGATTTTCGACACCGTGAACTCGGTAGGCACAAGTTCTTGTTCCCACATTTGCGAAAATAGCTGAAAAATTGCTTTGTGTAATTCCTCACCGCCATATTTAAGGAGTTCACTAGGGATCTGATCCAGTCCAGCAGCTTTTTTATTTTGTTGCTGCTTAATAGCTGTTACTATCTCTTCAAGTGTAAGTTCCTGATCCAAAGAGGTTTCAAGAGGAAGCTGAGGCAGGCTTTTTATGTACTCGAGATTAACCAAGCGATCAACATTGAGGAGAGCGTTCAAATGGTCAGCCCAGCATTTCAAGACCTCATCTCTATTAGAAACAAGTGTACCATTTGCAGATCTTAAGGGCACGCTTACCTGGTACTGTGGACCAACCAATGCTCGCAACTCACCAAAAAATTCTTCCAGTCGATTCGAGTCTGACAACATCTGCATATTATGAGCTTTTCCTTGCCACCATTTGTCTTTAAGAGTACGGGTGAGTTTTCTCAGCTCAATTGTGCTCTTTTTAATTTGGTCCACATCATTCTGTCGCAGCAAAAATCTATGTTTTTCCAAAGCATTGCATGACTCTGTATTATTATCATCAAACCAGTCTTTATGTTGTTTGGTTCTAGAACCTCATGTTTCCTGAGCTGTTGTCATTATTTGGGATGTAAGATTATTCCAATTAGATTTTATGTCACTGTGGTAGTTAAGGCTTTGAACAGAATGATTGAGGGCTTCAACGTATTTTTCCTGCGTATCTTGATTCTGCAATTTTTCTAAGTTTATATTTATGGATTTTGGTCTGATAATACGTCGAGGAGAATGTAATTGCAGTTTTAATTTAGTGATCACGAGCCGATAGTCAGACCAACAGTTGGCCCCCCGCATAACTCGAGTCAACTGTACTTGAGACAGATCGCTATATCGGACGATTGCGTAATCTATGAGGTGCCAATGTTTAGACCTAGGGTGCATCCACGTCGCCTTGTACTTGACAGGTAGCCTAAACATGGTGTTCGTTATACTGAGTACAAAAACTTAACAGTGGTTGCCCATTTTTGTTCATCTTTCCAATACCATGCCTACCAAGTACTTAAGGCCACGCTTAAAAGTCACGCCCGACCCTAGCATTCAGGTCACCTAATATTAAGATTTGCTCCTTTAATGGTATCTTTGTTAAAACTTGAGTGAGCTCCTCATAAAATTGATCTTTAACTTCATCAGGCTTATCGAGAGTAGGAGCATAAACACTGATAATATTAAGAAAATTATGGTTACTTAAGTGCAGTCGTAAGGTGGTGATGCGATCAGATATACAATATCGTTTTTTATTGCAAAATGCTCACTCCACTTACAAATTGCATGTTGTAAGTGGAGTGAGCATTTGGTTGGAACACCTTTTCTAGTCCCCTCCCCGTCTGAGTGGGGGAAGCAGTGCCTCTCTAAATAGAGCTGCTTCGTCGCAGAGGGAGCTGCCGAACCGCACTGTCACCCCGAGCAGTGCGAGAGCGACCACTCTCCCTAAGCCGCCTACGTGCAGGTATCAGACAAAGCCCGGCTAGCATCACAACCAGACCTCTACCTCTACCCATCGCCGCAAGACTTTATGAGTTCCGGAGTCCATGAAACAAGCCAGTCGTATACGCAGGAAATATTATAGTGCTCGAGTGTGCGCGCAGACACAGGAGCACTCTCTCGTCCTTTCTCTCCATTGCCCGATGGAACAAAAGACCGCTACGACCGGTGGAGAGCAGGATGCAGTGTCTAGCCGAAAATAACTTCCGACTCCTATTGTCGCCTTCAGCCTGACACAATGCCTTGCTATTCGCCAGCTCCGCCAACACCGATTGCTTATCAGCGGTGGGTTGCCTTTGCTACTGAAATAGGCTTTTTGATTTTGCGGGGAGTAACCGCACAACTTGTGTACCGAAGCACACAAGCCCCTCATACAGTTTAGTCCACGAGCCGACGTGGTTTACCGGGGTGTGGCCGCTGCAGCATGCAACTTCTTGGAGCCACTGACGAGAGTTTGTAGGGCGCTAACGAGTTTATTAACAGTTTTGCCACTTTCTGTAAAGGCCGGCTGGCAAAACCGCCGCAAGCATCCTACTACACCCCTGTTTAGGATATTGCAGGCTTGAATCACCTGATTATCCGAAAATAAAGATGATTCCGTGCTTCGGAAGGCACGTAAAGCCGTTGGTCCCGAACGCCATCTAGCGTTTGTACCTATCCTAGGATTGGTTCTGGTCTGACCTTTGGGTTGCGGAGGTCAGACGGCAGTCGCTCTGTGTAAAAAACCTCGTCAAATCACCTAGGAAAGGTAGCGGACCCCAGGCTCTGAAGCGTAACCGCTGATGATGCAACCGGGAAAATACGCTTGGATGATGATGATGATGAATAAGAATGAAATTGACTTGCAATGGATGTCTAGGTATCTATGTGAAAAGGTACTGAGTTCTGACGTAAGCTAAATTAGTATGGTTTAATTTAGCTCACGTCAGAACTCAGCTAACTCAACTTGCTAGCCACATTGAGTCGATATTTCTTTGAATTTCTTTGCTGAGTGAGACTTCTGTACGTTAGTATTATTTATTCTGTGGCAAGACATGATATGATCTCCACTCTATTGTTAACTGGTGACATAAAAATGACGTCATAGTTTATATCTTTTTGTAATTTAATGACAGTTATTATCGGTTTATAATAAGAACAAAGACAGTCGGTACAACATTCTCACGATACACGCGCGCTTTCTAATAATAATTCATCCAGTATTGAGAGCATTTCAACTGGTGCCAACATGGTGTGACTCCAATTCAATAATTTTTTGTCATTCTTAACCTATTAAATTTTTTAATACATTCTTATAATACAATCTTACTATGTACAATATACATAGTATGCAGAACCGATAACCGATAGAGCAGGAACGCCATCCTGCTAGCGAAACATACATATTATTATATCATCCACATACCAGGTGAAGGGACGATCTAAGCAAACTAAGCAGAAGGATTGCTGTCATTTTGGCAGTACATTGTGAGGATTTACATCATACAAATTGTAGATCTTAGAAGATCCGAGAAATCATGTCAATATACGATGCTGCTAGGATGCTGTCACTACTTCCTTACTACTGCTTACGATGCTGTCACTATTTGTATGCTTTTCTCTTCTGCACCTACATATCAAGCTGAACATGGCCTTTGGGCCTCATGAACAAAGGAACTATCTACTCTGAAAGGGATAAAGACGTGATTAATATGTATTTACCAAACCAACCTATCCATACAAACCTCCATATTGAATGTTCAAACATGGCCGCGATGGGCCGCCATAACTGCTCGTACCAACGACGGTTACCAACCGCTGCCCATTTACAAAATGTCTACTATTTCATTTGCATGACAGTAGCTGCGGTGTCGGTCTTGAATTCTAATCGCCACTTCGAGTGTTTGTGTGTTTTTAGTGGTGGGTGACACTCGGGTAAAAAGTAGTGATGTGCCGTTCCCGGGGAATTTGCGAACGTTCCCGTATTTCTAGAGAATGTTACGGAATATTGGATATATGTACTTATTTGTATTATAAGCATATCAAGTGATGCATTTACGTTAGTAAAATATATTTACAGTGATAAAAAATATGTCTGATAAATAAAATTACAACTTAACATTTCCATTTTCTGGGAACATTCCCGGGAACGTTCCCGGTAATCTGGGGAACAGGAACTGCACATCACTAGCAAAAAGCCAAATGCCTACTGGGTTAGTGGCTACACACGTATCGATAAATCATAGTGACTTGTAATCATAACTGTACCGGTAAAATAAACTTGTAGATGAAAATTTGGTGGAAATAGACGCCGATATTTGATTCGCGCAGTTCATTTTCGCGCTTTCAATGCATTGTACAATAATTCTGTTAAAATAGTGAACAGTAAATCCATACAAGCAGGCAGGCATATCTATACTAATATTATAAAGCTAAAGAGTTTGTTTGTTTGTTTAAACGCGCTTAGCTCAGGAACTAATGGTCCGATTTGAAAAAATATTTTTGTTGGGAAGTCCATTTATAGAGGAAGGCTTTAGGCTATATAACATTACGTTCCGACAACCACGCGAACGAAGTCGCGGGCACAGCTAGTTACATTATGACAATGCAATTAAAGGGACGTCGAATCGAAACAGAGAGAGACCAAAGAAACGGTGAATGGAATGTGTAAAAGAGGATATGAATAGGAAGGAAGATAATGTCCTTATCTTCAATTGCCTGAAGATATATAGAAAAACTGATATGCTCTGCCGACCCCACATAATAGTGGGGTCGGCAGAGCATATCAGAATAATAAAAGTTCATATCACCACGACAAACAAGCGAGCAAAGTTCCAAATCTAAGTCGCTTCCAATAGGTCACTTGGGAAATCTTTGGGGAGGCCTATATCCACCAGTGCAAGTTTTGCGGCTGAAATGATGATAAAGAGGAAATAATAGCGAAATCATCATCATCATATCAGCCACAGGAAGTCCACTGCTGGACATAGGCCTCCCCCAAGGAAATAGCGGAATGTTAGAACTTTTTTTTATGTCATAGGACGGCAAACGAACATGCGGGTCACCTGATGGTAAGTGATCACCGCTGCCCATGGACTACTGCAACACCGGGGGTGTAACAAAAGCGTTACCGTCCTTTCAAGGCCCAATATTAATTTGTTATTACAACACAATTTTACATTGTCATTACAGTTTTCATCAATGCGACAATATAAGATAAGAACTATTTACAACTAATAATTTCTCTGCAATGTTCGTGAATTTTGTCAGCGAACATGTAAATAAATCTAACTCTGGATGCTCTTCGTTCATCTCATTTAACAAACATAAAATAAGGTTAATGCAACCGGTTCTAGCAAGTACTCCTTACTCATAAACATGAGAGAATTAGCACTACAAAATGTTACATGAATCCACCGTATGCAGAATTAATACAACTACGCTTGGCAATTGCTCGACCATAAATATCACATACCAGTGCCAAATTCCAACCATTTCTAGCACGCCAGGAGATCTACATTTCAATTTATGTGTTAATATAAATTTTGTTTATGATGTGTGTATAATTTGTAGTAGGTACCTAATTTATTGTTTTTTTATTCTTCACCAGCCTTTTATTTATTTTATTTAAAAACTTTATTGCACAAAAATATTGTACAAGTGGTGGACCTAATGCCATATGGCATTCTCTGCCGGTCAACCATAAGACCAAGTAGAAAATATGTGTGGCTGGCGTGATTAAAATATGTATCAAATTACATAATTAAAAAAAATGATATTAAGTATGACCTAGTTATAATATATAGTATAGATAAAAATAAATCATTCATTTCATTCATCTTTATCAGCCCACTGCTGAATCTCATCACTATTTTCATTCCTTTTCCATCTTGGCCACCATCACGCACGCTAGAAGTGGCCTTAGGATCTTACGGCCTTAGAGCCTGTCTAGCCCGTTAGGAATAAAGACATGATATAGTATATCTGTGTTTTACCCTTTTTAAGTTAATTGCATAGGCCAAGCCAGGTAAAAGTGATGTCAAAAGGGAGAAAGTTCAAACAGCTAGTGGGACTAAAAGCAGCGATGCGCGCGCGCAGTGTCACTACGTTATTTCTGCCCGGTGTCTAGGCCGCGAACCGCGAATGTGGGACGAGACCAATGCCAGCTCTGTTTGTATGTGGATGTTTATCTTTGCTGTTTGGATGCCCTCTTCAGAAAGTTGTATGGACAAGAAAAGATAATCTATCATGGCTTTACTCTTAACGGGATATGCACGGTAAACAGGAAACATTTACAAGTTTCAGTCAAAGAGATACCTGACCAGGCACTCTATTTGTTTATTTAAAACTTTATTTAGCCAAAAGCTATAATAAAACACTCCACCTATATCTTGAATTTTCTCTTAAACTGAAAATAATATTAACATGAAAATGTATATTGAGAAGGACTTCGTTAAAATGTTTCTGAATATACATTTTCATGTTAATATCATTTTCAGAGAAAAGTTAAGATATAGGTTGAGGGCCTGGTCAGGTATCTTTTTGGCTGACTCCAACATGCTGACACCAACACAAGCCTGTCTTTTAGGGTTGAATATAAATATAAATATATAAGGACAAATCATACTGATTAAGCTAGCCCCAAAGTAAGTTTTTTTTAAACTTGTGTTATGGGATACTAACTCAACGATACTATATTTTAAGATAAATACATATACAGGCTGACCTTTAAACCACCAGCCAAATTTTTGGAGCAAGTTCAGTCCATGATAATGAACTACTTTCTATAAAAAAAGTTATTAAAAATCGATGAAAATTTTTCGTCCTCCCATAGAAAATCCGTTTGACTGACCATTTGATTTGTATGAAAAGGCGAATTTTTATTTTAGTTTTTCGTTAATTGTTTTTATGGAAAGTAGTTCAGTATCATGGACTGAACTTGCTCCAGAAATTTGGCTGGTGGTTTGAAAGTCAGCCTGTATAGGTAAACACCCGAAACCCAGGACAATTTGAAAAAGGCCATTTTCCAACTTGCCCTGACTGGGGATCGAACCCAGAACCTCCGGATTAGCGGTCTAGCGTGTTAACCATTACGCCACGGAGGTCGTAATCAACACCGGCCGTGCTGCAGCGTTCCGTCGCTCTCTCGCTCTAGCAAATTACTGTTCTGAGCGACAGAAAAGGATAGCAGCATAGAAAAGTGCTGTTCCGTGCTGATAAATGAGATCCAACCCTTATTGACCAAGCGAGCGAAGTGTCACCGTTTAGGCAGAGCCGGTGCAGAGACAAGGGAGACCAAAGTAGGAACAAAAATAAAACTTTACTTACATTACCTTCAATATTTGAACCAATATTACCTACCTTTCGCAGGTTTGCTAGTAATTTGTGTGCTGCCATCTACGTGAGCAGCTGGTTCAATAATTTGTCTACAAGTTTCTGTTATTTACGGGCGCTCCAATAATTTGTATGACGATGGGTGTCTGTTATGTTAGTAATTACACATTACATACCGTTATGTAGCGATGTTAGTGGCGAAAGTGTAATGAATTTGGCAGCTTATGATGTGCCGTTGTCTGTACTCACAGTCGCCAAATCGCATCAACAGTCTTAAATAAAGCAGGCCTTAAACGATTGCCGCCTACGCTTGATAGTAATTTCTAATTATACCCGACGTCAGCCGACCAAATTCGATCCTGTCACAGACCTACCACTATTAGACCGGGATAGTGCGTGGTCACTTTAGTGCGTCTCTTTCTATCTTTGATTGTTGCCTCCACCCATATTTTGCACACGTCACAGAACACTCTATGGTGACTTACTTATAATAAGCTCAAATAACCTAAAATTAATAACTTTCTTCGATCGTTTTGTGGTTTGTTTGGCCCAGATTTTGACAGTAGGCCAGCTTATAACAGCCACGCCGATGGAGACAAAAAAACATATCAGCGTTTCTTTCACACTCACGTTGTACTGTATTTGACAGTCTCTTTCTAGCAATATTGTTGCAAGTCTAGTAGTGGTAGGTCTGTGGATCCTGTCTTCGGCTCGCGTGGGTTTTCTTTTCCTACTATTTCTCCTTTGTTGAACAAGTTAGCGAAGCCAGCGAAGTTCTCCTACCTAGACATTCCGGCGTTTGTATGTTCAGCGACTCCAGGATCTTTACTTCAATATACCTAATTAAAATATTCAACAAAAAAACCGGACTTTATTTCCTTTAAGAAGTTTCTTCCATATCTCCAAAGTTCTTTATTATGTCTTCACCAAATTAATATGGAACCATCTTGGTAGTAAAGGCTTTTAAATAAAAAAATAATCATCGAAAGATATCGCGTAACATACATACAAAAAAAATATAAGTATATAGGTCGAATTGGTAACCTCCTTTTTTGAAGTCGGTTGAAAATAACACTGCAGTCGTCGGATAGTGTCGTCGTATTACAATGTCAAAGCAAATTAGACTTTATCATCATTTTGTAGTGGTCAATGTTGCTTGTTGAAACTACGGACACACATATCTGTGCAATGATATTGTGTCAATGATAGTGCTGCTAAAGGAGCATGGGCTAGAATGTACTGATTCTGAAGTCTGAACCCAGCTTCAATAGCAAAGTCCAGTTCTTACATAAATAAATACTTTTTAGTGTAAAAAATACTTTTTATACACTAAAAAGTATTTTTAACAGCAAATAGAGTAAATGTATTTGTTACTTTCTCCAAGAAGGGTAGAGTAAAAGACGAAATATTTTCTAGCAACGACAATAAATTACCAATGTACCTTAAAAATATAATTAGTATAGTACGCCATGTATTTTTCGGTGAATGGTATCGTTGATTTGCTGTATTGTGTATACATAATTTGAAAGTAAAGAAACGTGGTGCGTTAAAGTCTTTGAAATCGAAAGCGGATATAACTGCCAACTGTTTGTTTTAAGCGTACGTTTGGCCACAGGCCCAATAATTTCAGGGGTCGAATTCTTTAGGTCACACGTGCTAGAGAATTGTTATTCGATTTATTAATATTTGTATGTGTGTTAATAAAATAGTACTTACGTAAGATTTTACATGATAATTAATTAAGGAAGTAAGTTGAGTTTCTTAGTTTATAATCCTGGATACTGGACTCTTACTCCAAAAGGGGGACGTCAGACGTAGCTACGTGTAACGAAATTATGAATGATAGTCTAATTTGGTTTGATATAGAAATAAAACGATATCGGACGCACAGATAAGAAGATTATCGTGTTATGGTACGGGGTAAGCTTCCTGATGTAGTACAGAAGCCTAACTTAAGGCAACGGCTTAAGGCCTAACTAATCCTGCCAAAACAGTTCAACAATGTTCCAGTAAACATTGATTTATTTACAACGCATTTGGATCTTACCTAAGTTTCAATCAAATTTATTTCAATCAATACTTTGTCGATAACTTATAGATATCGCTTTTAAACTGAACACATTATTTTACAGATCCACATTAAAGTCGCCGTAAAATTGATATTTTGATGAACATATTGGAATGTCGGCAAATTGCGTTAACGAACAACACAGGACGTAACTGCGACGAAGCGCACACTTGCGTTTTATTTTTACAGAAAATTCACTGGTTGATGTGAGAAAATAGGTTCTTTTTTAAATTTTACAAGTACCAAAACAAAGTCACCAGCTGCCAAACAGCAATGCGCTAAGATGTGATTTACAAATGTATTAGCATTTTCATCTTAGATCTTCTGTTTTATCTTTGCGGACTTTTCCGTAGCTTCAGCTCTTCGTAGACTTTACGAAACTAAAATTTCTTAACTATTGGTGGTAGGCTCGGAGGTACCTATGGAATTTCTTACGTACAAACATTTTCTTCAGAAAGTCGCAAGTGTAAGGTTTTAATATAAACAGGAAACCATCACGCCGCGACGATCGTAAACGGCGTCGGCAGAGCTCACATTACGAATACAAGTCAATCTCAGTCGGTTACTACGGTTCGTCGCCCGTCATTCCATTTTCAGATTGTTTAAATTCGAATTATTCAAAAAGATACATTCAAACTCCACAACGATACGTGCGTAAAATTTAAATTCGTGCGATTATTCACGTGGCTATGTGTCGGTTGAAATATTAAGTGTGCGTCTATTTTTGGTGTTACGATAGGACTATTCTGTAATGTGATGAGATCATTAAATAAATTAACTTTTCTGACATAGATTATTTGTCTAAATAAAAGAATAGATCATAAAATAACATAATATATACAATCTAAAATACCACAATCTAAAATTTTATAATAGTAGAGGACTAAAAATAAACAGTTTTACACAACCTACATGGATCACACAACCAAGGTACAGTTAACAAGTACTCCCTATCCTACTTGTTTTTCCGAAAATTCTCTAAGGATTTCCAAGAAGTTCAAGCCTTGAACTCCTTGAGAATCCTAGGGGAATAGTTGTTTCCTTGAACTTCAAGGGAACAAGTACTACATGTGAATTCCCGCTGTACTAGCTAGCAGATAAAATGACAATTACGGACCACATCACATCTATGTTTTTTTAATATTATTATTTTATTTTAGTTTAGTCTGATCAATGCCGGAGTCCAGTGCTGCCCTCATTTGAAATAAATCATTTCAAAGGCAACAGAGATATCATTTAAAATCTTGTCTTTGTACGAACTACTGTCGACGCATTTCAGTTTTGGTAAAAATGCGTAGAAAAGCTTAACGTTCTCACTTTAAACTGTAAACAGTAGTTCATAAAATAGTTTGTAGGGTTATCTAGGGCTTTACAAAGCCAAAATTTTAAATGATATCTCCGTTTCCTTTAAATAATTTATTTAATGGGGGCACACCCCGAATAATTTATGTATTCCCTAAGTAGCCAAAAAAAACCAAGACATTTGTATTACCATAAAGCAATGAGTGCATCGATTACATAATCCCCTAACAATGCTTGATCGTAAAGATGCTCAAAAGCTGAATTTACTTCCCAGACCAGTATGGAAGCAAAATATACAAATAGACCAGTCCGTAATTCAAATATCGGTCAATTTTTGTTTATTCTTATACATTTTACTTACTATACATATTTTACTATGCAGCCCCCACCAATCCCCGGCATGCGGCCGCCGCTCGGTTCACCAGGAGGCCCTGTGACGGCCCCCAAGTCTTCCATGGGCTTCGTCATGCCGATCTACACTATTTGCATCATAGTGTTCTTCGTGTACACGCTTAGCAAGGTATGCTACTATTTAGGTAATATTTCAGTGTTACTAAAGCGTTCCGCTTGCAATGGCTTGGGCATCTAGAATGAAGGAGGATCGTGGCGTCAACGCAGCCTTTATTAGAAAGGTTTTAGGCCGAAGACCAGTGGGTCGATCCAGATATCGCTGGAACTAAATGGATCAGGGTGATCTGCAGGAGATGGAAGCTGTCAGCTGGCAAAATATCGCTTAGATTAGAAAATTATGCCGCTCTCTCATCTCGGAGGCCAAGATTCATTTCAGGTCGCTGAACCAGCGGAGTAAGTATGTAAGTAACCGATGGCCGATGGGGCAGAAAGGTTCTCGAATGGCGGCCACGTACCGGCAAGCGCAGCGTAGGACGCCCACCTGCTAGGTGGTCGGACGACCTGAGCAAGGTTGCAGGAAAACGCTGGATGCAGGCCGCTTCCGATCGGTCGTTTTAAAAATCCTTGGGGGAGGCCTATGTCCAGCAGTTTACTTCCTGTGGCTGATATGATTATGATGATGAAGTATGTAAGTGTTTGTTAGTCTCCTCGTCCTTCAGCCAGGAGGAAGTAACTTTTATATGTGATTTTTGATGTGTAACGTCTTTCCTCTCGCTTTTCTGCAATCTGTGGGAGGGATTTCGTGAAATGCAACAGACGTGTATAACAGGAAGCCGGGAAGTGCGCGCTATTTTTGACCAATGAGCGCAGTTGATTTTTACTAATTAGTGATAAAGATATTACTATTACATATTTGCCCCATTAGTGAAAAAGACGTGATAGTGTGTGATATGTAAAATGTAAAATTTCAGATCCTGTTTAAACGCACCGGCAGCGCCCCGTACGAATCCCTGAGCCCTGATCCGCAGTTCAGAAGACGAGTCTTCAGGGACGACTCCAGAACCTCGCCCGACAAGCTTGGTGAGTCAAATAATAAAAGGGGAATGGGCAAAAATGTATGGGACCCGGTCTCGGTGGGAGAATAAGTCCAAAAGAACATATTTATAGGTAAGTATATAAAAAAAGTTCGGTGTAAATCTTGTGTGTGGTAGTTATGAACAAACGTTTTTGTAGGATTCGATATTGGGATATTTTCTTTTCTATCAACTCAAGTGTCATTTTACATCTGACAGCAAAAATTATACTAATTTCTTCGAATTTTTATCGTGTCTTACTTTTAGTTACGAAATGTAGTACTAGGAGCGACTTGTACCTCTGTGTTTGTACTCATGTACGGTCATTTTTAACTAGCACTACTTGCTTTCAGTGAAGAAAAACATCGTGAGGAAACCTGTACATTAGTTCACTAGTGTATAATAATGACTGTTGTCACTAAATGACGGTATTTGAACTATGTACGTCAGACTATTAACACACTCGATAAGAAGATTATTGTAATCATCATCATCATCAGGTCTTTTTTAGTCCCCACTGTAGGAGCAGGACCCTCTCTGTACTACCAGAGCCATATAGTAGCCAGAGCAGTCAGAGGATTTGGCCTACACTCTCCACGCTGGCCAGACGGGTTGGAGAGGTCTCATTGATGTTTATAAGCTTTGTTTAGCTTGTGTTTCCTAAGTCTCCATTGTAGTATTTTTTAAAATTAATCCTGTAGTCATTCTTTACCCTAAACTGGCTTTCACTTAATATGTCATAGGTGAAAACAATTTAATAAAGAATTCCGTACTTGTAAACTGTTAGATTTGGGCTCTACGAGCAAAAGCCAATTACCTACGGGTTGTAAATTGTGATTCATTTACTTGTATAACAAAACTGTTGACTTCTTTTTTTAAATCCATGTGTTTTATAATTTTATGACTTAAGGCCGTACCTGAATTTTCCGGGGTCCAGTGCTGCCTCCATTTAAAAAAAAACATTTCAAAGGAAACGGAGACATTATTTAAAATTTTGCAACTACCAAATCCTAGATAACCCTTCAAAGTATTTTATATATGAACTACTGTTTACAGTTTAAAGTGAGAACGTAAAGCTTTACTACGCACATTTGCGAAAAACGGCCACTTTTGGCTAATGTGCATAGTAAAGCTAAACGTTCTCATTATAAACTGTAAACAGTAGTTCATAAAATACTTTGAAGGGTTATCTAGGACTTGGTAGTTGCAAAATTTTAAATGATGTCTCCGTTTTCTTTGAAATTATTTATTTTAAATGGGGGCAGCACTGGACCCCGGAAAATTCAGGTAAGGCCTTAAAAGAGATTCCATTGTTTAATTAAGTTTTTTATTTAACTTGTAATGCATGCAGGACCCAAAGAAAGGGATACAAGTAAGTAACATAATGAATTCAAAATACATTACACAAACAGGAAAATATTTTTGTAGGTTATCACCTCTTTGATTGCCATGAATATATGGAGTTCTTTGGTGTAGGACAAATGAGTCTTTGTTCGTATATTATTTGCTTTATTTAAAAAAAAGAAAGATCAAGACTCTTGTTTCCGTTTTGATTTAAATCTGCTTTATTTACAAAATGTTTCTACCCAAACAGACAAACATAGAAGCATTCAAAGTAATAAACTTAAGTATCTACATAGGTACTGGTTAATTCATAAAAAAATCTCTTAAAAGTTGACAACTTTTGAAGATTATGACATGAGTAAAGTATGGAATGTAGGAAAAGAAATAAAGGCAACCAAAGAAGAGCAGAAGAAAATAAACCACAGTTTTATGTAAACACAACTATATTGAAATTTAGTTTTATAAAAAAAAACATTAAATAAAAACCATAAACTTAAGAGCTCGTAAAAAAAGTTACATGTCTCATCGATCGAAATGTCCAACAATGTACTATTATAGGGGATATCGAGTTGGAAGCGCTTCGGGCCAGGCTGGCTGAAACGGAACGCGCCATGCAAAGGATAGTGGGCCAGCTGGCACAGCGGGACGCGGTACTTGAACGGGGGGAACGGGGGAACTGGCAGGAGACTCTTTTTACTCGGATAACTCTAAACAATTAGCTGGCACGGGTTTGGTTCTTATACACCATAATATTTTTGCAAGGAATTATACTTTAAATCTCAGTCGTAGAAAAATTAATACATAATTGTTTTGTCTACACTGTTCTCGTTCTTATATAGAATAACAAAAATGCAGATATTAATGTTGACAATTGCATTGAAAAATGATAGTGATTTGCAGCAATTGGTTGCGTCAGATATTTTATGAATACATATATTGAAATCATTATATTCATAATTCATATTATTATTACTGATTAGTCGAGACACCTTTTTTAAATTAGCTTCTGTACTTCATGTACTTAATTGTGTAAATTTTATGTTATTTTTCTATACTTTTAATTGAAATTTTTAAAATAATATATAGACATAAGCTACCGCTGAGGATGCAATTAGACATACGCTCGGATGACGATGATAGACATTTTGATTATTGTATTGACTCTGCCAGTTCCGCTAACTCCCAAAGGTTTAAGCGTAATAGTATAGCTTTGTACGGCATGGTGGAGGTTACCTCACGCACGACCAAAATAACGGCCCGACGGACCCGAGTCCTTTTAGCTATTGAAACCCATCGCATTCACGTATGCGTCTCTCCTTTCTCAACTTCCTCGCTTCCGTGTCGCTCTTTTTGAACGAAATAATTTAGGAAGAAGTAATGAAATGAGGGTCGATGCTGCGTTGAAAGTAGCCTTAGATGCATTTAGCATATAACATTTCTATACGGCCATAATTGGTACAGCCTAAACTGCAAAAACCTGGGCCCTTACCCCAAAAGCGTTAAGCCCGCCAATTGTAAAACAATTTGTATTTTGGAACAATAAAGTTTTAATATATAAATAAATAAAAGCGGCACGATAGACGCGAAGCTAGGTGTCCGCGTTTCAGTGTCAACCTACATTGAGCGTTACGAAATGATGATAAAATCTTATTTGATGTGACATAGAAATAGGACGATACTACCGGACGACTATCGTGTTATTTTACGGAGCAACGGTCCAGAATTGCTTTAAAATACACGAGCATTCAAATTCTGTACATAAGTTTGCTCTTTCAGATGTTAGTAGTAAGAGTAACTATACTAAAGTCTTCGCATCTATTTGTTCATTAGTTGTTCATTCAATGATAATGAACAGAACAAAGTGACACTAGTAGTGCAATAAGGTTGAGGAAGGAGGTCAGCAGACTTGAATGATGGCTTGGAGTAGTGTTTGTTCCCCTGTGGAGTGATTTTTGTGTATGTCGTGTTTTTAGATGATGGAACTCCTTTAGTATGTCTAACAAATTGATATTTAGAGCTAGCTGCAGGGTGTTCTTAGATGTGTTATGTTGTCCTTTATTATTAATTTCAGTTTAAAAATTAATGATAATAATCACAATTTAATTTAGTTTTAAATCATAGAAGACACAATTACACGATGAAAAGAAAATACTTTAGGCCCGAAAAGATAAATAAGGAATACAATCATCCGTGACCTAAAAAAATAAATAAAACCAATTCAATATATTTTTATTGGCAATAAATAGGATTCTACAAAATTCTAAATCATTAATTAAATAAGCTTGAAAATTATTTCATTATATATTTTTGAATTTACATTTTTAATCTATTTTGTATTTTTTTAATAAAAATGTCAATGACCTTCGCTTTCTTTCGCATTGTTCAATCTTAGTCCTTGAAAAACTGTATACTCTATGATTTACACTAAAAAATCGGCCACATCCGGGAGCGTAGATAAAAAGCGCGCTCTTGGACTTGGTCCAGTGTCGTTCGTCTGATGCATCCGTCTATTTTGGTCGGGCGTCCTTCGCATTTTGTTTTCTCGTTACTATTATTAGCTGGGTTTGTTTTGTTTTTATCTTTAAAAACATGAAAATATACCCTTGGCTTTTGGCAAGCCGTGGATTGTTTTTGATTTTAGAAAACAAATAATAAAAAATTATTTGAAAATATCCTTTTGTAAAAAGAGATATCGTGTATATTTAATTGGTCAACCAACATTGTGATACATTTGGGTGCAATGATGTGACGTCAATGTTTCATGTACTGTGAACTTTAAGCTTAAAGTAATGAATAAGAGGAAAATATTTATAATAAAATATTTTATTAGAACACCGCATATAAAAACCGCAATAAAGTATTCATAAATAAGTTCATGGAAAACCAAAATTTTTAACTTTTCGTAATGAAAGTACTTACTACTAAGTACTTACTTAAAATTGATTTATAGCATATATCCCCAATAAAAAAACCTACTGCAAAATTATATTGCCCCTATATAGATGTCATTACTGCATATAAATTAGATTTTTTGTCCTTTGTGCTTCGGTCTTTGGGCGGCTCTTGTTCTAGACTGTCATCATTACATGATAGTTATTAAGCTTTGTCAGATGCCTGTAGGCAGTTGATCAATCTGAAATCAGTGTGGCCCTTACACACACGAAAAACATATAGTTTATTATTGTACTAACTTGCGTGTTGTCGGGTGCAGTTGTTACGGCCATATCGGGCCTGGTAGCCGAGGTGCAACAGCAAATGGAGGCGAGCTACGTGCAGAACCAGCAACGACAGGTCACTGCATGCTTTACTCCTACATATCACCTTATTCCTACCTTCCAAATCCTGAAAATGCTCCTTTACTTGACCAATGATTGTTTAAAAAAAAAAAAAAAATTTACAATGTGTCACTGTGCATAAGAAACCATCAATTGAATTATCTTGGTGATATGTAAGATTTTTGTGAATAAATCAATAGTAAAATGTTTATAGTCACTGTTGACACGTTAGATGCAATAAGATTCGGATAAAATTATAGATTTTATTGTATTTTAGTAGTAAATATATTTGTTATAGAAAGTTAATAGGCTTATTTAAGTCTTAAATCATTGTTCGCCCAACGATTATTAAATATAAATTTTTTGTGTAGCCGCTTGGCTTTTTTCATTAGAAAAATTTTAAAGAGAAGATTCGATCTTTTAGTGTGCCCGTTTTGTACCACGTAATGAAATGCTTGATAACAGGATTATTTTACTTTACTTTGAAAAGCTTTCTTATAAGTACAGTCATATCATAAATGGTATATCATGAAACCAAATACGTAGTTAAACTTTTTGTTTATAATTTTGTATCCTTTAAAAACCATGTCCAAAATAACCTGATCCCTCTTGATCTCCTAAAATAAATCTTCTTTTTAGCATTTGCTACCGCGCGTTTTGTTTTGTAACGATTTTTTTGTGTTGTCTTTTCCTCTTCTGTTGCTTTTATCAGTTGAAAACAATCTAATCAATTTACTTTAATATAATATTTTCATATCTTCATCGTCTCATAAGTTTTAATTGATAACGAAAAACAATTACTTAATGATAAACATAGTTTTCATACTAATTTACCCATGGACCTTTTTGCCAATTTTTTTTGTATGTTTTTTTTGTATTTTTCTATGTTTATTTGCAGAAAAAATATCTTTATGTTGATATACTCGTTCTATTTATATCATTCTCACTATTTAGTTTGTTATTTTTCTGTGAAGCAATATTTAATTATATTTTATTAGCATGTTTTTTTATTTTATTTTTGTGACTGGTTTGTCGCCTTTGTCTGTCTGTACCCACGTTACCACGCCTTGACTAACAAACAAATAAATAAAACTACAAAAAATTAAAAATAAAACGAATAAAAGAAATATATTTAATATTTATTAATATTTTTATTTTCGCTTTTTGCTAAATAGCGGCACTTCTACATATAATTATAGTAGCGCTGCACTATTTGTTTTTATTATTTTATACTTTTTTTTGTTTAAATAATCAGGTTTAAAAAAATACAACATTTTATGAAAAATAATAAGTAGGTAGAATAGTTGTGAACTTTATTTGTTTTTAAGTGTTTTTGTATTCTGGCGCTTGATTTGGTTTTTTAATTATTAAAGTAGGTTTATGTTTACATACAATGTAGTTTTTATAACTGAGAGCACATTTTGTAACATTTGTTTTAAAATAATTTGGAAACAAGTTTTAATTTAACTACTCTTTAAATTAAAATTTTAACTTTAACTTTTCTATTTTGTTTTTTTTAGTGAATTTAACATTGTTTGCAGATTGTTTTTAGACTAAAAAATGCACAACAGTATTATGACCTGTTTTACTAGATTTACGTACGTTTTATACTCTACACTCTCTCATATTCAGAAAACTGAAGCGTAAATAAGATACCTACTTAAGTACGATGAACATAAGTGTAGATGAAGCGAGAGAGATCTGTCAGGATCAGGGTCGTAGCAAGTGGAAGTCCATATTTTGCTACAGCGAGAAAGAGAGCGGATGCTCTCTGCCGCAGGATCGGCGATGTGGCCGCATTCCCACTCTCTCGCTCTAGCAAATAACGGTTTTGAACGACAGAAAAGGATAGCAGCATAGGAAAGTGCTGTTCCGTGCGGCCAGATGTAGCCCAACCCGTAGTTACTTATTAAGGCCGTACCTGAATTTTCCGGGGTCCAGTGCTACCCCCATTTAAAGTAAATCATTTCAAAGAAAACGGAGACATCATTTAAAATTTTGCTACTACCAAGTCCTAGATAGACCTTCAAACTATTTTGTGAACAACTGTTTACAGTTTATAATGAGACCGTTAAGCTTTACTACGCACATTTGCGAAAAACGGCCACTTTTGGCACTCATTATAAACTGTAAACAGTAGTTCACAAAATAGTTTGAAGGTTTATCTAGGACTTGGTAGTAGCAAAATTTTAAATGATGTCTCCGTTTTTTTAAAATGATTTATTTTAAATGGGGGCAGCACTGGACCCCGGAAAATTCAGGTACGGCCTTAATTTGTCTCAATTAAGTTTAGTGTGTACAATGATATTTACAGCGTTTTCTGTGTCATTAATTGCACACTTATCTTCATATTACTTAGTAAGGTAGCAAAACGTTAACGGTGTATGGCTTATTTATTTAACTTGAGACATTGACCCTGACCCTGGTGTTGCAGTTGTCCATGGGCAGCGGTGATCACTTACCATCAGGTGACCCGCTTGTTCGTTTGCCGTCCTATGACATAAAAAAAAATTGAGTATTTTTCCTTATTTGCTATTGTACATATTATGTACAATAGCTCATTGGTGAATCGACGGTCATCATGTCAGATTTTTATTAGTCGTAGTCAAAATGTAGATAGCCGTTCTGAATATGAGTGAATCCTTATATAACGTCTAACAAAATATACTGAAACTATGCTAAGGGCAGATTCAATTCATGATTTGAACAACTTTTACCAAGAAACATATATCAAAATATGAAAAAAATGCGATTATAGAAATTCGGATCGGTTCATTCAATTTGTATGTGAGGCCAAACAATATTTTAGGGAAAGTTGTTCAGTATCATGGACTGAATTCAGCATTAAAATAAGTTTCAGTATATTTCGTAAGATCCTGTAAAAACTTTATTCTGAAGTATTTAATGTTTTATATGGCAGGAAGTGCAGGATAACCACACTCGCCCTTACACCAACGGGACAATTCTACACAACAGTGGTCCAGTCCACATCGTAGCCAGCGAGTACAGGGAACAAAAGGAGAAAACTCCCGAGGCCAAAGAGAAAGAATCCTTGTCAGAACCTAAAGAATCCTCGCCAGAACCAAAAGAATCCTTAGAATCCTCAGAACCCTCTAAAGAACCGAGTCTAGAACCTAAAGAATTCACCCCAGAATCAAGAGAACCTGAACCTACTCCTGAGCCAGAGACAAAAGAACCTACGCCAGAAAAGGAATCGGAAAAAGTTAAAGAAGAACTAAGTACTAAAGAAAAGGAAGCTACTCCAGAAAAGTCAGAACCAGAAGAATCAGGGTCAGAACCAGAGTTAGAACCAATTGAAGTAGACACAAAAGCTGCAACAGAAGAATTCTTGAGTAATACTAAAGACAGCTTGGTGAAAGAGAAACAGTCGACGCCGGAACTTCTAGAAGAGGCTCTCAAAGAAGACGAAGAAGACATGGAAGAGGATGAAGAGGACGAGGAAGAAGATGAAGAAGTGCCAGAAAAATCGAGTGTCAAAGTAAGTAGACAGTTATACTATTTTAGCAAGTTTCTTACTAGTTGGTCAGACAACCTAAGCAAGGTAGACGTCAGATTCGAAGCCACGCGCGTCCAAGACAGATTCCAATAGGTCGCTTTGAAAATCTTTGGAAAATTATACAGGTTGGATTTGAAATCGTTGGCATCCTTTTAAATATTCACCATACCCATGATACAAAGTAATTTAAGACGAATTAAACGTAAATCAAAAGTTGTCATTTTCATATTAAATAAAACTTCTAAACATGCGTTACTCTTTGATATTTTTTTTTGTTTTATCATTCTCTTATTTTAGAAATTACACTTTGGAAGTGTCTCTCGCGCAAACTATTCAGTTTAGAAAAAAAATGATTTTACAAACCTCAATATCATTTTTGAAGACATTATCCATAAATACCCCACACATATGGGTTAGAAGAAAAAAAAATGAGTTTCAGTTCTAAGTATGGGGAACCCCCAAAATTTATTGGTTTTCTTTTTTCTATTTTTGTGTGAAAATCTTAATGCGGTTCCCAGAATACATCTACTTACCAAGTTTCAACAGTATAGTTCTTATAGTTTCGGAAAAAAGTGGCTGTGACATACGGACGGACAGGCAGACAGACAGACATGACGAATCCATAAGGGTTCCGCTTTTTTTCCGTTTGGCTACGGAGCCCTAAAAACCAGTAGTCAAAAAACTCACGTAATAGAAATTAATTATATAGTATCAAACAAAACTACGCGTCGTCATAGATTCCGTAGTACCTACATAAATTGTTGCAAACATTCGTAAATTACCTACTATCGTCAAGCGGTCGCTAGACATTGCCCTTCCCCGCTCGACTATAAACCTTATCAAAGTAACTTAAAGTCTACTTTTGTATGCCGGTCTTCCGCGCTACAGCTGAACCGAACTGAGCCAAAACATGTTGTAGGTACCTACAATAGCGGGGTGATTTGATACTTTGTTAGTTTGTCTTATTTTTCTATACTTTTTAATTACTGCATTGATTACAGTATTGTTACCGTACAAAATATTCTTTATGTGAGTACGTTAACAAGCTAAATGATTACAAATGCTCCCTGTATACTATGCATTTCCTATACAGATTGATTTTGCACCACCTAGCTATATTGAACTCTTGTAATTAATCATTAATAGAACACAAAACCCATACAAAACCGTAAGAAAAAAAGAGTAATGTTTTGTAATTTTTTTTTCTTATAAATGGCTAACCTACTTTAAGGCCGTACCTAAATTTTCCGGGGTCCAGTGCTGCCCCCATTTAAAATAAATCATTTCAAAGAAAATGGAGACATTATTTTTGGAATGATGATGATGATGTCTCCATTTTCTTTGGAATGATTTATTTTAAATGGGGGCAGCACTGGACCCCGTAAAATACAGGTACGGCCTTAATAACGCGCGGCCGTTGCCATCCCCGCTTGCCGCCCGCAAACGGTTGGTGAACATAAAAATAGGAGAATTTTAGTATGCATTTGATGGCTGATATCTTTGGTTTTAATTATGAAACAAGATACATATGACAGGAATATGTATTTTTTATTTCGTTAAAAAAGTACCTTCCTTGAATATAGATACGAGGTTCATAATCATCCTGTATAGAAAAAGGTGAATATAGTTTGACAATGAAAGTGCGCTGCCAGTCTTAAGCGGCGCTAACGGTCAGTTCACACCGAGACGCGACGTAGCACGCACTTTGGAAGAAATATAGAACTTGTTTACTACACAAAAGGATAATTTAAGTGACAGACCGCTATGCCGCGCTGTGCAGAGCTGAGTAGCGCGGCGCAGCGGGCACTCACTGAAATCTCACTCTTTTTGTGTAGTAAACAAGTTGTATATTTATTCCAAAGTGTGCGCTACGTCGCGTCTCGGTGTGAACTGACCCTAAGTGTGGGCTATAGTCCTTTTATTGCACACGATGATCCGCACCTTTACTTGCATTGTGTTTGTTTACCTTTAGTGATATTTTGTCGCACTAGCTTGTGCTGTCCCGTGTGAATGGCAAGCTTTATTATTGTCCGTTTGAATTTAGATGAACTGCGCTTGCAGCAAAATTAAATGTTCTAAATGGACTTCGTATATAATCGGGTAGTTTTCTGGGTCAAAAATAAAGATGTATAATGTAGATGTAAAATTTTGTATTCGTAAACCCTAGACAACCCTTCAAACTATTTTATGAACTACTGTTTACAGTAAGAACGTGAAGATTTTCTTTTCACATTTGCGAAAAACGGCCACTTTTAGCAAAAGTGCGAAGAAAAGCTTCACGTTCTCACTTTAAACTGTAAACAGTAGTACATAAAATAGTTTGAAGGGTTATCTAGGGTTTACTAATACAAAATTTTAAATGATATCTCAGTTTCCTTTCAAATATTTTTTTTCAAGTGGGGGCAGCACTGGACCTCATGTATCACCTTAATAAATACAAAATAATCCACTTTAAGGGCGTCCATTAATTACGTTAGACGTTCAAGGGAGGATCGAGTCACATCTCATCTAATCTCACTTTGGAAAGGGGGGGGGATCTCTGTAAATATCATGTATTTTTTTCCGCAAGATTAAAAACAGTATAATTGCGAGAAAATAGTATTAAGTTACTTCATTAAAATATGGCCTAATCGTACACAATAATATTTAACCTCTCAAGTGCGCGCGAACATTAAAAATGCCTCAAATCCTTCTTCTTCTTATCGAGTCGAAATGGTTTCACTGTAGCTTCAATTTCTTTTTTTTCTAATCTTTGACCAGTATGTGGCCACGGCGATCCCTCTGTCGTTAGCCTCAAATCCTGCTCACGAAATACTTGAATCACCCCTTAGGCGATTCACCCACTGGCAACGCGCCTCTCCGCGGTGCGCGGAATCAGCCGCGTTTTTACGGAAGCTGCCGCGTTTTTAGTGGGTTGGACTAGGCGTGTTTTCTATACAAACTGAGATACTTGCATTGCATACAATGTTAAAATCTGCCGCACCGCGCTCCACGATGGTGCGCGGTGCAGTGGGATCATCACTGCCTTTGAGATTTTCGGTCTTGATCAAAGAGGTCCACTGCTTTTAGAGCCATATTATTCGTCGTCTGTTCCCTCGACTAGTCTATTCTAACCAGTGGCTGTATGTAGGTGGTAGGCATGGAGCTGAGCGCGCACGCCGCGTCGGGCGCGTGGCGCCAGGTGGCGCCGCCCGCGCCGGAGCCCCCGCGACCAGCGGTGAGAGCCACTTGCACCGTGCACATCGTGCAGACTCTTTACGACACCTGACCTGACGCCAGGCCGGATTATCCATTAGGCAGACCCAGCAACTGCCTGGGGGGAGGGGGGTTTAATAAGAGCGTCCGCTACGTTAAAGCGCGCGCGACGTGTTTAGGGTTGGATCTCATCTATCAGCACGGACCAGCACTTTCCTATGCTGCTATCCTTTTATGTCGCTCAGAAGCGTCATTTGCTAGAGCGAGAGAGAGCGACGGAATGCTTCAGCACTGGCCGTGCAGCGTTCCGTCGCTCTCTCGCTCTAGCAAATTACTGTTCTGAGCGACAGAAAAGGATAGCAGCATAGGAAAGTGCTGTTCCGTGTTGATAGATGAGATCCAACCCTTAGTCTATCGCTGACACAAACTACGAGCGAAAGAGATATCAGAATGTATCGCATAATGCCGTGTCTCTGTCGCACGTCGTTTGTGACTGAATACGTCGCGTGCGCCCGTTTAACGCAGCCACGCCATGGCGTGCCATTTTTTAAATTATTGGCTTGGCTCACACTGATTCGGATTCAGATGCCTGTTTTGTACTGATTGATCAGAAATGTCTATCAATGTATATGAAGTCTAACAAAATATATTGAAACTATTTCAAGGGTGTATTCAGTCCATGATACTGAACAACTTTTCCCAAGAACATATCGAAGTAAAACATATTGTCTGGCTTACCATAAAAACTCAGGTTGACCTGTCAACTTGTATGTGAAGCCAAAGATATTTTTCATATTTCAATACATGTTCTTTGAGGAAAGTTGTTCAGTATCATGGATTGAATCCACCCTTAAAATAGTTTCAGTATATTTTGTTAAACCCTGTATTTAGGATTGTGTAAGCTTGGCCTTTGCCTCAGGAGAGGGGCCTCCAAGGAGCCTGACATGGTTAATCCGGCTCTGCCTAACACCTCCCTATTAACGTTTGTCCGAACATACCAGCATAGTCAAACACCAGTTAACGAGTCAATATCGAATATTGACCTTAGTTCTGTCTCTGTCACTCGCGCATATTTTATAATGCTGTCCTGCTCACAACAATTTCAATTTGTCCTTATTTTAACTGTAAGCAGCATCAGTGATGTGTGCGACTGCCATGGTTATACTTGTATACAACGTGTTAATGATCTAACGCAAAACCTCTCAGATGGTACCTCAGCCCATGAAATTGAACAACTTTTGTTCAACAAATTTCATGAAACCCAAATAAAAATAATTGAATTTTCATACAAACTGATCAGCTGATCGAGTCAATTTGTATGAAAATCCGAATTTTATTTTTGGCATTTTGGGAATGTTGTGGAACAAAAGTTGTTCAGTTTCATGGGCTGAGGTACCATCTGAGAGGTTTTGCGTTAGTTCATGAACACGTATACCAATGATCAATATCATCTAATAAGAGTTTAATTAAATTAATTTCTGTTTTTCCTAAAGGTTGACTGGTAGAGAATGCATTAGCGTTAATTTCCCCTTTTGTACCATTGTGGTCAATAAAGATTTTATATAAATAAATAAGAGATCAATTCGCCCCTTTTACCAGCTAGTTGGCGCTAGATTGTAAATACCTTACTCATTAGCGTCTCTATGATAAACTTAGCTGTAAGTAAATGACGTCAACCACTTTTATGAAATGGAAAGGAAAAATCCAAAGATGAATAAATGATTTTGACTATTTGAAATAATTTCAAGCTCGCATTGTTTTTTTTTTGATATCCAACATTGGACTTGGATGGATTGAAATGAAATGAAATATTGAAATAGACAAAGAAGGACAAGCGATAGAAGGAAGGTGTCTTAAAACAGTAGAATAACCAGATTAGTTATTGATATAAATAATAATAGAGACTAGTCATACATACCCGTTCTAAACATTTCTTCGCATATTTTTCTTCATAAAGGGACGGGTCATACATTTCTTCACATAACATTTTTCTTCCTTCACTGTCGATCAGTTTCTTTATCCACTCATGAGGTTCTTTAAAATTCATTCTCCTTTTTGAACTTTATTTCAGCGACCGTAAGGTTCAAATTATGTTTAAGTACCTGTTCTCTCGTATTCAAAGTATTTATGCATTGCATGTCTGGTTAGTTTTTTGTACGTAAACGTTATGTTTAATGTTGTAGTTAGTCTTTATTGCATTGTTTTTGTTGCTAATACATTCCAAAGTTATTTTACTTGCTCAACATTATTATAAAGTAGATAAGGGTTGGGACACATCTGTCGGCACGGAATAGCATTTTCCTATCCTGCTATCCTTTTCTGTCGCTCAGAACCGTCATGTGCTAGAGCGAGAGAGAGCATCGCCGATTTCGCGACGTTCCGACGCTCTCCCTCGCTTTAGCAAATGACGGTTCATCTTAGCTTCCCATCAGGCTAGATAGAGGTCAAACGCACTCAAATCTCTATAAAAAAATAAATAAAAAGAAAATTATATATTTTAAAAACTGTTGGCCCATGGTGTCCCGAAGCCAAAGGCTTTATTAGTGAGACGGATGTTCAGAATGATACCTGGTCCACAGAATATCCATTGCTATTCAGAGAGGCAACGCAGCTAGCGCAGGGGCAAAATTTCTAAATAAGTTTTTTATTTTATTAAAAAAATTAAAAAATAAAAGTGGACGTAAAGGTCTTGCAAATAATTTGTAAAACTTTCGTTTTCGGTTAAATCACGTGCACCCAACCCTTTTTGACTTTTCAATATGTAGGTCCATAATATTCTTTACATTATTATAATTATAACATCTGTATATATACGACAGTTGTGTCTTACTTGAATTTGAATGTTACTTGCATTTCGTAATGGACTTACATAAACACAGTACAAATGAAACTGCTTTTACTCGAACATACTTTTAGACTTTATTTATTATATCTTTATTATATTGTTTTTGTTAAAACCAAGCAGTTTTATTTAGTACTAACATGTCTACTATTACTAACTAGAACCTTAAATGTAACTAAGTAAAAGCAGTAAAAGGTAAGAGTTTTTCAACTTACTATTATTTATATAAAACTTTTTTATGATATTGAATTTAAAATCAGAGAAAAAAAAATACAAGCTGTAAGGGTAATATGCGAAATAAATCTAACCACGGGCTATACTAGATCACTATACTATAATGAAATTAAAATAACAGTAAAATAATTCTACATTCCCATAAAAATTGCCCGGGCGGTTGCACACTTATATGAAAACGCCTTAGAAATGTATACAAAATAATGATTTTTATTTATTACTCAATATTCCAGCATGAAGCTGATCAGGTGAAGTCCATATTCCTGGAGACGGAGATCCCGCAGCAGTCGCGCGTGCTGGTGGCGGACTTCGCAGAAGACCGGCCTGACAGGCCGAAGCCCACCAAGCACTCGCCAGTGAGTGATCTATACTATTTTCTTGCCAACCAAATTTTGTACGACCGACGATTATTGATTAACCGATGCCGTACCCATCTAGCTACAATAAGGCTGTATACCTATGCCATGGATGAACCAAACTATACAACGTGTAAAAAAAGGGGGTATCAACCCGAAAGGGAGTAACCGTACTAATCAATGTGAACAACGTTTACTATGGGACCATCCCTGAAATCCCAAAAAAAAATCTGCAGCTCCATACAAAATTAAATACCTACCGTGCTAAAATTTATGGAGCTGCAGATTTTTTTTCGCGATTTCAGGGATTGTCCCATAGTAAAAGTTGTTTGGAGCGTAATTAGATTTTCAGTTTAAATATTGTAGCTAGATGGAGCTACTAGCACAGACATTAATAAGACTATATCTCCTGCGGTCCTTTGCAATATGAGTCCCCGTTCCCCCTCCCCGCACCTCTCCCCCGTCCTCGCCTTGTCGCGGGGCGAGAGCGGGCGAACACACACGCATTGACGTGTGCACGGATGTAGTTTCGTTTGTAGTAGTGTAGGCATAAATAGGATACTTCGCTTCTATAAAGTGCCATACCTGCTACTAGTTCGAAAGAAGGTAGTTTCGTAGTGGTGCCGCTTAATTTCGGAAAGATGGCGGTACAATCGTTCATTTTCTACGAACAAACAAGCGCCTGTTTTAAGATTGTTTTTCCTTTACCAGATGGTGGTGAGCGGTAAGATGACGCTGTCGCTTATACAAGACGCGCCCAGAGATACACCGGAAAGAGATGCAGGTATGTGGCAATTTAAAAAACATTCATAAAGTTAGACATGCCTGTAAACTTTTCTAATGGCAACAATGCTGTTCTCTGACCCTTTGGCTGTCTAAGATTTTCTCGGACAAAAGAAATCAGCTGACCAGATTATTTTAGATTAATTATTACATATAAAATGTGTAACAAAAAGGGGGTATCAACCCGAAAGGGAATTTACGTAGGTACTAATCATTGTGAACAACTTTTACTAGGGGACGATCCCTGAAATCGTGAAAAAAAATCTGCAGCTTCATACATTTTGGAACGGTAGGTATTTAATTTTGTATGGAGCTGCAGTTTTTTTTTTTGCTGATTAGTACGTTTACTCCCATTTCGGGTTGATACTCCCTTTTACGTTGTATATTGGGAATGTCGATTTTTTTTAGAAATCCGATAATTTATCCGGTCGTATCACAACACGGATTTACATTATGACTAGATTTAAACCATAGACGAACAAATACAAAGGGACAACCTTCATACTTTGAAGAGTTAACTTAACCGGTTCTGTCGTTCGCGCTCGATGCAGGTAAAGTACCTACTTTTAAATCACCGGCACCGGGCGTCGTCAACAAAAAGGGTTTTATAATAACACCTCAGTTGTTGTAATGCATATCATTTAGGTTTGTTTGTGGTGTAAAATATCTTAGTTTTATTATTCTTTATATAGTGTTTATAATATATGTATAATGTATGTTTATCCCTATGGTTGACTGGCAGAGAACGCTTTTAGCGTTAAGTCCGCCAATTGTAAGACATTGTTAAAGAATAAAGTTTAAAAATAAAATAAATAATCGCAAATTAGGATGGCAATTTCCGATGCACGGTAAATCTCAAAAGAGATTATGATGGCATTGTAAATGGATTAAACATTAATGTATTAAATGTATTGTGTAAATAAATAAATGCAATTATTCGATTTTTCTATTCATTTGCTAGAGCGAGAGAGAGCGACGGAACGCTGCAGTACGCACGACCGGTGCTCTTTCGCTCTAGCCAATTACTGTTCTAAGCGACAGAAAAGGATAGGAAAGTGCTGTTCCGTGCTGAATGATGAGATCACACCCTTATCCACTCTAATCAAATTGACATTTAGTCAAATGTCTCTATCATCTGTCAATGTCAACGTCATTTGGGTGGATAAAATCACAGATAAAGGTTCAAATCTGGTAATAAAGTTAGCCCGCGTTTTAGAATGAGGATCGTATACATATACATACAATACAATACAATACAAAAATCTTTATTGCACCAAATAAAAACAATAAAAAATTACAAAGTTTACGGAACTTATAAATAAATAAGGTACAAGAGGCGGCCTTATCGCCGAAGCAATCTCTTACAGGCAACCATAAAGAGAAGGAGTGCGAAGTATATGAGTAAGATAACAGGTGGCGCAGTTAAATTTAAAATATAAATTATAAATAACCAATAGATATTATAGATATTTAAATACAAAATATATAACATTATACAAAAAAAGATATATTTATATAAATAAATGAATATATATATATACATATTCATACCTATATATACATAGCATAATAATAAATAATTTATTACATACATACAAATAAATAAATATCACAATGATGTAAACAGCAATAGTAGGGGAAAGAGATGAGGAACTAAACAGAAGTAAAAAAGTGATTTTTAGTTAGGGTTTTAAATTTATTCAAAGTTTTGGCGAATCGAATGGAAAGAGGTAGAGTGTTCCAGAGATGAATAGCATAGACAGTAAAAGAATATTTGTAGAAATTGGTCGTGTGGACTGGAATATTGAGAAGAAGTTTATCTGCACTGCGTAGAGTAAAATGTACATGTATACTCAGAATTATACATGTAATAGTGTTAAAGTTTCTGTGCGTAATAAATGGTGATGTTTCTTCAAGAGCTGACTTTTGTTTTAGAATCAACGGTAGATGATTTCACGACGGCGAGCGGAGTGACGCAGCCCGCGGCCGAGGTGAGCACACACTTCATGACAGGCATTATTCTTGTCAAATATATTTTTCATATCATACAGGGTAGGGCAAAGAATTTATAATACAATCTAGAATAACTACGTGTAATAATCTTAAAAAACAACATTGAAAATTAAACTTAATGCTACGCGCATAAATGTCATATTTTCATAATGCTTATGTTTAAATACCTAACGTTCCCAAAAAATGTACCTAAAGTTATAGGCGTCCCTTTCCCGCAAACTGTCAGTGCAATAAAGTAGAAGGGGAGAGGTATAACTTTAGGTATATTTTTTTAGAACGGCTTTGCCACTTCGTAAGCATTCTAGATTGTATACAATTTCTTTGAAGTAGGGTCTCACAAACAGTCGACACTTTTACTTTTGACGTTAAGCGAAGTCTCATTTTTGCAACAGTAAATAAGAGGGAGAGAGACACCAGATGGGTTTGAAGTCATACTCTCTCTATCTATAGGAAGGTATATTCTTGCTCTTTGATTACAAACAACAATATTATCTCTGCCAAATTGGCATTGTGTGCGATTCTTTTCACGCAATATTAAAACAAACAAAATGTGAGCTCAATTTCTAATTAAATTCTTTTATTTTTGCAGAAAGATGAAGAGCTGTCAGACGAGGAGATCGAAGAGGAAATAGAGATCGAGGAAATCGAGGAAGAAGTCGAAGAGGAAGAGGAAGAAGAACCAGCTAAGAAGGACAAGACACCAAAAGCGGTTCAGAACTGATAGGTATACCGGTCTTGAGGGCTGTAAGATTCAGAAACCCCGTATACAGAAGATTTTGATAATCTTAATTTAGGTATCATAGTACCTCATTTACTTATACACTATCACGTCTTTATCCCCAATGGGACAGACAGAGCCCTGTGGGTCTTGCGGCCCTGGGCAGACAGTAACTTATATACAGGGTCCAACTAAATATACTGAAACTATTTTATGGATGAATTCAGTCCATGATACTAAACAACTTTTCCCAAGGAAGTTGTTGTTCAGTATCATGAACTGAATTCACCCTTCAAATAGTTTAGGTACTCGTATATTTTTTTACTTATTTCTCTCAAAAAAATATGACAGGCGTGCATTTACCAATGTTATGAGAGTATTTTACTCGTAAAATCCCGAGGAATCTTTTCAACAGGCGGCTAGCAACCCGTCACTGTTTTGACTCATTTTTGCACCTACACTCCCACCATTACGCTGAACGAGGCCTGTTCTAGGTTCTGTCTACTCTGCGTGGGATTAAAACGTGATTCTTTTCTCATTAAAACACTAACAGCCCCCTAGCATGGCATCGTTGATAAATCTAGAAAACGATGTACTTGTGCCATCTCGCTCGTTATTATTACGTAGAGCGAGATAGTGATAGATGATAGCGCTCGACAAACGCTGTCGATGCTTTGCTACAGGGGCAGGAATGCTATTTTTCATTTAGGGAGTCACACAACAATTGTCAAACATTTTGGACGCTTTTTGAATTGATCGTGTCATGACCCTTCGTAACTTTGACATTTGTAACGTACAAATGTCAAAGAAACCTGTCATGGAAAATCCGTTCCGTTTCACTTTGCTTTTTTTATTTATTTTAAATATTTAGAAAATAGTGAACACGATGGGCAGACGAACTAACGGCGTACAGGAAGGACTCAAAACCTGCCGCCACTAACAGAGATATATGGAAGACTGGAGGGGGCCTTTGTCCAACAATGGGACAGTCTATAGTGATAGAATAGTAAAAAAAAATTTTGAAAATCATTGACAGATATAATTTATAAGTATTTTCTGCGTAACACAATATTACTTATCGCTCACACGACGGTTTCGAAAATACGATGCAATGCGTCGGAACGCGAGCGGTGAGTTGGACAACTACTCGTTTTGTGTTTCGCTGAGTCCCTTCAATGAAAAATAGCACTAACAGGGATGGTTTCTGAATTTCACAGCGCCTAGTTTTTTTTAAAAGTATGAATAAAAATATACGTACTCGTATACAATGATTTATTTGTATTTTACGTCTCGCTTCGGGTAACGCGTATCTGTTTTTATGTGTAATTTCAAGTTGTTTTAGTCAATACAGAGAATTATAATAGTACGAGTATGCAAGAGTAACTCGAAACGTTATCGTCGTACGAAACGGGCCCACGTAATTTATATTTTTTTAAAAATTATATTAATTCGTATAAGGTACTTTTTAATTGAGTACAAATATTTTAAGGGAGTGATTGAGTTTATCATTTTGAACAACTTTTACCACTTTATGTGTGTCAAAATACGAACAAAGTTTTTTTCGCTTCCCTTAGTACTTAATTAGATTACGTGACTTTTTCGATTTGTATAAGAACCCCTTTTTATTTTAATTCATTAAGAAAAGATGTTTAAAATGATGGACTACTCGTAAATCACTCCTTAAAATATTACGGTTCAAGAGATAGAGCCCTGTGACAGACGGACAGACGGACAGCCAGCGGAGTCTCAGTAATAGGGTCCCGTTTGCACCCTTCGGGTACGGAACCCTAAAAACACCTCGTATAAATGACTGTCGCATGACGCACGTCAACCGTCGACGTCGCTGATTGGTCCAGCAATTGGCGTGAAGGAGCGTCAGTCACGGTATTGGCGGTAACCGAGATGTATTTTTTTATATTTGAATATTTGAGGTCGTAATCTTTGTTGAAACTCAAAATTACGAATTTATAATTGTTAGTGTTCCGTTATTTGTGCCAAATTTTGTCTTCATAGCAAATTGTGCTTAATTTTAGCCAAATTTTCGATAACTTCTACCAGTTGACATATTGCACTGCGGTGTCAAAACTAGTGGCGTTTTGCTAGGCCATCTTTGCTGTAAATCGTTTTTACCAAGAGTTGAAGGGTATTTTAGCCCTAGGTGAATTAGAAATACGTGTGTATTAGAAACAAGTGCCCCAAAAACCCGTAAATAGAAATAAGGCTGCGTCCTGATTAGAGTAACAGTGGATGAAGAATGTTATGTCGAGTGAGCGAAGAAAAAAAAAGGCGAAGAACGGCTTGCGTTAAAAAAATCGACTTTTTACTTTGATTAGTTGATTTCACAGTTGTTTTAGTTGTAAGATTTTCCTATAATATTTCGCTATATATAAACAGTATCATGGACTGACTTTGCTAAGTTACAACATCTAAAAAACAAAATAAAAAACTTGCAAAATACGTTAACCCTTTCACCGCGAGACTTTATATGAGTTGTCGTGCTCCCAGCGCGAGGAATTGTGAATATACATAGATTTCGGTCGGATAAATCCGACGCTCGCGAAATGGGCACGAAAATGTCGGATTAATCCAACGTTCGCGGTTAAAGGGTTAAGGCCGTACCTGAATTTTCCGGGGTCCAATGCTGCCCCAATTTAAAATAAATAATTTTAAAGAAAACAGAGACATCATTTAAAATGTTGCTACTACCAAGTTCTAGGTAACTTTTCAAACTATTTTGTGAACTACTGTTTACAGTTTATAATGAGAACGTTATGCTTTACTACGCACATTTGCAAAAAGTGGCCGTTTTTCGCAAATGTGCGTAGTAAAGCTTAACGTTCTCACTTTAAACTGTAAACAGTAGTTCATAAAATACATTGAAGGGTTATCTAGGACTTGGTAGTAGCAAAATTTTAAATGTCTCCGTTTTTTTTTTAAATGATTTATTTCAAATGGGGGCAGCACTGAACCTCGGAAAATTTAGGTACGGCCTTAATATCTTACAAACTACATATTTCAATCTATGATACTAAGCAACTTTCCCTAAGAACTGGCTTTAAAAATTGTACACATCAAAATAAAATCATGTTTTCCTAAGTACCAGAAGAGTTAGCCGCCCACTGTGCGCCTAATGAGAATGTAGATTATATTTTTTGCGTGTAATAAATACCCTTGCTTTTGGATCTGTCCATTTAAGGCCGTACCTGAATTTCCCGGGGTCCAGTGCTGCCCCCATTTAAAATAAATCATTTCAAAGAAAACGGAGACACCATTAACAATTTTGCTTCTACCAATTTCTAGATAACCTTTCAAAGTATTTATGAACTACTGTATACAGTTTAAAGTGAGAACGTTAAGCTTTACTACGCATATTTGCGAAAATCGGCCACTTTTGGCAAATGTGCGTAGTAAAGCTAAACGTTCTCATTATAAACTGTAAACAGTAGTTCATGAAACACTTTGAAGGGTTATCTAGGGCTTGGTAGTAGCTAAATTTTAAATGATGTCTCCGTTTCCTTTGAAATGATTTATTTTAAATGGGGGCAGCACTGGACCCCGGAAAATTCAGGTACGGCCTTAAAGTCTACGTTTAGCCAAATTTTCGAAGTTTTCCTATTGCCTAGTCTAGCGGGGCCGGTTATTTGAGGCTTCGTCTATTGTCCTACCAAATACTAAAAATATTATATGAATGCTCACTCTGTTCCGCACCTTACGTAGTGGAAATAAAGTTCAAACTGCTGTGTATATAAACCCCTAAGCTTGCTTCAATTCAAAAGATTTCTCTGCCTAATAACCGAAGCCTCAGACAAGCGCTAAATGTACCCACTTTCTCTTGAAGTCGGTAAGTTAGAGCAATATTTGCAATGGTGTTGTGTGGTTGCGGTAGGTTTTAAATGCATTTATGAATGTTTGGGAGTTATTTATTTATTTTTAGGAGTGACAACACTGTTTTTGAAGTTAGTAGTGGAATGGATATCTTTCAATCGGTAAATAAGGCCCCAAGGTTAAATTGTTTTACATTATATTTCCTTCACTTTTTTTTAATGGTGCTCCCATACTGCTGTGTTAAAAATGTTTACAATGTTTGTTTGTATACATTTTTAACAGCAGAGTGTGGGAGCACCATAACTTAGTAAACAGTGTTGCCATCTCAATTATTTATATTTTTTTTTATTAAAATGAGAATTGGATGTAAATACTTTTTGCCAGCAATATTTGCAATATTGTTAATACGCTGATATATGTCATGTTAATTAAATACTGAAAATACCTTTTTCTTGCATTGCGCTTGAGCTGAGATATTATGTTCTCGTCGGTATTTTACATGAATGATGACATATGGCATGATTGACCTATGATCTCAATTCCTTTTACCAACTGAATCATCCAATGTTCTAGTTCCAATTCTCATTTTGTATTTGACCATGTATCCTAATGACCATGACACAATCTTGGTTAAGTCGAATTTAACATTTAATTGTAGCATTTTGTTATCAGCTGCTTAGTTTTTGTTTTTTAGTTGTAAGGAATAAAAGTTAACACAAATTAAATCTTTTATTATCCCCACATCCTGTCCTATGTACTTACAATGCATGATCTTTCTTTAGAGCATATGTGAAATGGGACCCGTTATGGATTCCGGCCTAAAATAGGACCACTCCATCTCGAAAGGAATAAGCACAAACATCCCATGCTACAACTGCATCCCAAGGAGGGCTGACGTCGGGCGGCGGCCGGTCGTAAAACTATGTATAGCCAAATCATTTAAAATGTTTCGACTATTTCTTCTCGTCGTTTTTGTCTCCACTGCAGGAGCACGACCCTCCTCTACCAGAGCAGTCAGAGGATTAGGCCTACACTCTTTACGCTGGCCAGACGGGTTGGAGAGGTCTTATTGATCTTTACATGCTTTGTTTAGCTTGAGTTTCCTAAGTCGCCTTCTACGTCATCCACAGGAAGACTTGGAGTGGTCCTATTCTACTCTGCACTCTATACTACACTCTCCGGGAACCACACGGCTACGGCTATTTTTTCTCACTTACCAGGTTTTTGGCATCCTTGGGTGACCAGACATGCATATTATAATTGGAGAAGAAAAAGCGGCACAGGGTACCCCAGTCTCCGGAGCAGCAACCGGGAACGCGCTAAGATGAAGGAAAAGATGAGATGGAACTGGGCGGGTCACGTCTGCCGCATGAGACAGCAGGACAGGACAGATAGGCCAAAATTGAGCAGATAGTCGCTGAAAGCGAGACAGACCTAGGCGGAGATGGCACAGGACTACTGAACCTCTGAATAGGGACGAGTGGAAGGAAAAAGGGGAGGGTTTTGCCCAACAGTTGGACACCATCACAGACTAAAAAAAATAGTGCATATGATAGTAAAAGATCCGAAAAAAGAATAGCAACACATAAATTAAAACTCCAGCATTTTGTACACCAGTTTTAATGAATGTAACGCTTAAAAAATATTAATTACAAATTGATTCTTATTTACACTACCATTCTGCTAGATCCCGGGGTGTTGTTTACTTTTTACCTGCAAAAAGAACAATAAATGCAAATACCATCACGTCTTTATTTCTAAAGGGGCAGACAGAGCATTTTGGGTCTTGTGGATATAAAGCGCACTACACCAAAGCCGCCGACCCGCTGACACAACCCGGCGGCCTATGTCGAAAGAAGCATGTCCAACCTGCGCGTCATCATCATCCGAGCGTATTCCCGGTTGCATCCTCAGCGGTAACGCTTCAGAGCCCGGGGTCCGCTACCTTACCTAGGTGATTTGACGAGGTTACTGGTTTTTACACAGAGCGATTGCCGTCTGACCACCGCAACCCAGAGGGTAGACCAGAACCAATCCTAGAATAGGTACACACGCTAGATGGCGTTCGGGACCAACAGCTTTACGTGCCTTCCGAAGCACGGTATCATCTTTCTTTTCGGATAATCAGGTGATTTAAGCCTGCAATATCCTAACCAGACTGAAAACAACTTTTCACAAAGTATGCCTCCCAGTGGGATTTGAACCCTTGACCACTGGACCACGGAGGCAGTCGCGATAGTCGCAGACCAAAAATATTATGGCAACCTGCGCCCGCGCGTGTTGCCATAATATTTTAACTAAAAAAATTACTAATTTCTTAATCTGACGGTTTGAAATAAAAACTATTCAAAACGTCAGATTAAGAAAATTGTAAATTTTTTTGTAAAATCTTTTATTGTGAGACCAAATTTCTAGTCAAGACAAATCAAATGAGCCCAAACACGATAGATTTTCGTCGTTTCATTACTGAGTTCCTATGGCTACCTCCCGGCTCCACCATCAGTTTACCAATATGCTATCGTTATATTGTACTGTGATCGTGACTTTGGTGTGTAGTGCGCGAGCCCAGGGCTGCATGACTCAAAGGCCAGTTTTATCGTAATGGTTGGCAAGGTGAAAAAGGAATCATAATAGTGAAGGGATGCTAGCCGCATCAGCTATTACAATAACATGATTCACATTTTCGCCTATTGTCTTAATCGGCTTTTACGATCTGCACGGGAATAGCAGCAGCTGGCGTATTCTAAGTATTTTCTTTACTTCCAGACCAGCATGGAAGATAAAGACAACCAAAAACACAAATCTTACAAATAAGTAGATTAGATTTACCGCATAGTGACGGCAGAGTTGAATATAATTTGTCACCAGCACCACCTTTTACTCACGGGTGTCGTAAGAGGCGACCAAAGGAGATAAAGACGTGTCGTTCCCGGCAGAGTAGAATAAGACCACTCTGTCTCCCCGTGTATATCATAGAAGGCGACTTAGGAACAAAGCTTATAAACATCAATGAGACCTCTCCATCCCATCTGGCCAGCATAGAGAGTGTAGGTCAAATCCTCTGTCTGCTCTGGCTAATATATGCCTCTGGTGTAGTACCAGAGCCATATATTAGCCATTACAGGGTCGTGCTCTTGCCACTGCAGTCCAGTCTCCACTGAGACTAAAAAAGACCTAATGATGAAAGGAGATATAGGTAGCAGTACGGGCAGCAGTGTTCTCTGTGTAAGACATTATACCATTTACTGTGACCACCTAGACAGAGTCGGACAGAGCGGGATGGTGCGGACACAGGGAGGCTTATGCCCAGCAGTGGGTTTTTGAAAGCTGATGATGATGATGACATATAATGTGTTAATGAACTAATGTAAAACCTCTCAGATGGTACCTCAGCCAATAAAACTGTACAACTTTCACATAAACTAAAAAAAAAAAAAAATTTTATACAAACTGATCGGCTGATCATGTCAATTTGTATGAAAATCCTAATTTGAAGTTGTTCAGTTTCATGGGCTGAGGTACCATCTGAGAGGTTTTGCGTTAGTTCATTACACATTGTACACTGATAAACACCAAAAACCCAGGACAACAAGAAAAAGGCAATTCTTCAACTTGCTCTGGCTCCAAACACCTCTGGATTAGCATGTTAATCATTACACCACAGTGGTGGCCAATTATAAGAAAAATGCAGGTTAATATTGGTTTTTGGAAGACATACATTGGAAGAGGAATTTTATGTAGAGGGCTGTAGATGATAAATAGTTTATCATTGATACAAAATATATTTAAAAATTAGTCTCTCTTTTAAAGTAATAAAGCACACATACCAGTTGTAAAGTTCTTGTATTCTTCCAAGTCCTTGACTAGGGTCCAGTCGTGTCTCACAGATTGAATAGTTTTGGTGGCGTGAGGGATGTCCGGGAAGAAGGTCCAGCCTTCATCAATGCCAGTCTTCTTAATGACGGCCGCGACACCCAGAAGTACGGAGAGAGGCACTGCCACTGTCAAATTTCTCTGCCATGCACCGAAAATAGACCCAGCAGCTAGACCACCAAGGAAATAGTTAATTTTATCATTCTTCCCCCTAATATTCTGCGCTACGTTTGTCGTTACAGTAAATGCTGATGCCATTCCAACCAACGGCCCAATATACCAAGCATAGCGGCCTATGGTGTTTATAAAACCCTTCGGATGGGAATACATAAGCACATCGAATGAAGCGGCTCCGAGTCCGGTTATGGCGGCATATTTCGAGGTGACGAAGGTCTTCATGAAAATATCACTGCCTTCAGGCGTGTCGTAGTATTTGTAGCTCAACATTGTGTGTGTTTTTTTCTTGGGTTGAACCAAGTTTTAATAAAAAATAGTTACACAACACTGTAAGTATGTTCAGGTCGTTTGTTCGTCCTGTCAAAAAGTTCAAGTTTACGAAGCGCGCTGCTGTTGAATGAAGTGTGGTCTGCACTGCAGTGTCTGACACTCAGAACATATATCCCTTATCTCAGGTCTGACACAAGGAATATAAAGTATTATATTTTATTCTGTGCACAGACTGTGATTCTGTGATATAAATTAGTCTGACATCGTATTTACTGGATTTTGAAAAAGACGTTTCTAGCTTCTGGCAGCTAACTTCGTAAAATTAATTTTGTTGGCATAAAATGCGATCAACATTAAATGAATTTTATCAGTAGGTATTATTAGGTATTATATTTAAGATAAGATAAATATAGGTAAAAAATTCTTTATAATGATTACTCTGTTATTTCGTTTTTGTTGAATTTATACGTTTCATTATTTACTTTCACTAGAATATTGAAAAATAAAAATGAAAAAAAATCAAAGAATAATTTTGTGTGAACGCAGACGACAAGCGACAATTTTTTTGCACATCCGTCAATAACGTCATTAATGTCAAAAGTATCAAAAATGGCGGCGGACGGTGACGAAGTGATAAGTGATCAAGAAAAAGTTAGAATTGTATCGGATTTTATTCTCCATTCACCACCAGGAGAATTCAACGAGGTGTTCAATGATGTAAGAGTCCTTCTAAACAATGACAGTCTCCTAAAAGAAGGCGCCAGCGGAGCTTTTGCGCAATACAACAAGGACCAGCTCACGCCCGTTCGCCTCGAAGGCTCGGAATTGCATACTCTAATAACCGAACACAACGAGCTCGGTGGTGGCAGATTCTTTGATCCACGTTCAAAACGTTTGTTCAAGTATGACCATTTACGTAAAGAAGCCTCTGAATACGAACCTTATGAACCCGACAGAGTGGCGGAGCCCTGGCGTTCCGCACTCGACGACGAACTCACGGCGTACGTGGCCGCGCACTATAAACACGGTGCCAGCTTAGTGGTGGGACGAGCGCTCGAATCTGGTGCAGTGTCACTGGTTGCATGTATCGAGGATCATCAATTCCAGCCGAAGAATTATTGGAATGGTCGGTGGCGCTCGGTATGGTCGCTGACTGTAGGCGCGGGGCCTGCGGAGCTGCGCGGTATGCTTCGTGTTCAGGTGCACTACTATGAAGACGGAAATGTGCAGTTGGTTAGCTCCAAAGAGATCCGCGCGCCGTTAGTCGCCACTGGAGAGTCAGCAACTGCTAAGGAGTTCGTACGACTAGTGCGCGATGCCGAGAACGCGTACCAGACCGCGATCTCTGATAACTATAAGACGATGAGCGACACAACCTTCAAGGCGCTCCGGCGACAGCTGCCCGTCACCCGGAGCAAGATCGACTGGGCCCGGCTTGTCTCCTACACGATCGGTAAGGAGCTCAAGAGCCAATGATGTCCCGCCGCTGCGCTCTGAGCCGCAGCGGCCGCTCCACGCCTGTGTACATATACGCGTAAGAATAAATCTTGTTCAAATGTTTACGGGCACCGGGCAGGTCCTCTCCCGGCGCGTATTTATCTATGAGTATATAGAGAAATCGCTATCGTAACTGTTAAATTTTATTGCATTTTGTTACTATCAATATGGATGTAATTGACTGGTGTCAATCAATTACAAGTGGCCAATTTGGACTTCTCTGAGAAGAGGCATTGAATCAACGAGTCATGTCCATCTTTGTTGGTAGAATCGAGTTTACAGGATAATGTTGTACTTAGGTGTGGACCCGCAGTAGTGCGGTATCTGATTCTAGGTCTATAGGGACTCCTGACTGAAACATCATGTTTGAATTTAATTTATTTGCTTTCCCGAATGGTTGATTGTTGTGTAAGCAATACAGAGCATGTCAATTAAAATGTTGAATCAAAAATTGCATCAAAGATATTAAAAGATATCCTCAAATTATAATAAACTGCATGAGAACTAGTATACGTCCATTCTGGTTCCGTATTCTTGTGTAATCAGTATTATTTCCCTGGAATATTGCTTGCATAACAGAGTTATATGAAAATTAATCAGGATTGTGTAAGGGAACGATCCCAATGGTGCATTTAAATTATAGTTAATTTAACTAATTGTCCACATAGCTTTAATGCAGCGTTTATGAGCATTATATAGCACAATATATTCAATATTTTTCAATTTACAAAAATGAAGCGGAGAGTTGCTCAAATGCAGGAGAAACGAAATTAGTAATATATTGTCCATACATTATGGCTTGAGTGCGGATGAAAGCGTAACTTTTTTTTATAATAATATGTAACAATTATAACTTCAATAAGGTTTATTTTGTAATTATTATAATTATTTTAATAAACAACGTACATTAAACCCAAGTATTCTGTACTGTATGATTGAATTCATTTCAATAAAAATATATATTAAAATGTTGCTAACTACTGTTTCCTTTCATTTGAGATAACAATCCTAGTTATCACTGACCCTTTATCTAGTATTTGGAATGGTGGTACATGTCAAATTATATATTTATATAGCTGTATAGTGGTTTTTCCTGAGTCAGTACATTTTTTTTACAAACGTAAAAAATGGGTAAGTAATTATTATTTTTTAGTTATAATATATTTGCATATAAATAAAACTAAATATAATATATATAATTATATGCAAATATATTACAACTGAAAAAAAAAGTTGATTTTAGGTACAAAAGCTATTTATAATATGTCCTCATGTGGTGATAACTTACTAAGTCCTCTCTATAGGCAAAAAAGCATGTATTTTCCAATGTGAATTCATTCATGCGCATGACACAGATATATTATGTGGTAGCTTTAGCACTAGTAAGTACCTACATGCAATGGTACTACTACTATCATTATGATTGAATCAGAAAAACGAAGGCAAAACGACAACAGACGATGAGCGTCAGTCGAAACACTTACTAGAATTGATTTCATAGACTCACAAAAGCTTTGCATAACAAATTGCATAACCAAGGAATTTGGAATGCAATTATGCAAAGACTTAAATTAAGAAACTAAACTAAATCAGAGAGTGTTATGAATAAAATGTCCACCATCTTGCTAAGCACTGCTTTTTTAATACGCGACTTTTGACGCTGACAAGCATTTTTCGACAAAGACGTGATATATATTAAAATGATGAATATTGCAGAAAATAAGCAAACGCATATATTTATATATTTCAGAGTTCAGAGAATAGTTTCCTGTAATTAAATCATGCAAGATGGCACAAACCACCACAAACATTACCTCAAATGACCATTCATTCATAAAAAAATATATTTTATTTCATATTAATCAAATACACATAATACTAATTAATAAATTAATTTGTTAAACTTTGCCTTTATTTACTTTGATGCAAACGAATGCACAAACAGTAAACGAATTAGGCGTGTCGTTTGCCGATATCAGATAACGGTGGCGATGAGTCAGTGTCCATTGAGCAAGTTAAATAGAGTACAGATAGAGTTTCTTCTTTGCTGGTCTGGGAGAAAAGAAAAAACATAGAATGTACCAGTTGCTTCTCTTCCCGTGCAGATCGTAAAAGCCGATTGAGGGAATGGGCGAGAATCTGAATCATATGAATAGGCGATGCGGTTAGCAACCCATCACTATTATGATTTCCCTTTTCCACCTTCATGCCCACCATTACGCTAAAAGTGGCCTGGGCTTTACCGCCCTTGGCTCTGTCTATCCCGTTAGGGATAAAGACGTGATAGTATCAGATGGAGTCACTGCAGAATATAGTGACCACGTCGACAAAATCCCTTATCTCGGGTCCCAATTGTCAGGTCATGGCAGCCGTCAAGATGATATTTGAAGTGAATTAAAAAAGTTACACTTATATTTAAGTTGACAGCGGGTCCAAATTGGAAAAGAGTCGCAAGAGATAGAGAACAATGGAAGTGGTTAGAGGAGGCCTTTGCCAGGAGGCACACTGAGCTCAGAGACATCATAAAGGGAAGAGAAAAAGAAATGAAAGCAACCCGAGCTCAGGATAAAGGGCTAGTATATAGATAAATAGAAAAAAGGTAGGTACACCAGTGTTGGTCACTTACATATTTTTCTGGTGACATGGTTACTACAACGGGTTATTCATCTGCACTATTATGTGTCTGGATCGCCCCTTTATGACGTGTGTGGCTTGTAATGGATGAATAAGGCATTTGAGGTCATTTGTAAATAAAAACTTGTTTGTTAAATTCTTATTAATTAGGTATATTGTATTAGGTAAGTAGGTTATGTACTCGTATTACATTTAGGTGCATTCACGGTGAAAATACCGTGGTGTCTGTTTTGCATTAGACAGGTCGACTCATCAAAACCGTAGCCAAGATTCTGTTAGGGAGCTGCTGAACGAGCTAGGGCTGCGTAAAAAAATTAAATCAAATATACTCGTGCATCAGTCAGTGACCAGCTTAATTTAACAGTAGTCTACGAGGTTTTTTTAAGAATCGTTTCAACACCTCAGTTTCAACATCGATCAAATATTACTAAAGTACTTTAAGTAAAGTAGTTTAAGTTTTAATATCTTGAACCATTGTACGGTGTACACTAAGCATACCATACCTGCATAGTCCGTTTAAACGATTTTCAGTCATCGTTGACCTCCGCACGTTTTAGATCATGCAGTGGAGTGGTGGACGGGGCGCGGTGTCGCGCTCTGCTGCCACCTCGCCTCCTGTCCTGCACCCTTACGAAGAAATACCTAAGTATTTCGAAAACAATTTTTAGGGTTCCCTAGCCAAATGGCAAGAAACGGAACCCTTATGGATTCGTCATGTCTGTCTGTCTGTCCATCCGTTTGTCACAGCCACTTTTTTCCGAAACTATAAGAACTATACTGTTGAAACAAAATAGAAAAATAAACAATAAATTTTGGGGGTTCCCCATACTTAGAACTGAAACTCAATTTTTTTTCATAGGTTTCTAATATTTTTTTTTTCTAAACTGAATAGTTTGCGCAATTTATCTTTAGGACTTTTATATTATGTTACTTGCTGCTACGGAACCCTTCATGGGCGAGTCCGACTCAAGACAAATGTAATCAGTCCAAATTCGATGGGGTTGCGTCGTTTTGTTACAGGGTTCCTATAGCCACCTTGCTTGACTCAAACAAATAACTACAAACAAGGCAAGCTAATTAAAAGCTTGTAATAAGTAAGGATTCGCGCGGGCGGGGCAGCGCCCCCCCCCCCCCCCCCCCCTGCCTGTATTTCGCTAAGTCCTTGCTCATCTTCCATATTGGTTGTGGTAGAAAAGAAAAACGTAGAATGTAATCAGCTGCCTCTTCATCGTAAATACCAATGGAGGAAATTGAGTAGCTATACGATAAGTCGTAACTGTCTAGCACTAGTATCTCATCATCATCAGCTTTCAAAAACCCACTGCTGGGCATAAGCCTCCCATTGTCTTCGCCATCCCGTTCTGTCCCCGGCCGCTGCGATCCAGTTCTTTCCAGTAACTTGTTTTATATCGTCGACCCACCTAGCCGCTGGGCGTCCCACACTGCGCTTACCATTTTTGGGATACCATTCGATGACGGTCTTACTCCACCTACCATTCGTTCCTTCAAGCCAGGTGTCCCGTTCAGTTCCACTTTTTTTAGGGTTCCGTACAAAAAATGAAAAAACGGAACCCTTATAGGATCACTCGTGCGTCTGTCTGTCCGTCCGTCTGTCACAGCCAATTTGCTTCGAATCTACTGGACCGAATCAAATGAAATTTGGTAGAATGTTGTAATCCTATGACCCAAACACATATGTGCAAAGTAAATAAATATTTTTTTTAAATAAGGGTCATTTTCGGAGAAACAAATTACAAAATTAAAAAAAAAAATTGCAAACCTTACTTTATCGTATATCAAATGAAAGGGCTCGTTATGAGGATCTCAAATATATTATTGTTATTATTTTAAAATGAATAGTTTTGATTTTATTCATGAAAGAACATGAAAATTGACCATTACCTCCCCTGATCTCCGAAACTACTGAGATTAACATTTTGAAAATAATACAAAATATAGTTCATTGCTTGTTTATGTTGATTCTTATAGCTGATTACAAGAAAACCTATAAGAATTCAATCAATTGTACGGAACCCTCTCCACGCGAGTTTAACTCGCACTTGGCCGGTTTTTTTAGTTCTCGGTCTTGTTTTGTGATGCCGAGCATGACTCGCTCCATGGCTCTTTCATCATCATCATCTTCAGGTCTTTTTTAGCCTCCACAGCACAACCACGACCCTCTGTACTACCAGCCATATATTAGCCAGAGCAGCCTGAGGATTTGGCATATAGTACTCTCCACGCTGGCCAGACGGGTTGGAGAGGTCTCACTGATGTTTATAAGCTTTTAGCTTTGTTTCCTAAGTCGCCTTTTACGACACCCACGGAGAATTGAAGTGGTCCTATTCTACTCTGCCGGGAACCACTAGTCTCCAAGATAAACATACTTAATTGAAAATATGTGATGAAAAAATCCGCCACGAGTTGGATTCGAACCCACGACCTTCACGTTAACGCCGTGAGTGCACTACCAATTGTGCTATCATAAATAAGTTGAATGCCACACTTCTGAAAAGTGGGTAGTAATTAAGATTTACGCATGTTTGAAATGCGTGTACTATGTGATAAGCTCCCATGCTGGTCTGGGAGAAAAGAAAAAACAAAGAATGTACCAGCTGCTTCTCTTCCCGCGCAGATCGTAAAAGCCGATCGAGGGAATGGGCAATAATCTGAATCATATCAATAGGCGATGCGGTTAGCAACCCATCACTATTATAATTTCCTTTTTCCACCTTTATGCCCACCATCACGCTAAAAGTGGCCTGTGCCTTGCCGCCCTAGGCCCTGTCTGCCCCGTTAGGGATAAAGACGTGATAGTGTATCTGTATCAGTATGTGATAAGAAAATTCGTCGGGGTGATTCGAAGTCACGATAGCACAATTGCTAGTGCACTCACGGCGTTAACGTGAAGGTCGTGGGTTCGAATCCCACTCGTGGCGGATTTTTTAATCACATATTTTCAATTTGGATAAACCGACCATTGTAATGCTATTAAAAATAATACTATAAACGTACTTGTTGCCTACATCTAGTCTCTCGCCACAAACAGTATCTATTGGCTATCTAATTTATGCTCCAGTGCTTGCGATCTTTATAAATGTGGGACAAGACGCGCAAGATAGGTATTAATAAGAAGGAGGACATTTAAATTTAGATGGAGCACATACTCGATCAATGTATTGGGGGCCTAGTCTGGGCTCGAGTTATGTATGAGCACAGAGTATGAGTTAGGGAGTAGTGTAGTTTATCCTGGCTTGGCCACCAAAACATGTTTGTAACTTCTAAACTACAGACTGACTAAATTTCATATTTGGTGACTAGTTTTGAGTAATTTTTGACTAAATCTTGGCATGGTCAGAATTTAAATCGGTGATGGTGTCACACTGGAGAGAGGCCCATGCGTGGTCTAAATTATACGTATGAAGTCTTGTTTTTTTTGATTGGTTTATGTTTTTTTATTTTTTATTTATTTACACAATACATTAATGTTTAGTCATTTACAATGCCATCATAATCTCTTTTGAGGTTTACCGTGCATCGGAAATTGCCATCTTAACTTGCGATTATACATATATTATAAACGCAATATAAAAAATAATACATAAAACTAAAATATTTTACACCACAAACAAACCTAAATGAATGCATTACAACTGAGGTGTTATTATAAAACCCTTTTTGTTGACTACGCCCGGTGCCGGAGATTTAAAAGTAGATATAGGTATGTTGATAGAGATATTATTATTATTATTATTATTATTATTATATTCACAGAAAACATACAATTATGTAATACTCGCGTAATACGTTTGCTTGTTTGTTTTTTTATAAAGCGTTGTTGTACACAAGAGGGAATACGGATACGAAAACAGAAACGTAAACATACAACGGCGGACTTGTATTGTATTGTATAGGGATCTCTTCAAATTCTTTTTATAGTCTATTCGAAATACAGCATGCGGGGAATAACCGCAGAACCGATAACTATCGGGACCACCGCATCGACGTAATATGGCTTTCATGGAAGTGGGTTTAATTTAGCTTCTAAGATTTGATTAGGGACAGAGACGACGGGACAGGTGAAGATAAATAGGCCAGTAAAAACTGCGACAATTTTTAAAATACACATTTGAATCCTATCTAGTACAAATTATAAATGTGAAATTACATAACAAATAAAATTTTAAATAACATTCAAAACTAAAAAGTACTTATCGAATATGTTTTGTAAAAAGTAAAAAAAATCCGTTAGATTTTTTAAATTTGCCGCTGTTACTTCTTTTTTAACAACTGGTTGCGAAACATAGTTGCCAAAGCGGCCGGAAGGGTTTTTTTCATGGACAGCTTTCGTTAGCTAGACTCTAGTGACATAATGATAAGGATCACGGCACCACTATGTATAAGCAGGCTGACTTTTTATCCACCAGCCAAATTTATGGAGCAAGTTCAGTCCATGATACAGAACTACTTTCCATAAAAACAATTAACGGAAAACTAAAATAAAAATTCGCCTTCCCATACAAATCAGCGCTCAGCCAAACGGATTTCGTATGGGAGGACGAAAAATTTTTATCCATTTTTAATAACTTTTTTTATAAAAAAGTAGTTCAGTATGACGGACTGAATTTGCTCCAAAAATTTGGCTGGTGTTTAAAAAGTCAACCTGTATATGAACGTGTACCTATCTATGCTCCTCCCTTGTCATGTTTACTTTGATCGTTTACTCATATCACTACAGAATATGTTTACATAGAAATAACAGGAAAAAAATAAACGTAAAACCAACGTTTCGTAGGTAAGTGGGAAAATAAAACAGGTAAAATAAACAAGTGCTACAAGTTATAATACTCGTAGTATACAAAAATAAAAACTTTATTCACAGCCTTAAATAATTGTGGCAGCAGCTATGATTTTAAAATACTTAATTAAATGCAATTTTCTAAGATTAAATTACTTAACCTACCTACGTAAAGTATACTTTCCATACTGGAAAAAGTATTCAAGTTCAGTCCACATGGTGCCCTCTACTCCCTACTGATTACTACATTTTCAGACAAAAATACGGCGAAATACCATTCTTTCTCCAATACACTTGCACAGAAACGTTTTGAAAAAAAATGTAAGTACTCGTAAAGGTAAATATACAACGTGGAAGGGACATACTTGTAATAAATCGAACTACGGCCTATACTAGATCATTTCATTATACTGGGTGGCGCAAAAGTACTGGCACTAAAGAAAATACTTTTATTTTTTTTATATGACATTTTCTGTCATTCTGTTGTTGAAAATTGTGTAGTGAACAAATGTAAAATACACTGAAAATAAACATGGACCGTTTTACTCCCCAAGAACGTGGAATAATTGTGTCAATGTTCTTACGGAATAATTCATCAGTGATAAGAACACAACGTGAATTTCGTCGACGATTTCACCACCGTCCGGCACCGATTGGTCGCACAATTCGACGCTTTGCCACACGCCTTGAAGCAACTGGCTCAACATTGGATAGACCTAAGTCTGGGAGACCAAGAACAGGCCGTTCAGCTGAAAATATCGATGCTGTGCGCGAAGATGTGGAAGAGTGTCCAGAAACATCAACGAGGCGACGTGCCACGCAATTGGGCATTTCCAGACGGACCCTGCAGCGTATTTTGGTGAAAGACTTAAAGATGTTCCCGTATAAAACTCAAATGACTCATCAGCTGCTGCCTGCTGACCACCGAGCTCGTCTAGATTACTGCCAGCGCGTCATAAACCTCAACCTTGAAGAGGATGATTTTCCTTCAAAATTGGTTATGAGTGACGAAGCGCATTTCCATCTCTCAGGGCATGTCAATAAGCAGAATACTCGGTTCTGGGGCACTGATAATCCGCGCATTATTCAAGAAACACCTCTACACCCACTAAAAGTTACTGTATGGTGTGGCATCTGAGTTGACAGAGTGATCGGACCCTATTTTTTCGAAGACGCTGGAGGCAATGCGATAACTGTCACTGGAGAACGCTACAGAACCATGTTACGAGAGTTTTTGATACCCAGTTTGGACGAATTGGGGCTGGAGCACATCTGGTTTCAACAAGACGGCGCTACGGCACACACAGCGCGCGACACTATGGACTTAGTGAGGGACGCTTTTCCAGGCCGAGTTATCTCTCGTTTTGGCGATTTGCCTTGGCCTGCAAGATCACCCGATCTGACCAGTCCAGACTTCTTTCTTTGGGGTTTTTTGAAATCTCGGGTGTATGTGAACAAGCCACAGACTCTCGCAGCTCTAAAAGAAAACATTCGTCAAGAAATAACGAACATATCGCAGGAAGTGTTACGGCAAGTTATGCAAAATGTCATAAATAGGGCTCAAATGTGTATCAACTCTGGAGGTCACCATTTAAAAGACATCATCTTTAAATCCTAATGGTACGAAATTTAATGGCACAAATATACATTTAAAAAAACCTAAATCTAGTTTTCTAATTTAGAAAAAATGTTATAGCTGAACCAAATAGGGTCTTTACTTTTGCGCCACCCAGTTAAATAAAAATTACAACCGAAAAAAAAAGTCGGCATTTCAATACAAAAGTGTGCGGCCGCCCGGGCGATTTGTATAGAAACGTAAAATATTTTTGCCCGCCTCATAAGCGAAGCGCATGAGGTAGTACTTTACTCTCGCCTTACAAAAATCAAGTGATTTTTTTAACTAAATGTGTCTCTATTTATTTTTTTATCGCACTTGTACAATAATATTTACACATAAATGTCAAGGATAAACACTAGTTTCAACACTTATGACATTTTAAAAAGACATTTTGCCTTTAAAATAAATAAAAACAATGTTTAATAAAATTTTGTGGACGTCCGTGTGTCTGTATGTATGGAAACTGGCGTGGTCACGATAACTCCCGAAAAACTAATCAAGTCCATTTTTTTTTATACGCTTCAGTATTATCCAAAACTAAGTCCTTTCGAAGATCACGGTCTAATTCAATGTAATAATTATTATTATAAAAATACAGGTGACATATTAAAAATAATTTTGGATGTGAGGTTTGTTGAAAGAGTTAATACCTATGTTTGATGAGTACGAATGTGTAACTGGCAAGTAAGAAAAGAAGTAAAAAGAAATTTGAATAAAGAATGTTGTGATTTTGTTTGTTTTATTAAATATGAAATACGAATATAAATGTAAAAGAAGCGATAAGTTAGTAATTAAATAAAAATAATATTTATTGAATTTGCATTAACTAATTGAGAATGAAAAGAACAATCAGTGGTAACACTTTTCTTGACATTCGTGACGTAGTCTTGTTTTTGCTTAGTTTTTTTGAGATTTCTCAAAATCTACCGGTCCGAATCGGTTTAAATTCACAGGAAATCTGAGTTGTATAGAACTCTTTGGAAAGCTACTTGTTTGGTTCCGATCGGTTTAGTTGTTCAAGAGTTATAAGCGGGTCACATACACACCCACACACACATACGGATAGGGTGCATGACACTTGCTCGTGAGTGGTCAGGGAAGATTCCTGAGACCTTTAAACGTCGAGATCTGATGTAAACTCGACTTTTCAAAAACGGGGTGAAACTAATAACGTCCCGAATTTTGAAAATTTTCAAATGTCTCAGCGGGAAGATAAAAATAAAAGTTAATAATAATCTCCAGTCGTGCGTTAAGGTGGAGGTATAGGCAAATGACCTTGAAGTGGCGCCCTCATTTGAAATAAATTATTAACTCGTAAATATGGAGATAATTTCCATATTGCTCTTCGTCATGCACTAGATAGCCCTTTAAATTATTTTATGAACCACCGTTGAAAGTATTTACATTAGTCCGTTTAGCTTTAAAACTTGCTTCCGCTAAAAGTGGCCACGGCAAGTTTTAAAGCTAGACGGATCACCAATAATAGTTTCAACGGCAGTTCATAAAATAATTTAAATAAATGTGGAAATTATTCCCATATTTACGAGTTAACAATTTATTTCACACTTCAAGGCCATTTGCCTATATCTTCGCCTTAAAGCCGACACATACTTTTCTTCGTTTTAAGTTAGCAATAAAACAATCAAAATCAATTTGATTGTGAAAAATGAGATTATGAGGCGTGCAATTTTGGATTTTCCAAACTATTTTAGTTTCTTGACTGTTATTTTAATTTCATTATTCTTTAGTGATCTACGAGTAGTATAGCCCGTGGTTCGTTTTATTACGGGTATGTCCCTTCCACGTTGTATATAAGTACCTATATATATTTTTTAATAACCTTATTTGTCCCATTGTTGGGCAAAGGTATCTTCCATCTTCCACTTGTCTCTTTCCCGTGTAAATCTCGAAAATAATTTTTATTTTTAAGTAGGTATGTACCTAAATCTCAAGGACTAAACATGCTGTAATTTTCGCAGAAAATAAAAAAGATACCTGTAAAGCTACCTACTCATAATTTCATACATTCGTACATAATGAGCTCGTCCGAGCTTCGGAAGGCACGGTAAACCGTTGGTCCCAGCTGTCATCATTAGACAGCAGTCGTTCAGCTATATCAGACGACTTTGCAGCTTGTCCAAAAAATATCAGTGTTGGTCACTAACACCCAGGAAAAACAAACAGTTCGGTCATCAAATGAATGTAGTTCTAGACCCAGTTTGGCAAATGTGTAACCGACTTCATAAAATACATTTAACTAACTCAGACTTAGATATTTTTAACTTAACCATAAGAACTGTATCTGCGGTAGCTCCTGTATGGGTCATGTTGTTGAAAGTAGTAGGGCAGCGTGTCTTGGGTGGGGTAGTAGTTGAAACCACGGTGTATCTCGAGGGGGGGCAGTCTGGGCGGCGGCACTCCTGGAAAGTACTGGCATGTAATTGTTATATAAGAAAGTTACATCATAAAAAAAAAACCGGCCAAGTGCGAGTCGGACTCGCGCACCGAGGGTTCCGTACAAACCTGCAAGGTTTAGTATTTGGTATGAATTTCAATTTAATACCTCTACGCGTTTATGAGGAAATGGGTAGTAAGTTTTTTAAAAAAAATATATTATGTGATGTAACTAAAAATTTATGGTTTTCGTAATTTTTCCTTTATCTATGCTATAAGACGTTGTTTCGTACCAAATTTCAAGATTCTGAGTTCACGGGAAGCACCCTGTAGGTTTTGATTCCCTTGCAAGTGTCAAAAAATTTGCGGCATAAACGGCTGTATCTTTTGATTGCGTTGGCTTAGAAGTTTGATTTTTTCACAGCTTCAAGGGACAGTAGACCTGAGTAATTGATATAAATTTCAGCTTCATACCTCCACGCGTTCCTGAGAAAAAGGGTCTTGACAGACGGACGGACGGACGGACAGACGGACAACAAAGTGATCCTATAAGGGTTCCGTTTTTTCCTTTTGAGGTACGGAACCCTAAAAATGACGCGACAGCTCCGATAGTGTCGTCAAACAAAATTAGACTTTATCTACATACTAATATGTATTCTGTATGTGTATGCAGCTTTTATTCTGTATGCAGCTAAGGGTTGGATCTCATCTATCAGCACGGAACAGTACTTTCCTATGCTGATATCCTTTTCTGTCGCTTAGAAGCGTTATTTGCTAGAGCGAGAGAGAGCGACGGAACGCTTCAGCACCGGCCGTGCTGCAGCGTTCCATCGCTCCTTCTCGCTCTAGCAAAGTGCTGTTCCGTGCTGATAGATGAGATCCAACCCTAACGCTTCAGCTTAGTATAGGACCACTCCATCTGTTCTTAAGACGTCGTAAGAGGCCAGAAACAATTACATTCCCAAGATGAGTTCACGTCGAACCTACAGCCGGTCGAAAACGAAAGCTAAATAGTCTTCATCTCTTTTCCGTGAATGTCGTAAGAGGCGACTAAAGGAGCAAGCAACAGCATGAGCAAGGAGGGTTGACATCAGACGCAACACAGGCAAATAAAAAAGAAATGAAATTAAATGCCTTTTCGGAGGCCGGGCCCCGGGCTTCGAGCCTTCGAGGCATTACATGATCATCAGCTAGGAAACAGAATAGCAGTTTATTGCCGCTTGTTTACCACTAGAGCGTCCAGGAAGCGGCTGTTGGGTAGTAGTATATTTAGCTGTTTATATTTAGTGGTCAAAGTATCCTTATAATACTTAATTACAGGATCTAAATTTAATTCCTTAAGGTTTTCCTTGTTTACTTTTGTCCTGAAGATAAACGATATTTTTAAGCGCTTACGTCGAAAGTACGTGTCAACCGTTGTTAAAAAAATTGAAGACATAAATACATACAGGGCAAAATTAAATATGTAAAGCCCCAGCCCTTAATTAATTAGTATATTCATGTTATTTTACCTGGTGGTAGGCTCGGTGCCAACGCTACGGGTACAAAGTTCTCTGGCGGCAGCACAATCGAAGGTACCGGCCCTTCGATTCCAGTTGGAACGTCTAAATCTTTTTCTGAATCTAATACATGGAAGCTAGATAGCTTTGGGTTATCTTTCTCTCCCTCTGTAATCATATCTTCTCTTTCCTTTTCATCATCTCGTTCTTCTATCCTATGTTTATTTTCAGTCTTAATTTCATAGTCTTTCCTAAAGAGACTTTCTTCAAAGATTTTCAAAAGCGACTTGTCATCAGCCACCGCATTTACTTTAGTATTAGCTGTTAGTATACCATTTACATTACTAATTTCATGTAAATCTTTATTAACTAGAAATTCAGTATGTGATTCTCTATTAGGGTTGATGGAATCAGGATCATAATCATCGATTTTAACATTATTTGTAGTTGATTGGGTTTCATAATTTGTAAGGTTTTCAGTTGTTACATTAATTTTGTCATAAGATTTTGATTCTTTTTCAAACACCGAAGAACTAGGGTCATATTTATGAGTAGTTGTTGATTGTGTTTCATATTTGGTGGGACCTTCAGTAGTTATAATATTTTTTTGTGTTTCTGATACTTTTTGAAGCTTGTTAGAATTAGGATCGTATTCACGACTTGTTATTAATTGAGTTTGATATCTGATAGGATTTTCAGTTATTGTATTAATTTTATTTATAGAGTCTGTAGTAGGTTTTTTGATCTCATTGGCTTGTTCTTGTGTTAGGTTGTCATACATAGGGTCATCTAGAGGTATACCTTCAGGTATATCATCGTACGAATACTCATGCATGATAATAATCTCACTGCTGTCTGTCAGGGATTTCGCTTTAGCGTAGAGATTGTCTGAAGAGTGGTATTCATTTGTGTCGGTGGTTATCCTTGGTGGACATTCTTCTGGTATTGTGTACATCTGTAAATTTTGAATATTTGATTATATTAACATACAATGGTTTTGGTATAACATCTTATTCGTGTTATACGACGTTGAAGTAAATTGCTAGCATAAGAAAGGTGAGGCACTTAAAATAAATACTTCGCACAAGCACTTGTATAAGGAGATCGGTGACTCAGCGGTGAAAGAAACAATGTTGTGTCTAGATTTTTGGCTTTGTGTCAGTCTCCTTTAAGACCAGTGCTGGTAAGTTTGATAACTAACATCCGAAAGATAGAAATATAAAAAAATACATCGTGGAAGTGATCTCATAGGCCGGATATTACAGATTGAACGTCGGGCAATTTATTTGATTCAATTTACGTTCAATTTTATAGTAATCCCCATACAGAGTTAATAGAGGCGATCGCGAATGACCTAGATATTTTGTGATGACGCATGACGGCAGAATATTAATTTCGATTAAGTTCACATTATGTCTGCAACGATGAGTCAACAATTGTGGAGTTAGCACAATCGTAAAGTGTAGTTTTTTAGACGTGTACACAACACTGATGTTGGGTTTTTTCAAACTACATAAAGTAATCTGACCTACCTTGACGACTGGCTATCTAATTAATGTTTTGCCTTCCAAAGCACAGTTGACCTTGAGATATTTTATATGATAAGGAGTTTGGCCGAGTAGCTTCTGGCGTATAATAGGACCTCTCCATCTCTTCTTGTGGATGTCGTAATAGGCGACTGAGGGACTATAAACATAAACATCTCATGCTACAACTGCATTCCTAAGAAGGGTTGATGTCGGTCGGCGTCCGGTTGTAAAACTATAGCTAATAACTGCTCCGGTTATTTCTTTTCCATATCGCATGATCTTCGGCATACTTGGGTAAAGAAAAACCGGTAAAACACACCACGGGTACCGAAGCAGCACAACTGAGAATGCAACCGGGAACGCTTTAAGATATTATAAAAGGTACCTGGGTATCATTGATCGATGGAGCATAGTAATCGATGATCCTAGCGTACGCTGGCTTGGTCCTGGTCTTAGGCCCCATGGCGTGGATGGAGTAGCACCGGTGGCCTCCGTGGCCTAAAGAATCACTGCCATCACGAGTGCCAAGGTAGAGTGTCACCTTTCCGCTACTCGAGGATAGCTCTATGCGGCGAAGCACTGAGAAAACAGATTTTGAAAACTAGGATGATATGGTTGTACAACGTCTAACTAAAAGGCAAGTTTAACAAATACATTTTGACACGGTAGGTATTATATTAACAAATATATTTCGTATGGAGCTGTAGAGCTAGTAAGAGCTAGTAAAACCTAGATAACCCTTCAAACTATTTTATGAACCACAGTTTACAGGTTAAAGTGGGAACGTTAAGCTTTAGTTTGCATTTTTGCCAAAAGTGGGCGTGTTTCGCAACGCGAATTTTGATGCGTTATACCTAAACGGCCCCATTCTTGAAATTTTTATCGTAATTGTTATTTTCTTTTTCGCCGAGTAGAACCCACTCATCTAGATTTTTTTTTAAATGGCTGAACCCCTTTTCTAGCCTAGAGACACGTACCTTTGAAAATTTCCACTGTTTATGGATGTAAGTAGTTTCATATGATATTATGGAATACTATGTTATATAATATTATAGGTACTATAGAATCAAGACTGTACCTATGTGGTAGGAACTTACAAGCATTTGTCTGATGTAACTGCGAGTACAGGAGCGCGGCGTCAGCTGCATACCCTCCAGGGAGGGCTACTTCCATCAGCGCCATTTCGGGGAAAGCACCCAGCCAAACTACGCAAGTCTGTGGAGAGTTGCAAAATGTTGACTTGGTAGGTTTCAGATGCTCATCAAATTTAAAATATTATTAATTTCCACATAATTTTATTTAGTAATCGTCATGACCCATGCCATGGTGATCCATGGAGAAGCTAACCTTGATAGGTTAGCTTCTCCACAACCTTGCGGTCTATAAGGTCCCGAGCCTGAAAGCGTGTTTGAGCTTCTTCTAACTAGAAGATCTCGTAAAACTGTTTCGCTCTCATATCTTTTTGTGGCACCAGTAGATGACGTTGAAGAGAAAACAACGAAGCTAGTTCTTTGGGTACTTACCTCAATAACAGCAGCACAGAAGCAAGTAACGTTACTACTGTCACAGGCGAAGGGTCCGTCAGTGTGGACGGTGACTTGCACTGAGAGTTGCTTGTCGTTGGGCTCGTCTGGTGATATGGTGTTATAGGAGCGAGTTGCTTGGACAAGCGCGCAGCCGGATCCTGATGAGGAAAGTAGGCGCTTATATTCACAGGTGGTTTACAATACAATATCCTTTATTACACAAAAGAAAAATACAGGACATACTCAATTATCTTAAAAATAGAAAATTGCACAAATTGAACAACAAAATTCAAAATATTTTAGTTATCATAGGATATTTGGAATATCTCTCAATAACAGTCACCTTGTTTTGTTTTGCACAAATGTTGACGACCAATCGTTACTTACAGCTTACTACAGCTAAGTTTAGTGCCACTTCCTAGGCGTCATTGCCTAAAGCGAAAATTCACTACCTCGCATCCATGACGTTTCTGTGACGGATCCAAATATGCTTAAATGAAATGATAATCTGCTATATTAATTAGTAAAAGGGGAGCACTTTTGTATTTATGGAAAGAAGATGATGCCATCGCCTCAGAGAAGCAGAGAAGGGTATTCGTAACCACGAGAACCATATTTCTTATTATATTACCTTTGACAGCGACATGCAGTTGGTCACCAACATCTATCTTGGTGAGTTCGGGTACTTTAACCCCTGGCTTCAGCCTGACCGTCCGCACAGTGTGTCCACTGCGGGCAGTTACCGTCAGGTTTGATACGGGCAAAGGCTGTTTGGACAGCCAACTTGTTAGGGCTTCTAAGGCGATTAGAGTATCCTGGAAATGAGTAAATTTTAAATCTCTAATATAATGTCATCAATATGGCTGTTTTCTCGTGGTCCCAGGATTTTGTCCCATTGATGGGACCACGAGGGAGAAGTTTCTCGTAGTCCCATTGTTGTGTTATTATCTACATCATCATCAGGTTTTTTTGTCTCCACTGCGGGAACACGACCCTCTCTGTACTACCAGAGCAATACATGGCTAGAGCAGCCAGAGGGTTTGGCCTACACTCTCCACACTGGCCAGACGGGTTGGAGAGGTCTCATTGATTTTTATAAGCTTTGTTTAGCTTATATTTGCTAAGTCGCCCTCTACAACATCCACGGGAAGACTTGGAGTGATTCTATTCTACTCTGCCGCGGAAACCACACGGCTAAATATAAAGTCATCGGGGACTTTTTACGGCATTTTGTATTTAAATAGATGAAGATGTACAAAATAAAAGGCCTGTAATGCTGTATATATTTAGGTGGAATTTGTCTTGGATTTTAATTAACTAAAGTTATTTTTTTTGGAGTTTAGGATTTACCATGAGAACATTTTAATGTCATCAATATGGATGTCAGTTTTCCCGTATGACACACTGATAGGTAGGAAGATAGGATTATGATAAACAATGTATGCAAAATGCAAACCGGATTATGCCCTAGCCTCAAGATATTGTGAGGATTTGTAAGGTCAGCTGACGCTGGATGCAGTCCAATGGGTCATTTTGTTTTTTTTGTGGAAGACATGCGTGGTGCGCTCTTCGGCATAATAAGAAGAACTAATAAATCAAGGAATGAAAATAGGGAAATAGTTCACAAGATGGCGCTGACAGTATCCTACATATCGATATAAAAATTCTGGTTTCAACTTGGCATATACATCGTGTTAATTAAATAACACAAAACCTTTCAGGTGGTACCTCAGCCCATGAAACCGAACAACTTGTATAAGACGTAACACGATGTATAAGACCTCTGACAAAACACCTTTGTAGCCGTGGTACCCCGCGCAACCTCATGCCTGGTGGGAAGATCTTCCCTTTGTGGCGGTCGAGCAAACCACGTCACTCCCGCTACACATGCGACAGAAATGATAATTTTTATGGTGACGGTGTTCTCTTCCTACCTGGGTAGAAACGAATCCTCCAGCTGGATTGGCTCTTGTAGCCAGCCAGCGTACGGCACCCCGGGCATCACTCGCACACTTGGTCTCTCGTAGATGCTCGGGACATGACGAGAGGGCTAGTAGCGCATAGCCCGTAGCTTCGATGGATGTGGTTAGACTGCCTGCAATGAAGATCTTTTTTGGGTGTCTTTTCGTATAGAAAAGAACTGTGTAGTGTAGAGGCCTAAAGATTTCCTGATGTTGTCCGACATTACGATAAATATTATCAATATACTTTATCCATTGCGAAAGAATCCAGGTAAAGCCATTGATTACCAGCATCAGAACTGGGTTGAACAGCTTTGCGTCATAAATATACGCTTTGGTTCAACATTTTCTTTAGACCTTGAGAAGGACTGCCAGTTTAGTTTTGAACTATTTCCACGATCTTCTAGCGTCTCCCAGTTGCAGGCATTTTTTTTAACATGAACTGATTGCTGATCAGTAGGGTAAAAGCGGGTATTCCCGGTCAGCTGACAACACCGGTCAGCACACTATCTCGCAAAATATTAGGTTTATTGGCACGCACACTCGCAAAGACGGTGGCGTGTTTGCTCCCCGCACGACGCACCGACCCCCTTTCAGTTCTGACCACGCAGCGCTGAGAACGACACGTGTGTTGGTTTCGCGGCACTTCCTTATAATTTTTTCGTCGAAGAACATAAGACGTGAGTATCATAATATTCATATTTCATTAACTGTTTACATTTATTTTTATTAATCAATCATTTACCTATCCATTTGATTGAATATTCAAAGCAATTTGCAATTAGTTTTTTCTTAAAGTATTATTAATCCTAAAAAATCACAGATGGGTAATGCCGGTCAAGCTGACCGGTATTACCCGCAAGTCAAATAAGCAAGAAGTTGATATTTTTTTTACGGAAAAAAATAGTTTTGTTATGTGTTCGTTATTTATATTCTTTGGTTCATATAAATAAACATTTCTTTTTCATTTTAGAATGCCACGGAATAGAAGCCAAGGTTTGAAGGTGAAATGGAGCCAAAGTGATTTAACCAGGGCATTCCAACTCGTCGATGAAGGGACACCAATTAGAGAAGCAGCACGTTTAACTGATATTCCTTTTTCGACCCTCCAAGAAAGACTGAAAAATAGGAACTCTGACTTACCATCTCTGGGAAGGAATCCATTCTTCACAAAAGAACAGGAAGCGGAAATGGCAGACCAAATAAAATTTCTCGGTAAGATATTTTATGGCTGTACTCCAATTCAAATTAGAAAGATGGCATATGAATATGCTGTTACCAATAATTTGAAACACAATTTTAATGAAGAACTTAGAATGGCTGGCAAAGATTGGCTTACGGGTTTCATGAAAAGAAATAATTTATCTATCCGTAAAGCAGAAGGTACGAGCTTAAACAGAGCAACCGCTTTTAATAAAGAGGAAGTTAATATATTTTTTACGCTTCTTGGGGAGTTGATGGAAAAATATAAATTTTTACCGAGGAATATATACAACGTGGATGAAACTGGTATCACCACAGTACCAGAGCCCGGTAAAGTTATTACTGAGTTGGGGCAAAAACGTGTAGGGTCCATAACTTCTGGTGAAAGAGGGAAAAATGTAACAGTTGTGTGTGCAGTAAGCGCAACGGGTGTGTACCTGCCACCTATGTTTATATATCCTCGTCAAAGACATTCACCAGCTTTAGAAAATGACGGCCCTCGTGGCGCTATATATCGCTGCTCAAAAAACGGGTGGATTAATGAAGACCTTTTTATAGAATGGCTGAAACATTTTGCCACTTTAACAAAACCTTCCGAAACTGACCCGATACTGCTCATATTAGATAATCACTGCAGTCACATCTCTTTAAAGGCGTATGAGTTTTGTAAAATAAACTTCATATCAATGCTGTCATTACCACCGCATGGATCTCATCGCATTCAGCCTTTAGACGTATCTATATTTGGTCCTTTTAAAGCTGCATATAAACAAGAGTGTAATCTTTTAATTAAATCTGAATTGAAACGAACGATCGGTCAAAACGATATTGCATCACTATTTAGAAAAGCTTTTCAAAAGATTGCCACCATACCAAAGGCTGAAGCAGGGTTTGCTGCTACTGGAATATATCCTCTAAACCCGGACATATTTACTGACGAAGACTTTCTGGCTGCTGAAGTATTAAACACCAATGAATCGGCGATGGCGATAGAAGAAAGGCGTCGCATCGACAGTAAGACTCCAGATCAAATCATTCCATTAACCACAGACCTTTATTTGCCAGCACCAAATTCACCATCCATTCTCGAGGATCATAGCCAAACAACTCCAACAATGCCCCAAGTTCTGCAAGAAATAACCAATGATATACCTTCAACTTCAGAAGTCGCGTCCAACAATACATTTCAGCTCCAATCACTAACTGTCACTACTCCAGGAACCAGTGCAGTAACATTTAATCAAGATCTGCGAATGTCAGTAGAAGATTGCGTACCCTCAACTTCAGGAGTCACCGCCAAAGATCTTCTTCCAGTTCCGAAAACACTTGCAAGCAGTAAGAAAGCCTGTCGAAGACAGCACGCAAAAATCCTCACTAGTACTCCTTATAAAGAAGCTTTGATAGAGAAAGAAGAACGAAGAGCAAAAAAAGAAAAGAAAAAAGAATGCAAAGTGACTAAAAAGAATCCAGGAACAAAGACAGCGAAGAAAAGGCCGGCAAAAGTTTCTGTAAGAAAGGTGAAAAAAAGGGTGCTACAAGAAAAGAATAATGAGAGTTCGTCGAATTCAGAAATCGAAATGATTGACGTACGGGATGATGATGACACCGACATTGACGATGAGGAAAACAAGTGTTTGCTATGTCATGATTACGGTCGTAATAATGAGTTATGGTATAGATGCGTTCGGTGCGGGCTTTGGGCTCACGCTGAATGTTCGGGCTGTGAGTCACCCGAAGGCTACACATGCGATTTGTGTCGCTAAAAAGGCTTGACCGGCATTGTGCTCCTACTGACCGACATTACCCGCCACGGCGGCAATAGCGGTCAAAACAAGCTTTTTTTAAAAAAAAATATTATGTTCTTATTACTATACGTATTGATCTCTTTGATTGTGATAATTATAGAATGGTACTTGAAGTTATGTTTCATTAAGAGTAACTAAATAAAAAGTTGATTTTTCTATAATTTTTGTTTTATTTTGCTTAGGTGACCGGCAATACCCGTCCTTACCCGTAAAAGCGGGTATTCCCGGTCAGCTGACAACACCGGTCAGCACACTATCTCGCAAAATATTAGGTTTATTGGCACGCACACTCGCAAAGACGGTGGCGTGTTTGCTCCCCGCACGACGCACCGACCCCCTTTCAGTTCTGACCACGCAGCGCTGAGAACGACACGTGTGTTGGTTTCGCGGCACTTCCTTATAATTTTTTCGTCGAAGAACATAAGACGTGAGTATCATAATATTCATATTTCATTAACTGTTTACATTTATTTTTATTAATCAATCATTTACCTATCCATTTGATTGAATATTCAAAGCAATTTGCAATTAGTTTTTTCTTAAAGTATTATTAATCCTAAAAAATCACAGATGGGTAATGCCGGTCAAGCTGACCGGTATTACCCGCAAGTCAAATAAGCAAGAAGTTGATATTTTTTTTACGGAAAAAAATAGTTTTGTTATGTGTTCGTTATTTATATTCTTTGGTTCATATAAATAAACATTTCTTTTTCATTTTAGAATGCCACGGAATAGAAGCCAAGGTTTGAAGGTGAAATGGAGCCAAAGTGATTTAACCAGGGCATTCCAACTCGTCGATGAAGGGACACCAATTAGAGAAGCAGCACGTTTAACTGATATTCCTTTTTCGACCCTCCAAGAAAGACTGAAAAATAGGAACTCTGACTTACCATCTCTGGGAAGGAATCCATTCTTCACAAAAGAACAGGAAGCGGAAATGGCAGACCAAATAAAATTTCTCGGTAAGATATTTTATGGCTGTACTCCAATTCAAATTAGAAAGATGGCATATGAATATGCTGTTACCAATAATTTGAAACACAATTTTAATGAAGAACTTAGAATGGCTGGCAAAGATTGGCTTACGGGTTTCATGAAAAGAAATAATTTATCTATCCGTAAAGCAGAAGGTACGAGCTTAAACAGAGCAACCGCTTTTAATAAAGAGGAAGTTAATATATTTTTTACGCTTCTTGGGGAGTTGATGGAAAAATATAAATTTTTACCGAGGAATATATACAACGTGGATGAAACTGGTATCACCACAGTACCAGAGCCCGGTAAAGTTATTACTGAGTTGGGGCAAAAACGTGTAGGGTCCATAACTTCTGGTGAAAGAGGGAAAAATGTAACAGTTGTGTGTGCAGTAAGCGCAACGGGTGTGTACCTGCCACCTATGTTTATATATCCTCGTCAAAGACATTCACCAGCTTTAGAAAATGACGGCCCTCGTGGCGCTATATATCGCTGCTCAAAAAACGGGTGGATTAATGAAGACCTTTTTATAGAATGGCTGAAACATTTTGCCACTTTAACAAAACCTTCCGAAACTGACCCGATACTGCTCATATTAGATAATCACTGCAGTCACATCTCTTTAAAGGCGTATGAGTTTTGTAAAATAAACTTCATATCAATGCTGTCATTACCACCGCATGGATCTCATCGCATTCAGCCTTTAGACGTATCTATATTTGGTCCTTTTAAAGCTGCATATAAACAAGAGTGTAATCTTTTAATTAAATCTGAATTGAAACGAACGATCGGTCAAAACGATATTGCATCACTATTTAGAAAAGCTTTTCAAAAGATTGCCACCATACCAAAGGCTGAAGCAGGGTTTGCTGCTACTGGAATATATCCTCTAAACCCGGACATATTTACTGACGAAGACTTTCTGGCTGCTGAAGTATTAAACACCAATGAATCGGCGATGGCGATAGAAGAAAGGCGTCGCATCGACAGTAAGACTCCAGATCAAATCATTCCATTAACCACAGACCTTTATTTGCCAGCACCAAATTCACCATCCATTCTCGAGGATCATAGCCAAACAACTCCAACAATGCCCCAAGTTCTGCAAGAAATAACCAATGATATACCTTCAACTTCAGAAGTCGCGTCCAACAATACATTTCAGCTCCAATCACTAACTGTCACTACTCCAGGAACCAGTGCAGTAACATTTAATCAAGATCTGCGAATGTCAGTAGAAGATTGCGTACCCTCAACTTCAGGAGTCACCGCCAAAGATCTTCTTCCAGTTCCGAAAACACTTGCAAGCAGTAAGAAAGCCTGTCGAAGACAGCACGCAAAAATCCTCACTAGTACTCCTTATAAAGAAGCTTTGATAGAGAAAGAAGAACGAAGAGCAAAAAAAGAAAAGAAAAAAGAATGCAAAGTGACTAAAAAGAATCCAGGAACAAAGACAGCGAAGAAAAGGCCGGCAAAAGTTTCTGTAAGAAAGGTGAAAAAAAGGGTGCTACAAGAAAAGAATAATGAGAGTTCGTCGAATTCAGAAATCGAAATGATTGACGTACGGGATGATGATGACACCGACATTGACGATGAGGAAAACAAGTGTTTGCTATGTCATGATTACGGTCGTAATAATGAGTTATGGTATAGATGCGTTCGGTGCGGGCTTTGGGCTCACGCTGAATGTTCGGGCTGTGAGTCACCCGAAGGCTACACATGCGATTTGTGTCGCTAAAAAGGCTTGACCGGCATTGTGCTCCTACTGACCGACATTACCCGCCACGGCGGCAATAGCGGTCAAAACAAGCTTTTTTTAAAAAAAAATATTATGTTCTTATTACTATACGTATTGATCTCTTTGATTGTGATAATTATAGAATGGTACTTGAAGTTATGTTTCATTAAGAGTAACTAAATAAAAAGTTGATTTTTCTATAATTTTTGTTTTATTTTGCTTAGGTGACCGGCAATACCCGTCCTTACCCTACAGGACAAAGAAGACCAGTATTTTGGTCACTAATTTTGCAAAGGACATTCTGTTAGGACATTGTACTTACTAGTTTCCCACCAAACATAGTCCCCGCTGCGTTTCGCAATCTTCAACAGAGCTGCCAGTTCCTTTACTTCCTCGTCGTCTTCCAGACCGGCTGCTTTCCTGTTTTCGATCAGACTTGCTTCGTTGGTCTTCCTTAGCTCATCTTCGTACCTAAAGATGACAGCAAGCAAGTCGTCAAAAACTGATACTCTCTTCACTACTATGACCTGTCACAACGATTATGCGGCTAGCTAGCACGAATTAGGATAGAGTAGCTAGCTAGACTGAATCTAATGACTCAGAAATAGATAGAAAAAATCTATCGTTTTTCATAAATTTAAAAGTAAGGTGTGACATCGCGCGGGCTCCAGCACTCCCCCGCCCCTTTTAGGCGCAGCGGGGGGGGGGGGGGGGGGGGGGGCATGCCCATATATAAGGCGCGGCGGCCGGCGCTCGTCCTCTTCGTCTTCGGCAGCATCTGAAGCTAAGTAGTTCTTCTACCTAGAAGGGCTACTCAGCTGATCTAGTGCCTGTAACTCACGACTACCTAATCTGTACCTAGTGTTCTTGTGAATCTTTGTAACAAATGTAATGTAATAGTTGTTCATTATACCTATCTCATTTGCCGATATCTGGTCTTTCTTTTATCTCATCTATCTTCCTAGATCCTAAATCTAGGCTTTACTAACCGAAACGGTACAAAGGGGGGCTAAGAAAGGGCCTTAATAGTTGATCGGGGTCAGTGATAGCCTAGTAAGCGTATGTGTGTATATGCGTGTGTGTGAGAGAGAGACTAAGAGAGAGTCTCCGACATTGTCACGATGAGTTTCGGTGCGACGATGACCGAAGAATAGTGTTTGAAGAGCATCAACTTCATCTCCGATACACTCATCTGAGGTTAATAGTTATATTTTTATTTTATTTTATTTTAACACTCTTTATTGTTTTAAAGTAAAACATACTTTTAACAAATGGCGGACTTAATGCTAAGAGCATTTTCTCCCAGTCAACCATAAGGATAAACAGAGAAATAATTTGTTCGGCGCAAAAAGCAAAATTAATCAATTATGACTACCAATGTAATAAATACTTCATATAAAATATTAAGAACATATACATAAAACATTACATTACTACATTCTTTTTCATTTCATTAGTTATACTCGTAGATGTACTAGGTGAAGATTTACCTACCTTCTTAGCCTCATATAGGTGTAGCCCAAAAGTGCTTGAGCATATACTCTGGCAGGGGTTTTGATCTTCATGGGCGGTAGAGCTCGCAGACAGGAGAGGGTGTTCCTCACCACGCGGTGTGAGAGTGAGGGACTTTCCGTTAGAGCTGCGATGACGTAGGCCGTGAGTGCTACTTGAGCTATTTCACCGTCTTCGTTCAAGCCACCCTAGGAAAGACAATTTTGTTAGCGCTATGTTACTAAGGTCATCAAAGGTTTAGTATCGTGCCATTGTCTGAATATTTCAGAAAGTGTCTTCTTTAACACATTGTACGTCCGGGGTAGTAAATGTATAAATTGCATCTTCGTCTATTACATATGCCAGCTCCACAGGCATCAGATGCAAGTAATAATAGTAGTAGTGGGCGCCTTAGAATCCGCAGTTTGGGCAAGTACTTATTCCAATATGAGTTAGAAGAAATATAATAGTACTTAGTTAGATTATAGAGAATTAGGTATAAGGTACAAGAGCAATAACTAGGTAGGTAAATATATTACATTTGATGTCCGCTCAGGTCCAACCAAATAAAAAATTACGTATAATTACCAGATCTTTTACTAAACATTGCAGTTTCCCTCAAACAATAAGCAATAATAAAGACCATTACCGAAGTTTTGATATTTCTTTCCATATTGTGTTAGAATTTAAGTTTTATGTGATCAATTAGCTCGATGCATATGTACCTTGAGTTCCCTGTGGAACACTTGTCCCTCGTTTCTGAAGCAGCCGTTCTCCATCTGTTGCTTGAGCAGCCACTTCTCCGCACGGTCCAGCGCGGGCGGTGCCGGCAGCCCGGGGGAGAGTATCTGCGAACGATATAGTAGTTAGCTTACTAGGCTGGTAGATATTTACATATCATCAGAAAGATAAGAATATTGACAGGACTCCCATCATCAGGGTATTAAAATTAGGCGACCTCTTTGCCAATATCCAAAAACTACTGAGACAAGAATTAAAGCCAAAGAAATAGTTCACAAGAGGCATACTAGATGGCGCTGACATATCTTACGCCTCGATCAAAGTTCGTACGATTGGTAGCTTAAATACAACCTCCGAAGATATAAAGTCGGAGCCGCGGTTCCTCTCGCAACCCCATGCCTGGCGGAAAGATCTTCTCAACGTACCGGTCGAGCATGCCACCTCGCTCACCCAAAAATTATGTGTTTTCTAGCATTAGTGTAGTCATTCAAAAACACACTGTTAGGTATAAACCTCCTGTTGCCTGCGATATCCCTGACCCTGGCAATCGCGATCCAGGTCTTCCCTGTAACTTTCTTGATATCGTCAATGCTTCTAGCTACCAGACGTACTTCACTGCGTATCCTCATAGAACGACTCTACTTCTGTTAATTACGCTAGGAATATACTTCTTTACAGCCTAAGCCTATATAAGTCCAATACTGGACTTCAGGCCACTCCCAATAGCAGACGAGTCGGTGATCGCTGCAGATGGTATAAAGTGCACTTTGCAGATGAGAGAGAGAGAGGTATATGAAGTCTTGGCACAAAAGACGCTATTGCCTCTTCTATGTTACCTATCTTCCTAAGTTGCCTCTTACATCACCAGTGGGAAAGAGGTAGTGACAAATCGATTCTACTCTGCCGTCACCACATGGCTTAGGGTATACGTTATCAAGTAAAAGTAAAAGTTGGTCTTAAAAGTAAATGATACTTACTTGGTGTGCTTTCCTCAGGTATTTGAGCGAGAAAGCTGTCAGCCAAGTAGAAGGGGTTGCATCCGACGCTCCAAACGCACTGAACCCGCCGAGGGGGTGCACATATTGCAGCTGACGAGTTAGACCTAGAAGGTGAAAAGTCTTTGAAGTCATCAGATTTAACGAAGTGTCTAGCAAAAAAAATGATCTAAATATAAGAGGTTAGGATGATAAAGATATCTATATTGTATTATTTACCTACGTAAAATACGTATATCTTTGAACCATCTTAACATCCCTCATGGTTTCGGCATGTAGAAGGGATGGATGAAAAAAGAGATTAACCAAAAATATTTATGAGAGAAATGTGAATGGAAGAGCAGGTCAGGGTCGAATCGGCCTCGGCGAACAATCTGCGACCAGATTGCAGACGTTCTAAAAAAGGAGAGGTTAGAATGTATGAAAAGATCGATGAGTGTAGATGAAGCGAAAGAGGTCTATCAGGATCGTAGCAAGTGGAGGTCCATAGTCTCTTCCTATCCCTGTGGGAAACAGGCGATGTATAAAGGTATGTATAAATGTATATCTTTAGGTATACCTATGTGTGAAGGGTGTAAAACGCCCATTTTCGGCCCGTAAACACAGAAGACATGAGTGTAGATGAAGCGAAAGAGGTCTATCAGGATCGTAGCAAGTGGAGGTCCATAGTCTCTTCCTATCCCTGTGGGAAACAGGCGATGTATAAAGGTATGTATAAATGTATATCTTTAGGTATACCTATGTGTGAAGGGTGTAAAACGCCCATTTTCGGCCCGTAAACACAGAAGACATGAGTGTAGATGAAGCGAAAGAGGTCTATCAGGATCGTAGCAAGTGGAGGTCCATAGTCTCTTCCTATCCCTGTGGGAAACAGGCGATGTATAAAGGTATGTATAAATGTATATCTTTAGGTATACCTATGTGTGAAGGGTGTAAAACGCCCATTTTCGGCCCGTAAACACAGAAGACATGAGTGTAGATGAAGCGAAAGAGGTCTATCAGGATCGTAGCAAGTGGAGGTCCATAGTCTCTTCCTATCCCTGTGGGAAACAGGCGATGTATAAAGGTATGTATAAATGTATATCTTTAGGTATACCTATGTGTGAAGGGTGTAAAACGCCCATTTTCGGCCCGTAAACACAGAAGACATGAGTGTAGATGAAGCGAAAGAGGTCTATCAGGATCGTAGCAAGTGGAGGTCCATAGTCTCTTCCTATCCCTGTGGGAAACAGGCGATGTATAAAGGTATGTATAAATGTATATCTTTAGGTATACCTATGTGTGAAGGGTGTAAAACGCCCATTTTCGGCCCGTAAACACAGAAGACATGAGTGTAGATGAAGCGAAAGAGGTCTATCAGGATCGTAGCAAGTGGAGGTCCATAGTCTCTTCCTATCCCTGTGGGAAACAGGCGATGTATAAAGGTATGTATAAATGTATATCTTTAGGTATACCTATGTGTGAAGGGTGTAAAACGCCCATTTTCGGCCCGTAAACACAGAAGACATGAGTGTAGATGAAGCGAAAGAGGTCTATCAGGATCGTAGCAAGTGGAGGTCCATAGTCTCTTCCTATCCCTGTGGGAAACAGGCGATGTATAAAGGTATGCATAAATGTATATCTTTAGGTATACCTATGTGTGAAGGGTGTAAAACGCCCATTTTCGGCCCGTAAACACAGAAGACATGAGTGTAGATGAAGCGAAAGAGGTCTATCAGGATCGTAGCAAGTGGAGGTCCATAGTCTCTTCCTATCCCGTAAACACAGAAGACAGTAAGAGTATACCGTAAGGATGTAGAATGTATATTTACCTCTGGCGACGTGTTCCCTGGCTGTGGCAGCAGCTGGTGTGACTGGAGATAGTTGAGCGAGAGCCAACAGGTTGGTGGCCAGACGAGCCATGTTCTGTTCCCCGCAGCCGCGAGGCAGCAGTACCATGGAGTCAGCATCCTTGAAACAAGGGGATTGGGCATTTATTTAAATGCTTTTTGTTTTTTATACAGTTTTTTTTAATTTATTTATTTATATCCAAAATTAACATTAATTACAATTCTATGCACCCATAAACCACGAAGGTTTGTCCCGGAGCATATTGTCTACTTTCAATCTTAAAATTAGGTTCACGAAGAGGATGATTAGGAAAGTCTTAATCAAGATATGTTCGAGGTGTTTTGTGATTGTTTTGTAGACTATCAGTTTCCCAGAATATAAGTAAGCACCTGACTAAAAACATAGTGGCTGCTAGAATGCCGACATCAACGTGGATCAATGTATTGCCTAGCAGCTAGCAGGGGACACTACGAATACACTTACAGGCTACTTATACAGGGTGTCCGGTGGCAGAATTCGAATTTCGAGAAGTAAACGAAATTCGACCGTCACTTTTGCAGCGCGGAATACGTCCACAGATTCCACGAATGCGTACGGCGTGAGGGACGACATTTAGACGGCATTATTAAACGACAAAATAAAATTCTTGATTTTGTTGTTTTAATTATATTAAGCATATTACTGTAGTTTTTTGACGTGACAACGTCTAATAACTCGATACTACGGCACACTATGGGCTGCATGCACGAAAAAGATGACGTCATTGTCGCGTTCCGCAAGCGAGAGCGCGGCACGAACGAAAGAGAGGCATGATCGGCTCGAGCGATCGGCTCAGTTCGGAATGTTTGACGTTGTCACGTCAAACTATCGTCCGTAAACCGACTTTAAAGACAACCATTTTTTTCTATTGCATTGAAATCTGCCACCGGACATTCTGTATAACATATAGCTATACCTAAAACATATGGCTACAGTATTAGATTACTAACCGCCAAGAGAGGACCAGCTAAATCGCCAACTGCCCACACAGTGAGGATTTCTGTGCCAGGGACAGCATTGACGCGCGGCCAGCTCCACGATACCTGGGATTGCCTGGACTCTAAACTTCCTGAAACAATTTACTTACAACTTTTGAATTCGTTTTCGTTTTCTGTGTGTGTGGCCAACACAAGCCAACGCAAGCTGCCTACAGGCATCTGTTATAGTTTAATAACTGCCATACCATGTTGAAACCCGGGACCAATAACAACCTAACGTGCCTTCCGATGTTCGGAGGAGTTCAAGACATTTTTATACCAAATATGGTGACCCATCCAAGTGCGAACCACAGCCAGTGTCACTTAACTTGCGAAAGCTCTAATTAAGTATGCATATTTCCACTGGACCACCGAGCTGTACCCAAGTATTGAATTTGAAATTACGTGTCGTGTGACGGTACTCCTGCCGAAGAGTTCAATGACTTGGTGGGCGTGGTTCAAATTAATGACCACAAGTGGCATACAAAATAAGCAGAGCTACTCCGTGTTTTGGAAGGCACGTTTAGCCATCATTACTTGGCAGTCGTTAGGCTTTGTCAGATGCCTAAGGCAGCCTGAGAAATCTAGGCTAACACCAACGTAGGCCACTTACAAACATCAAAAACAAACAACTTTACAAACAAATTCCTTACCTTCAGCACAAAGCAATGCAGATTGGTGGTCATGTACAGGGACGCCTTCAGGATCTACCATGATTTGAATAATTACTTCGTCACTGAAAAGAAAAGAAAGTTTTTAGGTTTTACGGCCCTGGGCTCTGTCTGCCTCTTTAGGGATAACGACGAGTATAGAGTTTTTGGCGGGAAGTCAAGGGGTTCGGTTGGGGTTTTCTTTGTGAAATAGTTAAAGTGGACAGTCATAGTACGGCTGTAGTGATATTTGTTTCGCTGACTGTGTGGGTCTTCGGGCGTCGTCCGCCACTCAGTCGGCTATGAAAACCAGTGGACTCGTATAGATTTGTCGCCAGAAGCTCCCTTAAAGCAATCAAAGGCCTACACCAACCTTTGATTGTAACTTGTTAGGAAAAAATAATAATTCCCACGTTTTATTAACTTGTTCCTGGTTAAATACGCAGTAGCGTCAAGCAATTAAAAAAAAAAAGACGAGTATAACTTTACATATAATTGGTTATGTGAGAACAGCAGACCTCGCGAGGCTCGCGAGCTCTTATAGCCATGCAAAAACCGACACTTTCCCGTTTTATAAGGCTTCAGCAAACTCCCCCCTTTTCCCCCTTCCACTTCCCCTTTTGGAAATTTTCGACAGATTTTGGACAGACGGGCAAAAGCATTTTTGGCCCATCTCGAAACTGAAACGCTTCGCTCGCTCAGTCAATAAGGATTGATAGCTGTTTGAACTTACCTGAGGCCAGTTCTGCTGCTGGTAGCATTGGCACAGTTAGCATCTTTGACCACTTTGGCCCTAACACTGAGGCGAGCGGCGCCAGGTAGCCGAGCTCGTATAGACACGTGTCGTGCGGCGGACGCGCGCGCTGACACGCAGGCTGTCTCCACGTAGCTCACGGGGCCTTCGAGGTGGGGGTCCGTGAGGATTTGGATTTGAACCTGGAAATACCAAACAAAACAGGTTGTTTGGTTATTTTGTAAAACATACTTACACACAAAACAACAAACAAGAGAGTCCAAAGATCCAAATGCCAAATGTCGCCCAATGTTTCGAAGTGATGGGTTTCTAATTTCCTTACCCTTATTTTTTTCAGACCAACAGGATGATTTTGTAGTTTGTGAAATATAATTACTTCTTACGAAATAAGTGGAAAAAGTACTAGAAGACCAGTAGAAGACGCGTTGTTATAAAATTATGGAACAACAACTGTCGAATAAATTAAAGTTAAATAAATCACCAACTGTCGAAAAAAAGATAAGAACGAAAATCACAACAAAGATCAGAATAGAATGGATGCAAATCTTATCGATCAAAATGGTCTCTGCAAGAAAAAAGATATAAAAATCGTAGTAGCTATTACCTACTATTATATAATATATAAGAAATCTCTTACGCTGAGTGGTTCGTAGAGGTAATTGAAGAGTCGGTATCTGATGATGGTGGAGTCTCCCCGCCGCAGGCGACGCGGGCTGTCGGCGTGGATGAAGAATTCACGGAACACCTGTGGAAGAGAAGCTTGTGTTTTACATACAGACAAGATTTTTTAACCACCAGCCAAATTTTTGGAGTGAGTTCAGTCCATGATACTAAACTATTTCCCACAAAAATTAAAAAAAAAATTTTGCCTTCCCCTACAAATCAGCGTTTTAACTTTTATTTCGATTTTCAGACTCTTATGGAAAGTACCTAGTTAATTTTCTTGGTCTGAAATTAGGCGGGTGGATAAAAAGTAGCTACATGTTGCAAAAGAGGGGAAAACGGTTCCAAGATCGCTCTAACTCTTCCTCTGAACTAGGCTACTAAAGTAGTAAGTACAAAAATCACACTACAGTTGCATTCCCAAGGGAAGATGACATTAGGCAGGTTTTAGGCGTCACATCTAAATAGTTTTAGCGTTCCGGTATTTTCTTCTCCACTTCGTGAGATACATTCTTTGGTGACGATTGAAATATCATCTTAGAAGAAGAAAAAGCCGAAAGCAGCACAGTTAAAAATGTAGACACACATGCACTAAGCTAGAGCCAACAGAAGATGAAGAAAATATACCTGAAGTGTAGTAGGAGCCGATACAGCTAATCCAGTCTTGGTGACACAAATGGTGTTAGCTTCAAACTTGCTGATGGAGTCTGGAGCTCGTGCATTGGTGACTGAAGTACCGTTGGCGGTCACTTCTACTAAACGCCATAGCCACGCCTAAAATAAACAGAAATAATTGTTTATTCAGGTAAACATGAAAGAAAGCACTTGAAGATTCATAGATAAAAACATATTAAGTGATGAAGATAAAGAAGAAGACAAAACGAGGAAAGTACTAAAACAAATGACAGGTATATTATATTTTGACATGACTTTCAACATAGCGAGATAGATATTTACCTCAGAGAAGTCACTTCTGGGCACGGTGTTCTCATCGTTGATCATCATTGACGGGCCAGGCTCGCAATTCCTGGGCGTCATGTCTCCCCCAAGAAGCCTGACTCCAGCCGCTGCCAGCCAGCGCACTGTGAACTCTAAATTGGTTGATGGGAGACCAAGAGAGTCTGACGCTGGAACAAACATATGATCTTGTTAAAATTTCAAATGACTTTGCTATTAGTTTGATGTGGCAATGACCTTCTTCTTCTTTGTCCCCGCTCTTTCCCGTTACACGGGGTCGGCTTTTTTAATCATGCAGCTCTACTTGCTACCTTGATGTGCCAATGACCGATCTAAGTAATCATTGAACATCGAATAAAAGATAGGTCCTCCTCATTTTAGTGCGTACCCGGCTGGCTTTCGCCCGACATTAACCTTCCTTGAGAATGCAATTGTTACATGAGATGTTTTTGCTTAGTCCGTTAGTCTTTTACTAATCAAGTGTTAGTTACACTGGTGTCAGATTTTTCGACGTAGCTTAATGACTGTCATTTAGTGACAACAGTCGTTATTACACACTAATGAACTAGTGTGCAGTATTCCTCACGATGTTTTCCTTCACCGGAAGGTGCAGAATAATGCAGATGGTGGTAGTTGGATATCACCGTGCATAAGTACAAACTTAGAGGTACAAGGTCGCGCCTAGTGAGGATCGAACTCTAGTGTCTAAACCACTTAGCCATCACAGCTTAAAAGTCCTTCAGTCGCTTTTCAAGATATGATGATGATGATGATGAGAGATGGAGTTGTTTAAGCCTATTAAGTCAAAAACCACTCCTCCAAGATAAGTGGCATGCTCTACCGCCACAAAAGGAAGATTTTCTTACTAGATTGCGGGGTGCAGGGAACTGCGGCTGAGGATGTATACAACGTGGAAGGGACCGGGGTAGCGGACCCCGGCTCTGAAGCGTAACCGCTAACGATGCAACCGGGAATACGCTCGGATGATGATGATGATGATGAAGGGTATATCCCTTCCACGTTGTATATGCCAAGTTGCAACCAAAACTCTGATATCGAGATATAGGATACTGTTAGCGCCATCTCGTAGTTTTTTTGTGAACTATGTTGTCACTTTGATGTTGTGGTTGTAATTCGTCGTAGTGGCGTAGAGAGCGTGGTCGACATAATTACTATTAGAACAATAAAACGGTACTTACAAAAGAAACACTGTCCTGCAGCGTCATACTCCGTCAAGTTCCTTTGATAATCTAGCAGTCTCTTCAACGCAGCTAAAAGAGCGTTGGCAGCAGTAGGCGCTTGAGGGACTTTGGCTGCTATGTCTAGTGCTGATAAGGCGCAAAGTGCCTTGCTGTCCGCTTTGATTTGGAAGCGGGCTATGGAGCCAGGAGCTACTTGTCGAGATAGCCAAGTTGTTTCCACCTAGAAAAACATTTTTCTTAAAAAACTGCCCACTGATTGTATGAAAGTTATATTTCTCATATCGAACCCAAAGGGTCTTGGTTGAGGTTTCCATGCAACGGCGTCCAATTTTTTCAGCGTTTGATCTATTGAATTTTACAATATAATTTTTTTTAACAATAATCCAGCGATTTTCTATGGTCTGAATGACCTCGTAGCTATTCACTGTTACCGAAAGAGTCGGACTATTCAAATCAAATCCAGAAGGTATCGATGACGGCGTACATAATAGATACTGGCCCTCAATTTATAAAAAGTTTGCCCTCCTAAATCAGTCATACTCGTATAGTAAGTATTCTACTAATTTGAGGAGTTCAGACTTTTTTATGCAATTGAAAGAAAAAACAATGCTATTTAAATCAGTAGCGTTATTAACTATTACAAATAAATTATTTGATTGATGTATTGATTAATAAATAGCTGATTTAACGTCTCGTATACGGATGATCAGATCTGCGTCAAAATGCATTGCTTTATTGTGTAGTGCTTTATGGTAGAACATCAGATTTATACCTTGTTAGCAAAGCAGTCCTCCATCTCAAAATGCTTGCTGGCGCTGACGAGCTCGCCTCCATGATAGAAGTACGCCACCAGGTGGCTGTCCGGACACATCTGATGCGTCACTTTGACCGGCAACATGACTCTGAACATCTGTCTGTCCAGCAGCGAGTCTGACGTGTTGTCATGTTGGTTGGCGTCATGTATCAAGTTAGGGTTGGGCCTGTTGAAACAGTAACCATCCCGAGAAGAGACTTGGAAGTGGTCGCCAGAGTTCGTGAGCGCACATTGGGTTGTCGCTCCCCATCTGTAGATGATGCCGCCTCTGGTTATCACCTGTGGGAAGAACATTTTGTTGTAGGCGTTTCGGGTTATATCATATCATGACATAGGCCAAGGGTTCCTTAAATGACTACCTACACATTTTTGCGTGATGGGTAGATGATGATGGGAGATACCCTTAGAATCTTCAGAGCCATGCCATTCGTCGCAAACTCATCAGTTTGAATAGAAAATAAGAAGAGAAGCGCTATGAAATCTAATGTACATACGAGTAGAACCACCCTTTCATTTTGTTTTTCGTGTGTGTAAATGACAACACTGATGTCAGGTTTTAACCACGCCCAGTGTTCCTTAACTTGTAAAACTGCCAGCAATGCGTACAACCGCCAGGCTCCTAGCTCCTCACCTATATGTGAAAAAAGCTTTTGAAATGCGGCGAGCTTACCACGAAATGCACGGTGACAGGTTTGGTGGCATTCTTCACCGTCAGATACAGCGGCACGAAGGTCCGATCTCCTTGCTTGTCCGGCCGCAGTGGGCCCAGAGCGGCGTAGACAGAGCCCCCGCGGTGAGAAGGCAGTTGGAGGGGAGCGGCTGCGACAGTACTGTCGTTGTGGAGGGTAGCCTAGAAAATGTATTTTTTGTTATTATTATAGTATCTTAGAAGCCAAACCAATTGACGCTTTAGGAGAGCGTCAATTGATTCGGCTTCTATAAAATAATGCATGATTGGCAAAGCCTTTTGACGGCCAGGTCTCCGAGTGACAGACGAGTGTGACACTCGGGAGTGTGTATGTATGTGTATGTTACTCGGGAGTCCAAGGTTCGATTTCCAGCGCGGACAAATACTTATTTTTAAAGGTTCTGCAAATAGGTACAAGCTTAGTGTTGTGTTCAAAAAAAGATTTATGTTCAACAAAAAAAATATCCCATCACCCGTTGGGAAAGAAAGAAATAGTGTCATTACTGTACGTTGACCAGTAGGTCGATGACTAACAGAAAAACACAACCATAAGATGCTTCTGAAGGCTTTTGAATGTGAAGGGTATGTTCCTTTCAAACACCAAAGTAAATCAAAGAATCATTACCTCGAATTTATAGAAAGGGCTTCCGTCATCAGCAGACAAGAACATGACTCTAGCGACTCCCTTCTCATCAGTGACCGCGTCATTGCAGGTCTGAGTCAGATTAGAAGAAGGTCTCACTACTGATGTGGTGGACAAAGGTGTGCGGCACACGCGGACCCGTTCGCTTGACGCTGGCTTTTCGTCCCAGCGAGTTGCTTTGACCTGTAAGATGTATGGGAAACCATTAGCCCCAAATTACATCCTAGAGCTTGATATAAAAGAATACATGAATAGCTTGTCTGCTTCTATAATTACTCTATGTCAGCTTCTATTGCCAATAAACGTAGCAATTAGTTCTACACACACACAATCACGTTTTTTATCCCTAATCGGGCAGACAGAGCATTTTGGGTTTTGTGGCTCAAAGCAGACAGAGCTTAGGGCCGCAAAACCCAAGGCCACTTTTAGCATGATGGCGGACGAGAAGGTGGAATGGAAACAGTGATGGGTTGCTAGCCGCATCGCCTATTAACATGATTCGCACTATTCCTTATACCTTTTTTTACAGTTCTTCTCAACTGCACTACCTACTTCTAAAGTTTTCTTTTTCTTGGCATCACCAGTGGGTTGACTGGTCGATAAAGCCTATGACTTTAAGTCCGCCTATTGCATTTGTAATAAAGTTAAATAAATAAAATAATAGCTAAGAATGCAACCGTGAATGCGCCAAAATGAGAAGAGTGTATTCTTTTGCCCTTACCTTCAGCTTATAAGGCAGACCCGGCGAGATGACAGTTCGATGTTTTGTGAGAAACTCCAAAGTGACAGCTTTGTCTACGACTTGAGACACCACGGTTGTATTTTGCCAGGTGCCAGTGCCTTCTTCCTGTAACAGAAAACGCCATGTGGAGTTATATTTTCCTGTTCTAATGTACCAAGGACAATTGTTCATATAAAAAAGAAATTTGTTGGACTCGAAAATTATTTAGACGATTGACTCATCATCATCCGAGCGTATTCCCGGTTGCATTGTCAGCGGTTACGCTTCAGAGCCCTGGGTCCGCTACCTACCCTAGACGATTTGACGAGGTTACTGGTTTTTTACACAGAGCGACTGCCGTCTGACCTCCGCAACCCAAAGGGTAGACCAGAACCAATCCTAGGATAGGTACAAACGCTAGATGGCGTTCGGGACCAACGGCTTTACGTGCATTCCGAAGCACGGAATCATCTTTCTTTTCGGATAATCAGGTGATTCAAGCCTGCAATATCCTAAACAGACTGGAAACAACTTTTCACAAAGTATGCTTCCCAGTGGGATTTGAACCCATGACTTCAAAAGTCGCGTTCAACAAAAAAAAATAAAGTAAATAAATCAAGGAACTTGTGTGCCAATATTGCTCAAAATCGATTGAAAAACTGTAGGCGAGAACAGACAGACGGACAAAATAATTTTTGGCCAGTCTCGAAACTGAGACGCTCCGCTTGCTCGGTCTATAATGACCGGTATGCTTCAGCGACATGTGACCAAGGATTCTCGCAATTTTAATTATAATGATTGAAATAGGGTAAAACCCGGATAGTCGCCCCGGGGGTATAGTTGCCTTGATTGTTTGATTGACCTTGATTTTAGTTTGTTAGTTGACGTCTTTGGAGAAAACGTGCAGTGCAGTTTGTTGCCGCTTCTTCTGCACTTGCGCCTAGGAAGCGGCGTAAACTTAGCTTTAAGTAACGATTTGACGTCAACATTTGTGCAAAACAAAACAAAGTGACTATTATTAAGAGATATTATAAATATCCTATGATAATAAAGATATTTTGAATTGATTTGCAATTACTCTAGTTTCGCAAATGAAACACATGTTATTAAATTTATCTATCGAAAGACTCTGCATCTACAACTAAGTTGACCGTGTTGCATGTCTCTGTGCGATTGCATGGGACGGCTAGGTGCGATCAAAGTTTTTGCGGGATAAAATCCTCTTTCTCGACAGGGCATCTGTCCTAAACGTAATTTACAGGAATATGCAACTATCCCCTATATAGGATAGTTGTCCCAAAATTTAGAGGTCCGCAAAAATCGCCAATACTCAGGAAATATCAAAGATAAAGATTATTTATATTATAAATTTGAAGATAATAAACCAAAGTACCTACCCGTTTGACAAATAAAGTATCTTGCTTTTTGTACAAAGAGATATAAAGTAATTTCAAAAAGTGGGGCAACTATCTGGGTTTTACCCTATGCCTTCTCAGCCATTAAGTTGGGGCATTGGCAATGATTCCACCATCACATCAGTTAACAGGTAGTTACTCACCTGGAAAGAGAAGTCAGCAACCACCACGTCTGGTGGACTGGCATCATTCAATCCAATCCTCTTGGCTCCTGCGGCATGCCTATGACATGCCCTGGGAGCTCGAAGCCGCACAGCAGTCCTGATGCCGCCAACGCTGGCTCCACTGCCGCCGGCGCCGCGGATGCGAATGACCAGCATGCCTTCAACGGCTTCTGTCCAGGGATACCTGTGGATAATCATTTTTATACGATAAGCGATAAAGGTTTTTACCCTATAAACCTCCTTCGATTTTTTAAATTGTTGAAGATATTATGAAAGTCTAGGTCCGTGCGTTTTGATTTTCAAATTTTATATTAATTTTTTTTTCGTTAAACATCTTCAAGGTATCTTTTTAAAAAAATTAATAAATGGAACTACCTAAATTATAAAAAAAAAATAAAGTACCTACACGAACCTAGTCAATAGTGTTATTATTATTATGAGTAAATGAGTCGCTAAAAGTGGCCTGGGCCTTGCCGCCCTAGGCTCTGTCTGCCCCGTTAGGTATAAAAACGTGATAGTGTATCAGTAGTGTATGAGTCAATTAATACCAAATTTAGGGAATTTAATAAAGTTTTAGGGTTGAAAAACAGTAATCGCCCAAAATAAAAATGTGTTTGTGTCCGGGAGGCACAAACAAATATGAAACACCTATCTTTCTAACAACATCTATTTTCACCGCGTAGCTTACGTATACACAAATATTTGCCTTCTAAAAAACCTAGCGTATTAACAAGTCACAAGACCTCTAGCCCATTATTGTGGTCAAGAAATTCACATACCTGACACATACAGTCCACACAAGCCTGTCGCTTGTTTTTAGAACTTTTGCAGCATGGCGGACGCTCATCTGGAACGGAGGCAGTTCGTAGTTGCTGACCATAAAAGCTGCTGAACCCTGGGGCAAGGAATACAATATTGGTAGGGCTACTGACGCGTATAGGTACCTATAAGTTAACATCTTCCTCTAGCCAAGAAATGGATTTTATGGCGTAAACTCCAGTCCGGAGGTTGTAAAAACTGTGTACACTGTCGTGGAAAAGTGAGGACTACCTAGCTACCTACTGACTACCTAGCTACCTACTGAAAAAAATTTTTTTTTTGACTTGCCGTGTGGCTTCCAGTATCTATACGAACACTCTGACTGACTGTGTGGATAATCAGTTTTGCTCCCGCTTCCACGCACACAAATTTACTCCAGCCGAAGCGAGACAGCTAGACCATACGGGGTGAAAAGATCATGGTAGGTCAATGAGGCTGGTTTTAGTTTTGAGGTTTTTTTCGTTTGACAAAGAATATTTAAGCCTTATGTTTAATACAATTATAATCCAAAGTTAATATGGATAATATTTAATAATAAATATCGCTCTAAGAACTTTAGGGTAGTACGGTACAGGCTCTTAAAGGACATAAACATCTCACCTATTGCAATATATACAATATTAATCTATGATTGCAATCTCAAAGAGGGTTGACGTCAGGTAGGCGGCCGGTTGTAAAACTATACCTATTAGTAAAGTCTTCGGCATCCTTGGCCGGATATGCATACTTTTTATACTTATTTGGAGAAGAAAAAGCAGGAAAGTGCACTCCGGGCTCCGAAGAAGCACAGCTGAGGATGCAACCGGGAACGTATATAAAATGTATAACGATAAATAAGATTGTTCCTTTAACGTTGTGTAAAATAATTGTATGTTACATACTCATGATAATGGCCCATTATAACTTTATTATTTCTGATGCCCAAATGAAGAGTGAAATCGAAACGCCTATACGTAATAGACATTGCGTATTGTGTTGCACTGTGAATATAAGTAATTAATATCACTTAATGTTTTTATAGCTAAGAAGGCAAAACGGTGGCTACCGTCAGTGTTTTGGGACACAAAATTCGTGGACGGATGGGTAGTTACCAAGCCTACAATCTTCATCATAATTTCGGCCGCAAAAGGTCTACTGTTGGATTTCCAAAATCATCTATTGTAAGCGGCATGCTTCCAGCAATTTCTTAGAACTTAGTTCAGGTTGTCTGACTACCAATTAGGTAAGTAGTTGGGTGCCCTAAAAACCTGGATACCAGTAATACGTACTGTATCCTATGAACACCTATAATATCTGGTCCGTCATTCGATAAAAATAACACAATAGTCCAAACCCAAATTGACTTTATCACCATTTTGTAACGCTCAATGTTGTTTGTCACCGAAACGTGTGCCGCTTTTGGAGTAAGGGTTCTAATTGATAAAAGTTCTTAAAAATAATTAATGTTCAAATAATACATCAATATTTTATTATTTTACTATGAATTATTATATTTTTAAGAATTTATTTTATTATGGTGACAATTTGAATAAAAAAACAAACAAATTCTTCATTCTTGCAAGATTTTGGACATGACCAGACTGCATTCCCTAGTAGAGGGCATCTCGTCAATGTCGTGCTGTACCTGGACGATTCCCATCCTACCTGCTACATGCTTCTGATTTGCTTTACCTGAGATCCATCACTGAGCTTGGCTCTGACTGTCCATCTGCCAGCCGGGGGCCATCTCGTCAATGTCGTGCTGTACCTGGGCGATTCCCATCCTACCTGCTACATGCTTCTGATTGGCTTTACCTGAGATCCATCATTGAGCTTGGCTCTGACTGTCCATCTGCCAGCCGGGGGCCATCTTGTCAATGTCGTGCTGTACCTGGGCGATTCCCATCCTACCTGCTACATGCTTCTGATTGGCTTTACCTGAGATCCATCACTGAGCTTGGCTCTGACTGTCCATCTGCCAGCCGGGGGCCATCTCGTCAATGTCGTGCTGTACCTGGGCGATTCCCATCCTACCTGCTACATGCTTCTGATTGGCTTTACCTGAGATCCATCACTGAGCTTGGCTCTGACTGTCCATCTGCCAGCCGGGGGCCATCTCGTCAATGTCGTGCTGTACCTGGGCGATTCCCATCCTACCTGCTACATGCTTCTGATTGGCTTTACCTGTGATCCATCACTGAGCTTGGCTCTGACTGTCCACCTGCCAGCCGGGGGCCATCTCGTCAATGTCGTGCTGTACCTGGGCGATTCACATCCTACCTGCTACATGCTTCTGATTGGCTTTACCTGAGATCCATCACTGAGCTTAGCTCCGACTGTCCATCTGCCAGCCGGGGGCCATCTCGTCAATGTCGTGCTGTACCTGGGTGATTCCCATCCTACCTGCTACATGCTTCTGATTGGCTTTACCTGAGATCCATCACTGAGCTTGGCTCTGACTGTCCATCTGCCAGCCGGGGGCCATCTCGTCAATGGCGTGCTGTACCTGGGCGATTCCTATCCTACCTGCTACATGCTTCTGATTGGCTTTACCTGTGATCCATCACTGAGCTTGGCTCTGACTGTCCACCTGCCAGCCGGGGGCCAACTCGTCAATGTCGTGCTGTACCTGGGCGATTCCCATCCTACCTGCTACATGCTTCTGATTGGCTTTACCTGTGATCCATCACTGAGCTTGGCTCTGACTGTCCACCTGCCAGCCGGGGGCCATCTCGTCAATGTCGTGCTGTACCTGGGCGATTCCCATCCTACCTGCTACATGCTTCTGATTGGCTTTACCTGAGATCCATCACTGAGCTTGGCTCCGACTGTCCATCTGCCAGCCGGGGGCCATCTCGTCAATGTCGTGCTGTACCTGGGTGATTCCCATCCTACCTGCTACATGCTTCTGATTGGCTTTACCTGAGATCCATCACTGAGCTTGGCTCTGACTGTCCATCTGCCAGCCGGGGGCCATCTCGTCAATGGCGTGCTGTATCTGGGCGATTCCCATCCTACCTGCTACATGCTTCTGATTGGCTTTACCTGAGATCCATCACTGAGCTTGGCTCTGACTGTCCACCTGCCAGCCGGGGGCCAACTCGTCAATGTCGTGCTGTACCTGGGCGATTCCCATCCTACCTGCTACATGCTTCTGATTGGCTTTACCTGTGATCCATCACTGAGCTTGGCTCCGACTGTCCATCTGCCAGCCGGGGGCCATCTCGTCAATGTCGTGCTGTACCTGGGTGATTCCCATCCTACCTGCTACATGCTTCTGATTGGCTTTACCTGTGATCCATCACTGAGCTTGGCTCTGACAGTCCATCTGCCAGTCGGGGGCCATCTCGTCAATGTCGAGCTGCACACCTGGGCGATTCCAATCCTACTTTCTACATGCTTCTGATTGGCTTTACCTGTGATCCATCACTGAGCTTGGCTCTGACAGTCCATCTGCCAGTCGGAGCCATCTCGTCAATGTCATGTTGCACCTGGGCGATGCCCATCCTAGTTGGCACAAGGCGCCACTGAGCTGCTCTTGATCCATCCCACGCCCCACGGGGACCTTCCAGCCAGATCTCGTCTATCTGGAATGGAATCAAAGCATTTTTTACAAGCTTTTTCCCTGAAATCTTCCCCTGTTTATTGTTGTTTTTTGGGTCAAACTTTTCTGATTGATATGAAATTTTGTATATGCCAATGTAAATCAGATGACAATGCAATATTATTGTGAAAAGCATTAAGGCCGTACCTAAATTTTCCGGGGTCCAGTGCTGCCCCCATTTTAAATAAATCATTTCAAAGAAAACGGAGACATTATTTAAAATTTTGCAACTCTCAAATCCTAGATAACCCTTCAAAGTATTTTATGAACTACTGTTGGCAGTTTAAAGTGAGAACGTTAAGCTTTACTACGCACATTTGCGAAAAACGGCCACTTTTAGCAAATGTGCGTAGTAAAGCTTAACGTTCTCATTATAAACTGTAAACAGTAGTTCATAAAATACTTTGAAGGGTTATCTAGGATTTGATAGTCTTCGGCCTTAACCGATTTTATTACTATTTTTTATTAAAAATCAAAGAAAATCTATGGCTGTGTTCCTCCTATGTTTTCTTTTTATAACTAACTAGCTATTGCCCGCGGCTACGCCCGCGTAGACTACACAAATTAGATTGTTTGTTTTTAAAATGGGGTTGTAATTTATTAAAATCCAATTAATGGATTATTGTTATTTACTAACCACTAATTCAAAAATATCACGTGTCTCGCTTCAAAAATGACGAAGATTTATACAAACTTGCAACCCCTATTTCACCCCTTTAGGGATAGAATTTCCAAAAATACTTTCTTAGAGGACGTCTCCTAGTCACAATCTACATTCCTGCCAAATTTCATCTTCATTGGCTAAGTAGTTTTCGAGATCTCGTGATGAGTGTGTGATTTTCGCTTTTATACAACGTGGAAGGGACATATCCGTAATAAATCGAACCACGGTCTATACTAGATCATTATAGTATAATAAAATTAAAATAAAAGCCAAATAACAAAAAAACATTCAGCATTTTCATATAAAAGTGTGCAGCCGCTCGGGCAATTTGTATGGGAATGTCATTTTTTTTTGTTTTTCCACTGTTACAAAGTGGAAGGGACATACCCGTAATAAATCGAACCACAGACTTTACAAGATGACTAAAGTATAATGAAATTAAAATAACAGTCAAAAAACCAAAAAAAAATTCGACGTTCCCATACAAATCGCCCAGCCGGCCGCGCACTTTTGTAATGTCAGAAATGATTTTTGTTTTTTGGCTGTTATTTTAATTTTATTATACTATAATGGTCTAGTATACACCGTGGCTCTTATGTATTCTGTGACCGTGGTTTGATTTATTACGGGTAAGTCCCTTCCACGTTGTATCTCGTCTTTGTTTGCTTGATGTTTAAACACTGTGGAAAATTTTACCAACTTTTCAGGTTTATGAAGGTATGTATTACTTTTAATAATTAAATTATGAAAAAAAAGAAACATGCAATATGCAAAGATTAAAAAAAAAATGCTTTTCTTGCACTATCCGGCGAGGACTACGCTTGTATGGAAATACGGCCCATTTTTTCTTAACACATTGCTGGACATTCAGCCAGACACAATAGAAAGAAAAATTGATTCTACGTCTACAGACGTAGTGTGTCCAGCAATGTGTTAAGACGTGACAGTGTGTTTGCATAGAAACGAAGCTTCGTTAAACACCCTTGATGTAATGACATTAATCTCTCATTATTTAAATCGCAAGAGAAAACGTAAATAATGTAAACTGACACTCGACGTGAAAGTCAACTCATTATAAAAACAGTTATTTGATTTGCACAGTAATGAGCGACATACATTAAAAAGGGTATAGGGATGTTTTTAAAGGTTTTAGTCATTCAGCTGGGTCTTGGGTGTTTATCTATATATTTATTTATCATAAAATATAGTATCGTTGAGTTAGTATCCCATAACACAAGTTTAAAAAAAACTTACTTTGGGGCTAGCTTAATCAGTGTGATTTGTCCCTATATATTTATTTATTTATTTATTTATTTATTCAGGATGCAGTACCTGTTATTATTTGTTATTGTATTTTAGTCATGTACCCCATAACATATATATCTTTATGATGAGTATATATGCATGTATGTGTATTATTTGGTATAGTCTGCTAACGTATCTTTATATTCTCTCCATCCATCGGTTGTCTGGAAAAAATCGCTTTTAGCGATAAGACCGCCCATTGTACATTTTAATGTATTTTTCATTCTTATTGTATATTTTTCTATTCTTGGTGTACAATTAAGTATTACTTACTTACTTAATTACTTACTTACCTACTGAAGTACTAAAATTAAATAATGAAATAAGAAATAACGTGGTATTTATTCACCAATTTCTGATTTCATCATTTAATTTTGGTATAGGGTTATTTTGCATTTTGGGCTTCTCCCAGTCTCTCAGTAGATCTGACGCGTTAGTCCTACCAGTTAGTAGGTGTACTGGGATTTTTGTTCCAGTAAACCTATCACCTATGTTAAAAAAAATTTAATTTGCTTAAAAAATTAACAATAAATAAACGAGGCAACTCGTTTGGGTTTCTATAATATTATTATTTTTGTACTATGTCTTATATTTTAATTTCTATGAATATATTATACTGGTATATCTAACCTAAGAAATTAAATAAATCAAGTTTACAAAATAAAATCAAGGATTCAAAAACTAGGATTTCGCTGGCACCTTCTTTCAAATTAAGTACAAAATTTTGTGGAAATCTGACATGTCGTTTCAAAATTTAAAAAGCTAGACTAGACGTTTGTATGGAAAAGTCTGATTCTGTCTAGTCTAAGTGGGACTCTTATTAAAAGCTTTTCGAAATTAAGTATTCAACAAAGAAATAATAAAAACACGAATGGTTTCATATCCATCCGCAAATAAGTGTCCCGGAAGGTATTAAATTTTAACTGTAGGTAGTAAATAACTAGTACGATGGTCTGACCAAATAAAAGAACACCTGAACACCAAGATCTCCAAGGCACTGGAACAGGCAAAAGATCGCAACAAATGGAGGGAGATTGTTAGAAAGCTAGGTCTGGCACATCACGACGCTCAGCAGTGAGCAGACGACTGAAGGAGGAGTAAATAACTACTCATAGTGGGTTGTAGGTACTCTCTTTAATATAGGTACTTGTTATTACACTAATTATGTATCACTGTATAGTCGTCCTGGCGTATGTAAATATCTCCTTGTATAGTCATCATCATCCGAGCGTATTCCCTAACCTAACCTAGGCGATTTGACGAGGTTACTGGTTTTTACACAGAGCGACTGCCGTCTGACCTCCGCAACCCAAAGGGTAGATCAGAACCAATCCTAGGATAGGTACAAACGCTAAAATGGCGTTCGGGACCAACGGCTTTACGTGCCTTCCGAAGCACGGAATCATCTTTCTTTTCGGATAATCAGGTAATTCAAGCCTGCATTATCCTAAACAGACTGGAAACAACTTTTCACAAAGTGTGCTTTCCAGTGGGATTCGAACCCATGACCTCCGGATCACAAGGCAAACGCCTTGACCACTGGACCGCGGAGGCAGTCGATCTCCTTGTATATTGTTGTGTACCTAACTGTTCTACGCGAGAACTTACGCGAGTTACGTTTCTGTAGACTCTCTATTTGGAGGTATCGATTTCAAGTGTATTAATTAAATGAGTAACGTGTTATTTCGAGTTTTATTTCGATTCGATTCGATTCGCATTCAAATGATTCAATTAAAGTGAAAGTAAAAAAGGTGTAAATGTGTTTTTTTTAATCGAGTAAGGATTCAAATAAGATCGTGGGTGATTGTGATTGGTTGGTTGTTCGTGGTTTTCCTTTTCATGTGGTTATAGTAAAGGCTATTGGTTTTTATTATAAAACGAGCACTAAAGAGATGCCATGGCCATATTCTGGCTTCATTATGAGATGTCATCGGTACTATAATATTGCATGGTCACCCAACTTACAAAATTAGTATGTGAAGTTTCAGCTCAAGCGAATGATGGGAAGTGGGTCTAATTTAGCTTGCAAGATTTGATAACGGACACACAGACAACAGGTGAAACTAAATAAAAAAACTTGTAAATAACAAATACATTTATAAGACGATTAGTTATTAATGTTATTATCATTAACCATCGCTAAGTATGTTAACGTTAAAATTAAAATTTTGATAGTGACAAGCGATAAACATCTTACCCAATTTATCAATCTCACATATTAATTGTAATCGCATTTACAAAACGCAAAATTAGATAAAAACTACCAAAAATATCGGAAATTGAACCCACAAGCCAAAATGAATGACCGTCCGTGTCACCTTAACCCAGAGACCTTATTTGCGACAATAGATAAATTAAGAAAGATTTATTATTATTATTAATAAAATTTTAAAATAGCGGTAGAACTCTGTGGCAAAACTTGCCTTTAGATGTGATGTCTGACAAGGGTCAGTGACAAGGTTGTAGCGAGGTAAGCAATATAGTGATGGTTGCTAGCTGCATAACCTATTAACATGATTCAGAAATCAAGAGTACGGTGTACCACGTACGGTGCAACACGGACGAAACGACAGCAAAAATAAATAAAAATGGTACCTATGTTTCGCGTTAATTCCCGTATGCATTAATTTAGTAATGATTCAGTTTCTTGCCCTTATCCTCGGCTCTTACGAACTGCGCTGAAAGAGCTGGTGCATTTTAAGTTTTTTCTTTTCTCTCCAAAGAGTGGTAATGTAACATTATATAATCTAAGTCAATGTTTCTCTCTGACCATTTAGTGAGCCGACAACGAAGGCCGTGTTATACATGGCCACATTAGCACGTATAAATCATTTCATCTGCCATATATTAAAAGTACAAAGGATTATGACACATCAGTATCATCCGTTATAGTCCAAACTGGATAATAACAGAGACGTGCCAAACAGCATAACAAATTACAGTCCAATCGAAACGAATACAACGATATACCTACTTACTAAAACGTACATAATGCATAGATCATCATACCGGTTCGTATAATTGCATACATTTGTGACAGTGACCCCGTTTTGAGAGCATGCAAATTATAGGCGTATATAATGGCGGGCAGGATTAGGGGGTCTGGAAATTTTGAAAAGCATGCATTAAACTTCAAATTTTTAAATAAATTCTAGTCCTCCTATTTATAAAAAGGAGAGCAGACGTTTTTATGCAATAGCACTGTACCCATTTTTGAAAAATGTCTCAATCAAAGAAATATATAAGTCAATGGTCTCAATTAGATTCCATGGTGCTAACAAAGCACTTAAGAGGATTGTGTAGCTGGAAATTTTCATACAAAAAGCGATAACGTTTCTCCCCCTTAAAAATAGTCCAATTTTGATAATTTTTTTTACATGTTGTTGATGTATTGGATAAGTAGAGCCGTACGTTTTTATTTGAAAGTAATATTGCTTATAACAAAAGTTATTAGCATCTAAATATCCATATTTTTTACTAAAAAACTACCTCGAGCGTTTTAATTTATTTAAGTCAAACTAAACCGAATTACTGAAATAGGAAACCATACAGCCCTAGATTAAGGTGTACTGAATTGAATGACACCAAAATTGCCTTATTTTGTAAAGGTTTAGGGGTGTGGAAACGTTATCGCCCGAAACAATATTTCAGAAGGAGAAGTAGGCAATCGCCTTTATGAATTGCAACTCTCTCTATCGCACAACAAGGGTCGGAAGCAGAGCGGCGTGAAACAGATAGAATTTTTGCAAATACCTACTCGCGATGCGTATCGGCACTACACAATCCTCTTAAATATTTCAATTTCAATGTCAATATTTGACATTGCAAGAACAATACAAAACATATTTTAACTAAAATAAATAGTGTACTGTAAAAATTGTTATTTATTTGGGAGAAATAAAGAATATTATTATTATTGAATAATGTAATGAAATATCCGCAACATGCTTCGTCAAAAGGTAAACAGAAAAATATCCGCAACATGCTTCGTCAAAAAGTAAACAGAAAAATATCCGCAACATGCTTCGTCAAATATGGAAAAATAAATATGGAAGAATCATTGACTTATATATTACTAGCGTAGTTGAAATCATTGGCAAGAATACAAAATAAAAAAAACGGGCAAGTGCGAGTCGAACTCGTACATGAAGGGTTCCGTACCTCCGTACAATGTTTTAAAACGCTGAAGAAACACGTTTTTTGTATGACGACCCCCTTTAATTTTTAACTTTATTTTATTTTTAGTATTTGTTGTTATTGCGGTCATAGTAATACATAATTGGTGACAAGTATCTAGTTAATGCCATTATAAAGATCAAGTTAAAAACGCTGAAAAAAGAAGTTTCTTGTATGACGACCCCCTTTAATTTTTAATTATTTTTTAATTTTAGTATTTGTTGTTATATCCGCCACAGTAATACATAATCGGTGAAAATTTCAAGTGTCTAGCTATTACGGTTCAAGAGATAGAGCCCTGTGACAGACGGACATATAGGCAGATGGACAGACAGACGGACAGACAGACGGACAGACAGACGGACAGACAGACGGATAGACAGACGGACAGACAGACGGACAGACAGACGGACAGACAGACGGACAGACAGACGGACAGACAGACGGACAGACAGACGGACAGACAGCGGAGTCACATTAATAGGGACCCGTTTGCACCCTTTGGGTACGAAACCCTAAAAAGAACAATGAAAATATATAAAAAAAATGTTTAGCGAACGTAATTTTATTTTATGATGGGGTAAGTCTCTACTAGTAGAGAGCAGAGCCACACTAAAAGCAGAGCCCACTCTCATTTTTATAGGATAACAGGATTTTTTTCCAGTGCGCTGTTTTTTATGGAAAGTTCAGATGATGTTAATGAACAATAAAATAAAATGTAGTTTGAGTAGATAAAATAAGAAAATATCAGTGCTTGATAATATAATTCAATACTGTACGTACAAGTAGGTAATTTAATTCACTTGAAATAGGTACATAATTTAGTTTATGTAATTTAGTTTGAGTCAAGTTAATCCACGCATGTATGTCTTAATTTAGTTGTTATTTCGTAATTTAATAATGGTTCGTGCATTTAAATTTATGAACACAATTACTTACTAAATAATGTGGTAGGTAATAACGATTATTCATACTAACACGAAGACACAGTCTTGGAATTAATTATATTTATGTGTTGATAATTCATTCAGCATTGAATATTATGCATATTATAAAATAAGTACAGTCAACAGTACAGTACAACGCTGGTATCGGTAGCTTTTGCACAAAAAATAATGACCTTCAATAAGTGACATATTTAATCAACATTGAATAAAAAAAAATTGACTTTGACTTTGAGTCAACGTAGGATAGCTTATATCCTTCACGCAGCGGTAATAGCGGCGTATTTATTAATCCCCGCCAAAACGGTGGAAACCACTTTGTTTATACTACGTATTAATTTGTGTAGTTTTACTTGCGGCTGACTGTACCAGTTCTAGTAGAATCTAGGCAGGTAAAACGAGAAGAGGTGCCAGGTCAAGATCTCGAGAACGATTACTATTATTCAGTGAGGGTGACTGGTTTTAAGGGCAGATGTGTCTGTTTGTTTATTTGTCCTCGATTGTTTATTGGTGTCTTGTGTGGTGCAAATTTCTCACAAGTATGCAAAATGCAGACTTTTGCCAGCAGTCTTGGTCAAATAAAGTTTTATTACAAAGACTTACATGCTGGTCTGGTAGAAAAGAAAAAAATTAGAATGTACCAGCTGCTTTTCTTCCCGCGCAGATCGTAATTAAAAAGCCTATTGAAGGAAGGGGCGAAAATGCGAATCATGTTAATAGGCGATGCGGCTAGCAACCCATCGTTATTTCGATATCTCTTTCCACCTTTTCGCCCACCATTACGCTAAAAAGGGGCTTTGAATCTTGCGGGCCTAAGCTCTGCCTACTTAGAGCTGCAGGACCCAAATGCTCTGTCTGCCCCTTCAGGGATATAGACGTGATAGTGTATATTACAAATAAATTCGGTTGTTCTTCTAGTTTATTAAAATCTAATGTTTAATTTTTATTTATTATTTAACATTGTAGAGAAGAAGAGACGAAGAATAGATATTAATTTGAAAAATGTAACAGTCTATTACGAAGGAGCCCGAGTCCCATACCATAGAGAATCCCAGACCCAGAGCTGGTCAGGCGAGATACGAACGGTCATGTGACGTTCCCAGATGTTACACTAATAGCTACAGCCGATGGAGTTAGGTTATGGTACTTACAGTTCCTAAAGCTGGTGCCAAGTTGGTCTTTAACGCGAAAACTCTCACTCTGAGGATATCACCAGGCCTGTACCGTGCCCGCTCTGTGTGTACCACCACCAGTCGACCAGGTGAGATACGGACGGTCATGTGACGCTCCCAGGTGCATTGTGCTTCTGGATACCTGCAAAATATTATTACTTTATAAACTTCTTCCATAATACTGGTGAAGACAAACCAGTGAATAACTAGTTCTAGAGAAAGATATCAGACCGAAGAGTTATAGGAATTGAAGGTTGCCCCAGATATTGTTAAAGCGATATGATGATCTGCGTGAGATATAAGTTGATAACAAGGCTGTACGGACACACTCGCCGAGTCTCAGCCGAGAGGGATTTTAACGAGAGCATAGGTACACACTCGTGAGAGCCAACGAGACTTTAGGAGACCCTTTGACTCGGGCGCAAAAACCGACAAGCGACCGAGACTGACCGAGGCGAGGAGAGAGCGAGACGAGACGAGAGCACCATGTACACACTCGCTCTCGCCTTGTCTTGGGGTGTTCAGGCGAGTGTGTACAGCTGGCATGAAGGTTGACCCCACAACCATGAGATGGATCGAGCATATTAATGCCAAATCGCCAATTCGGGAATTAACAACTGTCATGAAGACCAGCTGTGTGGTTCCTGGTAGAGTAGAATAGGACCACTCCAAGTCTTCCCGTGGATGTCGTAGAAGGCGACTTAGGAAACACAAGCTTAACAAAGCTTATAAACAGTAGTAAAACCTCTCCAACCCCTCTAGCCAGCGTGGAGAGTGTAGGCCAAATCCTTTGACTGCTCTGGCTAATATGTGGCTCTGGTAGTACAGAGAGGGTCGTGCTTCTGCAGTGGAGACTTAAAAAAAACTGATGACGATGATGGGGACTAAGCATTTTATGATCGATCGCCAGTTGAGCGGTATTACCTAAGATTTACAACTAAATCTGCTTTCGTGTTCGGCTTCTGAGGTACAGCTATGTCGAGGCAGCCACCATCTCCTGAAAATATAAGGAAATTCGCAATGTTACCACCGATGAAATAATACTAACGTCCAGAAGTCTTACTCAGCAAATAAATTCAAAGAAATATCTACTCAATGTGGCTAGCGATATGGTTTAATTTAGCTCACGTAAGAACTTAACACCTTTTCGTATAGATACCTAGATATCCATTGCAAGCCAATTTCATTCTTATTACTCTGGACAAACGATTCGTATAACTGAATTTACCACCCGGTGGGGCCGCCTGCGCGCATAGTAATAATGTAGGTATATTTTCGATACCTAAAACACAGGCCTGATGTTACAGAGGTTTGGTTGAATTAATTAAAATTTTAAAACATCCTATTAATGTTTGGAGCGTATTCACTGAACTAATTGGACAACTGAACTACTATTATTATAAAACTTGCAGCAAAAGCTAATTTACAGAAACATTATCAAGTCTTAATCACTTACGGGGTAGACAGAGCCCAGGGCCATAAGACCTAAAGGCCACATTTAGCGTGGTGGTGGGTGTGAAGATAGAAAAAGGGCATCAAAATAGTGATGGGTGGGTGGTAAGCAAGCCATCATTATTTTCATTCCCGTTTTGACCGAGCGCGAAGTTTCGGGATTGGCCTAGAAATGCTTTTGTCTGTCAGTTTGTCTGTAGGTTTGTGCTTGCCGTATATCGTAGGTTCGATAATTAGGTCTACAGATTTTATTTTTCAATTTATTATTCGGAATTTTTTCAAAATGGCGGAGTTATGGGGGTTTAAAACTGTGAAATAATCATAATTCAGCTATTTCGAATTTCTTTCAAATATCTTTCATTAAGACTCAAATTTTTTGTCTGAACAATTTTTTTATCCGATAATAATAATAATATCATAATAATATCATTTATTGACAGTTATTACATGTGCATTTTACATGAAGTCTCTGGTTTCCGAGTTAGTTCGCACTGTGTTTCGGAAACCAGCGTCTTCTCCCATTGGTGTGAACTTATGCCAATACTAACAATGTTTTTATCGGATTATAACAGTGTTTTTTTTTCCAATTAGAATTTGCAAGCAACAAACGTGTGTATGTGTGTGTGTGTGTGTGTGTGTGTGTGAAGGTGTGTGAGGGTGTGTATGTGTGAGTATGAGTGTGTGTGTGTTGTTGGAATATTTAATAAAAACTAGCTAGTCTGAGTGTCCAATACTTTTTCTAGAGAATCGTAGTCAAGTTTTTTAAGCCATAAAATTAGAATATTTTTAAAATTGAATTTAGTTATAATATTAATATTAATTTTTAACTCCTTTTTTATTTTATTATAAAGTCGGGGGGCAACACAATCAAAGTGTTTGTACGCAATTTGACAACAAGTGAAGGGTATAGGGCACGGGTTCAATCTTTTGGTAGTATGAGGTAAGGTTGGCACTACTCTTGAATGATATCTTGTAAGAATTTGATATATGTAGAGTTTTCTTACAGATAGTACTTCAGCTTTCTCGTAGACACTTGTAGTTGGATGCCTATATGGCAGATAAAGTAGCACTTTCAGTACTGCTCTTTGTGCACGTTCAACATCAATGATATGTGTTTTGGCAGCGTTTCCCCATGCGCTAATGCAGTAGCGGATGATGCTTTCACACAACGCTCGATATGTCTGTATTAGCAACTTAAAGTTAGCGACTGTGCGAAGATTTTTGAACACGTATATATATATAACTTTTGCGATGCCTAACTCAGCTAGTGTCGCTACTGAGTTCCATGTTTTGTCATGGAAAAGAAGAACCGTGTCATCGGCGAACATCAAGAGGTCCATTCCAGGGAGGGTCATTTCACAGAGATTATTTATATATATAAGAAATAAGGAAGGACCTAAAGTGCTGCCTTGTGGGACACCAAAAACGCTAAAACCGACATCACTTTCTACATCACCGACTTTAACCCTTTGTTCTCTTCTCATCAGATAGCTCTCAAACCATTTCAACGCTACTCCTCTAATTCCAATATTTTCAAGTCTTGCCAACAGGATTGGAATTGACACAGTATCAAAAGCTTTTTGCAAGTCCAAGAACACTCCTATGCAACGCTCTCCTTTGTCTAGATAGTCTTTTATTCGGGTAGTAAGGGTTAGCACAGCATCATCGGTAGACTTTTTAGCTCTAAACCCAAATTGTTTATTGCTGAGTAAACCATGCTTTTCCAAGAACTGCGTAAGTCTTCTGTTGACAAGCTTTTCGAATATTTTTGATAACGTACTAAGCAGTGAGATGGGCCTATAGTTTGAGGGATTATTTTTATCTCCAGCTTTATGGATAGGACATATTGTAGCTCTTTTGCAAATATTTGGAAATATTCCTGATTCAAAACTTAGGTTGCATAAGTAAGTAATTGGTTTTATGATATATTCGATTATTTCCTTTAAAGTAAAGGCTGTAATTCTATCCCATCCAGGAGCACTAGGTGTTTTTAAAGACATAATTATACGTCTTATTTCAAGAGGATCTGTGAAAAACAAAGTCATAGAGTGAAGTATATTGTCTAGTCGATGAGTTTTCCTGGCTAATTCAAGTTGGGTGACAGACATTTTTTTAAGGATGACATCTGCTAGTTTCCTTCCAACGGAGGTAAAAAAGTCGTTAACAGAATTTAAAGATTCTTTAGCATTGGCTTCTATGCTTAAAAGTTCCTGAGTGGACTCCTTGTTGTTTTGTTTTAAACTGCATACATCTTTTATTATTTTCCAAGTTTCTTTTAAATTCCCACTTGCTTTTTCAAGTTTGTTTTGGTAATAGTGTTTTTTAAGCATTTTAACTATTTTATTACACATATTTCTATAATCTAAGTATGTCTTCCTTGCTAATTCGTCTTCAGGATTTTTTTTCATGATCTTATATAATTTATTTCTTTTTCTAAATGATCTAACAACACTTGGCGTAATCCAGGGTTTAATTGGTTTGTTTTTGTTTTTTATTTTGGAAACTACAGTATTTTTGTCAATGTGTGTTAAAAGCCGCGCAGAGAAGATTTCCATGCCAATGTTCACGTCTTTCAAATCATACAGGTCGGTCCAAGACTCGTCACTTAGATCTTTTTTAAGGCTATGATAGTCAATTTTTACTTTGTTGTATGTAGAGGTGTCTTTTTTAATTCCAGTTTTATTAATATACAACAATATAGCCGAGTGATCAGTTAAAGTTTGCTCAAATACGATGGTCTTCCAGGCATGACAGGTTTTAACCATGAAATGATCTAGACAAGACGTTTCTCTGGTCGGTTTATTAATACCTTGTCTCAGCCCATACATAGCCATAAGATTAAGGTAGTTGTGAGCCATACCTGATAGATTATCAGGCAGTATATTAATATTTATATCCCCTGTTAAAATTATGTTACGAGAAGTGATACTTTGTATAACTGTTTCAAGGGATTCTAAGAAATTAGCGGGATTTTTGAAACATGGCGGCCTGTATGAACAGATTATAGAGTACTGCTTGTCAACCGTTACTACCATACAGTTACCCTCCACGATGCTGGGTTCAGTGAAAGTGGCTGTAATATCACTCCGAACATAAACTACCACGCCATCATTTTTGTTTAAAAATGTTTTTGTGTAAGACATGTTGTAGCCATCTAATGGAGGAGGCAGTTTTGTGTCACTGGTATGGCATTCAGTTAATACTAATACATCCACCTTTAATTTAATGCTTGCCAAAAATACCAAAAACATATCTAGATTGTGGTTAATACTACGAATGTTAAGGGAGAGTATACAAAGAGAATTATCAAGCGCTCCTTGTGGAGGTTTTAATACTTCCAGACACTGTGTATGGTCTCTTAGCAAAATGCATTCTACAGAATCGGTATTATCAATTTCTGACAAAACAAAGTCATTGTTGTGTCCAGGGTTGCTATCCATATTTAAAAATCAATGTAATAGGGTGCATAATTGGCTCTGGAATCAATAATCCTTTATAAGAAAAAGTAAGCATGTTCAATGCAAGAATGTTATATGTAACAGTTTTGTGTTGACACTGTTTGTAAATAATGTGGGGGTGTGAGTGAGTTTTAGTATGTATGCAGAAGCTAAGAATATCGTAAGTGTGAAAGTTAAGTAAGTGTTTATGTGTTGTTAAATAGTGTGGGCATTGTATTTGCTGTATGTATGTAAAATACTGTATACGTTTGTTGTACATAATCCAAAAAGTTTTACTTATATTGTAAATGAAAAAATTGATATAAGCATGCAAGATTGAACTACCAATATTTACTAAATTATAAAATAACAGAAATACGAGTAGCAGGAAATTTAAAGAGACTAGTCACTTGGCCGACTCGGCCTTGAGGTCCTCTATGTCACTCTCATTGTCTATTCTTATAAGCGGAGCACCGTCCGATTTTCGAAGGTATATTTTACCTCTCGTAGCCCAACAGTACTTGTGCTCACTACCTTTAGCAAATTCTCTAGCCAAGAAAAATAGCTTCTTGGCTTGCATGGTCAGGCTCTCTGATACAAAAATCGGTTTCTGGGGACCCGCCATCTTAAGGTTGGATGTACTAAACTTATTGTTAGAGTATTTTTTATTGTATGCCTTAACTGAGCTTACTATTTTGTCTCTTAAAGTAACCGTCGAGAGTCTTGCAACTATGGGTTGATTTTGACTGTTCTCCTTCTTTGTGTTGATTCTGTACACATCCTGAACTTCCGTCGGCGCTACTGGCACTTTAAGAGCCGTTCCCATGCTCTGCACTATACTAATGAGATCTTCTTTAGTTTCACCGGCTTTTTTAGGTACATTGCGGACCTCGATACTGGAGCTATGTAAAGTACGATCTAGGGCTTCGATCCGAGTCTCTAACGATTGTATATATTTGCGGTCTGCTCTTCTTTCGTCCTCTAACGTTTTTATTTTGGCTATTGCCTCATCATATTTTTGCGCTAGGAAGTCAATGGAGCTGGTAATCTGCGTGTTTTGCTCGGTGTTGGTGTTAATACCAGTCTGGACCTTATCCATAAGAGCTTCAAATTTTATATCCTGCTCTTGTATGAGCTCTCTGAACATCTTAATTACCTTCTCCTCGCTAATAAACTCTTCCACACATCCTCTTTTGCGTTTTGCTCGAGATGCTATATTCGGTTCACTAGTCGCATGCTCACTGTATACTTGTGGCACTTGCGGTACTTTTAGTGCATTCTCAGACCTATGTATATTAGTATCCGACATACAATGTGTCAGCGTTGACTGAGAAGCGGACTGCTCACGGGGCGGGGAGTGTCTCAGCTGTGGCATCTCAGCCAGCGAAAAGTGGGGCGGTCAAGCACAAAACGGCGCAATGGCTGTACCAGGCGATCAGGATGCCAAGGTGGTGTAAGTATCCGAATGCGGCGCGTGGGCATACGTTGACTAAGTGCACACAAAGACGCAGCGCACACGCCGATGCAGTGCCTACGTTGAGGCAGAGCATACAACAAGCCGAAGACAGACGAAGCAGGCGGGGTGGCAAGCGGCGCGGGCGGGTGATATGTGTATGCGCGTCTCACACACACAGTTGACGCAAGTAAGCATAAGCGCCCACGCCGACGCAGCGCATACGGCCACAGCAGGCCGGAAACAGGCGAAGCAGGTGGGAGGGCAAGCGGCGCGGGCGGGTGGTGTGCGTGTTTCTCACAGATGCAATACAGTGCACCGCTACCAGGGCTTCAGGTGCGAGTGGGATGTGTAGCGTTTGTAATTGCGCCCTGCACTTATGAAGTGGATAACGTGAATACACTCACCGCGTCGGCGCACACACGTAGAGGTCGATCGTTATCGCTGCACTCTTCGGAATTTATGTACTCCTATTATTCTAAGTGATTTTAGACGGAATTAAATTTATAAATATTTTTGATTCAAATTGTACTAAGGAGTAGTTAAAACACGTCTGCTCTCAGCAGAATCCGGGGGGAGAGGGGACACTTTAACGGATGGGGTCGCGGGGTTTACAGCTCACAGAGCCATTAGTTCTTCTACCTGCAGCTTCTACAATTTGCGCGGGAAAGGTGTTTGAAGTAAAAATTAAGGCGCGATGGAAAAAAAACATTGAACTCGCGACACTGTTACCGTAACCGAAAACACCTTGTTCAAGTTTTAATTTCTGTTGGCAATCCCGAAGTGCCACTGTTTTTTTCTCTCCAAGACCAGCATGGACGGACTTATTCTGATTAAATTAGGCTTATTTATTTTATTTCTTTAGCTCTGAATCTACTACTAAGTTGTCCAACAATTAAAATCGGATAACTAGTACCTTTGTTTTATAATTTTTTTACATACGTACCAGCTGGGAGATCTCTCGAAGCAGTCACAATATTATCATCTTCAGTCCGCAACGTGAGCACCATGTGCACTGCACCCTCGGGGTAAAACCGGGACACGCAGGCGCGGTTGCTGCCCCCCGCTGTAAGCACCCCCGGGGCCAGGAACAAATGGTGGCGATCTGTGCATGGGTTGACGCTGTGAAAAAAAAAACTTTGTCCTTATTTTTTTACTCGACTGCGCCATGTAGCATAGGAGCACCCATGCATGGCGGTCACGTCACGACCCTCTGTCATAGTTATAGGAAAATAACAAATTCCAGTTAGTTGTCTGCAAAGCATACCTTATGGTATGCAGTACACCCACAAGCTATTTTGGAAACTTTATAAAAATAATAGGTAAATTTATTTGTTTTTGGAGAAGCTGCCACCGTCTTTGTCGGGGAACCGACAAAGCGTGCAAACCATTTGGGAAATAAAATTTTATTATATAAGTACCTACACTGGTGTTGATGTAGATAAGTCGGAATGTTTGTGAAAAATGTACTAACTTACCTCATTTTGATTAGTAAAAAGCTAAACTGTTTACATACTAATAATATGTACTTAGATACATTAACATTAAACGTATAATTAATTATGTTTTTACATAATTTACAAGTAAGTGATGATATGAAAATTAGGTACAATATGTAATAAAAATAAAACTTACACAAAAAACGAATTGACATTTATCTTAGTAGGTAAATTCGCGCTATGAAAAAAGAATTAACTTTTTTTCACAGCACGAAATATTTTTAAGCAACTGGCCAGTAACCTAATTATCTACGTAAATAAAAGAGTTCTTACACGTTTTTAAACTGGCCAGTAATATTTTTAATCTCGTAAAAACTTATTTTTAATTTAGTACAAACGGATTTTGGTCGTTCAAATCGTCGGCAGCTATACATTTGTTTCCAAAGTAATTTGTTATCACGACACGATATTTATTACATTACGCTCATCTCAGGACTTTGCAGGTCGTAATAGCGGTAATTATGTTACCGCTACAAAAACTATGTAAATTGCTGACAGCTTCCTGGTGGTCTCGAGACTTCCAAGGCATAGATTAATAATTAATTTCAAGGTTGTTGTGTACAGTCAGCAGTTTTCTTACTTGATATACCTACCTAGTTATTTGTATTGCAAGCTTCAATTTGGCTGTTGTAGTTAGTTGTTTATTTGCCATGTTTGTAGTTGTTAATTTGTTTTTTTGGGTCATATCTTGCAAGTTTTTGAGCCACATCCAGTTTTCCGATTGAGATGAAAGTATGCTAATGTAAATCAGATAACAGAGTAACAAGAAGCTGATCTGATGATGGAGCCGTAAGGTGGCTATGGGAATCTATACTAATATTATAAAGCGGAAGACTTTGATTGTTTGTTTGTTTAAACGCGCTAATCTCAGGAACTAATGGTTCGATTTGAAAAATTCTTTTTTTGTTGGGTAGTCCATTTATAGAGGAAGGCTTTAGGCTATATAACATTACGTTCCGACAACCACGCGAACGAAGTCGCGGGCACAGCTAGTCCTGTAATAAAACGACGCAACCCCATCAAGTTGTCTGTGTGTCTTCCCATTATTCGAAATATTCCGATCCAATACCACGAACGAATACCACTGGTATTACTTTGAATTTTTAATTATTTTCTACTAGCTTTTGCTCGCGACTTCGCTCGCGTATTCCACGGGAACCTTACTTTTTTCCGGGATGAAAGGTACCCTATGTCCTTCTCAGTACTCCTAACTATGTGTATGCGAATTTTCAAGAAGATTGATTCAGTAGATAAAGCGTGAAGAGGTAACAAACAAACAAACAAATATACAAAATCACTTTCGCATTTATAATATTAGTAGGGATGGGATGGGATTCCGAACAAATACCGTTCTTTATATTATTTAATTTCGATCGAGTAATTAAGTTGGGTGTCAATGCAATTATATGGTACCAATGACCTGAGGATGACCTGCGGTTATAGTCTATCACGTCTCTATCCTATACGAGGTAGACAAAACCTAGAACCGCAAGACCCAAAGGCCTCTCTTAACGTGATGGTGGAAAAAGGGTTAGTGATGGGTTGCTAACCGCATCGCCTATTGACATGTTTCAGATTGCCCATTCCCTCGACTGGCTTTTACGATCTGTGCAGAAAGAGAAGCAGTACCTATAATCTAAGGTTTTTTTCTCCAAGACCTTCGCATGGAAGATGACGATAGTTTCATTTTTTAGAGATTATAAACAAAGTTCCCTTCAATTTATTTCAGTACGACGGAAAAATAAAAACGGCGCTAGCGCCATCTAAACAAACACTTTTGGCGCCACAACTTAATCAAGAGAAAAAAATTGGAGGCAATGGAAACAAGATATCCCATTCCAGCGGCGGCAAAACAAACTGAATTTTGATCCGCCGTCGCCATGATTTGTTTGCAAATTGTCGGGAAAATTGAGGACGACAGTTTTTTCTTTTTTTTTTTGTTATTGGTGGCCGGGCTTAGAATTTCTAATTTACAGAGAACTGTTTTGTGGAAATGATGAAAATTGTATTTTTTTTGTTTATGCTCTAATTGAAGTTTTATATTATATTCTATTGATAAATAATTATGTACTTATGTGTATTAGCGGCCCGCTTCGGAAGGCACGTAAAGCCGTTGCGTTGGTCCCGGCTGTTTTTATTGTATGCGTTAAACTATGTCAGAGGCCATTTACACACGAAAAACAAACAACAAATATTGTTTTGAATAGGTTAATAATTTACTATAATTATGTAGGTAGGTATATACCTAGATAAAAACAAATATGAATTAACGAATTAAGCCTCTCTATTAGTAGAAATTTTGATTGAATATTTTAGTTACCCAGTTAATTTAATGTTCAATCCAATTAAGTTTATGAGACAGTGAATGAAAGTTGTATTTTACATCGGGTAAGCCGATATCGGGTCTTGGATCACCAACTTTCTCGAAAAGTATTCACACAGATATCTCTCACATCCCGTTTCTAATAATTACAAACCTCGATAAATTCCCAGGAACACAATCAACACATTTCAACAACAAAAGCACTAAAAAGACACTCCACATTATGTCTATACTGATACATAAATAAAAAAAATAAAAACGAAAACTTCGCACTGGTTCATTAAAAAATAAAAACCGCGAATTGGCGTTTGATCTCCATTTGAAATTGGAACTAGTTGGTAACGGAAACGGAACCGGTGTTTCTTGCAGTGATGCGCGGGCGGCTATAGACCGGTAGACCGGCACTGGGCATGCGCTAAGGTCGATGCGAAATGTATGGATGCAGGTGTGCGCAACTGTTTTTATGTTGTCAAGCCTTTGAAGGGCTATTATTCTTAGGAAAAAGTTTAAATAAAATTTTGTAAACATAAAGGTCTATTAGTGTCTGTATAATTACTCGTTTTGAACTAAAGAATTTAATTAAAAATTATAGTCATGAAATTTGTTCATATCATAAACTTCAACACCAAACTTCCCTACTAATTGTAATAAAATTTCTATGGGACCACCTGACAAGTAACCCTTTCAAACAAAAAAGAATTTTCCACATTGGTCTAGGCGTTTTTGAGTATTCGGGGAACATGCATGAAAAAATAAAATAAAAGAAAGGAACCTCCCCTTTTTTAAGCCGGTTAAAAATAATGGTGGCAATGATGAAAAATGTCCTGAAATCTTAAAAATAAGGTATACCAAGCATAAGATGCTACAAAAATACTAAAAATACTTATACCTATTTTCTTTAAAATGTCGTATAGACATTGTAAGTATATTTACATCAACAGGTCCTTTTTAGGGTTCCGTACCCGAAGGGTGCAAACAGGACCCTATTACTGAGACTCCGCTGTCTGTTTGTCTGTCCGTCTGTTCGTCTGTCTGTCTGTCCATCTGTCCGTCTGTCACAAAGCTCTGTCTCTTGAACCGTAATAGCTAGACACCTGAAATTTTCACTGATTATGTATTACTGTGGCCGCTATAAGAACAAATACTAAAAAAAAAAAAAAAATGGAAATTAAAGGGGGTCGTCATACAAAAAACGTGTTTTTTTCAGCGTTTTTAACTCGATCTGTCACAGGGCTCTATCTCTTGAACCGTAATAGCTAGAGACACCTGAAATTTTCACCAATTATGAATTACTATGACCACTATAACAACAAATACTAAAAATAAGATAAAGTTAATAATTAAAGGGGATCGTCATACAAGAAACGTCTTTCTTTACCGTTTTAAAACATTGTACGGTGGTACGGAACCCTTCATGTACGAGTCCGACTCGCACTTGCCCGTTTATTAGTCTCCACTGCAGGTCTTATTCTACTCTGCTGGGAACCATAGGGCTGTTCATAATAAAAATTAATAAAAAGTTGCTATGCCACGGTCAATGTCTACCGATAAAAGGTGAAGTACCCCTGCTGGGTTAATAGGTCGAGCGTCGACCGCACAACAATAACTTGGTCATAACATCTGATTGTGCTTGCTCTTCATTTCACGATGGACTTTCCGAGAAATCACTCTTTGATTGGCATAAATACTCTTTAACATTTTTTTTCTGTTTTTCCTTTTTAATACAGATACACTATCACTTTATCCCTAACGGGGCAGGCAGAGCCTGGGACGATAGGGCCCAGGCAGGCCACACTTAGCGTGATGGTGGATGGTGGGCATAAAGGTAAAATAATAACAGACATAGGTTGCTAACCGCATCGCCGAGTCATATAATTCAGATTCTTGCCTATTCCCTCGACCTGCTTTAACGATCTCTAGGGAAGAGAAGCGGCTGGTACATTCTATGTTTTTTCTTTTCTCCCAGACCAGCTGTTTAATTACTATTTAATATCATTTTATTATATTTTGAGGACGTCTGACCAACCACCTACTAGCTCAGATGACCTGAGCAAGATTTCAAGGAAACGATCGATAGGTCGTTTTGAAAATCCTTGGGGAAGGCCTATCTCCAGCAAAGGATGATGATTCTATTTTAATAGTATAGTTGTCAGTGTGTGTGTAAGAACCTATATAATTGATGAACATATGAATAAAGGAAGAGTTTTAATTCAACACTCGTTTCTTTAACGTTAACACTATTTTGTCAAAAAATCTAAATATAAAATGTTAGAACATTAGAATCACGAATCTTATATCAATTCCACACAAACCTACAAATAAACAAACGGCCCCATTGTTTAGAATCAAATAAAAACATCTCCAGACGCAGATAAGGATCGCTGAGCAAAAATCATCTAATAGAACATTATAGATGGGCCCCAGGTCGATTTTGTGCACAGTTATTGGCGATGGCGAATACTCAGTCCGAAAATAAGCATGAAAGTAAAACATGGTAATAGGTCTGAGGGTATAGGGCAGGTTAAAAAAAAGGGAAATAAATATATAAGGACAAATCACTCTGATTGAGCCAGCCCCAAAGTAAGTTTAAACTTGTATTATGGGATACTAACTCAACGATACAATATTTTATTATTAATACATACATATATAGATAAACACCCAAGACCCGGGTCAGTTTGAAAAATACCGCTTTCTATCTTGCCCTGGCTAGGAATCGAATCTAGAACCTCCGGAGGGGCGGACTAGCGTGTCCAATACGCCACGGAGGTCGTCACGGAGGCGTGAACCTGGAAATCTGCAGCGTTACTCCATAAAAGGACATGACAGTCGTCCGATAGTGTCGTCCTGTTTCAATGTCAAACAAAATTAGATTTTATCATCATTTCGTAGCGTTTAATGTTGCTTTACACTGCAACGTGGACACGTAGCTATAGCTACTTAAGTACATCGTGCCGCTTTTGGAGTAACGGTAATTTTTTTTATAGACTATCAACCTGTCAATATTCCTTGTTTCCATTTTTGAAGTGAAAACTTCTTAAGGCGCGTTGGGCATTTTTCGAGATGCGAAAAAACCATTGAACTCGCGACACTGTTACGTAACCGACACCACCTTTGTCAAGTTTTGACTTCTGCCGGCACTCCCGCCACTGTTTTTTTTTACTAATTTAACTTTATTACAATACCTGTAAATCAAAGAGGTTTTCTCTGTCTGTCTGTATTTTTTTCTTAAAGCGTGTTATATTAGGAGATCTAATCTACCTATGTTAACACTATTTTTGTAATAATTTTCTTACTAAAAAAAAATTGGTTGTCTGTAAAGTCGGTTTACGGACGGTAGTTTGACGTGACAACGTCAAACATTCTCACTCTCGTTCGTGCCGCGCTCTCGCTTGCGGAACGCGACAATGAGCGTAACGGGACAATGACGTCATCTATTTGTGCATGCAGCCCGTAGTATCGAGTTATTAGACGTTGTTACACGTCAAAAAAAAATGTTTTTCAAACTTATATCAAACAGGGCCCATCTTTGAAAACCAGTGTTGATAAAAACGCGTTTTTTGCTGGGAAGACAAGCCAAGCATGACAAATACAGCATTGTGCGCCGGTATAACAAACCCATCAGAATCATGTCATTTGCATGGACAATCAACGCAGTTGTAATGCGATTGGCTCAAGTAATTGTTATTCCGTTGAATTTAAAAAATGCGTGATTGATAAATAGCTTTATAAAATAATACAACAGAAGATCTAATTCAATGCATCTTAGAATAACCATAGTACAGACGGTTAAGGTAACGTGGGTTCACAATTAGCAATACTGTGCGTGTTTTTGAAAAATCACTGTTATTAAACTACTGCAGATTATTTGTCAAAAAATTTACATAAAAATCCTTAAGGATTTTCTAGACACCCAAAATACCCAAAACACGATTGAGCATTTTTGGCTCGATAGAAAAAAATCACAAACATACCTGTAAATTTGCCTAAATATCTATCCATTTTGGCTACAAAAAAAATTATAAATATAATACAAAAAATTATAATAAATAAAACACAGTGAAATATTCGTCGAGAGCGAAGGAAGGTCCGGAGCAGTGCTGAACGATATTTCGCAGTGTGTTATTTATTATTATTATAGTATTATATTTATAATTTTTTTTAAAAGGAACCGTATATCACGGACAACAGCCACTTTTGGCTTGGTAGAAACATAATTTAAATTGTTTCTACCAAGCCAAGTGGCCGTTTATGCAAATGTGCGAAAAGCTTCACGTTCTCACTTAAAACTGTAAACAGTAGTTCATAAAATAGTTTGAAGGGTTATCTAGGGCGTATTAGTATAAAATTTTAAATGATATCTCCGAGTCCTTTCAAATAAATTTATTTCAAATAGGGGCCGCACTGGAACCCGGAAAATTCATGTAGACCCTTTACCTTAGGCTTTTCTAGGCGTAGGTCAAAATATGAACTTGAAAAAAATATAAGGGTGTAGAAGTTTTCCATACAATATGATGAAGATATCGCGTAACAAACATACATAAAAAAAAACATACAGTCGGTTAAAAATGATACACTATATTCTCTTACAAGTTCATATTTTGACTGTGAAAACCAGTTATATGCGATATGGGTATGCAATTTTTTTAAAATTACAAAATTTTGCTAGAAATTACAAAAACTAGGTATCTAGGGTTGTCGAAATTTGGAATTGAAAGTAGTATTAAATTAAATGAAAAGGCGCCACCTATGTTACGCGAAAGGAACTAATGTACTAACCTGTACGTACTGAACGGTTGTGGGTTTTGATTTACACGTTGGTTGTAGTTTCAGATAGCAAATAGAGATGGAGTTAGTGATAACTAAACCCAAATTATGGCTTAGGATGAATCTGAATTTCAGACAATGCAATACTCTTTATTGGTGGATTCCCACTAATTATGGTTGTTGGGGCGAAAACACATTGTTTGTATGTATGTATGTATGTATGTATGTTTGTCCCGCGATAACTCTCGAACCGTTGAATCAATTTCGATGATATTAGGAATACGTGCAGCAACTATCCATAGAATTTTTAAGTTCGTTGCGCATCAAAATCGGTTTAGCCGTTTTTATAGTAGTGTATTTACTATAAAAAATTGAAAATAGGTGAAATTGGTCAAATTTGGAAATTTGTTATAGCAATAGGTACTTCCAATTTTGACATCCTAGAAAAAAGTCATAATCAGGTCCGTATATAGTATACAAAAATCTAATAGAAACAAGTAGTTTCATAGTTGGGTACCAATAAATGTAACATTCTGTAAACTAGTCATTTAATTTATTTAACACGTAAAAATCTTATTGCCGTGTAAAGTAATTAGTTACTAAATAAATATACATTTAAATTTTGATATTATAACTTTTAAACGGCTGAACCGATTTTCATTACACATAGCTAAGAACCATCGCAAGAGAAACTTGCTTCCACGTAAAAATAACCGCATTGAAATCGGTCTTCATTCGAGAGATTTAAGAGAAACAGATCGACCGGCAGACATAAGCGTCAAACGTATAACACCCCTCTTTTTTGTCGGGGGTTAAAAACATCTAATCTACAGTATAAAAAGTAATCCGTGTAAAAATGTCCAAGCCCATTCTGTCACATACCAAAACACAAAATCACACCATACATTCGTTCGTTCCGACAGTAAAACTTCGCGTATCAAAACTGGCAAATAACGCCGCCGGCAGTAAATAACAATAAAATCGCCTTTTTTTATTCGCATAAAGATTAAACAACCAGCAAGCCATATTTTTTATTCGGCTGAGTGTACAATAAGCGAAGTGAAAACTAGGCAATAATAATTAATTTTTATTTGGCGCGAACACTGGGGTGGTACGTTAGGGTGTGTGCACACTGGCGATTTGGGAATTAAATTCCTAGTAGGCATATGAAGTATTTTATTTACATTGTCTACGTGTTAGATACACTTTTTAAAACTGAAGCTCTTTTTAAAATGATATTGACGTTTCGATATGAATTCAGAAAACGAATGGTTTTTTTTACAGACCTAACCTAATATTAGGGACAAGAGGTGACTGAAAACAGCGCTACCTCGAGCCTTGGTTCGAGGTACTACAAGGTGAGGAATCTTTTGTCAAAAACGAGGTCATACGAGTAGAATATAACATAAGTTTAAGCAGTTATCTGTACTTAAATACCTGGCAATAAATTACTTTTTATTATTTATTGTTTGTTTGAAACATACTATTATTTATTTATTATTTAAGCTGTGCTATTTGTAGACTAGCTATTTGATTTTTGTATCTAAAACTTTGTCAAAACTACATTTCAGTGTATGGGTTGGGTCGTAAAACCAAGACTTGTCAACAAAATTAATAATATTCCGATAAATTAGGTAATTTTAAACTTATTTTAAGTTAGATTGTATATAACATATCTTATTGTTTTCCTTATAAAATATTTTTTAAAACAGCCGCCAACTTGAAGCTGACACTAACTTTAAGCAAAGGTCTTGCGTTACCCTGATGATCCAATTAATCCTACGTACCCATACTTACATAACACCTCTGAAATTGGCGACCCTAAAGGATAGATTAGCATAGGATAGGATTCTGAAATATCCAAGTTCCCAGAAGTGTAGCTAGTAATCTAAGCACAGTGTGATTAATAAGTTAAGTTATTAGAACTTATAAATTGGTACAGGCCCAAGTATTGATTATAATAAGTTATTATAACTTTAATCAATACGAACAAAACGTGTCGTGTGGTTGAATAGAACTAGTCTATCTCTTCTTATGGAGTCATAAGAGGTGACTTAAGGACTAAGCACAAATATGTCTAAAAAGTAATTGGCGTCAGGCAGCGGCCTTTCGAATAACTTTTCGCACAAATCCATTCCCAAGGAGGGTTGACGTGAGGCATACAAAAGGCGGCCTTTTCGCGCAACAATCTCTTACAGCTCCCGTAGCATGGCACCGTCGATAAACCTACATAAAGTTTATATCGCGCGACGGGCTAGTGCCATCCCGCTCATTATTATTACCTAGAGCGAGAGAGTGATAGATGATAAACGCTGTCGCCGCTACTATGCTAGGGGCCCACGTATGTACCCCCAGCAAATGTACATCGAAGATAAGGAAGCGATCTTCCTTAAATATTTTTGTTCCTAATGTTGCAGAATGAGTATTTTGGGTCTTGCGACTATAGATACAGACAGAGTCTAAGGCCACAAGACCCAAAGGCTACTTTTAACGTGATGGTGGATAAATAAATTAAAATGGTAACTTCTTTACGTAGTAGTATTTTTCATTTCCTGTCCATACTCGTATGTAAGCACTTCGCCTGCTGAAAACGCACCGTATGTGTTTTCCTCTTTGGCAAAACACACACGATGCATTTTTCAGCAGTGGAAGTGAAAAGAAAAAGTTTACATTTGCATTGTGCATTCGATCAAATTAACTGTTTCGGGAGATGGGTTAAAACAAAACTTATCGCAAGTGTATAGGCGCCCTTAGTTGGAGTGTTGCCAGGTAGGAATCAGACTGAATTTTTAATGGTAGCAATATTAAACAATCGAGTTAACTCTTATGTTAAGTCGATTGCTTTTTGAATGTTCATTGTATGGTTGAGATTTAGTATAAGAATAAAGATTTTTGGCACCTAACGGTACTTGGCCGGGTCGTTGGCAGGTCAGTTGGTACAGACAGAATAAAGTTGGAATAAATATACTCGTATTGTTGTTCATTTATTTTGTTCTAACAAAACATACGGCCCCTTTTTATTATGTGCATATATTTGATTGACATTGACTGAACGTACCCTACGTTCAGCCATTCTGAACAACTGACGAATTCCGTGGCTAACATGCTTGTCCATCACTTAAAGGTTCTGGGTTCGATCCACAGCCAGGGCAAGTTGGAAAATGGCTTTTTTCAAATTGTAATGGATCTATTGTAAATACCCAAATTTATTTCAAAGAGCTGGACCTTCTTTCTGTTTATTTGTAACGACTAACAGTTATTGTCTATGTCTATTGTTTTTTTTTTCAAAACAAAAAACCGACTTTAATACCAGAAAAGCCAAATATTCAAACAATTGTATACTTAAATAGATGACATATTTTTCCTAGTATTTTTTTTTAAAACACACCACACAACCGATTTTATTAAAATATCTATGGGACCACACGGAAAGCCACCCTTTAAAACTAACAAAGAATTTTCCAAATCGGTCCAGGCATCTTTGAGTAATCGGGGAACACACATAAAATAAAAGATTCCGATGAATTAATAACCTCCTCCTTGAAGTCGGTTAATTTAAAAAATAAGATAGAAAAAGTAACAAACAAAAAGGTATTAGAGAATGTGGAAGAGAAAAGGTAAATTTTACACATCATAAAAAAATAGAAGAGGGAAAATGTTCTTTCAAACAATAATTGAAGGAAGATCCCGAAGAAAACCAGAAGATTTTTGATCATATTCAGGAAAAATGAAACGGGAAAACGTAATAAATAAATATACAGGCTGACTTTTTAAACACTGTCCAAACTTTTGGAGCAAGTTCAGTCCATCAAATTATTCAAGTTACTCGTATTAAAAATCGATAAAAACTTTTCGTCCTCCCATACAAATCAGGGCCGAAAATTTTTTATCGATTTTAATGTAGAAAGTAGTTCAGTATCATGGACTAAACTTGCTCCAAAAATTTGGACAATGTTTAAAAAGTCACCCTGTATACGGACAAATCACACAGATTGAGCTAGCCCCAAAGTAAATTCGAGACTTGTGTTATGTACGGGTTACCAACGAAACTATATTTTATAATAAATACATATATAGAAAAACATCCAAGACCCAGTTTAATCTGAAAAAGATCATTTTCCATCTTGACCTGACCGGGGTTCGAACCCGGGACCTCCGGTGTAACAGCTTGGCATGATGACCACTTGGCCACAAAGGTCGTGTTATATAGGGACGTGACAATGAAACAACGGTTGAATGCAGACTGATATTTATTAGCACACCCGCAAAGCGGTGGCATAAATCCTGACAGATACATAACACTTTTCCCCTTTTAAATAAGAGTACTTCATATATTAAACTAACCACAGAAAAGAGGAGACATACTAACAATGTAAGAATGTAGGTAACCGACGTTATTAAAAGTTATAAGGAAATAAAAGAAACTTAAAATCTAATAACCTATATAATGAAGGGTAATGACATAGTAGATAGGTCTATTAATAACTATAAAAATGGCACAAGGATATTTGCGACATCAATGACATCTCTATTAAATAAGTTCTTTTAACTTTTCCCGACAGCGTATCGCAGCATCCCTGGGCAGTAAACGGGTATTTTTTAATTCGGTCGGAGACCGCAGCGGCACGGACGCCTGCGTGCGCGATGTCGAATTTGCGTTCGATTCCTGCTCACTATTAAAGTACTCATCCTTTTCTTCCTCTGACGGAGAAACTGAATCCCGCGTCTGATTTTTACTCGATGAGTCAGTTACGACCTGGCTCAATGAGTGACGAGATTTCTGTGTCACAATTTGATCGATATGCCGTTTATGAGTTTTACCGTCATTCGTCTTAACGTTATACGACACAGGCCCAACCCTTTGATCTACTACGCCCTCGGTCCACTTATTGCCAGATTTTGAATAATTTCTAATCAAAATTGGTTCATGTTGCTCAGCTACTCGCAACGGTCTGTTGTGCCGTTGTTCTTCGAGCAACTGCCGCTGGCGCACGCGCTCGGCGGCGTCGGGCCGCAGCAGGTCGAGGCGGCCGCGCAGCCGTCTGCCCAGCAACGCGACCGCGGGCTCGCGCCCGGTCGTGCTCTGTTCCGTATTTCTATACATAAATAAAAATCTACTTAACGCTTTATTAATGTCGTCTCTTTCTAGTTCCGCTTTTTTAAGAACCTGTTTTACCGAACGCACCGCGTTTTCGGCGGCTCCATTACTGGAAGGATGATACGGAGAAACTAACGTATGTTTAATACCATTATTCTCTAGATATTGCGCGAAGGCTGCCGAAGAGAATGGGGGCCCGTTGTCACTAACTAAACGTTTCGGTAGACCGAAGCGAGCGAATAATCTCCTTAAAGAATTACAAACGACCACCGCTGATGTCGTGGTTACTTTTTCTGCCTCAATCCATTTCGAATGTGCATCAATCACGATAAGATAATAATTATTGTTAAACGGACCCAAAAAGTCGACATGCAGGCGCGACCACGGCTCGGCAGGCCAGGGCCACGAGTGGAGCGGCGCGGAGGGGGGCGCGGCGCGCACCTCCCGACACGGCACACATGCGCGCGCGACTTCTTCTATATCCCGATCTATGTTTTCCCACCATACATAATTACGGGCGATTTGTTTCATTTTAACAATCCCCGGATGACCCTCGTGGATTTCTTTCAAAACGGAATTTCGTAAACTATTCGGGACTACAATACGATATCCCCATATTATACAACCCTGATCAATATGCAAGCTATCTTTTCTATTGGCGTATATATTTTCAATATCATTAAAATCCTTGTGATCCGGCCAACCGTACATAATGAAACCGTATATTTTACTGAGCAAAGCGTCTCTTGCCGTTTCGTTTTTTATATCTTTAAAACAAATCGGGAAACTTTCTTGTGCAAAATTAAGATAACTACCCTTGTCTTCTTCACCTTTGAGTTGTTTCTGGGACAACTCCAGAGGGAGACGGGAAAGAGCGTCAGCAAAACAGTTTCTTGACGAAGTAACAAATTCGATATTGAAATTATATGCCGCCAATTTAACCGCATAACGCTGAAGCCGACACGCTGCCGTAACCGGCAATCCTTTATTTTTACCAAAAATGTAACTTAAAGGACGGTGATCGCTTCTTAAAGTAAAATATCTACCATAAAGATATTGGTGGTGCTTTGATACACCAAAAACAATGGCAAGTGCCTCTTTGTCGATTTGCGAGTAATTAAGTTCAGCCGTGTTAAGCGTGCGCGAGGCGCAGCACACGGGCCGCTCCGAGCCGTCCGCCGCGCGCTGCGTCAGTACCGCGCCGAGCCCGTACGCGCTGCTGTCTACCGACAAGATCAACTCCAAGCTGAGATCGTAATGCGCGAGCACAGGGGCACTGCTTAACACCTTTTTGATTTTATTGAAGGCTTTGTTACAAGTATCGGTCCACTCCCATTTGACATTTTTTTTTAATAAATCATACATAGGTTTCAAAATATCGCTCATGTTCATACAAAATTTTGAATAAAAGTTCACTAATCCCATGAAACTTTTCAGCTGAGTGACATTATTTGGTGGCGGCGCTGCTACAATAGCCTGTATTTTTTTTAAATCTGTATGCAAACCAAATTTATCAATTTTATAGCCTAAGTATGTGACACTATCTTTAAAAAATTGGCATTTACTAAAATTGATTCTTAAGCCATTATCCTTAAGTCTTTGTAGCACCGCTCTTAAGTTCGCTAGATGAGTCGCCTTATCCTTTCCAGTGACACAGATATCATCCGCGAATACAGCCACCGATGGTAGGCCGTTAAGCGTCTCTTCCATAATTTTTTGGAAGTTTTCCGGAATACATTTTATGCCAAATGGAACGCGATTATAAACGAAAGTACCAACGTGAGTGGTTATAGCTGTCATCGCTTGTGAGTCTTTATGCAATAAACATTGTTGAAAGGCATTAGACAAATCTAGTTTCGAATACTGTTCACCACCTCCTAAAGTTGCGAAAAGGTCCTCAATGCGCGGCAGTGGGTAGTGATAGTCTTTCAGTAGCGGATTGATTGTGACCTTGTAATCGCCACACAAACGGATGGCACCGTTAGCCTTAATCACCGGTACGATAGGTGTACCGTAATCTGAGCGCTCGACTTTATATATCACCCCTTCCCGCTGCAGGCGCACGAGCTCCTTCTCCACAGGTTGCCTGAGTGCCAATGGGAGAGGCCGCGCCTTAATAAACACAGGCGATTCATCCTTAAGATACAACCTGAACTCTGATTTAAAAGTACCTAAACCTTCAGCAAAAACCTCCGGAAACTCCTGTCGTAACGAGGACGCCATCGAGTTATCTTCTGTTAAATTATGGCATTCTACATTTACAATTCCTAATTTTAAAAGTTTTATCCACGTACGACCCATCAAAGGCGGCCCCCCATTTTTAACAATAAATAAATTTAATTTGGCCTGTTTTTCTCCACATCGAACATGTACCACAATAAAACCGAGAGTCTCGATGACGTCACCTGTATAAGATTTCAAAATTATTTGTTTCTTCTCCACTGGGATGTGGGAAAAATTAATATCATAATATTTCTTTGATATAACAGAAAGCTTGCTTCCGGTGTCTATCTCAAATTTACACAAAATATTTTCTACTTTTAACATCGCAAAATAAGGCCCATCGCCCTCACTACTAACACTTAAGTTATAAAAATTACAACTATCATCATCCGTGTCCAGTTCCTCTAAAAAATATTGGCTTTTTCCATATCTTTTCTCATTCTTATTGTGATCACTTTTCAATTTTACACACACCGCTTTAATATGGCCTCTTTCTCCACAAACATCGCAATTATAATACTTGAAACGACACTTGCCTTCTGTGTGCCCTGATTTACCGCATCGAGAGCAACGCTGTGTGCGAGCGCCGCCGCCGCCGCGCCCCCGCGAGGCGCCGCCGACGTCGATCCGGTGCAAGCCGTCGTCATCGGGCGGCTGGTGCGCCGCCGCCGGCCGCGTTGCGCCGGCGCCGCTCGCGCCCGCCAACGCCGCGTTCCGCTCCGCCGCCTCCAGCGCTAGCGCCAGCTCAACGGCCCGCTTGTAGTCCACATTTCTCTCCGCGAAGATCCTCGATCTCATGTCCTCATTGCACAAGCCCGATACGAATTGATCTCGTAAATTCTCCTCTAACTTATCTCCGAAATTGCAAGTTTTCGCCAAATGTTTTAGCGATTGAAGGTATTCACGCACGCTTTCACCTTGACGCTGTTTTCGTTGTCGCATAACGTGTCTTTCGGCAATTTCTGATCGATCAGGTTCCAAATGGGATTTAACTAAGTTGATTAGCTCAGTGAATGATCTAGATTCAGGAGTATTTGGAGAACAAAGATCGCACATTAATTCGTAACACTCAGCACCTACTACCGTCACTAACGTAGCCACTTGTAAAGCATCATCGATTTTATTTAATGCTATGAACTGTTTTACTCGCCGTACATATGCGTCCCAAGTATTACTCGCAAAATTATACGGTTCGATATGTCCGATAGGCATTTTAAACAAAAACTAATGAATATTCGCGCACACGTGGTTCTTTATTACCGATCGTCGCCAATGTTATATAGGGACGTGACAATGAAACAACGGTTGAATGCAGACTGATATTTATTAGCACACCCGCAAAGCGGTGGCATAAATCCTGACAGATACATAACAGTCTATAAGGAGGTTAAGAACTTAGTGAAGGAAAGAGAGACCTGGAAAGCTTTCCACCGATAAGAGCGCATCTCTTGGATACAAGAAGAAGATTTAATAATAAACTTTTTAACAAAAAAAAAACAACCGTCTTTTATTTTTTTAGGAGTTTTTTCCATATCTCCAAAGTTCTTCATTATATCTTCACCAAATTAAAATGCGACCAACTTGGTAGTAAAGGCTTTCAAATAAAAAAAGAATCATCAAAATCGGTTCACAATTGGCGAAGATATCGCGTAACAAACATACATAAAAAAAAAACCATCGAATTGATAACTTTTCCTTTTTTGAAGTCGGTTAAAAATACTAAAGGTCAGGATAATCCGTTGTTGATCTGCAATTCTGCATCATGTAGGGCAAAGGGCCTATTACTAATTCACGTCGGAAGCGGCACAAAGGCCCTTTCAAGCCCTTTCTTGCTTCAAGATCGTTTTACTTTGTTCTAATTTTATCAAAGGCTTTAAATTTTTGATGGGGCCAAAATTGTTACTATGAGTCATATTTGTGTTTATTTATGATCTTGAGAAGTATACTGAATTATCTAAATATGAGTCCATTACCCTAGACACGTGACAGGCTGGCAGCTTTCGAGATGAGGAAGTATTAGAAATAGTAGGAGAGAAAAGAAGACTGCTGGGCAAAATAGAAAATAGGAGAGGGAAAATGATTGGTCACTTAATACGACACGACTCCTTATTTAAAATCATACTAGAAGGAAAGATAAAAGGTAGAAGAGGTCCAGGACGACCAAGAAAGACCTATGTAGACAAACTGAAAGAAAAAGCAGTCATGTCGTATCAAGCACTAAAAAGTAAGGCAGAGAACCGAAAAGTTTTGCGCATACTCCACCGACAAGAGCCACTAAGAAGACCCTAGACACAATCAGACTGTCCCATACAAACGCATGGCATAATAACTGGTTTTCACAGTCAAAATATGAACTTGAAAAAGTATATATGTAGTGTATCATATTTGATTTTTCGCCCACCATCACGCTAAATGTAGCCTTTTAGTAGTGCACCTTTGGGCTCTGTCTGCTCAGAGCCGCAAAACCCAAAATACCCTGTCTACCCAATTAGGGATACAGACGAGATAGTTCCCGGTTGCATCCTCAGCTGGGCTGCTTGGGAGCCCGGGGTGCGCCTACCCGGTTTTCTTCCCCAAATATGCAATGCCAGAATCCCTGCGAGTGTAGAAGAAATCGCCGAATGATTGGTTAAATGATTATTATTATTATTTATTATTAAACACACTAGCAGCTTATTATGCTGATGCGTGTGCGTCTTAATGTTTGGAGATTTTGTTTTTGTCCAGTCTATTCATGAAGCTGTCACTGAAGGCTATAGTTTTACGACCGGCCGCCTGCCTAACGTCAACCCTTTTTGGGGATAAAGTCGTGATAGTGTGTGTGTATTTCCTTTCTAAAACACTCTGTATATTGTAATACAGAGTGTTTAAGTAAATAAATATATTCAAAGATAAATAAAGATTTCTAGTTAATCGTTGCCTAGCGATGACTAATTATTTCTTGCCAAACAAGTCTGTAGCTTCCCGACAACTTAAAGTAAACATAAAACAATATGTCGAGTTTCAAACTACAAATTCTCTATTATTTTAGGCTCAGGGGCAAAACCGCACAACTATTTCAGGACATGCTGCCCTTATTTGCCCTTTCGACATGTTAATTGGATGTATAATCAACGCGGCAATGCCGCCCGGGTCTTGGGCGCCCTACCCTGCTAGTGCAGCGATTTGGGGTCCAAGTTTTATATTTTATTTTATAAATTTGTCCATATTTTTTTACTAATACAGGGTCCAACAATATATACTGAAACTATGTTAAGGGTGGATTCAGTCTTTGATACTGAACAACTTTCTCCAAGGTACATATATTGGAATATAAAAAAGAATTTTAGGCCTCCCATACGTTGACCAATCAGCTGATCAGAGTTTGTATGGAAAGTCAAAAATTTTTTTTCATGTTTTGATATGTTTATATTATAATGTTCCTTGGGGACAAATGTTCAGTATCATGGACTGAATTCATAGTTTAGTTATTTTTATTTTATCATAATCATCAGGTCTTTTTTAGTCTCCACTGCAGGAGCAGTGGTACCCTCCTCTGTACTTATATATGCCACAGCAGCCAGAAGATTGGGCCTACACTCTCCACGCTGGTCAGACGGGTTGGAGTTGGAGAGGTCTCACTGATGTTTATAAGCTTTGTTCAGCTTGTGTTTCCTAAGTCGCCTTTACGACGACGTCCACAGAAAGACTTGAAGTGGTCCTATTCTACTCTGCCGGGAACCACACGGGTAACCGGATTTTAGTTTTTAAAATCATAATTTATTATACCTATTCTAATGGTTTTCACTAATTAGATCGTAAATCGAGATATTTCCTTCAATGCTGGTCTGGAAGAAAAGAAAAAAAAACACAGAATGTACCAGCTACTTCTCTTTCTGCGCAGATCATAAAAGCCTATCAAGGAAATAGGCGAAAATACAAATCACGTTAATAGGCCATGTGGCTAGCTACCCATCACTTTTTTCACCTTGACGCCAGCCAATGTGTAAAACGTGGCCTTTGGGTTTTACGGCTCAGGTCTCTGCTTGCTCCGTTAGGGAAAAAGACGTGATGTTTATTTTACGACGTGACGTGCGTAAAATAAACATTTGATACTGCATTGAGATTTTTTTATTCCTGGCTCTTTGTGGAAAGCTGTTCTGTGCTTCAGAAGGTACGTTAAGCCGTTATGTTATGAATGGTTTCTGAAACAAGAAAACAGTAGATACATACATAGGGACAAACTTTTGTGTCTCAGACAACACCTTCAGCATTCCATTTCAGACTCTAACTCACAGTATATAAAAGCAATTTTCGAATGTTATAACTAAAACCAGCAAAAGGTAATAAAACAATAAATAATTTCTTTTATCTGTTCATTTGTTCGCAGTATACGCTGCAACCTTTTCCGATAATACTGGGTGTTCTGTGTAATCGGAAGTTTTGGTCCTACATAAATGATGACTTGGAGCTGTAAGTCGTTTGGGGTAAGATCTTAGATCATTTAATACGGTAAGATCGATGCTGCAGATAAATTTAAGCTACAGAAGACAAATCTCTAGTAGACATTTTTACAAGAAAAAAGCGGCCAAGTGCGAGTCGGACTCGCCCATGAAGGGTTCCGTAGCAGCAAGTAACATAATATAAAAGTTCTAAACGTAAATTGCGGTTTACGATTTATGACGTATCAAAAAATAACTATCTATGATACCGAGACCGCTATAGTTTTAATTGAAAGTACATACTTTGAGGTATAATCCACATTTTTTTCAGAATTATTTCAAAAGTGGGGGGACACCTCAAATTTTAGCTTTGTATTAGATTATCTCAAGACTGGGGGGTGTGATCTACATAGTTTCAAAGCAGTTTTTGTTGCATTTTAAAAGACCTTTTCAACGATACCCCACACGTTGGGGTTAGTCCAATTAAATTTTTTAAATTCACTTTTCGTTGTATGGGAAAAAGGTTTCGTTATAGACTTAAAAAAAAAAATTTTTTTCATAATTTTATAAACCAACTTTTGGAACTTCAATATCTAGCTCTCCACCAATTTTCGTGATAATCGGTGCAGTAGGGGTGTACGAGCCGGGACGGACAGACAGACGGACGGACGGACGGACATGACGAAACTATAAGGGTTCCTTGTGGACTACGGAACCCTAAAAAGTGCATGATTTATGTTTTGAATCTTTAAAAAAATTAGCAGAATTCACTGTTTCTTACAAATTTTCAAATAATAATATGTGTACTCGTATATATAATATAAAGGAAGAGTATATAAGGTAAGATATAAATATATAATAGTTTATTAAGTACATAGGTACATTAATGTGTCCCTTATTTTTCGAAGTTTTTTTTTTCTGACGCATAGGTCCTAATTTTGTTTATGACACCCTTACTTTTTCGTCGGGAGTTGAAAACAAATTTAAATCAACACGTCTAATCTCGCTACATTTTCTCTAATTAGGACTGTCCGCGTGGTGAAGATAATTGCAAATAAACTCAGACAAGCAAACAGCCGGCACTCGCACGCTTGCTTTAGATTCCCGCTAATATCAAAGCAAACATTGTCGAAGAAAAACTTTCCTAATGAAACGTCAAAGCGGACTCTGAGCACAGTTCTTTGGCGGCCATTTTGAAATACTGCGGGAATTATGGCAGAACTTTTGTCGAACAAAAATGTGTGATTTTAGCTTCTTTTCCGTGTGTTAAGTGGCCGTCATTGATGTCAGTTTTCAAGCTGCCATTTATTGATGACAGCTGGCTTAACGTGTCTTTGGAAGCACGGAGGAGATTGAAATATTTTATGCCAATGGTTACCAACCGAAATACGGACCACGCTTTGCTATCACATGAAAGTGCTGTGATGCATAGTGATGTGCCGTTCCTGGAAATTTTTTAATTATTCCCGTAAACACCCGGAAAATATTCTTAAAAATGGAAATTTAGGGGAATATTCCCGTTTTTAAATATTTCCAGGCAAACATCACTAGTGATGCGTATTCTTGTCGGGCCACCGAGCTCTTCGCATAATTTTAAAAAACCCTATTTCCAAGTAGGTACCTACACATTTTTTTTAAATGAGGGCGCCATGTCTGCTTTCCTTCCCCATAATAAGGTATTTAGGAAGAGACGATATTGCATGGGTTCTCGACTAAACCTGCTCAGCTTAGCCAATCGCCATGATTATGATTTGCAAGGCAATTTACAACCAAGGATATCAAAAACAGTGCGGGGAGTGGAGAAGAAAAAGCCACAAAGCGGACCCTGGGCTCTGACGCACAAAAGCTAGGATGCAACGAAAAAAGAGATACCATCGCCATGGATGATCAAATATAATAACTGACAACTGATTGACCCCTTACAAAAAAGCGTACTCTACTAGCAAAATCCTGTATTATTTCTAGATATTGCATGTCGCTGCTATCTGGCCCGTTAGCGCTAGCTACACAAAGAGTGATGTTATTTTAATTCTTTTGACGCCTATTCTTTATTACTCTCCTTAATTTTAGTGCATTCCCGGTTGCATGATTAGCTGTGCTACTTCGGAGCCCGGGGTGCGCTTCATGCTTTTTTTTCTCCAAATATATGAGTAACATGAATGTCAATGGTCACCCAAGGATGCCAAAGACCTTGCAAAATAGAGAAGAAATAGCCGAAACAGTTTAAATGATTTGGCTATAGTTTTACGACCGGCCACTTGCCTGATGTTATCCCTTCTTGGGCATGCAGATGTAGCACAAGTCTGTGCTTAGTCCTATAGCCGCCTCTTATGACACCCACTGGAAGAGATGGAGTGGTCCTATTCTAGGCCGGAAAACCACACGGCACATTATCTTTATCGATTTGGATGTACCAGTTGTACGATGAGCCGAACGTAATAAAAACCATTAAGCTTGGACGCCTACGATGGGCAGGGCACGTAGCAAGAATGGACGAGGCCAGAGTACAAAAACGTATACTGGAGAGTCGACCCGAGGGTCGCAGAAGCCGAGGCAGACCCAAGCTCAGATGGCTGGATGGCGTTGAACAAGACCTTAATAACGTCGGCGTCAAAGGCTGGAGACAGAAAGCCCAAAACCGCACTATCTGGAACAATTTACTTAACTAGGCCCAGGCCCACCCGTGGCTGTAGAGCCTTAGATGATGATGATGATGACATTATCTTTATATTGTAGATTTTAACGATCACCCCCTTTCAGTACCTATCAGTTTAATTAAAATTTTAAAGTTTATCAAGTGTACAATTTTTCCCTAGGTGGTAATAAAGTCTAACAGGTGAGAATCCAGAAGTTTTTCCATCTCCCTGTCGCTCATCAATCACGCTGAGCCAATAAATTAACACGTGAACTTTGCTGAAGACTGTATGGGAAGCAGCTGGAAAAACTTACATTTAGAACTTGTAATTTTTTTATGATATCTATTATCGAGACCATATTGTCCATCATCGTCGTGTGTGACGTAGATGGATAAGATCAAAAATAAATATACTAGTGGTTATGTGTAAACATAGACCTCGCCAGCTCTTATAACCATGCAATAACTTTCCCCTTTCCCCTGGCTTATCAAAGTCATTCAGTGAAATCCGTACATATACAGTGCTACAGTAAACTTCCCCCTTTTCCCCTTCTACTCCCCGTTTTATTAAATCAAGGAACTTGTATGGCAATTTTTTGTCAAAATCGATTGAATCATGCGATCTGTAGCCGAGAACAGAAAGACGGACAAAAGCTCGAGACGCTTCGCCCGGGGGAGCTTAAAGATAAAGAGGGACTTTAAAGATAGGACCGATTGTAGACAAATTAAAAAGCCACCGTTTAATATGGTACGGTCATGTCAAAAGGAGGGATGCTAAACACCTGACTAATAAAATAAATAACTGCTTGGAGGTCGCTCAACAAGTCTATTTAGCCACTTCCAAGCAGTTCTCCCCTCTGTGGAGGGCCCTGAAAGGCCGGTAACGCTCTTGTTACACCCCTGGTGTTGCAGTTGTCCATGGGCAGGTGATCACTTACCATCTGGTGACCCGCTAGTTCGTTTGCCGTCCTATGACATATATTTTTTTTAATAGCCGTTTATGTCCCATAGTTGGGCAAAAGCCTCCCCTTTTCGCCTCCAATCACTTCTATCCTTGGCTGACTCCCTCCATTCTTTATCGAAAGCGGACAACTCGTCTCTCCATCTCATTCTAGGTCTTCCTCTCGACCTGTTTCCGTCTGTAGGTACCCATGCTGTTCTGCCGTCGTAACAAAAAAACACTCATTAATTAATTTTAGCCATTGCGACTCGCTAAAAAGAAGAAGAACAAAAAAAGGCACATCAAACATTTTTTAAAAGTCGAGTAAATTGAAATTAAAGATATTTTTACATTTATTTAAAAAAAACACAGTTGGCGTATGCTTATAAAAAAAATTAATAATGTCAAAAAAATCGACAAATACTCCATCTAAGTTAGGGTAGGGAAGTATGTATATTTATTTCGAAGTATTTTTTTAATTAATAATTTTTTGTTTCAACTTAGTAATATAAATATAGTAAAAATAATAAAAATACAAAGGAAAGGCATAAATAACCAGTTATGCCTTTTCTGTGTATTATTTGAAGAAAAAAATATGGAGTTTTACAATGAAAAGGCATTTCTAACTTTATGTGCCTTTTTGTTCTAAAATCATTAGAAATCTTTAAAAATGTGTTTTAATAATTAAAAGGCATAACTGATTAGCTATGACTTTTCTTTTAAAATTTTAAATAAATGAAGTGACTGAATATTAAATCAAAAGAGACATTTGTTTGGTCAATCATGCCTATTTCTTCTAACATGACCCAAATGTGCCTTTTTAATTTAATGTGAGGAAGAGTAGTCTAAAGAATTTTTTAAACTGTATAATTTAGGCCCTTTCATTGTAATAATAGCAAGATATGCCTTTTTATTTTATTAAATTTGAATATTTGTATCAAATGTGCCTTTTGGGCTTATTATATATCTTTGGAGAGCTTAGCGATAAAATTCTACAAAAAATTAGGCAGATAGGCCTTTTTTTCCTGATTCCGAATATGTATTTAACTAAAATTTGAAAAAAATGTTAGTTGTGCCCTTTTTTGTTACGACTGCAGTGTTGTTGTGTGGGCCCATCTTTCGGGCATCATGCGGCAAACGTCCTATGACATAAAAAAAAAAGTTAGCACTTCAACCCAATTAGGTCGCCGTGGAGATCTTTTGTCCAGGTGAAAAATAATTAATTACTCACATAATGTGTGCGGTTGTAGCTCTTCCACACAAAAAATGTCGATCCCACCTACTTTCTTATCCAGGGTGGCGTAACACCTGTACTCTCGAGGATTTATTTGCAGCTACTGAGGACGAAGTTGAAGTGGCCTATTATTGAGCTGACAGAATATAGTTAATACGAGTACCTAACTATGTACAAAAAGCGGCCAAGTGCGAGTCGGACTCGCCCATGAAGGGTTCCGTAGCAGCAAGTAACATAATATAAAAGTTCTAAAGGTAAATTGCGGTTTACGATTTATGACGTATTAAAAAATAACTTTCTATGGTATCGAGACCGCTATAGTTTTAATTGAAAGTACTTACATACTTTGAGGTATGTAGGTACCACATTTTTTCAGAATTGTTTTAGTAATATTTCAAAGTTACGGTGGGGGGACGTCTCAAATTTTAACTTTGTATTAGATTATCTCAAGACTGTGGGGTTTGATCTACATAGTTTCAAATCAGTTTTTGTTGCATTTTAAAAGACCTTTTCAACGATACCCCACACGTTGGGTTTAGTCCAATTTATTTTTTAAATTCACTTTTCGTTGTATGGGAGGGGGCTGAAAAAAAATCATTTTTTCATAATTTTAAAAACCAACTTTTGGAACTTCAATATCTATCTCTCCACCAATTTTCGAGACAATCAGTGCAGTAGCGGCGGAGTACGAGCCCGGACGGACAGACAGACGGACGGACATAACGAAACTATAAGGGTTCCTTGTGGACTACGGAACCCTAAAAACCATCAATACACAAAGAAGAAATGTGTAAAGGGGAATGTGTGAAGCAGGATATGAATAAAAGGGGGTCAGTTCAAATAGTTTATTTTACTTTTATTTTATTTTATATTTTTATTAAATATGGTAAACGATAGGACACGATGGAGGGAGTTGACATACAGAACAGACCCCAAATAGGGAACCCTGTCTATCCCGTCAGGGATAAAGATAATATTGTATTTGTATCTCGTAAGTCATTATCATCCGAGCGTATTCCCGGTTGCGTCGTCAGCGGTAACGCTTCAGAGCCCGGGGTCTGCTAACTACCCTAGGTGATTCGACGAGGTTACTGGTTTTTTACACAGAGCGACTGCCGTCTGACTTCCGCAACCCAAAGGGTATACCAGAACCAATCCTAGGATAGGTACAAACGCTAGTTGGCGTTCGGGACCAACAGCTTTACGTGCCTTCCGAAGCACGGAATCATCTTTCTTTTCGGATAATCCTCCGGATCACAAGGCAGACGCCTTGACCACTGGACCACGGAGGCAGTCAGTATTTGTATATTTAAGTAAGTATACTTTTTATCATATTATAAACCCGAAATGAGCGAAGTACGAGTATGTTCACGAGTAATTAAATGCAAAATACAGGTAATTTGGTGACGGCAGCGAAGCGCAAACAATCAGCATATTGAGAGCTTTCGCGGTTCAATGCCTGCGTCAGCCTGCTAGTAATTTCATGAACTTATTTATTTTTAAACATTTTCAACTTACTTTAAATTTCAGAAGCTTTTTTCGACTATATCAACTGGCTACGGCGGAGTGAGATTGGTAAGACTTTGTAGCATCAAAAACACTTTTTAACTAGTGGAACCTCGCGACTCACCCCCAACCCGTTGAAGTTTATCGAATAAAAAAGTTGTGCAGACAAAAATGTTGCGTCTTAATAAGAATAACAAAAAAATCTTATGACATATTTGATTTTTCCAAAAAAAATTTTTTTGCAAAAATTCCAAAAACTGAATCGACAAAAAAATCTATATAACTATCGAACCTGTTTATAAAATTTCACGAGAATCGGTTGATAAATGCGACCTGTAGGCGAGAACAAACCGACAGACAGACTGACGGACTAAAGCATTTTGTCAAATAGCGAAACTGAGACGCTTCGCTCACACGGTCAATAATATCATCGACGAATTAACGGGTGCCCCTTGTTTCACAGACTGAAATTTCATAGAATTTCGATTCACAGAAAAAATTTCATAGAATATTTAATTCTTATATTTTTATTTCAAATATTATTGTTTCAAAGACTATTTACTTGAATGAAATACAATTTATAGAAACACAGTTCAATGAATTTTAGAATCTCATATTTTCATTTAACAAACTAATCAAACAGTAGAATATTTCTTTAAAGAATATTGTTTGTTCGGTATAATCTTTCACAGAATTTTATTTTACAGAAAATTATTATTTAAGGAAGTATTAAGTGAAAACATTGTTTTATCAAATTAAATACCATATAAGAAGTTATAATACATTATAAATGGCTACCACAATATAGGTTAGGTTAGGTTAGAACTGCGACCAACCTGGGAAAGTTTTATCCATTTTACTAGAATAGGGCAAACTTATAGGTTAGGTTAGGTTAGAACTGTGACCAACATACGAACGTGCCGAGCGAGCGAAGCGAGCATGCCGCGGTAGCCGGAAAGTTTTATCCATTTTACTATAATAGAATAGGGAAAACTTATAGGTTATAAATATTATATTAACTAAACTTATTAAAAATAATAATATTTAATTTGATATTCTGATATTAGAAACATCGCAAAAGTAAATGTTATTTGTAATAAAATTCTGTGATTTCAAATTATTCATAACAAACATTCTAATTATTGATTTTCTGTGCAACGAAAATCTATTATTAAAAATTCTTTATACTGAGTAACCTACATATTGACTATTCTATGACATGATAATCTTCAAAAAAAAAATTCTAAATAACGAAAATCTGTTAAACTTTTGTCTGAATAAGAAAGTACACCCCGAATTAACAGCCAGTCGGCCCCTTACGGCTTACAATGTGGGGTCAGGCAGGGCGGATTGACATCTCCAAAATTATTTAACCTTTATCACTGGTATGACTCTCCATTGATTCAGAGTAACATATATACCTACTACTACTACAAACGAAACAATTTATCTGTACACACGTCGATGTGTGAGTTTTATACTTAGGGTCGCACCGCAGAATAATTTTAATACTTACCTACTAACGAGTTCGACATATTTACGATTATATTTTTCCATACCGGAAGATTTGCGAACACTATGACGTAAACATATTCTGTTTTATATGTATTCAATGTTACAGGAAAGTCGGAAACAGCTACATAATATCACTTCACAAATATTTTTCATTATGTCCATTGTCCATTTCACCATTAGTTCACTTTACTGATTATTATTGAGTCATTTATAATGTAACGCACTTATTTCACTAATTCACTATTGTAATATAGTAATTTGCATATTCGGCGCAAAACTATACGGTAATTATATGAATAAATTCAATAAAAATGTTTATCACGCTTATACGAACAGCATGTCAAGTTGTCATTGTCAACAATGGCATTTAGCACTATAACCCGCGGAAATCTAATCACATAGGTACACGCAGATGGCGTGTACCTATGTGATTACCTGTGAGCGCGCTCTTGTGTATCTCCCGCCAATGCGAGAGAGCGAGAAGGGTATATACCTATATCAAGATGGTTGCTGGGTAATAACGTGAAATTATATTGTTGCTTTGCTTACCTGTTTTCATCATTTGGAAATGAATGAAATATACGTTCTTTAGAGTATTGGGTGGATAAACAATTATTATACGCGCACCTTCTCACCATGATGGTTACTATTGGTTGACAGTTCTCAAGACAACACACGTCGCGTATTGCGTGCGGCTAGTAATTAAACCCTGGTTTGGAGCCGTCAAAGCTCACAAAGTGCGGGGGAGAGGTGCGGGGACGCCAATTTGCGGGAGACGCTGTGAGAGACCATTCTGTTTGACTCTTATGTATTCTGTGCCTTTATGTTAATTGGCTGGTACACGAACTGAGTAGTGCCACGGTCGGTTGTTCCATCGATGGAGTGATGATGAACAATATCTGGTACGCCGATGACGTTGTACTGCTCAGTCCGTCAATAGATGGTTTGAGAAATTTCATGGCCGTCTGCGAGAAGTATGCGGAGGCATATGGCCTAAGATATAACGTGGAGAAAAGCGAGGTCATGGTGTTTAAAGCGCCTCATAGGAAGGTAACATATGTGCCACCTATCCGATTAAATGGAACACCGCTACGTGTAGTGAACCAGTTTAAATATCTTGGCCATATGCTTACGGACCGACTCAACGACGACCTTGATATAGACAGGGAGCGCAGAGCGTTGACGGCTCGTTGCAATACGAGTATGCTTGCTCGCAGGTTTGCACGTTGGACTAAACAAGTAAAACTCACGCTATTTAGAGCTTACTGCCAATCATTTTACTCGTGCAGCCTGTGGGTGAGGTATACGCGGGGGGCCTACAATGCTCTGCGTGTCCAGTATAATGATGCGCTGAGGATGCTGCTAGGGCTGCCGCGACGGTGTAGTGCGTCAGGTATGTTCGCCGAAGCATGTATGGACGATTTTTATGCCATAATGCGTAAGCGGGCGGCCTCGGCGCTGCAGCGACTCCGTGGGAGTTCTAACAGCATCCTTAGTACCCTAGCAGCTAAAATTGATGGGCCGTTTGTGAGGCACTTGGCAGATCTGCTCGTCCATATAGGTGTACACCTCATAAATTAATTTTCTGTTTTTGTCTCGCAAATTACTAACACTAGGATAAGTACTTTGTTTTTTACTAATATTTTATGGACCATGGTCTGAAATAAAGAATTTATTATTATTATTAATACTAGAGGACTAAAGGTGAACGCAGACTTAAGCCGCACCGCACGCGCCGCAGTCGCCGCATTCGAATTCTTTATATGAAGTTCTATGTAATCTCGCAGTCCTACCCGCGCCGCAGTCGCCGGATTACCTGAAACAAAAGCGATCGCAGCGCGTGCGGTGCGGCCAAGTCTACGTTCACCTTAAGAATCCCATACAAAAAACATACTGCTATAAAGCCAAAATCCTGTATTATTTCTAGATGTCGAACGTGGATGAGAGCTCAGGATCGTGGTATATGGCATTCATTGAGAGAGGCCTATACCCAGCCGTGGGAAGTTCAGGGCTGCGAATGATGATGACATTACTTTGAGTAAGATTTTTGAAGTGAAAACTTCTTAAGGCGCGTTGATCACTTTTTGGGATGGAAAAAAACCATTGAACTCGCAAAACTGTTACCGTAACCGACACCACCTTGTTCAAGTTTTCACTTCTGTCGGCACTCCCTGAGAGCCACTGTTATTTTTTATGTGTTACGTTAATAAATAAGTAAATTTTTAACAAAAAAAACAACCGACTTTAATTTTTTAAGGAGTTTCTTCCATATTTCCAAAGTTCTTCATCATATCGTCACCAAATTAAAATTAAATGGGACCAACTTAGTACTAAAGGCTTTCAAATAAAAAAAAGAATCATCAAAATCGGTTCACAATTGGCAAAGAAATCGCGTAACAAACATACATAAAAAAAAACATACAGTCGAATTGATAAGGAACCTCCTTCTTTTTTTAAGTCGGTTAAAAATAAAATTGGAAAGTTGAAAATAGCCAAAAAACAACAAACTGCACTATACAGTTATACACGTATGTGTGTAAATCTATGGAAGATAAAACCGCCTCGTGATGTGAAATGGGTCGCCATTATTGGTATCAAGAGGGTGATCTCATTTGAGCAATTCCGGGTAACAGTCGAGTTCATGAGAAATTTATGGTTATTTTGAGGTTTATTTGGGGTAGCGTTGGTGGCCGTAGTGTAAAGTGAGCTACAAAACAAAGCTTACAAGCATGACGACCTCCGTGGTGCAATGCTAAACACGCTAGTCCACCAATCCGGAGGTTTTGGGTTTGATCCCCAGCCAGGTCAAGTTGGAAAATGGCCTTTTTCAAATTTTCCTGGGTCTTGGGTGTTTATCTATATATTTATTTATTATAAAATATAGTATCGTTGAGTTAATATCCCATAATACAAGTTTAAAACTTACTTTGGGGCTAGCTCAATCAGTGTGATTTGTCCTTATATACATTTATTTATAGACGAACATAAACTAGAGGACTGACAAACCTTCATACTTTAAAGCGTAATTCGATTTTTAGTTAAATGGTGTAGCTAGATGGCTGGTGTGGACATATACAGAAAGGGGGGGGGGGGAGGGGGCAGGTTTTGAAAATGCAAGTAAAGGCACATAGAAACAGACAAAGAAACGTTGGATGTAATGTGTAAAGGAGGATATGAGTAGGAAGGGAGTGATGGACAAATTGACTGGAGACAGAGCAAGATGGAAAAACTGACATGCTGTGCCGACCCCACATAGAGAGTGGGATAAGGATTCTTCTTCTTTAATTATAATAATTGAGTTAAGTGGAGATGCCTTAATTCCTCTCTTCTCTCTGCCATCTTTTTAATGTCTTGGTAGGACCTTACTCCTAACCCTTCCTTAATTTTCTGGAAAAACTTCATCCTTGGTCTTCCCCTTTCTCGTCTCCCTTTTATTTATCCTTCTTAGATTGTCATGTCATTAGATGTCCAAGGATAAGGATAAGGATAAGGCAGAAGAAATTGTAGCTAGATGGAGCTACTAATTCGAAAGAAGGTAGTTTCATAAAGGTTTCATATTGCACAATTGGAAGTGCACTCACAGTACAAATGTGAGGGGCGTGAGTTCGAATGTCACTGTGGCGAATTTTTCATCACATATTTTTAATTTAGAGTTTATTAACATGATTCGCACTATCGCCCATTTCCTCAATCTGCGCAGGAAGAGAAGCAGCCACTAAGTTTTTTCTTATCTTCAGGTGGCATAAGAACTTGTTGATGTTTTCCTAGATTTTTGCAAGTCATATGATGTTCTAGCCGACATATTATGATCAGACTGCCTCCGTGGTCCAGTGGTCAAGGCGTCTGCCTTGTGATCAGGAGGTCGTGGGTTCAAATCCCACTGGGAAGCATACTTTGTCAAAAGTTGTTTCCAGTCTGGTTAGGATATTGCAGGCTTGAATCACCTGATTATCCGAAAAAAAAGATGATTCCGTGCTTCAGAAGGCACGTAAAGCTGCTGGTCGCGAACGCCATCCAGCGTTTGTACCTATCCTAGGATTTGTTCTGGTCTACCCTTTGGGTTGCGGAGGTCAGACGGCAGTCGCTCTGTGTAAAACCAGTAACCTCATCAAAATCACCTAGGTTAGGTGGCCGACCCCGGGCTCTGAAGCGTAACCGCTGACGATGCAACCGGGAATACACTCGGATGATAATGATATTATGATCAGCCCGAGGATGTCGAAATCGAACATTGCGGGTCATTGCATTCGCGTAGCATTGGACATTGTGTATATTTGTGGGGCGCCAGTCTCGCGGCATATTATGGATTTCGAGACCGGATGCGATGGCGTAGCTGATTGAAGCAACGATTTTCCCAAGGTTAGGTATTTCTGTAACTTTTCCAAGTAGATCTGGTATACAATAATATACAATACATAATACAAGCCTTTTCTCTTCTTGCACAGATCGTACGAAAATCTTGTGAATGGGCAAGAATAAAAAAACAAATATTTTTAAATCAAATACTTACTTATAAAATAATTTCTTCCATGCTGGTTTGGGAGAAAAGTAAAAACCAACTGCTTCTCTTCCCGCGCAGATCGTAAAAGCTTATCGAGGGAATGAATCTGAAGCTACAGTTACAGGTAGGACACTTCCTAGAGCCAGAATAACATAATATAGGTAAAACTACTACTACTACAAACGAAACAATATATCTGTACACACGTCAATGTGTGAAATTTATACTCAGGGTTGCACCGCCGAATTAATTTAATACTTACTAACGAGTTCGACATATTTACGATTATATCTTTCCATACCGGGAGATTTGCGAACACTGACGTAAAAAATAATCTGTTTTATATGTAATAACGTGAAATTATATTTTTGCTTTGCTTACCTGTTTTCATCACTCGGAAATCTATGAAATATACGTTTTTTATTGTATTCGGTGGATAATAAAGTAATAAAGACTTGATAATATATCTGCATATGTGTATGTGTAAATATTTATTTTGTATTTAGGCATTTGCAGACACTTTTATATGTCAATACATATACATTACGTGTAATGTTTATTTATATTTAAATTTATCAATTATTTAAATGGTAAGCTATCGATTAAGGCCCCGTCAGTTCAGAGCCAAGAAAACTGTGAGTGTTTTTGAAAAATCACTGTAATTAAACTACTACAGTTTATTCCTCAAACATTTTACATACGAATCTTAAGGCTTTTTACAGACACCCACAATATGCAAAACGCGATTGAGCATTTTTGGCTGAAAAGAAAACATTTACAAACATACCTCTAAATTTGCCTAAATTTACCTATATAAGATATATTACTTTTTTATACAATCACCATTTTATATGAAAATTATACCAAAAAATGTATAATCTAATTTTTGGATTATGATTATTATTTTAAAATCCTTAAAATTCTTATGTAAATTTTTTGAGGAATAAACTGTAGTAGTTTAATCACAGTCACTTTTCAAAAACACGCACAGTATTGAAGCTCCTCAACCACCTCGCCTTAAACATAATTTAATTAACAAAACATAAGCAACCCTTAAATTGGGTATAACTTATTAATCCAAAGAGCTAAATTCTAATACAAATGCAGTCAATCAATCAATTAGTCAAATTGTTACACTAACCAGCGTATTTAGCATATCCAAAGTGATTACGAATGCAAATCGATCGCAGACTATTAATTATAATCGGGAGCGACGCAAATAATTCGTCAGTTGCCGCGTAAGTTGGAACGGTTCTGTAAACTTTTTCTTGAAACGACCTGCTTTCAGATTTCTTCGCAAAATGACCTACTTATTGTGAAAACGAATGGAAAAAAAAGCGTTCGGTGGTGCCATTATTTCAGGTCCACTAGCTTAGTTGTTAACTTTTAAAGACCTGAATGATGACTTCTGTGGCGTAATGGTTAACACGCTAGACCGCTAATCCGGAGGTTAGGAGGAGGTTCTGGGTTCGATCCGCAGCCAGGGCAAGTTGGGAAACGGCCTTTTTCAAGTTGTCCTGGGTCTTCGGTGTTTATCTATATATGTATTTATCATATAATATAGTATTGTCAGTTAGTATCCCATAACACAAGTTTAAAACTTAGTTTGGGACTAGCTTAATCAGTGTAATTTTTCCCTATATATAAAAAAAAGTAATAATAACATCTTATGACTCTCTTAATGGTTTCTATTGCAAGATTCAGAAGAGAGCTGCATTCAGAGATTGCAGAAGGCATTACTCGTACTTCTGGACACTGCGCGCATTGTAAGGAGGTTTGTCTCTCAGCGACTCTAATCGCCGCCGGTTGCTTAGTTGGTTTTTTGGTGCCAACCGATGATTTAGTTAGTTTGCTGAGTGTAACAAATGTGTACATTTTCCGAAAACGAACTACTGTCATATATAGTTCTTCAAAAATGTTTGAAAAGTCCATTTGTGTCTGTAAGTCATTTTGCGAATGACTTCAATGTAACCAAACTGTTGAAACTTTGAAATTCAAAATGATACCTCTATATTCGGGGAATTTGCGCTTGTGAAGTATGAAACTAATGAACTGTGAACTGGTAATATTTTATAAGATCGGCCAAATGCTTAAATATTTAAGTCCCATGCTGCTTAAATTCTACTAGTGACAAGTAGATATAAGAACGTTTACAGATTACGTGTTATACAAGATGATTTTGAACCTCGTAGCCATATTCAAGAAAATTATTCCGTAACCTATCTATCTTGTTTCATAATAAAAACCGAACGTCAACGGAGAAAAAAAGTTGTCAAAAAGCAAGTCTTTTTTACAAGCTTTTATATGTATCTTGCAATGTATGTATGTAACTATGTTTGTTCGTGTGGAATCTTGCAACTCAATTTTGAAGCAGATGTATTCAACAGATTGAGCTGTTTTGCGCGCATATGTATATCTCTAATATATCTAATGTATCTAAGGAGAATTTATTAGAGAAAACGCATTCAGTATCATATATTTTTTTCTAGGTACATGCAACAATGAATGTATATAATATATAAAAGTTTATTCATACAAATAAGTTCGTTTAAACACATTCACAGACCAGTTACCAGATACAATAGAACCCACATGTGGCATACGGACTGTTGATGTGTTAAATAAATTATACAACGTGGAAGGGTCATACCCGTAACAAATCAAACCACGGTCTATACTAGACCATTATAGTAAAGTAAAATTAAAATAACAGCCAAAAACCAAAAATAATTTTTCGGCATTTCGGCGTCCGGGCGATATGTATGGGAATGTCGATTTTTTTTTGGTTTTTTGACTGTTATTTTAATTTCATTATACTTTAGTCATCTAGCATAGCCCGTGGTTCGATTTATTACGGGTATGTCCCTTCCACTTTGTATAATGTATTTTATTTAAAATATACTGTGTGCCAAGACATATAATATTCTGTATAAACACTGGTCAACCTCGTATTTTAATAAAACATTAGAGCTAAAAGTAGAACTACATTCGCTCCGAAAATAAGCTTCTAAAAGGGGATTGGCTGTCAAACATGTTATCTTAAAATAGTCGTCTTTACATTCATGTGTCTATTGCATTATTCCCTTAGTCTCCTTTGTGCACTATATCTTTAAAAATAAATTACCCTTTTGTTGGTAACAAACTAATGGAGTCGGTCTTTCGTATCTGTTTTATTTAATCTTATTTTTTTGCAGTCTCAAGATATTCGCTCTTGCTTATCATTTTTATTTTATTTGTTATAAAAGATGTTTTAAAGGGATCGTTCAAGAATTACGTAAGCAGAATTTAAGCCATTTTTAACCACAATAGATATTAGCTTAATAAATAAATAAATAAATATACAGAGTCTTAAAAAAATATACTGAAACTATTTTAAGGGTGGAATCAGTCCACGATACTGAACAACTTTCCCCAAGGAACATACAGGCTGATTTTTTATCCACCAGCCAAATTTTTGGAAATTTAGTCCATGATACTGAACTACTTTCTATAAAAACAATTAACGAAAAACAAAAATGAAAATTCTCCTTCCTATTCAGATCAGTGCTCAGCCACAGCCAAACGGATTTTGTATGGGAGGACGAAAGAGTTTTATCGATTTTTAATAACTTTTTTTATAGAAAGCAGTTCAGTATCATGGGCTGAACTTGCTCCAAAAAGGCTGGTGTTTAAAAAATCACCTTGTATACCGAAATATAAAAAATAACTTTGACCCCCATACAAGTTGACCGATCAGCCCGGGCTCTGAAGCAGCACTGATTAGGATGCAACGGGAATTGCGTATAGATGAAAACTCTTAAGGCCATACATGAATTTTTTGGGGTCCAGTGCTGCCCGAATATATTTTGTACAAGCTTTTTCTCGCAGCCTTGCCCACGTAGTTTGCAAAAAATAGATTCTTGTTTTTAATACTGGGGTTGCAATTTCTGAAAATCCAATTAATGGATTATTTTTTTACTAACCACTAATTAAAAAATGTCATGTGTCTCTCTTCAAAAATGACGAAGATTCATACAAACTTGCAACCCCTTTTTCACCCCTATAGGGATGTAATTTTCAAAATCTAACAAATGCATTATTATTTTCTACTAACTACTAAAATACATAAAAAAATTCATGTGCCTCATTTTAAAAATTACGAAGTTTCATACAAACTGCCAACCCCTATTTCACCCCCTTAGGTATAGAATTTCCAAAAATCCTTTCTTAGCGGACGTCTCCTAGTCACAATCTAAATTCCTGCCGAATTTCATCTTCATTGGCTAAGTAGTTTTCGTGATGAGCGAGTGATTTTCGCTTTTATATATATAGATTAAAATATCTGCCCATAAGTGAATAAAGTAAATTCACTGAATTACTTCTAACTGTACTTAAATAAGTCTCTTTATTTTAAAAAATCTCTTAAAGAGAATTTTCCGATAATGCCCATATAATTAGACACAGAAAAATTTACTTTTTTGCCCGAAGCGCCTGTGCTGATAGTGTACATGAAAATTTATTGTATAGAACAGACAAATCCTTTATTCTTAGTTAATATCACCTACATAAGTAAACAATTTAATGAAAACTTTTAAATAATCATTAGTTAGTATTTTTGTTGTTATTTTCCACCCAAAGGGTGCCAACGGGACCCTATTACTGAGACTCCGCTGTGTGTCCGTCTGTCACAGGGCTCTATCTCTTGAACCGTAATAGCTAGACACAAAAAAAATTCACATATTATGTATTACTATGGCCGCTATAACATTAACAAAGTGGCCGTTTTTCGCAAATGTGCGAAGAAAACATTTACGTTCTCACTTTAAACTGTAAACAGTAGTTAATAAAATAGTTTGAAGGGTTATCTAGCTTACTAGAACAAAATTTTAAATGATATCTCCGTTTTATTTCAAATAATTCATTTCAAATGGGGGCAGCACTGGACCCCGGAAAACTCATATAGCCCCTTAACCCCGGGCATGGGTGGACAGGGACAAGGACAAGTGGCATGAAAATTTCTCAAGCTCCTTAGTGCTTCGGAAGGCACGTAAAGCGGTTGATCCCGGTTGTCATCATTGCATGGCAGTATAAAGCTATTGATCAAACTTGGCTAAAACTTGACCCCGTTGTTTTCAACTTACACAACACACATAAAAAACAAACAAACGCATTTAAAATAATTAAGAACGTAATGTCACAACATTTTCGCGAAAATGCGATTACAATATTCGATCAATGTCCTTGATTATTCGAATGTCAGCTCCATAAATAAAACCCAATACCGGAGCCAGCCAAATCGGCCGCTCATAAAGTACCTTTCTTCGTTCTGAAAACGATAAAACACGATAAATGGGGTGGAAATTAATTACGATTATTTCTTTGTAATTTTCATGGCATTAGGAATATCTTTTTAAATGTTTGAAATGGCCATTTGCTTGAAAATGGGCTTATCTTCACTGCAGATGGAATGAGAGTATTATGGGTTTGGTTTTCAGCTTCAAAAGTAGTTAAGTGTTTGTTTGTAATTTATTGATTGCACAAAAAAACTTAAAGGCTGAATGGCAGAGAATGCATTAGGATTAAGTCCACCTTTTATACCATTGTGCTCAATAAGGATTATATAAATATATAAAAAACATAGGTACAGACACAAGTTTCATATGTATTTTGAAACGGGTCATTGTCTTCGCAAATCTACAATGGTTTTAAAAGATCTTTTTAACGATACCTTTCCAAAGAAACTTTCTTTTTCCTTTCATCCTAGCGCGTTCCCGGTTGCATCCTCAGCTGTGCTGCAGCATATATGTATAATATGCCGAAGAACTTGGAGAACAAATTGCTGGAACAGTTTAAGTAAGCGATTTAAGCGATATAAAAAATAAATGGGCAAGTGCGAGTTGGACTCGTACAAGAAGGGTTCCGTACCTCCGTACAATGTTTTAAAACGCTAAAGAAACACGTTTCTTGTATGACGACCTCCTTTTATTTTTAACTTTATCTTATTTTTAGTATTTGTTATTATAGCGGCCACAGTAATACATAATCGGTGAACATTTAAGGTGTCTAGCTATTACGGTTCAAGAGATAGAGTCCTGTGACAGACGGACGGACAGACGGATAGACGGTCAGACGGACAGACAGCGAAGTCTCAGTAATAGGGTCCCGTTTGCACCCTTTGGGTACGGAACCCTAAAAAGTAAGCGATTTGGCTATAGTTTTAAGTCCGGCCGCCGCCCAACGGCTACCCTCTTTGGGAATTCAATTGTAGCACGAGATGTTTGTGCTTAGTCCTTTAGTCGCCTCTTACGACATCCACAGGAAGAGATGGAATGGTTCTATTCTAGGCCGAAAGCCACACGGCAAAAGCAAATAAACTCATATCCACCACTCCAGCTGATAGCGCTTGCACACACGCTGTCTACAATTGAACAGGATGCAATAAAGAAGATTACACACCTGCATTTACCTCTAGTCTTCCAAAGGAGCAGGTAATGTAAAATTCCTAGGATTCAGTTTCCAATTTACGAGTAAAAGGACCCACCTACACGCGGTGAAAGTATAAAGTAAAGCTGCTTGCAGAAGAATCACTTGTTCAATTTATCATCATCATTCATAATTTCAGCCGCAAAATGTCCACTGCAGGACAGCCTCTGATATAACAGATCTAGAGCGTCCTGCATCCAGCACTTTGGACAGGTCGTTTGATAACCTTGTGGGTGGTTGTCTACACTTCGCTTGCCAGTGCGTTGTCGCCATTCAAGAATCTTTTTGCCCCATCAGCCACCGTACGTGGAGTATTGGTAACAACGCTTGTCTGCCACCCGGAGGTTCTGGGTTCGATTCCCAGAGAGGATGCAATAGAGAGACTGAATCTTTTAAATAGTTTTAGTATTTTTTGTAAGACGTTATAAAGCCTAAAACATTTTCCTATAGCATATCCTTCTGCGACTTATATATTTTGTAATTAAAGCGATTCTTACCACCTCGCACTGGAAGTAGTGTGCCCAAATACAACGTGCTTCTGGGATTTTGTTAGCGCTAAACTGTTTTACAGGTGTGAATCGTTATTTGATAAAGCACCTTTTTACTTTTAAACTTTCGATAAGTTTCTACATTTACAAATCATTGAAATCTTAAGTCGTACTTTGGCTAATATATGGCTCTGGTAGTACAGAAAGGGTCGTTCTCCTGAGTGGGGACTAAAAAAGACCTGGTGATGATGATAATGATATCTTAAGTTGATTTTGGTCAGAGACGCGTGTTACCAAACCATTCTTTATATCAACACTTGTATGGCGTTGTGCTAAAGAAGCTTTTGGGCAGATAAATTGTGCAGAGAGCCACGTATCTTTGTATAGCACAAAACACACACCATGTTTAGGCATAGAAGGAAATGCGTTCTGTTGGCACACTAACTGGTTTCCGAGACCTTCTTTGAGTGGACCCCAGTGGGTAACAGGAAGGTGGTTCACATTAGACTAATGGGAGTGGTTGCTCCACAGACAAAAGCATAGCTCTTTAATAATAATAATAAGAAGAAATATAAATTTATGAAAAAAGTTTTTCTATAATTATGTATTAGGCATATATGTTATTAAAACTAGCGTGATGACTTACGTAGTATTTAAACGTCTATTACCCACCTTTCGCACGTTTGCTAGTAATTTGTGTGCTGCCATCTATGTGAGAACCTGGTACTAATCATTTGTTACCAAGTTCTGTTATTCTAGTGCCCTCTAAAAGGTTTTTTTTTATGTCATAGGATGGCAAACGAACAAGTGGGTCACCTGATGGTAAGTGATCACCGCTGCCCATGGACAACTGCAACACCAGGGGTGTTACAAAAGCGTTACCGGCCTTTCAAGGGGGAGGGGGAGAGGGAGAGGGAGGGGGAGGGGGGGATGGGGGGGAGCTCCGACTCTCACTCACCGAACGAAGCATAGAAGCGGTGAAGCTACTACTCAAACGTCGATTTTCTGTGAGAGTGTGGTACTTCCCCGGACGAGCCGGCCCATTCATACTACTTGCCGGTAGTGTGGCTCTACCACAACTAAAATTAATGAAGTTTCTATGACGTTGGGTATACAATACAATACAATACAAATTATCTTTATTGCATAATAATAATTAATAAAATAAAAATAACAAACACAAAGAAAATATTGGTACAAAGGCATCTGTAACGTTAGTATTTTTTTTTGTTTGTGGTCACTTTATTGCTCAGTGAAGGCTGTTCAAAGTGTAGCAAGCAGTAATTAAGGGTGTAACACGTGCTTCATTCAGCGAAATTCATCAAGGAAGCCTACCTTAAAAAATACAGTCCCATATTAAAGCAAAAAGTGGTTACTCTTCTTATCAATGCGGGTTGTATCAGAGCTCGATCCGAGCTGTCTAGCAGTCTAGGTAATCAGCTGCATACATCTAGATTCTAGACTACCTACACTAGATCGCAGTGTGGTACCTTGCTTAACTATAAATATGTAAGGTTGCCCGCCCCAGCTTCGCATGCATGTGAATTAAGTATTAATAATAAGACGAGTAAAAGATTATTATTTATCGGAATCATTATAGTTGTAGTTTATATATTATATATTAAGTATATTCATTTCTAAATAGACATATGTATTTATATAAGTATGTATGTAACATATGTAAATGTATGTTTATCTGTAGTTTCATAGTATGTTAATTTCTTCTTCCTTTATTTAACGAACACGCCTGTATGCCTTTTATATATGAACATCTCCTCTCACGGGCCTACTGGAAGAGATCTTTTTTGAGATAAGTAGTGCCTTTGTACAACTTTTTGTTTATGTATTCTCTGTATATATTGTCCGTGTACATAAATTGGTAAATAAATAAATAAGATAAAATTCCTAATTAAAGGAGTCGTCCTATAATTCAAGAAACGTGTGTTTTTTAGCGTTTTTAACTCGATCTTTATAATGGAAAGTAGATACTTACTTGAATTTTTCACCGATTATGTATTGCTGTAGCTATTTTAACAAAAAACAAGAGAAAATAAACAAAAAGGTATGTTTTACGTTAATTCCCGTGTGCATTGAATAAAAACGGCCACTGTTATTTTATTTATTTATTTTATTTTATTTATTCAAGTACACTTGGAAATTTACAAACATACATAGAAATAAATAAGGAAAACAACTTTTGTGGCAAATGTGCGAAGAAAAGCTTCAAGTTCTTACTTTAAACTACGAGTATAAAGAGTAGTTCGTAAATAGTTTAAAGGGTTATCTAGGGCACACTGGGCACACAAAATTTTAAATGATATCTCCGTTTCTTTTCAAATAATTTATTTTAAATGGGGGCAGCACTGGACCCAGAAAATTCATGTATCCCCTTAAATAAAATTATCAAGATTGTATTTTTTTCATACTTATCTATTATTATTTATCAACTTAAAAACTAAGTTCTTTATTACCTCCACCGGAAATTCATAAAGTTTTACAATCGAATCACACAGGTTTCCTTCCTGTACAAGAGATGTAAAAACCAAATGGAGTTCCTATTAGTATTCCTTATTTACATAGTTTGCCGTGTGGTGACATCAGATTAGATTACTATTTGTCACCATCCCGGTCCTCTCCTACAGGTGTCGTAAGAGGCGACTAAGGGAGGTACAAGTAACAGGGTACGGGCAGTGCACGCACAACGACTTTATACCCGATTGCCCAGCATGGTGATTATGGCAGTGGATTATGGGCAAATCCTCCCTTTTGAGAGAAAGCTTTAGTCCAGCAGTGGGCTGCTATAACAGTCCACTGCTAATAAAGAAAAAAGAAAAGAACGAATTTACATAATATCACTAGGCCCTGTGAACTATAGACCTTACGAGGTTAATCATTATCAATTAAAAACAATAGATTATCTTAAACATTTGATATGTTATAATAGTTCTACACACCATACAATTTAAATAAATATGGAGTTATCGTAAATTAAAAATTTCGCGTGCGAAAAAATAAGATTTTTCAAAGATAAGTTACAAATTCCCATATGTCAGCCATTTTGAAAAATTTCTAAAAACTGAATCGACAATCAAAAATTTATATCATTATGAAACCTGCTCATAAAATTTCACGAGAATCGGTTGAGAAACGCGATCTGTTGGCGAGAACAGCCGGAAATCAGCAGCATATTTATTCGTAATTTACTGAGCTATGAGATTTTTTGCCTTGACACATAAATAAGTACATGCAAAAAAAAATAAGTAGGTGAGTGTTGCAATCTCCATTGGAATACCAGCTGTCACTCCGGCGCGTCGCAACCACAAATCACGTGTGTTGCCAGCGCGAGTATGCCAAAATATGCCAATATTTCCACGCGAACCGATAAATAACGGTGTTGCCAGATTTTCCATTTCCCCAAACAATTTTCATGCATTGATAGATTACAAAATATGCATTTTTCGGCACGCCAATGCATGTTTGAGTTGCGAATCATGTGATTTAGTTTACTTTTTTTGTAATTGTTAGGTTTTCGTTTACAAAATGTTTGTTGTTGATTAACGAAGCTTATTTTTACAAGCTTTTATTGAGCTCGCCCAGTTTGTTGTTGATTGTTTGTTAAATTTGAACTATTGAAATGAGATTGTGTATGCTAATTTAAATCAGATGTCATTGCAATATGATTATGACAAGAACCTGATCTGATGATGGAACCCCATCGAGTTTGGACTTTTACATTTGTTTTGATAAATTCTTAAGCCTCAGAATTTTTTTTTTTTACTTTTTTTAAGAAATAGGTAGGTAATGTTATGTACTTAAGGTGAAGATATAGGCAAATGGCCTTGAAGTGTGAAATAAATTGTTAACTCGTAAATATGGTGATAATTTCCATATTGCTCTACGTCGTCATGCACTAGATAGCCCTTTAAATTATTTTATGAACTGCCGTTGAAACTATTATTGGTGATCCGTCTAGCTTTAAAACTTGCCGTGGCCACTTTTGGCGGAGGCAAGTTTTAAAGCTAGACGGACTAATGTAAATACTTTCAACGGTGGTTCATAAAATAATTTAAAGGGCTATCTAGTGTATGACGAAGAGCAATATGGAAATTATCTCCATATTTACGAGTTAACAATTTATTTCAAATGAGGGCGCCACTTCAACGTCATTTGCCTATATCTTCACCTTAAATAAATTAGGTATAGAAACTTAGGTATGAAGGTACCTAATTTTTATCCTGCCGAGCTGATTCCCTGAATTCAATAATTTTAAACTTTAATAAAAAGAGACACTTAGTTCATTGCATAGTACTACTAAATGAATTGATAGATGACTGGGTCAAAAAAAATTATTTGGTACTGAAGAGATTAAAAAGTCACAAACTAGTGTCACTTGTCATTGGTCATATCCATTTTCAACACGAATTCAGATTTATTATTGCAAAAAAAAAGGATACTAACAGCGCTATTTGATTTGAAAAAATTAAGACGTCACGGTTCTGATTTTCATACAAATTCCATAAAACATTTTGTTTTATCGTTTAGATAAAAGTGTCTGATTTTACTTTTTGACTTCTAGCGGATTTTCACGATTTTTCACAACCATTGCAACATTCCGTCGATTTTGTATTCTGTAGTAGGACACACATACAAAAGAATTAAATATTGTAATCAAGCAAGACTAAGTACTATGATTTAGTAGAAGTATTTGTTGAAATGGCGCGCTACAAAGAACGCATCTTTGAAAAAGCCAACGCCGCTTTGTCGACACGCCAACGGCATGCACCAATTAAACGAATGGACAATACTTATTCTTGGAATCCAGATTTTATTCTACAATTGGTGGAAGTAGCGCGAATAGTCAACAAACGACTCACTTCAATCTACACTTTGTCGCGGGCTCACTGTAATGAGATCTTGAAAGATGAGAAGGTACACAAATTGAGTAATAAAAATATATTATTAAATTCATAAACATATTATTAAAGTTTTAATAACTTTTTTAACAGACTTCAAAAATAAAGGAGGTTGTCAATTCGTCCTTATGTTTTTTTTTAAATGTATATTACGCGATATATTTGCCAATTGTGACCCGATTTTGATGATAATGTAAAATGGACCCCAAATCACTGCGCTTGCAGGGTATACTACTGAAGAGACTGGCGGCATGCCCACATGGAACGGCCAGACTCAGCATTTGCCTACATGTGCGCCAGTATTTGTTTTAAACTAAAAATCTTTTGTGTCGTGTATAACAAAACAGGCACACAGACATACATACGGCCGTAGTGGGTTCCGGCCTAGAATTATCTCACACCATCTGCTGCGGATGTCGTAAATGGTGACTAAGCTTTAGGTCATTTCGGAAATCCTTTGGAGACGCCTATGCCCAGCAGTTGATGTCATGCGGCTGAAAATATGAAGGGACTATACATATTATATTGAGTCCCTTTGGGAATAAACATTGGGTTTAGTCCCTTTGGGAATATCAAATGAAGTTCTAGAAAGGAGGGTTGACGTCAGGCAACAGCCGGTTGTGAAACTGTTGGCACTAATAAATTTCCAAACAGGATTGGGAATGCAATTACAATTGTGGGACGAGATGTTTATGATTAGTTCTTTAGTCGCCTGTTACAATCAAAGTCAGTCATATTTATTCTTCGACAAAAGACGAAATCGAAAGAAAAAATTGACAATTATCAAGTGATACAAAATCATTTCTTCTTCTTCTTCTTATTTAAGAGCTTAGTGGCTCTTGTCGGTGGAGTATGCGCCAAACTTCTCGGTTCTCTGCCTTACTTTTTAGTGCTTGATACGACATGACCCCTGCTTTTTCTTTCAGTTGGTCTACATAGCTCTTTCTTGGTCGTCCTGGACCTCTTCTACCTTTTATCTTTCCTTCTAGTATGTTTTTAAATAAGGAGTCATGTCGTATTAAGTGACCAATCATTTTCCCTCTCCTATTTTCTATTTCGCCCAGCAGTCTTCTTTTCTCTCCTACTATTTCTAGTACTTCCTCATTGGTTTTCCTTTCCATCCAACTGATCTTTTCCATTCTCCTCCAGTACCACATCTCGAAAGCTGCCAGCCTGTCACTATCTTTTTTATTCAGTATCCACGTTTCGCATCCATAAAGTGCTATGCTCCAGATATACGTTTTTATAAGGCGTTTGCGTATTTTTCTGGATATATTTGCTGTGAAAAGTTTCCTTTTACTATTGTATGCTCCTTTGGCCATGGCAATTCTGGTTTTAATTTACAAAATCACTTGATAATTGTAAATTTTTTCTTTTGATTTCATAAAAGTGTTTGACGTCAGATCAGTTATATACAGCTTAGTTTAGTGCCGCTTCCTAAGCACAAGTGTAGAAGAAAAGGCAACAAACCGCACTGCAGCATTTTCTCCAAATACGTCAACTTACAATGAAACTCATATTAAAATTAGATATGTGGACTGAGATTTTTTGAGGGTACTTATTTAAAAATATTGGAACGCTAGATGAAATTTTCTATATAAGAATAAGTTTTTTTTTTTAAATTTTAAGTTTAGTTTTAAGTTTTAAATATAATGTAGTTTTAGTAAGATAACTGTCGTTTTTTTTTATTTACTTATAAATTTAAATAAAATTTACTTTAAAAAGAAACGTAGTTTAATCCTTTTTTGAACCGAGTAGTACCTATTTCTGAAGCAGCGGAAAGTTTTCTTTGAATATCGAGTTGTTCGGTTAGTGCTGCTAAACATCGCCGTCAGAGGATTGTGGTGAATTGTATGTACGAGGCGAGCAACTGTGGCTTTTAGAGTTCCTAAGTCCCTAGAAGTTATTCTTATAGTTTCAGCATGTCCGCGTCTGTATGTCCACGGTTAGTTCAGATACTGTTTTAGTACTAAAAAGCTGTAATTTTGAAGAACTCTTCAACCCGTCTACCCGTAGGCCAAATCCTCTGGCTACTCTGGTTAAGTATGGCTATGTAATAATAATAAATAATTTAACGCGTTTATCTTCACAAATGATCGCACTTGCACCTACTGGTTATAGCTGAAAATCAGCGCGTTGTTCTTTGACCAATATTTTCACGGAGCCTAATACCTTTTTGTGCTGCTGTAATATACATACACATCGCATCGCTAAAAACCTGTATGTAAATAACATAAAGTCATTCATGTATTTTTTGTGTTGATACATAATATAACGTTGAGGCGGTCCAGCTATTGAAAATAGAAGAGGGAAGATGATTGGACATTTGATAAGACACGACAATCTATTCAGAATAATAGTAGAAGTCGTGGGAGACGAGGAAGGGGAAGACCAAGGATGAAGTTTTTATAACAAATTAAGGAAGGATTAGGAGTAAGGTCTCTGTCCACTGACTGACTGTGTGTGTAACATTGACAGCTGTAATACTTTTTTTTACGAACCATGCGTGCAGGCAGATTTGTTGTGACAATGAAATGTGCGAGTGTCCGTGAAGGCACTATTGTAACTTGGCTCCAACGGAAGACCAGCGCTGGTGCTGCGTTTACGTAACACCAGCATATGCTGAGTTGGAGGCCAATTTGGAGGGCCGATGGCACATTTTTATTTTATATTTACTTGATATGTAATTATTTTATGAAGTCTGTAAACTGTGTGTTGATCTTTCAAATAAACATTTTATCCATCTTATCTAAGGTCCTACCAAAGAGAGAAGAGAGGAATGGAGGTATCTTCACTTTACTCCGACAAGAGCAAGCTCTTAAGTTAAAAAAGAAGAAGACATACATTGTCACGTCTTTATCCCTAACGGGGTAGACAGAGCCCAGGGTCGTAACACCCAAAGGCTACATTTAGCGTGATGGTGGGCGTAAAAATAAATGAACGGGCAAGTGCGAGTCGGATTCGTACATGAAGGGTTACGTACCACCGTACAATGTTTTAAAACGCTGAAGAAACACGTTTCTTGTATGACGGCCCACTTAAATTTTTAACTTTTTCTTAATTTTAGTATTTATTGTTATAGCGGCCACAGTAATACACAATCGGTGAAAATTTCAAGTGTCTAGCTATTACGGTTCAAGAGGTAGAGCCCTGTGACAGACGGACAGACAGACAGATGGATAGACAACGGTGTCTCAGTAATAGGGTCTCGTTTGCACCCTTCGGGTACGGAACCCTAAAAAGGAATCAAAATAGGGAAAAAAATGGCAAAAAAAGCAAAAGGGTTGCATGCCGCATCGCCTAAACAAGATTGAGATTCTCGCCCATTCCCCCGATCGGTTTTTACGATCTGCGCGAGGAGAGAAGCAGCTGGTACAATCTGCATTTTTTCTTTTCTACACTAAAACTACAAGAACTATTATTAGCATACTCGTAGAAGAAGTAGGTATGTGCAGTTTTTACAAATAAACTATTTATCTATTATTATACATGGTTACAGGTATCTAAGTAACGCATAACCTGTTTGGTGCAAGTTCAGTCCATGATACTGAACTACTTTCCATGAAAAACAATTCCCATACATACTCGTACCAGCACTAAGCAAGATTTTGTATGGGAAGAGGATTTTTTTTTCTATAATGGTTTTTTTCGAAAGTAGTTCAGTATCATGAACTGAACTTGCACCAAAAAGGTTATGCGTTAAATACCAGTAACCTTGTAGGTATTAAGGGTACACATACTAATAGGGCTAGGGGTCAAACCGCCAACAGTTGGGAAAATGTGCCAAACCTATGTTTCTAGATTTACTCTGACTCAAAACGTGCCTACGAATTCCAAATGAACCGTAACATCGGGTACACAATGATGTAAACATAATAGATGTTCCCTCAATTTGCCTCTGTTAGAAATCATTTTGTACCTTTTAAAAAAGATTTTAAGCTGATCTGGGAGATAAGAAATAACTTAGAATGTAGGTACCAGCTCTTCCCGGGCATATCCTAAAAGCAGATCGAGGGAATGGGAGAAAATCATGTGAATAAGCGATGTGGGTAGCAACCCATCACTATTTTGATTCCTAATTTCACCTCCTCGCTATTGATCACGCTAAAAGTGGTTAAGTCTCGCGGGGCGCTGTCTGCCCCATTAGGGATACCTAACGATCTGATTGTTTATGTATGTATATATTAAAAAAGATGAAGAATGAATGCGGCCCTGGGCTCTGTCTGGTCTGCTTAGAGCCGCAAGACCCAACTTGCTTTGTCTGCCCCGTTAAGGATAAAGACGTGATAGTATATATGAAATCTAAGACTGCGTTCGCTGGTAGAGTCATGTATCAAATAGTCTTTAATAAAAAAATAAGTTGAGGCCTCCTAGTGTGACCCATCGGGGAACTACAACACTATAGATACTAGTAACTTTTGATTTATTGCTATACGCACTGAGGAAAAAGAATACTTACAACCAAAAGAGAACTTTTGGTTAGTATAATTTCAGAAAACACTTATAACAAATTCTATTTTATACGGAATATAACCAATTTTTTTTTGTTGTAGGCAGCAAACAAACAAGCGGGTCACATGATTGTAAGTGATCACCACACTGCCCATGGACAACTGCAATACCAAGGGTGTAACAAGAGCGTTACCGGCCTAGATATAGACTCGTTTTTTGAAGGTTTCATGTCGTATCGGTTCGGGAACACCGCTGCTAAGTTGATTCCACAGTTCGGAAATCTTGTTTATTTTTAGGATATATATTATAATATGGAATGACAGAAATGAGGAGATTCGTAGAAGAACTAAGGTCACAGACATAGCCCAGCGGATTAGCTCATTGAAGTGGCAGTGGGCAGGGCACATAGCGCGAAGAACCGATGGCCGATGGGGCAGAAAGGTTCTCGAATGGCGACCACGTACCGGCAGGTGCAGCGTAGGACACCCACCCGCTAGGTGGTCAGACGACCTGAGTAAGGTTGCAGGAAAACGCTGGATGCAGGCCGCTTCCGATCAGTCGTTTTGGAAATCCTTGGGGGAGGCCTATGTCCAGCAGTGGACTTCCTGTGGCTGATATGATGATGATGATGATGGAATGACAGCGCGTTTTTTTACTCAATGAGCTAGTAACGCCCTCTGCGCCGAGTTTTGAGTAATATTTCCTATTCCTATTGAGAAAATCCTCCCAGCAATAGAAGGATGGATATTTTAAAGCACATCTAGACTAAGCCTATCTAAATCCCTGTCGTTGCTAATCAAGGCGGGCTGTGGTCGCTCCGGTTTCCACAATCACACCGATCGACTTCATTTGCCAGATTTAATGTAACGAGCCCCAGAGCGACACTGGTGGCCTTCACCTACATGTATAATAGGGTGATTTCACCCAATTATACATCCCGGATTGGACATCGACGGGATAGGTGAAACTTTTTTAATCTGCGCTCCGTTTGGTCATTCGATTCTCATTCGATTATTCAAAAGCAACTTTTTTATTTGATTGTCATTTGTTTAAAGGTTTTGTGGTCAGTCTTTTTCAATGATTTTAGAAGTACGAAAAGTGGCCCAAAGCCGAACCTATCTCCAATGAGTCTGGAGTCTTCGGTTGGGCGGAAGTATGCTTTCGCAAGTTAAGCGACATTGGACGTGGTCCGTACTTGGATGGGTGACCACAAATAGCTCCAAAATTAATCAAGCTCCTCCATGCTTCGGAAAGTACGTTAAGGCGTCTCGACTTTCATCATTGAATTGCAGTCGTCAAGGCTTGACTTGATTAGTTTTTTATATCAGATGCTGCCGTTTAAAAATTTGTCACCACTGTTTTACACACACGAAATATAGATTAATTATTAGATACCTATAAAGTTGTACAAGTAATTATTTAAAAAATATTTTTAAAAACAAACTTTTATCTTAAACAATGAACAAAAAAATAAAGTGTTCGACGAAGACGAAGCCCAAACTCGGTGGGGTTATGTTGTTCTATCACAAAGATGCCGTGGCCACCCTCCGGCTTCATCATGAGATCAGTTCATTGGTGCCATATTATTGCATTGACACCCAACTTACACGAGTATGCGAAGTTTCAGCTCAATCGAATAATGGGAAGTGGGTCTAATTTAGCTTGCAAGATTTGATTACGGACACAGACAACGGGACAGGTGGAACAGAACAAAAGCTTGTATAAAAATTATTACGATGGAAACAAGGAGGACACAAATAAGGACACTCAACAATTAGTGGCACTAATTAGATCTAAGAAGAGCGGAAGAAATTAAGTGAACATAAATTATTCACGAAGAAAACAATTTTTCGCCGAAAAATAATAAAGAGAGCCAAGCAACCTGTTTTTAATTAAAATTTGTCATCGCTTCCTGAAAATTGTAATTACAAATAAGACGGCCCTAATCACGGTATTTACATTTACATAGCTTTTTGATGAAAAAAAGTATTATTTGCAATTTGTTTACGCTCGATGGCGGGGAAATTCTGGAGTTAGACGTACTGTAACACTGGTCAACAAAATAACAACTTTTGTAAGCCCATGAAATAAGTTGAACTGTTTTTAAATAAAAATTATACGTAATTGTACACTAAAAAAAAGAGCCTGCAAATATCTAATTACTGAATAAATAGTTGATTCTTGATTCTTGCATTTAATGTTAGGCTAAATAGTTGGAAACAGGCCGGATTCTGCGCAGAGGCCTAATCAACTAGCTGCTGCGGTCGCCTGGCTGGTCTGCCTTTGCTTGATTAGGCAGGATTCCACTGACCTATTTAAAATTGCTTTTTTTAGTAAACTACCACTAGCATTTATTTAATTGCCCGAGCGAGTGAAGTGTGTCGAGATTAGCAAAAAATGGCTAATGGCAGGTCGCATTTTCAACCAATTTTGAAGCAAACTGGCACACAAGTTCATTGATTTATATAATTTTATATTCGATCGCGATTCTTGATTGGGGGAGAATAAGGACGGGAAATGTGGTAATTTGCTGTAACGTTATTTATTGACGGATGTCAATCAAAATGGAGTAAGGACTTCATTCTATACAAGATGTTCTGAAGTAAATTTCAAGAGATGAGTGGAAGGAAGGGGGGATAAATACCCCTATTTACTCTCCCCCCCTCTACTTCCCTTGCGAAGCTTCTATAACCGACATATTAACATAAGTAATAAATAAATTAAAAAGGTACCTATGCATGAAACAAATAAATGACAAATGACATTTCATTTGAAATAAAATTTGTGTAGGTATTTGAAAATAAAAAAAAATAGCTAGTATATAAAACTAATTGACCTAAAAAACTACCAGATAAATTGATCTCTATTTAATTTTGGATAATTACTTTCACAATTATTTTAGCATTGATAAATACTAAAAACTGAAGCTAGAACAGCATATACAAACCATAAATCGAAACTATCCACAGAAACAACTGAACTACTCAAGGAAAGAAAATTGCTTATACAGGGTATGGCAAATAAAGAGAAACTTAAAGAGATTGCAGAGATAAGATAAGATAAGTAAAAAGATAAACAAACAAATAAGAAAAGACAGAAAGAAAAATAGGGCAAACACTTTCCAATATCATATTAAGAAAACAGGCGGAGTAAAGAAAGCGTTTAAAGAGTTAGAATTAAAGAAAGATTGGATGCCAAATATAAAGAATAAACAAGGAAGATGCACTAGCAAAAGACTTCAAATACTAAATATTGCTACGGAGTACTATAAAGACCTATATAAAAGCAAAAATTATAAATTTATAAGGACTATGACTGACAACATGCAAGAATCTGAACCCGTCTCACCTATTCTAGAAGAAGAAACAGAAAGAGCTATCATTACGCAGAAGTTAGGAAAAGCTCCTGGTCCGGATCAAATCACCAATGAACTTCTTAGAATATTAATGCCAGTGATTGTCCCCAAACTAACCATTTTGTTCAACGAAATACTAGAAACAGAAAATATTCCAGAAGATTGGACCAAATCAATGATAGTCCTGTTACACAAAAAAGGAGACAAAGCAGACATTGGTAATTTCAGACCAATAATCCTGATGTCTAATATATATAAGATTTTTTCAAAAATAATACTATTTAGGCTTACCAACACCTTTGATGAAAATCAGCCGAAAGAGCAAGCTGGATTTAGGAGCAACTTGTCGACCATAGACCATATTCACGTCCTGCGACAGATACTCCAGAAATATGGAGAATACAATAAAGTATACTATTAAGGTTTCGTAGACTATAAAAAAGCGTTCGATTCTTTGTAACACCACTATATATGGGAAACTTTAGAGCGACAAGGAGTCCATAGAAAATACATACACATTTTAAAGAACATTTACGGAAGAAGCACAGCACAAATAAAACTGGAAACAACAGGCGACGAGTTTCAAATTGAAAGAGGCGTCCGGCAAGGTGACCCTTTTTCACCTAAGATATTTTCAGCTGTGTTGGAGATGATCTTTAGAAAAATGGATTGGAATGATTGTGGACTTAACGTGAACGGAGAGAAATTGAGTCATTTGAGATTCGCTGATGACTTAATACTTTTCTCTGAATGCCTGGAGAACTTAGAAAAAATGTTACAAAATCTATCAGACGAAAGTGCAAAAGCGGGTCTCAGTATGAATTTATTAAAGACAAAAATAATGAGCAATTCTCCACGAAAAGAGCCTATCAAAATCAATAACCAGCAATTGGAATACGTTGATGAGTATGTTTATTTGGGGCACTTAGTATCACCGACAGAGAATATGCAGAAAGAAGTGGAAAGAAGAGTAGCTAACACCTGGAAAAGATTTTGGTCGCTAAGCGAGATAATGAAAAATAAATAGATGCCAATGTCGGCGAAGCGAAAAGTTTTCAATACTTGTATACTGCCGTGTCTGACATATGCATGTCAAACTTGGGCCCTAACTAATCAACAACAAAATAAAATCAACGTATGCCAGAATGGAATAGAAAGAAGCGTATTGGGCGTCAGGAGAAGAGATATGATTCAGTTAAAAAAAAAAAGGAAAGACTAAGTTTTAAAAAGTTCAAACAGTATGCAGGAAATTGAAATGGCGCTGGGCGGGACACATGCTGAGAGAAAAAAAAGATAAATGGACTAAAACAATTACTAAATGGTACCCTAGAGAAAGCAAAAGAAGTAGAGGAAGACAGTTAAAGCGATGGGAAGATGATTTCAAGAAAGTAGCGGGTCCTGAATGGCTACGAATGGCAAGGGTCAGGGACAAGTGGAAAGCCTTAGAGGAGGCCTTTGTCGAAAGACAAGCTGTTAAAAAAGGGAAATCAACCGAATGCCGAGAATATTATACTTTAAGTTAATTACTTTCAAACCTCTTTTTCAACTTTTAAAATAATTTTACTGTAAATATGTTTAAATTAGCAGCAATAAAGGCTCATTTTTTTTTAATACTTAATAAAAATCCGCATGCCATACCATTGTTTTCTGTTGCAATGCCCTATCAGGTTTCATGTGGTACTTACTAATTTAAGAAGTGACTATGTAGTGTAATATATGTACAATGTTAGTGTATGCCAGATAGCGTCACCACTGTTTCCCAAAGTAAAAAACTAAAATCCTATTTATAATTGAATACATCCTTTTACGACGGCTAGTGGCGATTTCAATAAATAATTGGCTTGGAAAGAAAGAAAGGAAGATATTAAATTTAATATTATTTTTTATTCTTCCCAAAATTTGATCAACCAACCGCGAATTTGTGTGGGACGTCGAATCATATCTTTTTAATTTTAATATTCTTAAAATTTTGTATAATTTATTTCATTAAAACTATTTCATTTTTAATAGCGCCCCTTCACAGCTGAAAACAGAGTTACTTATACAGGGTCTAACAAAATAAACTGAAACTATTTTAATGGTGGATTCAGTCCATGATACTGAACAACTTTCCCCAAGGAACATATATCGAAATATGAAAAATAATTTTTGACCTCCCATACAAGTTGACCGATCAGCTGATCCGAGTTTGTAGGGAAAGCCAAACATTATTTTTCATATTTCGACATATGTTCCTTTGGGAAAGTTGTTCAGTATTATGGACTGAATTCACCCTTTTAATAGTTTCAGTATATTTTGTTAGACGTTATATAATTTATTTTGTTACATCATATTCAGGCTAACTTTTTAAACATTGTCCAAATATTTTAGAGCAATTTCAGTCCATGACACTAAACTACTTTCTAAAAAAAAAGTTATTAAAAATCGTTAAAAATTTTTCGTCCTCCCATACAAAATCCGTCTGTCTGAGCGCTGATTTGTATGGGAGGAGGAAAAGTCACCCTGTTTATCAATAAGTTGTTCTGTATTTATATTTACTTATATCTATTGTACATTAATTTTATATTGCAATAAAATAGTAATTTTTAAGAAACAACGACGAAACATTTTGTACCACATTTTATTTATTTATCAAACTTTATTGTTCCAAAGTAAAAATATACTTTTAAGACGATACACGGAGTCCAGTGCTGCCCCCATTTGAAATAAATTATTTGTAAGGAAACAGAGATATCATTTAAAATTTTAAGCTACTAAAACCTAGATAACCCTTCAAACTATTTTATGAACAACTGTTTACAGTTTAAAGTGAGAACGTTAAGCTTAAGTTAAGTTTGCATTTTTGCGAAAAACTGCCACATTTGGCAAAATTTAGGTACCTAAATTTTCCGGGGTCCAGTGCTGCCCCCATTTAAAATAAATCATTTCAAAGAAAACGGACACATCATTTAAAATTTTGCAACTATCAAGTCCTAGATAACCTTTCAAAGTATTTTATGAACTACTGTTTACAGTTCAAAGTGAGGAAAAACGGTCACTTTTGGTAAATGTGCGTAGTAAAGCTTAACGTTCTCATTATACTCGTAAACTGTAAACAGTAGTTCATAAAATACTTTGAAGGGTTATCTAGGGTTTGATAGTAGCAACATTTTAAATAATGTCTCCGTTTTCTTTGAACCGATTTATTTAAAATGGGGGCAGCACTCGACCCCGGAAAATTTAGGTATGGCCTTAAATGTTTGCTACAGATGGCGTCATCAAAAAAAAGTTATTCAAACGTTGATAGTAGTAACTAGGTAGAGTGGACTCTAATTTCGTCATCTGTTCTACAGAGCAGAGTGGCGCAGTGGAAGCGTGCTGGGCCCATAACCCAGAGGTCCGTAGATCGAAACTACGCTCTGCTAATAATATTTTTTGATTTTTGTTTCTTTTTTTCTTTCTCGTTTTTTTGTAAATTCGATCAAATGTTGATATTAATAATATAAATTTCACGCTTGCCATTTTTCTAAGTCTATTTGTCTGCTTAAAATATTTATTAAGCAATGAAAGAATTTTACTTGTAGGTAATTTAATTTTCACTAACTTATTATATATATATATATATATACATATATTATTTTTAAAATAACTATAACAGTATAACCAGACATCACGGGTTTTTTTAATTCGTCGCCATTTCGGTCTGTCTCTAACCTGTATTCTTCATGCTGTGTATTTTCCCATTTTGATCGTCTGTCCTTTAATTCGTGCCGGTTTTTTCGTGAGTGTAAGTGGCCAACACTGGTGTCAGTCAGATTCAAGCTGCCTAAAGTCATCTGATTTAGCTTGACGACTGTCATATGATGATAACAGTCGGGAACAATGGCTTGACGTGCCTCCGAAGTACGGAGGAGCTCGAGAAATATTTGTGCCACTTTCGGTCACCCATTCAAGGGCGGACCACGCCCGGGGTTGCTTAACTTGCGAAAGCGCTAGCAATCCCACAGGGCAATAAATTTTGCAATCTATGTATAGAATTTTATTCAGCACCCATTACGGATTTCTAAAAATCTTAAACATAATTATAGAAAACAGCAGAAACTTATCCATTCATTCATTCACTCATTTCCATTCAGTCCAGTGTGGAACAAAGCTCCCTGCTTGCCGTCTTAAATTGGATCCGTTCTTTTTCTTTCATAGAGCTTGGAGTGCTGTGATATACTTCCGGAATCTCTGAATTTCCCGAAATATAAATCTCAATGTTGAAATAAATTATGAACCTACAATGTACTTTTCGGAATGCATTAATAATTTTGTGTTAAATTATATATAACATTAAGTAGGTATATAAAAAACTTTTATTTCAACTGAAAATAAACTTAAATCTAAAGCTGAATCGCAGGAATTACCAAACAGAATGGATACAAAAAGATCTTCCACAGCTGATAAAGTGATAATAATACCTTAATATTTTTTTTTAATACAATGCAAAGCTAGAGACGATCAAAAAGGGTTAAAGTAACTGCACATTTATATAAACGCATTAGGGGCTGTAAATTACGAATATTAGCTCAAGTAGTAACTTTCCACGAGGAACATTATGTCAAATCATTGGTAATATTAGTAGTACTAAAGTAAAGACAAAAAAGTACGCTAATAATATTATAATCTAGTATAACCTCAGACGCTTGCTCGTTTGCCGTCCTATAATATAAAAAAAAAGACTCATAAGTCGTTTAATATTGACCTAGTTTTATTCGTCATAATAAAATACGTACTAAATTACTGCATACAGGAATTAATGCAAAACATCCCTTTTTTAATTATTTGCGCTGACAATTAGTTCGGATTGAACCGAACGTGTGCATTAATTTAGTAATGAATGATGCAACGCGAAAGTTTAAAAGTACTTATGTAATATGTAATTTGAAAAAATATTTATCTCATACGAACCCTAATCAGCTGATAGCTCGTGTAGGTGGTCGAGTCCTTTTTTGTTTTGCTTTATATTTCTTTGAGTTTGGTCAGTACTATAACTAACGCTAGAGCCTATGAACACGGTGAATTGGTTGGAGATGGTGAACATGCTGTGGCGATTCCCCATAAATGTAGTATAATTAATGCGGCGTCCCAAATATTTCAACATTTCGGAATAGCTCGACGTTCCTAATGCAAATTCCGGGAAGTGCGTCACGATACTGCTCTCCTTTGTGAAATTCAGTATTCAGTATTGATAGAACATTTCCCAGTTGAAAATAATATTATGTATCTATGTGTCGGCCGGAATATTTCGACATTCCGGTAATAGATTCCGGAGAGTGTGTCACCACCTTGCTCTCCTTTGTAAAATCCAGTATTGATAGTACATTTCCGAGTCGTTAGTCGGGAGGTGGCCAAATTTATTTCAGCGAATATTAAACTCGTTTTGATCGGACCGGAATCGAATGAGATTTTTAAATTATACTCCATTAGTTTTCTTTTGAGCGGTGTTTAATGACTTCATTTAAGTAGGAACTGCTCAGCAGTGGTAATTTAGCAATGATAGTAGTTTGTTTCTGCATTATAAAGAATAATTTAGCATTTTTTTCATTTTACTTGTAATTTAAAGTAGGTATTTATTTTTCGTGTTACTTAGAGTCAGCGCACACAGAGTCGCGACGTTGCGCGCTTTTAAATAAAATAAAAAACTTGTTTACGTCGTCAGCGGTTACGCTTCAGAGCACGGGGTCCGCTACCTAACCTAGGTGCTTTGACGAGGTTACTGGTTTTTACACAGAGCGACTGCCGTCTGACCTCCGCAACCCAAAGGGTAGACCAGAATCAATCCTAGGATAGGTACAAACGCTAGATGGCGTTCGGGACCAACGGCTTTACGTGCCTTCCGAAGCACGGAATCATCTTTGTTTTCGGATAATCAGGTGATTCAAGCCTGCAATATCCTAAACAGAATGAAAACAACTTTTCACAAAGTAGTCTTCCCAGTGGGATTTGAACCCATGACCTCCGGATCACAAGGCAAACGCCTTGACCAATGAACTGCGGAGGCAGTCGCAGCAGTAACCCTGTATTATTATAATCTAGCAATGCCTACTACGCATAATCTAACGATCATACAAAGAACAATAACCATAGAGAAATCAATCATACTTAGAATAGGTACATTTTTAAAGCGATATTTCAAGATTATAAAAAAAAACCATAATGTTTTGAAAATACATCTTAAAATAATATTGGATTTGTGCAAAATTCCACTAGAAAGGCCCGACCAGGCCCGACACTCATTTCCGCTTTCTTCTTTAGTCCCTGGATAAAGAAACTGTCAAGCTATAAAATCCATCAAAGAATGAGGCTTCCAATTAAAGTCGACGAGTCTATCGAATGCTAAAAAGACTTTAAAGTCCCTCCACCGGATATTTGAGTCCACTTTGATTATAAAAACTTCGTTAATCGCTTTACAACCTAATTCCGACTTTAAGCGGATTCCTTTTGGACTGAACTTAAATTCGGTGTAAAATCGGTACCTACGAGTACGGTAGTTTCCTCATACTGTGAATCCACGACTCCTTTAGGATATATATGTAAAAACGAGCTGTATTGGCAATAAATAAATAAAAATAAAAATAAATATCTCGGCAATCCCGTGACTGATTTGGTTCACGATTGAACTTATATTTCAAGATTTTTTTAAAAGTGAATTTGCCCAAAGATTGACCTGTACAGATTTCTTGCTATAGCACAGAATACATAAGAGTCAAACAGAATGGTATCTCACAGCGTCTCCCGCAAATTGGCGTCCCCGCACCTCTCCCCCGCACTTTGTGAGCTTTGACAGCTCCAAACCAGGGTTTAATTACTAGCCGCACGCAATACGCGACGTGTGTTGTCTTGAGAACTGTCAACCAATAGTAACCATCATGGTGAGAAGGTGCGCGTATAATAATTGTTTATCCACCCAATACTCTAAAGAACGTATATTTCATACATTTCCAAATGATGAAAACAGGTAAGCAAAGCAACAATATAATTTCACGTTATTACCCAGCAACCATCTTGATATATATACCCTTCTCGCTCTCTCGCATTGGCGGGAGATACACAAGAGCGAGATTGTAACATTACCGGATTGCTAATAAGCAATCCGGTAATGTTACATAGGCTCCTCGCTCACAGGTAATCACATACACGCAGATGCCAACTAGATTTCCGCGGGTTATAGTGCTAAATGCCATTGTTGACATGACAACTTGACATGCTGTGTGTTAGCGTGATAAACATTAAATTTGTTTATTTTTATTGAATTTATTCATATAATTACCGTGTAGTTTTGCGCCGAATATGCAAATTACTATATTACAATAGTGAATTAGTGAAATTAGTGCGTTACATTATAAATGACTCAATAATAATCAGTAAAGTGAACTAATGGTGAAATGGACAATGGACATAATGAAAAATATTTGTGAAGTGATATTATGTAGCTGTTTCCGACTTTCCTGTAACATTGAATACATATAAAACAGAATATTTTTACGTCATAGTGTTCGCAAATCTTCCGGTATGGAAAAATATAATCGTAAATATGTCGAACTCGTTAGTAGGTAAGTATTAAAATAATTCTGCGGTGCGACCCTAAGAATAAAACTCACACATCGACGTGTGTACATATGTTACTCTGAATCAATGGAGAGTCATACCAGTGGCTATAGGTTTACAACGAAGACTAGAAACTAAGTAAGTTCTAAATCAAAGTGAATACAGGCTAGCTTAGCACATAGAGCTAGATCCTAGAACTAAGCTAGACTTCAAGATCTGTGGTTTTCGAACGCTTGGCTTAAAGTGTATGTACTTGATTAGCTAAGTTCCTAAACTCTGGAGGGAACTGGGGAGGTTTGGTCCACTTGTGGCAATACTTTTGACCCTGAAATATAAAACTACTTATTTTTTTAAATTGAGAATTTAATAAGTATAGGAAACTGTTATTTCGCACTTTGATTTGAAATAAAGAAAGTTAAAAAAAATTAAGTATTTATTTATATAGTACCTGTGATTAGAACATTCTATCGACTCCCTTAACTCTTGTGAAATAATTGTAGACATACTAAACAGATACCACCTATCTGTTTTGTTTGTATTTTTTTAAATTAATACCGAGTTACTAATATAATACCAGGTAATCTTTGCTCCACATATTTCTCCACATAAGTATTTGCTGTGTGGTTCCCGGAGAGTAGAATAGGAATACTCCATGGGTCAAAAGATCTGACTAAGGTCGCTGGAAAGCGCTGGACGCAGGCCGCTCTAGATCGGTCATTTTGGAAATCCCTGGGAGAGAGGCCTATGTCCAGCAGTGGACGTTATGCGGCTGAAATTATGATGATGATGATGTCTTATCGTGGATGTTGTAGAAGGCGACTTAGAAAACACAAGCCAAATAAAGCTTATAAACATCAATGAGACCTCTCCAACCCGTCTGGCCAGCGTAGAGTGTAGGCCAAATCCTATGACTGCTCTGGCCAAGTATGGCTCTGATAGTACAAAAAAGATCGTGCTCCTGCAGTGGAGACTAAAAATGACCTGATAAAGATGATGACTCTACATATATACTTGATGACTTGATCTTCACTGTAGCATTACCGGTTGTATCCTTATATACGCTAGTTTTTACTTTTCGGCTGGGATTCACTTTACGGCTTTTTATTTGCCAAAGTTGATATGCAATAAGTCAATTGCCAGTAACATACAAAATTTTATCTCAATCGAAAACCTGGTAGTAGCTCAAATTGACTTGCAAGATTTGACCCAAATAACAACTAAAAAACAACAAACTAGACAAGCTAAATAAAAGCTTTTAACAATTTGTTTGCTACAAGATTTATTGGAAGTCAACAATCCTTGGGAAGAAAGTTGTAGTTTCGAGGTTTACAACCCTAAAAAGCCCCAAACATTTGCTCATTTATCTGTATTAGGTGCTATAGAGAACACATCATTGACTAAAGTGATTGTAAGTAATTACCACGAGTTGGTAGTGAGCATTATGGGTGCGGCTCTCCATGCACAATATTGGTCGGGGAAGTTCCCACATTGTGGCTGGTTTGCAATTTGCAATGGACGTTATGCTTTTAGGCCTCTTGCAGTAGTTTGTTCGATAGTCTTGGTATCGTTTCAATTTTTCACAGTAGTTTTGATCGAATCGAAATCGTAAAAAAGCTTCCATGCTGGTCTGGAAGAATACATCAATCTTTGAGTGTACACATTTTCTTATATAACGTCTAACAAAATATACTGAAACTATTTGAAGGGTGGATTCAGTCCATGATACTGAACAACTTTCCCCAAGGAACATATGTCGAAATATGAAAAATAGTTTTTTTTATGTCCCTACAAACTCGGATCAGCTGATCGGTCAACTTGTATGGGAGGTCAAAAATTATTTTCAAATTTCGGTATATGTTCCTTGGGGAAAGTTGTTCAGTATCATGGACTGAATGCACCCTTAAAATAGTTTCAGTATATTTTGTTAGTCCCTGTATATCAAATCTCTATACATCTAATCTAATATATCAAATCAAGACGTGTGGTTCCCGGCAGAGTAGAATAGGACCACTCCAAGTCTTCATGTGGATGTTGTAGAAGGTGACTTAGAAAACACAAGCTAAACAAAGCTTATAAACATTAATGAGACCTCTCCAACCCGTCTCGCAAGCGTAGAGAGTGTAGGCCAAATCCTCTGCCTAACATGCATATTATAATAGGAGTAGAAAAAGCGGGAAAGCGTAACCCGGGCTCCGCAGCAGCACAGGAGCTCTTGGTCTTCAACGAATGTATTCTTTGTCATCTAAATAATTAGCCTGCCTATACAGGGTTACTGGTATCTCGCATAACCTCCTAGATGTGACTTAAGTAGGTACATCATTTCTTACAACTTTTGTTCTATGACTTTTATTTTAATGTAATACTTAACAAGATTTTACATTTTTTAGTTCATGTTTGCATATCCAGCAAATTTAAGACGATTAGAATTGCAAATTTGATTTTTTTATTTTTGTATAAAAAAAACATCAAATTAAAAAAAAAGTCAGACAGAACAAATTGTTACTCTTGATGTACCTAAGTCACCTATAGAAGGTTATGCGTTAGATACCAGTAATCCTGTATACGAATTTATATAAATCTAATACAGCTGTATCTGAAAACACCAGACCCTCTCATTTGGGGGACCCATTTGACCTATCAGTAATAACCATGTATACATATTAACATATTGAATACCATACAATACAAAATTGAAAAGTAATAATACTGGTAATTAAAAAGGTTGGAGATAAATAAGTTAATATCGAATCGAGCTGAGAAGACAAATGCTAGAGTAGTAGTCATTAGAGTAACCTAATGTCGCAGTGAATTAATGAAAGCAGTCACGTAGAGCTATTCCCGCAGACACTTGACAAGGGAACTGTTTGTATGTTGAACTGTGGAGTTGCAGATATACAGGATATAATAAAATATACTGAAACTATTTTAAGGGGGTATTCATTTTATGATACTGAACAACTTTCCCTAAGGAACATATATCGATATATGAAAAATATTTTTGGGCCCCCCATACCCACCGATCAGCTAGTCCGAGTTTGTATGTAAAGCAAAAAAATATTTTAATATTACCATACATGTTCCTTGGGGAACGTTGTTCAGTATCATGGACTGAATTCACCCTTAAATTAGTTTTAGTATATTTTGTTACAAGTTATATAATTGTATGTATTTCCATACAAATGCGCGATTTACGAACAATCGAATTTTCGTATTAAGTTTCATATCGGGGACATTGGTTTTCTTCCAGCTAGTCTAGTCTAGCGTAGAATATAACGGGTGTCCGGTAACGGATTTCAAATTATAAAATGAAATAGAAAAGAAACTTCAGTATTTATTTACATAATTAAAACAGTAATATCCCAATTGATAATGCGGATTTTTTTTAAATGCCGTCTAAATGTTGCCTCTCGTGCCGTACACATTTGCGGAATTTGTGGACAGTATTCCGCGCTTCGCACTGCAAAAGAGACAGTCGAGTGTCGTTTACTTCTCGAACGATATTGTCCTTTAGTTTTGACATAGTGGCAGGATTGTTTACATAAACTTTACTATTCAAGTATCCCCTTAAAAAAATCAATTGGCGGCAAATTGGCGGCCAGGCGATGTCTCCGAATCGGCTAATTATTTATTGTTGAAAAATCTCGCCGTAGAGTCGGTGTCTCTAGCAGTGTGTGGCGTGGCGCCGTCTCGCTGAAACCCGTCCATGATGTGCCATGGCCACCTTCTGGCTTCATCATGAAATCAGGTAATTGGTACCATAATATTGCATTGTCACCCAATTATTTGAAGTTTCAGCTCAATCGAATAATGGGAAGTGGGTAAGCTTGCAAGATTTGATTACAGACAATGGGACCGGGGAAACTAAATAATAAAAAAATATAATAAAAGCTTGTAAAAATCTACCTAACCTACCTTCAACATACAATGTAGTGTATTTTATAATATTCAAAAGAGGAACTTTTAGGTCTATTTTAAGCTCATGTAGTGTACACCGATGCAGCCGGGTCAGACTCTATTCACGCCGCTTGAAAGGGATTCAAAGGGATTCAAAGGCGTACAGGCAGTCTCGAGAGGTGTTGGTTGACTGACTGATGTGCCTGGCTTAATGGCTTTGAACTAAATAAGATACCTCGGCGAAGTAGAGCGATATCATTGCATATTTAAAAAAAATATTCTTTCATGCTGGTCTGGGAGATGAGGAAAAACGTAGAATGTAGCAGCTGCTTCTCTTCCCGGATAGGTCGCGCGGTCCGCAAGGGAATGGGTGAGATATCAGAATCATGTCGATAGGCGATGCGTCTAGCAGCCTATAACTATTTTAATTCACCCAAAGGGTGCAAACGGGACCCTATTACTGAGACTCCGCTGTCTGTCCGTCTGTCTGTCCTGTCACAGGGCTAGAGCCCTGTGACAGGACAGACAGATAGACAGATCAAGAGATAGATCTCTTGAACCGTAATAGCTAGACACTTGAAATTTTCAGCGATTATGTATTACTGTGGCCGCTATAACAACAATAACAAAAAATAAAAAAGTTAAAAATTAAAGAGGTCATACGTCATACAAAAAAACGAGTTTGTATTGACATGTTTTCACCGATTATGTATTACTATAGCCGCTATAAAAACACATAATAAAAATAAGGTAAAGTTTAAAATTAAAGGGGGTCGTCATACAAGAAACGTGTTTTTTCAGCGTTTTAAAACATTGTACGGAGGTACAGAACCCTTCATGTACGAGTCCGACTCGCACTTGCCCGGTTTCATTTTATTAAGTTTTCCCCATGTTTTCCCTGTCCCGTAGCCGTAGTCTGTGCTACGGACACAAATCTTGCAAGCTAAATTAGACCCACTTCTCATTATTCAATCGAGTTGAAACTTCACATAGTTGGTCATATTAGATTTTAGATCGCACTTTCAAGTGCAGCCTTCTCCAGTGTGTAGTGATAGTAGGGCGAAGGTGGAGGTGGTCGTGTCCAGCGTGCCGGAGCGCGTCACTGCTAAACAAGTGCACAGTGTAATAAAAAATATGAACAGAGGCAAGTCACCTGGGCGTGACGGCCTTAGCATAGAACATTTCCTACATGCAGGGCCACACCTGGCGAGGTTACTGGGGTTGCTCTTTACAATATGCAACAGTCCATTCTTACCTTCCGGCTGGTTTAATGAAATCTATCGTAGTGCCAATTGTTAAGAACAAGACTGGCGATATTTTTGATAAGAACAACTATCGACCTATATTATTGGCTACTATTGCGGCCAAGGTACTTGATGGTTTGCTCGAGAGACAACTAAAACAACACCTTAACTTACATGACGCACAGTTCGGTTTTAGACCTGGACTATCAACAGAATGCGCAATTCTGTCTCTCAAGCATACCATTAAGTATTACACAGATAGGAAAACTTGTGTTTATGCGGTTTTTCTTGATCAGAGGAAGGCATTTGATCTGGTTCGATACGACATCCTATGGCCTAAAATGGTGGATGCTGGTGTACCGCCGGATGTAATAAACATGTTCAAGTACTGGTATGAGCACCAGTCTAACCAGATCAAATGGTCTGGACAGTTTTCTGAGGAGTATAGATTGGAGTGTGGGGTGAGACAGGGTGGCCTGACATCTCCGTCACTCTTCAATCTGTACATAAATCAGCTGATTGTTGAACTGAGCAACACACGTGTAGGATGCTCAATTGACGGCCAATGTGTAAATAGCATTACATATGCTGATGATACCGTGTTGCTGAGTCCATCAATCGCGGCACTCAGAAGGTTGTTAGTCGTCTGTGAGAGGTTTGCTGAGAGTCATGGTCTTATTTTCAATGTCGGGAAGACTGAGTTCATGGTTTTCCAGTCAAAGGGTCGCAAAATAGTCGATGTGCCGGCTGTTGCGTTGTATGGGAAGCCTATTGCAAGGGTGTCGTCTTTTAGGTATTTGGGTCATGTGGTAACCGAAGACCTGAAGGACGACAGTGATATGGAAAGGGTAAGGAGGGCATTGGCGGTTCGCTGCAATATGTTGGCCCTCAGATTCGCTCGATCTGGTACAGAAGTTAAAATAACTTTGTTTAAATCCTTCTGCCAGTCCATGTACACATGCAATCTGTGGGCTAATTATACGCGGCGCGCCTACTATGCTCTCCGAGTACAATATAATGATGCCTTCAGAGTGATGTTTGGGTTTCCGCGACACTGCAGTGCATCCAATATGTTTGCGCAGGCTCACGTCGATGGCTTTCATGCCGTTTTACGTAAGCGAATCGCATCGCTGATGCACAGAGTGCGCGGAAGTGCCAACACTATTCTGAGGGTAATAGGATATAAATTTGATTGTCCAATTGTGCGGCACTGGGTACATGCTCATGCGGTTGTCCCGGGGTCGCCCAGTGGGACAAGAAAATATTTAAATTAATTTATAAAATATACTAACATAGTTTCGTAAGTTCTGTACTATACTAACACTAAATGGACGTTTTTGTCTGAATATTTTTTTTTTTTTTTTTTAACCGTATGATCAACTTTGTGAAGTTTCAGGTCATTGGTACAGAGGAAAGATGAGATATCTGTGCCACCTCCCGTAGTGCGCGACGCGCGCGGTGGCACAGGTATCTCATCTTTCCTCTGTAACAACCAATGACCTGATCTCATGATGAAGCTGGCAGGTGGCCATGGCATCACCGTGATAAAACAACGTAACCCTACCGACTTTCGGCTCAAATGATTCATCTTGAGGAGCACTTTTAACTTTTTAGTTTATTGATTTAGATAAAAGCTTTTAAAATATTTTAGAAATAATTACTTGTTTCTCTTACCTTCTCCTCCACTATCATGCTAAGGTTGGCCTCTGGGTTTTGCTATTGTAGGCTCCGTTTACCTCGTTAGGAATAAAGAAGTGATAGTGTACAGTTATTTTTAGTAAGTTTTTCATCAAACAAAGTGCATATATCGCGCTCCAACAAAACAAAAACATACTTTTAAAAACCCTTCCCTAAATAGAAGTCATTTAGAGAATTGTCAGAATGTCTTCGCTGATCGTCCTGATGGATGAAAACTCCAATTTGAGAAATTGCTTTCAAATTGGAGTGATTCCGAGTTAGTAATTAGTTGGATGGCGGCTGCTAAATTGTTGGAGTGGTTTCGTGAATTCCTGTTTTCATGTGGGTTTGCTATTTTGTAAAATTAATATTATGAATTAGAATACCTATCTTAAGGCCAATTTACACAGTGCAAGTTTCTTGCCTCTTGCATACAATTAAATTGAAGCAATAGAAAACTTGCATGGTCTAAACAGTACGTCAGCCATACAAATCATTTATTGCTTAAATAAAATTGTATGCAACAGGCAAGAAACTTGCACTGTGTTAATGGGCCTTAATTATAACATACAATAAACAAAAACTTGTAGGGTCTCACTTGTCCCAGCTTGTTAGATGAGTTATTATTTTTGTTCTATTATCTACATAAACCTAATAAAAGATATTCTATTATTTTATGTATTTTTATATTATTCATTGTTTAGTAAACAGAGTAAATTAAAATAAAGTGTTAAAGATAAAAGAGTCTTCTTGTTTCCCTGCTGAACGATCTTCACATCTGGCCTACCCTACATATGTCCCTTCCACGATTTATAAAGTCTAACTCAATATACTGAAACTATTTTAAGGAGAATTCAGTCCATGATATTGAATAACTTTCTTCCAGGAACATATATTGAAACATAAAAAACATTTTTTGCCTCCCATACAACTTGACCGATCAGCTGATCCGGGTTTGTATGAAAAACAAAGTAACACCTGAATCCAAAAACTAAAAAAATATTTTTCATATTCAAAGTTGTTCAGTATCATAGACTGAATTCATATTACGTACTAGCTTAAAAACATGACACTCCTTTTACAGTCCGGTAAAAAGAAGAGTTTTTCTAAGAAGAATTCAGATTAAAGACATTTCCTTCTTACTAATTACAAAGAAATTCATCAAACGTTCGGAAAGTCATTAACAACCCCAAGTCGATTTCGTTACAAAAATAATATCCTTTAACGAAATCCACGATTTTTCCGAACCAAGCGACCCGGAAAAAGGAATAATTTTAATGTGATTAGTCCCCTGGACCGGCTTTCATCCGGTAACCGGTACTAGTTTAAACTGGATCGTGTTTAGTGCAGAATGTCCAATGCGCAAAATATCTAATTCGCAATATGTCATGCCGATCTTTTTTGTTTTTTGAAATATAAAAATATGACGCATTCATCTTATATGATTTTTAAGATTTCTTTCTGTTACGACTATTTAGTGAGTAGTTAGTGTCGATGTTTCACTTTTAGAGTCTATGTATTTGTCTCAGCTTCCCATCTCACATGAAAAATACTCATACATATAAGTATACTTTTACATACTTTTACACTTATTATTCGTAGTTTCCATATGATACAATAATTATAGAATACTTGACTGCCTCCGTGGTCCAGTGGTCAAGGCCTTGTGATCCGGAGGTCGTGGGTTCAAATCCCACTGGGATATACTAGCATATTTTGTGAAAAGTTGTTTCCAGGCTGGTTAGGATATTTGCAGGCTTGAATCACCTGATTATCCGAAAAGAAAGAGGATTCCGTGCTTCGGAAGGCACGTAAAGCTGTTGGTCCCGAACGCCATCTAGCGTTTTTACCTATTCTAGGATTGGTTCTGGTCTACCCTTGCGGAGGTCAGACGGCAGTCGCTCTGTGTAAAAACCAGCAATCTCGTTGAATCACCTAGGTTAGGTAGCGGACCCCGGGCTCTGAAGCGTTACCGCTGACGATGCAACCGCGAATACGCTCGGATGATGATGACAATAATTATAGAATAAAAAAAACATAGAATACATAAAACATACAAACAATTTTCGAATATATGTATGTTTTGATTGAGGGGCATGCCAATAAGTCTGTGAAAGTATTTGAAAAAACTATGATCGGAGATCGCATTGGACAGAAAAGCTTGAAAGCATACAGGGGGATCCTTGCCGAGGACTGGGACAGGTTAATATCATAATTTCAGCCGCATAACGTCTACTGCTGGACATAGGCCTTCCTCAAGGATTTCCAAAATAACCAATCTAGAGCGGCCTGCGTCCAGAAGAGCCTATACTACCCTAAAGTTCTTAGAGCGATCTTAAATATTTATCAATATTAACGAAATACTCACTTTGAAATAAAAACACAGCAAAGTTCAAGACTAACTCTAAACATAATAAGTTTCAAAAACACGATTGCTTAAAATTTTCTCGATAGAAAATCATTGCGAAATTGCCTCCAAATCACCTCAGAATTATACTAAAACAGAAAGTATTCAAAAAATACAATAATGTAGCACTTGTAACTTTGGATTATAATTGTATTAAACATAAGGCAGTCATCATATGTCTTACTTTTTAAATAACTCTTAAATATTCTTTAAAACGAAAAAAACCTCAAAACCAGAACTAGTCTCATGGACCCACCACGATTCCCAACGCCCCGCATGGCTCGCTGTCTCGCTTTAGCTAGAGTTTTGTGTGCGTGGAAGCGGGAGCAAAATTTTGTTTGGCGACCTCCGTGGCGTAATGGTTAACACGCTAGACCGCTAATCCTGAGGTTCTGGGTTCGATCCCCAGCCAAGTTGGAAAATGGCCTTTTTCAAATTGTCCTGGGTTTTGGGTGTTTATCTATATATGTATTTGTCATAAAATATAGTATCGTTAAGTTAGTATCCCATAACACAAGTTTAAAACTTACTTTGGGGCTAGCTTAATCAGTGTAATTTGTCCGTATATATTTATTTATTTATTAATAAAAAGAAAAAAAAGACACATCAGGCGCCCTCTTATTAAATTTTAGGACGTGATGCGAATCGAATATTACGCGAATCTTTTTGTGAATTCTTTTCTTTGCATGCCGTTTTGCATTTCAAACATTCTGCGCCACCCATACCGGGTGGGTTCGGATGATTTAGCGAATTTGGGAAGTTCTCGATTAATAGAAATTCGATTTTGGGACGGTCTAGCGCGCCCAAGTGAGGAAAGGCGGCGGTGCGGATCAGTTGTCAATGGGTACCTTATTTATAGAGACAGTCTATTAGTGTATGTATGCTGTAGGAGGGTAGAATTAATTGGGTCCGTTGGTCATTAGGAAGCTGTCGGAATCTCAGTTATCGATAACTGAGATTGGGACGGCTTCCTAATGACCAATGGCCGTACATTAAAATTCGGTCTAGGTAATCAAATTATATACCGGGTTTTAATGTACGGTTGTCACAACTTGAAGGGTTTATACTGTCCTCTTAAATTTTTGCTAAATAAGGATTGCCTCCTTTTATTACAGGGTTCCTCTGGCCATCTTCCGGCACCATCATCAGATCAGCTTGTCGTAATAATACTGCATTGTCATCTGATTCACATATGTATACGAAATTTCATCTCATTCGGAAACCGGGAATTTAATTTACAAGATTTCTTCCTAACAAACATACATAGGTACTTCTTCTTCTTTATCAGTCTATTATAATAGTCCACTGCTGGACTGAAGGCTCTCAGACATATATAGGTACATTACAAGTTAAATAAAAGCTTAAGTATGTAAATCAGATGACATTGCAGTATTATTACGACAAGCTATTACAAAAGAGGTCTGTGAAGATCGTAGCAAGTGGAGGTCCATAGTCTCTGCCTAACCCTGTGGGAAACAGGCGCGATAGTATGTATGTATGTATTACGACAAGCTGGTCTGATGGTGAGGTTCAAACCGAGAACGCGATTAGATAAAGAAGAATAGGTCCCATTGTTGGGCTGCCTCCCCGACTGCTTCTATTTTTGCAGTCCCTAGACAAAATTTGAAAATTTACAAGCTTGTTATAAAACACTATACTTATACTTTGAGGCTGGCTCAATCTTTGTGATTGGTCGTACTTGTATAGTATATTTATATTATAATATTATATATATTTTCTTATGCTCTCAGTGGTTACACAAGGATGCCAAAGACCATGCAAAATCAAGAAGAAATAACCGAAAAAGTTGCTGTAGTTTTACAATCGGCTGCCTGCCTGACGTCAACCCTCTTAAGGAATGGAATGTGAAAAGTTTTACAACCAGCTGCCGGGGCATATGCAACTAACAAAAATCCACTCGCTTTGTTAGCTCTGTAAATAACTTCACATCACGACCTCAGCTTATCCCTTAAACACAGTTCCTCGGTTTTTGGTAAACCGTGATCGATGTGGCCCGGGTCAAATTCCAAGTATTATTGTTGGGGATCCAAAAATGATTGTTTATATTTCCTTTCATTCTGTTTGTTGCTCGAGGCTCTAGTTTACAAAGGACAGACAGAACAATCTTGCAATTTTCGTATTAAAAATTTCATCAATCACTGCTTTTATAGCATAGAATGTAACGGCTGCTTATCTTCCTGCGCAGATCGTAAAAGCTGACAGAATGTGGCCTTTGCAGTCCTGAGCTCAGCCGCAAGACCAAAAATGCTCTGTCTGCCCCATTTGGGAAGTAAACGTGGTATAGTAAAAAAAGTATGTTAATACATATTTTTCTTCCAAAACAGGAAGGAAGTACCATTCCCCAGAAATAATTTACTAATCAAAATATAATTATTCAACCATTTACCTGTAATCCTTTGACGGCGCCGCCCATTGTGCAAGTTTGCGAATAGTTCGGGGATCGGGTGGCCTTTCTTGAGAGAGAGAGGGATATAGTCGAGCACAGAAACTTTGCATTCAATTACGAATATGAAATACATAAATCATCCACTCTTGATGGGGGTTAGCTACTTGTAGTTCCGTTACTGATTATGTTGTTGATATCAACATTTCCCATCCAGGCCGTGTGGCTTCCTGTCTGAAAGTCAAAGTCAATTTTTTTTATTCAAGGTAGGATAAATATATCACTTATTGAAAGTCATTATTTTTAATTATTTTTAGTGCAAAAGCTACCGATACTAGCGTTTCGCAACGACCACTGCTGAGAAGAAACGCCGAAAGAACCTCATTTACACAGTATAGGTCGCCTACGCGCCGGAAGGGCTTTGTCTCTATAATGCCGGCTGTACACGCTTGCTGAGACACCCCGAGAATGAGTGTGTACATGGTGCTCTCATCACTATTGCGGCTATTTCTTCTTGATTTCGCATGGCAGCGATATTGGGTGACCTATTTATCTATACTTTAGAGCTATGCTCTTGTCGGTGGAGTATAATTTCTCTTCCATTTGTCTCTCTCATCTGCCAGCATGACCACGACATTGTTGTACGGCAGACGTCAAGCTATGTCAGACAGATGCCTTTAGGTAGCTTGAAAAATATAACGGAGTCTTGTTTTTTATAATTTTAGAAGTCTGTTTGTTTTTTGTACAAAAAACAAACAGACTTCTAAAATTCTAAAACCAAACCGAAGCTTTAAAGCTTTCTCTAAATATTTTTGTTTCAAAACCAGAGTCCAACACAACGGAAATCATCGGAACCAATTGTAGAGATACCGAGTAGAGTATTAAACGTTATAGCAAGTCTAAACAGAATCTAACGCAGTGCTCTAACCGCGAGTGCACCCGGTCCTTCACTATGGTCTTAGCAGTAAGTCAACGTTGGAGAAATATACGGGACCTAATAATGCACTAAACCGCGACGAACTGCAAAAAAAAAACGATGCGTTTTGTGGCGATTGGCTGTCACAGACTGTCTTATATCAATATAACTTGTTTAAATTGTAAACAGAATATTTCCATTTGAGCCGTTTAAATTCCGGCAGAATAGACTAGGACCACTCCAAGTCTTCCCGTGGATGACGTAGAAAGCGGCTTAGAAAATAAACGCTTAACCAAGCTTACGTGCTACTTATAGGTACAACATCAGTGAGACCTCTTCAACCCGTCTGGCCAGCGTGGAGAGTGTAGGCTTAATCCTCTGGCTGGACCTGGGCAAATATGATTCTCGTAGTACAGAGAAGGTCGTGTTCCTGCAGTGGAGAATAAAAAAAATGACCTGGTGATGTTGACATATATGTGTGTCTGTGTTTTTGTGTATCGATCATACTACCACGCTAGCTCGTACATATCATCGGACGGCGACAGTTAATTTGTCGCTTAATGTCCTCTCTTAAGACTCGTATGACTTATGTTAACCCTTTAACCACGAACGTCGGATTAATCCGACAAACATTTTCGTGCCTATTTAGCGAGCGTCGTATTTATCCGACCACAAACTATGGATATTCACAATTCCTCGCGCTGGGAGCCCGACAACTGATATAAAGTTTCGCGGTGAAAGGGTTAATTATGAAGTTACGGCATCTCCTCCTGTTTAGGCTCCATCTATCGGCGCCACGGTGCAACTCTTGGGAACGAGTGTACGACAAGAGATTTGAACCTTCACTCCGGTCATTTCAAATTTCATTCTTTATACACACGAAAGCAAACTAGTAACTTATTTTTAAACCAAGAAATAAACGTATTTACTAAGCATTTGACTTCAAGTATTTATTCGAAGAATCCTGCACAACTTTTACTGTAATTTAATAAAATTTTAAGTGAAAATTCTCGCGCATACTGAGTTGATATTGTGCTTCGTATGTTTCCTGTACTGCCTTATCTACCTAGCCGCGATTGTGAAGTCAGATAGCTTGTATCGAGCTACTTTGCTGAGCTGCGACAGCCACCATGCGCAGGCTTTGTGTAGGACATTGTGCAGAATAAGCGCAATTAGTTTAACTTAATAGATTAGAAATTTTCCAAGAGAAAAATATTGAATTTTGTAAACCAAATATTTTTGCATTATTTTTTTTTTACACATTGATATAAAGAGAACATACTTAAACTTAAAATAAAAGCGGCCAAGTGCGAGTCGGACTCGCCCATAAAGGGTTCCGTAGCAGAAGTAACATAATATGATTTATGACGTATTAAAAAAAACTACTAACTAGATCCCGTTCAAACCAATTTTCGGTGGAAGTTTGCATGGTAATATATTTTTTTTAGTTTTATCATTCTCTTATTTTAGAAGTTACAGGGGGAGGGGGGGCGACACACATTTTACCACTTTGGAAGTGTCTCTCGCGCAAACTATTAAGTTTAGAAAAAAATGATATCACAAACCTCAATATCATCCAAAATCATTTTTGACCTATCCATAGATCACACGAATGGGTTTGATGAAAAAAAATTTTGAGTTTCAGTTCTAAGTATAATCCCCAAAATTTATTGTTTTTTTTTTCTATTTTTGTGTGAAAATCTTAATGCGGTTCACAGAATACATCTACTTACCAAGTTTCAACAGTATAGTTCTTATAGTTTCGGAAAAAAGTGGCTGTGACGTACGGACGGACAGACAGACATGACGAATCTATAAGGGTTCCGTTTTTTTGCCATTTGGCTACAGAACTCTAAAATGACTTGATTATTATTATTTTTTGCGAATGGTTTTAAAATGTGCAGCAAAGTTAGAGGGTTAATGGAAGGCTGTCAATCCATTATGTAACGTCGCCATCGGCTTCTTTTTTTAAAATAATTTTACGGCTCTGGATACAAGTCCTTTAGAGCTTCTATCTTTAATTTTGTTCTTTATTCTTAATCCTAATAAGTTACAATCAAAGGGTGGTGTAGGTCTTTGACTGCTTCAAGGGAGCTTCTGGCGACAAATCTATACGAGTCCACTGGTTTTCATAGACGATTGAGTGGCGGACGACGCCCGAAGACGCCCACACAGTCCGCAAAACAAATATCGCTACAGCCGTACTATAACTGTCCACTTTAACTATTTCACACATTGTTCATGAGCATGAGCATTTATAACACAAAACAACACCAATTTCATATTATAAAGTCCACTAATATCAATTTGCAAAATAATTTAAAGCAAACCCCAACCGAACCCCTTGATTTCCCGCCAAAAACTCGCCATCGGCTTCGTGTTTTTTTCTTATGCCACCCACAATGGACAAGATTGGACAAGAGTCAGTAAGGTGGGACATAGACTGTATACTCCCGCAGTAGCAATTGGGATCTACTGCAAATTTTTACCTGCACATTAGTTCGGCACTCTTCCTTGTGAAGTTCGGCATCTATTTATCTAGGACCAGTATTCTCGGGGGAGATCAGAACCATGACTTGATTTATTTATATAGACTCGTTTTGTGTTGACTCTTTTGTTTTTTGCTCTTTTGTTTTTTTCTTTTCTTTCTTGCCAGTGTCATTGTGTAGGTATATGGAAACGCACACACAATGATTATTTATTCAGAGGTAATGGAGTGGTTTGCCATTGCCTTCTCCATTTCACACACTAGTAAACACACATACATAACCACATATATACATAGACTGCTAAAATCATTACCCTTCATTTTAACTTTGCCGTAGTCGGGTAAAAAACAATAAAAATTAAACAAAAAATACGTGTAAAATCTATCAAATTTGTGGTCGTCGTAGTCGGTAGCGTGCGTCCGGCCTATTTAATTTAGTTACACGCCACGCGTGCGGGCAGCCTTGAGCTACTCATGTCCGACCCACCTGTTCATTTGCATATGTGTTACTACCCCAATAACTAAACACGATGTGTGACTGAGTATTAGTGAATTATGTTTTAAAAGCTGCATTTATTAACACCAACATTCATATTAATCACTTCTTTATTCTTTTCAGACTAGACAGAGCTCGGTCACAAGACCAAAAACTTGTTCAACGTGAAAAAGCAAATTAAAATTTCCCGGCCGCTTGCCTGACTAAAACGTATGATGTTTATTACGCTTGCACCCCATTTATCGCCTTCTCTTATACGTCCCAAAGGTATTTTCTAGTAGACAGCGCTTAGCGTTAAGATTATACCTATTGAACATTAATTTTATAGTGCAATAAATTAAATAAATAAATAAATACGTAAGATAACAAAAGTCACTGCCATAGCCCAGTGAATTAATAGCTCGTTGAAGTGGGCGGGACACAGCGCCAAAGTTTTCTCGAATGGCGACCAATGGCAAGCGAAGCGTAGGGCACTCATCCACAAGGTGGTCAGACGACCTGATCAAGCCAAGACAAGGCGCTGGATGCAGGCCGCTCTAGATCGGTCATTTTGGAAGCTTTGTTAGAGGCCTAGGTATGTCCAGCAGTAGACGTTATGCGACTGAAATGATTGCCTGACTTCACCTGCTTTGGAAATGCATTTGTACAATCTTCCCTCTAATACATTTCCGTCCTCAGAATGAATTAGTCAAATTTTACATATCATGTAGGACTTTTACGTTTTGAGATGAAAAGTAAAATTTAAAACCTGAACAAATCCCAGAAACTAACCAACCAGAAACCAAAAATCGTCCGGGGAAGTACCACACTCTCACAGAAAATCAACGTCGAAGTAGTAGCTTCACCGCTTCTATGCATCGTTCGGTGAGTGAGATAGCAAAAAAAAAAAACTTATTAAAAAATTAACGTTCTCACTTTAAACTGTAAACAGTTATTCATAAAATAGTTTGAAGGGTTATCTAGGTTTTACTAGCTCAAAATTTTAAATGATATCTCGGTTTCCTTACAAATAGTTTATTTCAAATGGGGGCAGCGCTGGACTCCGTGTATCGTTTTAATAGAAGGGGAGCCGTCGTATAGACTTACTTATAGGATTTTGAAAATTAGATGATAGAAAAAAAAGTTATTTACCTAATCTGTTTTTTGTTGGGAGAAGCGTCTGCAGGTTAAAAATCTAGTTAATATACAACGTGATAGCAAACCAGAAATAGGTATACAAACTGATCAGCTGATCGAGTCAATTTGTATGAAAATCCGAATTTTATTTTTGGCATTTTGGGAATGTTGTAGAACAAAAGTTGTTCAGTTTCATGGGCTGAGGTACCATCTGAGAGGTTTTATAATAAAACACGAACACTATAATAGGTTGCTTTATTTTCATACATTTTACATAGCGAGTTCTGACTTCGGATAACGCCATCTATTTTGAATCCAACAAATTATGTAGTTTATACAAAACCTCATTGCATTCAGCATAATGCGGATGCTAGTTTGAAATATTTTCTTTACAAAACTCGCAAATGCTTCCTTCTGCCGCGGCCACAGTCACCAACTTCAATACCTCTGTCTGTATACAATCAGAGCTTATTGTGTCCTCAAATGCTTTGCTTGGATTTTGGACAATATTTTGCTGATATTTTTCGTAGTGCAAATTCTCGTACCTACCTACTGGTTGGTCAGAAAGCTTAGAAAGGAAAATATCTAAATCTATCAACAGAGACAACATTAAGATACAGTTCAAAAAACTAAAACCTGAGTACTGAAGATTCTTGCTGACAAGTCAGTTTATTCATATAACCCGTGTGGTTAGAATATGACCTATCCATCTTTTCCTGTGGATATCGTAAGAGGCGACTAAAGGACTAAGCACAAACATCTCGTGCTACAATTGCATTCCCAGGGAGGGTTAACGTCGGGCGGCGGCCGGTTGAAAAACTTTTTCGCACAAATACATTCCCAGAGAGGGTTGACGTCAGGCAGGCGGCCGGTCGTAAAACTGAAGCCAAATCATTTTAACTGTTCCAGCTATTTCTTCTATATTTTGCAAGGTCTTTAGCATCCTTGGGTGACCATTGACATGCGTGTTATATTTGGTGAAGAAAAAGCGAGAAAGCGCACCCCGGGCTCCGAAGCAGCACTGCTGAGGAAGCAACCGGGAACGCGCTTAGACGAAGGAGAAGTCACGTTATTCATAAATGCAAGCACAGAAGGGAGGAACACCTAGTAAATAAAGTATATATTTTTGGAAGCTCTTTCTTTTGATTACACTACACAGTATGATTTGATTTATTGAGTTTTTGGCGAGAAGTCAAGGGGTTCGGTTTAAATTACTATGCAAATTGATTTTAGGGTACTTTAAAATATGAAATTGGTGTTGTTTTTTGATATAAATGCTCATGCTCATGAACAATATGTGAAATAGTTAAAGTGGACAGTTATAGTACGGCTGTAGTGATATTTGTTTTGCGGTCTGTGGGCGTCTTCGGGCATCGTCCGCCACTCAATCGTCTATGAAAACCAGTGGACTCGTATAGATTTGTCGCCAGAAGCTCCCTTAAAGCAATCAAAGGCCTACACCAACCTTTGATTTTAACTTGTTAGGAAAAAAGAATTTCCCACGTTTCATTAAGGCCATACCTAAATGTTCCGAGGTCCAGTGCTGCCCCCATTTAAAATAAATCATTTCAAAGAAAACGGAGTCATCATTTAAAATTTTGCAACTATCAAGTCCTAGATAACCCTTTAAAGTATTTTATGAACTACTTTATATATTTACTACGCACATTTGCGAAAAACGGCCACTTTTGGCAAATGTGCATAGTAAAGCTTAACGTTCTCATTATAAACTGTAAACAGTAGTTCATAAAATACTTTGAAGGGTTATCTAGGACTTGATAGTTGCAAAATTTTAAATGATGTCTCCGTTTTCTTTGAAATGATTTATTTTAAATGGGGGCAGCACTGGACCTCGGAAAATTCAGGTACGGCCTTAACTTGTTCCTGGCTAAATACGCAGAAGCGTCAAGCCATTAATAAAAAATAAAAAAATGAAACAAGGGCATATTTATTGATTTATCTGCTGTTTGATTTCATGACCCCAAGTCATGATATTTTAAGTCTGCAACAACTTTATTTAAAAGAAGTAGTTTATGTAGAATTTTTTAAGGTCAAAAATTAATGACATATTTTTATTCATGTTCATATATTTTCAGTGAAAACCCAGTTAAATCCTAGATATACACAACATAAGTTTTTTTTATTGAAAAAAGCTAGCACTTCGGTGACCTATTTGAATAAAAAACGCATTTTTGAGGAAAACGGCCTCTTTTGCCAAAAGTGGCCGTTTTCCGCAAAAATATTAATAAATGTTTTATGTTCTTACTTTTAACTGTAAACATGAAATAGTTTGAAGGGTTATCTAGGGCTTCACAAAGACAATTTTTTTTAATGATATCTCCGTTTCTTTCAAATAATTTATTTCAAATGGGGGTAGTTCTGAACCCCCGAAAATTCTTAATCCTAATTAATGGATATTTTTTTTCTTCTTCACGTACATATTGAACATCACATAATGTAGGTAAGTACTTACCTTAGTTTAAAATATTACTAGCCTAGGGAGTTGCGCGGGCTGCAAGCAGTCCGCTGTTTTTCGTGCAGCTGTTGAAGTTGGCTGTAAAAAACTGCAGTTATTAAAGGAAACGTCAAAAAATGTGTGGGCATCCATCTTGGAATCAAAATTCGTTTGCAATTTGAGTTCCGCGGGTTACTTTACCCCATCATACAAAATTTCAGACCCCTCCGATGTTCCAGTAGGACGTTATAAACGAATTAAGTTAAAATTCTAAAATTCTGACGCCATCTTCAATTCCAAAAAAAAAAATTGGATTCCGCGATCCAAAAAACCCTTGCATAATGAATTTCAGTCAAATCGGACGCAGTTAACTATTGGCGGCCATCTTGGAAAATTAAAAGAAATCGCTCAGCGTTTGGTAGAGTTTCTCATACAGTCAAATTCTGAAGTATTAAGTAAGGTTGCTAATCTAATTATAGTGAAAAATATCTATATCAGGTCCTATGCTTATTCGAAATAAACTGAGATCAATAATTAGGATGAAATAAATTTTATCCACGCATCTCAATCCACTACCTAATCTGAACGAACTGAACTGCAAAATTAATGATGAAATCACAATCCAATTGAAACGTAATCAAGTCAATAAACGAATGAAAAGACCGGTTCAGAGACAACATAACTTGGAATAATACGGAAGCAGTGATGGAAAATTTTCTCAAGATGTCGCAATACACTAAAATTCTAGCCATTACTGGGTAGTACCAAAGATACAAGTACTAGTTACTTGTGATGTACCTTTCTTTCGAAAAAAAAAACAGTGGCACTCCGGGAGTGCCGAAAGAAGTGAAAACTTGAGAGGTGTCGGTAACAGAGTCTCGAGTTCAATGGTTTTTCCCATCTCAAAAATGCCCAACGTGCCTAAAGTTTTCACTTCAAAAATTGTGTTTAAGGCCGTAACTAAATTTTCCGGGGTCCAGTGCTGCCCCCATTTTAAAAAAAATAATTTAAAAGAAAACGGAGTCATCATTTAAAATTTTGCTACTACCAAGTCTTAGATAACCCTTTAAAGTATTCTATGTATTGCTGTTTACAGTTTATAATGAGAACGTTAAGCTTTTCTACGCACATTAGCCAAAAGTGACCGTTTTTCGCAAATTTTCGTAGTAAAGCTTAACGTTCTCACTTTAAACTGAAAACAGTAGTTCATAAAATACTTTGAAGGGTTATCTAGGACTTGGTAGTAGCAAAATTTAAAATGATGTCACCGTTTTTTTTAAATGATTTATTTAAAATGGGGGCAGCACTGGACCCCGGAAAATTTAGGTACGGCCTTATAACGTACTTGATAAACTCAAAAACTACTGAGATGATTTTAATTTTATTTATTTATTTATTTTACTCTTTATTGCACACAATTTAACAAATTATACATAAATAATAGAGACAAATTTTAGCATACAAAAGGCGGCCTTATCGCACAGCAATCTCTTCCAGGCAACCTTAGGGTAGTATGGATACAAAATAAATTTAGATATGTTACAGGTGAGGTGCAATATTTCAAAGGAGATATACAAATAAAATGTTATAGAATACATATAATACATTCTTATATAAAAAATATTTACATATATATATATATATAATATAAATAAGATAGTGTACACGAAAGAAAGTAAGAACCTAAACAAGATGCGAAAGGAAAAGAGTGACTTACAAAGAAGAAAGGAAGTGTGATTTGACTTGTGATTTAAAGCTGGCTAGCGTTCGAGCCTGTCGGATGGACAGTGGCAGTGCGTTCCAAAGCCGAACAGCTTCTACAGTGAAGGACTGAGAATAAAACCGGGTGGAATGATCAGGAATGATTAGTCGCAAATTTTCGGAGCTGCGTAGTTTACGAGTTGCAATTTCACTGTAAAAAACGAAACGTTCCCTTAAGTACCTAGGGGATGCAGGATTGAATAATATGGAAAACAGGAGTGAAATAATATGCCATTCCCGGCGACGTTTGATAGGTAGCCACTTGAGCTGGGAGCGAAAATGGGAGACATGATCGTATTTCCGGAAACCGAAAATAAACCGAATACAAAGATTTTGGAGGCGCTCAAGCTTGGTAAGTTGCTCTACAGTAAGATTAAGGTAACAGGTATCGGCATAGTCAAGGATAGGAAGTAGGAGGGAATTTGCAAGCATAATTTTGGTATCTACAGGAAGGAACTTTTTCAGTCTTTTAAACGAGCAAAAAACACCAACTAGCTTTCTACTTAATTCAGCAATTTGTGGAAGCCAAGAAAACTTACTATCCATCCAGATACCTAGATTTTTTACTTTATCGCTATAACTTATGACAACCCCATTGAACTCAACTTGTGGTAGAAGTCCCAAATCTAATTTAGAGGTAAGTTGAGGGTTGCCAATAATGATTGCCTGAGACTTGGTAGGATTAACTAAGAGGCCATGTGACTTGCTCCAGGCAGATATGCATTCAAGATCATTGTTGATTTTATCAACTGTAGCTGAAAAATTATCGACAGAACCCTTAGCGTAGATTTGTAAATCATCTGCATATAGGTGGTAAGAAGAGTGAAGCTGAGCAGTAATCGAATTTATAAAAAGAGAAAATAACAGAGGAGACAAAACACCACCCTGCGGTACACCGGCAGTGACATCACACCAAGAAGAGTATTTATTCTCAATGCGCACACGTTGACGGCGCCCATACAGGTAGGATCGAAACCACTCAATTGCCGTTGGAGATATATTAAGAGATTGTAAAACACCTAATAGTATATCGAAATCTACCATATTGAACGCGTTGCTGAAATCGAGGAGCCCTAAAACTGTCAGCTCCTGATTATCCATACCTAATCGTATGTCGTCCGTGATCTTAATTAAAGCGGTAGTCGTACTATGACCAGGACGGAAACCGGATTGCTGAGGATTGTGCAGGTTGTTAATATTAAGAAAGTGATTAAGTTGTGACTGCACAACTCGCTCAAGGACTTTAGAGAGGAAAGGGAGTATAGAAATAGGACGGAAGTCAGCGAAAGAGTCAGGCTTGTTCTTTTTGGGCAAAGGAGTGATGTTCGCCTCTTTCCAGGCATTGGGAAAAGTACCAGATGCAAGGGAATTATTTATGATAGTAGTCAAGATTGGGAGAAGGATATCAAGAATAGGAATAATCATAGTACGACCAATGCCATCACTACCAATAGCATTTGACGATAATGAGCGGACAATTTTCTCAACATCACAATCGGCAACAGGTGAGAAAGTAAAGGAAGATGTGACCGGAGCTGTTCGTGACTGAAGAGATTTTAGTGTTTTTTGTTTGGTGTTGTTATCAAGACCAACAGATGAAGAGAAATGGTTGTTTAAGCCATCGATATCGAAGTTTGTTTGATTAGTGTTTTGTGATTTTCCAGCTCCAATTGATCTTAGAAATTTCCAGACCTTTGCTGGGTCTCCGCTTTGGACTGATTGAGAAATGTGGCGTTTTTGAGCCTCCCTACACACCTTGTTACAGTGATTTCGTGCCTTAACGTATTGGTCGCGATATCAGTCTGGATCACTTTTAAATTTAGCACAAGCCCTGTTTTTTTTCGCTTGTACAGCCCTGATTTCGTCAGTAAGCCATGGTGCTGGAAGATGTTTAACCCGCACAGGCCGCAAAGGTGCATGCCGGTCAAAGAGACCCAACACGATATCATTAAATTTCTCGACCTGGGTATTAGCTGAATCAGCATTCAACAGATTTTAATTTTCACATATGTAGGTATTTTTTTGGGAATAGTTATAAGACGAATAAAACACACCTGTGCTAAAGTAGCCAGAGCTAGTAAAAGATAAATTTTACCTGGGTTTTTAGGGGCGAAAATCAACACGAACGTCGCTCGTCTAATGATGGATTTGTAGACCTGTCTCTTTAACCTAACCGGCATTTTGGGGTCACAAATGACACCCGTCAACTCCCGCCACTTCGCCCATGCGTCAGATTTGCGGGCCTTGACGTCGGCATCGATGTCTCCGGACGCGCGAAGTACAGATCCCAAGTATTTAAACTGGTCCGTACGCTTGACCAAGTCTTCGCCTATGCGTACGGGTGGGGAATCTGTAAAGTTGCAGGCCATGTATTCAGTCTTCGCCACATTTAGCTTCAGACCGCCGCCGTTCTCAAGCGACTCCCTCCACGTATTTGCGCACCGCACCAGTCTCCCTCTGTCCGCATCCGCCTCTCTGATGCTGTTCGACACTTCGTCTAATATCACACTGAACAGGTAGGGACTGAAGACCGAGCCTTGATGGACCCCGACTGTAACGGGGAAGGGTTTGGTGTCACTAACGGCAGTCCTACCTAACTATAGACTCGGAATCGCGGTACATGTCGCGGATTATGTCAATATAGATCTCTGGCACCCCTTTGGACCTCAGTGCCCACCAGATCATCTCTCGGGGAATACAGTCAAAGCCTTTTCCATATCCAGAAACAGGAAATGGAGAGGCGTATTCTTTGCCCTGTATTTCTCCATAATAATTAAATAAATATATAGGGACAAAATACACTGATAGAGCTAGCCCCAAAGTAATTTTAGACTTATGTCATGGAATACTTACTCAACGTTACTACATTTTATTATAAATACATGTATAGGTATAGGTTAATAAACACCCAAGACCCAAGATAATTTGAAAAAGCCATTTTACAAAATGGCCTGGCTGGGAATTGAACCCAGAATCTCCGGATGGTGGATTAGCCAGTTTACCAATACGCTACGGAGGTCGTCATTTGTTTCAGTCAAAACCAAATCAAGTGTTTAGTTATGGTGGTTTTTAACGTAAGTGTTACTTAAATCTTTTAATGTAGTCGGATCTTGTCTGTAGCAAATGTACTCCCATTTTCCAAAGATTTATACGCGAGTGTTACATCTACAAATTTTATTATCATTTCTAAGAATTTCGGGGTCCAAATAATTGATTCCGCTCTGCGAATTCATTCCTCGGCCGGTGATTATCGCGGGAGAAGCTGGCTGAAGTAAAATCCCCTTCGGGGTTTTGTAAGGGCCCCCCCATTTTAAGGGATTTATTAATGTTATTAAAAATACTCGTAACATGGGATAATTCTTCCTTGACAGTTCTATTTTCCTATTTGTCGTGTGTTTATGGGATCATGTGTCTAATGGTAGTCGTGGTGGTGATCTCATCTGACGTAATCATAATATAATAACTAAGTTAAGTTTAAACAACCTGTGCCAATAACAGTCGGACCGGGTGAGAGCAATAGCAAAATGTGTCTCTTGAAACATACAGGAGTTTGAAATATTTCACACGACTGCACGCCGACTGCAATTGAACTGCAATCTGACTGCGCGTTTGGCTTGCAGTTCTATTGCAGTCGTGTCAACTGCATTCAAATTGCACTTGAACTGCAATTTGCGGTTTGATTGCAGATGAAATGTGGTCCGTCTGTCTAGAGCCTTACACATGTATTAAAGAAAACAAGAACAATATTGTTTTATATTTATTTTTTATTTACAGTTTTAACACCCATACTTACATAATATGAGGAAATCAGGATAATTCTACATGCTTTAAACCCAACTACTTACATTCATTCTAATTCTAATATTATCTTGTTGTAGGTATCTCATGTTATTGGTTTACTAATTTGTTAATATGTCACAGTAGCTCTTTCGAATTCCGCCAATGTACCTACAGTGTTAGGTGCTTTCTAGTTTCAAGTACGGAACCCTAAAAACGAGGTGCGCACAAGGCCTAAAACCTGACTAAATTACAGCTAACGTCATAAAAAATTCCAAAACCAATATCGGCGGCACAAAGAAAAAACAAAAACTTTCAAATCTGTTTTTGAGTTTATGCGACAAAGTTTGGCCGTGTTGGGACGGGAATTGAGTTTGCGCTGAATCAAACTTGTGTCCCAAAGGCTGGTTGGAGTGACGTGTAGACTGATGTGTGCTGAAAGAAGAGTTTTTACGCCAACAGGCCTTTTTTTCAAGAAGGACCTGTAAAAGACTTTGTTATTGACCGAGTGATCGAAGCGGCTCAGTTTCGAGATGGGCCAAAAATGCTTTTATATCAGTTTGTCCGGTTTTTGGTTTGTTCTCGCCTACAGGTTGCATTTATCAACCGATTATCGTGATATTTTATAAGCAGGTTCGATAATATAGAATTTTTTTATTGTATCAGTTTTGGAAATTTTTCAAAATGGCGGAGATATGGATGTTTTAAATTTAAGAAAATCATATTTCAGCCATTCCGGAAAATTTGCAAATATTTCATTAACTTTTTTGTTACCCTTTCTAACACGCAACTTTTTTGACTGAACAACTTTTTTGCTTCTTTTTTATCGGATTAACTTAAGAGCTACTAGTGCTAGTTTTTCCAAACGTATTCCAGGTTGCTGTGTTGCTTTGGAGCCGGTGGTCTACTTCGCGTTTCCATGTTATTCTTTTCGCAAATGAAAGCCGTGGATGTACACCTAAGCTAATCTCTAAGCAGATAGAGCACCGAAGGACCCAAAAGCCTCTTTTAACGTCATGTTTTAATAATCTAACTGATGAGCTAAAAATGTTTTTTTAATCCACATCCGTATCAACTCTAAAAGCATTCCCTCTATTTCTGTATAGACGTAAGATTCCTTAACAAATTTACACGTGGTCCTTTAAGTTGGGATGTCATGAATAAATTTATTTCTTGTGAGAATTTGCGGCCGGAAATTCTAGAGGTCGAGCGCTTAACTCAATATTGCGACTACTTTATTGTTGATGGTTATTACCTCGGGACTCACAATTTAATCATCTCGAGATCTACTCGTGTACTACTATAGTTGTTATAGAATACTTAGTCTTGCTATGAGTGGCGGAACTACAAATTTGCCGCCGATAGGCTATTTACATTTTGTAGGCTGTTCGTATTTGGAGCAAAAAAACTCATCTGCTTCAAGCAGCCTAGAGTTGTGTTAAAAAAAATATTTAAAGAATAAGAATAAAAAAAAAAATGTGATTAGTCCCCCAAAATGGACTCCAACTCAGCATGTGCTGGGTTTTGCATCAGCAAAACTCAACGCTGATCTTCCGTTGGAGCCATAATGATGGTGCTTTCACGGACATTCGCACTATTTCGCACGCGCAATACTTAACTTACGTTTACGTTACGCGATTCGCATCTAATCTAAATTCTAAATCTAACCTTTTTAACATACCTACCTAACCTAACCTTACATTCCGTCGTTAAAAAAAAAAAACAAGACAAGGAGTGCATACTTTATAAGTCATATAAATCTACCTTATGTACATTATGAATAAAGTACATCGATATTTTAAACGTCGCGGCGGATGTTTGCTGCCCCTTCAAAGTAATGCGAGTTGGAATTAAATTTGCCGCGGTTATACAGTCCCTGTATAGTGTATAGGTACCACATATAATTGCTTTTTTGTTGTGTCTAGTAACTGTACTGTGAATGTGTTAATTTATACATACATACTATCAAACCTGTTTCCCTGCTACGATCCTGACAGACTTCTTTCGCTTCATCTACACTCATCAACCTCTTAATACATGCCCTTCGGTTACGGATATTTCTATCTGTGTTAATAAATATTAAATACATTTTTAACAAGCTTTTGTATTTGAAAGCTCAGAAATGCTAACTGCATATCCTCAATAACATTTCGCGTTAAAATAACAGCGCCCGGGAGAAAAATACAATTCTCCGCCGAGTTGTTGCTCCCTAGGGAGTCATTCGTATTATCATGACCTGAATTTGCATTTTAACGCTTAGACATTTAGCCATATAGGCTGGGTTTACGACAACTGTGAAAAAAATGAATCAACCATGTATTTATCTTTGACGAACTCCGTGGTGTACCTATTTTATACTCATCATTGAGGCAGTTCTGGGTTTGATCTCCAGCCATTTAGAAGATGACTTTTGCACGTAAGCGAAGCGCATTAGGTAGTGCTCTACTCTCGCCTTACAAAAATCAAGTGATATTTTTAACTAAATGTGTCTCTATTTATTTTCTATCGCACTTGTACAATAATATTTACACATAAATGTCAAGGAAAAACACTAGTTTCAACACTTATGACATTTTTAAAAGACATTTTGCCTTTAAAATAAATAAAAACAATGTTTAATAAAATCATTTTGTGGACGTCCGTGTGTCTTTATGTATGGAAACTGGCGTGGTCACGATAACTCCCGAAAAACTTATCTGATCAACTCAATTTTTTTTAATACGCTTCAGTATTATCCAAAACTAAGTCCTTTCGAAGATCACGGTCTAATTCAATGTAGTTTAGTTATAGCGAGCAGCAAAAAAATTCAAATCGTCGCGCGTGAGCTCGCCATTTTGTTAGAAACCAAAATCTTACCGTCAAATCAGGGTGACAGAACTTGAGCTGCTCTTCGCTCACGCGTAGACCGTCGGGGTGTAGGCAAAGAGGTTTGCAATGGGTCCTCCTTCACAGTGCCCGCTATATCTTTCTCAGCGGGAAGTTAAAAATAAAAGTTAAAAATAATCTCCAGTCGTGCGTTAAAGCCGACACATACTTTTCTTCGTTTTAAGTTAGCAATAAAACAATAAAAATCAATTTAATTGTGAAAAATGAGATTATGAGGCGTGCACTTTTGGATTTTCCAAACTATTTTCCCATTGGTTTGGGCCTTGGGTCTTTAAATATTTAAGAGTCTTTAGCTAGTTCAGTCTTCTTTCTTCTTGCACTTGTGACTAGGAGTAATTTTTCTACCTTCTCACCCACTATCAGACTAAAAGTGGCCTTTGGGTCCTGCGGCCCTGGGCTCTGTCTACTTAGAGCCGCAATACCCCAAATGCTATGTCTACCCGTTAAAGGATAAAAACGTAATAATTTAAATATGATTCATGTATTGTGTGTAACATGTAGTTTTTCTAAAAGCACAGAATACTATTAAAAGTTATAGGCATGATGACTGAAAAATCATTTTTGGCCCATTGGTTAGATTTTTAAAAAATATTGCACACATATTTTTTCTTTTCTCTGAGAAACAATAAATGACGAACATACAGCACATTTAAATTTCGCATGACGTTACGCTTTCGTACGATTTTTACACAGCAGTGACGTCACAAGCCCCCACTCTGGAACTTATATACTATGTATATTTGTGCATTTTTTACTTTTTTGATACACTGAAAAATATGGGTACATTATTTTGAATAATAATCTTAATAAAGGACTAATTAGAATAATACTTTTCTAACCCAGTCATCATCCCTATAAATAATTATCATCTTCAGATAATAAGTATGAACGACTGATGAAAACATCAAAAGATTAAAGCAAACTCGACAAAGAGTACAAAGCATAACAGCTGTAAGCTTGAAAATGTATTTTCATTGTGAAATTATTCAAATTTCAGTTTAATAATTGCGGCCGAGCAAACTTTTTGAGTTGTAATTAATATTGAGTATAGATGTCGGCGTCCTATTCTATAAGACTGTAAAAGGGTAACTTAAATCTTTATCAACGCGAAATACGATATTTTAAGTCTACATGAGAAAAAAATCTAAAAATATAGTCTTGAGATAGCTTAAACAGTTAATAAAAAATAAATAAACGGGCAAGTGCGACTCGGACTCGTACATAAAGGGTAGGAGCTCGGTGGCCCGGTGGGAGTACGCATTGCTAGCGTTTTCACAAGTTAAGCAACCCCGGGCGTGGTCCGTACTTGGATGGGTGACCACAAGTGGTACAAAAATTTCTCGAGCTCCTCCGTGCTTCGGAAGGCACGTAAAAGCCGTTGGTCCCGGCTGTCATATTTGCTAATACTATTCGACTTGGCTCGTCTACAAACTTTTTTAAATATTTTAGAATAATTTCTAACATATTCTATAAAAGAAGGATTAAAGTTATATTGTCTTTGGGCATATAGATCATACAACCTGTTTCTACTCATGTAGATGCCGGTAGTAGCCCATTCACTAAACTGTGATTTACTATGAACTACTACTCTTTTTTGTTTCAATGTTTTAGAATACTCAGAGGAAACAGTACTAAATAGTTTATTATAATGGTCGTCAGGATTATTTCCTGTATATACCGAAACGTACCACCGTACATTGTTTTAAAACGCTGAAGAAACACGTTTCTTGTATGACGAATATCCCCTTTAATTATTAACTTTATCTTATTTTTAGTATTTGTTGTTATAGTGCAATACATAATGGTAAAAATTTCAAGTGTCTAGATATTACGGTTCAAAAGATAGAGCCCTGTGACAGATCGAGTTAAAAACGCTGAAAAAAACACGTTTTTTGTATGACGACCCCTTTAATTTTTAACTTTTTTTATTTTTAGTATTTATTGTTATAGCGGCCACAGTAATACATAAATTTCAGGTGTCTATTAACGTTCAAGAGATAGAGCCCTGTGACAGACGGGACGTACGACGACGGACGTACCATTCGGGTACGGAACCCTAAAAAAAAAAATGTTAGATTTATTTCTCAGATTTATTTATTTATTTATTTTTCTCTTTATTGCACACAATTTAACAAATTAGACATAAATAATAGAGATAAATTTTAGCATACAAAAGGCGGCCTTATCGCACAGAAATTTCTTCCAGGCAACCTTAGGGTAGTATGGATGGATACAAAAGAAATTTAGATATGTCAGATACATATATCATACTTATATAAAAATATTTACATATATATATATATATATATTTAACATATACGTATAAATAAGGTAGTGTAAACGAAAGAAAGTAAGAACTGAAACAAGATGCGAAAGGAATAGGGTAACTACAAAGAAGAAATATATCTAATTTTAATATCAGTTTAATTGTAAGTTGACGTATTTAGAGAAAATTGAAAATGCTGCAGTTGGTTGCCACTTCTTCTGCACTTGCGCTTAGGAAGCGGCACTAAACTTAGCTGAAAGAAAATAATCTGACAATTGCACACTGGCCTGCCAAAACGTTTTGCAGGACTTAGAAAACAGTCAGAATTTTGTCAGAAAGTGGCCCTTGGGTCTTGCGGCCTTGGGCTCTGTTTGCTTAAACCCAAAAAGTTCTCTCTGTTTCTAGAAAAATACGTGATAGTGTTTGTATGTAGTAACAGCCAGCCTTGGAGCAGCAAATATTAGCGAGCGTTTTCATTATGTTTACGACCTTTGAGAGTCGTAAAACGAGTGATGCTCGAATGCTGCTCTGAATTGCAACTGTGCAGTGCGGAGATTAGTGGACTGGCAATAACATGGGCACATATACAAGGTGCTTTAACATTAAGTGCAAATATTTTTAGGGGCGATTCATGCAGATCACTCCATCTCTTCTTGTGGATGTCGTAAGAGGCGACTAAGGGACTTAACTCTCAATTGCATTCCCGAGTTACCGTCGGCCAGGCGGCCGGTTGTAAAACTATAGCCAAATCATTTAAAATGTTCCGGCTATTTCTTCTCCACTTCGTAAGCGAGGTCTTTGGCATCCTTAGCTGACCATTTACATGCATGTTATATTTGGAGAAGAAAAAGCGGAAAAGCGCACCCTAGGCTCCAAAGCAGCACAGCTGAATGCAACCGGGAACGCGCGACGAACAAAAAGATTTTTAGGGGCGATTCAGTCCAACATTTTGAACAACTTTTACCGATAATTGTTTATCGAAATACAAAAATCACTTACTAAAGTAACACAGACACGAGCCGTCAACCGCTCTGCTCGACTCATTACGATAGTGCGGGGGGGGGGGGGGGTACAAGGTACTTGCATGCGGTGTATCATCGTCGCTTTCGGCATCACGTATAACTAAAGCGACTGCCCGTGTTCTTTAGACATTTTTACACTTTGCCGGACATTTACACGAAGTTATGTAAAAAATATCTAATCTTCTTCTTCTCGTGTCGAAAGCTCAAAATGTAATTACATTTTTTCCCTCCAGAAAGTTGCCAATATCTAATATAGTCAAACTATCAAATTCGATACTTTTCTGCTATGGGAACGCATACACATAATAAGGATTTATTTCACATTAGTTTTAATAAAATTCTGTATAAAAGCTTGTGTTCCTGTACTGAAGCCCGAAATGGTGGCATACAATAAATAATGCTGTATAATCGTAAGTCACTCCGCACCAATAAATATTCCAATAAAAAGCGATGAATATCTGCAATCCGTTGTTCCTTGCCCATTGTTGATCAGGTATAATTTATGGTCATTGAAACGGGAAAAAACGGTTTAAGGCCCTTTTTGGGAAGTATTATACCTACCCATTTGTAGTAGAGACTGTAAAGATACCCATACTTATTCTGATTTAAAGTCCCTTGACGAGTATGTTCTCTCGGCCTTCTGCAAAGAAGCAAGCACGCATGCATGCTGTGTGGTTCCCAAAGTAGAATAGGACCTCTCCAGTCTTCCCGTGGATGTCGTAGAAGGCGACTTAGGAAACACAAGCTGAACAAACCTTGTGAACAACAATGAGACCTCTCCAACCCGTCTGGCCAACGTGGAGAGTGTACCTAGGCAAAATCCTCTGACTGCTCTGACTAATAAATGGCTCTGGTAGTATAGAGAGGGTCATGCTTCTGCAGTGGATACTAAAAAAGACCTGATGATGATTATGATGCATGTCAATGGTCACCCAAATTGGCAAAAAACTGCAAGAGTATTGCCTACGCTGGTACAGTCAACCTGTAAAATTAAGCGTAGTTACCCATTCTATTAGCGACCACGCCTGAGTTTGCTTCACCTGTTATAAAGTGACCGCTATTAAGATGGGTGTACGTACACCCATCCAAGTTTCGACCATGCCCGAGGTTGCTTAACCTGTAAAAGCGCGGTCACCCCTCATAAAAGCGATTACGCCTGTAGTTGCATAACCCGTGAAAACGTGGTTACCCATCCACGTTTTGACCACGCCCATTGTTGCTTAACCTGTAAAAGCGTGGTCACTCAACCAAGTTGCGACCACTCTAAATTAGCTTGCCAAAATTTGATATAACCCAGGTCACGATTTCCTTCTTTCCTTTTTGCCTTCATGACATGACCACGCAGGACCCTTTGCGGTCACTTCGCAAGTTACTTTGCGGCGTATCCATAATATATTTCCAATTAGCATCGTGGCTTTTCTGCATTACTACAACGCATTGTAGTCATTCTGTGATTGCTACAACGCATGGTGAGCATTTTGATAACGGCCGCGAAACGATATTTCGCGTCGTGGCCGTTTTACATTAGCTACACACAACGCGTTGTGGACAATTTTTTCGCTCAATGTGACTTTTCGGTCTTAACATATCGACCGTAAATTTAATGCTGACTAATGTAATATTAGGTCCTTACATATGAAATTGCCGTTCAGTATCAAAAAAGTGAAACAAGTTTTTTTTAATGAAATTATTATTTAATCAATCGAAGTATGCTCCGTTGTTATCGATACACTTCCGCCATTTTATAGGCAGATCATTGATACCTTTGGAAAAAAAATCCTGGGAGCGAGAGTCTATGAACTGTTTGAAGGCGGTTTTGACTGCCTCATCAGATTTGAAATTTTTTCCTTGTAAAAAGTTATCCAAATTTTGAAAAAAGTGGTAATCGGTTGGGGCAAGATCTGGAGAGTATGGTGGGTGACGCAGAGGTTCCAGTCGCAGCTCCTCTAACTTGGCGATCGTTTGATGTGCAGTGTGTGGTCTAGCGTTATCCTGAAGGAGCAGTGGGCTAGAGCAATTCATCAGTCTCGCTTGTTTAATGGCGAGCTTTTCCATCATTGTTGGCAATACAAGTCTGCAGTAATCGTCTGGCCTGATCTCAAGAAGCTGTAGTGGATAACACCAGCACTGGTCCACCAAACACTAACCAGAATCTTCTTTTTGGTCAGTTTTCGCTTAGGGCAAGGTTTTGCCGGTTCTCCAGGGTCAAGCCATTGTGATAATCGCTTCCGATTGTCGTACAGGATCCATTTCTCATCACAAGTCACGATACGGTTCAAAATCCCCTCATTATTGTGGCAATTAAGCAAAGAAACGCAGCAAGCAACGTGTGTTTGTTGGTTTGCTTCAGTCAATTCGTGCGGTACCCACTTTTCGAGTTTTTTAATTTTTCCGATTTGGCGCAAGTGGATAAGTATCGTTTTGTCACTTACGCCGAAGGCTGCTGCTAATTCAGAAGTGGTTTGAGATGGATCCGCTTCCACTATCACCTTCAATTCTTCGTTATTCACTTGAGTATCAGGTCGTCCACGAGGCTCATTGTGTAAATCGAAATTTCCAGAACGGAAACGTTGAAACCAAAAACGCACCGTTCGTTCGTTAGCGGTGCCTGGTCCATTCAGGTCGTTAATTCTTCGAGTCGTTTCTGCAGCACTGGTGCCACGGTGGAACTCGTATTCGTAAATACCGCGAATTTTCAATTTGTCCATAGTTGTTGTTATAGCAATGTTGAAACTCAAACAAATGATGTTAAAACAAATGAAATACGAATTTTAAAACAATATTTTTCTGGCTTTATTTCGAAATAAATTTGAATTTGGAATTCCTAATGAAACGCAAGATATTTGATTTTAAAGTTGCCAGTATTAAAAATCGGCAATTTCATATGTAAGGACCTAATATTCAGAATGCTATATCAAAATCTTCATCCCTCCTATGAGTGTAATCCTCAAAAAATCAAAAAATCTTTCCCCTTAAAAAGATTTCTCAAACAAAACTGAAAAGTAGCATCTTTCTCAATTGCAAAACGCGCAAATTAGTTCCGCAGGGAGTCATTTAAAAGCGGGAGGAACAAATTAGAAAAAGTGCAAACTAAGATGTTAGTTCTTGCATTTTTGTAATTTATCCGGCTGCTGCTGGCGAGTAATTAAAAATGCACCTAAACTGCGCTGGACAATTTGCATGTGCGACCGGGTGCGCTTTTACCTCACATTTTAGAGGTCCGTAATCCGTAACCATTCCATTCGTTTCAATGTGTCAAAATCTATATACTTATATAAAAATGGATGTTTATCTATATATGTATTTGTTATAAAATATAGTATCGTTGAGTTAGTATCCCATAACACAAGTCTCGAACTTACTTTGGGGCTAGCCCAATCAGTGTGATTTGTCCCTATATATTTATTTATTTATTTATTCTCTGTATGTCCTTTATATAATCGTAAACTATGCATTTGATCATTTCATGATCTTCAGCAAAGTGTTGTGTGCATGAGCCCACAAAGGTTTCTGAAAATGTTTGTCGTAGTCCAGGGAAGGTTCAAACGATGAGAAAATATGGGAAAAGGAACGGGAACGGGCGAAACGAAGTTCGCGGTAAAAACTGACTTTGCACGTCGGATGTTCAAATATATGGGATCCTACCTTTATTCATAAAGAATAAAATATACACCCTTATTTTTTATGTAGTACACATTTTTTGGGGTGATTCAGTCCATTATTTTTAACAACTTTTCCCAATAAATGTATAGAAAAAAAATTCTTACTTCATACTTAAAACTAGATTACTTGTTCAAAATAATGGACTGAATCACCCCTTAAAATATGTGCACTTAATTAAAAATAAGGGTGTATAAAGAGCGTACACGGGAGACTAACCGGGAAAAGGCCGGAAATTCTAGATACCTCTGGAGAAGCCTGCAAAGACATCAAAGCCCTCCAAGAAGATCTGCAGATGGCACAGAATAGGGAACAGTCTACTGACTGTTCTGTCTGTCTACGCTACTGCGTAGCTAGCGCTGTTTGATGTTGATTTGTCTTTTGCCTGTCGTTCTGTCGTCCCACAGGATCCTATAATTCGGAGACAATAGAAATGCGGCTGTACGTTATAGTTTTTATTCCGAACTGTCACATTGAGAACACAGCGACTCACAAATACCAACCACCGTTTATTATTTCCTAATTTAATCCTTCATACATCACAGGTCAAATATTGCAAGTAAAATTTAAGCCACCTCCCGGTTTCTGATTGAGATGAAATTTTGTATGCTAATGTAAATCAGATAACACTGCAATACTATTATCTGATCTGATAATAGAGCTGGAAGGTAGAATAGGAACCCTGTAATGAAACGATGCAATCCTATAGAATTTGGGCTTATTATATTTGTCTTGATTAGTTCTTAGGACTTACAATAAAAGCTTGTACAAAAAATATTTATCGAAAAACTTATTACCGTTTCCATACTGAACCAAACGTACGTAAGTGTTCCCACTTGCCATTTTATTTTCCATACCAATTACACCTCCCACCATTTCCGGTGTAATGGCGGACGATTGTCGTTTCAAGTTACCGCCACTTTGAATAAACCGAGTTTTTATACAAGAAATTAATTGCCCTTTTTTATGATTTAAATTTTAGGTACCTACCTATTTATTTACAATTATTCATTTTTTTTTTAAACTTTAACAATTAAACATAGTAGGCATTTGTACAGCAGACATAATGTTAGTCGCCCAAATCATCTCTTCATCTTAGCTCGTTCTCTTGTTTTCGCTGTGCTGCTTGGGAGCTCGGAGTGCGCTTTACCGCTTTCTTCTCCAAATATTATATGCATGTCAATTGTCACCCAAGGATGCCGAACACTATGCGAAAGTGAGAAGTAATAGCTATATTTTCACGAACAGTCGCCTGCCTGACGTCAACCCTTTTTGAGAATGCATTTGTGTATAAAGTTTTACAACTGGCTGCCGCTCGACGTTAAGCCTCCTTGGGAATGTAGTTTTGCTTACTTTCTTTATTAGCTATTTAAAAAGCAGCAGTGGGTGGAATGCCAGGTCTGAGCCATATTTTTAACAGATCCGGAGTGATCCAGGGTAGTAATTTAGGCCCCTTGATATTGCTCATCAACGATCTGCCAAAGGTTTTAGGAGATGCCTTCTGTTCGCCGAAGAGTTAAAGCTTTTTTAAGCTTTAAGAGAGAAGGATTGTGTAAAAAGCTGTAAAGAGACATACACAAAGTAAATTAGTTCAAGAATAACCAGCTACAATTTAACACATCGAAGTGCCTAACTACGAGCATACAGGTTGTTTTTAAACCTTTGAGCTCTGAGCTATATTCAAGGAAAGTATGATACATATGAAATAATATATTGTTATACATCTACTTCTGCCTTATCAGTATCCCACTCTTTATGTGGGGTCGGCACAGCATGTCAGTTTTTTCCATCATGCTCTATACATTCTCCGACATATACCGTCAGAGCCATAGTTCCCCAGGCGCAATACCATGCCTGGCGGGGAGATCTCCCCTTTGCGGCGGTCGAGCATATCCCCTTACTCCCGCTGCACTACATATTTGATAACTATCATTTGTTTCTCCACGTCAAAGTTTAACAAAATAAACTTAGAGCAGATCCTAATCAACACCTTTTGAGGCCTTTGAAAAACAAATTCAAGTGTAACTATAAATCTCCCGTGTATATCCCCATTCAATGGCGGCCTATTTGTTGGCCCAACCAGTGGACTTTCTTTGTTGAAGCCGTTTTTAGGGGTCCGTAACAAAATACCTTGCTGTTTGATGCCTATTCAATTTGTTCAGGAAGATGAACATTATTGGAGAAGAAACGTTATCAGAAAGAAGGTTTTCAGGGTGATTTTCAACCTGGCAGCTATATTCAAGGAAAGTACTCTTTAAGCGAAATAAAAAATAAAGTACATATTCTGTAATAAGTACCTTGTTCCTTGATATAAAAACAAAGATATCATTCGACAAATGCATACCAAAAATCTCCCATTTGAATTTCACCGCCCACACTGGGTTCGTGGCAGGCGGGTGCGATGGCGGCCGGCGAGCAGAGAGGGCAACGGCCGCGCGTATAATAAAGTCAATAGGTTAGCCATTTACCAGAAAAGTGGAATAAAAAAAATTACAATTAAATGTTTTTCATCGAGTTGAAAATCCGTTTTCTCCTTTTTTACAATTTAAATACAAACACAATACTAACAGATAACTCTGCGCCTGATCACAGCCGCTGGTGACAAGAGGGCTGGTTGCATCTTTTCTCAACAATAAGTATAGCTATTAGAGTGGTAACATAGCCAGCGTTTTTGGCACCGCACGGTCATAATCTTTTAGATTTCTAAATCAATCATTACACTAGGTTTTATTTTTAGGTTTGGTTAGTGGTTTAATTTCAATTGTATATTTATTTTTTCTTAATAAGTAAATAATTTGTAACTCAAATCAAACAATTTTGACGAAGCATGTTGCTTATGAAACTTTGTCATCTTGTAACGAGCCTGTGTTGTAAATACAGGATAAAAAAAAATTAAACTGAATTTAAATGTACAGAACATGTTCCACTGAGTTCTTCGCACTTGCCAGTTTTTCAGTTACTCCCAATTCTATTATGTGGATGAATATTAAATTAGCCCGCCAAATTATCGCTTCTTTTTAATTCACAGCTCTGGAGTTTGCATCCCAAGGATTTTCTTTATGGCAAGCTTTTATTTAGATTAAATTCCGTATTTGTGAACGTCTTGGCTAAATTAGCAATTTTAAGCAAAAGGCGGTTTTGGGGAGTAAATTGGCTATTTTTGGACTTGCTTAATGTCCTGATATGAACGTAGTGTTGTGGTCTTAAAATATTGAAGACTGGGATCACAATTAAACAGCGAATAGATCAAATAATAATAATAAAATTGAATAGATAAGGACATACTCGTATCACACTGATTAAGCTAGACTCAAAGTAAGTTTAAACTTGTGTTATGGGATACGAACTAAAAGATACTAGGTATACTTTATAATAAATACATATACAGGCTGACTTTTTAACCACCAGCCAAATTTTTGGAGCGAGTTCAATCCATGATACTGAACTACTTTCCCTAAAAACAATTACCGAAAAACCAAAATAAAAATCGTCTTCCCATACAAATCAGCTCTCAGCCAAACGGATTTTGTATGGGAGGACAAACAATTTTTGTCGATTTTTAATTGAAACGTACAACGTCCATGATACTGAACCTGAAAGTAGTTCAGCATCATGGACTGAACTTGCTCCAAAAGTCACCTGTATATCTATACAAATTGTCCTGGGTGTTCATCTGAACACCCAGGACAATTTGAAAATGTCCATTTTCCAACTCTCACTGGCTGGGGATCGAACCCAGAACTTCCAGTTTGGCGTTCTAGCGTGGTAACCATTACACCACTCACAACGGAGATCGTCACTAAATAAATAATGCCCTTGTTTTAATATCGCTTATTACTGTTTTGACTTTTTTGTATATAAACAATCTGCGACCGTTTTCTTTATGATTCAAATAACGAATCCCCGAGCTTGTGTTCAAACCGTTCTCAAGTGAAGTATAATATGAATGAATTAATGATTCTTATTAGTCACTTAAAGTTAAAACTGGCAGTGAGTGACGTTTTGATCAAAACCGACTTCAATAATTATGAAAATAATAAATACACATTCTAATAATAATAGGAATGGTCAAAATCGGCTTCTAATAATTACAAAACTAATTAAGATATTGGTAACAGTAGGTACACTTATTTATTTTTATGACTATATCTATTTTGTTAAAAGTTCAGTCAATTAAGAATAACTTTCTCCGATAAACTTGAAACAAAACATGAAATTGTTTCTGAAGAAAGAAAAAACGTGTTTTACAAGCTTTTATTTAGTTTTATCTGTCCCGTTGTCTGTCTGTCTGTAATCAAATCTTGCAAGCTAAATTAGACCCACTTCCTATTATTCGATTGAGCTGGCAATATTATGGTACCAATGACCTGATTTTTAGTTAATTGTTTTAGATAAAAGCTTATTTAAAAAAAATGTTTTGCATAGCAGGCGTAAATACCTCTTTTTCACTCGCAAGGAAGGAAGGAAAAGGCATATATCCTTTAGTATTTTGACCAAAACATGACTCAAAGTAATGTAAAATAAACGGGCAAGTGCGAGTCGGACTCGTACATGAAGGATTCCGTACCACCGTACAATGTTTTAAAACGCTGAAAAAACACGTTTCTTGTATGACGACCCCTTTAATTTTTAACTTTTTCTTATTTTTAGTATATTTGGTTATAGCGGCCATAGTAAAACATAATCTGTGAAAATTTCAAGTACCTAGTTATTGTCATTATAAAGATCTAGTTAAAAACGCTGAAAAAACACATTTTTTGTATGACGAACCCCTTTAATTTTCATTTTTTTTATTTTTAGATAGTGGCCACAGTAATACATAATCGGTGAAAACTTTAAGTGTCTAGCTATTACGGTTCAAGAGATAGAGCCCTGTGACAGACGGACAGACAGCAGAGTCTCGGTAATAGGGTCCCGTTTGCACCCTTCGGGAACGGAACCCTAAAAATATACGTACCTTTTATACGTGCCTTTTGCCTATCGGGCTCACGTCGCCTATCATAAGTTTCCTTGCATTAATGGTCTGTAATGAACCAAAGACCTCCATGCATCAACGAGATGATAATCTCAGAATATTGGAGTCATAAATCGAGCGGAGACAGGGCCTTAAGGTGTTAAGGCGACTTGAAATGCTGCCAAGTATATTAGGTTAGTTGAATTTATAGTTGAATTAGGGAACATTTTCGGTGACTTGGTTAGTTGGCTTTTATATGTATTTTCGATGCTTTCTGGGAGAAAAGAATAAGCATATAATTAATTGTTTTAATAAATTTTATTTATTAGTAGCTTTTGCCCGCGGCTTCGCCCGCGTAGATTCGGGGTATAAATGTTGGCCGATTCTCAGACCTACGCAATATGCTCACAAAATTTCATGAGAATCGGTCAAGCCGTTTCGGAGGAGTACGGGAACGAACATTGTGACACGAGAATTTTATATATAAGATTGTTTTATTAGGTTATTTACAGCAACGAAAAATATAAGTTCATATTAATTTTCTTAAAAACTAAAATAAAGATAAAAACACTACTCACTATACTACCTACTAGTATTTACAAATCTTTTTTTTCCCCCATAGCATCACGCTGAAAGTAAGCCTATATATGCGTCTCTTAACTTGAATGGGTCCAAGCTTTAAGGGTTTAACCAGTCCGTATCGTGGCCTTTATCAAAACGCTCACGTTGCCACAACGCGCTATGGCCGTTTTACATTAGCCACAACGCGTCATGGCCGTTTTACATTAGCCACAACGCGTCATGGCCGTTTTACATTAGCCACAACGCGTCATGGCCGTTTTACATTAGCCACAACGCGTCATGGCCGTTTTACATTAGCCACAACGCGTCATGGCCGTTTTACATTAGCTACAACGCGTCATGGCCGTTTTACATTAGCTACAACGCGTCATGGCCGTTTTACATTAGCCACAACGCGTCATGGCCGTTTTACATTAGCTACAACGCGTTGTGGCCTATGATTTCGCTCAATGAGCAATTTCGGCCTTTGAGTGGTTATATGTTAATATATGTATATTTGATTTGTGATTTTCTCAAAAACAATAAGTATATGTACTCTATTCTTCTTCATATTAGCGCGGTCCCGGTTGCATCCTTAGCTACGCTGCTTTGAATCCCGGGGTGCGCTTTCCCGCTTTTTCTTCTCCAAATATAATATGCATGTCAATGGTGACCCAAGGATGCCAAAGACCTTACGGAATAGAGAAGATGCTGGAACAGTTTAAGTGATTTGGCTATGGTTTTACGACCGGCCGCCTGCCTGACATCAACCCTCTTTGGGAATGCATTTGGGCGAAAAGTTTTACAACCGGCCGCCGCCTGATGTTAACCCTCCTTGGGAATGCAGTTGTAGCACAAGATGTTTGTGTTTAGTCCTTTAGTCGCCTCTTACGACATCCACCGGAAGAGATGGAGTGGTCCTAGTCTAAGCCGGAAGCCACACGGACAATGTATAGGTATGTACTCTATTGTTTTTGAGAAAATCGCAAGGGTTGAGTATTGTTAATAAGAGATCATTAAAATGTACAAACCTATACGAGTAGTAAAAGATTTTGGAACGATGTCTCATTGTCTTGTATCCAAAAGCATCTAAACAATTTTGTTACCCATGAAAAAAGACAATGTTCATCTAAAACAAAGAAATAAAATTTAATCAGTACTGGAGAAAACTTGCAATAAACAAAATAACATCCGCAGTATTCTCGCCCTTCTTTTAGGGCCGGCCAAATTGGACGATTTTTGTACATCGAAGTCTCAGATCAGAGAAAATGAGAGATATTAAAAATAATAATTTTTTCTTTCGTCTTTCCATTTTCACACTTTAGGTGGGGGTAAATATAATTACCGAAACACGTTAGCACCATTATGCTAAAAGTGGCCTTTTTGAGTCTTGCGGCTTAGGGCTCTGCCTGCTTATCTACCAGACCCGAAATACTCCGTTTGCCCTATTAGGGATAATAACGTTATAATGTAACATTAGGCACGTATGTTACCAACCGTACCTTTATGCTATTATCGGTTTTTTAAGAATTGTTGTAAATATGTATGATTTATATAAAACGAGGGATTAATTTATATTTTTTGTTTTTTTTTTAACAAGTAAGAGTTTTCATTGATCGACTGTAGGTCCTAAATAACATAATAAAATAAATAAATAAATAATAATACCTAAATAACAATATAAAGATAATAAAATTAAAAGAAAATTAGAATCTAAAATTATAACTCTTTCACTTCGTCTAAGCGCATTCCCGGTTGCATCGTCAGCTGTGCTGCTTCGGAACCCGGGGTGTGCTTTCCCGCTTTTTCTCCAAATATAATATGCATGTCAATGGTCACCCAAGGATGCCAAAGACCTTGCAAAATGGAGAAGAAATAGCCGGAACACTTTAAATGATTTGGCTATAGTTTTACAACCGGCCGCCAACCTGACGTTAACCGTCCTTGGGAATACAATTGTAGCACGAAATGTTTGTGCTTAGTCCTTTAGTCGCCTCTTACGACATCCACAGGAAGAGATGGAGTGGTCCTATTCTAACCCGGAACCACACGGGTAATCTAAATCTAAAATTATAACCAATTAAAACTAAAAAAATAAAACTACTTGTTGCCCTGTGATTAACATTAGCGTCCCAATTCTCAAATTATCAAAACTTACCGGCAATAAAAGTTAAAACTTATCTTCCTTTCTCCTTCATCTTTGCTCGCAGCAGTGGAACAATCTTATTAGCGGGGTATGAACTGCCGACATCAAGATTTATTCCGTGTCCGCGGCCTATTCTAGCCAAAGTCAAAAGATAAGTGCGTTTGCTTTGCTTAGATAACAACAAATTATTTGCATACCTACGAGAATTTATGCATTTTCTTTAATGCTGGTTTGGGGACAAGAAAAACTTAGAATGTACCAGCTGCTTCTCTTCTGCAGATTGTAAAAGTCGATCGAGGGAATAGGCGAGAATCTCAATCCTGTTTATCGACGATGTAAAGCTAACTACCCATCCTATTTTGATTTTTGCATGACCTTTGGGTCTTATGGCCCTAGGATCTGTCTGCCTAAGGTATAAAGACGTGATTATTATCTGTATATAAGCATTGTAAGGCTTAAATCTACGGGATCCGCATTCAGGGTATAGTCCGTCTCTGTCACAAACTGTACGTGCAACAGAAACACGTGACCCGCGACTGTTTCAGCTATCTCTTTCGCACCTACTAGGGTTTGTGACAGGACGGACTGAACCCGTCGCGGGCTTGACTTAGTGTCAAGCCTAAGTTAGAGTTTAGATGATTAAATCAACCGCCATTTAAACCGTACTTTAAAATACGGCCTAAATTTATTTTTAGGTTTAAACTAATAACCGCAGAAATAGATTTGACATTAACTTTGCCATGATGCAGCGTCAAAAATTATTTGATTTCTCAAAAACCTTATCATAGATAAGTTAATACAAACAAAATATCTACAAGTTAGGTACATAGGTAATAAATCTTCCGGAATAAACAACCTATTTTATATTGAAAACCGAATCAAAACGTACAGACAGAGATACAGATATACGCAGCGGCAAGCAGCGGGAACATCGTTTTATACTATGTGTCTTATGTATGGAGCAAAGAGGAATTTTTAGCGGTAATATAAATTATATAATCTGCACTAGATTTTGCTAAACATAAATGATCTTATAGCAGTTTTTTCAGGTCTAATACAAGAGATTTCATAAATCCGTGAACATTACAAATGAAGTAGGTCGAATCCCATTTAAATGAAGTTATAAAAACACAAAGTGAAGTCTCGCAAAGTAAATCAATGGGGGTCGTGATTAAGGAAGATTTAACTGTGATTTACGGCGCTCGCTGACAGCTGCGAGTCCGTGAGGAACTCTAACAATATCTCATTTTAAGAACAATTTAGTTCTATCTATATACGTAGGTAACGATTCTTTGTTATATCTAAACTTGATTCTGAATTGAATGATTGTCTAAATGATATAATACCTACTAGTGGCTCTCTGAGCTGTAAACCTTGCGACTCACCCCCATCCGTTGAATTTTATCGGATAAAAATTTTGTTCAAACAAAAAAGTTGCGTCTTAATAAGGGTAACAAAAAAGATCAGCCATTTCGAAAAATTTTCAAAATGTCAACTATTTTAATTTTTTTCGAAATGGCTGAAATATGATTTTCTTAAAGTTTTAAACCCCCAAATCTTCGCCATTTTAAATAAACTCTAAAAACTGAATGGACAAAAAGATACTCAATATTTTATACAATAGGGGATCGGACAGGTCTTACCAAAAAATCTTTGTCGTAATTAAAAATAATATAGTATACTAGCTGTGCCCGCGACTTCGTTCGCGTGGTTGTCGGAACGTAATGTTATATAGCCTAAAGCCTTCCTCTATAAATGGACTACCCAACAAAAAAAGAATTTTTCAAATCGGACCATTAGTTCCTGAGATTAGCGCGTTTAAACAAACAAACAAACAAACAGACAAACAAACTCTTTCGCTTTATAATATTAGTATAGATGAAGTACTCTTAACCAACAACATATTTATTTGAATAAAGATTAATATTATTATGTTGATACAACTTAAACAAATTATTTCGACCAAATTAGGTACCATAAAAACGGTTTTTGTGAGTTAATCTTAAAAGATAGACATATACTATCGCGGACTGTTTTTTAGATCATTAAAAGAGCTATTATTCTTTAATACATATTTTTTGTGTATCTTGAACCTTTTTCACGGCGCACGCAACGGAAGGCTTCAAAGATGAAATAATTTCTCCCGTTTTTTACACATTTACCACTATATCTTTGTTCCTATTGGTCGTAGCGTGATGTTATATATAGCCTATAGCCTTCCTCGATAACTGGACTATCCAACACAAAAATAATTATTCAATTCGAACCAGTAGTTTCGGAGATTAGCGCGTTCAAACAAACAAACAAACAAACAAACAAACAAACAAACAAACAAACAAACAAACAAACTCTTCAGCTTTATAATATTAGTATAGATGGGAGCGTTTACGCGGCATTTTTATGCAATCAAATTTTAAATGTAATTTATGTATATTTACAGCCTTATTTAAATAAAATATAATTTTTTATGGTAATAAATAACCATTCCAATTTTTTCCAAACACTTTGTGAAAAGTTGTCCGATCCCCTATCATCGAAGCAGCGTATAAAATTTTACGAGAATCGGTTGAGAATACGACCTGTATGCGAGAACAAACTGACAAACTGACAACCAGACATCCATCATCTCTTCCTGACTGGTTTTTTGAAACTAAATTCCAAAGGATCTGTTTAAGTTTGGGCCATGATTGTTATAGTGTCAATGTCACGAAATGTGTACAGAGGCCTAAAATTAGCACTTAAATTGTAAATAATATTTTATAAAAAACATATTTTACAACAAAAAAAAAACCCACTAAAACCTTACGTTTTCTATACTTGGATTTTTATATTTCCCCATTTGCTAATCCATTTTTTATAACGCCGGACTGAACGAGATGTCAATGTCAACACAACGGCCATTTGCGCGTTTTGTTAACCATAAGGAATGTCATAAGGAAATCTTGACTTGACATCAAATCATCTTATTTCAATGCATCCAATTCTTCTATTTGACAACAAGCTTTTATTGCGATTATAATTGTCTTAATGAATTTATACCATAATCATGAACTACAACTGATTACGCATTGTGTCTTATTGTAAAAAAAATAAATGAAGTGAACAAGACGCATTGTAAACCCAAAATAAACATTGTGTTGCCAGATAGCATCAAGACTATTTTCACATGTAGAAATTTAAAAATCCTTTTTTATATAGTGTGCAAACTTCCATAAAATCATACCTAAGGATAATTTCCTACAAAATGACGTGAAGATAGCTTTTTAGCTTTTGATTAGCTTTTCGCAACCTGATATAAGGTGTTGAGCGGTTTCGTCCTTTTCCGTACATAGTCGGCATTTACCGTCTACGGGTCGTTTCATGATGTCCCTTTCATGCTGTTTGGTAGCTACTGCCTGATCTTGTATGGCGAAAACTGACGATACTAATGATGAAGGTACCTGTTGTTTTTTATAATCCATTTAAAAGAAAGCTCCCTGTCTATATTTGGTTTTTCAAGAACGGCGTTATAGAATTGTCCGTGAAGCGGTTTATTTTTTAGTGTACTAATGCGTTTTTCCAATGTTGCTTTTTTAAGTACTATATCTGTGTATGTATTGTTACCTAATCCTATTTCTGTTAAATTAGTAGTAGCTTCTTTATATATTGAATATTTAATTTTACTCTTATCGTGCTGTACTATTGCATTTATTAAGTAATCATGTTCTTTATCTAAATATTGTTTATAAGTATTTTATTATTTGTACTTTATGTAACATTTCAATATTCATTAGTCCCCTGCCCCCTTCTTCTATAGGTATGTAAAGTCGTTCTATATCTGCTTTTGACGTGACAACGTCTTATAAATTGGTTAGCCGGGTGACACTTCAAGAAACTGCGTTACGCTCCGCTCACGTTATGCGCTCACAATGAGAGCGAGTGAAAGGCACGCGTGCCTTTCACTTTTTATGTCTGTCTCTCTCGCTCTTAGGCGGGCTAACCATGCCCGAGTGGAAGTCAAGTTTGGAGTGAAGTGGAGTGAAGTCGTTGTCACGTAAAACTTTCGCCCGTATACCGACTTTACAGGCAACCAATTTTTTGTTGATGTATTTTATTTAATGTGAGCAATTTTCTAGTTTTAATGTCTATCTTTTTCAGGTCGCTATTTTTGTAGTTAACTATTCCAAATGAATAAAGTAAAACCGGCACTGCATATGTATTTATTGCTATTATGACATTTTTAGAGTTAAGGTGTGTGTGGGTAAGTCTTTTCACACGTTTAAAATATTCTTTTTTTATTTGTTCTTTAATTTTGTCATGATCTATGCTTCCTGCTTCATTTACTCCTAAATATTTGTATTCCTTCCCTTTCCTTAACTGTTCAAACACCTCCCCACTTAAGAGCACATGGCCTTCTCCTTCGCATGTTACTCTTTTCCCCACTTGTAGATGTAATACTTTGCATTTATTCAGACCAAAGTTCATTCCTATATCTTTAGTGAAAGTTTCTGTACTGTCTAATAATGTTGTTAAATTATTTTTATTATTTGCATACAATTTTAAATCATCCATGTATAGCAGATGATTCACCCAAGCACTGTCCCTAAGTTTATATCCCTTCGTATCATATTTATTTAGTACTTGTGATAGTGGATTAATTCCTAGGCAAAATAGGAGTGGTGATAACGAGTCTCCCTGGAATATTCCGCGGCGAATGAAAATCGGGTCAGTAGTTTCTGATGTTCCTACTCCTCGGGCAGTCATTATGACCTTCCATTTAGGCATTACCATCATAAGGAAGCCTTTGATACCTGGTGGACATTTGTATAGGTCTAAAGTTTTAAGTAGCCACTCGTGAGATATGCTATCAAAGGCCTTCTGGTAATCAATCCAACCCATACTTAAGTTTTTCTTTCTGTGATGGGCATCTTCTAGTATGGCTTTGTTTACCATCAGGTGATCTTTGCATCCACGGGCTCGTCGTCTGCATCCTCTCTGCTCTGGAGCTATTATATTGTTTCGTTCACAATGCTTGTATAATTCATCCGCCAAAATGGACGTAAGGAGTTTGTACATGTTAGGAAGACATGCAATTGGGCGCCAATTCTTTGGGTCTTCTGTGAGTTCGTTTTTAGGTATTAATATTACTTGTCCTGTCGTAAACCAGTCTTCTATTTCTTCTGATCCGTTTAGTAATCTAGTATATAAATTTGCTAAGTATTTGTGTGTGCTAGTTAGATATTTTAAATAATAATTTTGTATCCTATCGATTCCTGGTGTCTTCCAGTTTTTAAGTTTTTGAGTAGCCGTCTTAACCTGTTCTATTGTTACTTCTACTGTCCCTTGATTCTGTACAATATCTTCAGTTCTATGTTCTAAATCTGATATCCATTGGGCTTCTTTATTGTAGAAGACTGGTTGTGACAGTATGGGTGACCAGAAGTTCTCTATTTCCTGTTTAGTTGGTATTTTATTTGGTAGTTGTTGTTGCCCGTCAATATTTCTGAACAGTTTGTGTTGATTCTCTTGGAACATTTTGTTTTGTGTTATTCTATTGTTCATGTCTTCATAACGAGTAATTCTGCCTGCTAGTGCTTTAATTTTTTGTTTTAGCATTTCTTTAGTCTGTTCGCGGTCACTATCTGTAAATATATCATACTTATTAAACAACTTATTCTTTATTTTTATCATCTTTCTTGTATCAACGCCTCTTTCTATTTCTATAAAATGTCCTAACTCTTTCCTAAAACCTTCAATTTTATTTTCTATTCTACGCTTCCAAGGCGGATCTTTACGTGGTTTTAGAACATTTGATGGTGTGTATGGTTTTTGATTGTTGACTATGATTAATGTTTTTGCCGTTGCGTATATTATATCGTTAGTTTCACGAAGAGTTAAGTTTGCATCGAGTAAAGTAGGTAGGTATTTGTTCAATTTATGGAGATTGGATAAAAATTGTTTATTAACATTTGGCTTGGGCAGCACATGCCGTTCTTCGATATTGATTTCCTTTGTCTCTGCTACATTTTGTAATAATTCTAATATTAAGGGGTCTTGTTCGTTAAATGTTGTTAGTTCTGTGGTATTTAAGCTTTCTGTGCCTGTTGTTTGTGGTAAATCTTGTGTTACATGTTGTGAAGTTTCCGGATATGACTGTTCCTGTTGTGTTGATTGAAAGTGTTGTGTGTTTGGCGAAGTATGTAGAGATGTTTGAGAGTTATTTAAGAGCGTAGAAGAGTTATGTGGAAGGGACGAAGTGGTAACTGTTTCTTGTGATAAGGACTGTTCTGCTTTTCGTTGTATTTCGTTTAAAACTTCAGTGGAAAACGTTTTACGGTTGATTACTAATCGGGCTTGGGTAGAAAATCCGCTTCCTTTAAATTTGTGAATTTTCGGGTTATTTGGGTTTCTTTCTTTAAATATTCTTTCTAAACGTATCATATATCCTGAACCTCCTACTTTAGCTTTAAAGTAACAAAACATGAGTTCTTTTAGTTCGTCTTCTGTCCACTTTTTTCTGGCATCCTCATTGGTTACAACGAGGGGTTCGGATTCTTGTGTTGGTGGGTTGTCTAGTATTTCTGTATTTGCTTCGTCTTGTGTGTGTTCTAATGTTTGTTGTGTGTTAGATTGCTCTGCACTCCGTTGTATTTGTCTTAGTCTGTCTGTATGGATTCTTTTGTGTTTTAAAATTATTCGAGCTTGAGAAGATAACCCATCACCTTTAAAGTGATGAATTTTAGTATTATTAGGATTTCTTTCTTTGAAGATGTTATATAGTCTATTCATGTATCCTACCCCCCCTGTCTTAGCCTGGTAATAACAGAACATAAGCTCTTCTGGTCCTTGGTCGGACCACTTCCTTCTTGCATCGTCATTTAATTGCGTTGTGGTCGACCCCGACGTACCGGCGGCCCTCTCTGGATCAAAAGTATCCTCGAGCTGCAAAGTGGAGTCGGTATTCCTGATAAGTTCGGCTGTAGTATTTTCGGGTTGTTCCCCCCCGACCCCAGCCCGCCTGTTCAGCAAGGGGTCACTGACGGTCCGTAGGCTGTCACGTGCAGCGTCAGCTCCACACGTGCCCCGGCGGCCCCCGGGCAGCGGCCCTATGCGCATCCTTCTATTATTATTACTCATTTTAAATGGTGTTTCCATTGCCTCGTCAGCCAGGTAAGTTTCAATAGTACCTGTTGCCCGCCCCCCGCGATGACTAGGTGTTAAATGTCTGGGCGTGAGGTTGTATTGGGGTGCCTATTCTATTCTATTCTATTCTATTCTATTCTTCTGTTTTCTTTCACAACCTTCGAGAGGTTGGTCTTTGGCTGAAATCCCGCCCTGAAACCTTCAGGGAGAGGAAGTTCCAGCATTATCCCCGTTTGTATCCCCCCAAAACATTTGCTAGTATATTAACTGTGTGCAGAGCAGCTTGTTTCTGCATAACTGTTAGGTCTATGTGCGTGTCTAGTATGTCACAATACCTTCGGAGGCTTTTTGCTATGACTCCGGTGGCACCGATAACTATTGGTACTATGATGGCTTTAGTTTTCCAGAGACGGGCTATTTCGGTTTTAAGCAAGTGATATTTTGTAAGTTTTTCTGTTTCTTTTGCTCCTATGTTGTAATCCGACGGTATTGTGATATCTATAAGGTATGTGATATTTTTTACTTTATCTATATATATAATATCAGGTCTATTGTGGTTCACACACCTATTCTATTCTATTCTATTCTATTCTATTCTATTCTATTCTATTCTATTCTATTCTATTCTATTCTATTCTATTCTATTCTATTCTGTTCTATTCTATTCTATTCTATTCTATTGTGTAAAAGTGTTCTATTGCTACCTGAGCATATTACTTCGAACATCTTTTCTTCATCTAATGTGAGGTCCACTATGCTAATGCTGGGATACAGTTAGAACTCGCAAAGGTATGCGGAAAATGTTATTTTCCTTAGACTTAAAACAAGCTCAACGTCGCGGGTTCCAAAAAATATAAAAAAATAAATTTTTAACTCGTAGCTCTGTAAAAATAGTAGACCTTGCGAGCCCTTATAACTATACAATAACGGACACTTTCCCCTGGCTTAGTAAAGCCATTTCAGTGAAATCCATCCATATATAACGCTACAGACAACTTCCTCTCTTTTCCCTCCTCCACTCCCTCCTTTTGGATTTTGTGCAACATCTTGTGTAGAATGCATTCCTTAGTGTAACTCCCAAATTTAATTGAAATCCGTTTATAAAGAAAGCTATAGCAAAATTCTCCCCTTTTCCTCATACTTCTACCCGTAACAAAAATCGTGATTGTTTAAAAAATAATAATAAATCATGGAACTTGTGTGCCAATTTAGTTAAAATCGGTTGAAAAATGCGACTTGTAGGCAAGAACAGACAGACGGACAAATGCATTTTTGGGTAATCGAAACTAAGTCGCCTGTCTTGCGCGGTCAATAAAACAAAGTTTAAAATAAACCTCTTGGTTTTAAATAAATTGAACTGTAAGATAAGCTACCGTTGTTTGCCCTCGGTTACCTGGTTACCCGATATTGATCAGTCGGCTAAAAGCTAAAGCTTGTCCTATCATCAAGATTGACACTAAATACCTTTTCAATTACACAATTAATTGTATAGAAATAACAAGTAGTTTCCTGTGAATTGATATCAAGTTACCAAAAGTACCCAAAGGCCTCGTTAGAGTACCTAATGGTACACTTTTCTTCTTATCGAGTGTGTTATTGACGAGCGAGCGAAGCGCAAAAATGCTTCTGTCCGTCTGTCTGTTTTCGCCTACAGGTCGCATTTTTCAACCGATTTTGACAAAATTGGCACACAAGTTCCTTATGCTTTTCTCCGTCTGTCTGTTCTCGCCTACAGGTCGCATTTTTCAACCGATTTTGACAAAATTGGCACACAAGTTCCTTATGCTTTTCTCCGTCTGTCTGTTCTCGCCTACAGGTCGCATTTTTCAACCGATTTTCACAAAATTGGCACACAAGTTCCTTATGCTTTTCTCCGTCTGTCTGTTCTCGCCTACAGGTCGCATTTTTCAACCGATTTTGACAAAATTGGCACACAAGTTCCTTATGCTTTTCTCCGTCTGTCTGTTCTCGCCTACAGGTCGCATTTTTCAACCGATTTTGACAAAATTGGCACACAAGTTCCTTATGCTTTTCTCCGTCTGTCTGTTCTCGCCTACAGGTCGCATTTTTCAACCGATTTTGACAAAATTGGCACACAAGTTCCTTATGCTTTTCTCCGTCTGTCTGTTCTCGCCTACAGGTCGCATTTTTCAACCGATTTTGACAAAATTGGCACACAAGTTCCTTATGCTTTTCTCCGTCTGTCTGTTCTCGCCTACAGGTCGCATTTTTCAACCGATTTTGACAAAATTGGCACACAAGTTCCTTATGCTTTTCTCCGTCTGTCTGTTCTCGCCTACAGGTCGCATTTTTCAACCGATTTTGACAAAATTGGCACACAAGTTCCTTATGCTTTTCTCCGTCTGTCTGTTTTCGCCTACAGGTCGCATTTTTCAACCGATTTTGACAAAATTGGCACACAAGTTCCTTATGCTTTTCTCCGTCTGTCTGTTCTCGCCTACAGGTCGCATTTTTCAACCGATTTTGACAAAATTGGCACACAAGTTCCTTATGCTTTTCTCCGTCTGTCTGTTCTCGCCTACAGGTCGCATTTTTCAACCGATTTTGACAAAATTGGCACACAAGTTCCTTGATTTATTTAATTTTTTTTGTCGATCACATTATTTGACTGTAGGAGAAATAGGGGGAAAATTGGGGAACTTTGCTGTAGCGCTATTTATTGACGGATTGAGAAGTTCACTATAAGGACTTCATTATACGCAAAATGTTCAAAAAAAAAACGACGGGTTGCACTCCGGGAGTGCCGGCAGAAGTGAAAACTTGAATATTAGTTAGGGAATAATTTAGCACGAATTGCTTTAATTATCAGTATAAAAGTACTATCATTTATGTGGTAGAATACAATATTTATTTATTGCGCTATCGTACACAAACATGACAATTTATATTACATTAAAAAGTTTATCTCTCAGCTAAACGAAACAGCAGGCGCAGGCATACATTTTCGCCGCGCCGTAGAAAGAGAGGGGGATACTTCCTCTCCCACGCCGCGCCGGCTGTCTACTCTCCATCCGTCTTACGAATTTTCGATCAGGACACGTGTCCTGACGCGAGTTTAACATTTTTTCTCCATTACAAAAAAAGTGCACAACGCCGCTAAAGAAGTTTTCACTTCAAAAATTCCGAAAGGGGGGAAAAGGGGGAATTTTCTGAAGCGTTATACAGGGTTACTTTTAAAACACCGTCAAATTTTTTGATCCACCACCACTTTCCATAAAAATAATTATCAAAAATTAAAAAATAAATCGGTTTCCCATACAAGCCAAATCGATTTGGTACGGGAGGGTGAATTTTTTAATCGATTGTTGATATTTGTTTTTACGGAAAGTAGTTTAGTATCACGGACTAAACTTGCTCCAAAAACGTTGCCGGTGTTAAAAAGTAATTCTGTTTATGGACGGATTGCACTAAAATCGCTTTACTAAGTCAGGGGATAGGTAAAAGGTAGTAGTAACTTATTATTAATCTGTGGTAAAAGTGACGGTTATTGCATGGTTATAGAGCTTGCGAGGTCTATTGTTCTCACAGTATCACTAGTTACTAACACTAGTGTGGAATTTTGTGAGCTGCCTAAAAGCGTCTGACGCAGCTCAATGACGGTCATTATTACCTACACACTAGTAAAATAGTGAGTAGGTTTCCTTACAATTTATTCGGAAGCATATAGCAGTAGTTTAAAATGACCGTACATAAGTGCAACTAAGAGGTTATAAGTCCGCCTAATGAATATCGAACTTGTGCCTTACAGACGTATTGCAGACAAACTGCATAGAGTCACCTACGCTGTTACGGTCATTACGGAAAGCGGCAAGTCACGTGGGAAACAAATGTATAGCCATGCCAGCTCCACCGGGGCCCGGCAGACGTAGTACCTAGACCCATAAAATGCTGTCTTGACGTCGTCAAGGATAATATGCGAGCCAATGGTGTTACAATCAAGTGAGCATCCTTGATTGTAACACCATTGGCACGCACCGTGCACAGACCGTGTGAAGTGGAGAAGAAAAGGCCGGAAAGCCATTACAGCTGAGGATGCAACTGGGGATATGCTGAGATGAGAGAGCGAGACAGATATAATTGATAAAAACAACAGGTTTTATGTATATTTTGAATAATAACACTTTATAAAACTGATTTTGTCGTTTTGACATATGTCGAAAGTGTTCAACATGCTCAGACATTTTCAGAGAATATACGCATTGAATGTGACCGTCACTTGACAACTCTAGTCGTGTCGCTTTCGGAGTAACGGTCCTGAAATTCACATGATTCTATTAAAACTGTCATCACGTAGTAACGACTCGTGCGGCGACGATCAAACCTTGACGTGTTAGGACCTCGATACGGGGTTACGTGACCGACGTCAGATGAAATTTCTTTTCCTATTCAGATTTATAAATGTTCACTTAAAGGTTCTCATGGCTAGTTCAGTGGCGGATTTACACATGTGCCGCCATTTTTACCCGACTGTGCCAGAAGGAAGGTTATGTGTTTCGAGTGTATATGTATATGTAAGTATGGCACGCTCTACAGCTAAAACAGCTCGATGGATTTAAGCTTGAGAGGTATCGTTAAATTCGTTTAATGCTGAGAGTGACACTGGGTATAATAAAAAAATTTAAAATCCAAAATGGCGGATTTTTAGCGCAAAATTATGTCTTAAATTTTTTTTTATTTAAAATCTATTGATTGTCGCTCAGATATTTTACAATATTTTTTGATACCCCACGTTAAAAAAAATAAAGGATTTTCTATGAGAATTACAAAAATATATACAATTTATGTATATGTTTCAATGAAATTTGGAATGAGAAATGCTAATAAACGACGTATAAAAAGCTGTTGTATGTAGTGTATGCAAAAACCCCAGTTTTTGATTTTTACCCGACTGGGCCAGAAGGAGGGGTTATGTTTTTTTATTTGATTGCATGTATATTTCTTTGGCACGCTCTACAGCCTAAACGGCTTGCTGGATTTTAGCTTAAAAGGTGTCATTAGATTCGTCTAAATCCTGAGATTGACACTGGGTATAATAAAAAAAATTAAAATCGAAAATGGCGGATTTTTGGCGCAAAATTATGTGTTTAATTTTTTTTTATTTAAAGCCTATTTTGTCGCTCAGATTTTTTACAATATTTTTTGATACCCCACGTATCAAAAAATAAAGGATTTAATATGAGAATTTGAAAATATATACAACTGATGTATATGTTTCATGTAATTTGGAATGAGAAATGCTAATAAACGACGTATAAAAATCTGTTGTATGTATCACGCAATTGGGGTTTTTGGTTTTTACTCGACTGCGCCAGAAGAACGGTTATGTTTTTTTATTTGATTTGAGTGCATGTATGTGTGTATATTTGTTTGGCAAGCTCTACAGCCTAAACGGCTTGATGGATTTTAGCTTACAAGGTGTCATTACATTCCTCTAAGTCCTGAGAGTGACACGGGGTATATCAAAAATTTTAAAATTCCAATATAGTGGTTTTTTGGCGCAAAATTATGTCTTTGAATTTTTTTATTCGAAAGTGTGTGGTATCAAAATAAAGGATTTTATATGAGAATTACAAAAATATATACAACAGTAGGTATATGTTTTATGAGAAAACACCAACACTGCTTTCAACTTTTTATTTTATTTTCGCACATTTCCAAGGATGATAGAGATTTTGTTTTTTTTTTATAGTAAAACATTTGACTACCCAGGTGAAGTAGGGACTTAAAGCAGAAAGCTAGTTAAGTATATGTTTTGTAACAAAATAGCAAACATAAAACAAGCCACATGAAACAACTCCGCAATGTTTTCGTTACATTACTCACAGTAATTAAGCGTGAAAATGAAACCAACAAATATATCGTTTTACATTTGAATCTTCAAATCCAGAGGCTTTCCAATTAACGTTTTTAGGGTAAGGGGAACAAACGCTGACATGCAACGAAATAGACACCCAAGAAAGCTGTACCTTGTGTATTTACAATTTGTGAGAGAGTTTACTGCAGTGGTGTAAATTGCGCTAGACCAGCCCTGTATATTTTTTAAGGGCGTTCTAACTTACTAATCCAAATGGAGATATTATACCACTTTCCTATGCTGTAGCTTTAATATCGGCATTTGCTAGAGCGAGAAAGAGAGGAAGGAATCAGCGATGCGGATTCCCGCTCTGTTTCTCACTCTAGCAAATGAAGATTCTGTGCGACAGAAAAGGATAGCAGCATACGGAAGTGCTGTTCCGTGCGGCTAGATGTAGCCCAACCCTAAAGATCTTCAGAAAATAAACAAAAATGCAAGCTCTTTACTATATCACTCTCTACTCTACTCCAAGGGCTTAGTCTCCGTCCGAATCCCCCATATCTTTTCTGTGTTGTATGTAACTAATCTCTCCAATCGATGTGTGCGATGTATGTGTGATGACGAGTGATGACTTATGACCCTGAAACGTGTTCCCTTACTATATGGGTCTCATAAGAAGGCTCAAGGTCGCTGAACGGGCTATGCTCGGTGTTTCTCTACGCGATCCAATCAGAAATGAGGAGATTCGTAGTAGAATAAAGCTCACTGTCATAGCCAAGCGTATAAGCTGATTGAATGGCGGCCACGCACCGGCAAGCGCAGCGTAGGTCTACCGCCTACTAGGTGGTCGGACAAGTAGGGAAACGCTGGATGCAGGCCGCTTCCAATCAGTCGTTTTGAAAATCCTTGGCCTATGACAGCAGTGGACTTCCTGCGGCTGATATGATTAGGTATGAACTATTCTCTTAAGAAGACCTTAACGTCACTTTTAAATGGCAAGGGGCTAATCTATCCGAACCGCCTTTAATTTTTCGCGTTGCATCTATCTTATGAATACAGCTTGTACTTTAGAAGTACTTTTCTTGCCTCCCGAACCTCTTCTCTTTTGCGCGTTGTAACTAGCATAACTTTTCTTTAGAGGGGGGCTTAACCCCCCGAATCCCCCTTATCCTTTGCACATTATAACTATCGTGCCAAGTAAGTCTTGTCCTGTTTCTATGGCGAGGGCCTTACCCGCTACCCTTAGTTGTACCCTTTGTTACCTTTGTCTTTATATTTATTGTGTTGTATTGTATTTTTTGGGAAAATAAAGTATATTCTATTCTATTCTAGTTTTGAGCGTTATTACAATCCTCTCTAAAGTCTATCATCTCTAAATAACGTCTATTTGCTAGTTGGTCTTGGGGAACAAACATCTTTGTAACAGTAGCTGTAAATACGACTAAGTGCTCGGTCGCGCAGAGGGCCCTAGACGCGAGTCACTTGACACAAGCCAGCTTTCAGCGAAGCAACCTAAATCTTTTCAAAATGGTTTATACCTTGCTTGAAACTACTCACCTACATCGCTGTGGAATTATATTTTAAAGTGGTATTTGCTTTGCGGGATTTTTTATGGAATTACAATTCGGTACAGTGCTTCTATTTCCTTAAGGAGATGTGGGCTCACAGCGTGCAATACTGTGCGTGTTTTTGAAAAAATACTGTAATAAAACTACTACAGTTTATTCCTCAAAAAATTGACATAGGAATTTTAAGGCTTTTCAAACACACGATTGAGCATTTTTGGCTCGATAAAAAAAATCACAAACGTACCTCTAAAGCCTAAATTTACCTTTATAAGACATATAATATTATATTATATTACTTTGTACATTTAAATTTTTTTTGTAGCCAAACCGACTTGATATTTAGATAATACATTTTTTGGTATAATTTTCATATAAAAAGGTGATTGTATAAAATAGTAAAATGTGTTATATTATAAAGGTAAATTTAGGCAAATTTAGAGTTTTGTGATTTTTTTCTATCGAGCCAAAAATGCTCAATAGTGTGTTTGAAAAGCCTTAAAATTCCTATGTAAATTTTTTGAGGAATAAACTGTAGTAGTTTAATAACAGTGATTTTTCAAAAACACGCACAGTATTGCAAATTGTGAACCCACCTCGCCTTAACGTCTTTCGGAAAACTTCGTGTTTCGTAGGAATGGCCGCTTGGAATTATATAGAGTTATTATTACTCTTTTTACCTATTATTATGTTGTGGCGACCTCTACGCCACTACGAAGAAACTACGACAACAACGAAGTGATAACATTAGTTCAAAAGAAGTCTACGAGATGGCGCCAGCAGTACCCTACATCTCGATTTTGAAATTCTGGTTGCAACTGACCATATATACAACCTCCGACAATACACCATCGGAGCCGCGGTTCCCCCCCCAGGCGCAACACTATGCATGGCGGAAAGATCTTCCCTTTGTGGCGGTGGAGTATATCACCTCGCTCCCGCTACAACGTAATAAAATTTTAAAAATTAGAAATTTTTAACGCATACTGTTTTTGATTTGCAAATGAGACATTTTTAGAATATACTAGTACAATACCCGGCACATAAGTTGACTCAAAATGGCGGTCACTGCGCACACTTTTTCCTCTAATTATACCTGTGCAGAGCCGCCATTTTGGGTCAACTTATGTGCCGGGTATTGTATGTAGTTTGCTTCGTTTTTGAAAGGTTATTAAGTTTTTCACTTTTTCTTCAGAGTAAAATACCTGGATTAATATAATAGGTGGATAAGGTACGCATTGCTAGAGCTTTCGCAAGTTAAGCAACCCCGGGCATGGTCCGCAAATGGATGGTGGCCAATGGATGGTGGATTGGTGACCAAAAAATATCACGGAAAATTCTCAAGCCCCTCCTGAACACTCAATCAGAAGCGTTATTATGTATAATAAAAGTTTTATTTCTATTAAAAATTATAATACCTATGTGTATCAGTGCTATAGATATACGAGTAGTAAACCTGAAGTAAATAACCAGTACCTATTTATAAAGTTGTGTTATTGTTCTCGGAGCGTCTACTACTTGCTCAACAACTTTATATGTAGGGCTTACCTAAAATTGGAACAGGCGAGACCCTACACTAGTATACCTTCTTCTTCATCTAAGCGCGTTCCCGGTTACATACTCAGCTGTGCTGCGGAGCCCGGGGTGCGCTTTCCCGCTTTTTCTTCTCCAAATATGACATGCATTTCAACGATCACTCGAGGATGCCAAAGACTTTGCGAATTGAAGAAGAAAAAGCCGGAACAGTTTAAATGATTTGCCTGCCTGACGTCAACCCTCTGAGATGTTTGTGCTTAGTCCTTTAGTCGCCTTTTACGACATCCACAAGAAGAGATGGAGTGGTCCTATTCTAAGCCCGAACCACACGGGGTCTACACTAGACTACACTAGTAAATCTATCTAGCAATAACGAAATCTTATTGCAAGCGAGCTTTGACGAGTAAGCGTGTGTGGCTAAACGACCGGTCGCATGAAAACTGAAAGCTCTCTTAGAGTCATTGACACAGGCAAGCTTTTAGATCAAGAAATGTTTTTGGACGAAGCTTTTACGGTCTGAGGTGGTTTGCTTTTTAAATGTGACTTGAAATTTAAGTCTTTATTTATGCCGTGTGGTTTCCGGTAGAGTAGAATAGGATCACTCCAAGTCTTCCCGTGGATGTCGTAGAAGGCAACTTAGGAAATACAAGTGTAAAAAAAGCTTGTAAACATCAATGAGACCTCTCCAACCCGTCTCGCCAGCGTGGAGAATGTAGGCCAAATCCTTTTACTGCTCTGACCAAGTATGGATCTTTTAGTACAGAGAAGGTCGTGCTCCTTAAGTGAAAAAGACCTGATGATTAAATATTTAAACCTCATTTTAAACCATGGTTAAAATATCAGTTCGTTGGATTAAAAATCCTAAGCTTCTCCCAGTTTCCTCTATAGAAAATATTAAAATATGAATGGCATTAGAAATAAAAAGCTTTTCACGAGAAGCCTTAGCTTTCATAAATTAAAACATGTATAAAAAGCACAACACGTAACATTTTCCCTGCCTTTATTCCGCGCGCTGCTGATCACCGAACCACAAAATAAAAATAATGTAGAAGAGGAGTTTAGAAAAGCTTCATTTTTTTTTACAAGTACTTTAAACAAACAAATTATCAAAAAAGCATTGTTTGGAAAAAGAAATGAACAAAGCCTAAAACCTTCAGAGGGGAATCACTTCGTAAAGATAATAATAATAATTGTCGCAATGAGGGTAGGTAGATGGCCAATAATTAAAAATGAGACGGTAAGGTCAGCGCACCTCCTCGCGCTGACCTATGAGAAGCACCATGAGATTCCGTATCACACATTTTACTATCTCTCTAGCCCGCACAGTTATCCTGTGCCCACAGGGCTTACAGGGCTTAAACTACCCACGTGGCACCTCTCGCCACGTGTTAACGACTATCCCGACATACTTATGTATGTACTTCTGGACACGGCACGCATTGTCAGGAGGTTTCTCTCTCTGCGGCCCTAACCGCCGGTAGCTTGGGCCTTGCCCCGCTGCTAGCGGGCAGCTAGGTTAGGTTTTTGTAAATGTTTATATTTTGTAGTATGTTTTATATTTTACTTTTTATAAATGTAAAAACCTAGCCTAAGTTTTAAATTAAATAAAGAGAATAATAATATGAATGAAAGTGTAGTTTCATGTAATTTTAATTTCTTTTTCTTATTTTATTCTATGAACACGCCTGTGTATGCCTTGTGACGACGATTCGCCCTTTCGCCCTGCGTTCATTGGCGCGGCCTATTTAAGCGGCGCGGCGGCGGTGTCGATCTGGTCTCTTTCGACTACGGACCGCAGCCCTGACGAGAAACGATACGGAGCGATTATCCTTCGTCTTTTCATAGACGAGTTGGCCCAGCTCCCGAATAAATGTCTAAGCCCCAGTCCTCCAAGCACCCGTGGTGTCAAAAGCTACAGGCACAAAAATATAGGCTGATTCAAGGGGAGCATATTTTGTATGTTTAAGTTTAGCAGCATTCTCGGCAGCTGATCGTGCATTTCTGACAGTGTCCTTAAGGTGGGAAGCGGCATAGGTACTGACGCAGGTTGCATCCCACAATAAGCAGCGACCTCTCTTCCATGGTATTAAAGTCAACCCATCGGGTCTAAATGCAAATTATATTAATAGGTGATGCGATGCGGCTAGCAACTTTTCACTATTTTGATTCATTTTTCCATCTCGCCCTCTTTCATGCTATAAGTGGCCTTTGGGTCTTGCGGCCTTGGGCTCTGCCCCATTAGGGATAATACACTAAACTTATCTGTAAGTAAATGATCTGACGTCAACAACTTTTATGAAATCAAAAAAAAAAATTACAATTATCAAGTAATACATCCAAAGAAAAATTAATTATTTTGACCTTTGACCTTTGAATGACGATGGAAATATGGTGTATTATATAGTATATGTCAAAATAATTTCTGTTTAGATTTGCTCTACACAATTGTACTGTCAATGATTTGTACCCGAAGCTCATGCACTTTGCATTAACGGCTTTTATCGTGATGAGAAAAATGCGGTAACCTGCCTCGTAACCACACTTTGTATTGATAATCAGACGGTGTGCAAAGTGCAAAAATAATGTTTTACAGCTTTAGGCTGCCCGCCCACATCCGATAATCGGTGACCGATTTTTTGGAGGAGAAAAGTAGAATGAAATAAAAAAAAAGCGGCCAAGTGCGAGTCAGACTCGCCCATGAAGGGTTCCGTAGCAGCTCAGCAGCAAGTAACATAATATAATAATTCTATTGCGGTTTACAATTTATGACGTATTAAAAAAAACGACTTACTAGATCTCGTTCAATCCAATTCTCGGTGGAAGTTTGCATGGTAATGTACATCATATTTTTTTTAGTTTTATCATTCTCTTATTTTATAAGTTACAGGGCACTTTGGAAGTGTCTCTCGCGCAAACTATTCAGTTTTGAAAAAAAAATATATTAGAAACCTCAATATACATATAGATACCCCACACGTATGGGTTTGATGAAAAAAGAATTTAAAGATTTCGTTCTAAGTATGGTACACCCAAAATTTATTGTTTTTTTTCTATTTTTGTGTAAAAATCTTAATGCGGTTCACATAATACATCTACTTACCAAGTTTCAACAGTATAGTTCTTATAGTTTCGGAAAAAAGTGGCTGTGACATACGGACGGACAGACAGACATGACGAATCTATAAGAGTTCCGTTTTTTTGCCATTTGGCTACGGAACCCTAAAAATAGAATGCAATCAGTAGATTGCAATAGTGCAACGCACACGTCCCTACAAAAAGTAGGAAGTTCCTAAAAAAAAATCGGACCGACTATCGGACATACAAAAAGTCTGACGTCGGCGTCTCAGTTTCGAGATCGGCCAAAAATGTTTTTATCCGTCTGTCTGTTCTTGCCTACAGGTCGCATTTTTCAACCGATTTTGACGAAAATTGGCACACAAGTTCCATGATTTATTAATTTTTTTTAGTCGATCGCAAGTTTTGATTGAGGAAGAAATAGGGGAAACGAGGGGAACTTTGCTGTAGCGTTATTTATTGACGGATTTTAATCAAATTTGAGAAGCACAATAAGGATTTTATACTACACAAGATGTTGCAAAAAAAATTCAAAAGGAGGGAGTGGAGGGGGTACGTTTTCTGTAACGTTATATATGGACGGATTTCACTGAAACGTGGCCTTTGGGTCTTGCGGACTAAAGCCAAGGTCGGACTGGGCCTGAAGGGCCTGGGTGGCGTTCTTGATCTGAGCGAACAAAACATTAATATTATATTTTTATAGTTGCTCATTTAATATTATATTATTAGGTAAATAAATAAAATAAATAAATAAATCTTTTATTTAGCGAAATAGACAAATAGACATATTTACAAAAACTCGTACATTTATAGATACATAGAGTAGTTATATTCTATTCCATCCATCCAACCAGCTACAGGCCATCTCCGAACTAGACAGGGAGATAGGTAAGTCAACTTTAAAGCAAACCAGATAGCTTCGATCAAAAGATTAAGGTTGCATCTCTGGATGTAAAAGCTTGTCTGTGTCAATAACTCACAGAGAGCTTTAAATTTTCATGCGACCGGTCGCTTTCACACACGTTTACTCGCCAAAGCTCGCTCGCAATAAGATGTCGTTATTGTTTCAAAGATAAACTTACCAGTAGTTCGCCCGAACTGTCTAATATGTCAGCAACCCCTTGACCGATACTATATTTTATTGACATACTTTAATACATACATATTTATATAAACACCCGAGACTCAATACAATTTGCAATTTGCTCTAGGGATCGAACCCAGAACCTCCGGTATGGTGTGACCAAAGAGCAATAATGTACCTTATGTACCTTCGGTGTGGCAGACTAGCGTTGTAACTAATACGCCATAGAGGTCGTCAAATGATTTTGATGCCTAAATTAAAATTCACCTTAAGCAGCTCGAAAAATCTGGCACTAGCGATTAAAAAGAACGATAAGCATGTCTTCAGCTTATCGTGTTTCCGGTAGCATCCTCAGCTGTGCTGCTTCGGAGACCGGGGTGCGCTTTCCCGTTTTTTCTTCTCCAATTACAATATGCATATCAATGGTCACCCAAAGATGCCGAAAACCACGCGAGAAAAAATTGCCGGAAAAGCTTAAACGATTTGACTATAGTTTTACAATACTTCCTGCCCGACGGTCAAAAATATCTCGTGCTATAAATTGCAATTTTAATACAATTACAATTTGTAGCTCGAGATGTTTGTGCTTAGTCCTTTAGTCGCCTTTTAAGACTCTAGACCGGAAGCCAAAGCATGAAAATCAAATATGTAGTTTTATAACAACTCTCATCGGAAACTCCATATACACCGGAAGTGAAGTAGCCACAAACCGCATCGCATCCGTGTAGCACTTTCCCATTTCCGTTTTGAGAGCTAGCCATTATGTTCTATAAGTTTTTAGTTATATCTTAGCAAAGTGAAATAGGTACCAGCTTTGGAGGGTACGAGTAGTACTGGAAGGGTGCGATATAAACGTTTTGTACGAGGTAGATACAACGACGCATATTTACGTGTTTTTTCTTATTTTATTTAGTATCGTTTATGCATTATTAATATAAGCATCATTCAAACATCATATTTATTCGACTGCCTCCGTGGTCCAGTGATCAAGGCATTTGTCTTGTGATCCGGAGGTCGTGGGTTCAAATCTAACTGGGAAGCATACTTTGAGAAAAGTTGTTTCTAGTTTAGTCAGGATATTGCAGACTTGAATCACCTGATTATCCGAAAAGGAAGATGATTCGGAAGGCACGCAAAGCTGTGGGTCCCGAACACCATTTAGCGTTTGTTTAAACCTAACGTAGGATTTTTTCCGGTCTATCCTTTGGGTTGCGAAGGTCAGACAGCAGTCGCTCTGTGTCAAATCACCTAGGTTAGGTAGCAGACTCCAGGCTCTGAAGCGTTACCGCTGAGGATGCAACCGGGAATATGCTCAAATAATGTTGACAAACATCATCTTTAGTTTTTATTTTGTGAAATCCCGGAATGATTAAGAGTACTTCGAGGCCTTGCTCCAGGCATTTATTTTTCTGCTCCATATAAATACCTACCGCAAGAAAATGTTAAGTCGTAAGCTTAACGCTGACTTTGACCGATTGGGACTTGCCAGAGCAGATCATTTATCCTTTGACCATCCCGAGCAAAGCTTTTCAAATTGGGACTATGGAGGACAACTTGAAACCGTATCTGACAATATGGTTTCCATTATTCTATTATCATTACTGCGTATATAATATAAGTATAGGTTTTGCGTTGACTGTAGATAGATTCGTTAAAATATCTTTCACGTGTTTAGCAAGAGACCCCGGTTGCCCGGCGCCGGAAATCGGAAAGAGCTTGGATGCTGCGGTTTGTGGGAGACCTTTCTTCCGGGGTTTTAGATATGCCGGCCACACGGGTTTGCATAGCTTTACGGGATAACTGGTCAATATTGCGACATAAAATAAACATACCTAGGTACTAATGAACATAAGTACTCCATGCTAGTCTGTAAAAAAACCATACAGATCATAAAAACCAACCAAGGCAATAGGTGAAAATCCGTTTCATGTTAAAATCATCAAGCTGAAAGTAGTTATTGGGTTTTATGCTCTGTCTTCCCCATGATATTCTTCACACCATAGGCTTTCCTGTGCGGAATTTCGGCTGCCGAATGTACCAAACCTTTTGACTGAAACTGAAAGGTTTGCCTACGAGCAAGGGAACGTACACGATCTGAGCAAGGTAGCAGGAAAACGCTAGATGCAGGCCGCTTCCGATCGGTCGTTTTGGAAATCTTTGGGGAGGCCTATGTCCAGCAGTGGACTTCATGTGGCTGATATGATGATGATGATGATGAATGGAACGCAGAATTCTGGGGCTTCGCCTAATAGATAATGTATGAATAGTAGCTAATAGTAGCACAACTGCCGGACAAGGTATGCAGGTGTGGGCGCGAGGACGGATTGATGAAGCGGTTCTGGGCGGTGTCATGCGTGTTGATTTAAGTCTGATAGATGGATGAAACTGGTAAACTTGTAGAACCAGAAGTACGCCGCAATGGAGACAGACCAAGAACCAGATGCTGTGTGGTTCCCGGCAGAGTAGAATAAGACCACTCCAAGTCGTCCCGTGGATGTCGTAGAAGGCGACTTATGAAACATAAGCTAAACAAAGCTTATAAACATCAATGAGGCCTCTCCAACATGTCGGCTGCTCTGGCTGAATATAACTCTGGTAGTAAAGAGAGGGTCGCGCTCCTGCAGTGAAGACTCAGAAAGACCTAATTACAATACAATACAAAAATCTTTATTGCACCAAATAAAAAACAATAAAAATTACAAAGTTTACGGAACTTATAAATAAATAAGGTACAAGAGGCGGCCTTATCGCCGAAGCAATCTCTTACAGGCAACCATAAAGAGAAGGAGTGCGAAGTTTATGAGTAAGATAACAGGTTATGTTGAGGAACCAGATAGCGAGATGATTTTAATATATTCTTTTCTAAATGGCAGAAAGTAACGACGGACAGGGATGAGTTTAAAAATAGGGAGAGGCCCTTGACCAGCTAAGGGCATATCAGCCACAGGCAAGTAAAAAATGAAAGAACTATACAGGATGACTTTTTAATCACTGTCCAAATTTTTGGAGCAAGTTCAGTCCATAATACTGAACTACTTTCTACAAAAAAGTTATTAAAAATCGATAAAAATTTTTCGTCCTCCCATAAAAAATCCTATGTTACGCGTGGCGCGGCAGGGGGCGTAGTAATAAACAGTAGTCTGTCTGAGCGCTGATTTGTATGGGAGGACGAAAATTGTTTAAAAAATCAGCCTGTATGTGACAAACCGCTAGAGGCTGTGAAATGCAGATTTAACAAGGCCATACAACCAGATCTGAATCGAACGACTCGTTAAAAGTTTCAGATACACGATGCAACTACTAACTAGCTCTTTCAGGGTTCCGCAGTCCACAAAACGTAGTTTCATGATATTCATTTCTACTTTCATAGAATCAGATGTAAAACCACGGAATAAATAATACTAACGTACAGAACTCTCACTCAGCAAAGAAATTCAAAGAAATATCTACTCAATGTGGCTAGCGATATGGTTTAATTTAGCTCACGTCAGAACTCAGCACTTTATCGTATAGATACCAAGAAATCCATTGCAAGCCAATTTCATTCTTATTACTCTAGACAAACGATTCGTTTAACTGAATTTACCACCCAGAGGGGCCGCGTGCGCGCATTGTAATAATGTAGGTATATTTTTGATACATAAACGGGCAGTGACATAGGCCTGGTAAAACTTCAATACGTAAACTAGAATGCGCTTGCTTGCATTATAAACTTGATCGATAAAATAGCCATGAGGCATAAAAAAAAACCCATAACATTTCGTTGATGTTGAAGTATTGTTGAATGTTAAAAGTACCTATATAAAGTCAGTAATTTTTTTTATTCAATCTAGGATAAAAACATAAATCACTTATTGAAGGTCATTATTTTCAAATTGTTTTGAGTGCAAAAGCTACAAACTATTACCGTTTAACCACAGAATACAGTAAGAGTAAACAGAACGGAATCTCCTAAGGTACGCGCAATATGCGTCCCCGTTCCCCGCACCCGCACCTCTCCCCGGTTCTTGACGGCCAACGTGAGTCATCGAGGCGAAAACGAGGGAGAGGTGCGGGGACGGGGAACGGGGACGCATATTGCGCGTACCTAAGGAGATTCCGGCCTGTGGTTTAACTAAAATGTGAAAAATGAATCAAAATATTGATAGGTAGCTAGCGGCATCGCCTATTGATACGAGTATGATTTGCATTTTCGTCCATTCCCTCGATCGGCTTCTACGATTTGTGCGGGAAGAGAAGCAGCTGGGTCAATACAAATTACTAATAAAATCCAAGCACTTTCGCCGCTGCGGCTAAGCACGCTTGGATTGTATTATAGTATTTTTTACTGCCGTGTGTGACTTTTTAAACACCAGCCAAATTTTCGGAGCAAGTTTGGTCCATGAACTGAACTAAGTATAGAATAAAAAAAGTTATTAAAAATCGATAAAAAAATTTCGTCCTTCCATACAAAAACCGTTTGGCTGAGCGCCGATTTGTATGGGAAGACGAATTTTTCTTTTAGTTTTTCGTTAATTGCTTTAATGGAAAGTAGTTCAGTATAATGGACTGACCTTGCTCCAAAAATTTGACTGGCGGTTAAAAAGTCTGTATGAACGCTCGGGATCTGCAGCCCATAAATGTTATAGTAACAGGATATTCATTAGACACAGAATCAGATGTTAAACATTAGTTGCAAAATGTACTCGTAAACTGGGGCGGGATATAATTACAATCGAAATCACGCACTTAGCACGTCCGATCGCAACACAATATGCATTTACGAGTTTATCGATGACCCAACTCATGAACAGGCGTACGCATTTACACATTGGACTATAATGACGTTCTTATGTCGTCGTGTGGTGACGGTACAGTGGAATACAATAAGTCGCCACACCGCCCCTTTTTACTCCTACAGGTGTGAATATCTTTCTACTTCGATATCGATATAATTACTTATCACATTTCTGTGAGAAGAGCTACTTGCTAAGTTCTTTCTTTGCTCTCAGCTTCGAGCATTTAACCAGTCTAACTGTGGCGACCTTTACGCCACTACGAGGCTTCGAACTACAAGCACAACATCGAAGCTATAACAAGCGTTTCACAAGAAGCGTACAAGATGGCGCTGACAGTATCCTACATCTCGATATTAGAGTTCTGGTTGCAACTTGACATATTATATATAACGTCTAACAAAATATACTGAAACTATTTTAAGGAAGGATTCAGTCCATGATACTGAACAACTTTCCCTAAGGAACATATGTCGAAATATGAAAAATAATTATTGGCTTTCCCTACAAACTCGGATCAGCTGATCGGTCAACTTGTATGGGAGGTCAAAAATTATTTTTCATATTTCGGTATATGTTGCTTGGAGAAAGTTGTTCAATATCATGGACTGAATCCACCCTTAAAATAGTTTCAGTATATTTTGTTAGACCCTGTATACACCTCCGATAATACACCGTCGGAGCCTCGGTTCCCCGCGCAACACTATGCCTGGTAGGTACGAGTAGATCTTCCCTTTCACCAACATACAATTAATACCAATTATCTTTTGTGTTAGGGATAGTTGTTTGTTTTTCGTGTGTGTATGGCTTGAAACTACGTGAAGCGGACGCCCCGGACGGGATCAGTACGTCTCTATCACAAACCCTACGTGCAACAGAGACACGTGACGGTTTCAGCTATCTCTATCGCTCGTCCGCTTTACGTATAAGTGGTATACACTACTGTCAGATTTTTCAAGCTGCCATCTGACATAGCTCAATGACTGCCATAGAATGATGGCAGCTGTGACCAACGGCTGTACGTGCCCTTTGAAGAACGGAGAAGCACGATAAGTTTTCACGCCACTTGTGGTCATATCCAAGAGCGGACCAAGGTCGTTATCGCTTTACTTGCCAAAACGCTAGTAATAGATACTTACTTCCAGCCTGGCCACCGACCTCCACTCAGCTCAGGGGTAATAGAGATTCGGCACTTCGCGTTTATATGGTTTCTTTAGACAATCTGGTCGTTGCGGCCACTGGTCGTGGTCGTGGTCGTGGCCATCTAGTGTACGAGGTACCGTAGCTACGTATTACTGCAGACTATTGTAAAACAAATCATGATTATCTTAATAACATCATTACAATACAGAATAAATCCATCATCTTTATAACACACAACGCCAAAATTGCTTAAATATTCAAAAACAGCTTGCCTTAACTGTCGACGGCAATTTTCTAAACAAATATGCTGAAAATTGTAAGGAGCGAACACAATAGGCTCTTGACTTAAAATTTAACCTGTCTGCTTTTAAACCCATGGGAACCCGACGGCTTTTATCCTTAGAGGTTTTAAAGGACGTAGTTTTAGGGCTCTGTTTTACAATGATGCCAAAGAAATCCTTATGGTTGGTTTTTAGTAAAAGGTAAATCATAGATTCTAAATCGCCTTTTTTTCTACACCGCAGCATAATTCAGAACTGGCTTCCTTTGCGGCATTATATAGATATAAGTGTAATATCGTAAGTATTAACTTAAATTAAGTGAATGTTTTTGTTTGTGAATAATGTATTTTTTCTAATCCAAAATCTCCTGAATACCTTAAATGCAAATTTCAATTTCTTTCCAACACTCATGATCGGCAGCTTCGTTCTACTGATACCCGTCTCCTTAGTATTCCTCTTCATCGCACAAATTTTATGGCAAACTCTTTTACTCTTCAAGCTTCACGACTCTGGAATGCTTTGCCCGTTGACATTAAAGAAATTTCCACAAAATTTTCCTTAATAGAAGAGTACACTGTCATCTTCTAAATTAGTCTCATTTTCTTATCTACATCATCATTCATTGTAGGTATGTATGTATTTGTATTTATTTAATTATATTATTTATATATATATATATATATATATTTTATATGTATGCGTATATATATATCTATATTATGAGTATATATGCAAGTATGTGTATTATTTGGTATGTTATAAGTATATACTTATTTAATTTTTATGACGCTTTTAGCGTTACGAGTAAGTCCGCCAATTGTAAGACAATTTCATTGTTAAACAATAAAGTTTAAAAATAAATAAATAAATGTTTATGCCGAATAAATAATTTCTTTCTTTCTTTCTTTTTTTTTTATTTATGTTGTGTTTTCTGAAAAACGATACTTAACTGTCAATAGTTTGTGCTTTAAAATTGTAGAGGCGAGACGGCTAATCGAAAGAAACCTACTTTTTGCGAAGGGTAATGATTTTTACAGTCTATGGTTGTGTGTATACCATCGTAGCATCCCAAACAATTTATATACCTACGAGATGTCAATCTATTCGTCATTTTGTTCCTAAATTGACACCAGTGTAAGCTACTAACACACTCGATGGTTTTTGGCGGGAAGTCAAGGGATCCAGTTGGGGTTTGCTTTTATTGATTTAGCAAATTGATTCTTGTGAACTTTCCTACACACTTACTACTTACACTTACTTACTTTTGGTACAGTTTGGTGTTATAAATGCTCATACTCATGAACACTATGTGAAATAGTTAATGTGGACAGACATAGTACACTCAATATGAAAACCAGACTAGTATAGATTTGTCGCCAGAAGCTCCCTTGAAGCAATCAAAGGCCTTTACATACCTTTCATTATAATCTTCTTAGGAATAAAGAAGCAACAAAACCAAAGATTTTTAAAGAAAAAACTTGTATCCAGGGAACTGAAATAATTTTAGAAAAAAATTACACTCTTGATAAGAATAAGAAGTTATTCTTTTATGGCCCGTTACTCACATTGCCAACTTTTCCTGGACTTGTATTTTTATAGCCCATTTTCCTTCCACTGCTAATATATCAAAGATGCAACTTGCATGTTTGCACTGAAACCACACGGCATCTCTCAGTCCACGCCGCTAATCTTAAACTTTCAGAGCAGAGAGTTTATAGCATATGTTCCTCTTGGTACACTTGCATTACCTACCACTATAATTATTTAGCTTACTATAAGGCTAAGCGCAGATTATACTTAGACCAGGAATTCCCGGTTGCATCCTTAGCGGTAATGCTTCAGAGCCCGGGGTCCCTAGATGATTTGACGAGGCTACTGGTTTTTACACAGAGCGACTGCCGTCTGACCACCACAACCCAAAGAGGCCAAAGGGAACAGAACCAATCCTAGGATAGGTTTAAACAATCGCTAGATCTGGACCCACAGCTTTGCGTGCCTTCCAAAGTACGGAATCATCTTTCTTTTCGGATAATCAGGCGATTCAAGCCTGCAATATCCTAACCAGACTGGAAATAACTTTTCACAAAGTGTACTTCCCAGTGGGAATTGAACCCACGACTTCCGGATCACATAGCAAACACCTTGACCACTGGACCACAGAGGCAGTCAATTATCAGACTATTGCTTAACCCTTTCATCGCGAGACTTTATATCAGTTGTCGTGCTCCCAGCGCGAGGAATTGTGAATATCCATAGATTTTGGCCGGATAAATCCGACGCTCGCGAAATAGGCACGAAAATGTTTGTCGGATTAATCCGACGCTCGCGGTTAAAGGGTTAAAAAAAAATATGTAGGGGCTTTCGAACATATACGTATATGTTTGAAGGTAAGGGTACACTAAAACAAAGTGTAAAGATCGAGACTAGTGGAGTCTATTATATTTGATTTATATATTTTTTTTAAGGAAGAAGATAAGGAATAAAATATTTTTATCCAGGTTTTATCATTTATATATAATCGTTTATGCCACAATCGAAGAGAATACAATAAAACTGCTTCTCTAGAATAATACTGTACTTGACATCTGTCATATTGTTAAAGCTTAACTGTCTTTGTCAGAGATCACCAAAAAGTTGGTATTTGCAAAGAACAATAATCCAACCTCAGCTTATTTGACTTCTACATCGTGTTTTTTAAATAATTATTTTACGGCCCTGGATCAAAGTCCCGTGGAGACTAAGAAAAAGACCTGATGATGATGATAGATCCGAGTCCTTTAAACCCTATCTTTAATTTTTCGTTTCTTAATTCCTAACAAGTTTAAATCAAAGGGTGGTGTAGGTCCTTTGATTGTTTCAAGGGAGTTTCTGGCGACAAATCTATACAAGTCCACTGGTTTTTATAGTCGATTCATTTTTACTATATATTTTGGCTAACGAAAACTTGAAATTACAACATACTGCCAAAACCTTACATGTCATTTTAAAATAAAAGATAGACTACGTTTGTATGGAAAAGTCTAGGGTAAGGAGACTCTTAATTTCTTCTTCGTCTAAGCGCGTTCTCGGTTGCATCCTCAGCTGTGCTACTTCGGAGCCCGGGGTGCGCTTTCCCGCTTTTTCTTCTCCAAATATAACATGCATGTCAATGGTCACTCAAGGATGCCAAAGACCTTGCAAAATGGAGAAGAAATAGCCGAAACAGTTTAAATGATTTGGATATAGTTTTACGACCGGCCGCCTGCCTGAAGTCAACCCTCTTTGGGAATGTATTTGTGCGAAAAGTTTTACAACCGGCCGCCGCCCGATATTAACCCTCTTTGGGAATACAATTGTAGCACGAGATGTTTGTGCTTAGTCCTTTAGTCGCCTCTTACGACATTCACAGGAAGAGATGGAGTGGTCCTATTCTAGCCCGGAACCACACGGATGAGGGGACTAAATTTATAAATCGCAAAAAATATAGTGTCAGAAGGAATAGCATTATAATTTTGGAGCGCAGTACAAGTTTTCACAATTATATGGAGCGTACCTGCCGCGGGAATTTCGGCGATACATAATTAATAAGGGTCTTCTTGAAGCTTGAAGTTATAACTTGTAGCTTGAAGCTTCAAGAAGAAGTCTAAAGCTTAAAGTACAAAAACAACTTGCTTTTCTTTGAAAATCATGTCCAACTTTTGAATCTTTTTATGTTGCCTTCCTTAAGATTTGTACACTATATATCTTTATACTAAAATAATCTTTATTTACAGAGATTTATCTATCTACACAAGCTTTTATTTCACAAACCCTACAAAGAAATGAATACTGACCACATTATATGTATATTTATATAAGTATTTATATTTATGTATTTTTATATGAAAATTAGACCAAAAATGTATCTTCTAAATTACCAGAAATATAAGCTACCAAAAAATTATAAATATAGTTAATACAAAAAAAATGTGGTATTTTCATTTTCTTATCAGTACAAAATAATTAGTCTTGACCCAGGATACTGCCCTATTACGCTTGAACTTAATCTTAAAGCATAAGAAACTCCGTTCAGGCTAGTAATTATATTATGTTTGGTTTAGGCCATTAGTGAATACCACTAGTATCTATGTGCATTAAACATACATTCTGAATGCAACCAAGTTCTGCAAACAATCTTCATCTCTGAAATCAGTTGCGGTTAATTAAACTGATGCTAGGAATGTTCCGAACGCTTGAAGTAAACTTCATTTTAACCTAAGTTTCACCAATAGGTGTGTGACTCGTTTATCCGTATGTTCTCGCCCCTAGCACAAATAGAAATTTCTATAATATAAGTACATTCCTAGCAAAATTATATATATATAAATATATAAGGACAAATCACACTGATTGAGCTAGCCCCAAAGTAAGTTTTAAACTTGTGTTATGGGATACTAACTCAACGATACTATATTTTATGATAAATACATATATAAATAAACACCCAAGACCCAGGAAAATTTGAAAAAGGCCATTTTCCAAATTGACCTGGCTGAGGTCGTAATTGACGCACAAGCGTAGATATGTCCTGGCCAGATCGTAGAATTGATCATTTCATGATATTATATGACCGACCATTTCATGAAATGGCTATTTGTCATGATATGGAAAATACTCGCTGATCACATTATGATGTGATCTGCCCAGATCAGAATATTCAGCGTTTAACGATATGAAAAACTAAACGCTTGGCTCCTTCATGATATGGTTAAGGCCGTACCTGAATTTTCCGGGGTCCAGTGCTGCCCCTTTCAAAGTATTTTATGAACTACTGTTGACAGTTTAAAGTGAAAACGTTAAGCTTTACTATTACTTTACGCACATTTACGAAAATCGGCCACTTTTGGCAAATGTGCGTAATAAAGCTTAACGTTCTCATTATAAACTGTAAACAGTAGTTCATAAAATACTTTAAAGGGTTATCTAGCACTTGGTAATAGCAAAATTTTAAATAATGTATCCGTTTTCTTTGAAATTATTTATTTTAAATGGGGGCAGCACTGGACCCCGGAAAATTCAGGTACGGCCTTAAACATTAGTGATTACATCGTAAAATAGTTATATTTTCCACCGTTAGAGCGCTGATATTATTTTATTTTTGTGATGAATTATGGCGGCGTACAATCCGCTAGTTTCCAACAAGTCAAATCAGACACTTTTTTCTAAACGTCAAAGCAAATATTTTCTGTGAGATTTACCTATATGAAATATCGGACTGTGACGTCATAGTTTTTTTGGAATCAAATAGCGTTCTTAATATCCGTTTATCGCATTCATAAATTTAAAATCACGGTCAAAATGGATGTGCTCAATGATAAATGACATTGTTTTGTAACGTTTTATTTCCTTAACAGTACTAAATAATTTATTTTTGACCCAGGAAACTACCCAATTATTCTAGTAGAAAAGGTAATACTAATGTGTCAATTGAGGATAAAAATAAAGTGAAATGTGGTCACGACACTAGAATTTTACGAAACTCACACAAAAAACCATTCCACAGGATAATTTCAGGTTAGGCTAGGCTGTACGTTATTATATAACACGTAGGAAACGTAAAGAAATACATATAACTTCACTGTCCTTATGGAAAAGTTTAAAACAATAATAACTCACTAACATTTTTACAATCACTTCGTTTATGACATATATTCAATTATTCATAAATAAGTTCCTTCATTACAAGTAAGTGAACTAGGCTGAATCGAAACCGTTTGGTCACAACACTTAAATTGTGTAAAAATGTGGACACTTGTAAATGTCCACGCAAACCACGAATATCGAAGAAGTATAAAAAGTAATTTAGATCAAAGAGACATTAAAAAGATGGCAGACAGAAGAGATGAATGGAGGCATAACTTAACTCCACCGACAAGAGCAAGCTCTTAAGTTAAAGAAGAAGATCAAAGAGCATCAGACGAATTTGTAAACTTATTTAAAAGGTTATTTGCCACACATATTAAAAAACCCTCAACTTTAAAGGGTTCACCCCCAATTTTTTGAATGGATAAACCGAATTTCATAAAACAGCTAAAAACCATCTTGGTAGGCAAGGCTTTCGATTTAAAAAATCCGCATTGAATTCGTTTATGAGCTACGATGTACAGACAGACACATAGACTCGTCAAACTTAAGACTCGTTAAACATAACACCCTTTTTTTTCGTCAGCGGTTAAAAAGGAGGATAAACAAGAAGTAAATAGGTGCGAGACCGTCCACCCTTAGCAGTTAGTACAACAAATTATAGTACTATGCAACTCATCAGTGCAGTAACATTTCGGTATCATATACACTAGTGTCCTAAGCGACTTTATGTCCTTTGTCTGTATGTTAGAGTGCAATTTGGAATAATAGAAACAATGACAATAATATATAGTGGCAAAACTCTAGAGCACGTAAAATTAAAGTACGTACTCTATGTTAAATGATGAAGGATATTTTATATGACGATAGTCCTTATAAATTCATTATAGCACTGACCGAAACCTTCTTCTTCTCTCTTTATTTTAGCGCGGTCCCGATTGCATGCTCAGCTATACTGCTTCGGAGCCCGGAGTGCGCGGATGCTGAAGACCATGCAAAATCGAGCAGTATTAACCGGAATAGTTTGAAGTAGAATGAGATGTTTGTGTACTACTTAAGATGCCTCTTACGACATCTACAGGAAGAGATGAAGTGGTCCTATTCTAGGCCGGTAGCCGGTGTCGTTCGGAGCTCTCAATTTGCGAACCCACTTTTGACCCCACTTGATGACTTACCTTTACTTTTGACTTACTTAATTAAATTACTGCCGTCACAGGTAAAAATACCTAACAGGTTGGCGACGAAATACATGCCAAACTTTGTGTCCCCAGAAACATCATTCATATCAGAAAAATGTTCACTCTTTGTAGTAGTCTTTACTCATCATACAGCAACCACAGCCAGTAAATTTCCATGTAACTGTGTGAATATTAAGCCGTAGTGCGCCTGATTAAACTTTGGCTCGCTTAGCTAAACACGGCGAGCGGATTATTACTGGTTTACCTTACCACGGTCAAGTACATTGCTTACAGCTCTTACCGTGGATGTTGTAAGAGAAGAGACTAGACTAAGCACTACCATTCTTTATTCTTTATTCTTTATTGTTTAAAAATACTTCGTGCACTTACAGTTTCCCAACGCTTGCACGTAAGTCAGGTGGCAGGACAAGCGTAATATCAAATAATTACACAAATGACAAAAAAATAATAAAATGTCTGTTGGTATCCGAGCAATTAAGGATTTGAGCAATGTAACAGCTCGGCTAGTGAACGCATACTTGGTGGTGTCTGAACTTACCGCGGCCGGCGCGAGCAGCAGCCTGTTACGCAACTGCCTGAACACACACGGAATATGAAAACTACACCGTGATAAAGCTTGTGAAATAGGTAATTGCATTTCTAATGGCTCCTCCATACTTTGGGCCATCATTGCGCCAATTCACTGTACATTGCTGTACATTGATGTTTAAGTCACAAAAGCTTTTAAGAGTTTTCCATCCAACGCAGCAATGGACAAAAATCTGAAGCTATAAGAAGAATTTCTTCCATGCTTGTCTGGAAGAAAAGAAATAACATTTCTATGTATATTTGTAACAGCTTTAATTTAAGTGAAAACTTTAGGTACACTTAGTTTCTAACACAAGGGTACAAAAGGTGGACTTATCCCAGAAGGGATATCTCCAGTCGACCAGTTTAGTTGAACAGAGGACAGTTATTAATAGGAAGGCAGAAGTAAGTACATAAGAACAGAATACAAAAAGAGAAATTGTAGGCTTATATACAAAAATCCGTCTTTCGCCAATCGAGGGAATGAGCAAGAAACTGAATAATTCTCTCACTCATTATTATTCTGATTACCCATGGCTTTTGGGTTAACTTGTCTACGCCGTTTATGATAAAGACGTAATAATATACATATATACTTTACATCCACATGTTAGCATGTCCAGAATCTGCCATAATTTTATTTATACTGGCAACCCAAAATGGTATTTTAATGTAAGATAATTGGCAACACCAGCCACGCTGTGTGCTTTCAAAGTGATAGAGTGGTCTTATTTAAGATCAGGAACCACATGATGATCCTAATATATTTTACATGTCATTAGCCCCAATTATCATGCATCTGTATATTTGTCGTTATCCAAACATTTTACAAACATAGTGACAAAATACGAGTTAAAATTGTACTCGGAAACTGTGTAACATTGAAATATTAGTCTATAGTGCTGCACCACAGTGCGTATCGATAAATAGGAAAGATGGAAAATGTTATTTTACAAGCTGTCCTGGGTTTTGGGTATTATATTAACCTATGATTTTTTTTATAAAATATTGTTTCGTTGCGCTAGTATCCCATAATGCAAGGTTAAACTTTCTTTGGGGCTAGTTTCATCAGTGTAATTTGACCTTATTTATTTATTTATAAATAGAAAGAAACCTAAATGTAACATACTCTGTGCTGTAAAAAGTATAAAAGATGTGTGTGTGTCTGTAAAAAGTATAAAAACGTACTTTACTAGTACAAAATTAAACAGAACCTTATACAAAATTTTTAACAATTAATCAACACTTGAAGAAAAAAATCTATCATGATTCTCGTAATCAATTGACATTCATCCCGATTTAAACGTCGCCGTCTGTAAAAGCAAATAAGTTTGCAAAATCCAAAAGTGCACGCCTCATAGCGGTCACTCAATTTTCACAAAAAAAAAAACAGAACTTGAATATTGCATATTTATCGGTGTATTATGAACAAAATAAAAAAATTACTTTTAAATCTTCGCGCCATTGCCCACACAGAAAAGAAAGGTACTGCGCATGTGATGTCAATGTCAAGAAGAAAAGAAAAATGAAAAGATTAACATTGTATCCAGAAAAAGAATGGAAATTAAGAATGGCTAAAAGGTAGATGCTAAACGCCGTGAAAAAAAAAAAATTACAATGTCAACGAACCTTATTTACATAGATTTAGATATACCAACGATAGGTGGATTTCAGTTTATTGCTAATTGCTATTATTTTAAAGAACAAAATGTCCTTTAAAAATATCATGACTGTTGAAACTAGTGTTTTTTCTTGACATTTGTGTGTAAATATTATTCTACAAGTACGATAAGAAATAAATACCGACATTTTTAGTTCGAAAAATCACTTGATTTTTGTAAGGCGAGAGTCGAGCACTACCTCAACGCTCCGCTTATGAGGCGTGCAATATTAAAAACAAATAACTAGTCATATCGAAAATATTTTTTATCTTCCTTTCCCTAAAGACACTGAGTAGCCAATCGATAAAAAATTGTATCGTTATGTTTCAAAGCTCGGGGTTCACTTTAAAGATCAGGTTTCGCATGGTTATCGATACTTTTGAAAGTAAAACATCGATATTTCCAAACCCTACCAGTACTGCCCATGGTCAGCTTGTAGTCAACTCTGTAATAATCACAGAACATGTCCGCAGCTCACGTGGCCGTAATCAACACCTTTGTGGTTTTATCGATACTTTTGAAAGTGAAACATCGACATTTTCTACCTCCACCAGTATTTATTGACCGTGCAAGCTTGTAACCAACGCTATAACGATCACAAACCACATCAGAAGCTCACGCGGCCGCAATCGACACCTTTGTAGTTTTATCGATACTTTTGAACGTGAAACATCGACTTCTCCCACCCTCCCTACCAGTATTGGCTGTGCCAGCTTGTAATCAATGGTGTAACAATCAGAGAGCATGTCAGCAGCTTTGGAACCCTTGTGGTTTTAATTAGCTTTGCTGTCCGGTGCTGTTTCAATAGATGTGGGGACATTCAGTGTATACCTAGGTACATGTAATGTGGATCTGTCTTTGACATAGGTAATTAATGGTATTTGATTAAATCTTCAGCCAAATATGTACTTTAAAAAGTAGTTATTAAAGAAACAAAAAACTTGACGGTGGAATTTTTATGTCGTCATTTTTGAGTGAAACAAACGGCCTTTTTTGGCAAATGTGCGAAGAAAAGCTTCACGTTCTCACTTTAAACTGTAAACAGTAGTTCATAAAATAGTTTGAAGGGTTATCTTGGGCTAACTAGAACAAAATTTTTGATGATATATCCGTTTCCTTTCAAATAATTTATTTCGAATGGCCCCCATTTGAAATAAAGAATTTGAAAGGAAAGCATTGGACCCCGAAAAATTCATGATCCCCTTAAGGACTTAGCTCAAATATCTCGATGCATTGCCGATAAGGGTTAACGTCAAACGGAGGTATGTTTTTAAACTTTCGACGAAAGGCATAGGTATTTCCAACGAATGGCACCAATTTCCTTTGCCATTTCACTCCACTGAACTTACCTTTAGCATTTATAGGGATGTGGGTCCGAAAAATATAATTTTATTTAGCCCGTCACGTAGATTATCCGAATGTACCTAATGGGCCCATATTTTTTGGTTTATCAAAGTAATAAAAGATTACAAAGATAGCACATATACGTTTAATCATGACGTGTGAAATTTAAATGTGCTCTATCTTCGTCATTATTTGCTGTTATAAAAAATACTAAACAATTAGTAGTATTTTTTAATATACCAATAGAGAGTATGCATGCATTTTTTTTTTATTTGTAATCGATAGTCCTCGTCGAGAAATAGCCGCAAAAAATAAATCAGTGCCGAAAAACATGTATATGGTGTAGAAAATAAATATTAAAAATAGCAAGTAGATTATAACAACTAAAACACGCCATTTTAAAATATGACGTCAACGTCTGCAATATCCGCTAGAGACAGAAGCTGTCAACGCATGTTTTTCTTTTTTGGGTACTTTCGATATTATCAGCCAGTGATGTTTGTTAAACTTCTATATAAAAGTACATACATTTCGAATGACATCGATAGTCAAACTTCATGGACGGACAGTCCTGCCGAACGCACCCGAACTTGTCATTTCCTTTTTGTGAACGTTGTCGTCATTTCCCTTTTGTTTGTCAAAAGTTCCCGCGCAATATTTGCATATTTTCAATAATTTATTTCTAATCCAAATAAAAGTCAGTAAGAAAAATAATTAACTAGGCGTGGTAAAGTATGAATAGTTATTGTAAAATAAAAATATGAGCCGGATTGGTATTACATGCATATTCCTTATTGTTTATTAAGAAAAAAACGGGCAAGTGCGAGTCGGACTCGTACATGAACGGTTCCATACCACCGTACAATGTTTTAAAACGCTGAAGAAACACGTTTCTTGTATGACGACCCCTTTAATTTTGAACTTTATCTTATTTTTAGTATTTGTTGTTATAGTGGTCATAGTAATACATAATTAGTGAAAATGTCATGTATCTTGTTAATGTCATAATAAAGATCTAGTTAAAAACGCAGAAAAAACACGTTTTTTTGTATGAAGACCCCTTTAATTTTTAACAATTTTTTATTTTTAGTATTTGTTGTTATAGCGGCTACAGTAATACATAATCGGAGAAAATTTCAAGTGTCTAGCTATTACGGTTCAAGCGATAGAGCCCTGTGACAGACGGAGAGACAGACAGACAGACGGACCGATAGCGGAGTCTAAGTAATAAGGTCCCGTTTGCACCCTTCGGGTACGGAACCCTAAAAAGAAATAAATACAATTGAAATAAGACTAACTACAAACTAAACCTAAAAATAAAACCTTATCTAAATTATTGATTTAGAAATCTTAAGGATTATAACCGTGCAGCATGGTACCAAGAACGCTGGCTGCGTTTCCTCTCTGAATAGCTATGCTAATTCGTTGAGAAAAGAAGCAACCAGCCCTCTTGTCACCAAATTATATACCAGATGAGCCAAAAATATTTGTAGTCCACATCTGTATAGGATATTTTGGGAAAGATTTTAGGTTTCTTAAAAAACCTCGTTAATTTCTTTAAGAGTCGCGTTCACCTCGCAGGTGGCAGATGCGTCGAGATATTAAGGCACCGCACTTAGCACACTTAAGTAAATTACCTCATTCCTCTTTCACACCGCAAAATGCGGAAAATTCTCGCAACTTAATGTGTGTTTGGGTGATTCGCGGTAGGTGCTCCTCGAAAGGAAGGAATTTTGATATTACCTTCATGATAAAAGTAGATCTGGTCAGAGAAAAATCCGCCTTTGCTGTATCTTATTTGCATTTTTGTAAAAAGTGTATTTCATTTCTGATTCTATTTTACATAAATATATATACACATTTTACAATGATTGTAAAATTTGTATACAACGTAGAAGGGACATACATGTATATATATTACTTAGGTACTTCTGATGGGTGTACTTTCTTATACAGATATAAATTTTTACAAGATTATCATGTCATAGAATAATCAAGGTTACTCAGTATAAAAGAAAAGAAAGAAAGAAAAATTGTTTATTTGGTTACATACTGAACAATATGGTAAATTAACAATTCAGCAACTCTACATTAAACGCATGCACCAAAACGGCCTTCGCTCAGCATGTGTCGTGGACCGTTGTACGAGCCACGACGCTGGTCTTCCGCGAATGCCGAGTAAATAAATTATTCATTATATTAAAATTGCTACAATTATTTTTATTAATTACATTATTAGAATTAATTACTTAATAAACATTGAAACATATATAATATATACCTATTACAATACAATATTTAAACATTAAATTAGAAACATAAACCTAACAACAATTATTGACTTACTTGCACAATAAATAGATCCTGCTGCAATTATTGAGCCTTTTGAGTTCGTAAAATTCGCTCTCTAAGTTTATACTTAAAATAATTAACAGAGATCGAATTCCTAATCGGCGGAGGGATGTTGTTCCAGCATCTAGATGCAGCATATCTAAAGCTGCCTCGAAAAGCAGCAGTTTTGTGACTGGGGCACATAAGACGATCTGGTTCTCTTGCACGACTAGTGAACTTCAATTTATTGTACAAATAAGACGGACTTTTGTTTTTAATTACGCCGAACAGAAGTGCCGCAAAGTGAAGTGTACGCCTAGAATTCATGTTCATGAGCTCGTTCCTATTCAGATAAGGAGTGATGTGTGCTCTACGAGGAATGGGAAAGCAAAATCTGGCACATGCATTTTGTACACGTTGAATAAGTTTTTGAGTGCGCGCCAATAAGCAGTTTCCAATCACTACATCGGCATAATTAAGCTTCGACAAAACAAGTGCTTCACATAAGTACAGACGCGACTCCACACTTAAGTAATCTCGTAATTGGTACAAGATTTTCAACCGGTAATAACAATTTTTGACTACTCCAAGGACATGTTTTTCAAACTTAAGGTTACCATCCATTGTTACACCTAAATTTTTTGCTTCAGTTACTTGTTCAATATAAGTGTCTTTTAATTTTAGACATGGTGAGTGAGATAAAGTGTTAGCTATTTGAGCCTTTGCACCTAAAACGAGAAACCTAGTTTTTTTTGGATTCAAGACTAGTCCATTAGCATCCGACCACTCAGCCACCCGTTCCAAATCCTCATTGATTCTCTCGACTGCAGAGCAAGTGTCGCTGGGCTTAAAACTCTGATAAATCTGCAAATCGTCCGCATACATATGATGCTCGCTATTGTTTATGAAATCTGGTAAGTCTGCCGTATACAATATAAAAAGTATTGGCCCCAATATCGATCCTTGTGGTACGCCCCTAACCACTGGAAGATCCTCAGATAATCGCTTAGTGCCGTCGCTATCGGTAATTTCAACCTTTTGAAATCGACCAGTAAGATAGCTACTAAACCATCTCACAGTAGCACCATCAAAACCATAATACGCGAGTCTAGCGAGAAGTAACGTATGATTAATAGTGTCAAAAGCACATGAGTAATCCAGCAAAACGAGAATAAAAGCTTCACCTACATCCCTCCCAGCCAATATATCATCAACTACATTCAGTAGTGCCGTGGCCGTGCCTCTACCAGCTCGAAAACCACTCTGCTTGGAAGGCAGTATATCGTTAGCAATTAAATATTTTACCAATTGTATGCAGACAACTTTTTCCAAAATTTTACATAGATATGGTAAAATACTGATAGGTCTGAGATCTTTGAATTCTTTAGGGTTACTTATTTTTGGCAAAGGTTGAACTATAGCTTTTTTCCATAAATCTGGAAATTCACCACTCTCAATAGATTTATTTACTAAAGCTGTTATAACAGGAAGTGTGCGCGGAAGCGTGAGTAAAATCATATCCGACGATATACCATCAACACCCTGAGCATTGGTTGTAATTTGTTTTATAATAATTAATACTGTCTCTTCATCTACTGGTTGAAGACTAAAGGTAGCATGACAATATCTATTAAAACAAAAATTTATTAAATGTGACATATCTATGGAAAAATTTCCCGGGACATCCAGGAAATGCTTGTTGATAGCATCAGGATCATTGATATTATCAGGTAAGTCAGATTGCTGTCTTTTGAAATCAACATGTTGTTTAATATTTTTCCAAAGCACTCGCGAGTCTTTTAGGTTTTTGTCTATTTTATGACGGAAGAAGGCAGCTTTCTCATTGTATAAAGCCACATTAACTATTTTTTTAAGTTCTTTGTACGACTCTTTATCTTTATTAGAATTAGTATTACGGCTCCTAGAGTGTGCTTCATCTCGTAGCCGCATCATGTCCTTAATGGTTTGCGTAATCCAGGGGTAACTCTGCTTTTTAACATAGGATGTTTTGATAGGAGCATGATGGTCAAACAATTTATGTATTTGTTCATTAAAAGCAGCAACAGAATCATTTAGGTTATCACAAAGCAAATCCTCCCACAATATCAAATTAACATCACGATTAAACTCACTAATGTCTATGTCTTTGAGCGGTCTATATGTTATCCAATGAGGCTTTGGTTTAGGCTGCTTTACATTAAGCTCAAATGATATAAATGCGTGATGGCTTAAATCCGGTATATAGTCCACAACAAGGTTTATGACCTTTGCACTACTACAAACAACATCTATTAAGGTGGCCGAATGGTCAGTGAAATGAGTTGCATCCTTAACATACTGATCAAGACTCATACAATCTAAAAAGTTCAAAAGTTTGATGGATTCGCAATGATTAGGCTTTAAAAGATCCATGTTAAAATCACCAACCAAAACTACATGATCATATGACGAGAAATAAGACACGGATTCCGTAATTGCATCAATAAAAGTGTCGGCACTTATCCACTGTGGCCTATAGGCAGTCCCAAGAGCAATTTTTTGACCACTTACTTTTATACTAAGCCACATCTGATCGACATGCAGAGTTGGTGGATGCTCAAGGATTTGTGCACGGATTCCGCGTCTTATGTAAAACCCAACTCCTCCTCCGCGGCCCCGCGGAGCACTCAATGAACGCGGCGAGTGACGCAGCCTGAAACCAGGCACTGAGGGTGCACGAGCATCCTCAGCCTCAAACAGCCACGTCTCATTAATAGCCATAATATCCACCGCGTGACGCTCCATTGCAACTCTAAACTCATCATGACGATGTCGATTACCGAGGGACCCCGGATTCAGAAGACCTAATTTTAAGTTTTTTTGTCGATTGAATCTTATTACAAAACTAAAAGAAATTTCTATGTAGTAGCAATTAATTAAGTAGAACTTCAATACTGTTAAATGGCGCCATTCTATTTTATAAGTGACATAAACAATGTGTATGTGATATAATAATGAAACACTATAGATAGACGACACGTTTGGGTAACATGTAATAAAATAATTGCAAAATAATTTAATACACAATAAATAATTCTTTAAAATAATGCAAAAGTTTACCACAAAGTGGCAGACTGGTAGTATATACAAATTCAAGTAAAAAGGCAAAAAACAAAACTCAGGTAAAGAAGCATTAGATAATATCTTTTTCTGTGAATTTTTACATTTATACATGCTATTATTTAAAATCAACCTATAATATTCAACAAAATAAAAACAAATAAATATTAGAAAATTATTGCACATTACTCGGTTCAGAGCCAACAACGTCATGCCCAAAAACCTTTTTAATATCAACATCGGATCGAAGTCGAACACTTGGTTTTCCTTGTTCTTTCCTGACAAATATTTTCCCTTCGCGGGTCCACACAAATCTCCAATGAGAACTCTTAGCCGCTTCACGTACTTTCTGAAACAACTGTCTATTAAGCTTCGTTAGCCTTTCGTTAAGGTAAAACGGGCGATGTGGCCCTGGTGCCATTCCCTCTGTAGTAGTACCGCGCCGCACGCGTGCAGCACTGAGCAAAGCGTCCCGAGTGGCGCGACGAGCCAGCCGCACCACGAGAGTACGTGGGCGCTGGGGCGCCGAAGTCGAAGTACCTTCCACAGCTGCCGGCGACGGCCCTACACGCTGGGCGTTGACAACATCGCGCTCCTCCAACTCCACTCCAAGTTTCTTGGCGACTGCTAAAATCACATGTGTCGTGTTTTCATTTTTTGTTTCAGGAAAACTCGCAATCTCGATATCGTTTCCCAGTGACTTTTGCTCCCGGTCCTGGACTTCCATTTTTAATTGCGATACTGCCTCCTCCAACGTTTTTATCTTAGTATTTTCTAATTCACTAATTCTGCTTACTACTGAATCTATACGAGCATCGAACCTATCCATTCGGTTATTAACTGCTTCGGTGAACGTTGCCATCCTATCGCACAATCCTCTCAACTCCAGGCGCATCGCACGCATTTCTCCAGCGACATCCACAGCGTGTGATTTTGGTAAGCCTTCAATTTCCATGTCGATTGAATCATCGACTATGACTTCGGGTAGCTTGGAAGATTTAGTTCTCAAAGTGACATTTCGGCTGTCATTGATAGGACTTACAGAACCAGATGCGTTGTCACTAGAGGTAGAGTTGCAGGCAACTGGATTTGCACGAACTGGTGTATTAAGGTTACCTTGCTTGGGTACCTTACTAAGACATTCGGGGCACTTCCAACTAAGCTTACGTTCAGCATTCCCAGCGTAGAAGGACCGGTAGCGCTGACTAGAGATATTTAAGCATAGGATATCATAAGCAGATTTACATGCAGAGCAGCGTAGGTATTCTTTTTTCAATAAAGAGCCTGAACATGCTGCACAGTGATCCGGAACCACAGACTTTGACGAATTCATTTTTTAAAATGTAGTCGGTAACGACCTCTTTGAGCAACTTGATAAAACGAGGGAAAATCACGTCGATAGGCCGATGCTTAGTTCATCAGTATTATTGTAGGTGGCGGTAAATCTCGGAGTTGTTTCCTAGCACGCAACGCCCTCCATCGCTGAGAGGCAAGAGCGTTCACAAGCGAATGTATCGATGATCCGGTGCTTAGTTCCCCAGTACAATAGTAGATGGCAGTAAATCTCGACGTACTTTCTCAACGCGCAATGCCCTCCATCGCTGGGTGGCGAAAGTATTCAAAGTAGTCACAAGCGAATGTAAACAAAAAGTACGTTACAATAGCCAATTTAAAATTTATCACAGTTTCACGTGATTTATAATGGTTTATTTAGCTTATTTGTCAACAAGAGCGCGCACAGATATTGTTGGTGTAATATTCCAGTATCAAATGTCCAGCTACTCACAGATTTAAGAGTTATTGACCACAGCTTTTAATATCCATTTATCACTTTATCTTCTGTTCTTTTTGTGCTACTAACACTATCACTTAGTTATTATTACATAATCCGCAAAGTTCTTCTATAATTTTTCACAAACGATAACTTTTTCTAATTTTAAAACAAAATAAATACGGAGCACGACATTCACAGTACGCCACCTAGCGGCCGACCGGCCGAAATAATTTTTAATAATAGATTTTCGTTGCACAGAAAATCAATAATTAGAATGTTTGTTATGAATAATTTGAAATCATAGAATTTTATTACAAATAACATTTACTTTTGCGATGTTTCTAGTATTAGAATATCAAATTAAATATTATTATTTTTAAAAAGTTTAGTTAATATAATATTTATAACCTATAAGTTGGCCCTATTCTAGTAAAATGGATAAAACTTTCCCAGCACTCGCCGGCCGCTGCCGCGGCACGCTCGCATCGCTCTCTCGGCTCGTGCGTGTGTTGGTCGCAGTTCTAACCTAACCTAACCTATAAGTTTGCCCTAATCTAGTAAAATGGATAAAACTTTCCCAGCACTCGCCGGCCGCTACCGCGGCACGCTCGCTTCGCTCGCTCGGCTCGTGCGTGTGTTGGTCGCAGTTCTAACCTAACCTAACCTATAAGTTTGCCCTAACCTATATTGTGGTAGCGATTTATAATGTATTCTAACTTATTATATGGTATTTGATTAAACAATGTTTTCACTTAATACTTCCTTAAATAATAATTTTCAGTAAAATAAAATTCCATGAAAGATTATACCGAACAAACAATATTATTTAAAGAAATATTCTACTGTTTGATTAGTTTGTTAAATGAAAATATGAGATTCTAAAATTCATTGAACTGTATTTCTATAAATTGTATTTCATTCAAGTAAATAGTCTTTGAAACAATAATATTTGAAATAAAAATATAAGAATTAAATATTCTATGAAAAATTTTCTTTGAATCGAAATTCTATGAAATTTCAGTCTGTGAAATAAGGGGCACCCACTTCTGATACTTGTAATACCCATTGACAGTATTGGTTACTCGGTCAATATAATAATAAGTACTGGCTGCCTACAGTACAGGCCTAGCCTAGTGTAGGAGCTAGTGTTAAAGCTAAGCATTGCAACCTCTTTAGCTCTCATTGCCTTATTGGAAATTCCTCGCTTTGTAAAACACTTATTTTACTTTTAATTCTCCTTTGTTGTTAATTATTATTATTTAGTAAGCAAAGAAGAGTAAAATAAAGACTTTTATTATTATTCTCTTTATTTAATTTAAAACTTAGGCTAGGTTTTGGTATACATTTATAAAAAGTAAAATATAAAACAAACTAAAAAATATAAACATTTACAAAAACCTAACCTAGCTGCCCACTGGCAGCGGGGCAAGGCCCAAGCTACCGGCGGTTAGGGCCGCAGAGTGAGAAACCTCCTGACAATACGTGCCGTGTCCAGGAGTACTGCCTTCTGAATCTGACCCTTGATCCAGCCATCTAGCGAGAGAGTCTTAAGATATTGGTCAAGACTCTTCGCTATAAGACCGTTCGCCGATACGACTATCGGGACAATGATCGTCGAATCCACATCCCACATAGCATTCACCTCGTGGGCGAAGTCAAGGTACTTGTTAAGCTTGTCCTTCTCGGCCTTCACGAGGTTCTCGCCATGTGGAACGGTGATGTCGACGAGCACTGCCTGGCGCATCAATCGATCTGTCAGCACGATATCAGGCTTATTGGCGATAATAGTCCTGTCCGTGATGACAGATCGATCCCAATAGAGCGTGGCACGACCATTTTCTAGAACTGACGCCGGTGAGTACTTATAGTACGGTACCTCTGATTCTACAAGCCCGTATTGAAGAGCAAGCTGCTGGTGAATAATTCTGGCTACTAGGTTATGTCTGTGCAAGTACTCGCCGTTGGCTAGATGAGAACAACCGGAGATTATATGCCTGATCGATTCTCCGGGATGTTGACATGCTCGACAGACATCAACCGTACCGTCTTTCAGGATATATCTCCGATAGTTATTTGTCATCATGACTTCGTCTGCAATTGCACAGGCAAACCCTTCGGTTTCCCTAAAGAGGTCGCCAAAACGTAACCAGTTCACCGATGCGCTGATCCACATCAGGCTCTGTTAAGGCCCGATAGAACCGCCCGTGGAGCTCCTTGCTCTTCCATACGTTCTTGCGATCCTCGGTACTTAGTATCGTTGGTTTGCGCCAGTTCTCTTTTGCCAAGGAGAGCGGCGTGAGGCCTTTGTCTACTGCTACAACATCACGATGCAACTCACACTAATTGTTAAGAAAATATTCCCTAAGGCTGCACACCTCACGGTTGTGAAGATTCTTGGCGTTCAAAAAGCCACAACCTCCACATTTCCGTGGGATGTACAGTCTCATAACAGATGAGCGTGGGTGTAGCATACGATGTGTTGTGAGCAGTAGGTGGACCTTCCTATCTAGGGCATCCAGTTCAGTCTGTGTCCACCTTAGTATGTCAAAGGAGTAAATTAGTAGGGGCATCACCCAAACGTTGAAGGCACGGGTCTTATTGCCACCTGACAAAAGACTTTTAAGTACTTTTGTCAGTCGGCCAAAGAAGCGTTCCTTCACCGCCTGTTTTATGTCCCCATCCATAATACCCAATGACTGTGACATACCAAGGTATTTGTAGGTTTCAGACTCCGAAAGAGACTTGATAGTCATTGTCTCAGAAAGTTGTAAATTTGTTGAATTTACAACCTTTCCCCGCTGCACATGCATAACCGCACACTTATCTACACCAAACTCCATCTTGATGCCACTACTAAAAACTTCTGTAATTTTTAGTAGTTTCGAAAAGTCAGTGCGTTTTTGTGTAAATAGCTTGAGATCATCCATGTACAGTAGGTGAGAAATAACTTCACCATCTCTTCGGAGTCGGTAGCCCAACCCTAAGTCCTTCAGCTAAGTGCTAAGAGGATTCAAGACTAGGCAAAACCATAATGGACTTAAACTGTCACCCTGGAAGATGCCTCGCTCAATCCTTATATAGTCTGACGGATCTGAGGTACTATCTCCACCACCTGGTTGACAAAGGACTGTGATCCACTGTCTCATACAAGTGCTCAGAAAGGATCTTAAAGTTGTGTTAACTTTGTACAACTCCAATATCCTCTCCAGCCATGAATGAGGCACTGAATCATAGGCCTTTTTATAATCAATCCAAGCAGTAGAGAGAGCCACTTTTTATTATTATTATATTATGTAATAAATCGAACGACGGTCTATACTCGTACTAGATAAAATGAAGAAGAAGAACCTTCCTTTATGCATGCAAATACATTCAGCTGACTGATATGCCAAAATTAAATATATTTTGGGATGCCACCTGTGTTGACACCGTGGCCCTATCACACCTGCAAGCGACTGCCCGTAGAGCAGGCGCGGCCGCAGCGGAAGCTGAAATGGTTAAGGCCGTACCTGAATTTTCCGGGGTCCAGTGCTGCTCCCATTTTAAATAAATCATTTCAAAGAAAACGGAGACAATTTTTAAAATTTTGCTACTACCGAGTCCTAGATAACCCTTCAAAGTATTTTATAAACTACTGTTTACAGTTTATAATGAGAACGTTAGCTTTGCTACGCACATTTGCCAAAAGTGGCCGTTTTTCGCAAATGTGCGTAGTAAAGCTTAACGTTCTCACTTACGTAGTAGCAAAATTTTAAATAATGTCTCCGTATTCTTTGAAATGATTTATTTTAAATGGGGTCAGCACTGGACCCTGGAAAATTTGGGTACGGCCTTAAAAATCATTGGGGCCCTGGGGTGCGGAATCTCTTTAATTGTTTAGAGAGATCTCCGCACGTTTGATCGACAATTTTGGGGACCCAAGGGTGGATGGTGCGCATTTCGGCCAAAGGCTTAGCCTGGCCATACAACGTGGAAATGCCGCCAGCCTCTTGTGGACCTTGCCTGCTGACGGTGGCGATTTGGTTTCAATTTTTTATATAAATTAATCTTTGTTGTTTGTAATATTAGTTTTAGATTTTATTTATTGTTGTTACATTTAGTTTTAATTATATGCAAATATATTTTATATAATTTAGATATTGTTACGAGAGAGAGACAATATCTCTCTCTCTCTCTTTCCTTTTTAGCGTATTCAGTTCCTTTTTTTTTCACACTGATTGAGCTAGCCCCAAAGTAAGTTTTAAACTTGTGGTATGGGATACTAACTCAACGATACTTTATTTTATGATAAATAAATATATAGATAAACACCCACGACCTAGGACAATTTGAAAAAGGCCATTTTCAAACTTACCCTGGCTGGGGATCGAACCCAGAACCTCTGGATTAGCGGTCTAGTGTGTTAACCATTACGCCACGGAGGTAGTTGCATCCTCAGCTGTAGGAAATGCTGCGAAGCCCGGGGCCCGCTTTTCAGCTTTTTCTTCTCAATTTCGTACAGTCTTGAGCGTCCTTGAATGTAAAACCATTGGCAAGCATATCATTCTTGACGACGTCAAGCCAGCATTTCTTGAGTCTACCACGTCTGTCGGGCCCCGACGGAGGTGGTATGGCTATCCGATTTCCGCAAGGCATACCAGCTTGGCAACTCTCTTGCAGTTTGTCTCCTATGTCACGGAAATGAAGGCTTCCGCAGATGCGCTTGTGTCTCACTCGATATCTCCGTGATATTCAGCATATTCAGCGCAACATTTGCATCTTCGTGACACGTAGTTCCTGCTTGTGCCGCTCAAGCAAAGGCCACGCTTCACTGCCATATAAAAGGATACTGTTCCGAGTATCGTAATGCTGTATAAAAATCAATAATCCATAATAAGCCGTTAGAACATAAGCCCGTTTCCTCGAAACTTAAATTTCAATTACCTGAATGCAAATTTTCCGCCGGTTAATTCCACCAAACGGTAAAGCATCCGATTCCCAAATTCGCCATTTCGACGAACAATCTAAAATGACGTGCGAGTATCGGCCTGCCCATAGACATGCATAATAATAGACCACAAAAAGAGTACTTAAAAAGCAAGGAACTCACGGGCGATGGTGATTAATGAATTTAAAGATCAATGAAATACACACAAGTAATATATAAGTCAATAAATACACACTTCAAATATTAAGTTCTGGTCTCAGAGTTTGAAAATCCAAATTGCATCTGACCAACGCATTTGCGGTAATTATATTGTTAGTCTATAAGTCTTTTTAATTATCTGCTGACATTGATTTGATTTAACACTACTTGCTATTACTTTCATTATTATTATATAAAATCAAATATCAATAACTTCGCAATACCCTGGCCAGGGTTCATATTAAAACAATAAATGTACAATGTTTTACTATATACATTGTTTTACACTATGGCATTCTCTCCCGGACAACCATAAGATTATGTGTGGCTGGCGTGATAAAATTCATAAATAAGTACATACATTTTCATAAAAATAAGAAAGTATATATATAACCAAAAGCACATATAAGTATATACGAATAAGCTGTTAAACATATAATATAAAGGAGAAAAAACAGACCCTGGCAACTACAGACCTATCTCTATTCTGCCAGTTTTGAGTAAGGTGTTCGAAAAGATAATGCTCAATCAAATGCTACTTCACTTTAAGACCAACAATCTTTTCCATAGCCAACAATACGGCTTTACTGCTGGAAAATCGACCACCGATGCAGGAGTAGCACTTATTACTAATATCTACGACGCGTGGGAAAACAGAAATGATGCAATTGGATCATTTTGCGATCTTTCCAAAGCATTTGATTGCGTTGATCATCCAACACTTTTGCTCAAATTTCGTCAATACGGTTTTGATGATAAGTCAATTAAATTAATAGAATCTTACTTAACAGATAGGCTACAAACTGTTGATATAAACGGCGTAAAATCACACGGGTCTAATGTGAAAATGGGCGTACCCCAAGGTTCAATTCTAGGACCGTTCCTTTTCTTAGTTTATGTCAATGACTTGCCTTACATGGTTGAGAAAGAGGCTGACATGGTGCTGTTTGCTGATGACACCTTGCTAATATTTAAAATAGATCGACATAACAGTGATGCTAGCGCGGTGAACAGCACCTTATCTTTAATTTCTGATTGGTTTTCGGCCAATAACCTCATGTTAAATGCGAACAAGACCCAATGCATTCGATTCTCTCTTCCTAATGTGAATCAAGCCTGCGTTGACATACTAATTAATGGTCAGAAACTCGATCTGGTTGAAAGTACTACCTTTTCAGGAATCACAATTGATTCGAAACTTCAATGGAGCGCTCATATAACTAAACTTTCTAATAGGCTTAGCTCTGCGGCTTACGCTGTTAGGAGAATAAGACAATTGACAGATGTAGCAACTGCTAGACAAGTGTACTTTAGTTACTTTCACAGTCTAATGTCTTACGGGATACTTCTATGGGGGAGTGCAGCCGACATTCAGACTATTTTTCTTTTACAAAAAAGAGCAATTCGTGCTATTTACGGTTTAGGATCGAGAAACTCACTGAGGGAATTATTCAAGGAAATAGGTATACTTACTTTTGCATCTCAATTCATATTTGAAAATATAATGTATGTAAGGAAAAATATTTCCATGTTTAATAAAGTAAGTGATTTTACAGATAGAAATTTACGTAATAAGAATGACTTAGTTAGCCCGTATTACAGGCTGAATACAGTCAGTAAGTCTTTTATGGGGAAGTGTATACTTTTTTATAATAAATTGTCAGAATCGGTCCTTGATATGCCAGACAGAAAATTCAAAGCTTATGTAAAGAAAGTACTTTGTGAGAAGGCTTATTATAGGACCGATGACTATCTTAAAGACAAAAAGGTCTGGCTTGAGCTTGGCGCGGGCCCCTTTTAAAGGTTTGTATACTTAGACATGTCATAATTTAGGTACATTGGTACATACTAAATTTACAAATTGACATTATTTTAAATTTCGTAATTCTTATAATTCAATTTAATTATGACATAATAAACAATGTAATCTCTGTCCATCTATATAACTAATTTTAAGTTTTTAGTTTGTTAGTTGACGTCTTTGGAGAGAACGTGCAGTGCAGTTTGTTGCCGCTTCTTCTGCACTTGCGCCTAGGAAGCGGCGTAAACTTAGCTTTAAGTAACGATTTGACGTCAACATTTGTGCAAAACAAAACAAAGTGACTATTATTAAGAGATATTATAAATATCCTATGATAATAAAGATATTTTTGAATTTTGAATTTTTGAATTTTGAATATAATATTATTTACAAACATAGAAATACAATAGATATATAACAAATAATAAATAAGTATATCAGGATGGCTGGGACTAGGATTGCTGGAGAAACAATTTATATACCGCTCGTTTGAAAACCAAACGAGTTGGAGCTCGTATAGACTTCGTAAGGCCGAAAACCACATGGCACACAGAGCTTTCCAACTCGTACTGACATCAAATCAATGTAAACTAGTCAGTAGTAAGCCATCTGTACATCGCCAATTAGGGTGCAATTCGTATTCATGGCCACGAGGTCTAGCTTTGGGGAGCTCTTAACACCGAGGTGTTTACACTTTAGCTTGCAGTCAAAACATTGTTGTTTGTGTATCTATCTAGTTAATAGGGATGAACACTGAATTTTTTTTTTTTAAAAAATAACTAATATCCTTACCTTTAAACTGCGCATTAAGTCACGGCTTTGTTTTAACGGGCGGTAAGGTCACAAGCCCCCACTCTGAAACTTGGATACTCGTTATCATTGTGAATTTATATTGTAAGCCCTGTTGGCACAAGATAACTGTGCGGGCCAGAGAGTTAGTTTAAGCTGTGATGTGGTCTCACAAAGAAGCTTCTCACAGGTCAGCGCGAGGAGGGGCGCTGGCGTCTCATATCTAATTAATGTCCATCTACCCTCTTTTCAAACTATATTGTATATTTGTATATATGTATTTTGGGATGTTATAGATAGACTTATGTATGTAGGTATATTATCAGAGGTATATTTTATTCATTTGTATATTATACTTGTATTGTATTTTATTTATATATAATATAACAATAAAGTGTTAAGTAGGCATATACATTATGTACATATTTTAATACTTTAACTTGTATTTAAATTTTTTGCACCGCAACATGATACTTATCTGTTAATCCCTATGGTTGACAGAGAGAGAACGGTTTTAGCGTTAAGTCCGCTAATTGTTAACAATTTTTTTTTACTGTGAAACTAATAAAGTTTTTGTAAATTAATTAATAGGAGGTAAGTATGTAGAGTAGTTAAGTGTTTCGTTAGTCCTAGTCCTGGCTATCCCAATACCAATGCCAACAAATCAATCTGAACGAGCTTGTCCATGCGTCGCCAATTAGAATGCGACTCGTAGGCAGCTTTGGGAGCTCTCAACACCGAGCTGTTAACACTGTTAGCTAGCGGTCTAAACATTGACCTGTCGTATAGCTGTAAGATACAAGTGCATTAAAAATATTTAACTTCCTTTTTTGAAGTGAAAACTTCTTTAGCGGCGTTGTGCACTTTTTTTGTAATGGGTAAAAAATGTTAAACTCGCGTCAGGACACGTGTCCTGATCGAAAATTCGTAAGACGAAATGACAGCCGGCGCGGCGTAGGAGAGGAAGTATTTATACTATAATTTCGACTAAGCTGTCAGCCGGCTTGTTGTTCTAGGGGTATGACTTTCGCTTAGGGTACGAGAGGTCCCGGGTTTAAATCCCGGACAAGCCCAAACCTTTTTGAAGTGCAAACTTCTTTAGCGGCGTTGTGCACTTTTTTTGTAATGGGTAAAAAATGTTAAACTCGCGTCAGGACACTTTTTAATGTAATATAAATTATCATGTTTGTGTACGATAGCGCAATAAATAAATATTGTATTCTACCACATAAATGATAGTACTTTTATACTGATAATTAAAGCAATTCGTGCAATATTATTCCCTAACCATTCCAAAATATGCACAACGTTAATATTCAAGTTTTCACTTCTGCCGGCACTCCCGGAGTGCAACCCGTCGTTTTTTTTCTTTTGTATCTAATCATGAGTCAAAAGAAATAAATGAATAATAACATGAGAAATAAATAAAGGTAGGAACCAGTCGGCTGACATTTCTCGGCGTGCCTTTCGGTCGCCACTTACTGCGCCTGATGAATGGACTGGCAGTTTTCATTTTTATATTCGAGTGATCCAATAACGAAGGTCAACGTGAATTTTGTTTATTTATGTTGGGATTATACTTGAAGGTCATTGTTTTTAGTACAAAAGCTACAAACTAACTAGCATTTCGAAACAAACACTGCTGGAAAGTTACGCTGAATGAAACCCAGTTCAGAAGGGCTAGTGCAAATATAGTGAACGACAACAAGAAGTGGAAGCAGTTGATATACAGAAACGACCCCAAATAATAAATTAGAGACGAGGATTATGGTGAAGTTTCTTTGGTCAGGCAATCTTACCACCTGACCAGTAGGTTTTTTTTCATCGGCCATTTACACCTGCTTCGCCCACTGCCACTTCAAGGTTTTATCAATCTGGTCGTCTTTGAAATTCCTTATTTATGAAAATTTACAAATACAGATACAAATACACGTCTTATCTCAGATAGAGCCCAGGTCATAAGACCCAAATGCCACTTTTAGCGTGATAGTGGAAAAACAACAAAATAGTGATGAGTTGCTAGCCGCATCGCCTATTAATAAGTTTCAGATTTTCGCCCCTTCCCTCATCCGCTTTTGAAAGAGAAGCAGCTGGTTTTTTCTCCCAGACCAGCATGGAAGAGTATTTGCACTACACTAATGGCTCTGTGAGCTGTAAACCTCGCGACTCACGCTCATCCGTTGAAGTTTATCCGATAAAAAAGTTTTTCAGACAATAAAGTTGTTCAGAAAAAAACATACGTAAAAAAAAAAGTTTTATGACATATAAAAAACACGAAATAGATGAAATATGATTTAAAAGTTACAAACATATCTCCGCCATTTTGAAAAATTTCCAAAACCTGAATAGTCAAAAAATTCTATATAATTTATCGAACCTGCTTATAAAATGTCACAAGAGTCGGTTGAGAAATGCGACCTGTAGGTGAGAACAAACAGACAAGCTGACCAACAAACTGACCGACTGCTCGTTAGGTCAATTAAAATTGACCTTATAAACAGAAATATTATTTTGTATATGATTTGAATTATCTATTTACATAATCGGTCTATGGACTCGTTCCACGATAAAATTACCTTGTCGGTTAATAGATTTTGGCTTTGGCAGGAATTGGGGAAGCCAAGTGTTAACAGCTCTCAATTTACCCGTTATTTTTTTTTATGAGTGCCAGTAACGTCATTATCCGGAAACTGACTGCAATTTTGGGAAAACATTCTGTACATTAGATTAAAAAAAAAAACACTGTAATAGAATGTACTTACAGGCACTGGCATAGCTTGAATGTACTATATTCAATTTAAAAAAAAAAAAAAGGGACAAATCAACTTGTGTTATGGGATAATAACTTTACGATACTATTATATTGTATGATAAATAAACATATAGATAAACAACCAAGACCCAGGTCAATTTAAAAAAGACCATTTTTCAACTTGCCCTGGCTGGGGATCGAACCCAGGACCTCCGGTGTGGCGGACTAGCCTGTTAACCGTTACGCTACGGAGGTCGTCAAAATATGGGTATATACATTGCTCATTTTCCTATGATTGATTAAAACTTTATTGTAATCGAAATAGCAATGTAATATAGGTATGTTTATATAACGTGTAACAAAAAGGGGTATCAACCCGAAAGGGAGTTAACACAAAATTAAATACCTACCATGCCAAAATGTATGGAGCTGCAAATTTATTTTTTGCGATTTCAGGGATGGTCCCATAGTAAAAGTTGTTCACATTGGTTAGTCTGTTAACTCCCTTTCGGGTTGATACCCCCTTTTTGTTACACGTTGTATAATAAAAAAAATAAACCCGCTGAACCATTTTTGCTCAAATGTACCTACTTGGTGTCATCTTCTTCATCTGACCACGTTTCTGGTTGCATTCTTAGATGCGCTGCATCAGAGCCCGAGGTGCGATTCCCAGATTTTTCTTCTTCGAAAATGATATACAATTATGTCCTGTACGAGTACAATTAACAAATTTATTGTTTCTCCAGCAGTCCTAGCCTAGTACAATCATCCTAATATATTTAAATATTTTGTATTTTGTATGTATAATATATATTGAAAAGTTTCTATGTTTAGGTTATATATTTGTTTATTGTTTTGGTTATTTATTTTTACCTACGAGTTATAGAATATATCCTATAAGTAGTTCATATTTAATATTAGATTTTTTTAATTATGTAAATTTATACATATTTTAATCACGCCAGCCACACATACTTTCTGCTTGGTCTTAGGGTCTCGACAGACGGACTGCTTTTCGACTGCAATCCAACCGCAAATTGCAGTTCAAGTGTAGTTTGAAAGCAATTGACAAGACTGAAATAGAACTGCAAACCAAACGCGCAGTCTGATTGCAGTCGTGTGAACTGCACACCGACTGCATTCAAACTGCATCCGAACTGCACCATGCGCAGGAGGGTGGAGCGTGTGGGTGGGTGGGTATGGTGCAGTTCGGATGCAGTTTGAATGCAGTCGGTGTGCAGTTTACACAACTGCCTGCCGACTGCAATTGAACTGCAATCTGACTGCGCGTTTGGTTTGCAGTTCTATTGCAGTCGTGTCAACTGCATTCAAACTGCACTTGAAATGAAATTTGCGGATGGATTGCAGATTTTAAAATAAATAAATTCATTAATTAACATTTGCTGTACAAACAGTACCGTAGTATATCGATACTACAGTCTTCTTCATCTTAAGGCGTTCCCGGTTGCATCCTCAGCTGTGCTGCTTCGGAGATCGGGGTGCGCTTTCCCGCTTTTTCTTCTCCACAAAAAAATAAAAAACAAAAGGATAAGTGCGAGTCGGACTCGTACATGAAGGGTTCCATACCTCCGTACAATGTTTTAAAACGCTGAAGAAACACGTTTCTTGTATGACGACCCCCTTTAATTTTTAACAATATCTTATTTTTAGTATTTGTTGTTAAAGCGGCTATAGTAAACATAATCTGTGAAAATTTCAAGTATCTAGTTAATGCCATCATAAAGACCGAGTTAAATACGCTGAAAAAAACACGTTCTTGTATGACGACCCCTTTCATTTTTTAACATTATTTTACTTTTAGTATTTGTTGTTATAGCAGCTACAGTTATACATAATCGGTGAAAATTTCAGGTATCCAGCTATTACGGTTCAAGAGATAGAGCCCTGTGACAGACGGACAGACACACGGACAGATGGACAGACGGGCAGACGGACAGACGGACAAACGGACAGACGGACAGACAGCGGAGTCTCAGTAATAGGGTCCCGTTTGCACCCGTTGGGTACGGAACCCTAAAGACGACCTACCTGACCTCAACTCTATGGGATTATCGATACTTCAATATTGAAGCTATATTTCGCACTACCACAGGCACTACACTTCAATGCGTTGTTACGCACGGATACGTCTCGAACACAACACGGTTCGTGTGTTCTGCATGCAGATTATGAGATCCGTAAATCCTACCTGGACTGAGCCTAGTGCTCTGGTATATCCAGAGGACTAGGCTAGCTAAGGCTCAATTTACATTGTGGCAAAGTCGAGGCGAATTTTAAGACATTCACCGAGGACATTGGCTTCTCTAATCAAGTATAAATTAACACAACATATATGCTTTATTAGAAGAATGTAAATACCAGTCCAAAAAGTTATTTGCTCAACAAAATTAACGAAGTCCTATTTAAACACATTGTAGAACACTCTACGTCTATAGTAGACGTCAATCAAGTTTATTTTTATTGTGTCTGAGTCTAGTGTTCAGCAATGTGTTAAATCGAATTTCAAGTGCTTGAATTTTCCAATAGGCGTACCTACGATTATGTAGACTTTGGAGCAAAAATTAGGGTATCTGTATTAGATTACTCGTGTTTCCTTGGTCCTAGGAGGTCTAATCTGATGTTTACGGGTTTGTCTTGTTAAGACGGAGAGGACTGCGTAGTCTTATTGGTATATTATGTAGATATTTTCCGAAATAATTCATTATTTGAAATCCGTGACCGGACTGCCTCCGTGGTCAAGGCGTCTGCTTTGTGATCCGGAGGTCGTGGGTTCAAATCCCACTAGGAAGCATACTTTGTGAAAAGTTGTTTCCAGTCTGGTTAGAATATTGCAGGCTTGAATCACCTGATTAACCGAAAAGTAAGATGATTCCGTGCTTCGGAAGGCACGTAAAGCTGTTGGTCCCGAACGCCATCTAGCTTTTGTACCTATCCTAGGATTGGTTCTGGTCTACCCTTTGGGTTGCAGAGGTCAGACGGCAGTCGCTCTGTGTAAAAACTAGTAACCTCGTCAAATCACCTAGGTTAGGTAGCGGACCCCGGGCTCTGATGCATAACCGCTGACGATGCAACCGGGAATACGCTCGGATGATGATGAATTCATTATTTGAAATCCGTCCATATATAAGGCTTAGCAAACTTCCCCGTTTGCCCTCCTCCACTCCTAAATGAATCATTGTTTGATGCAGATGCCTTCTGACTCTTTTTTAGGTATTGTCAAAGCCTGTTTTGGGGCTATATTTTAGAGCAGTCATCAAGCGTGGCCTCACGTGAACGCTAGGTTAAAAAATATACGACATAACGTGATAAAAGGAATGTATTGTCAAAGTCGTCAATTTCATACCTATGTAACGTTGTTGAGTCTTGCTTTCTGACTCTAGTACTCTCATATTAGTATGGATAAAGCCTGATTTGTAGCCATATATTTCAAAGCAAAATTCAATATCATTGCTTTCACGCGGGGGTCACACGCGAGTGATACCATAATGACCACACGGCACAACGTCATAAAAGGAATGCTCAATCGTGTTTTGGCTATTGTGGGTGTCTGTAGAAAATCCTTAAGATTTTTAAGTAAATTTTTTGAGGAATAAACTGTAGTAGTTTAATAATTCAAAGTTGTTAATTTATGAACATATGTAACGATTCATCGCAAGGAAAACAGACGGTGGGATACGAATTTGCGCAGACTATAAGGTAACTCTTAATAAGAGTTTTTAGTGGATAGGTACCCGGTTCCAAAGGTAGAGGATTTATTGGCTAGCGTGAATGGAAACGTTTATTTTAGTAAGTTAGATTTATCACACGCGTATAACCAGTGTGAGCTGGACGAACCATCCAAAATGTTTACGGTGATAAATTCTCATCGGGGGCTTTTTAAATACAACAGACTGGTCTATGGCCTCTCATCAAGCCCAGGTATTTTTCAGAAAATTATGCAGAACCTACTTAAAGATATTCCCAACGTTCTCAACTTTATTGATGATATTTTAATTATGAGTGGGCCGGATATAGGTTCGCACATTGAAACATTGAATAAGGTATTTACTAGGCTACAAGAAAGTGGGCTAAAACTGACAAAAAGCAAATGTGTATTCCTGACTAACAAGGTAAAATTTTTAGGATTCATGATAGACAAGGACGGAGTAAGTGTAGATTCAGATAAAATTAAACCAATTCTAGAAATGACTTCCCCAAAGTGTGTTTCGGAACTTCGATCGTTTCTGGGCATGGTGAATTTTGATGGTTAATTCATAAATAACTTAAGCTATTGCACGAGTCCATTATATAACTTATTAAGGAAAAGTGTAACTTGGCAGTGGAATAAAGAACACCAGGAAGCTTTTAGGAATATTAAAAGAATGTTAACAAGCACGGAAGCTTTGGCGCATTTCGATAGTTCTAGGATGTGTGTGGTGACGTGAGACGCGAGTGCCCGCGGACTAGGCGCGGTGCTGGCGCAGCGGGCACCCTACGGCGGGGAGCGCGCGGTGGCTTACGCGTCGCGAGCTAGTGCTCGCATTATTTATTATAATGCATTTCATGTTGTGTGAGTACACAACATGAAATGCATTATATCCAAATACATAAAGAAGCTCTACCTATTACTTACGCAGTCACAAAATTTTATCAGTATTTATATGGACGAAAATTTATTTTTCGAACCGATCATAAGCTCTTAGTGACCATTTTTGGCGAAGGGCGAGGGGTCCCTGTGACAGCAGCTAGAAATTTACAACGCTGGGCAATTATTCTCACAGCTTATGACTTTAACATAGAATATGTTTCTACTGATAAAAACACAGCTGATGCGTTATCAAGGTTGATCAGATCGCATAAAGAGAGTACAAGTGAGGAAGCCGGTCAAATTCCAGAACAGACATACTTAAATTTTGCGAGTGACGCCTTAATTTTAGATTATAACATTTTAAGAAGAGAAACGGGTAGGGATGTACTACTTAGTCGAGTAATAAGCTACATGAGGGACGGCTGGCCTAGTGCAATCGAAATGGAGGGTCTCAAACCCTATTTCAATACGAAAGATGAGCTATACACTGAGCTAGGTATTATTATGTGGGGTCATCGTGTGGTCGTGCCAACCGTGAGTCGAGATAAGATTCTCAAAGAGCTACATGACACTTACATGGGGGTAGTAAAAACCAAAAGCATCGCAAGAAGTTACGTGTGGTGGCCCGGGGTGGATGAGGCAATTAAAGCACAGTGCCGGCGGTGTTGTTTGTGATTTTTTCTATCGAGCCAAAAATGCTCAATCGTGTTTTGGCTATTGTGGGTGTCTGTAGAAAATCCTTAAGATTTTTAAGTAAATTTTTTGAGGAATAAACTGTAGTAGTTTAATAACAGTGATTTTTCAAAAACACGCACAGTATTGCAAATTGTGAACCCACGTAGCCTTAAGAATCAGATTGCAAAGCACTGTTTCATAAGATCTTACATAAGTAATAACCACATGGCAAGACCACATGGCACGACGTGATAAAAGGAATGTAAAATCAAAATTGATAATTTCATACCTATGTAACGTTGTTTAGTACCTTGCTTTCTGACTCTACTTCTACACTATTAGTATGGACAAAGCCTGATTTGGCGCCATATTTCAGAGCAGCATTCAATACCATCGGTTTCACGCGTGGCCTCACGCGAGCGCGTCCTTTCCGGTCATAGTAAAACTATAGAATGTAAAGAATTGACAACTAATACTGATTCTGATTAAAAGTAAGACTTTGTTACCCAACGTAGCAACTTTTCTGTTCGAACAACTTTTTATTCTAACTTCAAGTGGCCAGGGATGTGATGTGATAGCACACAAAGCCGCATAAAGTATCGTGTGCTTGCCGGCAGAGTGGAATAGGACCACTCTAAGTCTTCCTGTGGATGTCGCAGAAGCAGAAGCATACATGGCTTTCGGAGAAGAATAATCCGGAAAGTGCATCCCGAGTTCCGAAGCATCACAGCTAAGGATGCAACCGTGATAGTGTTAAGTTGAGGAGAAAATGTGACATAGTCAGTCCAGTCAATTAAGGCGAGGTGGGTGGGTGGTTCATAAAATAATTAAAAGGGCTATCTACTAGTGCCTAACATTTAAAATATGGAATTTTTTTACCATATTTACGAGTTAACAATTTTCTTCAAATGAGGGCGCCACTTCTGCTTGATATTCACCTTAAAAACAGATTATAAAAAACTTTGAATTGAGTTTTAAAATTTATTGTGTTATTAAATGACCTAAAACTAAAATTTTCGACGTTTTTAGCCTAAGCTTTCCCAAAAATATATTTTTAGATTTATTCTCATATAGACTAAAATACCGTTAAAATAGGTAGATACCTACATTTGGGTTATACAAAAAGTCTAAATGGGGGTTGCAAGATAAAGTGTAGTATACATAAAATACACAATGTACATTGTTACATAAATATATATATATATATATACCTGCTATACATATACCTACATACATATATATACGCTACATATACTATACATATAAATAAGTAGATAAATGCAGCAATTCTTAACGTCGGGGGTTAAATCAACATTTATAACTTGGCCAAGAAGTGTTTAAATACCTGTGCCTTAAAGCTAGCGCGACTAGGACCAGTTCGAATGATAAATAAATTATTTGGTACTGTTAAGAAAATAAAACGTCACAAAATAGTTTCACTTGTTCATCATCATATCCATTTTTAATATGATTTTAGGTTTTATTAATGCAGAAAGACTGATATAAGAGCCCTATTTGACTCCAAAAAACTATGACGTCGCGATTTTGATTTTCAAACAGATCCCATAGAACTTGTTTGTTTTGACATTTAGAAGAAAGAGTCTGATTTGACTTGTTGCCATCTAGCGGATTATTGTATTGGGGCAATACACTGCCGAGCGTGATGATTATGGGCAATTGGTTGATGAAGGTAAAAAAAGTCCAACGGTGGACTAATAAAGACTGTAGAGTAGAGGACAAGTTATAGTTCTGTAGTTTCGCCTGCGATTGGATCACAGTGCAGTGGTGCATACAGCCTGCAGTTTTAGGATGCAGTTGACTGGGGTATTAGCTGCTTTCCGGATCAACTAAATTCAAACCAGGCAATACAAAGTATCAATAGAACGATTTTTATTTTTATATTTTTTAAGGACAAATCATACTGATTAAGCTGGCCCCAAAGTAAGTTTTAAACTTGTGTTATGGGATACTAACTCAACGATAGTATATTTTATGATAAATAAATGTATAGATAAATACCCAAAGACCCAGGACAATTTAAAAAAGGCCATTTTCCAACTTGCCCTGGCTGTGGATCGAACCCATAACCTCCGGATTAGCGGTCTAGCGTGTTAACCATTACGCCACGGAGATTGGAACCTATAAAATTGGAAGAAAAGAAAAAACTTAGAATGTACCTAAGCTGCTGCTTTTCTTTTTGCGCAGATCGTAGAATATGGGATTCTAGGGAGGGATCGAAGGAATGGGTGAAAATGCTTTTACCATTAATTATGTTAATTGCATTTTCCCCCATTCTTTACGATGTGTAACAAAAATGGGGTATCAACCTGAATATAACAACTTTTACTATAGGACCACCCCTGAAATCTTGAAAAAAAATCTGCAGCGCCATACATTTTGGCACGGTAGGTATTTAATTTTGTATGGAGCTGCAATTTTTTTATTTTTGCGATTTCAGAGGTGGTCCATAGTAAAAGTTGTTCACTTACTTTTTTATGTCTTTAATTTACCCCGATAATGCCTTCACATTTAAAATTTATTTATTTAAGTATAACTACATCCGTATCTGGCTCACTTACATATGTGTACCAAATTCCATCTCAATTGATCCAAAAATTTCGGAGAAAATTGGTAACATATGGATAGACAGACAACAAGTGAGTGATCGTATAGGGGTCGCATTTTTACCTTTTGAGGTGCGGAACCCTAAAAAAATATTTTTTACAAGCAAAAATGCGTTAAACGAAACAAAATGACGTTATTCATAAATAAAAACGTTTATATTGGAACAATCATTTACGTGTAAACTGCGAATCACCGCTCCAATGTACCGTGGGAGATTACCGCGCCCTGAAAATAATATTATAAGGGCTCCACTGCACAACTTTTTGGAATGAAGAATCATTGAACGAAAATCGTTTAGAAGTCTCTAGTTCAAAACAAAGTAGGAAATGAAAAAAAATATTCGAAGCAATCTTTATTCCATCTTTATATTTAGTTTGTAGTTTGTAGTGTAGTTATACTTTTTATTTTAAACGAATTACCTACTTTATTAACTTTTACTTAGATAAATGGTTTGTCTTCCTTGTCTGATCTGATTACTTTTGTTTCTTTATAAAATACTAGCTTTCACCCGCGGCTTCGCTCGCGTATCCCACGGGAATATTACATTTTTCCGGAATGAAAGGCACCCTATGTCCTTCTCTGTACTCCTAACTATGTGTACGCGAATTTTCAAGAAGATTGGTTCAGTAGATAAAGCGTGAAGAGGTAACAAACAAACAAACAAATATACAAACTCACTTTCGCATTTATCATATTAGTTGGGATTAAGTTTGTACTTATTCATTGATCTCGACTCCATACTTACTTTAAGGCCGTACCTGAATTTTACGAGGTCCAGTGCTGCCCCCATTTAAAATTAATCATTTTAAAGAAAACGGAGACATCATTTAAAATTTTGCTACTACCAAGTCCTGGATAACCCTTCAAAGTATTTTATGAACTACTGTTTACAGTTTAAAGTGAGACCGTTAAGCTTTACTACGCACATTTGCCAAAAGTGGCCGTTTTTCGCAAATGTGCGTAGTAAAGCTTAACGTTCTCACTTTAAACTGTAAACAGTAGTTCATAAAATACTTTGAAGGGTTATCTAGGAATTGGTAGTAGCAAAATTTTTAATGGTGTTTCTGTTTTCTTTGAAATGATTTATTTTAAATGGGGGCAGCACTGGACCCCGGAAAATTCAGATGTGGCCTTAAGTGTGATGAAACGACCGTCTCGCTACGCGTACTCGCGAGAGTCCACAGCCTGCAGCTGAAAATCAGTGCCTTCTTCTTTTATAGTGAGCTTCTGCTACCTATTTGTATCACTGCGACACATAATCACACCCTGACTGGCATGTATGTGTTAATTTAGTTGTTTTTGTTTAAGATTATATTGTGTCTTTTTTGGTACAAATGAAGCATTAACATACTTACTTACTAAATGAAAAATAAAACAAACAACACTAATCTAACTAAAACTAAATGTTATCTAAAATTTAAAACTAAATTTAAAAAGTAGTATTATTTAGTAGGTACCTACTCGTATATCAAATGTAATAATATCCTAAGTACTATTCAGGTTACCCAAACAGTGACTGTACCGTTTGCAAAGCAATATAATAGCAGAGTTAATTTTCCAAGAAATTGCCCCCATACACGACTGCATTCAATTTACATCTCTGTTTGAGTATCGTTTTCAAACCAGTGGCTTTTAATTTACCGTATATAGAACCCAAGCAGAGCATTTAACTTTGGATTTATTTAGATTTTCGTGATTCAGATCGTTTAGAGACATTCGAAATGTGCTAGAGGCGTGGAACGTAGGTATAAGTTGAACAGGAAAAAAAACAAATGTAGAATATACGTAGATATATATGTATATATTTTTGAAATGTGGTTTTCAAGCCCTTTTATTTACCCCCACACGTTATGATTAGATTTATTTCATTTTTTGGTTCATTACTTTATGACCTATAGATTGGGCCACAGTGGATATAATTTGGCGTCACATAGTCCGACGCTACCTGACTTGTCAAGATATCATGGATATCTTTGAAGATATGAGGTAACAGATGTACATACAAACGAAGCGGCGAAACACATAACCCTTTTTTCGCCGTAGTCGGGTAATTGTTTATTCCTGCACTAAGACTATCTTGATCATCGCTAAGACTTCATCTTGTCAGTCGTGAGCATTCACGAGGATAATTTAATTTACGTCTTCATTTAAGAAGTAATTATGTTCACTAACTTTTTAACTAGTAATAAAGGCGACATTGTGACGCCCACACCTTTTTATTTAATTAAATAAGATACACTATAATATCTCTATCCCAAACGAGGTAAACAGAGCCTAGGGCCATTAGACCCAAAGGCCTCGGTAAGCGTGATAGCCAGGAAGTTATTCCCTTAATTCGTCTCCATGTCTTCCCATGGATGTAGTAGAAGGCGACTTAGGAAACACACGCTAAACAAAGCTAATATACATCAACGAGACCTCTCCAACCCGTCTGGCCAGCGTGGAGAGTGTAGGCCAAATCCTCTGGCTGCTCTGGCTAGCATATGGCTCTGATAGTACAGACAGGGTCGTGCTCCAGTGGAGACTAAAAAAGACCTGATGATGATGATCATTTCCTTAATTGGCTTCTACGAACTGCAAGGGAATTGCAAGTGGGATTTTTTTTCTAAACGGTGTTCAAGTCAGACAAAGCCGTATTAGTCGTGCAAAGCTAGGGCGGCTCTTAATAATGAGCACGCAATATTTGCTCGTACGACGTCGTCTTAATAACATTCCTGAGGACGCCCTCATAAAAATGTACTGCAGCTAGGCGAAGGGACACACAGTGAAATAGGACAACAAACTAATAAAATTATAATAAATAAATAATTAAATTGTAACAGAAAAAAAACAACCGACTTCAATTTTTTTAGAAGTTTCTTCCATATCTCCAAAGCTCTTCATCATATCTTCGCCAAATTAAAATGGGACCAACTTGGAAGTAAAGGCTTTCAAATAAAAAAAGAATCATCAAAATCGGTTTACAATTGGCGAAGATATCGCGTAACAAATACTTAAAAAAACATACAGTCGAATTGATAACCTCCTTTTTGCATTCGGTTAATAATATAACGTCCAAGCGCCGCGAAAGATGAAACAATGAGGTGAGATTTTTTCCCAACAATGCTTATTACATTTCTCTTGATAAGCACTTATGTCTCACAACAAAAGCTTGTGCGAACAAAAAAATACTTCTGATAAAAAATTAAAAATTACAAAAAAAAAACAAAAATTAAGTTTTTACTTCTAGTTCTTTGGTTCAGTGTGTATAAAGTCAAGTACATTTTATGACATAGCTTGTGACATGTTGCGTTGCGTTTATGGCAGATGTCTTAGGTTAGATGGCTGTATCGCAAAACGTTATGGCCATTGTGGCCAGTTATTCGGCGGACACCGGCCATTTTGGCCATTCTATTAAAATATGGTTATAATTATCCTTACTTACACATAGACTCACAACGCGTCTTTTCAACAACCGTTGTGGGGTAGACAGAGCCTAGGCCCAAAAGATTCAAAGATCAATTTCAGCATGAAGGTGTAAGCCGCCTTCGAATTTCACGATCTGCACAGGAAGAGAAGTAGCTAGTAAAACTGTTCATTAGGTACATCTGCTGCTTGTTGTCCTTCGGTACAGTGTGTTCTTTCAAGTGTAGATACATTTTATGACATAGCTTGTGACATGTTGCGTTGATGGCGGATGGCCGTATAGCAACACGTTATGGCCATTGTGGCCAGTTTGGCGGATACTGGCCATTGCGGCCATTTCTGCCCGTTTTGAGGCCAAATATTGTTTTTGTTTATTATCGTTATGGTTTTTATTTATTTCGGCCCGTCCGTTATGCAAAGAAATTTCCGCACGCTAAACCAATACCCCAGAGGACCAAGGGCTGGCGCGTATTCTGGCCAAAGGCTGAGCCTGGCCATTCAAAGCGGGAATGCCGCCAGCCTCTTGGGTACCCTACCCTGCAAGCGCAGAGATTTAGGGTCCATTTTTAAAAATTATTGACATGTAAAATTGCCTGAAAAGGTATCTGAATAAATATTTGATTCTTGATTTTTTGATTCGCATATTCCCTCCATCGGCTTTCAGGATCTACGCGAGAAAAAAAGCAGCTGGTACTTCATCAGAGCGTATTCTCGGTTACATCCTGAGCGGTAAGCTTCGGAGCCCGGGGTCCGCTACCTAACCTTGACGAGATTACTAGTTTTTACACAGAGCGACTACCGTCTGACCTCCGCAATCTAAAAGGTAGACCAGAACCAATTCTAAGATAGGTTTAAACAAACGCTAGATGGCGTTCGGGACCCACAGCTTTGCGTGTCTTCCGAAGCACGGAATCATCTATCTTTTTGGATAATCAGGTGATTCAAGCCTGCAATATCCTAGCCAGACTAGAAAACACTTTTTCCAAAGTATGCTTCCCAGTGGGATTTGAACCCACGACCTCTGGATCACAAGGCAAACGCCTTGACCACTGGCCCAGGGAGGTGGTCGATGCAAAAGAAAAAGAAGCAGCAAAAAAAGCAGTTGGTTCATTCTACCTTTTTGTTTTTCCCAGACTAGCGTGGAAGCTAAAATACGCAATACAAACATCTCCATTGTCTCTAACAATAATAAAAGGTCATAAGACAAACACCAGGAGGCCCAACGAAAAGAAAAAAATATTTTATGTTTACATTACTCACGTTCCCCAGGCGCCATTTGCAGTAAATCTGAAATATCAGCATTGATTTAAGATAATATTAGATTCGCCAGCAGACCTAATAAAACGTCACGTGAATAAGTGCATAAAGAACGTACTAAGAGACAGCACCTTTGTCACATCATTAGGATTGAAAGCGATAGTATAAAAGTTATGTACTTACTTAATTAGTGGACAAATAGTATATAAGAGAATACAAAGTATGCGAAGTTACTTTAAATTTAAGCTGAAAGGGCTAATTTACGCAGATATAGATCTTAAGGCTACATTTTCAATTTAATTATTACTTTTGACATTGTACATATTTTACACTACAGTACATAGTTACTTCTTAAATTACCAACATGAACCCATTTGTTGCAATGCCCTATCAGGCATTGCAATAGAAAACAATGGAACGGCATACGGATTTTTAGTTAGTATTTATCGATGTTGTAAATTATTATGTAATTATTCAAATAAAGATCAATTTTCAAAAGCTATATGAATGAGTAGGGAATACAGGGTGACAAACCACCAGTCATCCGTAAAAAATAATATCTAAGTTTTTATTACAAAAGAGCAGCCTTCCGTCCTTCCTTCGTGCTCAGTCAGAATGAGATGTCTTCGTAAAAAATAACATCAATGTGTCGGATGCATTGAACCAAGAAACAGTCACTGTATTATTGAAATTCATTCGGATACTTCATGACTTATTTCTGTCTGATCTTTATTTCTGTGTAAATTTATGATACTGGGCGTAACGGTAGAAAAAGATAATATAATTAATGATAGGTTGCTAGCCGTATGACCTATTGACATGATTCAGAATCTCTATCATTCTCTCGATTTGCAGAAGCAGCTGGTACATTCCTGGGTTTTTTTTTCTCCCAGACCAGAAACGAAGAATATAAGGATAAGGATACTCGTACCTACTTACTTACATACTTACTCCGCTGGCTCAGCGACCCGAAGTGGATATTCTATTCCGAAAGATATCTTGCCAGCTGACTGCTTCCTTCCAGCAGAAAAACACAAAAAGAAGACTCGTGGTAGCAAAACGCAATATATTAAAATCCTTGGACCGGCTAAAATGCTGACAGAAGCTGGATGGAAGGTAATAACAAGTTAGAAATATCTTTGCTAAATCAAATGGCTTCTAAAGCCTACATCTTTGTCTCCATATGCCAAGAGCTCGACAAGAGTGATTACTTACTCAGGTGCAACCAGCGACGTTTGACCAATGGCACTCCGCAGCACTCGATTACGGCTATCGCCATTTTGACGTGGCGGCCATCTTGTCCGCCATCATTCACACGGCCAACGGCGATTACTCATTCTGCCACGTCCAGTATTATTAATATTGTCCGTTAAATGTCAATTACGTATAAACATGTTGTGTTGACAGCTGTTAGGAAATATTGGCTTTCAGTTTAATCGGTAATGTTTACTTGTACTTATTCATTTTCTACTGAACGGTAATAAATACAGTGGAGTAATAAGTTACACAATACAAACATGTCATAAAATATTCCTAAAATTAAAAAAATATATAGAACGCATTATCTATAAATATAAAAATTTGTTTGTTTGTAATAACTTTATTGTACTTTGAAAATACATAATTAAAGACAGAAACAACATAATATTGACAACGGCGGCGGACCATAAAGGAATAGAGTTCCAGTCAACCGGCGAATTAGTAGATATGATAAATTAATTGACTCACAAGAAGTGTGATTCACAAAGTTTATTATTAATGTAGGTAGGTTGTTAGCCTAATAGGAAGAAGTGACACGGTGTTTGTACTTGTTAGTCTGTGGTACTGATAGTGACATCTATTGTCTCGTTCATGTAATAAACAACTGTCGCTCAAGCTCGTGTTCCATTGTCGTCTCAACAACTCTTTTTACGTATGACTAGACTACTTTATTTACTAATATAGCAAAAATTGTTTTAGGAAACCATTAAATAACCTTAAATTAAGATATGATTATTTAAAAAGTCGTATCTTATTTTTTACTTGAGAGGTTTTTAAATAAGATATAGTAACTACTTAAAAATATTTTGTCTTCCTATTTTTTTTTTAACTTTAAATTTAGGTTTGGATATAACTATACATTTGTAAGGAGAGCAGGGATTTCTAACACAGGCATATGTTTGCTTACAAGAAATCCCTGATCGCTAAACTAGTGCTGTAAAAATTACAGAAATGAATAAACTATTTAGATTTTTTAAGGGTTCCCAAAAGGGAGAAATATATGTAACGTTCCAGGGGTAAAGGTACATTATGGACGGTGGCACTTACGACACGTTTATTCAAGCTAATTTAATGGTACGAATTGTTTTCCTAAACGTCCTAAGCGCCACCGTCCATAAGGAATTCCCCTTGGAATGTCACAGATGTTGTTATGTAGCTTCGCTGTTGGGGAAATTGGTCGTTAATCTGTTTAGAAACTCGTACACAAGTTGTACAGATACAGAAATATTGTCACGTCTTCATCCCTAACGGGGTAGACAGAGCCCAGGGTTGTAAGACCCAAAGGCTACGTTTAGCGTGATGTTAGGCGTGAAGATGGAACACATCAACGTATTGATGACTTGCAAGCCGCATCCCTATTAATATGATTCAGATCCTCGCCCATTCCTTTAAGGTGAATATAAAAGCAAATGGCCTTGAAGTGGCGCCCTCATTTCAAATAAATTGTTAACTCGTAAATATGGAGACAATTTCCATATTGCTAATCGTCAGGCACTAGATAGTCCTTTAAATTATTTTATGAACCACCGTTGAAAGTATTTACATTAGTCCGTCTAGCTTTAAAACTTGCCTCCGCCAAAAGTGGCCACGGCAAGTTTTAAAGCTAGACGGATCACCAATAATAGTTTCAACGGCAGTTCATAAAATAATTTAAAGGGCTAACTAGTGCCTGACGATTAGCAATATGGAAATTATCACCATGTTTACGAGTTAATAATTTATTTCACACTTCAAGACCATTTGCTTCTATATTTACCTTAAGTTGAGAGACTTTTACGAGCTGTCTGTCCGTCTGCCCGTCTGTCACAGGGCTCTATCTCTTGAACCGTAATAGCTAGACATTTCAAATTTTAACCGATTATGTAATACTATGGCCGCTATAACAACAAATACTAAAAATAAGATGAAGTAAAAAATTTAAGGCGGTCGTCATACAAGAAACTTGTTTTTTCAGCGTTTTAAAACATTGTACAGAGGTACGAAACGCTTCGGTTTTTTTTTCTTTTCTCTTAGACCAGCATTCCTATATACTAACCTCTATTGATAATCTTACAATACGCGGAGAAACCCACGGAACATACCATGTGACATGTAAATATTGCCAGACCGCGTTCCGCGTATGCTAAAATTCCAGTAAGTTTCCGCGATATCTCCAGCAATATGAATATGACAACGCATTCTTGTCGCGACGTATTATAAAATACTCGTGCTAAATCTGCTGAGAATCCTGTGTACAAGTTGTGGAGCAGTAAATGTCAGAAGTAAATTAAAATAGAAAATTATGGCAGTTTCAGAGCTATTGGGAATTTTACGATTGCTACATTCACTACTGAGGTAATGAGGCGTTTTATAATATTTAGAACAATATTCCAACTTACTGTATATGGTGCAGCAATAACTTAAATCGGTCTGTCAATGTCAAATTCATATAAAATTTTCATGGTGTGTTTGTTGAAAGGTACATAGGTACGTCATTGCTCTTTGTGTTTGTTATGAAATTGACAGAACGGTTTTAATCTTATTGAGAACGTTTAATGCTATCTATTCAGAATGTTTTTAATCTCTCTTTGTTTTCACTAGAAAACGCTTCATTCTTTTGTCGTTGGAGACTGGCTGGTTAAAAGTAAAATTATTTTCTCGAAAAAAAAAGATGTAACATATGGTTATTACAATTTGTAATTTATGCCTTTCTTACATAAACATCTGCTCTCACAGGCCTTCTGGAAGAGATCTCATTTGAGAGATACCCTTCGGTATATTCCGTAAGGGTTGGATCTCATATATCAGCACGGAACCGCACTTTACTATGCTGCTATCCTTTTCTGTCGCTCAGAAGTGGCATTTGCTAGAGCTAGAGAGAGCGACGGAACGCTTCAGCACCGGCCGTGCTGCAGCGTTCCGTCATTATAATTTTTAATGCAAAAGCTACGAAACGCTAGTAGTTACTAGCGTTTCGAAACGACTACTGCTGGGAAGATTACGCCGAAAGAAACCCAGTTCAGTATAAGTCCCTACCCAGCCTGACGGGATTTGTTTGTTTAGTGTTTTCAGGAATACAAATACATGTACACATTAACAGATGAATAACCATCTCCTTTTGCCGTGCAATTATTATTCTTGACTAAACCTGACAAGCAACTTTGATTTCCACTTTATTATTCAGTAGTTTTATGATTGCAGACATTAAATAGTCTAGACCCAGAGTTTTATGCCTTCTCTACTTTTCTATTGCTAAAGTTTATCGCATTCCCAAAAGCCTTGGCCAAATACTCAGCTATCAACCATCAGGTAACTTGTTCCATCAGATTCAGTTTAGGGATGGGACATACATGCTGTTTTTTATTTATTTAACTTCATAACAATACATGTAACCTAGATAGAAAAAATAAAAAGATACGGCAGAAAGACAACCTCCGTGGCGTAATGGTTAACGCGCTAGAACGCTAATCCTGAGGTTCTGGGTTCGATCCCCAGCCAGGGCAAGTTGGAAAATGGCCTTTTTCAAATTGTCCTGGGTCTTGGGTGTTTATCTATATATGTATTTATCATAAAATTTAGTATCGTTGAGTTAATATCCCATAACACAATCATACAGTCATCCTGATTATATTTATTAGTATTTATATTTATGTATTTATCTATTGTATTTTATGCATGTTAGTATGTATGTATAGTTTTTATATGTTGAAAAGTATATTTGTGTATAAGTATATGTGTTTTTGGTTATATATATTTTATTTATATTAAGTTTGCTTATTTTTGTGAATTTTATTACGCCAGTCACACATATTTTCTGCTTGGTCTAATGGTTGACCCGGAGAGAATGCCATATGGCATTAAGTCCGCCACTTGTACTTTTATTTTATTGTGCAATAAAGATTAAATAAATAAACACAAGTTTAAAAACTTACTTTGGGGCTAGCTTAATCAGTGTGATTTGTCCCTATATATGAAGGAAAAGAAAATGTAGATAGATATGTTTATTTGTTGCAATTGACACACACAAAATAAAATTATACACACAGTTACACTTAAACGTGCTTAAACTATAGATAGCAATAATTAGTTGCATGTGTGTGCTGCAGCAAAACAACTAGGTCAAAGCTCAGTGGCGATATTGCTGAAAAGTAATACACTGATTTTCAGCAATGGTACTGGTATATAGTTACGTTCGTATGTGATGTCAATATTTTTAATATTGCACGCCTCATAAGCGGAGCGTTGAGATAGTGCTTTACTCTCGCCTTACAAAAATCAAGTGATTTTTCGAACTAAAAATGTCGGTATTTATTTCTTATCGTACTTGTAGAATAATATTTACACACAAATGTCAAGAAAAAACACTAGTTTCAACAGTCATGATATTTTTACAGGACATTTTGTTCTTTAAAATAATAAAACAAGTGTTTTAAGAAAATTATTTCGTGGACGTCCGTGTGTCGGTATGTATGGAAACTGGCGTGGTCACGATAACGCCCGAAAAACTTAACAAATCGAACCCTTCTTTTTTTGATACGCTTAAGTATTATCTAAAACTAAGTCCTTTCGAAAATCACGGTCTAATTAAAAGTAGTTTAATTATAATTAGCAATAAACTGAAATCCACCTATCGTTGGTATATCTAAATCTATATAAAAAAGGTTCGTTGACATTGACAATACATGCGCAGTACCTTTCTTTTGTGGGCAATGGCGCGAAGATTTAAAAGTAAATTTTTTATTTTGTTCATAATACACCGATAAATATGCAATATTCAAGTTCTGTTTTTTTTTGTGAAAATTGAGTGACCGCTATGAGGCGTGCACTTTTGGATTTTCCAAACTTATTTTCACATTTTGCCACATTTTTAATTGAGAAAGGACTGGCTGTTGTATGTGATGTCAATATTATTTTATATTTTCACATTTCGAAATATTTTTCTCTGTGAAAGGACTGACGTGTAATAAACATATAAAAAAAACTTCTTTTATATCCACACCTCATTTTTTTTTATATATTTTCTCGTTTGAGGGATAAAAAAGCAATGTAACTGTGATTAAATTATAAGGTTCGGTGTGCGCAATCAAAGTCAGATATCATATTAATTTCCGACCTAAAATCATATTCTGGTGGGTCTTCGTAGTTAAAGTATCAAGTTACCATGGGTACGGTACGCAAATATATCTGTGTCGTAGTGGTTTGAATATTATGTCGAATTCCTTTAATACTTCATAAATAGGCCTAATATTTTTTTTATATATACATAAATAAATAAATAGTTATGGTCAAATTACACTGATAGAGCTAGCGAAGTAAGTTTAAACTTCTTTTTCATTGTTAATTAAACTAACATTAGTAGATCAGGCTTTTTACAAAAAGTTTAGGACTATTTTACTTGATCGAAATATACATCGTGTTAATGAAAGAACGCAACATCTTTTAGATGGTACCTCAGCCCATATAACTGAACAACTTTTGTTCAACAAATTTCACGAAACTAAAAAAAAATATTTGGATTTTCATACAAACTGATCAGCTGATCGAGTCAATTTGTATGAAAATCCGTTTTTTTTTTTATTTCATGAAAGTTGTTGAACAATAGTTGTTCAGTTACATGGGCTGAGGTACCATCTGAGGTGATAGATAATGTTAGTTGCTCGGGGGGAAAACGCATTGCCAGTGCTTTCGCAAGTTAAGCAACACCGGCGTGGTCTGTACTTGGATGGGTGATCAAATGTGGCATAAAAATTACTTGAGCTCTTCCGTGCTTCGGAAGGCACGTAAAGCCGTTGGTCCCGGCTGCCTACGTGGTATGGCAGTCGTCAAGCTATGTCAGATGCCTTTAGGCAGCTTGAAAAATCTGACACCAGTGTTGGCCACTTACACACACGAAAAACCAACAATGTTGTAATAAAACTTTGTAAATGTCTGTTTTGTATGCATCATCAGGTCTTTTTTAGTCTCCAGTATAGGAGCACGACCCTCTTTGTACTACCAGAGCCATACTTGGCCAGAGTAGTCAGAGGATTTGGCCTACACTCTCTATGCTGGCCAGACGGGTTGGAGGGAGTGGTCTCATTGATATTTATAAGCTTTGTTTAGCTTGTGTTTACGAAATCCACGGAAAGACTTAGAGTGGTCCTATTCTACTCTACGCCAAATGTAGTTAGTGTGTGTGCCTAATAAAGTAAAATAAAACATGTACGTCCACTACAGATTTTATCACCGAATCTCAATGTATCAACTTTATCGATTATTCAATTTCAATATCGATATCGATATGACTGTATACCGCCATCCCTACGAAAGATTAACCCGTATGTTTATACTTTCGTCAATTTGTAGGCAGAGGTAAGTTTTAATGAAGCCGTATCGTGGAGTTTGACCTATTTGCACCAGGTGTTAAATTGTATCAGTGTTGCCATATAATCTCCATATTTTTTTATCCGACTTAAAAGAAGGGGGAGACTATCGATTCGGTATTTTTTGTTTGTTAGGTACCTCAAAACTCCATTATTTTTAAACCGGTTCTTTTATTAAGGAATAATAAGACCATTAATGTTTTTTGTTCGAAAGAATAGAAATTTAATTAAAATCGAATCAAAACATATTCAAAAGTAACCGAAATTACAGCAATAAATATGTCATGCCAGTAAAAGTAAAAAAATATTATTTAAAACTTTTTTTTTCCGGGATAAAAAGCAACCTATGCATTAATCCAGATAATTAACATGTTCATGCCAATAAATTTCTTTCAATATAGTGTAAGCTACTGATTCCAGGAGCAGCATAAACATGCTGTCAATAACATAAATAAAAAAAGCGGCCAAGTGCGAGTCGGACTCGCCCATTAAGGGTTCCGTATCAGCAAGTAACATACGAGTAATATAAAAGTTCTAAAGGTAAATTGCGGTTTACGATTTATGACGTATTAAAAAATAACTATCTATGATACCGAGACCGCTATAGTTTTAATTGAAAGTACATACTTTGAAGTATATACCACATAGAATTATTTTAGTAATATTTCAAAAGTTACGGTGGGGGGACACCTCAAATTTTAACTTTGTATTAGATTATCTCAAGACTGGGGGGTTTGATCTACAATACAATACAATACAATACAATACAAATTATCTTTATTGCACCATAATAATTACTACATAGTTTTAAAGCAGATTTTGTTGCATTTTAAAAGACCTTTTCGACGATACGTTGGGGTTAGTCCAATTTAATATTTTAAATTCACTTTTTGTTGTATGGGGCTAAAAAAAAATCATTTTTTCATAATTTTAATAACCAACTTTTGGAACTTCAATATCTATCTCTCCACCAAGTTTCGTGACAATCGGTGCAGTAGCGGCGGAGTACGAGCTCGGACGGACAGACAGACGGACGGACGGATGGACGGACATGACGAAACTATAAGGGTTCCTTGTGGACTACGGAACCCTAAAAAGTCTAGACTCCTTAACTTAGTAGCAGTCTCAGAATACTGAACAACATTCAGTTTTATGAGGTAGCATATGACTGATTAAGAAGGGCAGTTTTATTAAATATGAGGTATACTCGTAATATTGTAGTAGTATCTATCAAACAACATTATGACCGAACACACTCTCGGATTTAGTTCGTACAATAAACTCCTAACCTCACTTCAGGTACCAATCTGAAGTCGTTAAACTCAAACTAGCGAATCAGGTCAGTGGACTGCTTAGTCGCACATTCTGTTATCTTGCCATTACAACTTGCTTCTTGACTATACTGCACAGAAGATATTGTCAGAGGTAAAGCTGGATTCCCTCTAATATGGTTGAGTTCAGCGATGGCTGATCCACGCGTCAACTCGTGAACGGGTGCCGCCAGTAGGGACTGGTCAGCTCGGACTACTCAGTGTTACTTATTTCTGTAAATTGGATTCGGCACTCGTTCTCATAAGTTTCTTTCGGCGTTTCTTCTTAGCAGTGGTCGTTGCGCTTGTATCGGTAGCTTTTGCACTAAAAATAATTAAAAATAATGACCTTCAATAAGTGATATATTTATCCTACATTGAATAAAAACTTTTGACTTTGACTTTGACTTTGAAGCTTCATCATCATCATCCGAGCGTATTCCCGGTTAAATCCTCAGCGGTAACGCTTCAGAGCCCAAACTAGGTGAATTGACGAGGTTACTGGTTTTTACACAAAGCGACTGCCGTCTCGCCTCCGCAACCCAAAGGGTAGACCAGAACCAATCCTGGGATAGATTTAAACAAACATGTGTTATTATTGTTATCGGTGCTCTTGGTTGCCAAGATACAAGATCTCCCTTGTGTAGAATAGCAAAGTCTTACAATTTTCTAATATTTTTATTTTCATTATTTTATTAAAACCACAGAGTAAATATATAATAAAACTAACGTGAGATAAATCCATACTTACACACACACACTATCACGTCTTTATCCATAACGGGGCAGACAGAGCCTAGAGCGGCAAGGCCCAGGCCACTTTTAGCGTGATGGTGGGCATGAAGGTGGAAAAAAGAAATCATAATAGTGATGGGTTGCTAACCGCATCGCCTCTTGATATGATTCAGATTCTTGCCCATTCCCTCGATCGGCTTTTACGATTTGCGCGGGAAGAGAAGCAGCTGGTACATTCTATGTTTTTTCTTTTCTCCCAGACCAGCATGGAAGAAACTCCATACTTAAATAATTTAAAACCTGTTGACTCACGTGATATATCATTATTATGATGTGATACATATATCTGAGCGGACAGCGACATCGTCAGGTCGCTGCTGACACTCGCCCTGAAGATGATCGTCTAAATCGATCAAAACCTGGTCGGCCTTTTCCGACTATATATTAATTATTTTTATTTTCATTTGACTTTTTTTATTTTTTTTAGTATGAAGCTTAGTCTCCGTCTATTTATCTCTTCTGTATCGTTACTGCAAAGAAAGCATGCTAAGATGTTGCAGATAACGACCAAGGAACTTTGAAAATGGACTTTGGTAATAGATATGCAATTAAACTGTTTTATTTTGGTAATGGACTGGTGGCCACGATCTTCAGTATAAACATTTCCATACAAACAAAGAGTAGCTTTTATTTTGAAACGATATGTCACATTTCGGTATCTTTTTTAATTTCAAAGAAATTGCATATATCTAGGCATACAGATATATTCTTCTTTGTCTAAGCGCAATTCCGGTTGCATCCTCAGCTGTGCTGCTTCCAAGCCCGGGGTGCGCTTTCCCGCTTTTTCTCCTCCAAATATAACATGCATGTCAATGGTCACCCGGGGATGCCAAAGACCTTGCAAAATGGAGAAGAAATAGCCGGAACACTAAATGATTTGGCTATAGTTTTACAACCGGTCGCCTGCCTGACGTCAACCCTCTTTGGGAATGTATTTGTGCGAAATGTTTTACAACCGGCCGCCGCCTGACGTTAACCCTCCATGGGAATGCAATTGTACCACGAGATGTTTGTGCCTAGTCCTTTAGTCGCCTCTTACGACATCCACAGGAAGAGATGGAGTGGTCCTATTCTAACCCGGAATCACACGGGTAAAAAAACAGATACATTATTACGTCTTTATCCCTAACGGGGCAGACAGAGCATTTGAGATTTTGTGGCTCTAAGCAGACAGAGCCGAGAGACGCAAGATCCAAAGGCCACTTTAAGCGTTATGGTGGACGAAAAGATAAAAATAAAAAATTAAAGAAAAGATAATAAATCATTTCAAAACAAACGGAGACATCATTTAAAATTTTGTTTCTACCAAGCCCTAGATATTCCTTCAAACTATTTTATGAACTACTGTTTACCTACAGTTTATATATTTATATTATTTTTTATATTAAGGACAAATCACACTGATTAAGCTAGCCCTAAAGTAAGTTTTGGGAGACTTGTGTTATGGGATACTAACTCAACGATACTATATTTTATAATAAATACATATATAGATAAACAAGATATGTTAAGATGGTTTGGGCATTTAGAAATGATGGATGAAAATAGATTAACAAAAAATATTTATAAGGCAAGTGTGAAAGGAAGAGCGGGACAGGGTCGACCTCGGCGAACGTTCTGCGATCAGATTGCAGACGTTCTGAAAAAGAGAGAGGTAAGAAGTACACGTAACCGAAGGGCATGTATGAAGAGGTTGATGAATGTAGATGAAGCGAAAGAGGACTGTCAAGATCGTAGCAAGTGGAGGTCCATAGTCTCTGCCTACCCCTGTGGGAAACAGGCGTGATAGTATGTATGTATGTATGTATATAGATAAACACCCAAGACTCAGGACAATTTGAAAAAGGCCATTTTCCAACTAGCCCTGGCTGGGGATCGAACCCAGAATCTCCAGATTGGCGGACTAGCGTATTGACCTACGAACAATAATTCTCTAGAATCGCAATTAATCCCGAAAAATCATTGCACGCGATATGTACCGCGGCGGGCAGGGCTTAAAATATGAACAGCGCGGTGCGACAGTTCGCCGTGACACTCGAGTCGTGCGGTTGCGTCGCAAGAAGTTTCCATTGACAATATTGCTGTGTTTTTGCGATAATCGATTCATTAAAAATGCCGTCATGTCCTGAAGTGGTGTAGAAGCCATAGAGACATGAAAATTAGTTATTAAAAAAAAGTAACACGTAAACAAGGTTATTTATTTTAGCGTACCATACTGCATAATAGGTACCATCTGCACGTTGTAACTCACCGCTCATTTCGTTGACTGCCCCACCCGACCAGGACGACGCGTGACCTTGTCGCGATCAATCGCATGCATCTTTGTCTATGTGTGCGTTCGAGTGTTTCGTTGTAATTACTGTTCGTTTGTTTGCGTAAATGGAATCAGAATCGAAGCGTTGAATGTAGGAGCGTTAGGTTTCTAGAGAATTATATTTCGATGGTGTTGACTATTACACCACGGAGGTCGTCAAAGTTTAAAGTGAGAACGTGAAGCTTTTTTTCGCACATTTGCGAAAAACGGCCACTTTTGGCCATACATGAATTTTCCGGAAAATTCAGGTACGGCCTTAAGGCCATATATGAATTTTATGGGGTCCAGTGCTGTTTTCATTTGAAATAAATCATTTCAAAGAAAACGTAGATATCTCTATTATACTTATTTCGTATTTTTTTTCGTATCCATTAAATATTGATATTTTATGAAAATTTTTGCTATTTAACTGAAATGACTGTGTGTGTATGCCTTAAACAACCAAAAGATGAGTAAGTTTTCTTTATTTTAGAACCTTATTAATGAAACTTGTACAAATAAAACTATAGTCAATAAAAATACAAGAACGATATGGATTTATTTACACTAGGCATATAAATAAACTTATATTTCAAGTTCCATACCAGTATAATTCCACATTTCAATCAACCAAAAGTTAAACAAGCAACTAAGACCAACAACACTCCACACAGGTGTTTCAAAAATGATCTGGGGCCCTATATTTTAAACGCATAGTTACTAAAATAATGTTTTTTTTATAGAAAAAAACATTTCTTGTTTTCATGGCCACCCCTACCATTTATTGGCTCAAAAAAAGAAGGAGGTTATCAATTTACTTGTTTTTTTGTATTGTATATATTGTATATATTATTTTGTATTGTATGTATTATTGTAATATGTTTCTAGTATTTTCAGTAGTTACTTTTAAAATTAAGATTGAATTCACAAACAGGCTAAAAAAGTTAAAACTAGGTACGTATTATTGGATCGCTACAGTCAAAGTATTCGTAACGATCTTGACCATTCGTTGAACAACTGATATCAAAGAAACCTTCATCTTGGCTATCATGGAATTTCCTCACCATTTCACGTTGATTTTGTTATTGAAGTTGAAATGTGGAAAACCAATGCTTCAACATATATATATTTAAAGTACACTACTTTTTGCTAAAATTGGCTGCACTACACTTCAGACAACGATAAAAATACGACAATATGGCATTTTGTGATTGGAAAGACGTATCTTTAGAATTGAACGTTTATGGAAGACGATGAAGGGGAAGATGAAGTTTTTCCAACAAATTAAGGAAGGGTTAGGAGTAAGGTTCTACCAAGACATTAAAAAGATGGCAGAGAGAAGAGAGGAATGAAGGAATCTCCACTTAACTCCACCAACAAGAGCAAGCTCTTAAGTTAAAGAAGAAGATACGTTTATGATTCACTGACTCCCATTTTTAAAATCAGGGCTCCTGAACTTAACATAAATCTCAACTCGCTATAGTTGGAAGTTTCAGAATAAGCAGGCCTAAACAAACACATGTACATGCCTTTATTACGAATCAGCTTGTTTGTGAATAATTTTCGCAAAGTTTGTACTGGGGTATCTGTGTAGGTGCTTACCGCCCACCTTTTTTGGTTGCTAACTATACCTATAACGACTAACAAAATATACTGAAACTATTCTGAGGCTGAATTCAGTCCTTGATACTAAAAAAATTTCCCCAAGAAACATATATCGAGATATGAAAAATATTTTTTCCGTTAATGAATTCAGGTGTTACTTTGCGGAAGTCAGAATTTCATCATTAGGTTTTTTTGTTTCCACTGCAGTGGCACGACCGTCTCTGTACTACCAGATATTAGTTATAGGATTTGGCCTACACTCTCCACGCTGGCCAGACGGGTTGGAGAGGTCTCATTGATGTTTATCTATAAGCTTTGCGTTTAGCTTGTGTTTCCTAAGTCACCTTCTGCTATCTACGACATTCACGGGAAGACTTGGAGTAAAAAATGTCGTGCAAGCCATCGCAAGGTAGATTGCCCAAATAGCTTGAAGCATTACTACGTTGGATGGTAATGCTTACTCGTTGGGTGAAGTAATTTCCTTCCCTCTAGTCACCCGTTACCTCGACCAGCTTTTGTTTTAAGAACTTAGCCTATTTAAAAATTGGTCCTTAAAATGGCTGATTCTAAGAATTACTGATTTTGGATCAATAATTTTTAGAATCGGCCATTTTAAAAATTAGTCAAGTTTAGACTTATAAGTCATTTCCAGAATCAGTAATTATTCGACCGATTTAAATTATGGAACCCCATGCATGAAACGTATTTATCCGTTTCTCTCTTGGCCGGTTTTATTATGTACAAAGTACACCAATTAATTGTGTAGCGTGCCACATTCAAAAGTTCGCTCCAGTTTCGAGAAACAAGACATTTCGCAGACATTACAGTTGCCAGTTGTTAAATTGCCGTGAAAGAAACAAGACTTACCCTAAATTTTACCTCAAATGGACTGGACTTTCAAAACTGCATACTTGCTCGTATTTGTACAAGCTTTTGTGCACTTAACTAGCAACATTTGTAATATGTTCGTATATACAGGGTCTAAAAACTAATACTGAAACTATTTGAAGGGTGGATTCAGTCTATCATAATGACCAACTTTTCCCAAGGAACATATATCGAAATAAAAAAAAACTCGGATCAGCTGATCGATCAACTAGTGCATACTAGTTGATCGATCAGATGATCCGAGTTTGTATCGAAAGAAAAACAATATTTTTCATATTACAATACATATGTTCCTTAGGGAAAAGTTGTTCAGTATCATGAACTGAATTTACCCTTAAAATAGTTTCAGTAAGTATATTTTGTTAGACGTTATATAAGGTCCATTTTGATTAGTTGACGGTCAAAAAAAAATCATGGTGGTCTGGTAGAAAAGAAAATACTAAGTAAGAATGTACCAGCTGTTCTTTTTCCCGCGCAGATCGGAAAAGCCGGTCGAGGGAATGGGCGAAAATGCCAATCATGTAAAAAAGCGATGTGGCTAGCCTTTTCCATTTTCTCGCTAACCAACACGTTAAAAGTGAACTTTGAGTCTGAGTGAGAGTCTGTCTGCTTAGAGCCACAAGACCCAAAATGCTCTGTCTGCCCCATTAGGGTTGCAGACGTGATAGTGTATATAGTGTTAGGTAAGTATCAACCTTATAATCGTATTATCGCATTGGTGAATACTTTGGGGGCTAAGGTATGTTTTTTTTGCGGAGTAGTTTTATGGCAAGAAACGCACACAATGACGATTATCAGCATACAGGCTGACTTTTTATCCACCAGCCAAATTTTTAGACCAATTTAAGTTCAGTCCATAATACTGAACTACTTTCTATAAAAGTTATTAAAAATCGATAAAAATTTTTCGTCCATACAAAATCCGTTTGGCTGAGCGCTGGTTGGTATGGGAAGGCGTAGTTCAGTATCATGGACTAAAACTTAAATTGCTCCAAAAATTTGGCTGGTGTTTAAAAAGTCACCCTGTATATAATGAAGTGTTTTTCGATTGCTTTCTCCATTTCACACATTAGTAAACTTAATAGTCATTTTGGTCATTAGTGTGTAGGTTTCCTTACGATGTTTTCCACCGCCGGAAGCAAATGGTGGCAGTTAAAAATGTTCCCATGAGTACAAACTCAGAGTTTAGCAGCGGCAACTATTGAGATCAAATTTATACCTCATAGACGGAGAGCTAGTGCCTAATCCACTCCACCGATTTGAGAATACTACAGTGACAATAGGGTATTTGACTGTCTTTGTTTTTGGACAATATTTTATACGAAACAACAAATAACACAAAAAAAATATATATATTGAAAACAGCAATAAGCAGCAATTAGAATTCGTGCCGTGTTCCTGACAAAGTAGAATATGAACGTCAAGTCTTCCCGTGGATGTCGTAGAAAGAAACTTAGGAAAAAACTAAACCAAAGCTTATAAACATCAGTGAGATCTCTCCAACCCGTCTGGCTAGCGTGGAGAGTGTAACCCAAATCCTTTGATTGCTCTGGCTAAGTATGGCTCTGGTAGTACAGAGGCTTGTGCTCCTGAAGCGGAGACTAAAAAGACCTGATGATGATGATGATGAGAATCAAATATTGGTATGCAAAAGTGGGAGCGTGGTGGAGATATCATTGTCTTTTTGTACGCGCAAAACTTTATGGCAGTGACGTCACATAACAGAACGCGCATCCTTTTTCTGTAACGTGAAAATTTAAATTTTCAGGACATTTTAAAGATAAAACTTACTTATTTTCAGTTTTATTTTCATTTTAAACAAAGCGATTTCCTCTCAAAGCCTCAAAATCCTCAGCTCGGTCCATTCGTTCACCCGGAGTCCATAACCGCTACGCTTTAAAAGTCCCGCCATTTTCAGTGGGTGACAAAAATATAGCACAGCTCGAGTTAGGTTCAAAAGTCGATTTCCTATGTAGAATATGGGGAGATTTAACTCGACGGCCGGGGATCGGGTGAGGACATGGTGGAGATTGAGAAGCGGTCTAAATAAATCTTTCTCATCTGAGCGTTTTTCTTCCCTACTTCGATCTTCATTATTTTTTTGGGTAAAACTAACGTAAGACGAGTTACTGGCCGACATGTTTCGACCTCATTTGGTTTTTTTAATTCTCGATCTTTATAATGGCACTAATTAGACACCTAATTAGATAATGTATTACTATGATCACTATAACGACAAATAAAAAAAAAGGATAAAGTTAAAAATTAAAGGGGGTCGTGATACAAGAAACGTGTTTCTTCAGTGTTTTAAAACGTTGTACAGAGATACGGAACCCTACATGTACGAGTCGACTCGCACTTGCCCGTTTATTTTATAATCGTATTGTTGTTTTTTAATGAAAACGACATAAATAAAAAATACCATAACACGCAGTAACAAGATCTTTTCCTATGAAAAACCTGATATTTCTATACCACTTGTGGTCATGCTTGTCAAGAATACATGATGAACATATTTTTTTATCATAACTCATAACTAATACCACTTACAAAACCGTACTATTCACACAGTGGAAGTTGTTTTAACACGTTGATGATTAACAAAGGATGTTAACAATGTAAGTTCAATTATTATTGTTTTTTACGCAACGTCACGTGATGAATTAATGAAATACTAAACTTATTATTTGCTTTATTTAGTTTATATTATTTATTTTATTTAAAAAACAAAAATATAATTTAAATAACAATAATAGTTCTGTTAGGCTTGTCACTTACGCGGAATAATGTTTCCGCTCCGCCTATGACCGCGTCCTCTCCGCTACCGTTTAGGGATCCTCGGAAATGCGTCTGGGAATTTCCTTTCAGCGGCAGCTGCCGAGATGGTCGGTCCGCCTCAATACTCGCGAATACCCGATAGATCCCTCCCTATACTATATAAGTATAAAGTATAAAGATATACAGTACGAGTACGTGTGATGTGTGATACACTCTCAAGCAGGTATATCATGTGTAAATTACTTGCACTGTTGCAACTATTGTTGTTGACTGCAAGAGATCCCTTCTTGGGATAATTCCGCCTTTGTACAAGTTATTTCTTTTTCTCTTTGTATTAAATGTACATTTAAATGTTATTTTTGTGCAATAAAGAAACAAACAAACAAACAAGTTAAACAATCCCGAACGTAGTTTACCATTTGAGAGGTGACCATAACTACTACTACTACTTTCAGCCCACATCAACCCACTGTTGGGCATAGGCCTCCCTTTTTTTGCGCCATTCTATACGGTCCTGTGCCAGTCCAATCCACTGCCTTCCCACTGACTTCACAACATCGTCCGACCAACGGGCAGGAGGTCTCCCTACTGGTCTGTTCCCCTGTCTCGGCCACCACTCTGTAGCTGCTTTGGTCCACCGACTGTCTTCTCTTCTAGCCAAGTGTCCCGCCCATTCCCACTTTAACTGCGTGATTCGTCTACCTACATCTTCGACTTTTGTTCTACGACGAATTTCTATGTTTGGTATACGATCCAGGAGCGTGATGCCGAGCATGGCGCGCTCCATCGCTCTTTGTGCAACTTTAATTGTGTGCATGTGCTGCTTTGTAAGCGTCCATGTTTCAGCACCGTAAGTGAGTATGGGTAGGACACATTGGTTAAATACCTTGGTTTTCAGGCATTGTGGGAGTGAGGATTTGAAGACATCGTCAAGTTTTCCAAAAGCAGCCCATCCCAGCCGAACACGTCTCTCAATCTCCTTCTTCTGCCCATCTGCATCGACAGATAAACGATGTCCAAGATGGACATAATCGTGAACAACTTCCACTTGTGCATTACCTACGATAATGTTAGGTAAATTAATGGTACGATTTGTCATAATCTTAGTCTTGGACCATAAGTGGCATAAAAAATATTTTCGTGTTTTGGAAGGCACGTTAAGTCGTTGGCTCCGGCTGTCATCATTGCTGGCACTTACACTTCATACAACGGCCCTTCAAAGTAAAATTGACAGACTAAGTCACCTATATGTCAACTGTACAATATGTATGTGTATATATACACTTTTGTTGTAACCCTTTCACCGCGAGACTTTATATCCCATATATCTATATCTATAGCTCCCAGCGCGGGGAATTGTGAATATCCATGGTTTTTGGTCGGATAAATCCGACGCTCGCGAAATGGGCACGAAAATGTTTGTCGGATTAATCCGACGTTCGCGGTTAAAGGGTTAAAGACAAAAATACTCGTAATATGTTGAGAAGCTCGTTGACGTTTATGTATGTCGATGGTCACCGAAGGAAGCCAAAGACTATGCGAAAATTAGAAGACATAGCCGGAACATTTGGCTATAGTTTTACGACCGGCCGCATCCGTGACATCAACCCTGTTTGGAAATGCAGTTGTGCGAAAAGTTTTACAACTAGCCGTCGCCGCGTCAACCCTCCCTGCAAATACAGTTGTAGTAGTAGAATGTTCCCGTTTAGTCCTTTAGTCGTCTCATACGACATACGAAGAGATTTAGTGGTTATATCTATGCTGAAAATCGCACGCAAACCCACCCATAATAAATATTTCGCCGATAGTGAAAATGTTGTATAATCTTTCTAGTATTTTATTTCTCCTGATTCAAACCGGGAAAGATATGACAATATTTCAGCTCAACTCAGTCGATACCGCTGAGATTTCACAACAAATGGAGCCGCAGACAATGGCTGCCAAATAGAGGAAAAAAAGTGAGGAAAAACTGAAAAAAACTTTAACTTTGAAGCATTTCAATCGAGCATTGTGTTACCAGTGGCTGGAGATTGATTTATTTGTAGAGATAGATGGCTTGAATAACTTTTTAAAATGTTTGGTTAAAATGAAATAGTAAGATTGACGAAGAAACTTTCTACAAATAACCAATATTCCATCTTAGTAAGGTATGTGAGGCCTGTTACTTTTGTATTATTATTATAGGGTACTTGACTCATTTTTTATATTTTTCATATTAAGTTTTGTTTGTTTAGTTTTTTTTAACCCTTTGCTCAGCAGTTAGACACAAGACCTAGAGTAAGGTTAAAAAAAGTATCAAAAAGTAACACATTTTATAATCTTAAACAAAATTTTTAAACCGCTATATAAATGAGTAAATCTAGGCAAAAGGAAACTGTCAGGTAACAGAAAAAGGATGCACTTACTGGCATGTGACGTCACTGCCATTGGGTTCGCGCGTAGAAAAAAGATAGCCTTTTTCATTCATACCAATATTTTAAATGCTAATTGCTGCATCATTTAATAGCAAGATTGCAAGATTTCTTTTTAGTGTTATTTAAATTTATGGTTTCGTATAAAATATTGTCCAAAAACAAACACAGGCAAACACCCTATTTAAACTCGAGAATTGGTGAATCTTTGAAAAAGAAGTAGAAATTCTATTGCAAATTTTACAAAAAAGTTTATCTTTATTGCAACCTAACTTATATAAAGATAGTCAAGGATATAGGCAACTTTTCTCGCATAGTTTGACGTTTGCGACAATAGTACGGGGTAAGAGCGTTCCATCGGGGATTGAACCGGCGTCCGTCGCCGATTTGTCTTCATTTGTCCCACGGACACTGTGGCCGTAAAATTGACTGAACTGGCCATTCTCCTTTAAATTAACTCCTCTATGCTATTGAGGTTGCAACGCTGATTTAGAACAGGTACCGAATTAAATAAGGTTTTTAGCAAAAAGTTCTTATACTCCAACAACATTTTATGGATCGAAGGTCTCAGTCTACTCTACTAAAACTCTACGTAGAGGTCGCCACACAGCAACAATTTATTTATAAGCTGACATGTCATCTTCTGAATAAAATAAGATTAAAGAGGAAAAAGGTTTAGTGGTTCTTATAGAGACTGACTCTAGTCAGTAGTTACCTATGATAATCGTGACTTATCATGAAATACGACGACCTCTATGGCGTAATGGTTAACACACCCGTCCGTTACTCTGGAGGTTCTGGGTTCGATCCCTAGCCAGGGCAAGATGAGAAGTAGTCTTTTTGAAACTGTCCTGGGCCTTGGGTGTTTATCTACCTCTATATTATTATAAAATATTGTATCGTTGAGTTAGTAAGTTAAAAATTACTTTGGGGCTAGATTAATCAGTGTGATTTGTCAAAAAAAAAACTTAAAAATACTTGAAATTAAACAAAGTGCAGTACCAAGCAGTGAAATGCTATCTACCTTCATCAAATCATAAATATTTGATTCCTTTTTCATTGCAATTCCAAAGAAATTGCTTTCAACGGCCGAGTTAAAAGCCAAAAATGCTAAGAAACTTGAACACTCAGCCTTACACATCTCACTGAATACAAATGGAAGCTTACGTCGATGTTGTAATCTCACTTAGGAGATTCACTAAGATTGGACGAAGAAATAACAAAAATATTATTGTGATGAAAAACGTCGCCATCTTTTACACTACGCTTCCGCAGCCTTCGAGTTATTTTTTAAATGAATAAGGGAATGTAGAACTGCGACAGAGACATAAATGTCTCATTTTTAACCGACAATGGCGAAGCTAAAGGAGCGTTATGTCTTTCGCCTCTATGTATCATCATCATCCGATCGTATTCCCGGTTGCATCCTCAGCAGTTACGCTTCAGAGCCCGGGGTCCGCTACCTAACCTAGTTGTTAATTGACGAGGTACCTGGTTTCGCCGCTATGTATGTTGTTTGTTCATATGTTCCCTTGTATCTCCTATGATATCCATGGGATATCGTTGGAAGCGTCTGGGCCGACCGCTGGTTATAGGCTAGTTGACGTCACAGTAAATTCAATATGGCGCCCTCTATAAGCCATAAAGTTATAAACTAATATATAAATTGAATTATACCGTGTAGGATATCAAATGAAAGGGCTTAATTAGAACATTCTGAAAATATACAAATTATTAGCAGTTTTTTCCTGGTGTGCTTGCATTAACTGGATAAACTTACTTTTCAGCAAGAATCTTCCAGTAGACGGGTTTTAGTTTTTATTTAAACTAATTATAAGTACTTCTTTGCATGCCTAGTAAATAAGATATACTTACCTCAATATCTTATTTATTAGACATAAATAAATAAATATATAGGGACAAACCGGACAAATCACACTGATTAAGCTAGCACAAAAGTAAGTTTTTTTTTTAAACTTGTGTTATTGGATACTAACTCAACGATACTATATTTTATGATAAATACATATATAGATAAACACCCAAGACCCAGGACAATTTGAAAAAGGCTATTTTCCAACTTGCCTTGGCTGGGAATCGAACCCAGAACCTTCGGATTAGCGGTCTAGCGTGTTAACCATTACGCCACGGAGGTCGTCAATCATGCAATTACATTGTCAATCAAACAAATTCAATTTGGAATTTACAACTCGATAACCCAATTCAGACGTGTTCAAGAGTCGATTTTAGGAATACGTACAGTCAACAAGGTAAACTAATCTTCACGCAGCTTCAATCAGCAATCGGCAATAGTGTCGAATTGCATTGAGTTTGGGTACTGTGATATATTGTAGACTGTTTTTGCCAGCAGCACAAACCTGTAGCCACAGGTTGAGGTGTGGTGTGACTCATCATCGTCCTCACGTATTCCCGGTTGCATCCCCAGCGGTAACGCATCAGAGCCCGGGGTCGCTTCCTAACCTAGGTGATTTGACGAGGTTACTGGTTTTTACACAAAGCGACTGCCGTCAAACCTCCGCAATCCAAAAGGTAGACCAGAACCAATTCTAGGATTGGTAAAAACAAACGCTAGATGGCGTTCGGGATCAACAGCTTTACGTGCCTTCCGAAGCACTGAACCATCTTTATTTTCGGATAGTCAGGTGATTCAAGCCTGCAATATCCTAAACAGACTGGAAACAACTTTTCACAAATTATGCTTCCTAGTGGGATTTGAACCCACGACGTCCGGATCACATGGGAAACGCCTTGTCCACTGGACCACGGAGGCAGTCTGTGGTGTGAGGTAACTAAAAAGGCAGTTTGTCGATGTCAGAAATAACGTACCGGACAAGTAACAACCATTTTTTTTGACAAAAATAAAAATTGTTTTAGAAGTTGTCTCTTGAGATGGTGCTTTTGTATAAGAAAATTACAATTTGATTTTAAACCTCATAGCTATATTCTGACTGTATACATATCCAATTTACGCATAATATATACAAATCTTGTTGACGTGTAAAAGTGCCTGCAAAGGGCTAATTACTGAATAAAATTTGAATTATGAATTTAATTCTTTCCTTCTTAACCAGCAAGTAGATAAAGACATTCACATGTACCCCCATATCTGCAAATTTTATTTGCAGCGGTGGCACAGAATACATAAGAGTCAAACAGAATGGTATCTCACAGCGTCTCCCGCAAATTGACGTCCCCGCACCTCTCCCCCGCACTTTGCGAGCTTTGACGGCTCCAAAGGGTTTAATTACTAGCCGCACGTAATACGCGACGTGTGTTGTCTTGAGAACTGTCAACCAATAGTAACCATCATGGTGAGAAGGTGCGCGTATAATAATTGTTTATCCACCCAATACTCTAAAGAACGTATATTTCATACATTTCCAAATGATGAAAACAGGTAAGCAAAGCAACAATATAATTTCACGTTATTACCCAGCAACCATCTTGATATATATACCCTTCTCGCTCTCTCGCATTGGCGGGAGATACACAAGAGCGAGATTGTAATATTACCGGATTGCTAATAAGCAATCCGGTAATGTTACATAGGCTCCTCGCTCACAGGTAATCACATACACGCAGATGCCAATTAGATTTCCGCGGGTTATAGTGCTAAATGCCATTGTTGATAATGACAACTTGACATGCTGTTCGTATAAGCGTGATAAACATTTGTTTATTTTTATTGAATTTATTCATATAATTACCGTATAGTTTTTCGCCGAATATGCAAATTACTATATTACAATAGTGAATTAGTGAAATTAGTGCGTTACATTATAAATGACTCAATAATAATCAGTAAAGTGAACTAATGGTGAAATGGACAATGGACATAATGAAAAATATTTGTGAAGTGATATTATGTAGCTGTTTCCGACTTTTCTGTAACATTTAATACATATAAAACAGAATATTTTTTACGTCATAGTGTTCGCAAATCTTCCGGTATGTAAAAATATAATCGTAAATATGTCGAACTCGTTAGTAGGTAAGTATTAAAATAATTCTGCGGTGCGACCCTAAGTATAAAACTCGCACATCGACGTGTGTACAGATAAATTGTTTCGTTTGTAGTAGTAGTAGGTAAATATGTTACTCTAAATCAATGGAGAGTCATACCAGTGGCGGTGGGTAATTTGTGTTATCTCTTCCACGGTGGTCTGGGAGAAAATAATATATTTAGAATACTCCAGCTGCTTCTTTTTCCGTGCAAATCGTAAAAGCCGATCGAGTGTTTCTCAGCTTGTACGGTTCGCAATTTGCCTATCTACAATTTGAGAAATTTTATTCTTCGACGATTTTGTTTTTTTTTTTCCAATTCGCAATTCGTCTGGACGATCTGTGAGTCAACACAATTTAGGCGATATACTCGTAGCTAAGCATGGACCCATCACTATCCAATTTACATCTTCATGCCCACTATTTCGCTAAAAGTGGCTTTCGAAGCCTAGACTCTGTCTAGCCGTTTGGGATAAAAACGTGAAAATTTACCGATTTTGTACCTACAATATGATTTTAGCTGACCCCAGAGTATAAAAGCATGTACGGGGCCCCGGTCTATTAGTGGTCGGGACGCGGCGAGGGCTTTTAGCGGAAGAGGGTCCTATTATGTCTTATGACCGACAGATTTCGGAACCATTGCTAACTGTTTAATACAATTGCATACAATCTAATATCTAATATTTTCATGATTGTTTTTTGTAATTAATAATTACTTCCATACTGGTATGGGTACGATGCAGATCGTAAAAGCCGATCGAGGGACTGGGCGAAACTACGAATCATGTTAATAGGCGATGCGGCTAGCGACCCATCATTCCCAACACAGAACTACCACTACTAGACTTGCAACGATATTGCTAGAAAGAGACTGTCAAATACAGTACAACGTGAGTGCGAAAGAAACGCTGATATGTTTTTTTGTCTCTATCGGCGTGGCTGCTACAAGCTGACCTACTGTCAAAATCTGGGCCAAACAAACCAAAAAACGATCGAAGACAGTTATTAATTTTAGGGATTTTATCATTTAAAAGGTGATTTAGGGTTTTATTTGAGCTTATTATACGTTAGTAACCATAGTGTGTTTTGTGACGTGTGCAAAATATGGGTGGAGGCAACAATCAAAGATAGAAAGAGATGCACTAAAGTGGCCACGCACTATGCAGGTCTAGTAGTGGTAGGTCTGTGATTCCCAACAACTACAACGCCCAACCTAGTGTCGAAAAGGTGCCTATAAAGACATCGCACAACTTGACGGCTGTCATCATTCATCATACTAGGTAGAAGGTTAGAGACGCAAATATCCAGCCCTAGGTGAGCTGTATATTTTTGCGCCGTGCCGTGGAGACCTTAGGGCCTTGGGGTGTGGAGGCGCATCAATTATTCAAAGAAGCTTCCACACGCCTGATTGACGTTTCTGGGGACCTAAGAGCTGGTGCGCATTTTGGCCAAAGATTAAGTCTGACTATTCTATACATCACGCTAATAATGGCCTTTGAGTCCTGAAGCCCTAGGCTTTATGTTAAGAGCTGCAAGACCCAAAATACTCTGTCTACCTCGTTAAGGATAAAGACGTGATAGTGTATGTATGTTGACATCAGGCAGGCGGCCGGTCGTAAAACTATAGCCAAATCATTTAATCTGTTCCGGCTATTTCTTTTCCACTTCGCAAGGTCTTTGGTATCCTTGGGAGACCATGACCATTGATTATATTTGAAAAAGCAGGAAAGCGCACCCCTGACTCCAAAGCAGCAGCACGGCTGAGGGTGCAACCAGGTACGCATTTAGATGAAGAAGAAGAGTTGAGAGATGTTTGTAGTTGGTATTGGGAAAAACCATGGCAAAACTGGCAAACAGATGGATTTCTATTATGTAACATTTAAATTCTATTTCGTTTTATAATTACTTATTTGGTAAAAGTCTGCCAAGTGGTGACAGCAGAGAAGAACACAATGTACCACCTCTCCTTTCCCCTTCCCACGGGTTTCATATGAAGCAAATAGGGCAGATATACAGCAGCAGCCACATAATACTACCAACTGCGAGTTCTCAAAAAATCTAACAAAATCCATTCGATTACATGTAAATCGGACTTAGATATCGAACTCGATCATAAAGCCGCCTGCCCAGCGTGATGACTTTTTTTTAAATATTTATTTCAACATAGATTAAATACAGTTTTATTACAGTAAAGACATACGATAGAGAAGCAATCGATTTTTGTACCACATTGCATAGGAATCTGTTCTTATGAATTCGCTCAGAGAACAGGCAAACAGTTCTATTCTTTCGGCAATTATTGGGAGGAGAGAACTGTCGACTAGTCTTCTTCTTAGCATGTCGATGGTACTTTTAATTAGGTACCTTTTATTTCGTCTAGTAGACTATTATAAAAAATATATATAAACAGACGTTTTGTATTTTAAATCTGTTAATTCTTAAAATTCAATTTGAATTATGACATTACAAACAATGTGTTCTTGTTTGGATTATAATCATTCCACATAGGTATCTTATTTGTTGTAAGTATATTAGTTGATGTCTTAAGAGAAAATGCTGCAGTGCAGTTTGTTGCCGCTTCTTCTGCACTAGCGCCTAGTAGACGGCATAAACTTAGCTGCTGTAAGTAACGATTTGACGTCAACATTTGTGCAAAACAAAACAAAGTGACTATTATTAAGAGATATCTTATATATTCTATGATAATAAAGATATTTTGAATTTACATAGCATGTAATACAAATACAAGTAAACATTAGAACCAAGATATAAACGTTTACTGAAATTTGTTTGCTTCAACCAAAGTTTTGATTAAACAATAATGAATCCACTATTGCAGTCTTGGTTTTAGTGTGAGTACAGATTAAACATATAACAGAAGTACAATTCAAGTTTGTGCTTTATAAAACTAGATAGCATGTCTTGTTTGTCGCTCTTCTGTGACTCTTATATTTTTTCATAACTGAGACATAGATACTTTTTTTTACAAAACATCCTCATATTATCCTAAATTTCGGCCTTAAACGAAACTTTTATTACTCTGAAACGAATGACTCTCGCTTGAATACACTAATCAAAAGTGTTTCACAATAATAGATTTTATAATGCCTAACTTGTTTTACAGGGACTTATTTACTATGGAAAATATAGAGGCTGACTTTTTATCCACCTGCTATATTTTTGGAGCAAGTTCAATCCATGATACTGAACTACTTTGTATACAAAAAGTTATTAAAAATCGATAAAAATTTTTCGTCCTTCCATACAAACTTCGTTTGGCTGAGCGCTGATTTGTAAGGGGGACGAAAAGCAGGTGGATAAAAAGTCAGCCTGTATAGTAACCACATATTTCACTTGATATTGCTTCAAAAAAGGTAAAATGGAGAGCTCAAACTGTATAAATTTATTTATTATAAAAAAAATGAAAATATTTTTTGACAAATAATCCCACTAAATGACGAAACGGCTTTACATTTGTATTGTGATTCTGAGAGACGTATAACATTCATGCCATTCTCCAAAACTGCAGACGAGGAGTTTATTCTGTATTCTTTTTATTTTGCGACCAAGATTCGCTTAAGGCGCAGTAACTTGTTACACAATGTTGATGAATCGCGTTTAAGTTCTCCGATAGTTATAATGTCCAAATTTGCGCTATGTGCGGCAAATTTTCCACTAGGTAATAAACCAGCGTGTTGTATCTTTTGCACAGAATGGCTTTTGTGATAGCGCGCCCCTGGTTTCGACAGCAGAGGAATCTCATTAAGAGCGTGGGCATGATCGTTGTCGCATCCAGTGCTTCGCATTTACACTTAAGGCCGTACCTGATTTTTCCGAGGTCCAATGCTGCCCCCATTTCAAAGAAATAATTTTAAAGAAAACGGAGACATTATTTAAAAGTTTGCTACTACCAAGCCCTAGGTAACCCTTCAAAGTATTTATGAACTACTGTTTATAGTTTAAAGTGTTCTATATACAGATATAGACTATTGCGTCTTTATCCCAAAAGGGGCAGACAAAACCTAAGGCGGCAAGGTCCAGGCCACTTTTAGCGTGATGGTGGGCATAAAGGTTGAAAAAGGGCATCATAATAGTGATGGGTTGCTAACCGCATCGCCTATTGATATGATTCAAATTCTCGCCCATTCCTTCGATCGGCTTTTACGATCTGCGCGGGAAGAGAAGCAGCTGGTGCATTCTATGTTTTTTTCTTTTCTTCCAGACTATTTCTTTCTATATATAATTTATATATTATATAGATAAACGCTCAAGACCTAGAAAAAATTGAAAAGGGCCATTTTCCAACTTACCCTGGTTGGGGTTCGAACCAAGAACCTCCGGATTGGTGGAGTAGCGTATTGATCATTATGCCATGGAGGTCACGAAGGTCGTCGTAGATTTAGCATTAAAGACGCCTCGAAGAACTTGGCCTTAAAATGGAATATTCGTTAAGCTCTAGACTGTAATATTATTAACCCTTCCGCCAAATGTTCTCTGTTTCACGCCAAAACGCTATTATAGACAATTATGCCCCATTCAAAGTAAGTGGTGGCTCCGAATGGGTTAGACAAATCGGTTCGTGAAATGATAAAAGTTTATGCAGTTTAGTAAGGTATTAGGTCCTTACATATGAAATTGCCGTTCAGTATCAAAAAAGTGAAACAAGTTTTTTTTAATGAAATTATTATTTAATCAATCGAAGTATGCGCCGTTGTTATCGATACACTTCTGCCATTTTATAGGCAGATCATTGATACCTTTGGAAAAAAAATCCTGGGAGCGAGAGTCTATGAACTGTTTGAAGGCGGTTTTGACTGCCTCATCAGATTTGAATTTTTTTCCTTGTAAAAAGTTATCCAAATTTTGAAAAAAGTGGTAATCGGTTGGAGAGTATGGTGGGTGACACAGAGGTTCCAGTCGCAGCTCCTCTAACTTGGCGATCGTTTGATGTGCAGTGTGTGGTCTAGCGTTATCCTGAAGGAGCAGTGGGCTAGAGCAATTCATCAGTCTCGGTTGTTTAATGGCGAGCTTTTCCATCATTGTTTGCAATTGTTGGCAATACAAGTCTGCAGTAATCGTCTGGCCTGACAGTGGATAACACCAGCACTGGTCCACCAAACACTAACCAGAATCTTCTTTTTGGTCAGTTTTCGCTTACGGCAAGGTTTTGCCGGTTCTCCAGGGTCAAGCCATTGTGATGATCGCTTCCGATTGTCGTACAGGATCCATTTCTCATCACAAGTCACGATACGGTTCAAAATCCCCTCATTATTGTGGCGATTAAGCAAAGAAACGCAGCAAGCAACGCGTGTTTGTTGGTTTGCTTCAGTCAATTCGTGTGGTACCCACTTTTTGAGTTTTTTAATTTTTCCGATTTGGCGCAAGTTTTTTCGCTTACGCCGAAGGCTGCTGCTAATTCAGAAGTGGTTTGAGATGGATCCGCTTCCACTATCGCCTACAATTCTTCGTTATTCACTTGATTATCAGGTCGTCCACGAGGCTCATTGTGTAAATCGAAATTTCCAGAACGGAAACGTTGAAACCAAAAACGCACCGTTCGTTCGTTAGCGGCGAATTTTCAATTTGTCCATAGTTGTTGTTATAGCAATGTTGAAACTCAAACAAATGATGTTAAAACAAATGAAATACGAATTTTAAAATAATATTTTCTTGGCTTTATTTCGAAATAAATTTGAATTTGGAATTCCTAATGAAACGCAAGATATTTGATTTTAAAGTTGCCAGTATTGAAAATCGGCAATTTCATATGTAAGGACCTAATATATCACATTTTTATGTACAGAATACGAGTCACATATTTTCTTTGAAAGTGTTAGTATTTTTAACCGAGTTCAAAAAAGAGGTTATCAATTCGAATGTATTTTTTTTTGTTTTTAGCTATTGCATAGCTTTTATCGCGGGCTTTGAGCGCGGCGACCGGATCAAGAAATTCCGTAACGAAAATAAAACCTAACACTAGTCAACAGGCGACCGGCACAGCGGCGCGGCGTTGAAAGCCGTGCATCGTCTAGTCCAGGGGTTCCCAACGTGGGCGATAACGCCCCCTTGTGGGTGCTGCAGGCCTAAATGGGGGCGGTAAGAGACCCAGAAAAAAAAGGGGGCGTTGTGTAGGGCTTTGGGGTCGATTTATAATTTCTTCTACCTAGCTAGGAAGACTCTTAGACACCGACTGAGCTCTCGACTACATCTTGTGAATATCAACTAATATTAATTAAGATATAGTTCAAACTCGGTTCGATATAATAGACCGCGGGCAATCATGTTTTAACAAGTTTTTGTTAAATAATCCGATTTGTACATTCCTGTATCAATCGGCTGGTTTTATAATACTTGTTCTTGCTTGTCGAGTACGATTGGGCGTCAAATAAGATAAACGAGTTTATGCACGTTTGTCTTATTCCTTTTGGTGCGTGCTGCTTATGCAATCCTATACGACATGCAATCATAAACGACGTAAATTTATTTTATTTTCATTTGCGGTTTCGCGCATAATAGATAAGCAGTACTTGATTTCAACACTTACGTATTTCTCAAAACAAAACAATATCGGAAGTAAATAAAAAACCGGCCAAGTGCGAGTCGGACTCGCGCACCGAGGGTTCCGTACAAACCTGCAAGGTTTAGTATTTGGTATGAATTTCAATTTAATACCTCTACGCGTTTATGAGGAAATGGGTAGTAAGTTTAAAATTATAAAAAAAAATATATATTATGTGATGTAACTAAAAATTTATGGTTTTCGTAATTTTTCCTTTATCTATGCTATAAGACGTTGCTTCGTACCAAATTTCAAGATTCTGAGTTCACGGGAAGCACCCTGTAGGTTTTGATTCCCTTGCAAGTGTCGAAAATTTGCGGCATAAACGGCTGTATCTTTTGATTTCGTTGGCTTAGAAGTTTGATTTTTTCACAGCTTCAAGGGACAGTAGACCTGAGTAATTGATATAAATTTCAGCTTCATACCTCCACGCGTTCCTGAGAAAAAGGGTCTTGACAGACGGACGGACGGACGGACAGACGGACAACAAAGTGATCCTATAAGGGTTCCGTTTTTTCCTTTTGAGGTACGGAACCCTAAAAAGAAGAGACGGCAATACTCTGCGGAATATATTAAATTCGGATTTATTGAAAATCCCACAAACTGTCCGAATACTATAAAGTTGCGTTTCAATAATCAGTTATAAGTACTTAGCGGTTTTTAAGTATGTTTAAAAAGGGGGGCGTTAAAAAATAATTTATTCTTAAAGTGGGCAATAGACAAAAAAAGGTTGGGAACCCCTGGTCTAGTCTAACGTCGTTTCAGTTCGGCAGAATGCTATGCAATAGCTTTACCGCTGCAGTCCCGGAGTGCCACACTTTTTTTTATGTATGTTTGTTACGCGATATCTTTGCCAATTGTGAACCGATTTTGATTATTCTTTTTTTTATTTGAAAGCCTTTACTACCAACTTACTCCCATTTTAATTTGGTGAAGATATGATGAAGAACTTTGGAGATATGGAAGAAATTCCTAAAAAAAAGTTAAGACGGTTGTTTTTTTTATTACAAAATTTAATTTTAGTAATTTGGTAGTGTTTTGGTTTGCATGATGAACAAGTAATTTGAAAATATTCTTAAAAGTAAGCTTTTATCTATAACAATGAAATAAAAAGTTTCAAGTGCTTCATCATGATATCAGGTCATAGGTACCATAATATTGCATTGTCACCCAATTAACATTAAGTATGAAAAGTTTCAACTCAATCGAATAATAGGAAAAGTGGATCTAAATTAGCTTGCAAGATTTGATTGCAGACAACGGGACAAGTAAAACTATAATTAATTTTTTAACAAAAAAAACAACCGACTTAAATTTTTTTAAGGAGTTTCTTCCATTTCTCCAAAGTTCTTCATCATATCTTCACCAAATTAAAATGGGACCAATTTGGTAGTAAAGGCTTTCAAATAAAAAAAGAATCATCAAAATCGGTTCACAATTGGCGAAGATATCGCGTAACAAACATACACAAAAAAAAAATACATATAGTCGAATTGATAACCTCTTCCTTTTTTGAAGTCGGTTAAAAAATAAAAGTCACTTGTTACAAGAAAAGTACTCTAAATACATATTCTGTAATATATATCTTGTTTCATAATAAAAAAAAACCAAAGATATCAGCGGCCTTAAGTCCGCCTGTTACAATTCTCTGTAATGTAAAAGTGACATAAAAAAATCAGCTGACAAACAAAACATACCAAAATTTCCGATTTGATTGTCAACACCCGCTACCGGGCTCGTGGCGAGTGGTGGCGGCGGCTGTGAGTGAGCGTGAAAGACAACGGCCGCGCGTATAGTAAAATCAGTAGGTTTAACTATTTATTATAAATGTGGGAGAACAAAAGTTGACAAAAATAAATCTTTTTTTACAAGCTCTTATTTAACTTGCAATGTACTCGTATGTATGTATGTACTCGTATGTAACTATGTTTGTTCGGCTGGAATCTTGCAACTCAATTTTAAAGCAGATATCTTCAACTGATTGAGCTGAAATTTTGCACGCATATGTATATCGCGTGACAGAGCAAAATTATGATGACTTGGAGCTGATCTAATGATGGAGCTAAAAGGTGGCCATAGGAATACTGTAATAAAACGACGCAACCCCGTTGAGTTTGGGCTTATTTGTTTTGTGTTGTCAAGACCTTTGGTCTCACAATAAAAGCTTGTGTACAAAAATTTTTATTTTTTTATAAAACCTTGTTTATTACGCTTTTGTGTCGTTAATGATTCTGATTCCGAGGTTTAAATACAGCTAGGTTGTGCAGCATCACCCTGTATATACAATATACACGTAATCTAAACGCTCTAATATCTACTTGTCATTAAGTAACTAAGCTAACCAGCCCCCTGGAGCCTCCGATACGATGCATGTGAAGCCACTTCATCGTCGTAATTATTACAAGTTCAGCAAAGCCACGCCGCGCTGCTTCATTAAAACTTGCCGAGGTAGGGTTGTCTCTATATTCAAACAGAGTAATATTTGCCACATTCGAAAATATCTTTATATTATCGTCATACTCGTATTCGAAAATCAGAAAATTTACTACTAGAGATACAATATATCTTTATTCATTACGAGACAGACAGAGTCTAGGACGGCTAGGCCACTTTTAGCGTGATGGTAGGCATGAAGGTGGAAATTTTACTACTAGCGTTTTATTCAGCTTCATCATCATCAGGTCTTGTTTAGTCTCCACTTCAGGAGCACGACCCTCTCTGTACTACCAGAGCCATACTTGGCCAGAGCAGTCAGAGATTTGGCCTACACTCTACACGCTTATCAGAAGGATTGAAGAGGTCTCATTGATGTTTATAAGCTTTGTTTAGCTTGTGTTTCCTAAGTCGCCTTCTACGACATCTACTGGAAGACTTGGGGTGATCTGTGGAGTGGCCCTGTTCTTTTCTGCAGGGAACCACACGGCTACAGATTATGAACAAACAAATATGAACTAATAATTCAATAAATAAGTTTATAAAAGAAACAAACAGATGAATCACACGATATACGAAATAGTAAAGTTAGTATTAGTATTTTATATTCATCACATCAACTAATTGAGATAGTCCTTAAATATACAAAAAAAAAAAACAGTGGTAATACTTATCGTGACATTCGTGACGTGGTCTTGGGCCATCGCGGGTAAAGAATACCTTGTTTGATTATACCCTGACAGCCCTGCCTGAATCTTGCGCCCTGGTTTATTATTGATGTTATCATTATTTATTTTAAACCCGGAAAACCCAGAGATCTTCAAGCAAGGGTCAAATTACATGTTAATGAGAACAAGTTTTACAGAACCCTTTTATATTTAACAGAACGAGAAAAACTTTTTGGGTTTTAACATGCATCCTCACTGATTTTACCAATGAATAAATCATCGTAGTCCGAAATAATTGTTTTTTTATTTATTTCACTAATAAAAGAAATCATTCAAGAAACGTTTACATAAGAGGTAGCTCTAAGGTTGCACCGATGGCATGCAAGGTTAGAAGTAACAGATTGGTTTGGTTTGGACACCTAATGCGAAGGAAAAGATAACATGTAACGCAAAAAACACATAATATGAAGATAAACGGACATACATGTACAGGAAGACCAAGGAAGAGATGTATGGAGTGCGTAAAGCGTGACATGTATATAGTTGGGGTGGATGAAGGAATCACGGAGGATAAAGGAAAATGGGGGGATATCAGCTGAAATGATAAAGATAAAGTTAATATGAGTTTAAGTAAATAAGAATACATATTTGATTAGTTTAACTACCAGCCTAGCGTTTTCCAGTGACTTATAAAAGGAGTTGTAGTTTAACTACTAAACTCATTTAAACATTATCACAGTCACTCTAAAATACTCACTGCATTCAACCAACGACAAATTATTCTATATCTATGTTTTAATTTTAATATAGTTTTCGTTAATTAAGTATAATAAGACTTCCTGCGACATAACTCGAACTATAATGGGAGAAGACGATGCTTTTCGAAACACAATGGAAACTAAATTGAAAACCAGAAAATAGTTTTGTAACTCAATTTATGTCAATAAAAAGAATATTATTATTAGTTTAACTTCTTCTTCGTCTAAGCGCGTTCTCGGTTGCATCCTCAGCTGTGCTGCATCGGAGCCCTGGGTGCGATTTCCCGCTTTTTCTTCTCCAAATATAACATGCATGTCAATGGTCACTCAAGGATGCCAAAGATATTGCAAAATGGAGAAGAAATAGCCGGAATATAATAGTTCAAATGATTTGGCTATAGTTTTACGACCGGCCACCTGCCTGACGACAACCCTTTTTGGGAATGTATTTGTGCAAAAAGTCTTACAACCGGCTGCAGCCTGACGTTAACATTTGTAGCACGAGATGTTTGTGCTTAGTCCTTTAGTCGCCTCTTACGACATCCACAGGAAGAGATGAAGTGGGCCTATTCTAACCCGGAACCACACTATTCAATTACTTACTAGGACACAGCATTTCAGCAGGTGAAATACCGTAATAAATGCTGGTGTGTCCGCGTATATGAAACTTGCATGTAATTGAGACTCATATAGACACGTTAGTTCGCGCCACACAAATCTAATTCACGGAGCGAACACATGTGCCAACCGCGGCGCACCCGGGGAGAAAAGTGTTATAAGCTTTTTGAACCGACTTGAGAAAAGGAGAAGGTTATCAATCCGCTAGATGACAACAAGTCAAATCAGACACTTTTATCTAAATGTCAAAAAACAAACATTTTCTATGGGATTTGTATGAAATACAAAACCGTGACGTCATAGATATTTGGAGTCAAATAGCGCTCTTCATTTAAATAATATTTTATATGTATGATCAAAGGAAAGTGACACTATTTTGTGACGTTTTATTCTCTTAACAGTACGAAATAATTTATTTTTGCCCCAGTCATCTACTCAATTCGACTGTTTTTTTAAATATTTTTTGTATTTAAATACGCGATCATTATCATCATCCGAGCGTATTCCCGGTTGCATCCTCAGCGGTAACGCTTCAGAGCCCGGGGTCGCTACCTAACCTAGGTGATTTCACGATGTTACTAGTTTTTACACAGATCGATTGCCGTCTGACCTCCGCAACCGAAATGGTAGACCAGAACCAATCCTAGGATAGGTTTGAACAAACGCTAGATGGCGTTCAGGACCCTCAGCTTTACGTGCTTCCGAAGCATGGAATCATATTTCTTTTCAGATAATTAGGTGATTCAAGCCTCCAAACAAACTGTTTTTTGCACATTGCATGCTTCCCAAGGGGCTTTGGACCACGGAGGCAGTCATACAATAAGTTGGTCCCATATTAATTATAACGATATGGAAGATACTCCTCTAAGAAAACGAAGTACTTAGATTTTTTTTAAATAAAAATTAATAATTTTTATAAAACAAGCGCCTTTACTATACAGTATACACTATTCTGGGAGAATATTTTATTCAGTAGTGGACGTCGTTGCGCAATTGAAATGATAATAATAATTTTACCCTCTCTTTTCTACTTTTGTCATCAATAATATTTCATAACTGTTCAATTCAATTCAATTCAAATTCAAAATATCTTTATTATCATAGGATATTTATAATATCTCTTAATAATAGTCACTTTGTTTTGTTTTGCACAAATGTTGACGTCAAATCGTTACTTAAAGCTAAGTTTACGTCAGACCAAAAACCAATTTCTGCAAACAGTACAAAAACATTTTCTACACATTTTTCTCGGACTACAAAACTGAACTTCTACAAACCGATTGTATATCAAACCGATTGTATCTGCGATACGACTTAATTTCGACAATAGTTTAATTCGAAATAACTCAACTTCGCAGTATAGTAATAACTATACTGCGTTTCTTCGACATGACTTAACTAGGAAACGATTCGAGTACGACAACATACTTCTTCGACAACAATGCTAGTCCGAAATTAAGTCAGAGTAGTCAATCCACTATATGAACTGCTGTTTACAGTTTATGATGAGAACGTTAAGTTTTACTATGCACATTAGCCAAAAGTGGCCGTTTTTCGCAAATGTGCGTAGTAAAGCTTAACGTTCTCACTTTAAACTGAAAACAGTTGTTCATAAAATACTTTGAAGGGTTATCTAGAACTTGGTAGTTGCAAAATTTTAAATGATGTCTCCGTTTTCTTTGAAATGATTTATTTTAAATGGGGGCAGCACTGGACCCCGGAAAATTCAGGTAAGGCCTTAAACATGATAAGTGAGTGCGCATCATATCGGCATTTTTATATCTAAGGAAAGTAAGTTTAATAATTCTACTCATATAGAGAACTGAAGGAGCGTCTTACATAATTCACCTTACCATATAATTTTCTTCAACCCTTAATAGGGCAATGGTAGAATAAATTGAACCTTAGGCCTTTGATATAACCAATGAATATTTTTTTTACGTCAGCCCCACATATTTTCTGCTTGATCTAACGGTTAAGTGGGAGAGAATGCCATATGGCATTAGGTCCGCCACTTGTACTTTTATTTTCATAGTGCAAAAAAGATTAAATAAATTAAAAATAATAAATATATACCTACGATGTTACTGGGAGAATCCTCAATTTTTCATAAAACAATAAAGTTTTCAAAATAAATAAATGAATGTTAAAACTACACACTTTTCTCGGTGCCTGTAGTCAATCCACTACGGATCGCCGCGCCGTATATTTTCACGGAGCCGCTTCACATGCGGCGACACGTTTGACATGATAAGTGTGTGCGCATCCCTAGGATCATATCGGCATGTTTTAGGGTTCCGTATCTCAAAAGGTAAAACCGGAACCCTTATTAGATCACTCACTTGTCTATCTGTCTGTCTATCACAGCCAATTTAAAGACGGACGTAGGTAAAAGGTAATTAAATGAATTTTAAATATGGAGGCCAATTATGGGGGTGAATACGCTATTTTGCATCAAGTCAAATCAGATACTGTTTTCTTTACGTCAAAAACAAACATTTTCTATGGTAATTGTATGAAATATCGATTTATGACGTCATAGTTCCTTGGAGTCAAATAGCGCTCTTAATATCCGTTTTTCTGCATTGATAAATCCAAAATCACATTCAAAGTGGATGTGATCAATGACAAGTGGCATTATTTTGTGACGTTTTATTCTATTAACAGTACCAATTAATTTACTCTTGACCCACCAAAATAACCAATCTAACATTTAAAAAAATTAATATGCGTGTGACATATCAAATGAAAGAGCTTTTTATAAGAATTTTAAATATATTTTTTATAATTCTTTTATATATAAACTTTTGAAGTTATATAAAAAATAGTCGTCGTAGTAACAATTTAACATACTCCCCACGAAATGACTGGATCCGTTTACTTAATTTGGCAAACATATGTTAATCAGTGATCCAAAGACGGACGGAAATAAATGAATTTCAAATATGGGGGTCACTTATGGGGGGGGGGGAGGGGTAAATTAATGAAAAGTACGGAACCCTCGTCACGAAAGTTTAACTTGCACTAGACTGGTCTATTTTTATCTAAGGAAAGTAAGTTTAATAATTTTACTCGTCTAATAACATAATTCACCTTACAATGTGATTGTCTTTATAAAATACACTTTTCTTGGTGTCAGGTAGACAAATCCACTACGGATCGCCGCGCCCCGTATAAAAATGCTCCAAAAATTTGGCTGGTGGATGGCTGCTGGTTAAAAAGTCAGCCTGTATATACAAAGTGGAAGGGACATACCCGTAATAAATCGAACCACGGTCTATAGTAGAGCTATAGTATGATAAAATTAAAATAACAGCAAAAAACAAAAAAAAATCGGCTTTTCCATACAAAAGTTAAAGCCGCCCGGGCGATTTCTATGGGAATGTCGATTTGTATTTGGTTTTTGACTGTTACTTTAATACAAGTATGAAACTTGAGTGGTGTAGCATATAGCCCGTGTTTCGATTTATTATGGGTATGTCCCTTCCACGTTGTATAATATACACGTCACCGTGACATAAGCAGCGACACGTTTGACATGATAAGTGAGAGCGTATCCCGCGAAATCCCCGAATCATATCGAAGGTTTTCCCTCAAAATATCTTGCAAATATCTAGTAGATAGGAATAGATATTAAATATTTATTAGAGTTGGTATCGAATGGTAGTATATGTAAAAACTTGTCTAAAACGCTACTCGGAACTCGTTTAAATAGCAACTCGTCTAAGTTGCAAGTAGTCCCAAATGTTATTTTGACTAAATTGCAGGTAGTCCTCCATGTGTACTTCTGAAAGTGGTCTAAATATCAATTCATACAAATTGACAACCGTGGCGTAATGGTCAACACGCTAATCCGCTAATCCGGCAGTTCTGGGTTAGGAACCCAGCTAGGGCATGTTGGAAAATGGTCTTTTTCAAATTGTCCTGGGTCTTGGGTATTTATCTATAGATGTATTTATTATAAAATATAGTATCGTCGAGTAAGTATTCATAATACAAGTTTTAACTTGACTGACTGCCTCCGTGGTTATGATCCGCAGGTCGTGGATTCAAATCCCACTGTGTGGCATACTTTGTGAAAAGTTGTTTCCAGTCTGGTCCTAATCAGACCTGCAATATCCTAATATTGCAGGCCTGAATCACCTGATTATCTGAAAAGAAAGATGATTCCGTATTTCAGACGGCACGTACGCTGAACACCATCTAGCGTTCGTTCAACCTATCCTAGGATTGGTTCTGGTCTACCCTTTGGATTGCGGAGGTCAGAAGGCAGTCGCTCTGTGTAAAAACCAGTAACCTCGTCAAATCATCTAGGTCAGGTAGCGAAGCCCAGGGTATGAAGCGTGAGCAGCGCGTATAGCTGAGGATGCAACCGGGAATACGCTCGGATGATGATGATGAATGAAATGAAGTGCGTGTCGGGTTTGAAACCGGTACAATAGTAAAACGGAAATGCTTCGCACACGCTCGGACAATAAACTGCGATGTAGAATCCGTACAAAGCCCTCTTAAATTGCATTGCAGTACAGCAATACAGGAAGCAGTCAGCGAAGCAGAAAAATGGAGAAGATTGTGGTCTTAATAGAATTGCGAGTGTCGACATGTGTGCGAACAGAGCGGAAAATTTTATGTGTCTACACCTTTTTACCCGACTTTGATAAAGCCAAAGGTAAAAGCGTGCCGAGGCAGCAGGAGCCCGACGATAAATAAGAACAACGGATATGTATAACTGTGCTATACTGATGTTAACAACGTGGCGGTTCTGACAAGAAGAGGTTTGAAAATGACATGACCACATATTTTAAACATTCATCCCCGCCTTGAAAATCGTTACAATTACAATTTGTTTCTTTATCATATTTTTACATGATATATACTTATCAATTACTTTATTTTTAGTTAAACATTAACATAATAGTCATCTTAAATGTATAAATGATTTTAAATATAAAATGACCAACCGAACCCTATTTACAAAACAATAAACACATTTGAGAAACAATTCAGTAAGACTTCCTTTAGTCAATTGATGAATTTATAAAGAGAATAATGACAGTATAATTATAACAATATTTAACAATTAATACAGATATTAATATAAAGTTAAAGTAATAATAATACCCGTGTGGTTCCGGGTTAGAATAGGACCACTCCATCTCTTCCTGTGGATGTCGTAAGAGGTGACTAAAGGACGAAGCACAAACATCTCGTGCTGCAATTGCATTCCCAAGGAGGGTTCACGTCGGGCGGCGGCCGGTTGTAAAACTTTTCGCACAAATACATTCCTAAAGAGGATTGACGACAGGCAGGCGGCCGGTCGTAAAACTATAGCCAAATCATAACTTTTCCGGGTATTTTTTCTCCATTTTGCAAGGTCTTTGGCATCCTTGGGTGACCAGTGACCATTGACATGCATGTTATTTGGAGATGAAAAAGCGGAAAAGCGCACCCCGGGCTCCGAAGCAGCACAGCTGAGGATGCAACCGGGAACGCGCTTAGACGAAGAGTAGAAGACAGATATTAATATAAATATTATTAATTAAAAATATAAATATAAAAATCTAATAAAGGGGATATTATGTTTCGCCGCTATGTTTGTATGTTTGTTTCCCCGTATCGTCAATGATATACACGAAATCTTGAAAAATGAAATATCTCTGAAAGCGTCTTGGCTGTGCGTAGGTTAAAGTCTAAAAAAATAAAATAGATCACACATTGTAAGGTATTATATGAAAGGGCTTAATTAGCAAATTCCAAAAATTAATATATTATTAGCTGTTTGTCCTTACTGTGCTTTGAATAAATAAACGTACTTTTCAACAAGAATCTTCCCGTAGTCGGGTTTTAGTTTTTAAAACTACATCTTTTTGTTACCGACATAAGTACCACACTCTCACTTGTTCGGTGAGTGAGAGAGCCGGAGCCCCCCCCATGCCCCGCTCCCTCCCCCTCACCCTGAAAGGCCGGTAACGCTTTTGTTACACCCCTGGTGTTGCAGTTGTCCATGGCCAGCGGTGATCACTTAACATCAGGTGACCCGCTTGTTCGTTTGCCGCCCTACGACATAAAAAAAAAATGGAACAAGGTACAGGAACAAGTTGGTGTCGGTAACAGTATCGCGAGTTCAATGTTTTTTCCCATCTCCAAAAATGCCCACGCCGAAACAAGTTTTTACATCAAAATTCGGATGTTTACAATTAGTTTGTAGATGAGTGCCAAGAAAATAATTAACAATAAAACTGGCAACACAGACACATCTTGATTTGCGGTCGTGGCGTCACGGGTGTTGCCAACGTCGCGCAATCTAATTATTTCCTCCACTGGAACAGCGGTAATTTGGAATTTAATATCCAAGTAGTTTTCAATTACACTCTCTTATTGGGAAATAAATGTAAAATCTGATGTATGAAATTTCAGAGTTCATGATTTAGCTTTTAATTACGGTAAATTATAAGAGAAATCACTTTCGAGATAAATATAATAAATAATAAATAGATACAGACAAATTACACACATATTTATCTAGCGCCAAAATAAAGTTTTCAACTTGTGTTATGGGATACTAACTGAACTATACTATATTTTATAATAAATACATATGTCATATATAGTAAAACACCCAAGACCCAGAACAGTTTAAAAAAAAGCGGTCAAGTGCGAGTCGGACTCGCCCATGAAGGGTTCCGTAGCAGCAAGTAAGATTTTACGATTTATGACGTATTAAAAAAAAAACTACTTACTAGATCTCGTTCAAACTAATTTTCGGTGGAAGTTTGCATGGTAATGTACATCATATATTTTGACGTGACAACGTCTTAAATTAGGTTGCGGCTGGGAGTCACTTATGAAAAAGTGTAACGCTCGGTAACGTTACGATGAGTCACCGAACGAGAGAGAGGCCCGCCGAATGCCTTGCGTCTCTCTCCCACTCAACTATGATCGGTCTGCCGCCGTTGTCACGTAAAATCTTCGCCCGTAAAACCGACTTTACAGGCAACCATTTTTTTTTAGTTTTATCATTCTCTTATTTTAGTAGTTACAGGGGGGGGGGGGGGGACCAACATTGTACCATTTTGGAAGTGTCTCTTGCGCAAACTATTCAGTTTAGAAAAAAATTATGTTACAAACCTCAATATCATTTTTGATACACCACACGTATGGGTTTCATAAAAAAAAAATTGAGGCAGTTATAAGTATGGGGAACCCCCAAAATTTATTGTTTTTTTTCTATTTTTGTGTGAAAATCTTAATGCGGTTCACAGAATACATCTACTTACCAAGTTTCAACAGTATAGCTCTTATAGTTTCGGAAAAAAGTGGCTGTGACATACGGACGGACAGACAGACAGATACGACGAATCCATAAGGGTTCCGTTTTTTGCCATTTGGCTACGGAACCCTAAAAAGCCAGTTTTCAACTTGCCCAGGCCGGCGATCGAACCCAGAATACAGCCTTGGTTGATACGGGGTGGTATGTTATGATTAAGCATGTTGCGGATAATATTGTTATTAACATTAACGAAGCATATTGCGGATAATATTGCTGTTAACATTGACGAGGCATGTAACGTATAATATTTCCGTTAACATTGACGAAGCATGTTGCGGATAATATTGCCATTTACATTGCTAAAGCTTGTTGCGGATAATATTGCCGTTAACATTGGCGAAGCATGTTGCGGATAATATTTTCGCTAACATTGGCGAAGCATTGCGGATAATATTACCGTTAACATTGGCGAAGCATGTTTCGTATAATATTTCCGTTAACATTTGCAAAGCATGTTGCGGATAATATTGCTGATAAAATTGACGAAGCATGTTGCGGATGATATTACCGTTAACATTGACGAAGCATGTTGTGGAAAATATTGCCGTTAGCATTGGCGAAGCATGTTGCGATAATACTGCTGTTAAAATTGACGAAGCATGTTGCGGATAATATTGCCGTTAACATTGGCAAAGCATGTTGTGGATAATATTGCCGTTAACATTGGCGAAGCATGTTGCGGATAATATTGTCATTAACATTGGCGAAGCATGTTGCGGATAATATTGCCGTTAACATTGGCGAAGAATGTTGAGACACAGATTTGTAATCATTTTGATGAAGCGTGTTGCGAATGTGTCAATGTATATAAAACTTATTGAATATAGATACTTAAATAAATAAGTTATTTAAAAAAAGTGTTTGTGTTTTTCGATAGCATAGATACTTGTAACAGTTCGCGTTACCATAAATGAATGCGTTCGAGGCATTAAGCGCTTACCATCAGTGCAGTACAATTTAACTGGGATTTTTAATGCAAATACATTGAAAGCGTTGCCATGTGGGGCCATTTAGGTCAATAGCAATGAGTACTACGTTGTTATTGATGAGAAGGGTTCGTTGGCTCAGTAGAAGTATGTATGATAATAATAATGATATCGGCAAACGGTCTTATAGCGAAGAGTCTTGACCAACATCTCTCTCGCTAGATGGTTGGATCAAGGGTCAGATACAGAAGGCAGTAGTCCTGGATACGGCACGCATTGTCTGGAGGTTTCTCTCTCTGCGGCCCTAGCCGTCGGTAGCTTGGGGCTTGCCCCGCTGCCAGCGGGCAGCTTGGATAGGTTTTTTTATAATGTGTTTATATTATGCACTATGTATTTCATATTTTACTTTTTATAGACATGTTATATAATTAATTAAAATATAGGAAACAGAAAGGGTTGCTATCGTACACACTTATTCAGGTATTACTTTAGTACAGCCGGGCGGTAAAATGGAATATACCTATGTAGATGAATGTTCGGAGAAAAAGCCCATATAATTGTTTCGGTTCGGCTTAGTTGTTCGAGTAATACCTACTGCCGAACCGACTATGCCGGACCGAAGAAGTGTAGTAGCAACCCTAATACAGATTGAGCTGCCAAAGTAAGTTTTAAACTTATGTTAGGTATGAGATACAACTCAACGATACCATATTTCACGATATGGTCTATGTATATTTATTTATTTATTTACCTATAAAAACTTTATTGTTCCACAATACAAATTTGATTTAAAATTGACGGATTGGTTTATGTTTATGAGTGGTCGTTCCAAAACGCTAACAGTTTGTAGTTTATGCATTAAAAAAAATTTCAAAAACTTCAATAAGTGATATAATTATCCTACATTGAATATTTCTTTTCAAATTTGATTATGATAAATGCATATATAGATAAACGCCCAAACAAATAAATATAAAGGGACAAATCATACTGTTTGTTTGTTTGTAATAACTTTATCGTACTAAAAACATGCATATAAAATACAAAATTCGAAAGAGCAAATACATATACAATGATTGAGCCAGAAAGACCCAGACAATTTGAAAAAGGTCATTCTTGAACTTGCCCTGGCTGTGGATCGAACCCAGAACTTCCTTCCAGCGAGGCGGACTAGCGTGTTAAACATTACGCCACGGAGGCCGTCATGTATTAAGGCGAGATGGGTTCAGAGCCCACAATACTGTGCGTGTTTTTGAAAAATAACTGTAATTAAACTACTACAGTTTATTTCTCAAAAATTGTACATAAGAATCTATTATACAGGCACCTACAATATCCAAAACACGATTGAGCATGTTTGATTCGATAGAAAAAAATCACAAACATACCTAGAGGTATGTTTGTGATTATTTTTTGCCTAAATTTACCTTTAAAAAAGATATAACTACTTCATACAATCACCTTTTTATACGAAAATTATACCAAAAAATGTATATCTAAATTATTAGTTAATTTTGCTACACAAAAAAAAAATATATGACAAAAAAATTATAATAAATAAAACACAGTGAAATATTCGTCGAGAGCGAACAAAGGCCCGGATTTTTTTTTATATTTAGTATTATATTTATATTTTTTTGTGTAGCGAAATTAAGTAGTAATTTAGATAATACATTTTTGGTTTAATTTTTATACAAAAAAGTGATTGTATAAAGTAGTAATATATTTTTTGAAGGTAAATCGAGGCAAAAATGCTCAATGGTTTTTTGGATATTGTATGTGTCTGTAGAAAAGCCAAATTAAGATGTAAAATTTTTGAAAAATAAACTGTAGTAGTTTATTTACAGTAATTATCAAAAACACTCACAGTATTCTTGGCTCTCAACTGACGGGGCCTTAACGCTTTCCCATTTAAACAACCCCAAGTAAGGTCTGGTCTTAGATAGGTGACAAATGACATAAAATTATCTCAAGCTCCTCAGCGCTACAGAAGGCACGTAGAAACCAATAAAAAAGTGTTTACTTGAACATGAATTACAAATCGCTTAGTCCCTTAAGGGACGTTAAATATTATAAATATCTGTATATTTTAACCTTTTTTAGGAGTGTTTCTTGTTTTGACATATTATTTCATAACAATGATTATATGTTTTCCCAATGCGTCCCTGAACCGCTAGTTATATAGCTATATTCCGTGGCAGCATTATATGGCCATACTATGACGGCGACGATTTAGCACTACCCTTTCCTATCTCACGGGTGTCGTAAAAGGCGACTAAGGGAGCTATATATAACAGAGAACTGTGCAAAGATCAGACATGCATGACTATACTTAAAAGTGTACTTTTAGTGTATTTTTTAGGGTTCCGTAGCCAAATGGCAAAAAACGGAATCCTTATAGATTCGTCATGTCTGTCTATCCGTCCGTATGTCACAGCCACTTTTTTCCGAAACTATAAGAACTATACTGTTGAAACTTGGTAAGTAGATGTATTCTGTGAATCGCATTAGGATTTTCACACAAAAATAGAAAAAAAACAATAAATTTTGGGGTTTCCCCATACTTTGAACTGAAACTCAAAATTTTTTTTTCATCAATCCCATACGTGTGGGATATCTATGGATAGGTCTTCAAGAATTATATTGAGGTTTCTAATATCATTTTTTTCTAAACTGAATAGTTTGCGCGAGAGACACTTCCAAAGTGGTAAAAAGTGTGTCCCCCTGTAACTAATAGAATAAATCTAAAAAAAATATATGATGTATATTTCCATGCAAAATTCCACCGAAAATTGGTTTGAACGAGATCTAGTAAGTAGTTTTTTTAATACGTCATAAATCGTAAAATGTTACTTGCTGCTACGGAACCCTTCATGGGCGAGTCCGACTCGCACTTGGCCGCTTTTTAAATATATATGTTACATTTTATGGTATTAATGGAACATATTTCTAGCTTGTCTGGGAGAAAAGAAAAAACATAGAATATACCAGATAGAGCCTACGGTGGTAAGGCCCAGGCCTCTTTTGCGTTATGGTGGGCATGAAGGTGGAAAAGGGAAATCATAATAGCACGGTAATGATTAAGTCCGTACCTGAATTTTCCGAGGTCCAGTGCTGCCCCCATTTAAAATAAAACATTTCAAAGAAAGCGGAGACATCATTTAAAATTTTGCAACTATCAAGTCCTAGATAACCCTTCAAAGTATTTTATGAACTACTGTTTACAGTTTATAATGAGAACGTTAAGCTTTACTACGCACATTTGCCAAAAGTGGCAAAAGTTTTTCGTAAATGTGCGTAGTAAAGCTTAACGTTCACTGTAAACAGTAGTTCATAAAATACTTTGAAGGGTTATCTAGGACAAGATAGTTGCAAAATTTTAAATGATGTCTCCGTTTTCTTTGAAATGATTTATTTTAAATGGGGGCAGCACTGGACCCCGGAAAATTCAGGTACGGCCTTAATAGTGATGCGTTGCTAACCGCATTGTCTTTTCATAAGATGATTCTCGCCCATTACTTCGATCGGGTTTTTCTATCTGCACAGGAAGAGAAGCTGCTGGTATATTCTAAGTTTTCTTTTCTCCCAGACCAGCAAAGAAGGAAAAGGAAATCAATTTTTGAATTGAAGCTGAGATTATGCAAAGTTACCGCTGAGGCACGCTCAGCATTCCATCCTGTCATCAAAGCAACAAGTTCTTGGAAACTAGGAACTTTAGAAAGTTGCGGTATGGTATAAGTTGTAAACTACTTGACTTACGTGCACGCATTGGGTGACCCTAAGTGTACGAAGTAATTTTTGAACGAGCGAGCGAAGCGAGCGAGGGCTATAATTCAAGTTGGGGCGAAAACACATTGTTTGTATGTAAGTATGTTTGTTCCGCGATAACTACCGAACCGATGATCCGATTTTGATGAAATTTGGTAGGCATGTAGGAAATATCAATAGAATTTTCAAGTTCGTTGGGCATCAAAATGGGTTTATTAGTTTTTGAAATATTAATAAAAAATCGCGAGGTCTAAGTTCGCAGCGAACTACTAGTAATTATCATTTATCGTCATCATCATTTCAGCCGCATAACGTTCACTGCTGGATATAGGTAGGCCTCTCCGAAAGATTTCCAAAATGACCGATCTAGAGCGACCTACATCCAGCGCTGTCCAGCGGATGGTCTAATTTTTATGAATAAAGAATAAATAATATTCGTAATTTTTTTTTTTTGGGAGGGTTGTAAGTAGCTCCGTAAAAATAAATTTTTGAAAGGGAAGCTCAGATTACCTAAGCAAAGTTACCACTGAGGCACGTTCAGCATTTCATCCTGTCGTCAAAGCAACCAGTTCTTGGAAACTAGGAACTTTGGAAAGTTGCGATATGGTATAAATTGTAAACTATCACTTCTTCATTCAAATGAAATGTGCGAAAGTAGACTTAGATTTATTTAGTTCGTAGACGAGATACATAAACATTCTTCTTCTTATTTAAGAGCTTAGTGGCTCTTGTCGGTGGAGTATGCTCCAGACTTCTCGGTTCTCTGCCTTACTTTTTAGTGCTTGATACCACATGACCGCTGCTTTTTCTTTCAGTTGGTCTACATAGCTCTTTCTTGGTCATCCTGGACCTCCTTACCTTTTATCTTTTCTTTAAGTATGTTTTTAAATAAGGAGTCATGTCGTATTAAGTGACCAATCATTTTCCCTCTCCTATTTTCTATTTCGCCCAGCAGTCTTCTTTTCTCTCCTACTATTTTTAATACTTCCTCATTGATTTACCTTTCCGTCCAATGAACATTAGAGAAACTATTTGTAAATGTAGTTATTATATTGTCGAATTGGTAAAAACTGTAATATCAATGTAAAAATGTGTTGGAATAATAAATAAATATATTTAAGTGGTTTTATTCATAAATTAATAAATAGATAAGGATAGATCAAACTAATTGAGCTAGTCCCAAGTAAGTTTTTTAAACGTTGTATAAGTAGATAAACAAACACACAAGACCTAGGACAATTTTAAAAGGTCATTTTCTAACTTGTCCTGGCTGGGGATCGAACCCAGAATCTTACTTAATGACGTACACTCAGCCTTATTTGTCCGCGTATTGGGTCTGATTTTAGCTTTTTTTTTCTTCGGGCCAGTTGATTTACTTATCGCCACTGCCTTTAGATTGCACCCTACCACCTCAGCATGACGTTTGTGGATCACAGATTCGATGTGGGCTCGAGTACGGTTGAACCTAAAGACATCCCTATTTGTCGATAAGATTAAAAGGGGGCTTTGAACTTATAATAAACTAGTGACTTATGATAATTTAACCTACCGTAGATTTTCGCTCGAGTAATTTAGGATTCATAGATGTATATAAATGTCTTTGTTCCTCCATAACTTTGAAAAACAGAATATTTTTTTTAAACCGATTCGTATGTGAGTTCTTAGGTAACAAACATTAAAAAAAAACATACAACCAAATTGATGACCTTCTTTTTTTGTAGTGGGTTAAAAATGTGCAAAAGTTTTTTGCGATCACAGTATTGATCCCCCGTGTGGTTCTGGGTTAGAATAGGACCACTCTATCTCTTCCTGTGGATGTCGTTAGAGCAACTAAAGGACTGTGCACAAACATCTCGTGCTACAATTTCCAAAAAAGGGTTAACGTCGGGTGGCGGCCGGTTGTAAAACTTTTCGCACAAATATATTCCCGTAAAGGGTTGACGTCAGGCAGGCGGCCGTTAGTGAAACTATAGTCAAATCATTTAAACTGTTCTGGCTATTTCTTCTCCACTTCGCAAGGTCGTTGGCATCCTTAGGTGACCATATTGACGTGGATGTTATATTTGGGGAGGGAAAAGCGGGATATTGCACCCCGGGCTCCGAAGCAGCACAGCTGAGGATGCAACTGGTAACGCAATTGGATGAAGAAGTATTGATACCACAGTAAAAGATCATACATACTCGTATACGAGATATACCATTAGTCAGTTTAACCCTTCTTTTACACAATAGATGCTTTTTTTTTTATTTCAACCCTATAATTCCAAAGTAAAGATACTTATACACTTAACAAATAGCGGACTTAATGCTAAGAGCATTTTCTTCCAGTCAACCATAGAGATGCGCACAGAGCACAAAAAAAAAAGAATTGTGCGGCGCAAAAAAGCTAAATACCTACAACGACTACCGATATAATACATACAAATATCTTATATTATGAACTATGATAAATATACTATACAATGTGTTTGGTTACCGACTAGCAATAATTTAAGATCATGCTTTTGTCATCTATACGAATAACTTTTACTAAAGGAATAATTCCGAACTGAACTGAATGATGACCTTTAATTGTTTACTGCTCACCGGTGACCGCCATGACGTTTAAAGACTTAATAAATTCATCTTCTAAAACAAAACCTATTCAGATACTTCGAGACGTTTTAATTAAAATTTGGATGTGAACTTCAAAGCTATTTTGCTGTCTCTACTTCTCTTAAATCTATATCTAAAGGCCGACGACCTGTTTAGTAGTCTAATACTGCGTAGAATAAATATAAGAAAGCCCTTTGTTATAGCATCGTCTGTTTGATATAACATTTTAAAACATTTTGGTGAATAACATATTACTTAAAGATTTTAATTTTAAACGTTTTTTTTGGGTTCCCTAGTTGGAACAAAAGCCTCCCATTTTTGTTTCGAATTACTTTTATCTTCTTCTGTCCCTCCATTTTTTCTCAAAGTATAAGTAGGTAAAATAATAGTTAAGAAATAAAGATAGAAAATATTGCTTTTGTAACATTGTTTTCGTTACTATATGATATAGACACGCAGGAGCGTGTCAAACAGGTGCCAACGTGTGCAACATTATATGAACAATTTGGTGCCACTTTTGACCTCTTCATAATTCAAAATCTATATTTACAAGTAAAATTGATATCTATCTAAATGGCTGCCAGGTTCTGTAGACATTCCAGCAATTTTTTTATAAGAACCTTATCATTTTAGTTGGCTGGTTTTCACATATAGCTGTCTTACATTTGGCTTATCAAGTTATCATCTTTACGTTATACGCAACTTATTATTTTTAGGGTTCCGTACCCAAAGTGGAAAAATGGGACCCTATTACTCCACTGTCCGTCTGTCTGTCTGTCACCAGGCTGTATCTCTTGAATCGTTAGCTAGACAGTTGAAATGTTCACAGATAATGTATTTCTGTTGCCGCTATAACAACGAATACTTAAAACAGAATAAAATAAATATTTAAGCGGGGCTCCCATACAATATACGTGATTTTTGCCGTTTTTTATTTATTTATTTATTCTTTATTGCACAATAAAATAAACGTACAAGTGGTGGACCTAATGCCATATGGCATTCTCTCCCGGTCAACCATTAGACCAAGCAGAAAATATGTGTTTTTTGCTTGATATTAATAACGGCAACAGGTAGACGCTTGAAATATGTTGTAATAGCTATAACAACTTGAAAAGTGACTTCTAATGTTGTATACAGGGTGACTTTTTAAACACCAGCCAAATTTTTGGAGCAAGTTCAGTCCATGATACTGAACTACTTTCTTTATAAAAAGTTAATAAAAACCGATAAAAACTTTTCGTCCTCCCATACAAAATCCGTTTGGCTGAGCGCTGATTTGTATGGGAAGACGAATTTTTCGTTTAGTTTTTCGTTAATTGTTTTTATGGAGAGTAGTTCAGTATCATGGACTGAACTTGCTCCAAAAATTTGGCTGGTGGATAAAAAGTCAGCCTGTAGATATGGTACTAAAACCTTTGTGCGCAAATCCGACTCACACTTGGCCGTTTTTTTAAATTGTATATTGACAAAGCCACGGGTCCCATAAAAGTATTATAATATAACTCTTTGCCTGTTATGAAATAATCTCAACCAATTCAAAGTTTAGGAAATTCCTGCGGCCACGGCGGTGGATGCTCCAAATACTTTGCGTCGAAATTTTAAAGTACTTTCAACTTCAGCAAGACAAACTTTGATAAGACTTGACCCAGTTGTTATATTTAAAATGTGTTATATTTAAATTTTTTCACATTTTAACTTAATTTTTTAAGTAGGTTTTTTATCCTTTTCCTTTCCTGGGTCTGCTGGAAGAAATTTATTTATTTCATAAATAAGGCAACAGTTGACAACACACCAAATTTTGTTTGGATAGTCACGTAGAAAACATTTTGAATAAAGCGTTCAAAATGTATGGTTTTGTTCCACGTTCTTCTAGGGAATTCACTAATTCTCAACTAAAGTATGCTGTGCCTATATGGAATCCTTATTATGCTTAATATATTGATGCTATTGAAAGATTATAGAAAAAATCTTAAGTGCCACGCATTATAGGTGTTTCAAACGCTACTTACACTATCCCATGTTACTTGATAAATATAATATGCTTACACTAAGTGATAGGCGTAAGAACCTTCAAGTATCTACCCTATATAAAATAGTTAACAACCTTTTTGACTGTACCGAAATTGTAAATAGATTGCGCTATACTGTACCCAGGAATGCTGTAATGAGGAAGGTTCGGTCTCGTCCCCTGTTTGCACTTAGTGCATGTCGCACGAACAGTGGACTGAGAGCCCCTCTTCATCGTATGATAGAATCTTACAATTTTGTAAACATTATGAGAGAATGCCAAAATTTGCTTTTATCCGCACCACCTGTAGGTTGACTGGTAGAAAAGGCCCTAGGCCTTAAGTCCGCCTGTTACATTTTTTGTAATAAAGTTAAATTAAAAAAAAATGCCATATGGCATTAGGTCCGCCACTTTTACGTTTATTTTATTGTGCAATAAAGAATAAATAAATAAAAATCATTATTATTTTTGCACACAGTGTGTTTAAATTTAAGAATCTAGTCCTCCAAAAATTAACTTCCCCTTATTAACTTTCCCCCTTTTACTTTAGTTTCTTTTTCTTTAATTTATTTGCCTGTAAAACATATATGTCTTCTGTGTCACAGAAGAGCAATTTTTATATATCTACAATTCTACATGTTTATTTATTTAATTAGTAAGCTTGTATGTATTTAGCAGACCAAAATACTATTATATTTGTTATTTTGTGAACAATGCTGTGGGCTACGTTATTGATAACTCTTTTTATGTATAAATTGTATATTGTATTGATATTTATAATGTAGCTGTTTGCTGTTTCCATTAAATAAATAAAATAACACATCATCATCCAGATCTTTTTTTAGTCTCTACTGCAGAAGCTAGACCCTCTCTGTACTACAGAGCTATACTAAGCTAGAGTAGCCAGAGGATTTGGCCTACATTCTCCACGCTGGCCAGATCGGTTCGAGAGGTCTCATCGATGTTTAAAAGCTTTATTTAGCTTGTGTTTCCTAAGTTGCCTTCTACGACATCCACGGGAAGACTTGAAGTGGTCCTATTCTATCCTTCTGGGAACCACACGGCTTAAGCAGCACTTACTTTTACCTATCCTACGTTTGATTCTGGTCTACCCCTTGGGTTGCGGAGGTCAGACGGCAGTCGCTCTGCGTAAAAACCAGTAACCTCGTCAAATCACCTAGGTTAGGTAGCGTCCCCGGGCTTTGAAGCGTTACCGCTGAGGATGCAACCGGGAATACACTCGGATGATGATCAGTATGTACCTACTGTACTTTTTTCATTCGCCTGTTGGGTGTAAAAAAAAAAAAATAGATGAAAGATGGATAAGATCAGGAATTACTTTTTAAGAGGAGGTTTAAATGTAGAGATGCTACCTTTAAACCTCAGTAGACAACTTGAAAATTAATCGTTTACGAGAGCCGATGATGCTGCAGCCACAACGGATGCATCAACTTTTGGTGGTGGGTACGCTGGGACTGTTGGTAGCAGTATTGTAACTCGACCTTTACGAGTATGCCTACAGCGACGCGCGGCCGCGCGGTACGTAGCGCGTGTAGACACGCGGTAGGGCTGCCCGCCTAAAGTATTTTAATATAATCTACCTGCTTGAGATTCTTTGTGGTTTAGTGATTGCAAAATTACTGTAATAATTTTTATAAAGAAAAGTCCTGAAAAGGAAGCGTTCAATAAAAAAATATGTTGTATTTTTATTCTTATTATTTATTAATCGAGATATTTTTCTATGTGGAAAAAGTGAAATATTACCTTAATTACGTATACAAGTAGGTATACAAAATTTATTTTATAGTCTTACTTTTCGGAGTTCCATGATAATTTAAAAATTTCTAGCTCTGGGTGCGTTATACAAGCAACCAAAAATAGCACACTATAGTTTGTATATTTTGCGACACGAAAAAGGAGTGAAAATTTACAAATCGCACGCTTTAGCTTACAAAACCAACACACGTTGGTTCGTCACTGCGGCGCATACGCGACTGTTGTGTACCTATTGTTTACCAAATTCCAAGATGGTAGGTATGATTCACGTTCTGACCATTTGCATGAAGACAAAGTACTGTTGGATAATATTACTGTGACTGATACTAACAGTAGTAGGTGGGCGCCGGGTGGCATTAGCTTGCATGAACTAACTGGTGACAAACGCACTTAAAGTAGTTTACATCAAAGAGCATGTCACTTTGACTTCTGCAACGTACCTAACATCCAAATCTATTAGCTAATTATTTTACATGGAGCGACTATGGGTAAGAAATGGTTAACTTAAAGATTGAATCTGAATCATTCAATCAAATTAAATCTGGTCCCTGCTCTTATGGCCCTAAAGTCTGCCTGCCTCGTTGGGGATAATTAGTCATTTGCGGTCTCTGGAAACTGGGAATATTCCCGTAAACATTCCCGACAATATTCCAATAATACTTTTAAACTATCGTGTTGCATCATTATTAAATTAATGCATACGGGAATTAACACGAAACGTACCTTAGTTTATTTTACTGACGTTTCGTCCGGGTTTCACCGAAGCCTGACTGAATATTCCGAGAAATTGAAATTAAGCGGAATATTTACGGAAATATTGGGAATGTTCTCGTAAATTTACAATGGGAAAATTATCTTCCTTCCTATCCTTTGTACATAAAGTATTATGTAGGGCTCATCTAACAAGCTGGAACAGGTGAGACCCTTATATACCAACCGTCAACACCAAAGGACCTCAAAAAAAAACAAAATAGTTGACACTCGCATACAAAATATTTGTTTAGTAGATAATTTTTGTATGACAGAAACCGTTTACGTATGTTTTTACAGACTTTTATTACTGTTCAAATAGTTGCAAACTCGAGTAAAACAAGGTTTTCAACTTATAAAAGAGCAAAAGACTTTTCTTTAGGATGCCTTTGTTGAATAGCAAAAGGAAATAGAACTTAAGTCCCCTTTAATTAAGCTAAAGTTTAGAACTGGCGACTCGTAGCCGGCTGCAACGCTACGCCGTAGACGTACTACGATATGCTACAACGACGCCAGACGAGCTACGATTCAGCGGTTATCCCACCGCACCGCGCACCGTCGCGGAGCGCGGTTTCTACATACTGACGCTCCCGCGCGGTGACGCGTTGTCAGTGGGTTATAGGCGTGTTTTCTATACAAACTGAGAAACATGCATACAATGTTAAAATCTGCCGTGCCGCGCTCCGTAACGGTGCGCGGTTCAGTGGGAACATATCGTCATTCGCGTTTGTACAACTTGTACACACAAGTCATTTGAGTAAAAAAAATGTATTTTCTTTTCTTTTGTTCTTGCATTGACTAGATCAATTTCGGCGTTAAGACAGCCAAACTTAAGAGTCCCATAGACAGAATAAGACTTTTCCATATAAAGTAGTCTAGGTTTTATTTTCAAACGACATGTCAGATTTCAACTTTCAGAGAAATTGCGTATATCTCTATACCGTATCTGTATCTGTATCTAGGCATAAGTATAACTAGTTTTCACAGTCAAAACGTGAGCATGAAACAGAATATCATATCACATTTGACGGGCCGTGTGAACAACTTCTACATTATATTTTCTTTCAAGTTCATATTTTAACCGTAGAAAATATGCGTAGTATATGCAATTTATTTGAAATTACAAAACGCTGCCAATTTTTTTTTGCCCTAGTTACATACATATAATACATTTTTTGGTATAATTTTCATATAAAAAGGTGAATGTATAAAATAGTGATATGTATTATAAAGGCAAATTTCGGCAAATTTAGAGGTATGTTTGTGATTTTTTTCTATCGTGCCAAAAATTCTCAATCGTGTTTTGTTTGGCTACTGTGTGTGTCTGTAGAAAATCCTTAAGATTTTTATGTAATTTTTTTAGGCATAAACTGTAGTATTATAGTTTAATAACAGTGATTTTTTAAAAACACGCACAGTATTGCAAATTGTGAACCCATGTTGCCTTCAGAACTTGTACGAGATCAAAAGGCAACGGTAAGAATAGAACAAGAGCTTACAGAGGAGATCCGTATCTGTCATGGTGTTCGACAAGGCTGTATTTTGTCACCGTTGCTTTTTAAGAAAGGGGACTCTTAATAACTGACGACTCGTAGCCGACTACGGGTCTACGCCGTAGACGTGCTACGATATGCTACAATGATATCAGACGAGCTACGATCCGACCGGCCATCACGCTGTCTTTGAATAAAAACTTGGTATTTTCTTTACTTTCGTTCTTGGACCGGGTATGTCGATGTTGGCGATAGCTAAACTTAAGTGCAACTGGGCGGGGTACATGTGCCGCATGCATCCGGAGAGATGAGCCCGGAAGACAACCCTATGGGTGCCAAAAGACCACGAAGGACATGGCGAGACGACGACATCGACAGCTTAATGAAAGAACCAGCAGGCAACCTGAGGCCGACTTACACACACGAATTATCAGTTTGTATAAAGACTGAATGCTAGAAATTAACTAATAAAAAATAAACGGGCAAGTGCGAGTCGAACTCGTACATGAAGGGTTCCGTACCACCTTACAATGTTTTAAAACGCTGAAGAAACACGTTTCTTGTATCACGACCCCCTTTAATTATTAACTTTTTCTTATTTTTAGAAACATGAAGTTGATATTTCTTTGAATTTCTTTGCTGAGTGAAACTTCTGTGATATAACCCTCACTGAATAAATCATCATACTTTGTGTTTTTTTTTTTTTTTTAATCTTTATTGTCCATCAATTACAAATTGTACAGAACAATAGGCGAACTTAACGCTAAAAGCGTTGTCTACCAGTCAACCTTTGGGTTATACAGAAAGTCTAAATGTGGGTTGCAAGATAAAGTGTAGTATACATAAAATACACAATGTACATTGTTACATAAATATATATATATATATATATATTTATATACCCTATACATATACCTACATACATACATATACGCTACATATACTATACATATAAATAAATTGATAAATGCAGCAATTCTTAACGTCGGGGGTTAAATCAACTTTTATAACTTGTTATATATATATATATATATATATATATATATATATATATATATATATATAGTTTGGACGCAAAACGGAATAAACTTTGACATGTAGATAGAAGCTTAGCCTGGATTATTAAATTTTTTTTTCATCCCGCTTAAATGTGAGGTTCCGGTAAGATTAAACAACAAATTGTTGATATCCGCAAAGCCCCTAGTCGCCAAGCATTTAAGAGTGCTGTGCGCGCTCATTATCTTCAGAAATTGTCGTAGAGCCTTATAAATATTTATGTAGTTTATGTAGGGTTTATGAATTTATAAAATATTTGTGTATTTTAATATGTAGGTCTATGAATGTATAAGAAAGTATATATATGAATATATGTCTTAGGTAAATGTTAAATAATGGTCAAATAGGTAATTTAAATGTACTAATCGTCCAAAATTTGCTTTTATCAGCTGGTAGATGGTTGACTGGTAGAAAAGGTCCTAGGCCTTAAGTCCGCCTGTTACATTTTTTTGTAATAAAGTTAAATAAACAAAAAAACTGCCATTGGCCACGTGGGCAAAGCTGCGGGTAAGTACTTAACAATTGTAAATCTTTTATCATGCTAGGAAACCTTCATGAATCAACCTTCTAGGAAGCGACACTGAACACTAAACTTAGTGTAACGATTTGACGTTAACATTTGTGCTAAACGTTGTGCATTACGAGATATTAAGAATATCCTATGATAATAAAGATATTTTTAATTTGAAATTGAATTCATGAGCGAATGCATATTACACGGCGGTCTTAGCACGGAAATTCTAGTCTAGCTATTACGGTTCAAGAGATAGAGCCCTGTGACAGACGGACAGACGGAGAGACAGCGGAGTCTCTCTTCGGGTACGAAACCCTTAAAAGAATATCAAAATATATTAACAATTGGCGATAATATCGCGTAAAATACATACAAAAAAAACCATACAGGTTGAATTTATAACTACCTCCTTTTTTGATGTCGGTTAATAATTCGTGGAAAAGGTACCCGCCAAAGCCCGTGTTTGCACAAAAACGTGCACGCTTTTGAACCCCGTTGCTTTGTTCCAAAATCTCTTCGTAATTTTGTCAACGGAGCCGTGAGGAAGCAGATTTCTCGGAATTACGAGGTAATTCTACCTAAGTATGTGAAGTATTGTAATTCCAAACAAAACTCCTTACGTCAAGTACTTTGGCCTCTTACCTGTGTTTAAGGCCCTCTTTATGAAACGTTTGGGGGAAGGCGGGAGGCGCGGAATGAACGCGAAATGCCGCGGAATGTAGATTTTATAGGTTTTTAATTTTTTTTAGGGAGAAGTTATTTATTTATTTAAAAAAAAAATATTTCTGTATATTTTACGATTTTCAAATTAAACAATTTATTTAACCAAAACTAAACTAAAATCTAAATTAAAAAACTAAATTAAAACCTAAATTAACAAATAAAACTGTGTTTAATAATCTAAATGTTGATCATGTGGCATGGTGCCAAGAACACTGGCTGCATTCCCGCGCTGAATGGCTACTGCAATTCTCTGCGCGAGATATGAGCCAGCCCTCATGTCACCAGCGGCGTTTTTTAATTGTTTAAAATAATTATTGAAATTATTTTCAAAACATGAAACCGATTTTAATACCAGAAAAGCTAAATATGTAAACAATTGTATACTTAGACGATATATATTTTCTAATAATTTTCGTGTAAAAACAAACCACACAACTGATTTTAATAAAATTTCTATGCGACCACCTGAAAAGTATACCCATTCAAACAAAAAAATAATTTTTCAAATTAGTCCAGGTGTAGTCAAGTAATCGAATTTTTATTATGTATGTTCTCCGAGAATATAGATAAATAAACGGGCAAGTGCGAGTCGGACTCGTACATGAAGGGTTACGTACCACCGTACAATGTTTTAAAATGCTGAAGAAACACGTGTCTTGTATGACGACCTCCTTTAATTTTTAACTTTATTTTATTTTTAGGATTTGTTGTTATTGTGGTCATAGTAATACATAATTGGTGAAAATTTCAAGTATCTAGTTAATGCCATTATGAAGATCAAGTTAAAAACGCTGAAAAAAACACGTTTCTTGTATGACGACCCCCTTAAATTTTTAACTATTTTTTATTTTTAATATTTTTTGTTATATCCGCCACAGTAATACATAATCAGTGAAAATTTCAAGTGTCTAGCTATTACGGTTCAAGAGATAGAGCCCTGTGACTGACGGACAGACAGACAGACGGACAGACAGACGGACAGACGGACAGACGGACAGACGGACAGACGGACAGACAGCGGAGTCTCCATAATAGGGTCCCGTTTGCACCCTTTGGGTACGGAACCCTAAAAAAGATTCCGACGAATTGATAACCTCCTTCTTTTTTTAAATTCAAAGTCAAAATCTCTGTGCCGGCAGTCATTATGGAAAATTTCAAATCTTTTGGAATTTCACAATTATCTTTGTCAATAGATCTTGTAAAGCGCCCGTTTTATAATGGTTTTTATTTTTACTAAGGACAAAAGTCGGTTTTTTATTAAATTATTTTCATTTGAGACAGTAATTTTGAAACTCATTATCTGCAGAGGATTTTTGATAGCTTTTATTGCAATTTTCATAGGAATTAATAATTTTTTAAAGATAAAAATAATACAGCCCATTTAGCACGGTGATACCTAACTGTTTTTAGAATAAAAATATGTCATTCGCTGTAATGAAAACGTAGCTTTCTAAAAGTGAAAGGATTTTTATAATAGGATAAGTAGTTTTTAAGTTTATTCATTACAAACCAAATGTTGCGAATGCGAAGCCAATGTATAATTTTTTTTATTAAGGCGAAGATATAGGCAAATGGCCTTGAAGTGTGAAATAAATTGTTTACTCGTAAATATGGAGATAATTTCCATATTGCTCTTCGTCATACACTAGACAGCCCTTTAAATTATTTTATGAACCACCGTTGAAAGTAAGTATTTACATTAGTCCGTCTAGCTTTAAAACTTGCCTCCGCCATAATTGGCCACGGCAAGTTTTAAAGCTAGACGGATCACCAATAATAGTTTCAACGGCAGTTCATAAAATAATTTAAAGGGCTATCTAGTGCATGACGAAGAGCAATATGGAAATTATCTCCATATTTACGAGTAAACAATTTATTTCACACTTCAAGGCCATTTGCCTATATCTTCGCCTCAATAAAAAAAATTATACATTGGCTTCGCATTCGCAACATTTGGTTTGTAATGAATAAACTTAAAAACTAATTATCCTATGATAAAAATCCTTTCACTTTTAGAATATATACATACATATACATATTTTTATTCTAAAAACAGTTATCACCGTGCTAAATGGGCTGTATTATTTTGGGATATTATTAATTGCACATCTAATAAATAATCACCCATCAATTTAATCTCATCATTTATATACTTTTTTACATCAAATAAATCAACACTCTTATCATAAGTACTGATTGCACAGCAAATAAATACTGACTGCACATCAAATTTATTAGGTTAGGGCAAACCTATAGGTTAGGTTATGTTAGAACTGCGACCAACACACGCACGAGCCGAGCGAGCGAAGCGAGCGTGCCGCGGCAGCGGCCGGCGAGTGCTAGAAAAGTTCTATCCATTTTACTATGCCACAAATATAAATTGCAGTTTGTTTAGTAATATTTTCAGTTGAGTATTTTGCTGTGCAATCAGTAATTTTGATTTGCGTTTAAATACTACCCTATTAATTTTATCTTTAAAAAATTATTAATTCCTATGAAAATTGCAATAAAAGCTATCAAAAATCCTCTGCAGATAATGAGTTCCAAAATTACTGTCTCAAATGAAAATAATTTAATAAAAAACCGACTTTTGTCCTTAGTAAAAATAAAAACCATTATAAAACGGGCGCTTTACAAGATCTATTGACAAACATAATTGTGAAATTCCAAAAGATTTGAAATTTTCCATAATGACTGCCGGCACAGAGATTTTGACTTTGACTTTAAAAAAAGAAGGAGGTTATCAATTCGTCGGAATCTTTTTTTAGGGTTCCGTACCCAAAGGGTGCAAACGGGACCCTATTATGGAGACTCCGCTGTCTGTACGTCTGTACGTCTGTCCGTCTGTCCGTCTGTCCGTCTGTCCGTCTGTCCGTCTGTCCGTCTGTCCGTCTGTCCGTCTGTCCGTCTGTCCGTCTGTCCGTCTGTCCGTCTGTCCGTCTGTCCGTCTGTCCGTCTGTCCGTCTGTCCGTCTGTCCGTCTGTCCGTCTGTCCGTCTGTCCGTCTGTCCGTCTGTCCGTCTGTCCGTCTGTCCGTCTGTCCGTCTGTCCGTCTGTCCGTCTGTCCGTCTGTCCGTCTGTCCGTCTGTCCGTCTGTCCGTCTGTCCGTCTGTCCGTCTGTCCGTCTGTCCGTCTGTCCGTCTGTCCGTCTGTCCGTCTGTCCGTCTGTCCGTCTGTCCGTCTGTCCGTCTGTCCGTCTGTCCGTCTGTCCGTCTGTCCGTCTGTCCGTCTGTCCGTCTGTCCGTCTGTCCGTCTGTCCGTCTGTCCGTCTGTCCGTCTGTCCGTCTGTCCGTCTGTCCGTCTGTCCGTCTGTCCGTCTGTCCGTCTGTCCGTCTGTCTGTCCGTCTGTCTGTCTGTCCGTCAGTCACAGGGCTCTATCTCTTGAACCGTAATAGCTAGACACTTGAAATTTTCACTGATTATGTATTACTGTGGCGGATATAACAAAAAATACTTTGGCCATTTGATTCTTTCGTCAGTGCGCGGACGGTTGCGCAGAAAAAATTAGCACGGCGCCAGAGGGCGGGATAAGTTATCTGTGGTAGATGCCCGTACCGCGGGAAACTGAAAAGAGATTTTGCTTGTTGGACACGATTTTACGAGGTGTGAAAAAGAGAATTTTCGGTGAGTGTTTTATAATTTTATATACAGAGAATTGTATCATCAAGAGAGATCTCTCTTGATGATTGCCACCGATCTTTCTAGGGTTCCGTAGTCCACAAGGAACCTTTATAGTTCTTTTCGTCATGTCCGTCCGTCTGTCCGTCCGTCCGTCCGTCCGTCTGCCCGTCCGGGCTCGTACTCCGCCGCTACTGCACCGATTGTCACGAAAATTGGTGGAGAGATAGATATTGAAGTTCCAAAAGTTGGTTTATGAAATTATGAAAAAATGATTTTTTTTCAGCGCCCCTCCCATACAACGAAAAATGAATTTAAAAATATTAATTGGACTAACCCCAACGTGTGGGGTATCGTTGAAAAGGTCTTTTAAAATGCAACAAAAACTGTTTTGAAACTATGAAGATCAAACCCCCCAGTCTTGAGATAATCTAATACAAAGTTAAAATTTGAGGTGTCCCCTCACTGTAACTTTTGAAATATTACTAAAATAGTTTTGAAAAAAATGTGGTATATACCTCAAAGTATGTACTTTCAATTAAAACTATAACGGTCTCGGTATCATAGATAGTTAATTTTTAATACGTCATAAATCGTAAACCACAATTTACCTTTAGAACTTTTATATTAGGTTACTTGCTGCTACGGAACCCTTCATGGGCGAGTCCGACTCGCACTTGGCCGCTTTTTTTCATGTAATATTTTGGTGTATTGTGTTTACCGATGCGTCGGTTTATTGTTGGTCGGTTGCGAGTTGCGACTTGCAACTGACAGAAAAGAGTCAGAGTTACTGATGCGTCGGTCTGTTATCGATCTGTTGCGACAGATAGATTTTAGAGAGAGTTTAAGCGAGGCTTGGAGTGGCTATAGGGGAGGTTGGAGGCCACACGGGGATGCGTCCTCACAAAGAGAGAATCCGCTGGAATAGCCAGTATACAAGCCGCTGGAATAGCCAGTACAATCCGCTGGAATAGCCAGTACAAGCTACTGAAATAGCCAATATATAAGCCGCTGGAATAGCCAGTATATAAGCCGCTGGAATGAATGAATGAATAACTCTTTATTACAGATACAGATACACTATCACGTCTTTATCCCTAACGGGGTAGACAGAGCCAAGGGCGGTAAAGCCTAGGCCACTTTTAGCGTAATGGTGGGCATGAAGGTGGAAAAGGGAAGTCATAATAGTGATGGGTTGCTAACCGCATCGCCTATTCATATGATTCAGATTCTCGCCCATTCCCTCAATCGGCTTTTACGATCTGCACGGGAAGAGAAGCAGCTGGTACATTCTATGTTTTTTCTTGTCTCCCAGAACAGCAAGGAAATATTAACTCTTTATTGCACCTAAAAAATAAATAAAAAAAATTAACAAAACACAAATTGTAAATATATATACATAGGTGCAATGGACGGTCTTATTGCTGACAGTAATCTCTTCCAGACAACCAGTGGATGGAGAGAAATGTAGGCACGTGAAAAAGAAACGGTGGCGCAAAGAAAACGATAAAATGAGATAAATAGTTACATAAATCTTTTTTTTTTATATATATATATAAATACATATACTACAATTGCTTTAATAATGTACGATTACTCAGCTAGATAGACTTCTTTAAGTCTGTTTTTGAAGACAGAGACAGATTGTGCGCGTTTGATAGACTCAGGCAGTTCGTTTCACAAACGCACAGCTTGAACTGTGAACGAGTGGTCATAGAAGGATGACCGATGCATCGGCATACTGAGCATGAGAGTATCTGAGGACCTCAAGTTACATGTAGGATGGTTACAGCGAAGGAACACGAAACGTTCTTGAAGATAGCGTGGGGTTGTGGGATTGAATAATACATTATATAGTATAGAAAGGATATGAGTATCCCGGCGAAGACGTATGGGAAGCCACTTGAGCTGGGATCGAAATTGAGAAACATGATCATACTTGCGCAAACCAAAAACAAATCTTATAGATACATTTTGAAGTCGCTCAAGCGTGTCAAGCTGGTCCAGTGTGAGGTCAAGATAATAGGCGTCGCTGGAATAGCCAGTACAAGCCGCTGGAATAGCCAGTATACAAGCCGCTGGAATAGCCAGTACAAGACGCTGGAATAGCCAGTACAAGCCGCTGCAATAGCCAGTACAAGCTGCTGGAATAGCCAGTACAAACTGATGATGGAACAGCCATCCTATGTCAGGAGGAATAGCCACCAAGTGTTTTCATAACACTGTCATTGTATCAGAGCTAAGAGTAAGTATACAATATAAGATGATATTAAGATTACCAGACTTCCGTCATGACCCGATATACCGAGGTCATTTGGCGACACCAAACACACAATCAAATCTTCTGTCTAAACAATTAGTCACACGCTAAAACATTAGTCTAGATGAAATAGAGGAAACAGCACTTTCAATATATGGACACTGTATTGTACTGAACAAAGCTACACGGTACGAGTACATTAGCAACACCCAAAAAAAAAACGCTTTTTTTAGATTACTGCAGGATTTTTGTGAAAATACCGTTTCTCTATATTCCTACAACGCGAATATTCCATTGGCTTACGAGTGTAACGTTTCATTAAATTCAATTTAATTCAGTTCTCAAATAGTTTGTTTTCATTAGGCAAAATTTTGCCCATCTGGAGTCTAGTTTTTGGTGAGTTGGATCCGAGTTGTTAATACAGTTTCAACATTAAAAATACCGTATGAGCTAGGCTCTTTTATACTTGTATTTATGAGGATTATTTTTAATGTACATTAAAATTTTTAGTGTTTTGGAAGGCACGTAAAGCTGTGGGTCCTGAACGCCATCTAGCGTTTGTTTAAACCTATCCTAGGATTAGTTCTGGTCTACCTTTTGGGTTGCGAAGGTGGAGAAGGTTCAATTCAATTCAATTAAAAATATCTTTATTATCATAGGATATTTATATTATCTCCTAATAATAGTCACTTTGTTTTGTTTTGCACAAATGTTGACGTCAAATCGTTACTTACAGCTAAGTTTACGCCGCTTCCTAGGCGCAAGTGCAGAAGAAGCGGCAACAAACTGCACTGCACGTTTTCTCCAAAGACTTAAAATTAGTTATATGGATGGACTGAGATTACATTGTTTGTTATGTCATAATTAAATTGAATTATAATAATTACGAAATTTAAAATAATGTCGATTTGTAAATTTAGTATGTACCAATGTACCTAAATTATGACATGTCTAAGTATGCAAACCTTTAAGAGGGACACCCGCGCCAAGCTCAAGCCAGACCTTTTTGTCTTTAAGATAGTCATTGGTCCTATAATAAGTCTTCTCACAAAGTACTTTCTTTACATAAGCTTTGAATTTTCTGTCTGGTAAGGTAAGACGGCAATTGCTCGGTGTAAAAACCAGTGACCTCGTCAAATCACCTAGGTTAATTACCAGACCCCGGGCCCTAAAGCGTTACTGTTACCGTAAGCGTTAGCGGGAATACGTTCGGATGATGATGGTGACGATTTTTAATGATCATTAAAAAAAAGAGACATGGTGCGCTTTATGACGTTTTCTGCTATTATGCTGATCTGGAAGAGAAGAAAGATCGTAAAAGCCGATCAAAGAAAAATATGTTTTTTGTTTTTCCCGTGTGTGCGCCAACACTGGTGTCAGATTTTCAAGCTGCCTAAAGACATCTAACATAGCTTGACGACTGCCATCTAATAATGACAACCGGGAATAACAGCTTAACGTGGTAAGAAGGAAGGAGCTCAAGAAAAATTGTTTGCCACTTGTTGTCACCCATCCAAGTGCGGACTACACCCGGTGTCGCTTAGCACGTGCTAGTGCTAGTAATGTGTACTACCATCAAGCCACCGAGCTACACCTCTCAAGACCCGATGGTATCAATTAATGCATTGTTTATCTATTGTGTCTGGTATTTGGGGTCTTGAAGGATTAAGGAAATGAAGTGCCCTAAAGGGGTAAAAACAGGATAATATACAATGAATATTCACGTCTTCATCCATAATGGGGCAGACAGAGCATTTTGGGTCTTGCTACTCTAAGCAGACATTCTGTCTGCTTAGAGTAGCAAGACCCATGGCCACCACAAAGGCCACTTTTAACGTGAACGTGGGAGCGAAGGTGGAAAAAGAAATCAAAATAGCGATGGGTTGCTGCGCATTCCCATTCCCTCAATCGGCTTCTAAGATCTGCGCAAGAAGAGAAGTAGCTGGTATATTCTACGTATTATTTTTTCCCAGACCAGCAGGGAATACCTTATACTATTTAATTGACCGAGCGATGGCTATAATTCAAGTTGGGGCGAAAAGACATTGTTTGTATGTATGTATGTTTGTTCCGCGATAACTGCCGAACCAATGGTCCGATTTTGATGAAATTTAGTAGGCATGTAGGAAATATCAATTGAATTTTCAAGTTCATTGGGCATCAAAATCGGTTCAGTAGTTTTTGAAATATTAAAAAAAAATCGCGAGGTCTAAGTTCGCGGCGAACTACTAGTTTAGTATTAAAAGTAATAAATAGACTGCATGTAGGAAGTTACTGAAGTTAATTTTACTAAGCGAGTACCTACCAGTACATTTCAACTCTCCATTAGGCAACTCTATCATAAAACTATTCGAAAACGATTTAGTAGGCACTCGAGAATTTAAATTCCCCAATTCAAAGGTCATATAACGAGCACCCGGTAAAATTTATGTATTTAATATAGAAAGACCAAGTGCCATCGTTTGATAGAGAAATGTGAAGATGTAGCACCAGCACTTAGAACATGTCTTGATAGGTTGTGCATTCAAACACAAGGCACAAGCATATTATTTGCTTAAAAGGAGGCTCTAGCAACAAAACATCGCAATTTAAATAGTTACGTTACGAAATAATCAATTTTTATTAATTATTTATTTATTATTCACTATGGGTAAGCACTCGATCATAAGAAGCACTGTAATAGCGTCTCTTTCAAATGTTTATCACAAAAAATATGGTTTAAATATATCGATAATTAATTTACGAAATTATGTTATATCAAATAAATATCTAACACAAGACACTGTTTTTTTGATAAAGATGTTCCTAGTGATGTAAACAAAAAATCTATTCGTAAAAAGCGTACTGAATAATTAAAATAACACGTATATTTTATTTTGGATAGTTGAAAGGACTTGTTTATAAGCTAATTTGTTTCTTACAATTTCACGGTTTGTTTACTACTATTGCGTAGTACCTTTGGTTTGATATAAGCTTTCACCTTTACTCCTAGCACTTTTGATTATACTTTTGTAGTTGGATCGACTTATTTCGTTATAAGATCAGAGGAGCTTGGTGTCTCTGTTACGCATTATTAGCTATTTCGCTAGTTAAGTGACACTGGGCGTAGTCCGCACTTGGGTGGGTGACCATACAAGTAGCATAAAATTCTTTAAGCTCCTCCGTGCTTCAAAAAGCGTGTTAGGCCATTCTAGCTGTCAACTGTATGTTGTATGGTAGTCTTTAATCTTTGTCAGATGCCTTTGAGGAAGCTTGAAAAATCTGACACCAGTATTGGCCACTTACACACACGAAAAAGGGAAAATGATTACATCGACTTAATTTTTTTTTTGCTCATTATATGTATGAATGTAATACGACATCTAGAACTGGATTGCGATGGCCAGTGATAGAGCAGGATGGCGCAGACAAAAGGAGGCTTAGGCCCAGCAGTGGGTACTTGAAGACTGTTGATGAATACGACATCTTGAGAAAATATTACATCACTAGCATTATATTCGCGTTCTAGCCGTCTGGGGTGTAAAAATTAAGTGGCAGTCTTTATAACTCTGAAATACTGTTTCAAGTGCTAGAAAATGCAGATAGACGACTTCAAATTAAAATTTCAAAGTAAATGGGTCGTTAAAATATTATAAAGTAAGTTTTGTCCTGGACTGCATTTGTGTGGACTGTGAATTAATATACTCGTCTTCTTCTTAAAAGCCTATATCAGTCCACTTTTGGACTAAAGGCCTCTACCAGCAAAGGATCCAGTCCAGTAAAGAAGAAGGGAGGATCGTAGATCTTGATTTTTTTTACAAGAGCAAAAGAGATAGTGATCAAAGTGACATGTGGGAAGTCTATAATACAAGTATCAGTCGATATTAGCCGGGCTCATATTCAGCCACATGAATAAAATGAATGTTAAAGTTGTAATCTGTGTTAATTTGTATCTTACCTCGGAAAGATGGTATTGTGCTGCATCCAGCATCACTAATTGTGAAACAACAAAAGGAAATTATCCCACTAACAATAACATTAATTTCTGGTCACATTTCACACAAAGCTTGTTATATAATCGATGATTTGGATTTAGAAGTTCAGAACCACAGCCGGTCATTGCAGTAAATGGTATAAATTGTTGTTGTTAAAAGTCATTCGTGTACTTGTAGGTACTCATATGTCTTCTGTGGTCGTGTTGTTTCCGGCAGAGTAGAATAAGACCACTCCAAGTCTTCTCGTTGATGTCGTAAAGGGTGACTTAGGAAATACAAGCAAAACTAAGCTAACTAAATATATAAAATAAAAATATATACATCAATGAGACGTACCTCTCCAACACTTGGTCAGCGTGGAAAGTTCAGGTGAAATCCTCTGACTAATCTGGCTTATATAAGGCTCTGGTAGTACAGAGAGGGTCGTGCTCCTGCAGTAAAGACTAAATAGGACCTGAAGATGATAATTATGTTAAAAGTGGCTTAAGGGTCTTATGGGCGAAGGTTTTGTCTACTTTATGAGGGATAAATACGTGATCGTTTATTAACAAAACTACGCCCTAAATGTTATTCGCTCAGTTTTCCGTCAGCTAATTACGGCCGGTCACCCAATTAACTATTAATTACTCATTAACCTCACCGCCAGACTACCGTATTTTACTTTTACCGGGAACCACGCTTACGTGTGCAAAATTCATGGCATGGGTCCATTTTTAAACCTCAGAAAAAATACTGTGTTGAATATTTATACTTGCAAAATATTTTCGTGCTGTAAAGAGAAAATACAATTTATTTTATTTTATTTATCTATCAACACACAAAACAGATTACAATTATGTATGATTATTGTATAAGCTTGTAAAAAGTAATGTTCTTAATTATAATCCAATATTATGTTATATGTGTGCCTATTAGCGTTGACTCCATGTTCTTATTCCTTTTTTTTCAAGGTACACTTGGTTTTCCATGCTGGTATGGGAGAATAGAAAAACTTACAATGTACCAGCTGCTTCTCTGCCTGCACAAATCCTAAAAGCCGATCGTGGGAATGGGCAAAAAGGATGCGGCTAGCAACCCATCACTACATATTTTGATTCCGTTGTTCCATCTTAATGCCCACCATCACACTAAAAGTGGACTTTGGGTTTTACAGCCCTGGGCTCTGTCTACCTCGTTAGGTATAAGACGTGATGATGAATCTGTATTTCCCCTACAGTCTAATCAGTCCACACTCACAGTCCTCAGAATGTGTGTGGGTTCCTTTAGTCTAGCCACAGAAGACAGTAAGAGTATACAGAACGGAATCTCCTAAAGTACTTGCAATATGCGTCCAAGTTCTCCGTCCCCGCACCTCTCCCCCGTTCTTGGGCCGCCGCGTGCGCCGTGCAGTGTGTGTTCGCCTGCTCTCGCCCTTCGATAAGGTATGAACGGGGAGAGGTGCAGGGACGGGGAATGGGGACGCATATTGCGCGTACCTTTCTTACTGTCTTCTGTAGTCTAGCAAATGAGGGATCCCACTGACATTCCGAGGCAGGCACTAGGATGGACTCTTTAGGGAAAGAGGAAGCGTGGTCGACCAAAGCAGACTTGTCGACGGTCGGTACTCGTAGCAGCGTAAATAAAGACGTTCGGGTTATCTCGGCCTAAAGTGAAGCGCGTTGCTCAAGACAGAACGAGATGGAGTAGTACTGTAGCGGCCCTCTGCCCCATCCACAGAACAATATGTCAAGTAAGTCAAGCAAAGCTAAGAGCCTTTTTATATTAAAATTAATATAATACAAAAAAATAATAATAAAACACTGCGAAATATCGTCGAGCCGGGCCTTTCTTCGCTCTCGACGAATATTTCACTGTTTTTTTTTTACATTTATAATTTTTTTTGTAGCCAAAATGGATAGATATTTAGATAATACATTTTTTTGTAGAATTTTCATATAAAAAGGTGATTGTATAAAATAGTAATACGAGTATCTATACTAATATTATAAAGCGGAAGAGTTTGTTTGTTTGTTTAAACGCGCTAATCTCAGGAACTAATGGTCCGATTTGAAAAATTTTTTTTTTGTTGGGTAGTCCATTTATAGAGGAAGGCTTTAGGCTATATAACATTACGTTCCGACAACCACGCGAACGAAGTCGCGAGCACAGCTAGTGTATTATAAAGGCAAATTTAGAGGTATGTTTGTGATTTTTTTCTATTAAGCCAAAAATGCTCAATCGTGTTTTAGATATTGTGGGTGTCTGTAGAAAAGCCTTAAGATTCTTATGTAAAAATTTTGAGGAATAAACTGTAGTAGTTTAATTACAGTGATTTTTTAAAAACACCTACATTTGTTTTGGCTCTGAACTGGCGGGGCCTTAATAATCTAAATAATATTATCCGTCTCATTATAAAAACAGGACAAACTTTGTTATTACTTTTAAACCATTACCCGCCCAAATCAAGTTGACATCTAGTAATATCACACTATCTTACCTGTCAATGTCAACTTGATTTGGGCGGATAATGGTTTAAACCTAGTAACAAAGTTAGTCCTGTTTTTAAAACGGTATATGTTTCATGCTCGTACCAAATAACTTTATAAAATAAGCAGTAACATATATTCTGTCTACTATTCTGTGCCCACTAGTTTAGTTTCATGGTACAACCATAAAAATCAAAAAGCTACACGTTTCCAACCAAAACCCAGTCTTAGATATAACACTAATATATAGAGCCATAAGGTCCATTTTACATTGGTTGGCATCGCGTGCGAGCCTTCAATGAAACTAAACTTCCTTGGGTTTGGCCTTATCGCCTATTTCTATGGGTCTATTTCACGGATCAAACCGAAATAGGATATTGAACTATAAATAAAAAGCTTTATGGTTGAAAATCAAATGGGTTTTCCGCTTCCTAAAGGTTAGGTTGGAAAATTCGGAATGTTATACAGAAATGTTTTCCGTTTATCCGCCATTTGTGTTAATCGTATTTTGAATGATGTGTTTGTTTAAATGTGTTAGGCGTAATTCAATGAATTTAAAAGCTCTGTGGTGTTTAGCATCCATTGCGTGAAATGAACCACTTAACATTTGTCTTATGCCTATACAGCGCGTAATGTTACATAACTATTAGTCTTCTCAAAACATATTAACGTTAGTATGTGTAGGTACCTGCTTGGTTAAAACCACATTCTTCTATTTCTTCATCTTAGCGCGTTCCAGGTTGCATCCTCAGATACGCTGCTTCGGAGTCCGGGGTGTGCTTTCCTGCTTTTTCTTTTCCAAATATAATATTAGGTCCTTACATATGAAATTGCCGATTTTCAATACTGGCAACTTTAAAATCAAATATCTTGCGTTTCATTAGGAATTCCAAATTCAAATTTATTTCGAAATAAAGCCAGAAAAATATTGTTTTAAAATTCGTATTTCATTTGTTTTAACATCATTTGTTTGAGTTTCAACATTGCTATAACAACAACTATGGACAAATTGAAAATTCGCGGTAGTTACGAATACGAGTTCCACCGTGGCACCAGTGCTGCAGAAACGACTCGAAGAATTAACGACGTGTATGGACCAGGCACCGCTAACGAACGAACGGTGCGTTTTTGGTTTCAACGTTTCCGTTCTGGAAATTTCGATTTACACGATGAGCCTCGTGGACGACCTGATACTCAAGTGAATAACGAAGAATTGAAAGCGATAGTGGAAGCGGATCCATCTCAAACCACTTCTGAATTAGCAGCAGCCTTCGGCGTAAGTGACAAAACGATACTTATCCACTTGCGCCAAATCGGAAAAATTAAAAAACTCGAAAAGTGGGTACCGCACGAATTGACTGAAGCAAACCAACAAACACGCGTTGCTTGCTGCGTTTCTTTGCTTAATCGCCACAATAATGAGTGGATTTTGAACCGTATCGTGACTTGTGATGAGAAATGGATCCTGTACGACAATCGGAAGCGATCATCACAATGGCTTGACCCTGGAGAACCGGCAAAACCTTGCCCTAAGCGAAAACTGACCAAAAAGAAGATTCTGGTTAGTGTTTGGTGGACCAGTGCTGGTGTTATCCACTACAGCTTCTTGAGATCAGGCCAGACGATTACTGCAGACTTGTATTGCCAACAATTGCAAACAATGATGGAAAAGCTCGCCATTAAACAACCAAGACTGATGAATTGCTCTAGCCCACTGCTCCTTCAGGATAACGCTAGACCACACACTGCACATCAAACGATCGCCAAGTTAGAGGAGCTGCGACTGGAACCTCTGCGTCACCCACCATACTCTCCAGATCTTGCCCCAACCGATTACCACTTTTTTCAAAATTTGGATAACTTTTTACAAGGAAAAAATTTCAAATCTGATGAGGCAGTCAAAACCGCCTTCAAACAGTTCATAGACACTCGCTCCCAGGATTTTTTTTCCAAAGGTATCAATGATCTGCCTATAAAATGGCGGAAGTGTATCGATAACAACGGCGCATAATTGATTAAATAATAATTTCATTAAAAAAAACTTGTTTCACTTTTTTTAAACTGAACGGCAATTTCATATGTAAGGACCTAATATGCATGTCAACGGTCACCTAAAGATGCCAAAGACCTTGCAAAGTGGAGAAGAAATAGCCAGAAAGGTTTATAATTAATTAATTTAATCCGGTTCACTAAAGTGATATAGTAAGAAAAGGTACCTATTTAGACGATCATCATCAGACCGAGTGTTAGGAGCGGCGACCTAATATCGCAGCCCGCTTTGCACAGTAAGAAGAAGCAAGCAGTACCTATGTACTCTATTTTCTTACTTTGTACGTTCCTTTGTTTGTATGTTGTGTACATGAATTTTGTAAATAAATAAATAAAAATAAGATAACCTTTTAGTAATATTAATAATGCCCTGATGATGGTCTCGTAAAGACATTGAAATCTGGTTGGCTCGAGTTGACTATGTATGAATAACTTGTCAAATGATTCTAAAGTCTTTAAACAGCTTAAATCAGTCACTAGTATTGGCCACTAAAACATTTGAAAGAGATTACGTGACCTAAAGCTAATATTTACTTGTAACATTGAGATCGAAGCGCCATATGTAAAATATCGAGTGATAGAATTTCAAATGAAGCGAATTTGGATATTCGCATTTGTAGAGCGAAGCGGTTCCGGTAAAGTAGAAATATACTTACGTAGGTACCTACTAACATACATTGCATATTTTTTAAATCTTTTGAGCAAAGTTTTGCTGCAAGTTCAGTCCATGATACTTGTTGGTTCTGAATGAGGTACAGATTTTTAGACCTAGGTACAAAATAGTATGTAAGTACTATACAGGTACATTTTTTTGTTAATTTGTATTATTCAATTCGCTTTGGCACAACTAAACTTAGATTTTTTTGTTTTTATTTCTTCATTTCCAATACAGCTCGTAAATAGTTTGCCTTGTGATGCGGATGTCTTGGGTTCAAATCACACTGGAAAGCATACTTTGTGAAAAGTTATTTTCAGTCTGGTTAGGATATTGCACGCTTGAATCACCTGATTTATCCAAGCCGGCCAAATGCGAGTTAAACTCGCGTGGAGAGGGTTCCGTACAATTGGTTGAATTATTATAAGGTTTTCCTGTAATCTACAAACAATGAACTGTATGTATTTTTTTCAAAATTTTAGGCTTAGTAGTTTCGGAGATCAGGGGGGGAAATGGTCAATTTTCGTCTTCTTTCATGAAATAAATCAAAACTTATTTTAGAATTATAACAATAATATATTTAAGATCCTCATTACGAGCTCCTTTATTTGATATATTAGGTTGGGGAAAAAGTCTTTTCGCATATAGTATGTATGAACTTGTAATAAAACCACTTTGGCTATACAATTTGTACCTTGCTGGTTTTAGTATCATTTAAAAGTTTAAATTTTAAAGAAGATAATTCCAAATTCAAATTAGGAAAATAAGTGATTTTAATTTTTTTTTCTTACCGTCAGGATGAGTGAATCTAATTAAGAAATTAGATACATTTTAAAATTTTACTACCAAAAAGGTAAAAATGCAACGCAAACCGCGAAAAAAATTTGCGATGTTTATGGACCTAGTGCAGTGTCTGTGAGAGTAGCACAAATTTGGTTTAAGCGTTTTCTATCCGGAAATTTTGATGTCAAAGATGCACGTCGCTCTGGTCACCCTGTTACGGATAAAATGGATGCTATTTTTGAAAAAGTGGAGCAAGATCGGCATATCAGTAGTTACGATATAGCTAAAGAACTGGGAATTGACCATAAAACAGTTTTAGCGCATTTGAAAAAAAAATGGGTACACAAAAAAGCTCGATATTTGGGTACCTCACGAGCTCTTTGAAAGAAACCTAATGAATCGTGTACTCATTTGTGATTCTTTATTATGACGTAATGAGACCGAACCATTTTTGAAGATATTGATAACTGGTGATGAAAAGTGGATCACGTACGACAAGAACGTGCGAGAAAGGTCATGGTCAAAGGCCGGTCAGGCTTCACAGACTGTGGCGAAACCCGGGTTGACTCGCAACAAGGTGATGCTGTGTGTGTGGTGGGATTGGAAGGGCATTATTCATTATGAGCTGTTACCACCTGGCAGGACCATCGATTCAGAACTCTACTGCGAACAACTGATAAGATTAAAGCAAGAAGTTGAGAGAAAGCGGCCGGAATTAATCAACAGAAGGGGTGTGGTTTTTCATCATGATAACGCTAGACCTCACACATCTTTAACCACTCAGCAAAAATTAAGAGTGTTTGGCTGGGTGGTGTTAATGCATCCGCCGTATAGTCCTGACCTGGCACCTTCAGATTTGCACCTGTTTCGGTCTCTTCAGAATTCTTTAGGCAGTGTCAGGTTAACATCACGAGAGGACTGTCAAAACTACTTGACGCAGTTTTTTGATCAGAAGCCCCAAAATTTATATAGCAATGGGATCATGTCCCTACCTATAAGATGGCAAAAAGTTATCGAACAAAATGGTACCTACATACTTTAGTTAAATGTAAATAAACTATATTAAAAAATGTTTTGAATTTTCATATAAAATGCGAAAAGACTTTTTCCCCAACCTGACATAAGCTTTGCAAAACTTTTTTTTTAAATTTCCTAAGTTGTCCCCCAAAAATCACCCTTATTTAAACAAAAAATATTTATTTGCTTTGCACATGTGTGTTTGGGTCATAGAATTACACCATCCTACTAAATTTCACCTGATTCGGTCCAGTAGATTCGGAGCAAATTGGCTGTGACAGACGGATGGACAGACAGACGCACGAGTGATCCTATAAGGGTTCCGTTTTTTAATTTTTTGTACGGAACTCTAAAAAGAGTTTCTTTTTCACGTGCCTACATTTCTCTCCATCCACTGGTTGTCTGGAAGAGATCGCTGTCAGCGATAAGACCGCCCATTGTACCTATGTATATATATTTACAAATTGTGTTTTGTTAATTTTTTTTATTTATTTTTTAGGTGCAATAAAGAGTTATTCATTCATTCATTCATTCATTCATTCAAAAGAAACGTGATTCAGTGCTTCGGATGGCACGTAAAGCTGTGGGTCCCGAACGCCATCCAGCGTGTCTACCCTGGTTCACCTGGTTTTGTGGGTTGCGGAGGTCAGACTGCAGTCGCTCTGAGTCAAAACCAGTAAATTAGTCAAATCACCTAGGTTAGGTAGCAGACCCTGGGCTCTGTCTAAAGCATAACAACTGAGGATGCAACCGTAAGGCCGTTGACCTCGGTTATTAAAGCTTTATGCCAGACAATTGCAATTCAAAATAACAACAGCTGTTAAGTACCTATATTATTAAAAACTACATCCGGGAGGCACAATTTTCAAACTTTAGATCTTAATTTCTAAAACAAACATTGTAGCGTGACGACTAGGCATTACTAAGCTAGATTACACTGATTTATAGCCCAAAAACAGGCTAGATCAAAGACCAAAAATTCAGTAGATGCGCCGAATAAGCACCTCAGTCTAATAGTTTTCGCTTAATTTGAAATAAATTATGAAACTGGTGATAATTATAATAATTCTTCTGATGTTTACATAATTCTGCAAAATATAAAATAAATCGTTTTAAAGAAAACATCAGTTAAAATTTTGCTACTACCAAGTCCTAGATAACCCTTCAAACTAATTTATGAACTACTGTTTACAGTTTAAAGTGAGAACGTTAAGCTTTACTACGCACATTTGCGAAAAACGGCCACTTTTGGCAAATGTGCGTAGTAAAGCTTAACGTTCTCATTATAAACTATCTTTTATATTTAATTATTTATTTAACTATCTTTTATACTGGGGAAAACCTTATTCCCTCATCTTCGTCCAACTCTTTCTTTCTCTCATTATCTCTTTTTCTCCTCCCTTTTTCCCATTTCTTTTCTTTTCTTTTATTTTCTTTTCTTTCTTCCTCTTGTGCTTCTTCATCCTTTTGTTACATGCGTCATCTACACAAACTTTCCTCTAAGCACAGGTGTACCTCCCAGTCTGAAAATTATAAAACACATTTTCAGCTTCATAAAACTACATTTTCCAGCTTGTTTTATGGCTGGGCGTTGATGGCCATGTTGACACATAATGTGTTTTTTTAATAATTACTTGACAGATAAGATATCGTTTTAGTTGGCTGAGTTATTAAGTTATTAAGGTAGTAAACGAGTTGTTTTCAAAATTGCCTTATTATTTTCAATGTACAGGGATTATTAATTCCACTTTTTTGCATAAAAAGGAAACAATGTTTCTTTGTTGTAGAAAGTACCGACTTTTTAGGTAGAGTATATGAAGGAGAGGGCGACCAATGACTAGATTGGAAGATGAAACAGTATAGTAAGATTAGTATATAGATTAGTATATATACTATAATATTTTTCGTTGCAGTGTCATTCAACTTCGTAGGTTTCGTTTCAATATTTTTATGCCCCAGCGTACCATTTTAACGCATTATATCAACCATACATATACGTACAGTACTGTACACGTAGTATAACTATAGTTTGGCAAACTAAATGTTGACATCCTGAGCCGTAAAGCAAACATCGGACCGTTTATAGCAGCTAATAAACATTCAGTATTGTATTGTACATGTACATACTCGTGTGGTGTTATCTTACTTTTGCCCTGTCGAAGTCCCAACTTGTCGTCTGTCCAGCGCCAATGCCAACAAAAGTATGCACACCAGACCAAAAGAATGAATACCAAGTGTTTCTATATTCGTCTCTGGCATTACTTATTTTTAAAAACGGAGATGGTAACAACTTCTAATGTAATTCATTTATTTTTTAAGTGAAAACTTTTTTAGGCGCATCGGGCATTTTATGAGATGGGAAAAACCATTGAACTCGCGACACGTTACCGTAACCATCGCCATTTTGTTTAAGTTTTCACGTCGGTCGGCACTCCCGGAGTGCCACTGTTTTTTTTTTATAAGATAGCACCACTTTTTAAATAATTTAACGTTGCCATAATTCAATTTTAGGTGTGACTGTTTTTAAAAAATCATGACACTCGTATATTTTAAGATTTTTATTTTTATATAAATAATACTATACGATGTAGTGCCGTAGACCTTGTCTGCCATGCTAGGGAAAAAAGTCATGATTAGTATTTTTATTTAACCCTAGATAACTAAACATTCGTCTGGCAGACTACGCGACCCCTTGCATAAGTCTAGTTCACATACTTTCGCGTACCCCCTGCTTGCACGCCTTTGTATACCTTCATAATTAGAGTAAAAAGTTGCACAAATGCGGCGTTTGCGCAAACAATTGTCTTTACTTGTGATTTATAACCACCGCGTCGCCTAGATGACGAAAGTTTAGTTATAACAGGTGCAGATTTTCAAAGGTATCTAAATTGCATTTTATTTTATATTAGTATTTTCAAATAAAAAAAATTAATAAATGTTTGTATTATAATTAGATAATATACAAATAATATGAATTTCATAAAAACGGTTATTTTTTAATGACTAGGGTTTATTAGTAAGATGTCATTCATACTACTAATTGCTTTCAACTTTTTCTCATATACCTAATATTATTGATGGATTTATAAATGGAAACATATGTCCTAGGCTGAAAGTAGAAATTCACGTTTATTAAGATTGATTACTTTGATAAAAGAAACAAGATAATTTAACTTCTGTGGTGATGACAAATCATTGGAAGGTTGAAAGTCAATACAATATCAGCATTAATACTGATGTCTCGTGCCAATCTTTGGGTTCTGAAGATGATTTTTTAGTATCAAGTAAAAGACAACAGAACCCAAATTATTAAACCGGATGATTTTATATTGTCAAACATGGAAAGAAACGTACTACATACTACGTCAGATGCTACAACGTAGCATTCGACATGTGCTTTAGCAACTCTTCGATTTTTATCCAGTAAAACTCATCATAAATGGTCATCTGCACTAAGACTACTCCTACTTATGTTATTATACGTCGCGAATAACATCAAAAATAATTAACAAATAACACGGCGAGATTTTGTTTTGAAACTGACAAACCACCTCATGGAGCCTTGGTTGCGGCAACTTGCTCGGACGGTAACTTTAAGACGTGACATCAAGGTCATGATAGGAGATATCCTTGGTGAAATCATATGAAGAATCTGCTCCATTTCCTTATGTATGAAATATTACAAAAAAATTATACGTTTGCCCGTCGAAATTGCTAAGGAAGACCAAAAATTGATGCCTTAGATGTAAAAAATGCAATTTGTGACACCCATAATGTAGATGTGTATAAAAGGTATGTGGCATCATTAGTATAAAATTATTTCTACCTATCTCTATTCACAACGAGCACTTTATACGAATCATGTAACAATTTCTTCCTCACGTTAAATTATGTTGATAATATAAGATTTTTTAATGCGTAGTCCGCTAGACGAATGTTTAGTTATTGAGTAACTCCCAGGATAGTTTAGTTATCTAGGGTTAAGGTGGAGATATAGGCGATTGGCCTTGAAGTGTGAAATAAATTGTTAACTCGTAAATATGGTGATAATTTCCATATTGCTCTTCGTCATGCACTAAATAGCCCTTTAAATTATTTTATGAACTGCCGTTGAAACTATTATTGGTGATCCGTCTAGCTTTAAAACTTGCCATGGCCACTTTTGGCGGAGGCAAGTTTTAAAGCTAGACGGTCTAATGTAAATACTTTCAACGGTGGTTCATAAAATAACTTAAAGGGCTATCTAGTGCATGACGAAGAGCAATATGGAAATGATCTCCATATTTACGAGTTAACAATTTATTTCAAATGAGGGCGCCACTTCAAGGCCATTTGCCTATACTTTCACCTTAAGTATTTATTGTTCCATGCCGGTTTGGGAAAAAAGCTAAAAACTTAAAATGTACCAGCTGCTTCCTGTCGTGCATCGATAAAGCCGATCAAGGGAATTGGCGAAAATGTTAATAGGCGAAGCGGCTAGTGATCCAAACAGCGGATCCATCACTATTTTGCAAGGCATTTTTAATTATTTATACCACGTATAAGAGCTAACAACTTAAAAATAGAAGAGGGAAGGTTAATGGACATCGAATAAGACATGATAATCTCTTCAAAATAATAGTAGAAGGAAAAAAAAGGGAGACGAGGAAGGGGAAGACCACGGATGAAGATTTTCCGACAAATTAGGAAAGGATTAGGAGTAAGGTCCTATTAAGACATTAAAAAGATGGCAAAGAGAAGAGAGGAATGGAGGCATCTCCACTTAACTCCACTGACAAGAGCAAGCTCTTAAGTTAAAGAAGAAGAAGAGCTAACATGCAAATAAGTGAAGTTTATAGAGATGGCTACATTTGAACGGGACCAAACAGTTACATGTGGTGTCTTCTCTAATTTAACATAACAGCGCTTTGACTAAAATTTTGATACTTGGGCTTGGGTTGGGAACGTGTTACAAAATTTTGGGACCATTTTATTCAACCGCTTAAACGAGATAAATATGTTCTGGTGAATTCGAAGGTATGTGAAAAATCGACTATAATCAGATCATTTTAGGGTGCCGTACCCAAAGGGTGCAAACGGGACCCTATTACAGAGACTCCGCTGTTTGTCCGTCTGTCCGTCTGTCTGTCTGTCCGTTTGTCACAGGGCTCTATCTCTTGAACCGTAGTAGCTAGACACTTGAAATTTTCACCGTTTATGTATTACTGTGACCGCTATAACAACAAATACTGAAAATAAAAAAAAGTAAAAAATTAAAGAGGGTCGCCATTCAAAAACCGTGTTTTTTCAGCGTTTTTAACTAGATCTTTATAATGGCATTAACTAGATACTTAAAATTTTCACAGATTATGTATTACAATGGCCGCTATAACAACAAATACGAAAAATAAAAAAAAGTTAAAAATTAAAGGGGGTCGTCATACAAAAAACGTGTTTTTTAGCGTTTTAAAACATTGTACGGAGGCACGGAACCCTTCATGTACGAGTCCGACTCGCACTTGCCCGTTTATTTAGTCTCCACTGCAGAAACACGATGACCCTCTCTGTACTACCAGAGCAGAGGATTTGGCCTACACTCTCCACGCTGGCCAGACTGGTTGGAGAGGTCTCATTGATGTTTGTAAGCTTTGTTCAGCTTGTGTTTGTGAAGTCCCCCTTTACGATATCCACGGGAAGACCTATGAAAACCCAACTAAAACCATCAAAAATAAACTATCGTAAAACAGCTTATACAAAACTTAACGCAAACTTAATTCCGAGACAGGTGGATCTTAAAACTTTTACGAATATTTACATTCAAATTAATTCGAAGAAAACTTGAAGCATCTTAGTTGCACAGTTTAAAATCCTCTTAAATGTCTCCGCTCTTAAAACAACAGCAATAGGGTTGAAATTGCAATTTGATATTAAATTTCGTCACAGTTCCCATCTCCGTAATATTCAGACGTGGAATTCAATTTTAGATCCGCTGAAACTTTCCAATTGCATTCAGATATTTTAATTCTGCGTCTTAGGGACTTGAATTATTTTGGTTATAGCTTTGGCCCAGACTTCTGTCACACCATAGAAATTGTTAAGTAGGTAGGTACTTATTTTCTCCCATGCTGGCCTGAGATACAAGAAAAAAAATGGAATATACCAGCTGCTTCTCTTCCTGCGCAGATCGAAAAAGTTGATTAAAGTCAAAATCATTTATTTTACTTGATAATTGTATAATTTTCTTTCGATTTCATGAAAGTTGTTGACGACAGAATATTTACTTACAGCTATGTTACAGCTTGTTTAGTGCCGCTTCCTAGGCGCAAGTACAGAATAAGCGGCAACAAACTGCACGGCAGCATTTTCTCCAAATACGTCAAAAATGAGATAGTTATATAGACTGTCATGTCATGTCATAATTATAAATGTAATTAGAGTAATTGAAAATAATTTCAATTTGTAAATTTTGTGTACACCTACCACATGTACCCAAGTAATGACATTTGTGAGTGTATAAACTTTTATTCAACATATATATATATTTTTTTTATATATTTAGGACAAATCAGACTGATTAAGCTAGCCCCGAAGTAAGTTTTTAAACTTGTGTTATGGGATACCTACTAACTCAACGATACTATATTTTATGATAAATACATATATAGATAAACACCCAAGACCCAGGACAATTTGAAAAAAGGCCATTTTCCAACTTGCCCTGGCTGGGGATCGAACCCAGAACCTCCAGATTAGCGGTCTAGCGTGTTAACCATTACGCCACGGAGGTCTTAGGCCTGGCGAGACGATCTCGAAGCAAAAAGGATGGTCGAGATTATCACCGAAAAAGGACAAGTGGAAGATGATGGGAGAGACCGTTGCCCAACAATGGGAAAAATAAGGTTACATAAAAAAAAATATTTCTTGTTCCACCTTCTCGCCTAACATCACGTTAAAAGTAGTCTTTGTTTATTGCGGCCCTGGATCTGTCTGCGTAGAGCCGCAAGATCTAAAACGCTCTGCCTGCCCCACTAGGGATAAAGACGTAATTAGTGTATTGCCCTTTCTTGCAAGTGACATACGATTTAATTGCATCAATAAATGATTTGTATGGTTGACGTTTCGTTTAGACCATGCAAGTTATCTATTGCTTCAATTTTATTGTATGCAACAGGCAAAAAATTTGGTATATAAGGCAAGTGTGAGCGCATGCGGTGAGCATTCTGCGATCAGATTGCAGACATTCTAAAATAAACGGGCAAGTGCGAGTCACACTCGTACATGAAGGGTTCCGTACCTCCGTACAATGTTCTAAAACGCTGAAGAAACAGGTTTCTTGTATGACGACCCCCTTTAATTTTTAAGTTTATTTTATTTTTAGTATTTGTTATTATAGCGGCCATAGTAATACATAATCGGTGAAAAATTCAAGTATCTAGTTAATGCCATATTGAAGATCGAGTTAAAAACGCTGAAAAAACACGTTTTTTTGTATGATGACCCCCTTTATTTATTAACTTTTTTTTTATTTTTAGTATTTGTTGTTATAGCGGCCACAGTAATACATAACCGGTGAAAATTTCAAGTTCTAGCTATTACGGTTCAAGAGATAGAGCCCTGTGACAGACGCACAGACAGCGGAGTCTCAGTAATATGGTCCCGTTTGCACCCTTTGGGTACGGAACCCTAAAAAGTAGAGGTAAAAAGTACCCGTAACTGAAGGGCATGTATTAAGATGTTATCAACAATCTCTTCATACATGCCCTGCGGTTATGAGTACTTCTTACCTTATTTTTTAGGTCTGTCAGGATCGTAGCAAATTGAGGGCGATAGTCGCTGACTACCCCTGTGGGAAGCAGGCATGATAGTATGTGTATGTATCATCAATTATCATCATGAACAGGCCATTTTTAGTCTCCACTGCAGGAGCATGAGCTGTGTATTACGGATTACCAGAGCCACACATACATAGTTGCCACAGCAGCAGCCAAAGGCCTACGCTGGCCATACGTGTTGGAGAGGTTTCATTAATGTATGGCTTTGTTTTGCTTGTGATTCCTAAGTCGCCTTCTACGACATCCACGGGAAGACTTGGAGTAGTCCTAATAAGTATGTATGCAAGGCAAAATCTTAAATGCTTGTTTGAAGACACACATCGTTCACTAATAAAGTGTCATATAATAACAGTGTAGTAAACGTTGGAACACAGTTGTAACATGTTTGCTGATGTTCAACCGTCTGAGAGCTATTTGCCGCACGTTCCAGACAATCCCATGTATACGTGAGCGTGTACTGTAGACCCTACACTATTTGTCATGTCTTCCTCTTGACCTAGTTGCATATCTTTCAGCTGGGGCTGTGTGGTGTTACTTACAGCGATAACCCAAGATTTATATTTTTTATTATTAGTTACTAACTTACTGCAGGCTCTCCTGCTGACTTCCTCTGCGTTATTTATTTATTTATTTATTAAATCTTTATTGAACACAAAGGTGCAAAATGTAGACTTAACGCTAATGCATTCTCTACCAGTCAACCTTTAGGAAAAACAGAAAAATCAATTTTATTGATTTAGGCGCTACAAAATTGTGCGTTATTACTTTCCTGTTGTGACTGCTGTTGTTGGTCGTCAGCTAGCCGCTTCTGTCTCAATAGCATTCTGTTCCTTGTTTTTCTTCTTCATAACCCTCCAGCTGCTTTATTACAACACAAAGGTTGAAATGCCTCGTCAAAAAATCTTAACACATTGCTGGACACACTACGTACAGACGTAGATCAATTGTTATTTCTATTGTTCGGCTGAGTGTCCAGCAATGTGTTATGTTCTTGTTTAAATAGTGCCACAATCCCATGTATACGTGAGCGTGTACTGTAAACCCTACACTATTTGTCATGTCTTCCTCTTGACCTAGTTGCATATCTTTTAGCTGGGGCTGTGTGGTGTTACTTACAGCGATAACCCAAGATTTATATTTTTTATTATTAGTTACTAACTTACTGCAGGCTCTCCTGCTGACTTCCTCTGCGTTATTTATTTATTTATTAATTTAATAAATCTTTATGCGTTATTTATTTATTTATTTAATCAATCTTTATTGAACACAAATGTGCAAAAGGTAGACTTAACGCTAATGCATTCTCTACCAGTCAACCTTTAGGAAAAACAGAAAAATCAATTTTATTGATTTAGGCGCTACAAAATTGTGCGCTATTGCTTTCCTGTTGTGACTGCTGTTGTTGGTCGTCAGCTAGCCGCTTCTGTCTCAATAGCATTCTGTTCCTTGTTTTTCTTCTTCATAACCCGCCAGCCGCTTTGATACAAAACAAAGGTTGAAATGCCTCGTCAAAAAATCTTATGTTTTAGCTAGAAACACATCATTACCAGACAATCCCATGTATACGTGAACGTGTACTGTAAACCCTTCACTATTTGTCATGTCTTCCTCCTGACTCCTGACACAATTATGACACTTCTAGGAGTCAGAGTAACATATATACTACTACAAACGAAACAATATATCTGTAAACACGTCAATGTGTGAAATTTATACTCAGGGTCGCACCGCAGAATTAATTTAATACTTACCTACTAACGAGTTCGACTTATTTACGAGTACGATTATACCTTTCCATACCGGGAGATTTGCGAACACTATGACGTAAAAAAATATTCTGTTTTATAATAACGTGAAATTATATTTTTGCTTTGCTTACCTGTTTTCATCACTCGGAAATCTATAAAATATACGTTCTTTATTGAATTCTGTGGATAAACAATTATTATATGCGCATCTTCTCACCATGATGGTTACTATTGGTTGACAGTTCTCAAGACACGTCGTGAATTGCGTGCGGCTAGCAACTAACCCTGTTTAAGAGCGCAATAAGGGGCACATAGAACGAGGGAGAGGTGCGGGGATGCCAAATTGCGGGAGACGCTGTGAGATTCCATTCTGTTTGTACTCTTATGTATTCTGTGCTCTTGACCTAGTTGCATATCTTTTAGCTGAGGCTGTGTGGTGTTACTTACAGCAATAACCTTGTATAGTTAACCTGCTATTGCCTTCATGCTTATCATAAGAGTCCTCACCGCGTTGACGAAGATCAGAGTAGGGGCAGAACGAGGTCAAAATGGCTATATTAATGAAGATATCGCAATGAAAAGCTGAGAGAAAGAACAAGGCAAGCTTTTAAATTGTTATTTTACTTTATTATTTAGTTTCACCTGTCCCGTTGTCTGTGTGTCCGTAATTAAATCTTACATGCTAAATTAGACCCAATTCTCATTGTTCGATTGAGTTGAAACTTCATGTACGTAAGTTGGGTGATATGAAATATTATGGTACTAATAGCCTGATCGCATGATGAAGCCGGTAGTTGGTCATGGTATCTCTGTGATAAAACAACATAACCCCGCCAAATTTGGGCTCAATTGATTTGTCTTGAGCACTTTAAACTTTTTAGTTTATTGTTTCAGATAAAAGTTTGTTTTGCACGCCTCATAAGCGAAGCGCATGAGGTAGTGCTCAACTCTCGCCTTACAAAAATCAAGTGATTTTTTTTTACTAAATGTGTCTCTATTTATTTTCTATCGCACTTGTACAATAATATTTACACATAAATGTCAAGGAAAAACACTAGTTTTAACACTTATGACATTTTTAAAAGACATTTTGCCTTTAAAATAAATAAAAACAATGTTTAATAAAATCATTTTGTGGACGTCCGTGTGTCGGTATGTATGGAAACTGGCGTGGTCACGATAACTCCCGAAAAACTTATCTGATCAAGTCCATTTTTTTTGTACGCATCAGTATTATCCAAAACTAAGTCCTTTCGAAGATCACGGTCTAATTCAATGTAGTTTAATCGTAGTTATTATTATAAAAATACAGGTGACATATTAAAAATTATTTTGGATGTGAGGTTTGTTGAAAGAGTTAATACCTATGTATGATGAGTACGAATGTGTAACTGGCAAGTAAGAAAAGAAGTAAAAAGAAATTTGAATAAAGAATGTTGTGATTTTGTTTGTTTTATTAAATATGAAAGACGAATAAATGTAAAAGAAGCGATAAGTTAGTTAATATTTTATTTAATTTGCATTAACTAATTGAGAATGAAAAGAACAATCAGTGGTAACACTTTTCTTGACATTCGTGACGTAGTCTTGTGTCTTTTTCTTGTTTTTGCTTAGTTTTTTTGAGATTTCTCAAAATCTACCGGTCCGAATCGGTTTAGAACTAGGCGAGGCGTGCTCTTTTGGATTTTCCAAACTATTTAAAAATATTTTTAAATAAATACTTGTTACAAAGGTAAGCTTTGCATTGCAGTGGGACATGATACGAGAACCTACCTATAGTTGGTTCGTTGAATTGGTTTGCAGACTGTTGGCGCGTTATAAACGCCGCATCTTTGAAAGGGCTGATAGCAGCGACAGTGTACTAACAATTTGAAAGAACGAACTGCTAACTAGAGAAAAAAAAGTTTAAACTTACTTCCGCTTACAAAGTCGACCAACCCTTATCTCCTTGCTTCAAATCTGCTCACACTTAGCTAACTACAACACAAACTGAAAGTGTTCAACTCGCCGTTTTTATGCGGAAACTCGACTTACGCTCACCTCCGCTGAATTTCCACGAATCGGCTTTAAATTCTCAAGTTCTTTCAATGAAATTGCTGGATTAGAGTAGCATTTGAACCGTCTTTTGGAATAATCGTGTTTTATGTTAGCATTTAGTTAATTTTGTGGTTAAAACTAATGTAAGACACAGACAGGTTTGTATTTTATTAATATTTTTTTGTGTAGCGAAATTGACTACCTACTAATTTAGATTATACATTTTTTGGTAGAATTTTGATATAAAGAAGGTGATAGTATAAAATAGTAATCTCTTTTTAAGGGTTCCGTACCCAAAGGGCGCAAACGGGACCCTATTACTGAGACTCCGCTGTCTGTCCGTCTGTCACAGGGCTCTATCTCTTGAAACGTAATAGCTAGACACTTGAAATTTTTACCGATTATGTATTACTGTAGCCGCTATAACAACAAATACTAAAAATAAAAAAATAGTTAAAAATTAAAGGGGGTCGTCATACAAGGAACCTGTTTTTTCAGCGTTTTTAACTTGATCTTTATAATGGCATTAACTAGATACTTGAAATTTTCACCAATTATGTATTACTATGACCACAATAATAACAAATACTAAAAATAAAATAAAGTTAAAAATTAAAGGGAGTAGTCATACAAGAAACGTGTTTCTTCAGCGTTTCAAAACATTGTACGGTGGTACTGAACCCTTCATGTACGAGTCCGACTCGCACTTGCCCGTTTATTAAAGGTAAATTTAAGCAAATTTATAGGTACGTTTGTGATATTTTTCGTTCGAGCTAAAAATGCTCAATTTTATTTTGGGTATTATAAGTGTCTGTAAAAAAGCATTAAAATTCCTATTTTAATTTTTTTGAGAAATAAACTGTAGTAGTTTATTTACAGTGATTTTTTACAAACACTTACGGTATTCTTGGGTCTGAACTGACGGGGCCATAAGTAAAGGGATGCGTAGATAGTAGACATCGCATCGTTGATCTCTTCTTTCAATTACATTTTTACATATTCCACCGTAATACACACGAAATAAAGCTCATATTGCAACGCTTTTTTGTAAGTCGAGTCAGGGCGGAAGGCGAAGTAGCTAGCTCTGGGAAGAATCCTAACAAATTTCTAAGTTAGCAACTAAGTTTCAGACAGGCCTTGTAAGTTTTACTTAATGGTCCATCAAGTATTCATGGCTGTTTCTACTTGTTAATCTACGACTTAAATTGTAGCTCTATCTATCTATAATTTAAGAACTACGTTCTTGTCAGTGGAGCAGTTTCCATGTCTCCCTTTCTTAGCCATCCTTTTGGTCTCTCTATACGACACGGCGTCAACTTTCTCCTTTACTTGATCTATAAATGCTCTTCTTGGTCTTCCCTTTCCTCTTCTTGCTTCTATTTTCCTTCTATGTACCTACTTTGAATTTATTTTTTATAATTGAAATGTATGAGTATAGTTGTGTACATAATAGGTAAATCGTACACCCATTTTTGAAAAGTGTCCAATTAGATTCCATTCCATAGTGCTAATTTTTATTCTATCCATAATTGCCATAAAATGCATTTAAACTTCACGCGCAGGACGCCATATTGCACTGTGGTCATGACGTCGGTTATGCATGTAAACAAATACGCTGATGTAGAATTTGGAGAGTTGACACTTTTAAGGCGGAGGTATAGGCAAATGGCCATGAAGTGTGAAATAAATTGTGAACTCGTAAATATGGTGATAATTTCCTTATTTCTCTTCGTCATGCACTAGATAGCCCTTTAAATTATTTTATAAACTGCCGTTGAAACTATTATTGGTGATCCGTCTAGCTTTAAAACTTGCCGTGGCCACTTTTGGCGCAGGCAAGTTTTAAAGCTAGACGGACTAATGTAAATACTTACAACGGTGGTTCATAAAACAATTTAAAGGGCTATCTAGTGCATGACGAAGAGCAATATGGAAATTATCTCCATATTTACGAGTTAACAATTTATTTCAAATGAGGGCGCCACTTCAAGGCCATTTGCCTATATCTTCACCTTAACATGGGCGTATGACGTAATAGCATGGCGGCTATTGTAAATTCGTCACCTAAAAACTTTGTGTAAATTCGTCACTCGTTGTTTTTTTTAACAGATTATAAAAACTGAAACTTTGAATAGATTTATTTATTTATTTTGTTATTTTATGAACTAAAACTTTTTCCGACTGTTTTTAACCTAATTTAAGTTATCTAAAGAATATATTTAGATTTAATCTCATATAGGCTAAAATGCCATATTGCTTTCCTTTATCCTATGCTGATCATTACCCTAGTTTGTGATAAATACTGTGAATTATAACTTGAAAGCGAGGAAAAATAGTTACGTAGTTTGTAGGTGTAGATATTATCTGGTATAGCCCATTTTCTTTAGCATGTGTTCCAAAAACATAAAAATAAACGAGTGCGAGTCGGACTCGCACATTAAGGGTTCCGTACCACCGTACAATGTTTTAAAACGCTGACTAAACACGTTTCTTGTATGACGACCTCCTTTAATTTTTAACTTTATTTAGTTTTTTGTATTTGTTGATGTTGTGGGTATAGTAATACATAATTGGTGAAAATTTCAAGTATCTAGTTAATGCCATTATAAAGATCAAGTTAAAAACGCTGAAAAAAAAACACGTTTCTTGTATGACGACCCCCCTTAATTTTTAACTATTTTTTATTTTTAGTATTTGTTGTTATAGCGGCCAAAGTAATACATAATCGGTGAAAATTTCAATTATCTAGCTATTACAGTTCAAGAGATAGAGCCCTGTGACAGACGGACAGACGGACAGACGGACAGACGGACAGACGGACAGACGGACAGACGGACAGACGGACAGACGGACAGACGGACAGACGGACAGACGGACAGACGGACAGACGGACAGACGGACAGACGGACAGACGGACAGACGGACAGACGGACAGACGGACAGACGGACAGACGGACAGACGGACAGACGGACAGACGGACAGACGGACAGACGGACAGACGGACAGACGGACAGACGGACAGACGGACAGACGGACAGACGGACAGACGGACAGACGGACAGACGGACAGACGGACAGACGGACAGACGGACAGACGGACAGACGGACAGACGGACAGACGGACAGACGGACAGACGGACAGACGGACAGACGGACAGACGGACAGACGGACAGACGGACAGACGGACAGACGGACAGACGGACAGACGGACAGACGGACAGACGGACAGACGGACAGACGGACAGACGGACAGACGGACAGACGGACAGACGGACAGACGGACAGACGGACAGACGGACAGACGGACAGACGGACAGACGGACAGACGGACAGACGGACAGACGGACAGACGGACAGACGGACAGACGGACAGACGGACAGACGGACAGACGGACAGACGGACAGACGGACAGACGGACAGACGGACAGACGGACAGACGGACAGACGGACAGACGGACAGACGGACAGACGGACAGACGGACAGACGGACAGACGGACAGACGGACAGACGGACAGACGGACAGACGGACAGACGGACAGACGGACAGACGGACAGACGGACAGACGGACAGACGGACAGACGGACAGACGGACAGACGGACAGACGGACAGACGGACAGACGGACAGACGGACAGACGGACAGACGGACAGACGGACAGACGGACAGACGGACAGACGGACAGACGGACAGACGGACAGACGGACAGACGGACAGACGGACAGACGGACAGACGGACAGACGGACAGACGGACAGACGGACAGACGGACAGACGGACAGACGGACAGACGGACAGACGGACAGACGGACAGACGGACAGACGGACAGACGGACAGACGGACAGACGGACAGACGGACAGACGGACAGACGGACAGACGGACAGACGGACAGACGGACAGACGGACAGACGGACAGACGGACAGACGGACAGACGGAAAGACGGACAGACGGACAGACGGACAGACGGACAGACGGACAGACGGACAGACGGACAGACGGACAGACGGACAGACGGACAGACGGACAGACGGACAGACGGACAGACGGACAGACGGACAGACGGACAGACGGACATACGGACAGACAGCGGAGTCATAGTAATAGGGTCCCGTTTGCATCCTTTGGGTACGGAACCCTAAAAACCTATAACTATTCAATCAAGCCTCTGTCAGTGTCAGCTCAGTAAGGGACAAATAAAAAACCTCTAAAGAAAACATAGCTATTAAGACCTCCTCACAAACTAACTAAAAAAGTTATAATGATTCAACCCACGTATGCGAAATTGCGAAGGTTCGAGCGCGAAACTTTTTGTAATTTTCAATGATTTCGGGATGAATTTGAGACTCTTCGAGGAAGTTTGTTACAAACATAAGGCCCGGTAGGCCAAGGCCTGGTGGTCAGTTATAAGGAGCGGCCAGATTTACTATCACGTCTTTATCTCTAAAGGGGTAAACAAAGCATTGGGCTGTTATACCCAAAGCCGTAATATGCCGTGTAATTTTTAACATACACTAACATGGAAAAGATAAAATGAATTTGAACAAAGATATTTGAAGTACAAAAATATTAGCCCGACATCCTCTATCGTATTCCTCGAATATTCGAATCGTCCCCTAAATCAGGGTCGAATCTATAGTAATCCAGTCGTTTGTTACTGTAAGATAAAACTGAATATATTCGGAATGTTCTAAAGTGGGCTTTATTAAACGGGAAAGATATATAGCTGGCTTATACCCATTCAATTATACGTCTTTGGAGAATTTGGAAGTTTTAATAAATTAGTTCTCAACACTATCTTCGCGTAGTGACTGCCTCCGTGGTCCAGTGGTCAAGGCGTTTGCCTTGTGATCCGAAGGTTGTGGGTTCAAATCCCACTGGGAAGAGCATACTTTTTGAAAAAGTTTTTTTCAGTCTGGTTAGGATATTGCAGGCTTGAATCACCTGATTATCCGAAAAGAAAGATGATTCCGTGCTTCGGATGGCACGTAAAGCTGTTGGTCCCGAACGACATCTAGCGTATGGTAGGATAGGTACCTATCCTACGATTGGTTCTGGTCTACCCATTGGGTTGCGGAAGTCAGACGGCAGTCACTCTGTGTAAAAACTAGTAACTTTGTCAAATCATCTAGGTAAGGTAGGGGACCCCGGGCTCTGAAGCGTAACCGCTGACGATGCAAACGGGAATACGTTTGGATGATGATGACTATATTCGCGTAGTGAATTACATATTTTATACTTCTCTTACTTAAGGACGTACCTCAATTTTCCGGGGACCAGTGCTGCCCCCATTTAAAATAAATAATTTCAAAGAAAACGGAGACAACATTTAAAATTTTGCTACTACCAAGTCCTAGATAACCCTTCAAAGTATTTTATGAACTACTGTTTACAGTTTATAATGAGAACGTTAAGCTTTACTACGCACATTCGCCAAAAGTGGCTGTTTAACGCAAATGTGCGTAGTAAAGCTTAACGTCCTCACTTTAAACTGTAAACATTAGTTCATAAAATACTTTGTAGGGTTATCTAGGAAATAGTAGCAAAATTTTAAATGTCTCTGTTTTTTTAAATGATTTATTTTAAATGGGGGCAGCACTGGACCCCGGAAAATTCAGGTATGGCCTTAAGCCGTGTGTTTCCCAGCGGAGTAGAAAAGGAGTACTCCAACACTACGTGGATGTCGTAGAAGGCGACTTAGGAAACACAAGCTAAACAAAGCTTATAAACATCAGTGAGACCTCTCCAACCCGTCTGACCAGCGTGGAGAGTGTAGGCCAAATCCTCTGACTGCTCTGGCTTACATATGGCTCTGGTAGTACAGAGGGGCATGCTCCTACTGTGGAGACTAAAAAAGACCTGATGATGATGATACTTCTAATCTTTATAGTAGATAAGTTTTTAGAGTTAGTGTGGCTTCCGGTCTGGAATCATCATTTCAGCCGCATAACGTCCACTGCTGGACATAGGCCTCTCCCAAGGTTTTCCAAAATGACCGATCTAGAGCGGCCTGCATCCAGCGCTTTTCAGCGACCTTGGTCGTCTGACCACCTTGTAGGTGGGTGTCCTACGCTACGCTTGCCAGTACGTGGTCGCCATTCGAGAACCTTTTTGCCCCATCGGCCATCAGTTCGTCGCGCTATGTGTCCCGACCACTGCCACTTCAACGAGCTAATCCGCTCGGCTGTGTCCGTGACTTTTGTTCTCCTACGAATTTCCTCATTTCTGATTCGATCACGTAGAGAAGCACCAAGCATAGACCTCTCTATAGCTCCTATTCCAGATCGGAGTCTGGAATAGGACCACGCTTCCTGTGTATTGGTACACAAGCTGTTTTTCTATTGTATCTGGTAAATATACTTCGAATGTGTTAATTGTCGCACTCGACAAATTTCGCGGAAGACGTCACAAATAAACGTTATAAAATATATACTTTACGAAAAGCCTGTAACGATGCTGCATGCATCCTCTTCAAACCTCCTTTCTACATCTGATCCTGTCCGTTTTCATTCTTCATTTCATTTCAAATTCCCTTTCATTCCATTTTCAAATCATTGACTGATCCCTTTTCACTCATTCCTGCTCACTCCACCATCATCTCTGAAGCTCATCGCTCACTTCTCCCTATCTGTTGTACCTTATTAAATATTATTATTTTATACCTACTCTGTAACAGTCAACAGATTTCCGGGAACGTTCCCGGGAATGTTCCCAAAAAATGGAAATATTGGGGAAAGTTGTAATTTTATTTATCAGACATATTTTTTATCACTGTAAATATATTTTACTTACGCAAATGCATCACTTGATATGGTTATACTCGTAATACAAATACATACATCCAATATTCTGTTACATTCCCTAGAAATACAGGAACGTTCCCAGGGAACGTTGCCAAATTCCCTAATTCACCGGGAACGTGCCCAAATTCCCTATTTCACCGGGAACGTGCCCAAATTCCCGGGAATTTGGGAATGTTTCCGGGAACGGCACATCATTAGTTGTTGTCGAGTCTCTATTTCTACCTCTTCTACCATCTTCTATGTGGGAACTCGCCTAGAGCGCCGGGACAGGTCGAGGTCCCACAAACCTTTGATCCCGGCTGCCATCATTGAATAACAGTCGTCAAGCTGTTTTAGATGCCTTTAGGCAGCCAGTGTTGGCCACTTACATACACGAAAAACAATACAAATTCAATTCAATTCAATTCAAAATATCTTTATTATCATAGGATATTTATAATATCTCTTAATAATAGTCACTTTGTTTTGTTTTGCACAAATGTTGACGTCAAATCGTTACTTAAAGCTAAGTTTACGCCGCTTCCTAGGCGCAAGTGCAGAAGAAGCGGCAACAAACTGCACTGCACGTTTTCTCCAAAGACGTCAACTAACAAACTAAAAACTTAAAATTAGTTATATAGATGGACAGAGATTACATTGTTTATTATGTCATAATTAAATTGAATTATAAGAATTACGAAATTTAAAATAATGTCAATTTGTAAATTTAGTATGTACCAATGTACCTAAATTATGACATGTCTAAGTATACAAACCTTTAAGAGGGACCCGCGCCAAGCTCAAGCCAGACCTTTTTGTCTTTAAGATAGTCATCGGTCCTATAATAAGCCTTCTCACAAAGTACTTTCTTTACATAAGCTTTGAATTTTCTGTTTGGCATATCAAGGACCGATTCTGACAATTTATTATAAAAAAGTATACACTTCCCCATAAAAGACTTACTGACTGTATTCAGCCTGTAATACGGGCTAACTAAGTCATTCTTATTACGTAAATTTCTATCTGTAAAATCACTTACTTTATTGAACATGGAAATATTTTTCCTTACATACATTATATTTTCAAATATGAATTGTGATGCAAAAGTAAGTATACCTATTTCCTTGAATAATTCCCTCAGTGAGTCTCTCGATCCTAAACCGTAAATAGCACGAATTGCTCTTTTTTGTAAAAGAAAAATAGTCTGAATGTCGGCTGCACTCCCCCATAGAAGTATCCCGTAAGACATTAGACTGTGAAAGTAACTAAAGTAGACTTGTCTAGCAGTTGCTACATCTGTCAATTGTCTTATTCTCCTAACAGCGTAAGCCGCAGAGCTAAGCCTATTAGAAAGTTTAGTTATATGAGCGCCCCATTGAAGTTTCGAATCAATTGTGATTCCTAAAAAGGTAGTACTTTCAACCAGATCGAGTTTCTGGCCATTAATTAGTATGTCAACGCAGGCTTGATTCACATTAGGAAGAGAGAATCGAATGCATTGGGTCTTGTTCGCATTTAACATGAGGTTATTGGCCGAAAACCAATCAGAAATTAAAGATAAGGTGCTGTTCACCGCGCTAGCATCACTGTTATGTCGATCTATTTTAAATATTAGCGAGGTGTCATCAGCAAACAGCACCATGTCAGCCTCTTTCTCAACCATGTAAGGCAAGTCATTGACATAAACTAAGAAAAGGAACGGTCCTAGAATTGAACCTTGGGGAACGCCCATTTTCACATTAGACCCGTGTGATTTTACGCCGTTTATATCAACAGTTTGAAGCCTATCTGTTAAGTAAGATTCTATTAATTTAATTGACTTATCATCAAAACCGTATTGACGAAATTTGAGCAAAAGTGTTGGATGATCAACGCAATCAAATGCTTTAGAAAGATCGCAAAATGATCCAATTGCATCATTTCTGTTTTCCCACGCGTCGTAGATATTAGTAATAAGTGCTACTCCTGCATCGGTGGTCGATTTTCCAGCAGTAAAGCCGTATTGTTGGCTATGGAAAAGATTATTGGTCTTAAAGTGAAGTAGCATTTGATTGAGCATTATCTTTTCGAACACCTTACTCAAAACTGGCAGAATAGAAATAGGTCTGTAGTTGCCAGGGTCTGTTTTTTCTCCTTTTTTGAATAAGGGGATTAGTTTACTACATTTCATTAAGTTAGGAAATATGCCTTCATCAATACATTCGTTAAATATGAAAGCTAAATCGGCAGCAATTATGTGTATAATATGACTTACTACGGCTACTGACATGCCCCAGTGATCTTCTGATTTTTTAAAATTTAACTGTTTAAAAGCATCTATTATATCGCTAGGGCTAACATGCTTAAAATTAAATTTAGAATCACAAGGGCTAACATTACTCTTAAGCAAAGCCTCAGCACGCTGGGCGCTAGAACTCACATTAGAAGTGAGTTCCAAAGGAATGTTAGTAAAATAATCATCAAACATATTTACTATTTCTTCAGTTTTTGAAGTATTTTTACCACTACATTTGATTCGGCAAATATTTTCTTTGGTTTTATTTTTACCTGTTTCCTTATTTATGACACTCCATGTTTCTTTAATTTTATTAGGAGCATTATTTATTTTTTTGCTAATACTATTCGACGAAATATATAAATATATTAATCTATAAATATTGTAATTGTAAATGTCCGAATTATGTCCAAAGCATGGAATCATCTTTCTTTGCGGATGATCAGGCGATTCAAGCCTGTACTATCCTAACCAGACTGGAAACAACTTTTCACAAAGTATGCTTCCCAATGGGATTTGAACCCTCTACCACCGGGTCACAAGGCAAACGCCTTGACCATTGAACCACGGAGGCGACTGCCTCTGTGGTCCAATGGTCAATCTATCACTTACTGTTTTTTATTATAACTAGTCAGTTATAATAAAAAACAGTAAGTGATAATATGATAGAAAGTAATAAATCGGCCAAGTGCGAGTTAAACTCGCGTGGAGAGGGTTCCGTACAATTGATTGAATTCTTATAGGTTTTCCTGTAATCTACAAGCAATGAACTATATTTTGTATTTTTTTCAAAATTTTAGGCTCAGTTGTTTCGGAGATCAGGGGGGGGGGGGATGGTCAATTTTTGTCTTCTTTCATGAATAAAATAAAAACTATTCATTTCACAATAATAAAAAAATATATTTGAGATCATCATAACGAGCCCTTTCATTTGATATATGACACAGTAAACTTTGCAAAACTTTTTTTTTCAATTTGCTAATTTATCCCCCGAAAATGACCCTTATTAAAAAAATATTACTTACTTTGCACATATGTGTTTGGGTCATAGGATTACACCATCCTACCAAATTTCACCTGATTCGGTCTAGTAGATTCGGAGCAAATTGGCTGTGTCACACGGACGCACGAGTGATCCTATAAGGTTTCATTTTTTTCATTTTTTGTACGGAACCCTAAAAATAGGTTAAATTACACACACACAATATATACAACATACAAAATGAACAGATGTCTCTAGAATCAAATATTTAAATAAGGCCTTTGCATGCAAATTTACACGTCAAGTATAAGGCGTATTATTACAAGATTTTTCAGTTTCAACTGTCCCGTTGTCTGTGTCCGTAATCAGATCTTGCAAGCTAAATTAGACCCACTTTCCATTATTAGATTAAACTCAACTTCCCATACTTGTGTAAGTTGGGTGACAATGCAAGATTATGATACCAATGATTTAATATCATGATGAAGCCCGAATGTGGCCAAGGCCAGCCATGACATCTTTGTGATAAAACAACATAACCTCACCGATTTTGGGCTCAATTGATTCGTCTTAAGGAGCTGTGTTGAGATTAAGGTCGCGGGTTCAAGTCCTGCTCACGTGGTATTTTTTCACCATTTCTTATTTCATTAGATTACTTTAAAAAACCCTATAAAAATATTTTCTATATACATATACACTCTTCCCATACCGAGTGTGTTAATAGCTTACACTGGTGTCAGATTTTTTGTGCTACAGGGCATCTGACGTAGGTCAGTAACTGCCATCTAGTGACAACAATCATTACTACACACTAGTGACCGTCATCATCATCCAGTTGTTTTTTAGTCTCCACTGCAGAAAGCACCTTCTCTGTACTACAGATCCATACTTAGAGTAGCGAGATAATTTAGCATAGGCACATTTAGGTATTTAGTTTGTGTTTCCTAAGTCGTCTTCTACAACATCCACGGGAAGACTTGGAGTGGTCCTATTCTACTCTGCCGGAAAACACACGGCTCACACCGAAAACGCGTTAGGATGAAAAGCAAGTTACTCGTACGTAGCTGTCTATTTTGTAAGTGCTCAGTTTTGCAACTTATTCTTTGAAACGTATAAATACGCCCTTGTTTCGCAAGTAATCAAATTTGATTGGATCGGTGCAGATCAAACGGCCTTTGTAACGTGTGGATAGATGATGTGGTGAGCGAATTGCAGGAGGCAGGGGACGGAAATTCGTTTTACATCATACTAGAGGAGCTCAGTGTATTCGGTGGCAGTGGCGTAGCGTGTCTTGGAGCGGCCCTGTATCAAATTTAGTTATAATAATAATAATAATATATTTATTTACCAAAAAAACTAATAATAATTTATAATTTTACTTAACCTAATTTAACTTATTTAAACTTGTACAGACAGAAGTAGGTACCTTTGGACCTTGCACTAAGCGCTGCTTGTATCGCAGTGGTCCGTGTTGTATCCGTTACCAGTTTTTTTTTTTTTTTACGTAATATTTATATCGGTTCAATATTTGTCACAATTACAAATTGTGTATATAAGTGTGTGCTTGTGTAATATATAAGTATTTATTGTTTGTTTGGGTAAGAGTAAGTAGGTATATAAGTGTTATAAAAGTTGTTACCCACTTTAGTTAAAAGTTGGGGGCCCAAATGAAGGTTGAACCGGAATGAAATAAAACGCGTTAATATTGGTCTCCGTGGTTTGTCATTGTAAGTTATGTAGAATGTTGCCATCGTTACAAAGGCAAATTTAGAGGTATGTTTGTGATTTTTTTCTATCGAGCTAATAATGCTCAATCGTGTTTTGGATATTGTGGGTGTCTGTAGAAAAGCTTTAAGATTCTTATGTAAGTAAATTTTTTGAGGAAAAACTGTAGTAGTTTAACTACAGTGATTTTTTATAAACACTTACAGTTTTCTTGGCTCTGATCTGGCGGGGCCTTAAGCAACACTGCACGTGCTCTGCACTTGAGTAAACCTTACAACTAGAAATCGGGTCGGCGCAAAAATACAGCTCGTCAAATAAGAGCGCTTTCCCGGCGGTGAGCTCTTATTATGTTTAGCTCAAGGAAGAAAACACTTTAGGTATATTTAATAAGGTTTACTTCACAGTGAATGTGAGATGTTATTTTGAATTCAAGTGGACAGAATTTAACTTTCATTTTTAAGTAACTTGTTATCTAGTTGTATTGTTTTAGTAAGTATTAAAATACAGAGCCCAAGACCGCAAAACTCAAGGGTCACTTTTAGCGTGCTGGTAGCCGAGAAGGTAGAAAAAAACGGGCAAGTGCGAGTCGGACTCGTACATGAAGGAATCCGTACCACCGTACAATGTTTTGAAACGCTAAAGAAATACGTTTCTTGTATGAAGACCCCCTTTATTGTTGACTTTATCTTATTTTAGTATTTGTTGTTATAGCGGCCATAATAGTACATAATCTGTAAAAAATTCAAGTATCTAGCTATTACGGTTCAAGAGATAGAGCCCTGTGACAGACGGACAGACGGACAGACAGCGGAGTCTCAGTAATAGGGTCTCGTTTGCACCCTTTGGGTAAGGAACCCTAAAATTTAATTAAAATAGTGACGAATTGCTAGCCGCATCAGTTTCACCCTTTCCCTCAATCGGCTTTTACAATCTGCGCAGTATAAGCTAGTAGATTTTAATTTTTTTCTTTTCTCCCAGACCAACATGGAATTGTAAAAGTGTCTAAGTGTCTGTTTGTCTGCTTAGAGCCACGAAATCCATAATGCTCTATCTGCCCCATTAGGAATAAAATTAAAAACGTGATACTGTGTGTGTGTGTGTGTGTGTAAGTATTTAAATACGACTTTGCCACCTTAAATTAAGTAGGCAGTTGATAACAGAATTACTAATAAGCTTGGTTTGCATTTTAAGATGTCAGAAATAGTAAGATATACATAACTATGACTAAAAGACTAAGTATAAATACCTCGTGCGTACTACAACTGTATTCCAAAAGAAAGTTGACGTCTGGCAGGCGGCTTGTCGTAAACTAATATATATATATATATATTTATTTATTCCAGTTAAAAAACCTCATCGAAATACACCCGAACTTACTTACAACACTTTTTCGTTGGAGGTTAAAAATAGTAGCGAGAATATTATTTAAATAACCATTAAAAATCCATCTCCTATTTTTACTGTGATCTAAACACTGTGGCCATAACACCCGATTAGTCACGAAACCGAAGTGAGTTGGTTTGAATAATTTGGCGCGATAAAATAGTTGAGGGTGAATTAATCACAATATTTGTTTAAGCTGGCGGGGGTTTTACGAGCAAGCTCGCTGCATAGTAATGAAGTGCTTATTTTTAAAGAAAACTAGCGTTCAATCTCGGCGTCGCACGAAAAAAATAAAAGAACTGTTTCCAAAACATAAAATCACAGCATAAAATATACAAAATAATAACGAAACTGTAAAAACTTTTATATATTAAACCTATAGGAAAAGTGGAGTTCCGATATAAGATAGAAAAGTCAAAAGGAGAAAAAAGGAGAGAGAATTTAAATATTAGAAAAGTCAAATTTTTGACACACAAGGATTAAGTGTAACATTATTTTTTTCTTAAATGGCTTGACGCTACTGCGTATAGCCAGGAACAAGTTAATAAAACGTGGGAAATTATTTTTTCCCAACAAGTTACAATCAAAGGTTGGTGAAGGCCTTTGATTGCTTTAAGGGAGTTTCTGACGACAAATCTATACGAGTCCACTGGTTTTCATAGCCAATTGAGTGGCAGACGACGCCCGAAGACGCCCGCCCACACAGTCCGCTAAACAAATATCACTACAGTCGTACTATGAGTGTCCACTTTAAATATTTTACATATTGTTCATGAGCATGAGCATTTATAACATCAAACAACACCAATTATAAAGTCCACTAAAATCAATTTGCATAATAATTCAAAGAAAACCCCAACCGAACCCCTTGACTTCCCAGCCAAAAACCGTAACATAATTTTTTCTACGAACAAAAATATCACGTCATTCGTAATTTTTTTTTTATTAAATAATTTTACGGCTCTGGATACAAGTCCTTTATAGCCTATCTTTAATTTTGTTCTTTATTCTTAATCCTAACCTAACCTAATCCTAACAAGTTACAATCAAAGAGTGGTGTAGGCCTTTGACTGCTTCAAGGGAGCTTCTATTTTTTTTTTATTAAATAATTTTACGGCTCTGGATACCAGTCCTTTAGAGCCTATCTTTAATTTTGTTCTTATTCCTAATCCTAACAAGACAATCAAAGGGTGGTGTAGGCCTTTGACTGCTGCAAGGGAGCTTCTGGCGACAAATCTATACGAGTCCACTGGTTTACATAGACGATTGAGTGGCGGACGACGCCCGAAGACGCCCACACAGTCCGCATAATAAATATCACTACAGCCGTACTATGCCTCTCCACTTTAACTATTTCACACATTGTTCATGTCATTAGCATTTATAACACCAAACAACACCAATTTCATATTATAAAGTCCACTAAAATCAATTTGTAAAATAATTTAAAGCAAATCCCAACCGAACCCCTTAACTTCCCGCCAAAAACTCCTAAGGGAGCTTCTACTACTAACACAGACTGTCAAATTTATTTTGCTTTTTTTTATTTCAATCGCGCAGCAACAAAGAGGTTGCGTGTAAATATCGCCTACAAACCTATTTCGTCCCACTGCTGGGCCAAGGTCTGTCTCATCTCCTTTCTGATTTCTTGATTAATCTCTGTCCATTGTCATTGATTGCCGACCAACCACGCTGAATAGCGTCAAGGTCATCGCGTCATCTCTTTCTTGGCCATCCCCTGCGACGATGACTTTCCTCAGGTATCCAGGTAGTTACTTTATTCACCCATTTCTCACAAAGCAATCTGCTAACATGGCCCGCCCAATCCCTCTTCAGCTTTGCAGCTTTTTGCCCCACATCGGCGATTTAAGCGTTAGTATTATTTATTCTGTGATTCAAGTCACGAAGTGTAGTGTCTGGGACTCCGTCTAATCTCTTGGAACCTAATTCACACTAAACACTAAAACATATTTTTATTTTTCGTGATGGCAATATTGGATATTGAGTTTTTCTCTCTCACAATTTGACTAGTTTCTTCTCCTTCATCTAAGCAAGTTCCCGGTTGCATCCTCAGCTATAAATAAATAATAAATAAATATTTGAGGACAAATCACACTGATTGAGCTAGCCCCAAAGTAAGTTTTTTTAAACTTGTGTTATGGGATACTAACTCAACGATACTATATTTTATAATAAATACATATATATAGATAAACACCCAAGACCCAGGCAAATTTGAAAAAGCCCATTTTCCAACTCGTCCTGGCTGGGAATCGAACCCAGAACCTCCGGATTAGCGGTCTAGCGTGTTAACCATGCTGCTTCGAAACCCGGGGTGCGCTTTCCCGCTTTTTCTTTTCCAAATACACTATGCATATCAATGGTCACTCAAGGATGCTAAAATCTAGCGAATTGGAGAAGAAATAGCCGAAAAATTTTAAACGATTTGGCTATAGTTATACGATCGGCCGCCTGCCTGACGTCAACCCTCCTTGGGAATGCTATTGTACCACGAGCTTTAAGTGCTATTTTTCTTTTAGTCGCCTCTTACGAAATCCATAGAAAGAGATGGAGTAGTCCTATTCTGACCCGGAACCACACGGGTGGTTCCAGGTCAGAATAAGACCACCATAATGTGACTAGTTTCATTGTGGTATAAATTAAGGACAAATCACACTGATTGACCTAGCCCAAAACTAAGTTTAAACTTGTATTATGGGGTACTAACTCAACGATACTAGAGGTATGTTTTATAATTAATACATACCAAATACAGATAAACACCAAAGACCCAGGACAATTTAATTTGTACCGTAAAAATTAAAATGAAACCGTATACTATATCCAAAATATAGATCACTCGACATTTTTTACCTGCAACCAATATTTTAGCCTCAATCCCATCCAGTTTTTAATTTCAAACTACCGTCGAAAGTAATCTACGCAGTTTTTCAGAGATCAACGGATTAGCTCCATTGAAAATTCGCTCGAAATCAAGTGTTGATGAATTTTTTATTCCATTACTCTGTTATGTACAGGAAAATTCTGAAAATAGTGGAATTAATCATTCATTTACAAATAGACGGACAAACATTCTATAGGCCAGAAACATTTTGCAAGTAATATACGTTTCAATGAATACCGTTTTGATTTTATATATGAATGTAGGACCATCTCGAATCCCCTTACCCTAGACTTTTCCATACAAACGTAGTTTAGCTTTTATTTTGAAACGTCATGTCAGATTTCGGCAGAATTTTGCCATATCAAAGAAACTGCAATATAATTAGGCACATAACTAATTTTCGAAGTTCAAATATGAACTGATTCCTGTCTAGGGTAACTCTTCGTGTATATATCAAAAGGTAACTAAAGAAATATGGACTAGACATATCTTTCGTGCAACAACTTTCGAAATAACTAACAAAAGCTTTGCTAAGGAAGACTCCAGATTTTTCATATCCACTTAACCATGTAGTACAAAAAGCTGGAAAGAGGTGCATTTGCTTTGAGGTAACACAGGTTGATTTGCACCTCCTTTTTGGAAGCACGTTACAACAAAAACAATAAGAAATAAAAAAACAGTGGCTCTCCGGGAGTGCCGCCAAAACTGAAAACTAAAGAGTTGTCGGTTACGGTAACAGTGTCGCGAGTTCAATTTTTTTTTCCATCTCAAAAAATGTCCAAAAAAATTTGACAAAATTTTTAAAGTGAAAACTTCTGTAAGCGCACAGAAGTTTTCACTTTAAAAATTTTGACATTTTTTTTCTCCTCAATTTCCAATAAATTACTAACCTTTTAATCATACCGGCCGTTCCTCTTCCCGCTCACCGGCCGCCGCTCGCCAGTCGCCTGGTAGCGGGCGATGACATTCGGCATGACATGGCGGGATTTTTTGTATGAACTTGTCGGCTGATATATATGATATAACTAACTTTCCTTGAATATAGCTAGGAAATTAAAAACCACCCTGTGTAACTAAGTATTTTCAACAAAAAACGCCTTTTTGCGTGAAAAAAGCAATCGCTAAATATCTTCAAACCTTGACTCAACTGTAAATGAATACGAGGAATAAAAGGAAAGGAATTTTTATGTCTTAAGTCACTGGCGCCCCCTAGTGCAGTATATTTGCAGTTAGTAACGTTCTCAGACAGCGGTCGTCACGGTGGTTAGTGACGGATCGACATGAACTCTCTGAAACGCCTTACTCTCTGAAACGCCTTACTCTCTGAAACTCCTTTACCAAGTTTACTCAGGTATTTCCTCTTTTATTTAAATTAATTTTTAATTCTTGCTTCTGCCTTTTATCCGAGTAAATATCCTCTTCCATGCTGGCTGGGAGAAAATAAGAAACTTAGAATATACCAGCTGAATCTTTTCGTCGTTATAAAAATCAATCGAGTTATTTTTATCGCTAAGTTAGTTTTGCAAAATATGTTTTACGCGCGTCAACTCGTGAACGGGTGCCGCCAGTAGGGACTGGTCAGCTTGGCTCCGTTTTCTTAAGACTACTCAGTGTTACTTATTTCTGTAAATTGGATTTGGCACTCGTTCGCAAGCTTTACATGTTATATTGTGATAACATTGTATCATGCATAATATCCTTGTAAACTGTCAAAGCCCTTCTGGCGCGTAGGCGACCAATACTGTGCAAATGAGTTTCTATCGGCGTTTCTTCTCAGCAGTGGTCGTTGAGAAACGCTAGTATCGGCAGCTTTTTTTTTAAATAGTAATTTTAATATTATAAATAAACATTACACGTAATGTACACTAAAATTATTGACGATTAAATGTGCCTGCGAAGGCCTAATTACTAAATAAATATTTGATTATTTGATTCATCCACGGAAAATAAAAATATTTTCTTAATAACTAATAAAAAAACAATACATATTTATTAAACTTTTAAGTGCATCCGGTTTATGTGTTATAAAAAGGAAGGAAAAAGCATAAAATTAACACCTAATATTCACAACAGTTTTTACTTAAAAGAAAAACGACCTCCGTAAATATTTATTTTTCTCTACTATCTATACTCTTTAACACCTCTAACACCTATTCTCTCGATCAAGAAATACTTGACGGAAACTTATTTCCTTACAGAAATGATATATTTATTTACTCTGAAACATCGTTAAAACTTATGCACGACCAAAATAACGTTAGTAAGCTTAGTTTCCTGCGTCGGGAGCTTTCCGCTGCCATGCGAAGCTGTTTGTGTCTGGCAAACTTTGTGATGGTTGGTTACTGTAAAATACTTACAAATACTAAACTTGTCTCTTAATTATTCTATGTTAGTCTGGGAGAAAAGCAAAATAAAGTTATTTGTATCCGGCATGGTAAATTTATATACTTTGAAAGTAAGGCACAAATGTGCCTTACTTTACCATTATTATTTGCTACTGAATGGCAAGATAAATAACCCACTTGCTTTATCGCGGTGTTGTTTCTATGTTCCGTGTGTGTTCAGGCAGTTGCGTAACAAGCCGCTGCTCGCGCCGGCCGTGGTAAGTTCAGACACCGCCAAGTATGCGCCCACTAGCCAAGCCGCTACATTACTTAACGCCTTGATTGCTCGGACGCCAATAGACATTTTTAAGAAATTTGTTGATATATGTATTTGTTATTTGTCTATTTGGTTAATATTAAGCTTGTACCTGACTCACGTGCATGCGTTGCCAAACTGTAAGTACACGGAGTATTTTTAAAGAATAAAGATTACAGAATAAAATCCTAAGAGCCAATCGAGGGGATGGGGCGAATGAAGTATCATTTGTTTGCGTTATATTTAGTTATATGTCACCACATACTGCAGGATAATTTCATCACGTTGATTACAACATAAAGTTGTTTTGGGTAGTGAAGATGATGTGTATTTTGATATTGTCTGAAAAAAAGATGAATAATGTCATTGTCAAAGTTCTGAAATAGTTTTTTAACTTTTCTTTTTGTAATTTATGAGCTTATGTTGTCAGTGGACATAAGCGGAAATGCCTCCATTCTTCTCTTCTCTGCCATCTTTTCAATGCCCTAATAAGGCCTTAGTCCTAACTTTCCTTTAATTTGTTGGAAAACTTCATCCTCGGTCTTCCTAACTTTTATACTGCTAAAAATATTGACTTTAATATTAGTAGCTTAGCAGATTTTGTGATATTTTGTGCTACTACGTGAAACTGTGAGTCTAACGGATTTGACGATGGCGGATTATGAAAACATTTTGCACATTTTAGCACAATTTTAGCTCACACGTCCGAACACGGCTTGAGTTTAGAGTGCATTTGATATTTATATAAAATTTAAACAACATTTTAATGTTAAACAGAAAACCGGCTACTGCTAAAGATAATGCTCACTGAAACAGCTAGTCTACGGTCAAAATATGAATTTGAAAGAAAATATGTGACGTTCCGCGGATAAAGGTACCTTATGGACGGTGGCACTTACGACATTGTGTTTATTCAAGCTAAGTTAATAGTGCGAATCGAATCGAATTCTAAACGTCTTAAGCGCCACCGTCCACAAGGTACCTTTACCCGTGGAACGTCACATATATGGGTGTAGGCAGGTAGAAGTTTTCCATACTGATGGTCAAATATGTTATGATACACTATATTCTCTTTCAAGTTGATATTTTGACTGTGAAAATTAGTTATTTATCCTATATATATGCAATATAGTTATATAGCCCAGATATATTGGCGACTTTCGTGGCGTAATGGTTAACACGCCAGACCGCTAATCCGGAGGTTCTGGGTTCGATTCCTAGCCAGGACAAGTTGGCAAATGGTCTTTTTAAAATTTTTCTGGGTCTTGGGTGTTTATGTTTATCTATATATGTATTTATCATAAAATATAGTATCGTTGAGTTAGTATCCCATAACACAAGTTTAAAAAAAACTTACTTTGGGGCTAGCTTAATCAATGTGATTTGTCCTTATATATATTGTAATGAGGTACCTACCATTCAAATACGGCGCCAAACTAAATGTTAAATTTATAAAATATAGTGAGGGTAAGAGAATAATAAACCACTGGGTGGATAAAAATCGGCGAATCACTTTTGGGTGTGGCGTGAATTGTGCTCCACAAGGAAAGCAAAATTATCGAAATTCCCGAAATAAAGAAATTGTTAATAATCAATATATCTTGAAATATCATACTGAATAAAGTAATAAAAAGTGTATGTGTGTGGTGAGCAGAAAAGGGATAAGTTACTAAGTACTTATCTAAATGAAATAAAAGTTAGATGTTCAAATGAGGCAATAGGAAAGTATGTAACTACATACATATTTCGTTGTTTTAGCCTGTGGTAACGCCCTTTTATTGAGGAATGCATCAACCAAAAACATTAACCAACTGAGATCCGTGGCATCAAAAGGTTTTGGAAGGGTTCCAGCAAATAAGGAATAAAAACTCTCCTGGCGCCCACATAGATTAGGTTTAGTTAGATTAAGGATTAGGTTTAGGCTATTAGTTGAAATAAATAATAATTGTTTAAATTTTCATCTTTTTATTTCATCCAGAAAACCCCATAATAATATATTTATTTATATATTATATGAAATTTCTTTGAAGGTACAAAATTTTGCTGAAATCTGTATGTCGCTTCAAACTACCTCTAAAAGCTAGACTACGTCTGTATGGGAAGTCTGATTCTGTCAATGGTAACACTCCTCCGTCTAAAAGATCGATAGTGGAACTTCGCAGCAACTTTGCAGGAATATCCTAATGTCGGACAGGTGTCAGGGATCAACATCTTAAGGTTTAAAGAAATATATTCTCAAAACGATACCAAATATCACTTACCTGAGAACACTGGTTACATGCTAGTTCATATTTTTTGAGCCTGTAGTTCACATATATAGACACAGTACACATTTAACACATTCACACACATTATTTCTGTTTACAATGTTTTAGATATCTACACCAAATTTATATATAATGTTCAACAATATGCTGCGTAATTGTTTTCTATAAATGCGTTAAGGCCCCGCCAGTTCAGAGCCAAGAAAACTGTGAGTGTTTTTAAAAAACCACTGTAATAGAACTACTACAGTTTATTTCTCAAAAATTTAACATTGGAATCTTAAGACTTTTCTACAGACACCCACAATATTCAAAAAACGATTGAGCATTTTTGGCTCGATAGAAAAAATCACAAACATACCTCTAAATTTGCCTAATTACCTTTAAAATACTTAATTATTTAATAAAATCACCTTTTTATATAAAAATATACAAAAAATGTATAATCTTACTACATAGTAATTTAGATTATAAACTTTTTGGTATAATTAGCCAAGGTAGTTTGAAGGGTTATCTAGGACATACTGGATTTATTTTTAAATAATATCTCCGTTTCCTTTTAAATAATTTATTTCAAATGGGGGAAGCATTGGACCCCAAAATATTCATGTTTCCCCTTAACATTTCGACACCTGACCGACAGTTCATAAAATGGATGATTTACTGGACAAATAAATGCCAGCTGGACATATAAGTACGGGTACATTACAAGCTTGAATAAATGAGTTAAAATTTCAAATAAATCCAAACTACGAGTACAATTCATTCAAATTTTTCAAATAATTCCACTTTTACAAAGAGACTGTCAAATAAAGAATATAGAGTTTTAAAAGCTAAGCAATGTCTGCAGCCGGGCCCCGGGGCTCCTAACGAGGGCCCGCCTCGTTATTAGGAAATTTTGCTAATGTAACGAACTGGAGCAAGTATTTTGTATTTTTAAAGGATAAAATAAATAAACGGGCAAGTGCAAGTCGGACTCGTTAATGGAGGGTTCCGTACCCCCGTACAATGTTTTAAAACGCTGAAGAAACACGTTTCTTGTATGACGACCCCCTTTAATTTTTAACTTCATCTTATTTATAGTATTTGTTGTTATGGTGGTTATAATAATACATTAAAAAAAAATCTTGTAACCTGAAATAAATGTATTTTTTTTTATAATTGGTGAAAATTTCAAGTTTCTAGCTATTACGGTTCAAGAGATAGAGCCCTGTGACAGACGGACAGACAGACGGACAGACGGATAGATGGACAGATGGACAGACGGACAGACGGACAGACGGACAGACGGACAGACGGACAGACGGACAGACGGACAGACGGACAGACGGACAGATGGACTGACAGCGGAGTCTCAGTAATAGGGTCCCGTTTGCACCCTTTGGGTACGGAACCCTATGAAGCTGCTCTTGTGGCGCTCTTATGCCTCTATTATGGAACTCTACTAAAAGCTAGGGCTGCAAGAAAGGTGCCTAAAATAGTGCTACAGTATCGCAGAGCCTGCTCCAAAGTTTGGCGTTAGCACCTTAGGTTCTAATCGGATTAACTCTAAAGCCCTTAGTCAGCTTTGTGTTACTTGGGTTATTAATCGACGCTACGCTGAAATTTCAATCTACATTAAAATTCCACGCACGTGTCGGCGCCATGTTAATATAGTTATTGCGAGTCACGCCCGCGCGTGATACTAGTATGCCGCATACAGGGTGTAGCATGAAGGTGGAGTAATCCTTGAGGAGTATTTTTAAACTTTTTACCCTACTACGGCGAACCTAAGAGGAGGGTTATGTGTTTTTCCGCTATGTATTTCATCTGAAACAGAAGGGCATGTATAAAGAGGCTGATGAGTGTAGATGAAGCGAAATAGGTCTGTCAGGATCGAAGCAAGTGGAGGTCCATAGTCTCTGCCTACCCCTGTGGGAAACAGGCGTGATAGTATGTATGTATTTCACCTGTTTTCTCGTATCATTAAAGATATTCATGATACCTTGATAAATATAAGGAATAACAGGAAGCGTCTTGGCTGTGCACTGTTTATAGGCTATATGACGTCATAGTAAAAGCAATAATGGCGCTCTCTATAGGCCATACCAAATAAATCGAATCATACCGTCAAATGAAAAGGCTTAATGAGCACATTTCGAAAATATACATTATTAGCTGTTTCTCCCTGCTGTGCTTATTAAATAAAGGTACGTTTTTAACCGACTTAAAAAAGGAGGAGGTTGTCAATTCGACTGTATGTTTTATTTTATTTTATGTATGTTTGTTACGTGATATCTTCGCCGTTTGTAAACCGATTTTAATGATTCTTTTTTATTTGAAAGCCTTTACTTTCAAGTTGGTCTCATTTATATTTGGTGAAGATATGATGAAGAACTTTGGAGATATATAAGAAACTCCTAAAACAATTGAATAGAAAAGAATATTTTTACTTGCACTTAAAAAGGGTATGATTTACTTACAAGGTCTTAAATCATAAAGTAACACCTAATCAGCCATTACCAATAGCATGCAAATCTTAAACTTTATAAATAACCTACAAACTATGTCACAAATAAAATTAGGAATGAATAATGTCAATAATATTAAATATAAGCAATTTGTATTAATAATTATTTATTGAAATTGAGAAACTCTTTCACTGTGTAGAAGCCTTGGTCACTAAGCCAATTAAATAGTTTTGTTTTAAAAGAATTAAATGTCGCAGTTTGATGAAGTCTGGTATCTTATTGTAAATCAACATAGACATATAATATCAATTATTTTTAAATCTTTCACTTTTGGGTATAATATTAGCCATCAAAGCTAGCCTGCTCCCATTTTTAGTATTTCTCGGAAACACTTCTCTAGCTTCATGGAATAATTTATAATTAAGTTTCACAAATTTGGCAATTTCAAAAATATAAAGGCAAGGGAGAGGTAGTTGAAGTCGGTTGTATTTTTTTGTTAAAAATTTAATTATAAGCAAGAATATTCTTATAGTTGGGTTTTAGTTTTTAAAACTATATCTAGTTATCTGTGTAATTAAAACATACAAGTTAACATACAAGCGTTAGTTCATCCCTTTCTAATTTTCAAGTTAAACTTTTATCTTTATGCGTCAGAGGTCAAATATACATAAAAATGATCCAACATTATGAATATTGGAAACGATTTTCATTAAAAACAGACAAAAGCGTAAGGGACAATAACCGGGTAATATTCCGGATCGAACGCGGGAAATTCGGACCTTTCCGAGTCATTTGTGGGTCATACCTTCGTCAGGTTTTCGGTTGAAATCAAACCAGCGGTTGTGATCCCTCTATATTTTATTCTTAGCGTGTAGATACATACAGTCAAAAAGCTCGATTATATTATAGGTACATATATAGATTCCACGATGAAGTATCAAAAGTGGTTGTTTGTCTTTATTGCACAAAAATCTCATTCAAGTAAAATACAAGAGTAATATGTTTTTAAATGTAATGGTTACGCCAGGACGTGTATGATGCTACTAAATGTAAAAGTCACTAAAACAGAAGACAATGTCATATAAATTTTGTCGTATTAGGTGTCGTACACACACGTAAAACAAAGCGAAGCTACGAAGCGAAGCTTTCGTATGTTTGTGAGTTCTTCTTTATACTTTGTATTTCTCGACCGATTGTCGTAAAACTTATACAGGGTGTAACAAAATATACTGAAACTATTTTAAGGGTGAATTCAGTCCATGATACTGAACAACTTTCCTTAAGGAACATATGTCGAAATATGAAAAAAAAATTGAGCTCCCTTACAAGTTGACCGATCAGCTAATCCGAGTTTGTAGGGAAAGTAAAAAAATATTTTTAATATTTCGATATTTATATATATATATATATTCCCTGGGGAAAAATGTATAGTATAATGGACTGAATTCAGCCCTAAAATAGTTTTCGTGTATTTTGTTTGACGTAATATACACATGATAGTGTATATCCCTAACGGGACACACAGAGCATCTTGGGTCTTGCGCCTCTATGCAGACAGAGCCCAGCGCCACAAGAATATACAGCATAGCCAACAGTAAAGTTGAAAAATATAAGATTTTGGAAAAAAAATCCTACAAGCTTTTATTGTGAGGCCTAAGTACCTACTTATCAAGTCTAATGTAATTCAATTCAATTCAAAATATCTTTATTATCATAGTCACTTTGTTTTGTTTTGCACAAATGTTGTCGTCAAATCGTTACTTACAGCTAAGTTTACGCCGCTTCCTAGGCGCAAGTGCAGAAGAAGCGGCAACAAACTGCACTGCACGTTTTCTCCAAAGACTTAAAATTAGTTATATGGATGGACTGAGATTACATTGTTTGTTATGTCATAATCAATTTGTAAATGTAGTATGTACCAATGTACCTAAATTATGACATGTCTAAGTATACAAACCTTTAAAATGGGCCCGCGCCAAGCTTAAGCCAGATTTTTTTGTCTTGGCCTCCCTCCACTTCTTCCATTCAGTCCGGTCCTGCGCCATCTCCTTCCATTTTCCATCAAATTTATCCAGTTCATCGCGCCATCGCGTTCTTGGTCTTCCAGGTCTTCTGGTATTAGTAGTCTAGTTAGTTATTAGTTTTTAGTCTTCTTTACATAAGCTTTGAATTTTCTGTCTGGCAGTGGCAATAAGTCCAAACTCCGTGGGTTTGCGTCGTTTTATTACAGGGTTCCTAAAGCCACCTTAATCACCAATTCTATCTGATTTACATTAGCATACAAAATTTCATCTCAGTCTGAAACAGGGCAGTGCCTCAAATTTAACTTGCAAGATTTGACCCAAAAACAAACAAGGCAAGCTAAAATCTAAGTTGTCCGAAATAAATGAATTTTATTTTATTATTTTATTTTTTTAAATCGTAAGAATAAGACCAAGTAACAGTGTCTTGTTACTTTTTCGGGCAACCAAATTTGGAGGAAGCGTTCGACACGAATAAATAAGGTTTTATAAAAAAAAAAATGTACAAGCTTTTTCGAGACCAAAGGTCTTGTCAATATGAAACAAATAAGCCCAAACTCAAAGGAATTGCGTTGTTTTATTACTCTTATGGCCACCTTCCAGCTCCATCATCAGATCAGATCCAAGTTATCATAATATTGCATTGCACGCAATATACATAAGCGTGCAAAATTTCAGCTGAATTAGTTGAAGAAATCTGCTTTAAAATTGAGTTGCAAGATTCCACCCAAACAATCATAGTTACATACATACATTGCAAGTTAAATAAAAGCTTGTAAACAAAACAATCTGCAGAGAATGCAGCTACTTGCTACATCCTATGTAGTTTATTTATTTTTAGTCTAGTATAATCTCCAGCAGGTCTTTTTTTTCTACTGCAGAAGCAACATCTCTGTATTTTTTTAATAACTATATTTGACCAGAGCAGCCAGAGGTTTTGGCCAACACTCTACATTGGCCTGACTAGCACAGGATCAAGTTAAATCTTAACTCATATTGCGTCATCATTATTATCATCATTTCAGCCGTATAACGTCCACTGCTGGATATAGGTCTCTCAATTTCATAAAATTTTCAAAATATCCGACCTAGAGCGGCCTGCATCCAGCGCTTTCCAGCGTCAGGTCGTCTAACCACCTTGTGAGTGGTGTCCTAAGCTTCGCTTGCCAGTAAGTGGTCGCCATTTGAGAACCTTTTTGCCCAATCGACCATCGGTTCGTCGCGCTATGTGTCCAGCTCACTGCCACTTCAACGAGCTTAACCGCTGGGCTATGTCAGTGACTTTTGTTCTCCTACAAATTTCCTCATTTCGGATTCGGTCACGTAGAGAAACACCGAGCATAGCCCTCTCCATAGCGCGTTGAGCTACCTTGAGCTTTCATATTGCGTAGTTCATGTAAAGCTGGCCATCCACGGTGCGATCAAGCGCCATGCCAGACAATGGAATTCAATTAATCAATAGGTTTGAGCTTTACAATCCAATTATGAGGTTTCATGTTCAAATATTCGCTTCAATTTTTTATTTTATGTTCTATTGTATTTTGCGGTTGCAGTATTAAATCTATACTAATATTATAAAGCGGAAGAGTTTGTTTGTTTGTTTGTTTAAACGCGCTAATCTCAGGGACTAATGGTCCGATTTGAAAAATTCTTTTTTTGTTGGGTAGTCCATTTATAGAGGAACGCTTTAGGCTTTTATATAACATTACGTTCCGACAACCACGCGAACGAAGTCGCGGGCACAGCTAATCATTTTATAAATCCTCATATTTCATGTATATCTCTCATGCTAGTCTGAAAAAGAAAGTACTTAGAATGTACTAGCTGCTTCTCTTCCCATGTAGGTCGTATTATAACCGATCAAGAGAATAGACTAAAATGTGATTAGGTGGATCCAGACCAAGCGAGCAGCCTCGCGCGAGGCCCACCGCGTGCGGCAAACGTCCTGCTTTGCGAGGCGGCTAGATTGTGGACGTGTCTTGCTCGAGGAAGCCGCATGCTCAGTTTTGGGCGAGCGGGCGAGGCACGTCCACAACGACTGCGCCGCCTCGCGAGGCTGCTCGCTTGGTCTGGATCCGCCTAATGCGGTTAGCAACCCATTACTATTTTGATTCCTTTTTCCAACTTCTCGCCTACCATTAGGGTCTTGCAGCCTTGGGCTTTGTTTATTTAGAGCTACGAAACTCTAGTATCGGTAGCTTTTCTCAAATCAATTAGTTATGTATAATGCGAAAACTTATTGACGCATAAAAAAAATTTGCAACCTGCAAGGGCCTAATTACTATTAAATAAACAATTAAACATTTAAATTTTAGATTTTTGCAAGACAAAATATGTTGGCCCCATTAGGGATAAAGACGTGCTAGTGTATATGTCATGGATTTACAGAAGTGTTTTGGTATCATGTGATTTCCGGCCTCGAAAAGGACCACACCATCTCTTGAGAATGTCGTCTGATGCGGGTAGGGTCACTGATTTTAATTAAGGGTTTCGACTTTTTCGTTTTCAGTTTGCACTGTCTTTGGCATCGAGTTAGAGCTTGAGCATGACGTTGGGTATCTGTTAGTTTGTAATTATATTATCTTAGGTATGTAAACTATATGGTTATACTGGGTCGAACAAAATATATACTGAAACTATTTTAAGACAGGATTCAGTCCATGATACTGAACAACTTTCCCCAAGAAACATATATCGAAATATGAAAAATAATTTTTGACTTCCCATACAAGTTGACCGATCAGCTGATCCGAGTTTGTAAGGAAAGCCAAAAATTATTTTTCATATTTCGATATATGTTCATTGGAGAAAGTTGTTCAGTATCATGGACTGAATTCACTCTTAAAATGGTTTCAGTATATTTTGTTACACGTTGTAAATTATGTATGTAAAAGACAGTGCGACGGCGCTACGTCGACGAAATGCAGCTCCGCGAGCATTTAACCCCCGATAAAAAATAGGGGTTTTCTAAGTTTGACGCTTATGTCTGTCGGTCTGTCTGTCTGTCTTTCATCAACGGCATCTTAGCGCTCGAACGAATGGACCGATCTCAATGCGGTTTTTTTACGTGAAAGCAAGTTCCCTTGTGGTAGTTCTTAGCTATGTTTCATGAAAATCGGTTCAGCCGTTTAAAAGTTATTGGGGGTTAACGCTTGAAAGTCGGGGCTTTTTTAGCAAATAATAGAGGGCGCTACGGATATCAAGTCGTATCGGTAGTTCCGCTACTTATCACTAGATGGCGTTCTTGATATATGGGTTTTTAGGGTTCCGTAGTCCACAAGGAACCCTTATAGTTTCGTCATGTCCGTCCGTCCGTCTGTCTGTCCGTCCGGGCTCGTACTCCGCCGCTACTACACCGATTGTCACGAAAATTGGTGGAGTGATAGATATTGAAGTTCCAAAAGTTGGTTTTTAAAATTTTGAAAAAATGTTTTATTCAGCCCCCCATCCGATACAACGAAAAGTGAATTTAAAAAATTAAATTGGACTAACCCCAACGTGTGGGGTATCGTGGAAAAGGTCTTTTAAAATGCAACAAAAACTGTTGTGAAACTATGAAGATCAAACCCCCAGTCTTGAGATAATCTAATACAAAGTTCAAATTTGAGGTGTACCCCCACCGTAACTTATGAAATATTACTAAAATAATTCTGAATAAAATATGGTATATACTTCAAAGTATGTACTTTCAATTAAAACTATAGCAGTCTCGGTATCACGTCATAAATCGTAAACCGCAATTTACCTTTAGAACCCTTCATGGGCGAGTCCGACTCGCACTTGGCCGCTTTTTTTTTAATTTGCCTAGTAAATAAACTTGTTTGCTAGCGTGTTTGGAATAAAATTTAAATAAAAACACAGTTTTTCATTAACAAGTTTAAAGGCCTGAAATAAACGCTTATATGTTTTTTTAGTTTATTTTCATAATGTAGGATAGAAGAGTGTACATATAAATCGGCAAAAAAATTGTAATTTAACAGAATACTTAGCACAACCTTCGGTGGTTCAATAGCCTTTTGTAAGCGCTCCAAAATCTAATCCACACGTCAAACACACCTTTTAATCTCGTTCAGCGTCCCCGTAACTCTTAATACAAACACGGTATTTACCGCGGGAAGAAATTCGCGTTTTCATTAAAGCTGAGGGTTAAGACGCAAACGTCAAAAACATTCGGTCTTTGATACTTGTAACAAAGTTATTAAATATTCTTTTTTCGGGAACCGTCAAAATGAGACGCTGTTCGTAGATACCCAAAAAATTAACGGTCATTAACCTAAGATCAAAGAAAAAATTATATGTTATTTTCTCTCTTGTAGTGCCTATTTGATGAATTATATTAAGAGAAACAATTAAATCTTAGATTATTATATCTACAACAGTAAAAAATACCTTACATAGATTGGCCTCCAAGTACTGGTAGAGCCGTGGTCTGAAAGCTGGTAAACATTTTTGAGTAGGTATTTGAGGCATGCTGAAAACTTGTCTTAAATTTCTCCATTAATAAACTAACTCAGAACTGCAGACTTAGCTGGGGAGTAGCGGGGAGTAGCGGGGCTAAATCAACCCTTAAATTTTTAAAGATCGCATCAGGCAACGTCAAATATCCGACTAAATTATCTGCTATGCCCTGCTCTGGCCAGCCCTGCCCTGCTCTGCCCCGCTTAGGCCCGCTTCGCTCTGTTTATTCTATAGTTTGTGTATTAATCATCTGGCGTTATTAAAAAAATTCAATCAAGAATTAAATATTTATTTAGTGATTAGGCCTTCGCAGGCACTTTTACACGTCAGTAATTTTAGTGTACATTACATGTAATGTTTATTTATAATATTAAAATTACTTTTTTTTAAAGCTACCGATACTACCGTTTCGCAACAACATTGAATATGTGATTAGTAAATAAGACGAAGATACAGCGCATTTAAATTTCGCATGACGTCACGATCTTGTACAATTTTCACTCGACGGTGACGTTAATCGCCCCTACTCCAAAATTTGCGCTGTATTTTTGTGAATTTTACTACCCTAATAAATAAATCAATATATAAGGACAAATTACACTAATTGAGCTAGCCCCAAAGTAAGTTTTAAACTTGTGTTATGGGATACTAACTCAACGATACAATATATTTTGATAAATACATATATAGATAAGACCAAGACCCAGGACAATTTGAAAAAGGCCATTCTCCAACTTGCCCTGGCTGGGGATCAAACCAGAACCTCCGGATTGGTGGACTAGCGTGTTGACCATTACACCACAGAGGTCGTAAAAAATACCTACTTTGATAAACCGAAAAATATGGGTCCATTATTTTTGGGTAATCTGCTTCACTGATGGAATAATAAAATAATATTTTACGGATTAAGTCCACTTACCTGCTTCAATTACGGAAAACCGATGGTTATTTTCGTGAGATCCATTTCCCGATAAAAGTAATTGTAACGAACCAACAACGAATTTACTAACAGCAGTTAGCCTAATAGAAATAGCGCCCATTAGTTCACTGATATAGATCTTTTATCAATTAGCTAATTTGTTAATTGAAATAGTAACAAAAACCACTTTGATTATTATTTCTTCAGGTTTGGTTGAAGCGGAGGGTTTGAAAAGAGAAGTCGGTTGAAAAAATTTATTTTTTCAGGTTTGGATGAAGAGGAGGCCAGGGGGTTTAGGCATTGGCTGCGAGTCTTCGATCCTCACTAGGCGTAATTTGGCACGTCATTATCAACTATATTTCTTCCATGCTGGTCTGGTAGAAAAGAAAAAACATAGAATGTACCAGCTGCTTCTCTTCCCGCGCAAATCGTAAAAGCCGATCGAGGGAATGGGCAAGAATCTGAATCATATCAATAGGCGATGCGGTTAGCAACCCATCACTATTATGATTTTTTTTTCCACCTTCATGCCCACCATCACGCCAAAATTGGCCTGGGCCTTGCCGCCCTAGGCTCTGTCTGCCCCGTTAGGGATAAAGACGTGATAGTGTATCAGTATCAGTATTATCAACTAGGTACCACCTCTTGCTTCCGCTGAAAACATAGTGTTCAAACCTGCACAGTATTCACTAGTGTGTACTCGTAATAATAGCATTGCGCTATATCATATGCCTTCAGAAAGCTTGGAAAATCTGACACCAGTGGCATATGCAGTGTTATATGTAAGTGGAAGAGTACTTAATAAATAAATATATAAAATAAAGTTATATAAGGACAAATCACACTGACATGTCCATATGAATTTTTCGTATCTTAACGGAATCACTATATTTATATAGTAGTACACTCAAAAATATTGTAGGCGCGCTCCTCGATTTTGTAGTATAATAATTCAAAAGTTACATGAACATAAAGGTGGCTCCTTAGTCTAATGTTTGAACTGAGGAGCCATGTCGTATCTGAAAATATCATGGTTGAATATTTTTCATTATTTGGTATGATATTGTAGTATTGAGAGCAATTTGAAAATGAAATTTTAGTTAGATAGTATTAATATTAAAAAAGTTACCATACATTATATATGTGGCTTCTCAGACCATACATACGTCTCGTCATTCTTAAAGAAGCAGTAGCTCAGTTAAAGCCCGATTTCTTCATCATTTAGTAGTAAGTCATTAGAATTTGAAGGACAAGAGTCAGTTACTCAAAATGAGTGGTTTGGAAGATATGTTATATTGTAACTGGCTCCTCAATTAAAATATTTAGCTAAATCGATTTGCGTTTAATCAACTAATACTTGCGATGAAATTTGAAATAAAAAACGTTTCCATTTAGTATAAAATTATACTATATATCCTACGTATAAACCATCCGTAAAAAAAGTATATATTTATGAAGTTGGCTATTCTTTTATTTCCAAACAATTTTTCTTGAATACCCATGAATTATCACTTATAATATATTTTATATTTCTTAGCTCTTAAAAATCAATATTTTCTGATCGTCCTTCCTTTGTCAAAAATTGGAGGGGTGAAGCCAACACTAACGTAACAAAAATCAAAGCAAAAATAAAAATTTTAAAAAATGGGAATCTGTGAAAATAATATCGGCAAAAGTTCTATTCATGTAGATTTGAAAAACACCTGTTGCTTTGATTCAGTCATGCATTTATTAAGTATGGCATATATTCAGAGTAAACGTTTTCAAGAACTATTAATTACTTATTCTAATGATTTAATTCCTCAATATATTAGACTTCTATCAGATCCTGTTGCTGATGACTGTGACATATACAGATTGAGATCCAAAATTGGCATGATGTATTTTGATAAAAGAGAAAGCCAATTTGAGTTTTCGTGTAATGTGTCCTTTATTTTTGAACATGTAGCTTTTCAGTATTGTTATAGTGCAATTTTCAGTAAGATGTGCACTAATAATTTATATGCCAATTTACCCCAATACAGAGAAAGACCGCATTTTTACCTTTAAACCTAAATATTATTTCTGTTTTAGGAATTCAAAATTTAGAGGATGCTATTTGTATCGCAAAATATTTTTTTTTTTTGTAAATCTTGTAATAATCGAATAGTGTGTAAGTATACTTTATCAAACATAGTTTCATTTGAACTAAATATTAGTATGAAATTTCGAGTAAACAAAGTATATACGTTAATAGGCGTTATAGTATTTATCCCTGCCATTGACGACGCTAGAATAGACCACTATAAATGTCACTAACCAATTAATGTTGAAATGTTTTGTTACGATGACTGTGATCCTCTTTGTAAAATTCTTCAAAGCAGCAACCAACCAATATTAATTCATTCTTTAACTTACTCGTACGTCGAAATTGACTATTAAATACTACAATGCTCAGAGAAAAATCTATGTTTTTATTTATGTTATAGGGCGGCAAACGAACAAGCGGGTCACCTGATGGTAAGTGATCACCACTGTCCATGGACAACTGCAACACCAGGGGTGTAACAAGAGCGTTACCGGCCTTTCAGGAAGATATAGACTCGTTTTTTGAAGGTTTCAATGTCGTTCAGAAATATTTTTGATTTGTTATATATAAATTAGGTATAATAAAAAAGGAACTTACAAGTTATCTTGGTTTCATTCCCATAATATGGTCACCCTTAATAGCAGATTCTTATGGAATATTGAAAAAAGATTGCTTCAGATATCGATGTATATTTTTTTATCTTACGTAACTAGATATTTAGTAGACATTTATACTAAATGCTTAATTTTTGGTTTTTGATTTTGTTGTGATCTCTGGAAGTACAATAAATTATTTAGTGGCAAAATATCAGCATTGAGGAGCCAAATAAAATACATTTATTTATTAGATTCGTCCAATTAACTGGCTTGTCCATGTGCTACAAATTCAAACATTCTTACTACTAAATGTTTTTGCAGTGGAATATAAAATAAACAATTACTTTCACGGAAATTCACATGCATAATATATAAATTGAGGAGCCAAATTTAAAAGTATTGTATATTCATTAAATATCAACAGTACTGAAATCACAGTTTTTAGAAGTTACTATACACAATGACTACTAAAAGATACTAAATGGTCGATTATATTCATTGAATACTTTCCGTGTTTCAGGTGGCTCCTCAATTCACACATTTTAATTGAGGAGCCACTTTTACATTAATATAACTTTGAATACATTTAACTACAAATTTCAGAATTTTGCCTACAAAATTATTTTCATTCCTACTAAATAGGGTGGTAAGACTTTTTTTTTAAATCTGATGTGGCTCCGCAATCCATACGGACATACTGACTGAGCTAGAAAGTTTTAAACTTGTGTTATAAACTCAACGATACTATATTTTATAATAAATACGTATATAGATAAACACCCAAGACCCAGGACAATTTGAAAAAGGTCATTTTCCATCTTGCCCTGGCTGGGGATCCAACCCAGAACCGGATTGGTGGACTAGCGTGTTGACCAATACACCACGGAGTTCGTCAATGCGACCAGATTGCAGATATTCTTAAAAAAAGGAAAGGTCAGAAGTACCCATAACCGGCAGGCATACATTAAGAGAGTGAGGAGTGTAAGTGAGGCGAGAGAAGTCTGTCAGGATCTTAGCAAGTGGAGGTCCATAGCCTCTGCCTACCCCTGTGGGAAACAGGCGTGATAATGTGTATGTATGTATAAGAAGGCTCTTGTAGTGCTCTTGTGCTCCTGCAAAGAAAAAGAAGAAGGTTGACTGCCTCCGTGGTCCAGTGGTCAAGGCGTTTGCCTTGTGACCCGGAGGTTGTGGGTTCAAATCCCACTGGGAAGCAAACTTTGTGAAAAGTTGTTTCTGCTGGCTATGATATTGCAGGTTTGAATCACCTGATTATACGAAAAGAAAGATGATTCCGTGTTCCGGAAGGCATGTGAATCTGTGCGTCCCGAACGCCACTTAAGGGTCGGCACCATGTAAAATGGGTTTGCGCGGGCAACAAGTTTGTACAGAAAGCGTTTGATTTAAGTCAAATAATGTATACACATAGATAGAGGAAGAGTTGGGACAGTAGACGAAAAAAAGGATTTTTTAAAATATTTTGTAGATTTCCTAAGAACAAGCATTGAATTTACCCAAAAACATGCAAAACGCACTTTGCGCGGGCAATAGTTATGGCTTAAGTAGAAAAGACCACTAAGAAAATTACATACCTAGTTATAGGTGAATAGACTAGCCAGTAGACGAAAACCGTATTTTTTTAATTTTCATTCAGAAAAAGTAAGATAATTGTAGAGAAACCTGAAAGAAATATTTTAGAAAATCTTGCTACAAACTGGCTTGTTTTTCAGCGTAAAGAAATATTCTAACAAGGGATTGCATATATTTTATAAAAATAAAGGCTATTTTGAAACATTATTCTTTATATTTGCTTACAATGCAATCACGCAATAAAAAAAAATCAATTTTAAAAATTGGATGTATTGCAACGTTTTTGACAGAATTCTCTGAAATGGCGGCCATGTTACTTCCTTACAAATTTAGTTGCCCGCCGGGCGTTCAGGAAGGAGGCTGTGTCGAATTTTTCAAAAAAATCCATTTTCGAATTACGTAAAATTGCATTACAGTCTAAAATATTTCAATAAAAACTATGTACAAACTGCCAAATTATGTCATACTTTTGCTACACTATGGTACAGTTTTGACATTTTGTTGACATTCAAGCAAAGATGTAATGCTATCACAGATACGGCATCGCACATTTTTTTTATAATTTTATTGAAAATTAAGTCAATGAAAAAAATAATTTGATTTGATTTATTACCTATATTTTTTAATTGGCGATTGGGGTGAAAATCGGATTGGAACTTTCTCGGGTCGCGGAATCATATTAACTGTTTTTTTAATAAAAGCTGCTGTTTAATTAGGGTTTTACAATTATTTTGATGGGTGATTCAGTCTGAAATTTTGAACAACTTTTCCCCATGAATGTATATCAAAATATGAATTGACAATTGACATGCGTAATATATCGAACCACAGGCTATACTAGATCTATACTTGGCTAGGCAGACAGGCTATAGTAGGCTATTTATCTATACTAATATTATAAAGAGGAAAGATTTGGTTGTTTGTTTGTTTGCATTACATGGCTCCGAAATTACTGGACCGATTTAAAAAAAACTTTCACCGTTGGAAAGGTACACTATCGCCGAGTGACATAGGCTTTGTGTGTACCAAGGGCGAAGCCGGGGTGGACTGCTAGTATAGTATAATGATAGTAAAATAACAGTCAAAAAACAAAAAAAAATCTGCATTTTCATACAAAAGTGTGCAGCCGCCCGGGAAATTTGTATAGGAACCGATTTTTTTGGTGTTTTTACTGTTTTTAGGGATTCGCTTATCTGTCTGTCCGTAAGTCACAGCCAATTTGCTACGAAACTATTAGAATGATTTAGTTGAGATTTAGTACCTACACTTATGTAACTTAGTGACCCAAAGATAGACGTATAACGTAAATAAATGGAATTTAAAAAAAGGGGGCCACTTATGGTGGGTAAATTAGACATTAAAAAAAAGTTTTGATAACAAAATCGTGTGACATATCAAATGAAAGAACTTTTTATGACAATTTTAAATATATATATTTTTTTTATATTATTTCTTAGATTGGTATTTTTAAGTTATTTAAGAAAATGGGCGAAAATTGACCCCCCCCCCTAATAAACTACTGGACCGATTCAGTTGAAATGTTGTGCACATAATGTAAATTTGTGACCCAAAGACGGAAGTAAAATGTAGGTAAATGAATAAATTTAAAAAAAATGGGGCCACTTATGGGAGATAAATGAGACATTAAAAAAAGGGTTTTGTGAACTACATCGCGTAAAATATCAAATGAAAGAGCATTTTATGATAATATTAAATATATTTTTCTAAATTTTTAAAGTTGATGTTTTTGAAGTTATTTTTGAAAATAAATAATAAAAATACCCTTATCTCCGAAACCACTGAACCCAATCTTTTGAAAAATATACAGTTAAAAGTTCTTTACCTATAGATTACAGGAAAACCTATTAGAAGATAAAAAATAAAAGGGTGTAGTAATGCTTATTACTGCTTCATTAATCAACCAATTTTTTTAGCTGTTTTCAGGAAAAGATTTCTTTTTAGTGCTCTTTGTTGATTCGTTAAAAATATTGTACAAAATCAAACAGTCAAGTCATTGATTGAGCACATACAGCTGCTAAGCCAAGACTGTTGATCTGTTCAACGTGCAATCCTTTTTTACCCTCCGTACTTACATAATAAGGTGAATAGAAGTGAAAGGTGTTACGATTGCAGATGGTCGCTAAACGTATTGTTTCACAAAGAAAATTCAAATGTGTACATTTTCTGTCAGTGGAACACAAAACGTGTAGTTTTCCAAGTTACCGCTCGCGTAAAATACTATTTGATTGTATTTTTGAGAACGTCCTGTCAGCGATAAGTAATATTGATTTACGCAGAAATATCATAAATTTGTCTATAGTTCCCTAGAATTTCAACTTAACCAAAATAAACGAGCACGTCCCGGGCCACGTCCAGTGTAGAGTTCCGTAGTCAGTACCTACTTATTTTATGTAACTAACAACTCCCTAACTTTAGGTCTGAATTCAGTCCATGATACTGAACAACTTTCACGGAGGAACAAACGAAATACATAAATTATTTTTGATCTCTTACACACAAGATTTGGCAAAATGTAATATTTATGGAATATATGTATGGAATATGTAAGGACGAATCACACTAATTAAGCTAGCCCCAAAGTAGGTTTTAAACTTGTATTATGGAATACTAACTCAATGATACTATATTTTATGATAAAAACATACATAGATAAACACCCAAGACCCAGGGCAATTTGAAAAAGACCATTTTTTAACTTGCCCTGGCTGGGCCTCGAACCCATAACCTCCGGATTAGCGGTCTAGCGTGTTAACAATTACGCCACGGAGGTCGAATGGAAAGCAAACATTTTCTTTTATATTTGTTTACGCAATGGCAACCCCACCGCAGTGGAGCCCCCTGACGGAAGGAAGAGTAGGAACCTCGCAACCATCCGCCCATCTTCATCACGTGACGGGCGGTTATTGACGGTCAACCAATAAGCACGGTTTCCCACGAATTTTGTACATATACCAATGGTCGAAATTGTTCCCACCACCTCTATCCCTGATACATGTAAAATTTAAAATTAAAAAATATACTCGTCATCAAACTTCCCATCAGACAACTGCATTTTCATTTCTCTCAAAATTCACCACCATTAACGGCAGATCAATAAATATCCAAAAGTATCTACACGCGCCGATACATCGCTTGGTCCTTCATCACCAAATAAGAAACCAGCACCTACGGATCTTCGCAAGGTGCGCAGTGAATTCCAGTGAGTGTGGTGAGTGTTGCTTATTACCCAGGGTCCGGTACAGCCGTGTGCCACTGCAAGCACAAGCTGTCCTGACCAGCATACGATATTCGCACGTAAGTACCTCATCTTCTCATAATCCGCCAAAATGCCGTTAACGTCCGATTCTGAAAATGTACCTAAATCTCGCGATAGGTCCCCTTATAGATATTCTTCTGACGATAAAACTGAGCAAATCATTCTTGATCTAATTAAAAAACGGAGTATCATAAAGGGAAGGCTTACCAAATTTTCAAATTACTTAGAATCCGTTAGTGTTACGACCTCAAACTCTCAATCGAAAATAGATTTAAAATTACGCATAAAAGGCGCAGATCGTTTGTTCTCCGAATTCGATAATATTCAAACTAAAATTGAAGAGAATATTTCCGACAGTTATATTGATGAGCAATTAGATCAACGTCAGCAGTTTGAGGATAGCTACTATAGTACACTAGCCCGAGCTGAATCTATTCTCAATGAGAGTGAGGTCACTAGCGAGTCCAAATCATGCAATCACGGCACTTGTTCTAACAAACAGTCATCAGTAAAATTACCTACCATTTCGCTGAAGTCATATGATGGCTCGTCATTAGAAACTTGGTTGTCGTACAGGGACACATTTATTTCACTGGTACACAATTCCACTGAAATTAGCGACATCCAAAAGTTCCACTATTTAAAATCATCTTTAACGGGTAGTGCCGAATTAGTCATAAGCGGGATTAAACTTTCTTCTAGCAACTACGCGGTTGCATGGGAACTCTTATTAAATAGGTACGACAATACTAGGTTATTGGTGCACAGCCATGTCAAAGCACTGTTTTCTATACAAGCACTGACTAAAGAGTCACCTTCACTTTTGCGCAAACTCATTGACACCATCATCAATAACCTACGCTGTCTAAAAACCCTAGGTGAGCCTACAGAGTATTGGGATACGCTTCTTATATATATTGTAGTACTAAGTTAGATAAAACCACTGAGCGGGAGTGGGAGCAGCATAAAGGTACGCTATTGTCTAACTCTGATGTCAAGGTCAAGTTGAAGGTAGATCAATATTGCAATTTCTTAGGGACAGGGCTGATTTATTAGAAACGTTAGCACTTTCACATAGCAAGGATAATCAGAGTAATTCTGAACTTAAAAAATCAAATACACACACTAAATCTCATTTATCACAGTGTAACGTTTCCTCAAATAAGCCACAGTTTTCCGAGCGATTCTCACACAAAGCTTGTTTGATGTGCAAGGGTAAACATCCAATTTACTCGTGTACAAAATTTTTAAACTCAGATTTTCAATCCAAAATTAAATTTGTAAGCGATCACAAGTTGTGTGAGAATTGCTTGCGTTCCGGACATGTCGTTGATGATTGTAGGTTTGGTCCGTGTAGGCAATGCAACCTTAAGCACAACACACTTATTCATCCTAATACGCATAACACTTCCGTTTGCAATGCAAGTTCCCACGCGATCCATACCGACCGACTGCAGGCGGCCTCGGAAGATGCACCGCTTAGCCCCACTACGGCTCAATTACAAATCTATCATAAAAAACAAGTTGACAATCCGGTTAGCGATATCCATATGAACACTCACACTAGTACACAGTGCGGAAGTGTACCAGTCCTTTTGTCAACTGCACTGGTCGAGATCCGTGACAAATATAATAAATATCACACGGTATGCGCTTTACTCGACAGTGGTAGCCAAAGCTGTTTTATTACGCAATCACTTTGCGAACTTTTAGACATTCCATTATTACAGTCCACTAATGAAATACGAGGAGTAGGTAATTCAGTATCACAGTCGACGCAAACTTGTGATATTTGTATAAAATCAAGCCTAAGTACCTACACAATGCGCCTTAAGTGTTATGTTCTACCAGAAATTACTTCGACTTTGCCAGCTATACATGAACAAAGCGCGCAGTTTAGGATTCCTGACCATGTACAGTTAGCAAATTCAAATTTTTTAGGTCGTCAAAAAATTGATATTTTGATAGGTGCTGATAAGTTTTGGGACTTGTTAGTAGATGGCAAGATGCGCTTACCAAACGGTCCGTTCCTTCAAAATACCAAACTAGGCTGGATTATTTCGGGACCCATCCATCACAATACGCGCAAAAATGGGCAGGTTCAGTGTAATTTTTCTCAGTCTATCGACTTACAATTACGCAAGTTCTGGGAGCTCGAGGAGCTACCTAAGCCTCTTGATACGCTAACAGATGAAGAGCGGGCATGTGAGCACTTATTTGCTACCACTACCACGCGCAACAGTGAGGGCAGATTTATTGTTCGCATTCCTCTCAAAGAATCACCTGAGGTTTTGGGTGAATCACTTTCCCAGGCAGAACGTCGGTTCTTTTCGTTAGAAAATAGGTTATCACGCGCACCTAATAGTTACAAACAATTATATATTAATTTCATGCGAGAATATGTCGAGCTGGGTCACATGACTCAAGATAGCAAACCAGCTAAAACTCACTATTTTACTCCTCACCATGGAGTGTTTCGCGAACATAGCACTACAACAAAACTTCGCGTTGTGTTCGACGCGAGTGCAAAAACTAGTAGTTCCAAGTCGTTGAACGACCTTGAGATGGTAGGACCCCCTATACAGGGTGATTTGCTAGCCATACTGTTGCGCTTTAGACAGTTTAGGTACACCGCTATTTCGGATTGTGAAAAAATGTATAGGCAGGTATTAGTTACACCTTCTCAGCGCGACCTCCAGCTCATCATCTGGCGTGAGGATCCATCTCAACCTCTCCAGTTTTATCGCTTGAACACTGTAACCTACGGTCAAGCTGCCTCAGCTTATCTTAGCGTAAGATGCTTAAAGCAGCTAGCAGCCGAGTGCTCTGACCTCAACGTGCAAAGGCTTGTCCACGATGACCTTTACGTAGATGACCTTTTGACCGCTGATGATGACAAAATGGAATTATTAAAAAATTGTAAAGGCGCAGTTGCATTGTTGCGGTCAGGATGCTTTCCACTGCACAAATGGAAATTCAACTTTCCAATTGAGGCTGACTCATGTGACTTCTTAGACTCAGCCACTTTTAAAGACTTAAATTTAGGCGAACAAAGTCAATGTCGCACATTAGGTTTGGGTTTTTGTAACAATACTGACCAATTTAATTTCAATTCGCTTTTTCAAAATCAAAAGGATAATAAACCCATTACTAAGCGCTTAATTTTGTCAGTCGTTTCTCAAATTTTCGACCCGCTAGGTTTATTAAGTCCGTTTGTCATGATAGGTAAAGTGTTGTTACAGAGACTTTGGCTATTAAAATTGCAATGGGACGACCCTCTCCCAGCTGATGTCGTAAAGGCATGGAACCGGTTTCTCGACAGTCTGCCTTATCTATCCAATATAACCGTACCGCGTCATGCGTTTCAATGCAACTCGACAAAGATAGAATTACATATCTTTACAGACGCCTCACAAACTGCATATGGTGCATGTATATATGTGCGTACTATACGCGAAAGCCAGGTAGTCGTACGCCTTCTTATCTCTAAGGGAAAGGTCTCCCCGATCTCCCCGGTCAGCATCCCGCGCTTAGAACTGACAGCAGCTTTACTAGGTGCTAGGCTTTATGATAAGGTTCGCGCTTCACTCACTCGTCCGATCGATGACGTAATGTTTTGGACAGATTCCACAATTGTTTTAGGCTGGCTGCGTATGTCGCCTTCTTTACTCAAAACTTTTGTACAAAATCGCGTTGCTGAGATACACGATCTGACGAGTGAATTTTCATGGCGTCACGTGAGCGGTAAGGAGAACCCAGCAGACCTAGTTTCGAGAGGTACCAGTCTAATAGACCTTTCTACATCAGACCTATGGTGGAACGGTCCCAATTTTTTACGCGAAATAGATTTTATTAATAATTTAAATTGTAACTTAAATAATATTTCTTCGTCCGAGCTACCTGAGCTTAAATCAAACTCAATTAATTCATTGGTAGTCAAAAATAATGATAACGAAGCTGAGTCATTATTTCCATTTCATAGGTTTTCGCAATACAATCGCATGTTACGTTCTACAGCTTATTTACTTCGTTTTATTCATAATGCGCGCAACAAAACAGATAGGCTGTCGGGCGCGATCACTGTCGATGAGCTTAGGAATGCAGGTAGTACGCTCGCCCGGTTATCACAACAAGAATCGTTCAAAGATACCTACTATTTACTTAATCACGGAAGGGGTCTCAAACCAAAACACAAGCTCGCTAGTTTAAGTTTATTTATGGACGATAACCATGTAATACGCGTAGGTGGTAGAATAAGGAATTCTCCCGACTTTGACTATGGCAAAAAACATCCCGTACTATTGTGTAGTAAACACCATTTTACTATTTTGTTATTTAGACATGAGCACATTCAATCATTGCACTCAGGCCCACAGGCACTCCTTTATCTTATACGCGAAAACTGGTGGCCTGTGTCGGGCAGAAACTTGGCTCGTAAAGTGTCTCATCAATGCGTTACCTGTACGCGCCTTAGAGGAAAAACGCTAAACCCATTTATGGGCGATCTTCCTAAGGAACGTTTAGTTACGTCTAGTTTTCCCTTTTTTCGAGTCGGGTGCGATTTTGCTGGTCCTGTTTTTATTCTAAACCGTAAAGGCAGAGGTGCTCAGTTAGTCAAGAGTTACATTTGTCTGTTCATTTGTTTTGCTACGCGCGCAATCCATTTGGAACTGGTTAGTGATCTCACTACTGACGCTTATCTACTCGCTCTTAAGCGCTTTATATCGCGAAGGGGTAAGCCGTCTGAAATATTTTCGGACAACGGTCGTAACTTTGTAGGTCTACGTAATGATTTTGCTCAGTTTCTTGCACAATGTAGTTCAGATATTATTGAATACGCTCATAGCCAGTCCATAAAATTTTCATTTATTGTACCTCAAAGTCCGCATTTTGGAGGATTGTGGGAGGCTGGGGTGAAATCGTGCAAATATCATTTGCGACGTGTGATAGGCAATGCTCATCTCACTTTCGAGGAATTTACCACGGTACTAAGCCAGATCGAAGCAGTACTCAATTCCCGTCCGCTGATACCGCTATCCACGGACCCAGATGACCTGCAGCCACTCAGCCCAGGACATTTCCTCATCGGTCGTCCTCTCACCACTCCTGTTTATGCGGAGGACATCAAGGATGCTCCAGTACATCGCCTCAATCGCTACCAAAGGGTGGAGCAGTGTCGGCAGCAGTTCTGGTCACGTTGGTCGAAGGAGTATATCTCGGAGCTACAGACACGCATAAAATGGAGGGATAATACAGCCGAGCTTCACCCAGATACTCTCGTCGTCGTGAAGGACAACAATCTTCCTCCTCTCAAATGGCAACTGGGTCGAGTCATCAAAAGCATACCCGGAAAAGATGGCATTTCACGAGTTGCTGACATCCAGACGTCCTCGGGTATCATCAGACGCCCCTATGTAAAGATTTGTCCTCTCCTGGAGAATGAAGACGTAGATAAATCTTTTTAAAGCTGATGCTTTCAAGGCCGCGGGCATGTTTACGCAATGGCAACCCCACCGCAGTGGAGCCCCCTGACGGAAGGAAGAGTAGGAACCTCGCAACCATCCGCCCATCTTCATCACGTGACGGGCGGTTATTGACGGTCAACCAATAAGCACGGTTTCCCACGAATTTTGTACATATACCATTGGTCGAAATTGTTCCCACCACCTCTATCCCTGATACATGTAAAATTTAAAATTAAAAAATATACTCGTCATCAAACTTCCCATCAGACAACTGCATTTTCATTTCTCTCAAAATTCACCACCATTAACGGCAGATCAATAAATATCCAAAAGTATCTACACGCGCCGATACAATATTTAATTATGTGTTCCTTAGGAAAAGTTGTTCAGTATAATGAACTGAATCCACCTTAAATTAGTTTATGTACAGGCAGACGTTATATACCTACTACTGCCGTGAATTTTTTTAAATGTCCATATACAACTGACAGAGAGGGGAGACACATGATTCTAACAAAAATTTGCAATCAAAAACCAAATATTTCACAAACGGATTGCTAAAACGAAAAAGGGTGTTCATAATCTTACAATATTTTTGAAAGACCTATTCAACGAAGACTCACAACACACATTTTTTTTTCAAGTTTTTATTACCACATATCCATGCCCATGCCTAATTACAGCTTTCTAGTACTAATAGTCTATGAGTAAAACTGGGGACAGACAGACAGACAGACATGATGGATCTATAAGGGTTTCTTGTTTACTACGGAACCCTAAAAAGCTGCGTGAAACAAAACAGATTCTCTATTCTAAGGGTTCTTTGTCATTTGCGCTTTAACAAATTTCAAAATACGAGTAATCAAAACCACTTGTGCATATATTTCGCTCCACTTCGCATACGATAAATTCAAAAATTGATGGATGAATGACCGTGCTTTTACAGGTTAAGCAACTTCTAGCTTGGTCACAGTTAGGATGGGTGACCGTGCTTTCAATCTTAAAGTTTTCCAAGTCAAATGTTGAGATTCTAATGAATACATTTCAGTTTTCTCTACCTACATAACTTGGCAGCTATTTAAATTTCAATTGTTTTGTCGGAATTTGAACTTGGCATTTTTACATTTATGTTTTTGATGGGGTAAAATAAACACCCAAGAACCAGGACAAATTAAAAAAGGCCATTTACCAACTTGCCCTGGCTGGGAATCGAACCCAGAACCTCCGAGTGACGGACTAACGTGTTAAGGAATCGCCACGGAGGTCGACTAATAAATTGAAAAAGTAATAAATTTTACGCAAGATTCGAATACCTATAACTTGGATTTTTTAGAAAGTGCTATATGAATTTCACATATATTTAAACTCGCTTTTTAAATAAACGTCTTGCATTCACGCACACTCGCAAACTTCTGTATTTTTGACTTTACTTTTTCTACTGAAAGCCTGTCTACTAAAGTGTTAAGTACATTATAATGACGTCTGCCAAGGCCTTAATTCAGAAATAATAATTAAAACAAAATAATTATTTGATTTGATTGATTTGAAAATTTTAATAAGTATCGCGGACTGGAAGTCTTGACGAAAAGAAAAAAGTAAGTTGTATACTAATTCTACGTTACAATTTATGATAACCTACATCTATTGTCCCGTTTACACATTATTAACTCTATGCATTTTCAGCTTGACATTTTTTTCCCCTAGCGGGAAAATTTTGCATATTTCAGAGCCAAATCCGACCACGTGGCTTTGTGCATACCGTCCTTAACATTGTATCCTATCTAGGATTGGTTCTGCTTTACCCTTTGGGTTGCAGAGGTTAGACGGCAGTCGCTCTGTGTAAAAAAAATTTAATCTCGACAAGTCACCTAGGTTGGGTAGCGGACTCTGGGCGCTAAACTTTAGAGCCCAGAGTATAGCCAGTGTTTCAGAACAATCTGTATAAGTAGACTACTAGTCATAAAATGTTCTAAGAAAGTAGAAACCCTAGCACTGCACAGAACTATTCAGAAAACTCGATAATAATAAATCAACTGAAAAATTTCCCCATACATTCTTGGCCGCAAGTGCATCCGACAATAGCTTTTAAATGCAATGAGTTATGTTCAAGGAATTGTTGAGATTTTTGCATACTGTATAGAAGTTCGTATTCAAGTGCAGCCGATACGAGCGGATTCTTGGCTTCATGTTTGGTACAAGTCATAGACTGATTCACACGCCTCCCATAGACTTTTGTTCGGGATATTATAAAGCCAAAACTGCCAGTTTATAACACTATCTGTGGGCACGGTAGTGTCTCCGCAAGGTCGAGTAAAAGCAAACAAACTTTGAAACCCCCCCTGTCACTTAACTAAATGCATATATCCCAAAATTACACATTCTTTGTTTGTACCTATAATTTGTGAAAATCTTGGCTCGATGTTAGCTACAAGTCTTAGACTAACGTTTTTTGCTTAGCTTGTGGTTCTAAGGACCCCAGTGAGGCCAAGTTACCTCCAACAAGGCCATTTTAGTACAACCGGTATTAAATGAATCTGGCCTAGGGTTCGGCCGTATCAATGCATTTCACTTACTGCTTCTCTTCCCGCGCATATCGTAGAAGCCGGCCGTGGGAATGGGTGATAATATAAATCATGTTATTAGTTGATGAGGCTAGCACGCAACCCACCATTATTTTGATTTCTTTATTTACCATCACACTAAAAGTGGCTCTTACCAAAACGGCCACAACGCGTTGTAGCAATCACAGAACGACCACAACGCGTTCTGAGCATTTTGATAAGAGCCGTCTCAACGGGCTTAACAAAGTCCAGGGTCATAATATTCAAAAGCCACATTCAGCTACAACTAAATACAGGGAACGTACATTTATTTGTACGCTTTTTCTTAAAACTTGGACCAACTGGTAAATACATGGGATTCAGAATAGCAGTATTCAATATTCATACGCGGATGAATATCAAATTCCGGTTTGCTTTGAACGCTTCGAAATAATTAAACACGGCACAATCTGCCCAATCAACCATTCAGTTTGTGTGACGGTTTCAAAAAATAGCCATTGGGGCTCTGTCTTCCCCGTTGTTTTTGTTTTGTATATACGTGTGTTAGGGAAATGACCGAGGAATCGCCGTGGCCAAATACCGGTCAAATTTGATTTAATTAAATTAATAAATAGCCTTTCGACTCGAGAAGAAGAAGAAGTGAACTGATGTAATTTTTTTCAAGTTAATAAATACTTATATAGGGACTACTTATATAAATACTTATATAGGGAAAAATCACTCAGATTGAGCCTAAGTAAGTTTTTTTAAACTTGTGTTATGGGATACTAACTCAACGGTACTATATGTTATGATAAATGCATGTATAGAATAAACACCCACGAACCGAGATAGCCAGAGATATCAAACATATATGTATTGACTCCGTGGCGTAATGGTTAACACGCTAGACCGCTAATCCGGAGGTTCTGGGTTCGATCCCCAGCCAGGGCAAGTTGAAAAATAGCGTTTTTCAAATTGTGCTGGGTCTAGGGTGTTTATCTATATATGAATTTATCATAAAATATAGTATCGTTTAGTATCCCATAACACCAGTTTACAACTTACTTTGGGGCTAGCTTAATCAGTGTGATTTGTCCCTATATATATATTTATATAGATAGATAGAGATACATAGACATAGACAGGAGTCCCACCCGGATAGAGTATACATGATGATGTATGAACTTGAACAGTATGATGATAGAACTGGTATGAAAGAGTAGAATAGTAAATATAGGCTCCAATTATGTTGGAGGTTGAAGCATAAAAATTATCTCTCGGCACAATAAAAAGAAAGGCCATTTTCCAATTTGCCCTGACTGGCGATCGAACCCAGAACCTTCGGAGTGAAGGACTAGCGTGTTAACCTTTACGCCACGAAGGTCGTCAAAGTTGCTTAATGATAACAGCCGGAGACGACAGCTTAACGTGCCTTTTGTCATATGTGTTCATTAAGGACTGTATGCACAAAGCCACGTGGTCGGATTTGGCTCTGAAATATGCAAAATTTTCCCGCTAGGGGGATAAAAATGTCAAGATGAAGTCACATAGAGTTAATAATGTGTAAAAGGGACAATAGATGTAGGTAATCATAAATTGTAACGTAGAATTAGTATACAGCTTACTTTTTTCTTTTCGTCAAGACTTCCAGTCCGTGATACTTATTAAAATTTTCAAATCAATCAAATCAAAGAATTATTTTGTTTGAATTATTATTTCTGAATTAAGGCCTTGGCAGACGTCATTATAATGTACTTAACACTTTAGTAGACAGGCTATCAGTAGAAAAAGTAAAGTCGAAAATACAGTAGTGTGCGTGAATGCAAGACGTTTATTTAAAAAGCGAGTTTAAATATATGTGAAATTCATATAGCAATTTCTAAAAAATCCATGTTATAGTTATTCGAATCTTGCGTAAAATTTATTAATTTTTCAATTTATTAGTCGACCTCCGTCGCGATTCCTTAACACGCTAGTCCGTCACTCGGAGGTTCTGGGTTCGATTCCCAGCCAGGGCAAGTTGGTAAATGGCCTTTTTTAATTTATCCTGGTTCTTGGGTGTTTATTTTATCCCATCAAAAATATAAATGTAAAAATGCCAAGTTCAAATTCCGACAAAACATTGAAATCCGACAAGATTGAAATTTAAATAGCTGCCAAGTTATGTAGGTAGAGAAAACTGAAATTTATTCATAAGAATCTCAACATTTGACTTGGACAACATTACAATTGAAAGCACGGTCACCCATCGTAACTGTGACCAAGCTAGAAGTTGCTTAACCTGTAAAAGCACGGTCATTCATCCATCAATTTTTGAATTTATCGTATGCGAAGTGGAGCGAAATATTTGCACAAGTGGTTTTGATTACTCGTATTTTGAAATTTGTTAAAGCGCAAATGACAAAGATAGTAGACAATAGAGAATCTGTTTAGTTTTACGCAGCTTTTTAGGGTTCCGTAGTAAACAAGAAACCCTTATAGTTTCGTCATGTCTGTCTGTCTGTCTGTCCCCAGTTTTACTCATAGACTATTAGTACTAGAAAGCTGTAATTGGGCATGGGCATGGATATGTGGTAATAAAAACTTGAAAAAAAAAGGGTGGTGTGAGACGTCGTTGAATAGGTCTTACAAAAATATTGTAAGATTATGAACACCCTTTTTCGTTTTAGAATCCGTTTGTAAAATATTTGGTTTTTGATTGGAAATTTTTGTGTGTCTCTCTGTCAGTTAAACGGTTGTATATGGACACTTAAAAAAAGTCACGGCAGTAGTATATAACGTCTCCCTGACTAAAACTAATTTAAGGTGGATTCAGTTCATGTTCATGTTCATTCAGGACTGAATTCAGACCTAAAGTTAGGCAGTTGTAAGTTACATAAAACAAGTAGGTACTACGGAACCCTACACTGCACGTGGCCCGTCACGGCACGTGGCCGGTTTATTTTGGTTAAGTTTAAATTTTAGGGAACCATAGACAAATTTATGATATTTCTGCGTAAATCAATATTACTTATCGCTGACAGGACGTTCTCAAAAATACAATCAAATAGTATTTTACGCAAGCGGTGACTTGGAAAACTACACGTTTTGTGTTCCACTGACAGAAAAATATATTTAAAAATATATATTTAAAAATGTCATAAAAAGTTCTTTCATTTGATATGTCACACGATTTTGTTACCAAAACTTTTTTTAATGTCTAATTTACCCACCATAAGTGGCCCCCTTTTTTAAATTTCATTATTTACGTTATACGTCTATCTTTGGGTCACTAAGTAACATAAGTGTAGGTACTAAATCTGAACTAAATCATTCTAATAGTTTCGTAGCAGATTGGCTGTGACTTACGGACAGACAGACAAGCGAAACCCTAAAAACAGTAAAAAAAACCAAAAAAATCGGTTCCTATACAAATTTCCCGGGCGGCTGCACACTTTTGTATGAAAACGCAGATTTTTTTGTTGTTTTTTGACTGTTATTTTAATATCATTATACTATACTAGCAGTCCACCCCGGCTTCGCCCTTGGTACACACAAAGCCTATGTCACTCGGGGATAGTGTACATATCCAACGGTGAAAGTTTTTTTTAAATCGGTCCAGTAGTTTCGGAGCCATGCAATGCAAACAAACAAACAACCAAATCTTTCCTCTTTATAATATTAGTATAGATAAATAGCCTACTATAGCCTGCCTGCCTAGCCAAGTATAGATCTAGTATAGCCTGTGGTTCGATATATTACGCATAATGTCAATTCGTATTTTGATATATATTCATGGGGAAAAGTTGTTCAAAATTTGAGACTGAATCACCCCTCAAAATAATTGTAAAACCCTAATTTAACAGCACCATTTATTACAAAAACGGTTAATATGATTCCGCGACCCGAGAAAGTTCCAATCCGATTTTCACCCTAATCGCCAATTAAAATATGTAGGTAATAAATCAAACCAAATTATTTTTTTCATTGACTTAATTTTCAATAAAATTTAAAAAAAAATGTGCGATGCCGTATCTGCGATAGCATTACATCTTTACTTGAACGTCAACAAAATGTCAAAACTGTACCATAGTGTAGCAAAAGTATGACATAATTTGGCAGTTTGTACATAGTTTTTTATTGAAATATTTTAGACTGTAATGCAATTTTACGTAATTCGATAATGGATTTTTTTGAAAAACTCGGCACGGCCTCGTTCCTGAACGCCCGGCGGGCAACTGAATTTGTATGAAAGGAACATGGCCGCCATTTCAGAGAATTCTGTCAAAAACGTTGCAAAACATCCAATTTTTAAAATTATTTTTTTTATTATTGCGTGATTGCATTGTAAGCAAATAATAAGAATAATGTTTCAAAATAGCCTTTATTTTTATAAAATATATGCAATCCCTTGTTAGAATATTTCTTTACGCAGAAAAACAAGCCAGTTTGTAGCAAGATTTTCTAAAATATTTCTTTCAGGTTTCTTTACAATTATCTTACTTTTTCTGAATGAAAATTAAAAAAATACGGTTTTCGTCTACTGGCTAGTCTATTCACCTATAACTAGGTATGTAATTTTCTTAGTGGTCTTTTCTACTTAAGCCATAACTATTGCCCGCGCATAGTGCGTTTTGCATGTTTTTGGGTAAATTCAATGCTTGTTTCTAGGAAAACTACAAAATATTTTAAAAAATCCTTTTTTTCGTCTACTGTCCCAACTCTTCCTCTATCTATGTGTATACATTATTTGACTTATATCAAACGCTTTCTGTACAAACTTGTTGCCCGCGCAAACCCAGTTTACATGGTGCCGACCCTTAAACATGGAAGGCCATTGTCTTTAAACCAATATTTTATTTTATATATACACAAGACTAGCTGTGCCCGCGACTTCGTTCGCGTGGTTGTCGGCACGTAATGTTATATAGCCTAAAGCCTTCCTCTATAAATGGACTACCCAACAAAAAAAGAATTTTTCAAATCGGACCATTAGTTCCTGAGATTAGCGCGTTTAAACAAACAAACAAACAAAAAAACAAACAAACTCTTCCGCTTTATAATATTAGTATAGATGTGCGAACCACGCCAAGAGTTGCTCATCTTGCGAGGCTAGTCATTCATGCATATTCTACCTCGCCTGAGGTTGCGATTTCTGTTTTCCATTTATAAGTTCGACGACCTTCGTGGTATTGGTAACCTCCTGTGGTAACCACGCTAGTCCGCTACCCGGAGGTTTCAGGATCGATTCCTGGCCAGGGCAAGTTATAAAATGGCCTTTATTAAACTACCCTGGGTCTTGGGTGTTTATTTATATAACATTATGCATTTGTCATAAAATAAGCATTGTTGAGTTAGTATCCTATAAAAAAAGTTAAATAAAACTTTGCGGCTAGCAAATGAAGTCATGGCCTTTGGATCTTGTGACCCTCAGCTTTGTCTACACCGTAAGGTATGGTCATAAAAGTGTACTTGCACCTGTATCTGTCTATCTAAGGTGCTCTACACACGTACGTATAGAGATACATTTAGTTTGGTAGATAATTCGTTTATTGTTGCTACAGACACACACACACACAAAAAAATATACAAATAATAAACCTAAACATACTTAAATGTAGCTGTGTGTTTCTCGGCAGATATAGGACCACTCCGAGAATTCCTGTGGATATTGTAGAAGGTGACTTAGGAAACACAAGCTAAACAAACCTTATAAACATCAATGAGACCTCTCCAACCTGTCTGGCCAGCGTGGAGAGTGTAGGTCAAATCGTGTGACTGCTCTGATAGTAGAGAGAGGGTCGTGTTCCTGCAATGGATACTAAAACAGGCCTGATGATGAACTAGTGATGTGCCGCTGGAAATATTCCTAATGTACGGGATTTTTTACAATATTTCCATAAATATTCCACTTTATTTCCATTTTTAGGAATATTACCGGGTATGTTTACGGAAATATTCCTAAAGTTTATAGGGACGGGACGGCACATCATAACATGCTATTTTTTACATTTGGACCAACTCAAATTACACGGAATTGAGAACAGCACACGCGGATGAATATTAGATTCCGATTCGCTTTGAACGCCTCCAAATAATTAAACACGGCACAATCTGCCCAATCAGCATATTCAGTCACATACAGTGTATTCAGTTCGTGTGACGGTTTAAAAACAACTGCTGGATTTGAATACCTTTTGTGGGAAACAAATGAAAAGACCGGCTATGTGCGAGTCGGACTGACATATATGCCTACTTATGTTTCTGTACCAAGTAAGTACAACTTTAAAAGTGGCTTAAAAGTGATTGACTTTAAGTATTTTTTGGCTTTAAAAGTTGTTCCTCGGTCTTGTGTGTATCATTATTATCATATCAGGCACAGAAAGTCCACTGCTGGACTCCAGCGTTTTCCTCAGGTCGTCTGATCACCTAGCAGGTCCTACACTGCGATTGCCGGTACGTGGCCACCATTCGACAACCTTTCTGCCCTATCGGCCATCGGTTCTTCGTGCTATGTGCCTCACCCACTGTCACTTCAATGAGCTAATCCGCTGGGCTATGTACGAGTATGTGACCTTTGTTCTTCTACAAATCTCCTCACTTCTAAATCGATCACGTAAAGAAACACCTAGCATAGCCCTCTCCATAGCTCGTTGAGCGACCTTGAGCCTTCTTATGAGAGTAAGGGACCACGATTCAGAGCCATAAGTCATCACTGGTAACACACTGGTACTTGTGTGTATATTTATAAGTATATTCATCTTTGTTTTTCATGTGTATTGCTGGCCAACACTGGTGTCAGATTTTGACCTTGCCTAAAGGCATCTGACATATTTTCTATAAGTATAATTTACGTACCTATAGGTATATTAAACTAGCTGTTACCCACGGCGCTGCCTGTGTAGTCAAAACCTTGAACGAACGAACGAGCTGACGGGACAGTTCAATATTTAAAGATCCCATAGGAACATCACATTTTTTGGGTATAAATATTAGACTTTTTTACGCATTTTTGCGAAAAACGGCCACATTTGGCAATAATGCGTAGAAAAGCTTAACGTTCTAGTTCGTAAAATAGTTTGAAGGGTTTTCTAGGACTTCTCAAAGACAACATTTTAAATGATGTCTCCGTTTCCTTTGAAATGATAATTACAAATGGGGGCAGCACTGGATCCAGGAAAATTTATGTTTGGCCTTTAATCAAACCAGGTAGGAAGAGCCTAGGGCCGCAAAACCAAAGGCCATTCTTAGCGTGATAGGGAGCGTAAAGGTGGAAATAAAGAATTAAAAAAAAGATTCCGACGAATTGATAACTTCCTCCTTTTTTTGAAGTCGATTGAATAGTGATGGACTGCTAGCCGCATAGCATATTGACATAATTTAAATTCTTGCCCATTCCCTATACCGGTTTTTACGATCTGCTTGGTAAGAAATCTGAAAATGAGTTCCTGGACTCAAATAAATTTTGTAAATTTAAACATATGATTAAACAAACATAAGTATAGAAAGTAAGTGAATAGAATATCTATAATAAAAAATCAATCTATGTATTTAGAAAATATGTTATATAAAGTGTGCAATACTAATATAATAATTAAATTTTTAATAATATAAAATAATAATAAAATTAACTGATATAATTAAATTTTTAAACAACCGACTTCAATTTTCTTAAGGAGTTTCTTCCATTTCTCCAAAGTTCTTCATCATATCTTCACCAAATTAAAATGGGACCAAATTGGTAGTAAAGGCTTTCAAATAAAAAAAAAATCAAAATCGGTTCACAATTTGCCAAGATATCGCGTAACAAACATACATAAAAAAAAATAAAAAAACATACAGTCAAATTGATAACTTCCTCCTTTTTTGAAGTCGGTTAAAAATTAAAGTACTTCGATACTTCGATAATATTTGTAAATTGCTCTATAGACTGCTGTAACTTAAAATAATGTGATAAATGATCTCAACATTATAAAATTAAATTATATACTTACTATATTCATTTGTTACTAGATATTTGCTGTACCCGAAAGGGTTAATAAGATGGACTGTAATTATAAATATAAGACCTCTTGTAAAACTCTTATTAGCAAATAAAGATTTGATTGTTTTGATTTGAAAAGCTACTGGTATAATCTAAATACGTCTTTCTATTCCCAGTCCTTGTACAGACTAGTTCTTCTTATCGTGTCGATAAGAAGAAGAACTGACTCCCAGACTAGTATGGCGGCTTTATAACATTTCTTTACAAAAAGATCCAGTAAATGTCAAATAAAATACATTCAAAGCAGAATAAACAGGATTCCTTGGAGAAGTAAACATGTAGTTTCAGTGGATTACTAGAGATTTAGTTTTCCGGTCTTCGCGATGTATGTTTGCATGCGAAATAAATGGCATTCTTTCGTGTACGGCGAAATAACCGTTATGATGTATGAAAAGGTGTGTTCCTTCTGTTTCTGCAAATCCTTACTCTTTTTTATATTTTCAAATCGTTTATTTACAGCAACGAATAATAAAAATATACATATTAAATTTGTTGAAAACTGAAATAAAGTTATCATTAATTAACATAAACAGTTGTTTTACCTTATGCCAAGCCTGTCGTCGTTTTTTAGGGTTCCGTACCCGAAGGGTGCAAACGGGACCCTATTATTGAGACACCGCTGTCTGTCTGTCTGTCCGTCTGTCCGTCTGTCCGTCTGTCCGTCTGTCCGTCTGTCCGTCTGTCCGTCTGTCCGTCTGTCCGTCTGTCCGTCTGTCCGTCTGTCCGTCTGTCCGTCTGTCCGTCTGTCCGTCTGTCCGTCTGTCCGTCTGTCCGTCTGTCCGTCTGTCCGTCTGTCCGTCTGTCCGTCTGTCCGTCTGTCCGTCTGTCCGTCTGTCCGTCTGTCCGTCTGTCCGTCTGTCCGTCTGTCCGTCTGTCCGTCTGTCCGTCTGTCCGTCTGTCCGTCTGTCCGTCTGTCCGTCTGTCCGTCTGTCCGTCTGTCCGTCTGTCCGTCTGTCCGTCTGTCCGTCTGTCCGTCTGTCCGTCTGTCCGTCTGTCCGTCTGTCCGTCTGTCCGTCTGTCCGTCTGTCCGTCTGTCCGTCTGTCCGTCTGTCCGTCTGTCCGTCTGTCCGTCTGTCCGTCTGTCCGTCTGTCCGTCTGTCCGTCTGTCCGTCTGTCCGTCAGTCCGTCTGTCCGTCTGTCCGTCTGTCCGTCTGTCCGTCTGTCCGTCTGTCCGTCTGTCCGTCTGTCCGTCTGTCCGTCTGTCCGTCTGTCCGTCTGTCCGTCTGTCCGTCTGTCCGTCTGTCCGTCTGTCCGTCTGTCCGTCTGTCCGTCTGTCCGTCTGTCCGTCTGTCCGTCTGTCCGTCTGTCCGTCTGTCCGTCTGTCCGTCTGTCCGTCTGTCCGTCTGTCCGTCTGTCCGTCTGTCCGTCTGTCCGTCTGTCCGTCTGTCCGTCTGTCCGTCTGTCCGTCTGTCCGTCTGTCCGTCTGTCCGTCTGTCCGTCTGTCCGTCTGTCCGTCTGTCCGTCTGTCCGTCTGTCCGTCTGTCCGTCTGTCCGTCTGTCCGTCTGTCCGTCTGTCCGTCTGTCCGTCTGTCCGTCTGTCCGTCTGTCCGTCTGTCCGTCTGTCCGTCTGTCCGTCTGTCCGTCTGTCCGTCTGTCCGTCTGTCCGTCTGTCCGTCTGTCCGTCTGTCCGTCTGTCCGTCTGTCCGTCTGTCCGTCTGTCCGTCTGTCCGTCTGTCCGTCTGTCCGTCTGTCCGTCTGTCCGTCTGTCCGTCTGTCCGTCTGTCCGTCTGTCCGTCTGTCCGTCTGTCCGTCTGTCCGTCTGTCCGTCTGTCCGTCTGTCCGTCTGTCTGTCCGTCTGTCCGTCTGTCTGTCCGTCTGTCTGTCCGTCTGTCTGTCCGTCAGTCACAGAGCTCTATCTCTTAAACCGTAATAGCTAGACACTTGAAATTTTCACCGATTATGCATTACTGTGGCGGATAACAACAAATTCTAAAAATAAAAAATAGTTAAATATTAAAAGGGGTCGTAATACAAGAAACGTGTTTTTTTCAGCGTTTTTAACTTGATCTTCATAATGGCATTAGCTAGATACTTGAAATTTTCACCAATTATGTATTACTATGACCACAATAACAAGAAATACTAAAAATTAAATTAAATACCAAATTAAAGGGTTCGTCATACAAGAAACGTGTTTCTTCAGCGTTTTAAAACATCCCCTTCATGTACGAGTCCGACTCGCACTTGCCCGTTTATAATTACATAAGTATGTATATTTAAGTAATTTCCTTTAAGTGAATATAACATTGTATTCTTTTGAGAAAATAAAGATTCTTTAACCATAAAAACTAAAATAAAGATAAAAACACTACTTAGTACACTGCACTACTTACTAATATGTAGGTAGTAATTACCGATATTCATTTTTGCGCCGTTTGAAACTATGCATCCGTGCAAACCCGTGCGCACGTCAATGTGTGAGTTTCAGTGTTCAAAGCAATCAAACGCAGCCGAGAACGGGGGAGAGATGCAGGGACGCCATTTGCGGAGGACGCTGCGAATATACAGAACGAACACTCGAAAAGATTTGTTCTAAAGGAAGTATCGAATTAATATAAGTATTAACATAACAAATCTTTTAAGTTGAATTTCATAAATATGTAGATCGGAGTTTAGAGTTTAGGCCAAATCTTCTGACTGCTCTGGCTTATATATGGCTCTGGTAGTACTGCAGTAGAGACTTGAAAAGACCTGTTGATGATGATGACATTTTGAATAAAATAAATTAAAAAGGTAAATCGAAACAATAAGGTTACAGAAGGAATACATCCACCATTGTACCTACAGCAGATGTATAAATTCAAATTTTAAAATATTTTGCTGTTTACTTCTTTGTATACATTTGCTACTGGTTTTCATGGAATTGTTTTTAGACTTTATGACTTGTGTCAAACAACATTATGTCTGTTTATTTTTTTTCAGTTGCACTGAAGAAGGAGAGTAAAAACATACTTCCGTAAATCAAACGTAATTTTTTTTAGAGTAGTTCCCCTAAAAGTGGTCATGATTTATTTTTTGCACGTGTACCTACCCCATGTTGTGGGGTATCGTTAGATAGGTCTTTTAAGCGGTAAAAGGTATTTCAATGAAAACTTTTTGATTCAGTAACCCGTCTGCGAAATATTAAACTAATTCTGGTTCGAGGCAAGCGTCTAAGCATCTAAAAGCTAATTTGTTGGCTTGAAAAGTCTTTAAAAATCGTGATAGTAGCATATGTATTAAACGTCATACTATTATTACGGCTTAGTCTGTACCTATTTGAAAAAAATCTAACAAAATACATATTCCTTAGAAAACAATTACTAAGATGAAGCTGTAACTGGTTTCAATACAAATATAATAAGCCCAAACTCGATGGGATTGCGTCTTTTAAGGTGAAGATATAGGCAAATGACCTTGAAGTAGCGCCCTCATTTGAAATAAATTGTTAACTCGTAAATATGAAGATAATTTCCATATTGCTCTCCGTCATGCACTAGATAGCCCTTTAATTATTTTATAAACCACCGTTGAAAGTATTTACATTAGTCCGTCTAGCTTTAATACTTGCCTCCGCCAAAAGTGGCCACGGCAAGTTTTAAAGCTAGACGGATCACCAATAATAGTTTTAACGGCAGTTCATAAAATAATTTAAAGGGCTATCTAGTGCATGACGTAGAGCAATATGGAAGTTATTACCATATTTACGAGTTAACAATTTATTTCACACTTCAAGGCCATTTGCCTATATCTTCGCCTTAATTACTTCCTACAGCCTTCTTCCGGCTCCAACATCATATCAGCTTCTTGTCGTAATAAATTGCATTGTCATCTGATTTACATTACCATACAACATTTCACCTCAATGAAATAAAATAAATAATAAATAAATAAATATACAACGTGTTTATGAACTAACGCAAAACCTTTTAGATGGTACCCCTCAGCCCATGAAACTGAACAACTTTTGTTCTACAACTTTCACTACTATCTACAACCCAAAAAATAATAATTTAAATTTTTTTACAAACTGATCAGCTGATCGAGTCAATTTGTATGAAAATCCGAATTTTAGTTTTGGCATTTTGGGAATGTTGTAGAACAAAAGTTGTTCAGTTTCATGGGCTGAGGTACCATCTGAGAGGTTTTGCTTTAGTTCATTAGGTACACATTGTGTACAGACAAATTACACAGCTTGAGCTAGCCCCACAGTAAGTTCGAGACTTGTGTTACGGGATTCTAACTCATGTACTATGTTTTATATCTAACGAAAACATAACATAGATAAACATCTAAGATTCAGGTCAATCAGAAACCGAAAAGTGGCTCAAATTTAACTTGCAAGATTTGACCCAAAAGAACACAACAAGCTAAATAAAAGCTTTTCGTAAAAACTTAAAAACGTAAAAATACCTACTAATTGTCACTGCAAGCCCCATATCACAGAAGACAGTAAGAATATACAATGCTCAACAAGGCGAGAACGGGGGAGAGGTGCAGGGACGGGGAACGGGGACGCATATTGCGCGGGACCTTAGGAGATTCCGTTCTGTATACTCTTACTGTCTTCTGTGCCCATACACAAAATTTTAAGACTATCTTATATAGGTACAATAGCCGCTGAAACTAGACCAGCGGTTTGGCAACTGAATCATGTACCTACTGTTCAAAATCCTGCAATTCAATTATCAAACTCAAGTTCCAAGACATGGCCTAGTTTGGAATATTTGATGTCTATTGAATATAGAAACAGTAGGGACTTCGAGATTTCGAAGATGAATCTACAAGTAAAGTGGTTACCCACTTTACTTTGTCATGTTCATATAAGCACAGAATAAATAATACTAACGTACAGAAGTGTCACTTAGCAAAGAAATTCAAAGAAATATCTTCTCAATGTGGCCGATATGGTTTAATTTAGCTCACGTCAGAACTCAGCACCTTTTCGTTTATATACCTAGACATCCATTGAAAGCCAATTTTATTCTTATTACTCTGGACAAACGATTCGTATGACTGAGTTTACCACCCGGAGGGGCCGCCTGCACGCATAGTAATAATGTAGGTACATTTTCGATACCTAAACGGGGAGTGACACATGCCTGATACATATAAGTAATAACACAGATCTGTAGGTATATCTCGGCAATTTATATGTATATGTATTTATCATAAAATATAGTATCGTTGAGTTAATATCTCATAACACAAGTTTAAAACTTACTTTGGGGCTAGCTTAATCAGTGTGATTTGTCCATATAAAAAAATTCTTTACTTACGACGTTACATCCATTTTTTCCATGCTGATCTAGAAAAAAAGAACACACTTAGAATGTACCAGCTGCATCTCTTCCCGCGTAGATCGTAGAAGCCGATCAAATGGGCGATAATGAGAATCATGTAAATAGACGATGCGGCAAACAACTCATCACTATTTTGATTCCTTCTTTCATCTCTCTCGCTTACCATCGCGCCTGATGGGAGATGCCACGAGAACCGAGCAAAGTGGGGTTTCTCAAATAACAATCAATGCGGCTGTGGCACAGCGGCGTCACTCCCTGTACGTAAGAGTTCGAACGCCGGCGACCTTGAGCTCGGAGCTCGTAACGCTAGGGTTGATACCGAACCGAAATGGAGTATCGTGCGGTGCGTGAGAGAGACGCGAACTAGGTACCAGTCCTCGGCCAAAGCAGTTAGCGGTAGCTCGTTTCACGCCCCGCGCGCCTCTCAAGGCCCCTTCGCACATCCAGCCACCCACACATAGCCTCAAGCGATTTTACGTGCACACATGCTTAAGTGTCGATTCTTTTCGCGTAGTGTATATATTCTTTGCCCCACCTGCCCAACCCCTTGTACAATAGATGATCTAAATTCGGCTAATGACAGGGTAATAAGTGTGGCCACACATTGATCCACACTCATATAATAATTTCAGCCATTCCGACTCGCTAAGAAGAAGAAGATCGCGCTTGACTTGGCCTTTGGGTCTTGCGGCTCTGGGCTCTGTCTGCCTGGAGCCATAAGACCAAAAATGCTTAGTCTGCCCTAGTTAAAAACGTGATAGTGTAAAGTATGAAGTTTATATATCATGCGATAAAACCAAGCGATAAAAGAATGCTCTTGTGTAGGGCATGGCCGGCCGCAGCTTCTGTCACAGTCGTCATCATGCTAGGCCGTCACACTGGAGATCCCGGGTTCGATTCCCGGTCATGTCAAGATGGAAATTATCTTCCTTCTAATCGGTCTTGGATGTTTATCTATAATATATGTATTTGTTATAAAATATAGTATCGTTGAGTTAGTATCCAATAACACAAGTCTCGAACTTACGCTAGCTCAATTTATGTGATTGGTCCCTATATATAAAAAAAAAAAACCTACGACCCATAAAGCTAATGACTTCCAAATCCTAAGGCTCAACTGCTTCACTATCCAATCGTTAAAGAAATCCAAAAAGCCCACTTTTCGGCTCATAAATTACATATCAGCACATCCACTCGGGTGCCCTCATTGCAATAAATCTTCCCGCTACTTCCCACCCTGGGAAAAACCGAATAGTGTCGATAATCCGCCGCTGTCCGGGCTTTGCATGTTAACCAGTAATAGAAAACTCGAGGTGTTTAAGAGATTACAGCGACAATAGATTCTTAGTAGACATTTCGATTCTGAATCGAAATTCCCTAAAGAAATCCTCAGTCCCAATAGAAGTTGTATCTGCTTTTTTGCGTAGGTATTGATGGTTTTTAATCATTTACTCATTTATTAATCGCTAATATGTTGCATAAGACGATAAAATGTTAAAGCAGTAATAAACATGTACCCAGTTTGGTTCCACATCCATTAGAATTTCAGTCTCAGAAGAAATCAGTGGTACACTACACATTAAATGTACGTGGGTATACTCGCACTTAGATACAAACATAATTAATAGAAATATGAATAACAAATGTTAGACTTAAATAAAATTAAACTTACCTAGAATATAGTTCAAAATTTGATTAGATATACTAAGATGTAGATATTATGTAAAATTAACAAGAAATATAAGGCTTTTTTATTTTTATTTTATTTTATTATACTCGCACTTTAAAAGTTTAAACAATAAATTTCTTAAAGAACAAATTTTTCTGCCAAAATTATTTATCGCCCCGTCTTCTAGTCTCTGCACTAATCTACGAGTTAGAGAAAGTATTTTTAAAACCAGCTATTCCTCAGTGAACATCTGGCGATGGGCGAGAGTTCCCAGGCGTCTTCAAACCTTTTCTTTAGGGTTCCAGAGCCAAATGACGGAACGGAAATGTATCCGAATCCGTACAAGGTATCACGCTGACTAGATTTTTATTAACTGGTAGTTAATTAACTTCTATCCACTTGATCGAAGTGGATAGAAGTTGCTCAAGATCGAGATCGATGGCATTGTCTGGAGGAGGCCTACACCCTAGCGGTCGAAAAAGACTGAAACGAAAGAAAAAAAGAAAAAAAAAAATCAACTAACTAGCATTTTATTGGGAACACGTCGGAGAGTTGATGTCAGGCAGGCGGCCGGTCGTAAAATTATAGCCAAATCGTTTAACCTGTCCCGGCTATTTTGTTTCGATTTCACATGTCTTTGGCACCCTTGGGTGACCATTGACAAGCATATTATATTTGGAGAAGAAAAAGCGGGAAAGCGCATCCCGGTCTCCGAAGCAGCATAAGAATCAAGAATCATTTAATTTCTTATTACAATAGATATCAATGATGTTAGTGAATGTTAGTATGTACATTGTATAAACCTGCAGACAGGCAAACATTATTATCCTAACTTCTTAATCCTAACTAATATTATAAAGGCGAAAGTGAGTTTGAATATTTGTTTGTTTGTTTGTTACCCCTTCACGCTTTATCTACAGAACCAATCTTCTTTAAAATTCGCAAACACATAGTTAGGAGTACTGAGAAGGACATAGGATACCTTTCATCCCGGAAAAATCAAGCTAGTCGTTTATATTTGTGCACAGCTCAGAAACAGAATGCAACCGGGAAATGTCAGGTTTTAATTTTCCAGCAAGCCCATCAAAGGTTTTGCTATTTCTAATTCCATAGTCTTTTTGTTCCCCGTATGAACTGTATTTGTATACTTTCAGCAATATTTTTATTTGCGGAACCCTCACAAAGGATGTCCAGTCATTATCCTGCACAGTTTTGAAGTTGTACTGAACCCAAAAGTTGCTGTCAGTTTCGTATAAGTGGCAAGTTTATTTATGGGACTTCCAAGGTTATTTTTAATAAGTAAAGTTTCATTTACTATCGCAGTTCGTTGTTTATTTTCTTGATCGAGTTTCGGAGACTAAATTGGTTTAGTGAAGTGTTTGTTACTTTTGTACAACAGATTTTATAAAGTATGTATAAAATTAACTGATATAATTAAATTTTTAACAAAAAAAAAACCGACTTCAGTTTTTTAAGGAGTTTCTTCCATATCTCCAAAGTTCTTCATCATATCTTCACCAAATTAAAATGGGACAAACTTGGTAGTAAAGGATTTTACATAAAAAAAGAATCATCAAAATCGGTTAACAATTGGCGAAGATATCGCGTAACAAACATACATAAAGAAAAACATACAGTCGAATTGATAACCTCCTCCTTTTTTTGAAGTCGGTTAAAAATCCCTTTACGCAAATTATCTGCTGGCTGCAGAAATCGCACAAATTCAAACCGAAGATATCTAAGTCTCTGTGATTTTCAAGACATTGTACTGGTAACACATGCGAACTATGGGCACAGAAGACAGTAAGAGTAAACAGAACGAAATCTCCTAAGGTCCCGTGCAATATGCGTCCCCGTTCCCCGTCCTCGCACCTCTCTCTCGTTCTCGCCTTGTCGGGGGCGAGAGCAGGCGAAAGCACACTGCACGGCGCACGCGGCCGCACAAGAACGGGGGAGAGGTGCAGGGACGGGGAACGAGGGCGCATATTGCGCGTACCTTAGGAGATTCCGTTCTGTATACTCTTACTGTCTTCTGTGCTATGGGGTTATAATGGAACTGTTGGCGTAGACGTTTGTTTATTCTTTCGAGTTTTACTACCATTATAAAACAGTAACGACACATTAATCAGCGATATGCTTAGTTTTAGTGCTTTCCGAGCTACACTCGTATTTGTAAATCAGTTTTAGGAGACAACCCTATTATAGAAACGATTGTTTATTGACTTGGCTTTGACATTTTACAAATTTCGCATTTATTTTTTTGAAAAGCCATTTGTTTTACAGAAAAGCTGTTTTTGAAATAATTTTAAAGCACGAGAAAGACTTAGAAATTTTAGTTACCATTTCTAAGCCCTTCTTGTGCCTTAGTGTTCAGCCTAAAATAGCACCAATCAAAACCAATAAAACAAGATATTCTTCTCCCGCGATAGCTCAAGACTACGTCACGAATAAAACGATAAGTGTTACCACTGATTGTTCTTTTTAGTAAATTTATGGACTTTTCAATTACTTAACGAATATAATTTTGTGTGTTTGTTTCATGGGTTTAATTTTTAATAAATATTGAATTATTCGTTCATAATTGATTATTATAAGTTAAAAAATGCATTTTGCAATAGTTGTTCTTGGGCCAATGAAGTGACCAGCTATCACGGGAAGAGAAAACCGGTATATACCATGACATAACACAACATGTTTGACTCATTTCCGTTGATTGGTTTAATAATTTGCATGTTTTGTAAAAAAACACTTTTCAGAAGTAAACTCTGACCAATAAGGACTTAGGTATCATATTCTGCATGTCTGCAAGCCTACATTCCGTGAACAGAGCATACGTGCTCCGCTCGTCGCAGGCGAGATTATCGACAAAATAATACTGACTGCGATTTTATTGCGATATTTGATTTGCGAGATATTACCACCGACTTGTTGTGCCTTTTTGTATGCAAACTGTTTGTTCCGTGCTGTTAAATTGTGTAATAAACAAAGTTGTTTACCTTTTGCCTGTAGGCATGGTTTTTGCTGAAGCAATCTACAGTAGAAAATTCACAGTATATATGCCAAGTGACAATTTAGTTTCTTTTACTCTTTCATCGAGAAAATATTACTGCCGGCGATTTTACTGAGATATTTTATTTGCGAGACTTTTTGCCCTTTTGTATGAGTGCTGAATTGTGAAATGAACAAAGTTGTTTCCGTTTTGCTTGCATTGTTTCAGTAGAAAATGCACAGTATTTATGTAAAATGACAATTTAGGTTCAGATAGAATATCGTGTCTTTACCCGTGTGGTTCCTGGTTAGAATAGGACCACTCCATCTCTTCCTGTGGATGTCGTAAGAGGCGACTAAAGGACTTAAGGCCCATTTACACGGTGCAAATTTTTGCCTGTTGCATACAATTAAATTGAAGCAATAGAAAACTTGCATAGTCTAAACAGAACGTCAGCCATATAAATCATTTATTGCTTCAATAAAATTGTAAGCAACAGGCAAGAAACTTGCACTGTGTAAATGGGCCTTTAGCACAAACATCTCGTGTAACAATTGCATTCCCAAGGAGGGTTAACGACGGGCGGCGGCCGGTTGTAAAACTTTTCGCACAAACACATTCCCAAAGTGGGTTAAATTCAGGCAGGCGGCCGGTCGTAAAACTGTAGCCAAATCATTTAAACTTTTCCGAATATTTCATTTTGCAAGGTCTTTGGCATCCTTGGATGACCATTGACATGCATGTTATATTTGGAGAAAAAAAAGCAGGAAAGCGCACTCCGGGCTCCGAAGCAGCACAGCTGAGGATGCAACCGGGAAGGCGCTTAGACGAAGAATAGAGTATCGCGTCTTTACTTTAACGGGATGGACAAGACCATCACGTGTTAGATCCAAAGCCATTTTTTTTAGTTCAGAGCTTGCTCCTGTCGGTGAAGTTAAGTAGAGAAGCCTTAATTCCTTTCTTCGCTCTGCCATCTCTTTAGTGTCTTAGTAGGACCTTACTCCTAGTGAATTAATTAATTTATAAAAAGCCATTAACTACTGAAAATTTTGTAAGTTCCTTTGTTTAAATTGCACACATACAGTCGGCGCGTAACAAAAGCCGCGTTTTTTAAAAAGTCGACGTCCCTTTTTGCCACACTGACGGTATACCTACCACTTTAACAAATGGCGACACAGAATAGCGACATATTGCTTAAAGTTTGAGTCATTTCCGTTGATTGTATTACAATTTACATGTTTTGTAATAAAAGCTGCATTTTAGGGACTAGAGTAAATGTTGACAAATAAGGACATAGGTATATCATTCTGCATGTCAGATCATGCATGTCTGTTATGGCATTCAATTAAAATATGATAGTTATTGGGAGGATATGGAGTTCGTGTATAATCTACTGAGGCACTGATGTGTAGGAACACATCTTCCTTCCTACACATAGGTACTGTTTACAAAGTACTATGTACGGATCATCTAACAAGCTGGGGTAGGTGGGACCCTACAGAGTGGCCCCACAGTCACTGAGCCACTTTGACTTTGGGTTCATTCATAGATACTATCACGTCTTTATCCGTGATGAGGAAGACAGAGCATTTTGTGCATTGCAGATCTAAGCAGACAGATCCCTGGGCCACAACACCCAAAGGCCACTTTTGGCGTGATGGTGGGCGAGAAGGTGGAAAAAGAAATCAAAATACTGATGGATGGATGATGATTAACTATTATGATTCGCATTTTCGCCCATTCCCTTGATCGGCTTTTATGATCTGCGCGGGAAGAGAAGCAGCTGGTACATTCTAAGTTTTTTCTTTTCTCCCAGACCAGCATGGAAGTAGGCTTCACGACTTTGATTCGTTGTCTTGTGAAGTCAAATATAATTTCAGTAAGTTAACATGTTACATGTTAAAAGCCATTATGTTCTATTTTCTATTCAATTCCCAAAAGCACCTCAATAAATTGGCATTACCTTTCGATATAAGATTCGTAGAACTCTTACTCGTCTCGTACGTCTTACTCGTACATGTATCAAATGAATTTCTTCTACGAATCTTATATCGAAAGGTACTTACCTACACATGAAAATAACAAAAAGTATTTTAGTCACTTACTTTATAAATTTTTACCCGACTACGGCAAAGACAAAAAGAGAGTTATGTATTTCGCCACTATGTTTGTATGTATGTTCATCAAAGTAGTGAAAATCCTACTTGATCGCGACGACATGCAGAATTTAAATGCGCTGCTGTATCTTTGTTATTATTACAATATTTATTATTTGCCAATCAGAAAAAGAAATAATACGTATACAATATTCTTTAATAATCCACCTGAAGAGCTAACATATTTTTTTAGTCCGTATTATGTAAGTATTTTATTTTATATTTTTATATATGGACAAATTACACTAATTAAGCTAGCCCCAAAATAAGTTTTAAACTTGTATTATGGGATGCTAACTCAACGATACTAAATTTTATAATAAATACATATACAAAGTGGAAGGGACATACCCGTAATAAATCGAACCACAGGCTATACTAGATGACTAAAGTATAATTAAATTAAAATAACAGTCAAAAAACAAAAACAATTCGACATTTCCATATAAATCGCCCGGGCGGCCGCAAACTTTTGTTTGGAAATGTCGAAAATTATTTTTGTTTTTTGGCTGTTATTTTAATTTTATTATAATATAATGGTCTAGTATAGACCGTAGTTTGAATTATTACGGGTATGTCCCTTCCACGTTGTTGATAAACACCCAAGACCCAAGAAAATTTAAAACAGGCCATTTTCCAACTTGCCCTAGCTGGGGACCGAACCCAGAACCTCCGGATTAGCGGTCTAGCGTGTTAACCATTACGCCACGGAGGTGTCTTAGAGTATACTTGTTTTATAAAACTTAGTATCCAAATATAAGGCGTAAGTTACACCTGAAATTTTCACGTGTGTCATCATCATCATCTTCAAAGTTTATCTTCAAAACAGCTTTTAAGTTGTGAAAACTAAGATCCGTATAAATTTGTTGCAGAAGGATATTGCGGGCAATAATATTTTTGTGGTTAGTGTCGCGAGACACGTACTTCGCAAATAAACGCCGGTTTGCAGACATGCAGCTACATCCGGTGTAAGGGCTGTCTCAAACAAATTAAAAATATACCAATTTTCGTAAAATGTGTACCGTTTCGGTTAGTAAAGCCTAGATTTAGGATCTAGGAAGATAGATGAGATAAAAGAAAGACCAGATATGGGCAAATGAGATAGGTATAATGAACAACTATTACATTACATTAGTTACAAAGATTCACAAGAACACTAGGTACAGATTAGGTAGTCAGGGTCGTGAGTTATAGGCACTAGATCAGTTGAGTAGCCCTTCTAGGTAGAAGAACTACTTAGCTTCAGATGCTGCCGAAGACGAAGAGGACGAGCGCCGGCCGCCGCGCCTTATATATGGGCATGGGCCCCCCCGCTGCGCCTAAGAGGGGCGGAGGAGTGCTGGAGCCCGCGCGATGTCACAAATGTTTACAAAATGTGAAAAATGCGAAAAAAGTGAGTACAGAAAAACGGACAAAAGCATTTGTACTGTAAACACGTTTAGAGATTATTCGCATAAGGCCTTACCTGAATTTTCCGAGGTCCAGTGCTGCCCCCATTTAAAATAAATCATTTCAAAGAAAACGGAGACATCATTTAAAATTTTGCAACTATCAAGTCCAAGATAATCCTTCGAATTATTTTATGAACTACTGTTTACAGTTTATAATGAGAACGTTAAGCTTTACTACGCACATTTGCCAAAAGTGGCCGTTTTTCGCAAATGTGCGTAGTAAAGCTTAACGTTCTCACTTTAAACTGTAAACAGTAGTTCATAAAATACTTTGAAGGGTTATCTAGGACTTGATAGTTGCAAAATTTTAAATGATGTCTCCGTTTTCTTTGAATTTATTCATTTTAAATGGGGGCAGCACTGGGCCCCGGAAAATTTAGGTACGGCCTTAACGTTTTTACAGTCTTATTAACCGAGCGAGCGAAGCGACAGTTTCGAGATTAGCCAAAAATGCTTTTCTCCGTCTGGCTGTTCTGGCCTACGCCCAGGTAGCATTTTTCAACTGGATTTGACGAAAATTGGCACGCAATACTTTTTCTTAAACAAAGTCAAATTTAATTAAATTATCCGTGTGGTTCCAGGTTAGAATAGGACCACTCCATCTCTTCCTGTGGATGTCGTAAGAGGCGACTAAAGGCCTAAGCACAAACATCACGTGCTACAATTGAATTCCCAAGGAGGGTTGGCGTCGGGCAGGCGGCCGGTCGTAAAACTATAGCCAAATCATTTATACTGTTCCGGCTATTTCTTCTCCATTTTGCAAGGTCTTTGGCATCCTTGGGTGACACGCATGTTATATTTGGAGAGGAAGCAGCGTGAAAGCATCCTGGGCTCCGAAGCAGCACAGCTGAGGATGCAACCGGGAACGCGCTTAGGTGAAGAAGAAAGTCAAATTTAATTCTTAGACGCGTGCTACGCGTCACAAAAATATATGATTGAAGTTAGATAGGTATTTTTAAACTTGCTCTGCTGCTTACAAAAAAGTAGATATACTTACATAAGATTAATAAACTGTAATTGAACTAAAATATATAAAAATAAAACTTTATATAACTTAATAAATTTTTGTGAGATTTATAATAAAGTGATAAATTTTGTACACCGTATCGCACGGCGCACCCCTAACGAGACATCTAGATAGAGCCAGCAATAACAAGACTGAGCGGCGCAGCTTTATGGCAGAATTCTAATTGAATGTTACTGATCAGCGCGGATTAAAATTTTCCACTCAAATCCTAGTAATAATTAATTTTGAAGAAATATTTTGATGAACTTATACCCTGTGTGGTTCCGGCCTAGAATAGAACCATTCCATTTTTTACTTTGGATGTCGTAAGAGGTGACTAAAGGACTAAGCACAAACATCTTCTGCTACCATTGCATTTCCAAGAAACCGGCAGCCGGTTGTAAAACTTTTCACAAAATTACTTCCTCAAAGAGGGATGACATCAGGCAGGCGGCTGGTAAAACTAAAGCCAAATCATTTAAACTGTTTCAACTATTTCTATTCCACTTCACAAGATATTTGGCATCTTGAAATGCATGTAATATTTGAAGAAGAAAAAGCGGGAAAGCGCACCCCGGGCTCCGAAGACGACTGAGGGTTTACGTACCTATAATTGGAAAAGAAAAAGCGGGAAAGTTTATCCTGAGTTCAGAAGCAGCTGAACTGGAAACGCGCTTAGATGAAGAAGAAGACATTATTGCTGTAAATAAATAAACGGGCAATGCGAGTCGGACTCGTACATGAAGGGTTCCGTACCTCCGTACAATGTTTTAAACGACTCCCTTTAATTTTTAACTTTATCGTATTTTTAGTATTTGTTGTTATAGTGGTCATAGCAATACATAATCTGTGAAAATTTCAAGTATCTAGTTAATGCCATTATAAAGATCTAGTTAAAAACGCTGAAAAAATACGTTTTTTGTATGACGACCCCCTTTAATTTTTAAGTTTTTTTTATTTTAAGTATTTGTTGTAATAGCGGCCACAGTAGTGAAAATTTCAAGTGTCTAGCTATTACGGTTCAAGAGATAGAGCCCTGTGACAGACGGACAGACAGCGGAGTCTCAGTAATAGGGTCCCGTTTGCACCCTTTGGGTACGGAACCCTAAAAAGACATCAATTCGTGGTAATTTCGAGTGTGCCACACCCCTGACGTGAGAGACATCTAGATAGAGGCAGGATAGAGGCACCGCATGACGGAACGTGCGGGTTTATGGCGGAATTCTAACAGGATGCAACGGCTCAGCGCGGTATTCAATTTCCAACTCAAATTCATGTACTCTGATATTTTGCAGAAGTTTTGATTAAATGAGTAGATAATGTAGGTAGGTACGAGTGAGTATATCGTTAGGTGTCAGTTCTATGCTTACTAGGCGTGGATTGGGCCTCAGAGTATGAACTCATGTACGATTATTTTTAACTTACTTGCTTCCGGTGAAAAAAAACATCGTCAAGAAATCCGCACACTCGTTCACTCTTGGTCTGATAGTTCACTTCTTCTATATTTTAGCGCGTTTTTGGTTATATTCTCAGCTGTGTTGCTTTCGAGCCCGGGGTGAGCTTTCCCGCTACTTCTTCTCCAAATATAAGTATGTTCATGGTTACCTAAGGATGCCAAAGACCTTGCAAAGTGCAGAAGAAATAACTGGAACAGTTAAAACGATTTTGTTATAATTTTACGAACTGCTTGATGTCAATCCTCCTTGGAAAAGGCCCAAGAGTTCATTAAAGACTATCATTAGATAGAATAAAATGCAATACAAGAAACTTTACTGCACCAAATAACATTTACAATACAAAGTTTACAGAACTGTATATAATTAAGGTACAAGAGGCGGCCTTATCGCCGAAGCATTCTCTTACAACCAGTAAGAGAAGGAGTGTGTAGTAAGTATATGAGTAAAATAACAGGTGGCGCAGTTAAAATGTAAGTAAGTAAGTAAGTAAGTAATACTTTATTGTACAACAAGAATAGAAAAAAATATACAATAAGAATAAAAAATACATTAAAATGTACAATGGGCGGTCTTATCGCTAAAAGCGATTTCTTCCAGACAACCGATGGCACAGAATACAGTAAGAGTAAACAGAACGGAATCTCCTAAGGTACGCGCAATATGCGTCCCCGTTCCCCGCACCCGCACCTCTCTCCCGGTTCTTGACTGCCAACGTGAGTCATCGAGGCGAAAACGGGGGAGAGGTGCGGGGACGGGGAACGGGGACGCATATTGCGCGTACCTTAGGAGATTCCGGCCTGTGCCGATGGATGGAGAGAATATAAAGATACGTTAGCAGACGGGGTGTACATGACTAAAATACAATAACAAATAATAACAGGTTCATAATATATATAAGTATAAAAAAATACATACATGCATGCATATAGATATAAATATATATAATATAAGTACATAATTATAGATAATATAAACATAAATATATATTACAGATATGTAGGAATGACGACGAGGAATGTAAAATTGAATTAAACTTAGATGCCAGTAATTAAGCATCGTCAGATGCCTTTAGTCAGCTCAAAACATCTGACACCAGTCTTTTTATAAACACACTCGTTATAAGAATAAATTAACCCCACTCAAAATGTAAAAGCCTAGTTTTCAAGTAAAACTAACAGATTTGAATTTCCAGAAGGATATTTCAGGATTTCATCGCACGTGCCGTCAGAATGTTCGTGTAACGCGATTCTGAGGCAAACAGCTGTGAGGTGACGTCAGCAGATGCGGGGTTTGGTTCAACCCTGCTGTTAGGATGAGGTATATCTAACAATCCACATTTGTTGCAAATAAAAATATGTTTATGTTTAATCATGCTTTTGGGTTATGATGCTTTCACATGTCAAAAAAAGAAAGAAAAAATGTTGATTAATGGGCGAACTTCTCTTGGAATTAGGCTCATGATCGACAACTGCGTTCTAATGAGACTCGTCAGCTCTTTGTCTTCCTTTTACGGACTAATTTCATGTCAAACTCATTTTCTCTTCAAGGTCCACGACTCTGGAATGCTTTACCCGTTGACATTAGAGAAATTTTTACTAAATTCTGTTTTAAGAGGAAAGTCCACGCCCACCTTTCAAACTCCCTTTCTTTATAAAGTCATCATCATTCAGTTCTTCTTTTCATTAGCTATTTATTTGTATTAAACTTAGATATATATAGCGGCGCAAAAGCTATAAATACGAGTACCTATTTACTTACATCAAAAATACTAAGTACTTCACATTTCATACACACTATTATATATATATATTCACAATTTTCTCTGTTTATCCCTATGGTTGACGGGGAGAAAATGCTCTTAGCATTAAGTCCGCCGTTATGTCAACAGGCGATAAGGCTAACAACCCATTACTATTTTATTCCTTTGATGGCCTTTCCTTCCTTCATGCCTACTATCATGCTAAAAGTGGCATTCAGGTCTCATGGTCCAGGAATTCTGACTACCGAATGTCTAAAGAATTACAACAGATTCTTATTACAAACAATCGATATCAGAAGAGAAAAAATGTTTGGTCATCTAATACGACACGATCAATTTATTAAAATTATAATAGAAGGAAAAGTAGAAGCAGAAAGAGGTAAGGAAAGATTAAAAAGGGCATTTATTGATCAAGTAAAGGAGAAGATTTACGCCGTGTTGTACAGGGAGGTCAAAAAGATGGCTCAGGAGAGAGAGACAAGAACGTAGTTCTTAAATTATAGATAGAGAGGGAACAGGATGCTTGGCTATTTTAGACAAAGCTAAAGAGAATAGATACACTTTTCTAAGTTAAGATCCATTCCTTAAAGTTTACAGTGTTATTTGTCCTTATATATTTATTATTATTTATTACCCTTGCTTTATTCATCTTCTACGGTTTTTCTTTGCTTCTAGACTAGTATGAAAAGTAGAGGAGCTCGGTGGCTCGGAAGGAGTATGCATTACTATACTAGCGCTTTCCCAAGTTGAGCAAAACCAGGCGTGGTCCGGACTTGGATGGGTGAATACATGTAGCCTAGTTATTTGAAACAACTTGTCAGATTTCCGCGGAGATTTAGAATTTCATTTGGTTTTCCACGATAAGTATAATAAATAATTTTTAACTATTAAAATTTAAAATTTTTCTTACCATATTTTCTTTTAAATCCTCTGACTGCTCTGGCTATTATGTGGCTCTGGTAGTACAGAGAGGGTCGTGCTCCTGCAGTGGAGACTAAAAGGGACCTGGTGATGATGATTATGATATTTGGTTTCAAGTTTGGCACTAGTACGGGTGGTAATCCAGGGCTTGGAATACCGTTAAAAATCTGGTAACGTTAATTCTGTCGAACGGCGTTAACGTTATCAGCAAAGGTAACGTTATGCTGGGTAACGGTATGTTTCCCACTATTTACCGATAATCAGATCTTGTTACCAATGATATTAACGGTAAAAGGTATTGCTAACACTGTATTTATTGCACGCCTCATAGAGCGTTGAGGTATTGCACGCCTCATAAACGGAGCGTTGAGGTAGTGCTCTACTCTCGACATGTCAAAAAACCCAGTCTTTCGAAACTTAAATGACTTTTTTTTTTAATATAACACTTACAGGATAATATGAGTGCACTAATATGAAGTTAAATAATCTGTCTAGCACATATGGTACATTTTATAAACAATTAATTTGTTTAATATAATAAATAATAACATTAAAACTAATCATTCTTGGACGTCCGTGAGTCTGTGTTTATGTGACCATGTATGTGGCAGAGAAATTGGTCGAAAAATTCATCTTACCGGAATACTTTTGTTTTTAATATATAAAGTATTACACTGTGCTGATTCCTAGTTAATATTAGCGTGCTAAGTACTGTCGTTTAATTATAATTTATAAAAAATCAATTTAATTGTGAAAAATTAGATTATGAGGCGTGCACTTTTGGATTTTCCAAACTATTTTCGATATTTGACAGAATAAATTAATGAGAGTTTGTCTAGTAGGCTATTAGAGCTATTTATATAATATTTTAGTATTGAAAAAAAGTATTGAAAAAAAGTATCGTTACTTATATCGTTAATTGATAACGTTATAAACTGTATTATCGATACCCATTATAACGTTACCACTAAAATAACGTTATTTAACGTTACTTTTAGTGTGAATTTGGTATCGTTAACAAGCCCTGTGGTAATCCTCGTACCTAATACTCCGGGTAGCATCATAGATCTTGTAATGAATGGCTTGGTATTAAAATATTAAGTCAAAAAAAAACTAGATGTAACCCAAACCTTAGCTCGGAAATCAAAGATGCAACTTGCTTTATACAAGAAAATGTGTCCAGAATATTCCAATCTCTGTCGAGAATATTTCTGTTCTTGTCAAAGAGATCAGATGCTACAAAGTTGTTGTACAGAAGCTGGATGAGCTGCAAGAGGACGTTAGTTGTTACAATATAATATATAACAGGTAAAGATTAGGTATACACTAGACGAACGAGCTTCGCCCGATGAAAAACACACGGAGAAAACGAGGTTTTCTTAAAATTAAACCGGTAGGTACATACATCAATTAAATTAATAATAATTCCCTAATTTCCCCTTTTTAATTTTTTTCTTAAGAATCGCCTTACCCTAGACTTTCCCATACAAACGTAGTCTACGTTTTATTTCGAAACGACATATCAGATTGCGGTCAAAATTTGTAACTTTAAAGAAATTGCATATATCTAGGGTTATAATTGGTTTTCACAGTCAAAATATGAACTTGAAAGAAAATATAAGGGTATAAAAAATTTCCATAGTAATCGTCAAAAATGATATAATGCACTATATTCTCTTTCATGGTCATATTTTGACTATGAAAACCAATTATAACCCTAGATATGTGCAATTTCTTTAAAGTTACAAATTTTTACCAAAATCTGACATGTCGTTTCAAAATAAAACGTAGACTACGTTTGTATGGGAAATTCTGATTCTGTCTTGGGTAAGGGGACTCTTAATATGCGAGGTTACCTGGAAGAAATTGCTCAGCGATAAGGCCGCCTTTTGCGATTATGTCATGTATTTATTTTTTCGTGCAATAAAGGTTACTGCATTGTATTTTGTATTGCATTGCATTGTATTGTAATGAGGATCATGGAAACGGCTCCAACACAAAAAAGGATCGATTTAAAACGCTGAAAAAAACATGTTTCTTGTATGACGACCCCCTTTAATTTTAACATTATCTTATTTTTAGTATTTGGTGTTATAGCGGCCATAGTAATAAATAATCGGTAAAAATTTCAAGTATCTAGTTAATGCTATTATAAAGATCTAGTTAAAAAGGCTGCAGAAACACATTTCTTGTATGACAATCCCCTTTAATTTTTTTATTTTTAGTATTTGTTGTTAGGTATAAATAAATAAATAAAAAATACATAATCAATAAATTACTGTTCAAGAGATAGAGCCCTGTGACATACAGACAGACAGACGGATAGACAGCAGAGTCTATCTATAGGGTTACATTTGCACACTTTGGTTATGGAACCCTAAAAACGGTCTGCTTAGCTAAGATTCGTTTTTAGTGTAAAGTAGCGAAGATTTGTCACCAAGGAACTTAGTACTGATCTCCTATAGGATCTAGGGATAGTTTAGTCTCTCTAGTGTTGCCTTGAAGACGCATCCTGTTGATATATTGCACTACAAATCCGCTTCAAGCTAGATTATGCAGCATTAGCGACATGCATCTTAGTGGTACACAAATGAGTAGGATCGAACACATACCCTACAAGGCAATGACTTGCATTGCATAATTTAAGGAGTATTATGTGGTACGTAATAATAAAAAAAAACTAGTAAAAGTTGTTCAGACAAAAAAATTTGTTCAAACAAAAAATTGTTCAAACAAAAAAGTTGTTCAGTCAAAAAACTTGTTCATAAAAAAAAGTTTCGCCTTAATAAGAGTAACCAAAAAAGTTTTATGACATTTGAACTTTTTTCTAAATGGCTGAAATATGATTATTTTAATGTTTCTTCTTTGCTGGTCTGGGAGAAAAGAAAAAACATAGAATGTACCAGCTGCTTCTCTTCCCGTGCAGATCGTAAAAGCCGATCGAGGGAATGGGCGAGAATCTGAATCATATGAATAGGCGATGCGGTTAGCAACCCATCACTATTATGATTTCCCTTTTCCACCTTCATGCCCACCATTACGCTAAAAGTGGCCTGGGCTTTGCCGCCCTAGGCTCTGTCTACCCCGTTAGGGATAAAGACGTAATAGTGTGTGTGTTTAAAACCCCCATATCTCTGCGATTTTGAAAAATTTCTAATAACTGAATCGACAAAAAAATTCTATTTAATTATCAAACCTGATTATAAAATTTTACGAGAATCGGTTGAGAAACGCGAGCTGTAGGCGAGAACAAACCGACAGACAAACTGACGGACAAAAGCATTTTTAGTTTAATCTCGAAACTAAGACGCTTTGCTCGCTTCGCTCCCTCGGCCTATTAGGTAGGTACTTGCGTTCATATAGTGCGGAGTATCGTAAGAAGCAAACCAATAAATACAGGGTGATTTTGAACCTCGTAGTCATATTCAAGGAAAGTACTCTATAAGCTTAATCATCGTTCTACTACACTCTCCACGCTGGCCAGACAGGTTGGAGAGGTCTCACTGATAAGCTTTATTCAGCTTGTATTTCCTAAGTCGCCTTCTACGACATTCACGGGAAGACTTGGATTTGTTAGGACAAATCCAAGTCTTCCCGTTTGTTCTACTCTGCCGGAAACCACACAAAATTAATTTAAAAATAGATCAATATAGATAATAAAATTTCCTACGAATCCTCCTCGAATTTAGTGCTCGGTGTAGACACGCTCCGTTTTATTGGAATCTGCATAATCTGCCAGCGGCGGCTCTCTTAGTTCGTGTCTACGGCATCACTAACTCTACGACAACAAATATAGATCTTTTAGTACGTGTCTACGGAATCACTAACTCTACAACAAATATTTTTAGGCGTTGCCTCCACAGGCGAAATAATCGCGTTATTCGGGTGTGTAAGTGGCCAACACTGGTGTCAGATTTTTCAAGCTGCCTAAAGGCATCTGACAAAGCTTGACGGCTGCCATACCACGATGACAGCCGGGACCAACGGCTTTACGTACTTTCATACATCATCCTAGTGCATCCAAGTGCGGACCACGCCCGGTGTTGCTTAACTTGCGGAAGCGCTATCAATAAAGTCGAGAGTCGAACTAAAACTTATAAGAATTATTTAAAAATGTAAGAAAAGACAGGCAACAGGCAGGCTTCGTCAAAAGGCTACAAAGTTTCATCAGCAGCAAGCTTCGTCAAAAAGTGTACAAAAAGTATCCACAAAATGCTTCGTCAAAAAAGTCAGTCTTATAATCCGCCCCGAATCGTCCCTGGTCCACAGGTGGGAATACTAGCAGCATTTCCGTTACTAAATATTTTTTTTTTATGGTACTACATTTTGCCCGCGGCTTCGCTCGCGTATCCCACGGGTACATTACATTTTTCCGGGATGGAAGGTACCTTATGTCCTTCTCAGTACTCCTAACTATGTGTATGCGAATTTTCAAGAAGATTGGTTCAGTTGATAAAGCGTGAAGAGGTAACAAACAAATATACAAACTCACTTTCGCATTTATAATATTAGTTAGGAAGTTAGGATTAGGATAATAGAATACACGTGAAAGTCACGTAATATCTACCAAATATATTCCTAAAACCACATTTATGCGTGCAGTATTATAATGATTCACAGAAAATATACATTCACGTTACTGTTGCGACTGAAATACTTCTTCATTTACGAATTTATGTTGTAACCCCATTAGTTACAAGTTTAGTTAGAGTATTCACGAAATACTCACTTTAAAATAACAAAAACACAAGAAAGTTCAGGACTAACTCTATACATAAAACACGATTGCTTAAAATTTTCTCGATAGAAGAAAATTGCGAAGTTGCCTCCAAATCACCTCAGAATTATACTAAAACGGAAAGTATTCAAGAAATAAAATAAATTAGCCCTTGTTACTTTGGATTATAATTGTAATTGTATTAAACATAAGGCAGCCATCATACGTCTTATTTTTTTAATAACTCTTAAATATTCTTTGTCAAACGAAAAAAAACCTTAAAAACCAGAAACACGTAAACCAGCCTCAATTACCCGCCGCGTTCATTCCACCCCGCATGGCTCGCTGTCTCGCTTCGGCTAGAGTAAATTTATGTGCGTGGAAGCTGGAACAAAATTTAAATTATCAGCATCGCGCATAAACGCGTTTTTGATGTTTCTACATATACAAATTTAAAAAAATTAAAAAAATCAATCTATCATTGACAAAAGGGTGATACTCGTATATGATGTCTCCTCTAATTTTACATAATATCTCTTTGATTTATCCTAACTTATTATTTATAAATCGAATTCGGCACAAAACCCTGTCTGTCTGAACTTGATTAACTCTGAAACCACCGAGTCGATTTGAATGCGGTTTTTACTACCATGTTTTCACTAGCATTTGTCTAGGGAAAATTTACATGTTTTTTACATACGTGAGAAGTCGGGGTAGGCCGCTAGTCTATTTACAAAAGTAAGGGTGTGTATACACTGAAAAGGTTAAGGCTTTGAAGTCTAAATACGCCTAAATTGTTCTGATTGGGGTTCGAACCCAGAACCTCCGGAGTGGCGAACTGGCATGTTGCGAGTAACCATCAATTATAAAGTTGTATACACAATAAAGTGCTAGGTGCTCACTAAAAATCATAACCCTTTGATGTATATTGTATACTCCGCCCAAGTTGCCCTCTATATTAATATTTAAAGAATGTCCGCGCCCCAAGACACTCCAATTATGTCTGAAGTTATGAAATTCTCTGAACGTAAAAGCTGTAAAACCATACTGAGTTAGAACCGCGAGTCTTGATTGAAAATACGGAGATATTTTTAACCCACGACGAAAAAAGAGGGGTGTTAAAATTTTGAATTGTCTGTGTGTCTCCCTTAATACATATACCGTCTTATTATTAAACACAGACCCAAAATTTTTAATGTCTCCGTTTTCTTTGAAATGATTTATTTTAAATGGGGGCAGCACTGGACCCCGGAAAATTTAGGTACGGCCTTAAACCGAGTAATAAAGTTATAATAATAAAAAAGAAAATTGTTACAGGTTTTTAATAAATATAAGCATCGTAAGAGTAATACTTACCCCCACATATTGAATTTAACCAGGCCTGTGTCACTCCCCGTTTAGGTATCGAAAATGTACCTACATTATTACTATGCGCGCAGGCGGCCCCTCCGGATGGTAAATTCAGTTATACGAATCGTTTGTTCAGAGTAATAAGAATGAAATTGGCTTGCAATGGATGTCTAGGTATATATACGAAAAGGTGCTGAGTTCTGATGTGAGCTAAATTAAACCATATCGCTAGCCACATTGAGTAGATATTTCTTTGAATTTCTTTGCCGAGTGAGACTTCTGTACGTTAGTATTATTTATTCTGTGATTTAACTGTACTCAAAAAATAATTAAATTTTAAAATAAATCCAATATTATCGAATCTCTTCACTACTCGCAAAGGTTTTATTAATATCCGATAGCTTGCATATCAAAAACAGTTTTTAATTAAAAATATCAGTGCATATGTAATCCCTAGGTGTAGAACGGTGTCGTGCTCGGATCTAGGTTGCCTAGCCTAGAACTAGATTAATTCGCGCTGTCGGGTTACTGTCACAGAATATTATGATAATTCCTCAGTAGGATTAGATTATGTTAAGCGTAGCATACCACACCTCTATGTACATTAAATAGTTACAATAATACGTGAAATCGTTAACCAGGTGGGTTATTATTTTTTATAATATCTTTTTCTGCGCTTGGCATCATCCTTTTAGCCATAACCAGGTTGTTGAATGAAAATATTTTTTTTTGTCTGGCAATGGATTTATCAATAAAAATATCTCAATTTTACAAAAGAAATTAGTTTTTTCTTGATTTCAGCTTTTGGCATTTCTGAGCTGCAATGTTTTGGGGGTCATGAAGAATGATATTCTTTGATTCGTGTTCACAATTCGTGTTATGTTAAGAAAAAATGGCGGAAATAAATAAAAATCAATATACCACAAGCAGACCACAAAATGACGGTGCATTTCCTTAAGCCTGACCGGACGATGCATAAAACATTTAAAGCTCTTATGCAATATGGCGGCTGACAGCATATTTTAGACGTGAATGTGCTTACTTTTAACATAACGTCAAATGCAAAAACCTTTAAATAGAAAATCACGAAGTTTTCAGGAGCGTAAACTACTGCGATCGCCAATCTGTCTGCGTAGCGCACTGGCCATATGGTAACCAACAACGGAGTAGAATACGATGTGTCACCAACCCTAGATGTCGGTGGTTGAAATGTTGTGTCGGACAATAGTACGGATACAAAGCGTTACTGTCGGCCAGGTGTCGGTGGTTGAAATGTTGTGTCGGACAATAGTACGGACACAAAGCGTTACTGTCGGCCAGTGTCGGAGGTTGAATGTTGTGTCGGAAAATAGTACGGATACAAAGCGTTACTGTCGGCCAGGTGTCGGAGGTTGAAATGTTGTGACGGACAATAGTACGGATACAAAGCGTTACTGTCGGACAGGTGTCGGAGGTTGAAATGTTGTGACGGACAATAGTACGGATGCAAAGCGTTACTGTCGGACAGGTGTCGGAGGTTGAATTGTTGTGTCGGACAATCCGCCTTATTATATATTATATTAAGTTGACATTGATGAATGAGATATTACTGGCATATTACTAGATGTCAACTTTTTTAGAGTAGTTATGAATATAATTAAATAACATTTATTTCAGAACATGTCCATATCGGGTTATATTGACTACTTAAAAAACTATTGTTAGTAAGAAGGAATTTAATTATGGAGCGTCCCGCTGCGGTGCGCGGAATCTGCCGCATTTTTACGAAATCTGCCGCATTTTTAGTGGGTTGGACTAGGCTTGTTTTCTATGCAAAAAAATGTTAAAATCTGCCGCCCCGCACTCCGCGACGTTGCGCGCTGCAGTGGGAACACCGCCTAACCATCTGCCCCACATCGGAGTGTCCCATCCCATCTGTCTACAACGTGTACCAAAAAGGGGGTATCAACCCGAAAGGGAGTCAACGTACTAATTAATGTGAACAACTTTTACTATTGGAGCATCGCTGAAATCGCAAAAAAAAATCTGCAGCTCCATACAAAATTAAACCTACCGTCACAGAAAACATAAAAGTACAAACTACCGTGCCAAATATATGAAGCTGCGGATATCTTTTTCGCGATTTCAGGGATGGTTCATAGTAAAAGTTGTTATATTACATATCACATATGTTGTTACTTTGGTTAGTACGTTAACTCCCTTTCGGATTGATACCCTCTTTTTGTTACACGTTGTATAAACACCTTCAAGATGCTGTTTATAATGGTGTGAATCAAGTAATAAAGTTACTCCATGTTTTATAACGTGACGGACAAACGTTAGTAAGTACAAATCCGCGAAAAACAACCGCCCACAGCGTACGTGCTTTCCTGAGATACGAGTATTATGCAGAGGGAAACAAACGGCTCCAATATCGCCACATAATCCATCTTTATTTGTCGCCGGTGATCTATTGCTGTGGTAACATTATTACGTTACTATCCGGATGTGGGCAACACTGGAATTGCCAAATGGAATTCCTGAATTTACAACAATTCTGACATTTCTGACACCAAATTGAGGTACTTTCTCTGATGAGAAAGTACAATACAGACAGTCATGCAATAGTTATTATTTTATAGATAAGATAATGTTGTACATCTACAATACATCACGTATCCATCGACGACCTCCGTGGCGTAATGGTTAACACGCTAGACCGCTCCGGACCAATCCGGAGGTTCTGGGTTCGATCCCAGCCAGGGCAAGTTGGAAAATGGCCTTTTTCAAATTGTCCTGAGTCTTGGGTGTTTATCTATGTATGTATTTATCATAAAATATAGTATCGTTGAGTAAGTATCTCATAACACAAGTTTAAAAAAACTTACTTTGGGGCTAGCTTAACCCTTTCACCGCGAGACTTTATAGCAATTGTCGTGCTCTCAGCGCGAGGAACTGTAAATATTCATAGTTTTTGGTCGGATAAATCCGATGCTCGCAAAATTGGCACGAAAATGTTTGTCGGTTTCATCCGACGAACTGATTTGTCCCGTTATATTTATATTCATCTCTGATGGAGCAGACAGAGCAGTTTAGTCTTGCGGCTCTAAGCAGTCAGAGCCCAGGGCTGCAAGTCTCAAAGGCCAGTTTTAGCGTGATAGTGTACGAGAAGATGGAAAAAGGAATCAAAGTAGTGATATGTTACTAGCAACCTATTTTGATATTTTTGGTTTTGCGGCTAGCCGCATCGCCTATTAAGACGATACACGGAGTTCAGTGCTGCCCCCATTTAAAATAAATGATTTCAAAGAAAACGGACACATCATTTAAAATTTTGCTACTACTAAGCCCTAGATCAGGCCACTTTTGGAAAATATGCGTAGTAAAGCTTAACGTTCTTATTATAAACTGTAAACAGTAGTTCATAAAATACTTTGAAGGGATATCTAGGACTAGGTAGTTGCAAAATTTTAAATAATGTCTCCATTTTCTTTGAAATGATTTATTTTAAATGGGGGCAGCACTGGACCCCGGAAAATTCAGGTACGACCTTAATATTGAATATTTGTTCCAAAAAATACCACTTCCATCAACATAACATCGTTGTACCGTTCGTGTAACTATGCGAAGGTTTTCGGAACACACTTCGGAGTTTTGTATACATTTTACGTGGCTGAGTGCCTAAATATTTCTTACGAGTACATAATCGTTTCCTCCGAACACTCATTATTATTCTGGAAGGAAAATGAAAAAGCAAAATGTTTACACACTTTGTGCTCACAAAAACTAGCTTTTTAAATTGCAATTTGGATGCACGTAAGCTATTGCTGTGGTCAAAGGGTTATTTACAATCCCACGGGAAGCTCACATTCTTTAGGGATAAAAAGTATCTTATGTGCTAATCCAGAGATAGAGGACGACCTAGAAAGACGTGGGGGGGAATGAGTAAAACGTAACATGATGTAGAGGGGGGTTAGTACTGATCTGTATGGTAAATGATAGAAAACGATGGGAGTTGACATACAGAGCCGACGAGAAGGCGAGAAATATGATGATGACAGGTAAAAAGCTTTCTACATGCCCAAATTCATTTGTTTTGGCGTGAAAGCGGAACAAACATCCTTATAAACGAACCTTCGATCATATATTCTATAGATGCACAGTTGCTTAACCAGGCATAAAACAGTATTATGCCTTGTTTCGCTCTCATTCGCTTGGTGGCCGCGCGCGTGACGTTACGTCAAAGATGCCAAAGGGCGTGGTGAAAATACGGATTTTAATTAGATTAAACTGTACGACACTTTAGACCTTTTTCGCAATACTTGAAATGGTATACATCTACCTATGTACCTATTGACACGGGGACAATATTTTGTTTGATTTTGCAAGGAACTGTGCATCTATAGAATACTTACATGATCGTAGATACGAACTTTCGCATTTTATTTTCGCGTTCGCAAAATTGTGATTGGTTAATTCATAAACTTAGCGCTTATAATGATCCTCATCATCATCATTTTAGCCGCATAACGTTCTGGACTTAGTTAGGCATCTCCCGATGATTTCCAAAATAACCGATCTAGAGTGACCTGCATCTCGCGCTTTCCAGCGATCTTCCCAGGTCGTCTGACCAACTAGAAGGTGCGGGTGTCCTTCGCTTCGCTTGCCAGTGGCTTATAATGATGTTCTGTGATTATATGAAGATGTGGGTTAGTTTTACGTTACGTTTTGTACGAAGTAATTACCAAGTCCCCTGGTCACCTGATACCTCGACCAGCCTTTTACTTAGAGCTCATACAGAAAATCACCACGCCAATAAGTCGAACTACAATCACATTTCTTGTCCCCTGGTCACATGATACTTCGACCAGCCTTTTACTTAAAGCTCATACAGAAAATCGCGCCGCCAATAAACCTAACTACAATTAAATTTCTTTGTACGAAGTAATTACCAAGTCCCCTGGTCACCTGATACCTCGACCAGCCTTTTACTTAGAGCTCATACAGAAAATCACCACGCCAATAAGTCGAACTACAATCACATTTCTTGTCCCCTGGTCACATGATACTTCGACCAGCCTTTACTTAAAGCTCATACAGAAAATCGCGCCGCCAATAAACCTAACTACAATTAAATTTCTTTGTACGAAGTAATTACCAAGTCCCCTGGTCACCTGATACCTCGACCAGCCTTTTACTTATCAGAAAATCGGAGACAAATATCCTACTAATTTAAACCAATACGCTAACACGAACTAATTTTAAAGACTCCGAACCACAATCACAAAGTAATTAAAAGAACTATTGAACTTAAAAACTTGTTAATGCACAATTAACGACTAATTCGTAACACGAGTTGAGAGTAATAAATCAAATAGTTGAGAGACGCGTTTAAATTAAATTACAGTTAATTGGTTAGTTTTTAACGGATCAATAACTTCAGTTTTAACTTTAAGGCGAGATGGGTTCATAGCGCGCAATACTGCATTGTTTTCGAAAATTACTGTAAGTTGATTTCTGAAAAAATTTACATAGGAATCTTAAGGCTTTTCTACAGACACCCACAAAAGCCAAGTAATATCTTTTTTAAAGGTAAATTTAGGGAAATTTAGAGGTATGTTTGCAATGACCTTGTGTATGGAAGGTCATTGTATGTTTTTCGATCGAGCCAAAAATGCTCAATCGTGTTTTGAATATTGTGGGTGTCTGTAGAAAAGCCTTAAGATTCCTATGTAATTTTTTTCAGAAATCAACTTACAGTAATTTTCAAAAACAATGCAGTATTGCGCGCTATGAACTCATCTCGCCTTAAAGTTAAAACTGAAGTTATTGATCCGTTAAAAACTAACCAATTAACTGTAATTTAATTTAAACGCGTCTCTCAACTATTTGATTTATTACTCTCAACTCGTGTTACGAATTAGCTTTGAGAACGTTTTTGAGAAATAAACTGTAGTATTTTATTTACAGTGATTTTTCAAAAACACTAACAGTATTCTTGGCTTTGAACTAACGGGGCCTTAAAGGTTTCTATTGTTTTAACCGCTCCTAACACTCACTCTGACGAAGGGCGTCTACATATGCTTACATAAATTTTATCATCAGCATCATCATTTCAGTCGCTTAACGTCCACTGCTGGACATAAGCTTCTCCCAAGGTTTTCCAAAATTAAAGATTTAGAGCGGCCTGCATCCAGCGCTTTCCAGTGACCTTGATCAGGTCGTCTGACCATCTTGTGGGTGGTGTCCTTCGCTTCACTTGCCAGTACGTGGTCGCCTTTCAAGAACTTTTTTGCACCACCAGCCATCGGTTCGCCACGCTATGTGTCCCGCCCACTGCCACTTCAACGAGCGAATCCGCTGGGCTATATCTGTGAGACTTTATATCAGTTGTCGTGCTCCCAGCGCGAGGATTTGTGAATATCCATAGTTTTTGGTCGGCTAAATCCGACGCTCGCGAAATGGGCACGAAAATGTTTGTCGGATTAATCCGACGTTCGCGGTTAAAGGGTTAATAGTACTAGTTTATTATTTTCTTTGAAATAATTTTATTAGCATGTCATCTCGATAAATTGTAGTCTGTTCCATCTTTGGTACATTTCTGAAGGTATTTTTAGGGTTCCGTACCCAAAGGGTGTAAAAGGAACCCATTACTGAAGCTCCGCTGTCTGTACGTCCGTATTTCTCTTGAACCGTAATAGCTAGATACATGAAGTTTTCACCGACTATGTATTGCTGTGGCCGCTAAAAATAAGATAAAGATAACAAGATTTACGTTTAAAAAACTAATACTCGACTACGGGAATTATTTGATAATGTCATTTGGTGCAATTTTTTTGATGTAACTTATATTGTATTGTATCTAATGCAGCAGCCATTTATGGCAAACAATGTATATATTTTTGAAATGTGCTAATTAAGACCTTTCATTCACCCACTCGATATCGAAACAAAAATATTTTTTTTTACTCACGCTTTTTTGGTATGTAACATTCGTTATATGATTATTTGCATACAAAATGTAGCCTAAGTTACTCAGACGATAATGATGAATCGATTGACATCTCTTTTGTAAAAACTGGATAAGTAGTTTGGATGCTACGGTGGAACACACAAGATATCTACATACATACATACATAGACTGCTAAAATCATTACCCTTCCGTTTGCCTTTCCGTAGTCGGTTAAAAACAGGTGGTCGTCATACAAAAAACAAGATTTTTTTCAGCGTTTAAAATAATTAAAAGGTACGGCGGCACCTTTTACGTACGAGTCCGACTCCCTATTGATCGATTTTTAAAAGATACGCTAGAAACTCAAATATAACAATTGCAATTCCAAATTTTATAAAACTAGGTAAGTACTTTTAACGTATTTCACTGCAAATGTTTCAACAGCATTTTATGTTGAAAATAAGCACATCCAAGTAACTTAAACATGCTGTCAGCCGCCATATTGCATGCGTCCGCTGAAGAGCTTCAACATGTTTTATGCATCGTCCGGCTCAGCTTGAGGAAATGCACTGCCATTATGTGGTCCGTTGATTTTTACTTGTCCGCCATTTTGACTTGCAAGAGCAAATAAGGAGTAACCATCTTGGTTTTTTTCTATAACATACATTAAGATGTACTTGTAGATGTGCCCATTAATCCATCCTTCCCCACGACCTATACTCACTCCTTTTCCGTGCAGGCAGTTACGCTATGGTCAGCTACCACCGAACATTCGAGAGTCTAAAACCATAACGACGTTCAAGAAACGAGTAAAAGATCACTACCTGTATTTATCATCTTAATATATTTAGAAATATTAACATATGTATTTATTATATATATACTCTATGAATATATATTTATTTATGTAATTATATTTATGTATGTTTATGTAGGTATGTATCTTGTTTTTTTGTTTTATAGTTTTATTTATTTATTTAGCTTTGTATTGTAGGTACACGCCAATTATCTTTTTCTTCCCATTTCCTCTCGCGGGTCTACTGAAAGAAATTTCTTTAGTAATAAGTAGCATCTAAGTACTATGTTTTCCTTATTTTTTATTTTGTATGTTTCTAACGTTTCAAGTGTACTTAAATAAATAAAATTAAGTATATATTTTTCTTTTAAACATCTTTATCTCTTACGGGGTAGACACTTGGCCACGTACACATACGAAAGACAAACTATTAGGTTGGGGAAAAAGTCTTTTCGCATATAGTATGTATGAACTTGTAATAAAACCACTTTGGCTATACTATTTGTACCTGGCTGGTTTTGGCATCATTTAAAAGTTTAAATTTTAAAGAAGATAATTCCAAATTCAAATTAGGAAAATGCGTGATTTTCATTTGTTTTTCTTACCGTTAAGATGAGTGAATCTTATGAAGAAATTAGATACATTTTAAAATTTTACTACCAAAAAGGTAAAAATGTAACGCAAGCCGCGAAAAAAATTTGCGATGTTTATGGACCTAGTGCAGTGTCTGTGAGAGTAGCACAAATTTGGTTTAAGCGTTTTCAATCCGGAAATTTTGATGTCAAAGATGCACGTCGCTCTGGTCGCCCTGTTACAGATAAAATGGATGCTATTTTTGAAAAAGTGGAGCAAGATCGGCATATCAGTAGTTACGACGTAGCTGAAGAACTGGGAATTGCCCACAAAACAGTTTTGGCGCGTTTGAAAAAAAATGAGTACCCCGAAAAAGCCCGATATTTGGGTACCTCACGAGCTATCTGAAAGAAACCTAATGAATCGTGTACTTATTTGTGATTCTTTATTACGACGTAATGAGACCGAACCATTTTTGAAGAAATTGATAACTGGTGATGAAAAGTGGATCACGTACGACATGAACGTGCGAAAAAGGTCAAGTTCAAAGGCCGGTCAGGCTTCACAGACTGTGGCGAAACCCGGGTTAACTCGCAACAAGGTGATGCTGTGTGTGTGGCGGGATTGGAAGGGCATTATTCATTATGAGCTGTTACCACCAGGCAGGACCATCGATTCAGAACTCTACTGCGAACAACTGATAAGATTAAAGCAAGAAGTTGAGAGAAAGCGGCCGGAATTAATCAACAGAAGGGGTGTGGTTTTTCATCATGATAACGCTAGACCTCACACATCTTTAACCACTCAGCAAAAATTAAGAAAGTTTGGCTGGGAGGTGTTGATGCATCCGTTTTATAGTCCTGACCTGGCACCTTCAGATTTCCACCTGTTTCGGACTCTTCAGAATTCTTTAGGCAGTTTCAGGTTAACATCACGAGAAGACTGCCAATACTACTTGACGCAGTTTTTTGATCAAAAGCCTCAAAATTTCTATGGCAATGGGATCATGTCCCTACCTATAAGATGGCAAAAAGTTATCGAACAAAATGGTACCTACATACTTTAGTTAAACGTAAATAAACTATATTAAAAAATGTTTTAAATTTTTATATAAAATGCGAAAAGACTTTTTCCCAACCTACGAGTATTATAAACACAAAATAATGAAGATATTTTTCAAGTATTTCACTTCGAATTTCACCGCATATTGAACATGATTTCTCAAGAGTTTCTAGAGATATATAACGTATAACGAAATATACTGAAACTTTTTAAGGGTGGATTCATGATACTCAACAACTTTCTCCAAGGAACCTATAAGCTAAAATAAAAATCAATTTTTGGCTTTCCATACAATCTCGGATCAGTTGATCGTTCATCTTGTGTGGAAGGCCAAAAATTATTTAGCATATTTCGATATGTTCCTTGCAGAAAGTTGCTCAGTATTTACAGTACAGTAGTCATTGAGCTACGTTAGATGCCTTAAGGCAGCTCGAAAAATCTGACACCAGTGTTAGTAATAACATACTCGATCACCATCAGGTCTTTTTTAGGGTTCCGTACCCAAAGGGTGCAAACGGGACCCTATTACTGACACTCCGCTGTCTGTCCGTCTGTCCATCTGTCTGTCCGTCTGTCACAGGGCTCTGTCTCTTGAACCGTAATAGCTAGACACTTGAATTTTACAACGATTTGTTGTTACTGTGGCCGCTATAACAACAAACACTTAAAATAAAAAAAAGTTAAAATCAAAGGGGTCGTCATAAAAAACGTGTTATTTCAGCGTTCTTAACTAGATCTTTATAATGGCAATTACTAGATACTTGAAATATTCACAGATTATGTATTACTTTAGCCGCTCTATAAAAACAAGTACTAAAAATGAGATAAAGTTAAAACTTAAAGGGGGTCGTCATACAAGAAACGTGTTTCTTCAGCGTTTTAAAACATTGTACGGAGGTACGGAACCCTTCATGTTCGAGTCCGACTGGCACTTGCTCGTTTATTTAGTCTCCACTGCGGGAGCACGACCCTCTCTGTACTGCCAGAGTCATATACAAAGTGGAAGAGACATAACCGTAATAAATCGAACCACGGGCTATACTAGATCATTATTAGTATAATGAAATTAAAATAACTATCAAATAACCAAACAAAAAAATTATATTCCCATAAAAATTTCCCGAACGGCTGCTTACTTTTGTAAATTATTGTGTTATTTTAATTTCATTATACCTACTATACTAATCGTCGAAAATTTGCTTTTATCAGCACCACCTGTAGGTTGACTGGTAGAAAAGGTAGGGCCTTTTCTACCGTAAGTCCGCCTGTTACATATTTTGCAAAAAATAAAATAAATTAAAAAAAATACTATAATGATCTAGTATGGACCGTGGTTCGATTGCTTACGGGTATGTCTTTCCACGTTGTATTAGTCACAAGAAGTCAGAAGATTTGGCCTACACTCTGCACGCTGCTCAGATGGGTTGGAGAGGTCTAATTGATGTTTATAAGGTTTGTTTAGCTTGCGTTTCCTAAGTCACCCACTACGACATCCACGGGAAGACTTGAAGTGGTCCTATTCTACTCTGCCAAAAACCACACGGCATTATATGAAACGCCTTACATTTCAAATAAGAAGCTTAAATCAAGCACCATTATATCATACTAATGATAATGACACACATAAGTCAAAAGGCTTGTGGCTTACTCAGTACAAATAAGCTTTGCAAACTCTATGACAGTTAACAATCTCATTACGAGGGATCTTTGTCACAAATCAGTATTTGTGAAGAAATATCATTTTCAAAGGACAAACAAATTGAATTCGAGTGAATCGCAAAGTTATAATGATGTACCAAAGGGGTGAAGTGAAAATTCGAATTCAGTTTTCAACCAAATAAATACAATAAAATATAAATAACTCGTTGTTATGTATATTTTGCAGAGACGTACAGAAGATCATATAGTTAGCCCTAAATTTATCAACGATGAAGCGGGGACCTGGATGACCACCTTCCACCTGGATGACGACGGTCAGAAATGACCTGAAACTAGCACAGTTGAACGCCACCACAGCTCAGGACCTTGCAAAGTGAAAAATTGTTGGAATTGTCAAATATCACTTAACTCCTCAGGGTACTTTTAAATAAAACCTGGGGATTCTTGAAATCCGGTATATTCTGATTTCACTGGGTTATAACCTCAGAACATAAAATAAAGTTTTAAAGGTTTAAAATTCCTTTATATATCTGAGGTTATAACACCGCAAAGATCTTTCGTTTATTTTCTTAAGGCGATTATCACACTGCCACGCATCACGCTGCATGTTGCGTTTTCTGGATGCGTTTCCCGTGTGTTAAACTGTGCGTGTTTTCTATACAAACGGAGGTATTTACAAGCAACGTTAGAACACGCATTCACGCGCTACGCTGCGTGGTGCGGGGCAATGTGAAAATCGCCTAAAAATGCGGCATTTTATACAATGTCAAAAAGTTTTTGGTCCTATGGCTTTAAGTAAACAGAGCCCTAACTATAAGACCCAAAGAAAACTTTTAGAGCGATGAGGGGCGAAAGGGTGGAATAAGGAATCAAAATAGTGATGGGTTGCTTCTTCTTCTTGCATTTAAGGCTAGGTAGGCAGAGTTTTTGAGTTTTTAAAACCATCTGAGACAAAGAAAAGAGTGTTTTAACATCTGAAAAAAGATATAGGGTCTAAATTGAGTCAAAAAGTTACTAGCCTCTAAAAAACCAAAATAACCCCTTTTTGTTGTAATATTTTTAAAGATTATGACTAAACTACTACAACTCTATGTTTGAATATAATTAATAGTATTTAAATTTCAAACAATAAAATCTGTAAATGACTACGAAAAATTTATCATCTGTATACAATGACCTTCCATCTATATAACAAAATCCTTAAGAGGTTTAACACTAGTGTTTTAGACGACCTCCGTAGCGTAATGGTTAACACGCTAGACCGCTAATCAGGAGGTTCTGGGTTCGATCCCCAGCCAGGGCAAGTTGGAAGATGGCCTTTTATAAATTGTCCTGGGTCTTGGATGTTTATCTATATGTTACGGTAAGATTGATTAATTGAAAATCTATACTAATATTATAAAGCTGAAGAGTTTGTTTGTTTGTTTGTTTGTTTGTTTGAACGCGCTAATCTCCGAAACTACTCGTTCGAATTGAATAATTCTTTTTGTGTTGGATAGTCCAGTTATCGAGGAAGGCTATAGGCTATATAACATCACGCTACGACCAATAGGAGCAAAGATATAGTGGTAAATGTGTAAAAAACGGGAGAAATTATTTCATCTTTGAAGCCTTCCGTTGCGTGCGCCGTGAAAACGGTTCAAGATACACAAAAAATATGTATTAAAGAACGACGCGACTTCGTTCGCGTGGTTGTCGGAATGTTATATAGCCTAAAGCCTTCCTCTATAAATGGACTACCCAACAAAAAAAGAATTTTTCAAATCGAACCATTAGTTCCTGAGATTAGCGCGTTTAAACAAACAAACAAACTCTTCCGCTTTATAATATTAGTATAGATAAACAAATTAGTGCTGCATTCAAAATGAAAACAAAAAAGTGTTATTATTGTGTAACTAAATACTATCCTAAAACAAATAAAGTACCTACTATATAGAAAGCAACTACAAAATGAAACTGTGTTTAAAAAGTAATATTACGATGATAATTATATCGCATAAACAAATTAGCGCTGCATTCAACCGTTCAGTAGGGAGCCGACCGCGCGAGTGAACCGCGCGGCATGGTATCTCGTTGAGCTACACCCCCCTCCCGGCTTGCCCGCAAGCACCGCCTCTCTCCCGCCGCGCCGGCCAGCGCAGAGAGCGAGTTGGTTTTGTTTCGGAGTTATTTATCATTGTAATCTTTAAAGTTTTGTTGAAATTAAGTTATGTCAAAGACAATTTTATTCACAATGAAGTACTCTTAACCAACAACATATTTATTTGAATAAAGATTAATATTATTATGTTGATACAACTTAAACAAATTATTTCGACCAAATTAGGTACCATAAAAACGGTTTTTGTGAGTTAATCTTAAAAGATAGACATATACTATCGCGGACTGTTTTTTAGATCATTAAAAGAGCTATTATTCTTTAATACATATTTTTTGTGTATCTTGAACCGTTTTCACGGCGCACGCAACGGAAAGCTTCAAAGATGAAATAATTTCTCCCGTTTTTTACACATTTACCACTATATCTTTGCTCCTATTGGTCGTAGCGTGATGTTATATAGCCTATAGCCTTCCTCGATAACTGGACTATCCAACACAAAAAGAATTATTCAATTCGAACCAGTAGTTTCGGAGATTAGCGCGTTCAAACAAACAAACAAACAAACAAACAAACAAACAAACAAACAAACAAACAAACAAACTCTTCAGCTTTATAATATTAGTATAGATTTTTTAGATCATTAAAAGAGCTATTATTCTTTAATACATATTTTTTGTGTATCTTGAACCGTTTTCACGGCGCACGCAACGGAAGGCTTCAAAGATGAAATAATTTCTCCCGTTTTTTACACATTTACCACTATATCTTTGCTCCTATTGGTCGTAGCGTGATGTTATATAGCCTATAGCCTTCCTCGATAACTGGACTATCCAACACAAAAAGAATTATTCAATTCGAACCAGTAGTTTCGGAGATTAGCGCGTTCAAACAAACAAACAAACAAACAAACAAACAAACAAACAAACAAACAAACAAACAAACAAACAAACAAACAAACAAACAAACAAACAAACAAACAAACAAACAAACTCTTCAGCTTTATAATATTAGTATAGATTATGATATATCTAAAAATCACTTTTTTACTTCTGTTTAGTTCAGAATGCTTTTAGCATTAAGTCCGCCTGTTGTACTTTAAACATGTATATCTGTGTACAATAAAGTATAAATAATAATAATAATTATATTCATTTATTTATATAAATATATCTTTTTTTGTATAATGTTATATATTTTGTATTTAAATATCTATAATATCTATTGGTTATTTATAATTTATATTTTAAATTTAACTGCGCCACCTGTTATCTTACTCATATACTTCGCATTCCTTCTCTTTATGGTTGCCTGTAAGAGATTGCTTCGGCGATAAGGCCGCCTCTTGTACCTTATTTATTTATAAGTTCCGTAAACTTTGTAATTTTTTATTGTTTTTATCTGGTGAATAAAGATTTTTGTATTGTATTGTATTGTATTATTAATAATTTAACGTTTCTCGTAGTACCGATAAATGTAATAATTTTTGACGATTTCTGAATCTCGCATCAGACTACACGTGCTCGGCAGCGGCAGGCGAGTGCTAGGAATGTTCTATTCATTTTACTAGGTTAGCACAAACCTATAGGTTAGGTTAGGTTAGAACTGCGACCAACACACGCACGATCCGAGCGAGCGTAGCGAGCGTGCCGCGGTAGCGGCCGGCGAGTGCTAGAAAAGTTCTATCCGTTTTACTAGGTTAGGGCAAACCTATAGCAATAAAAATCGTGGAATAGTTGTCTGGGAAATTAAATTCGATGTCGATAAAACAATTGTAAGACTGTGTGGTATTATAAATAAATACCTGGTGGACAAAAAACTTTGGGTTTCATTTAATTTTATCACTTTGACCAATATATATATAGTGAATTATCAATAATTGCTACTAAAAGTAATTAATTTCTAGTGATTATTCACATTTAACAAAACAAGAGGTTATTATTAATAATGTTGTGAAATTATTAATAATTTTCAATTTATCAGATTTACCGTAACATATATATGTATTTATCATAAAATATAGTATCGTTGAGTTAGTATCCCATAACACAAGTTTAAAAAAAATGGTTGCCTGTAAAGTCGGTTTTACGGGCGAAGATTTTACGTGACAACGTCAGACCGATCATAGTTGAGTGGGAGAGAGACGCAAGGCATTCGGCGGGCCTCTCTCTCGTTCGGTGACTCATCGTAACGTTACCGAGTGTTACACTTTTTCATAAGTGACTCCCAGCCGCAACCTAATTTAAGACGTTGTCACGTCAAAACTTACTTTGGGGCTAGCATAATCAGTGTGATTTGTCAATATATATTTATTTATTTAGTGAGTACAACTAGTGGAATTCAAATCAAGTATTTCTTTCACCATTTTAACACACAATTTGGGTTCTTATTTTTGAATTCGATTGCAATTTAAATCGTACACAAGAAACACAAGACCACGCCTGATTGTTTTCCTATTTTTAAATTCAAACCGGGTGGATTGTTTTTTATCGATAAAATTGTGCTACCGTGGTTTCTGGCAGAGAATAGAACCTTTTCGTCTCTTTCTGCAGATGTCTTAAGAATCCCCTTACCCTAGACTTTCCCATACAAACGTAGTCTAAGTTTTATTTTAAAACGACATGTCAGATTTCTGTAAAAAATTGTAAGTATAAGAAATTGCATATATCTAGGGTTATAATTGGTTTTCACAGTCAAAATATGAACTTGAAACAAAATATAAGGGTTTAAAAGTTTTCCATACTGATGATCAAAAATGATATATTACACTATATTCTCTTTCAAGTACATATATTGACTGTGAAAACCAATTATAATCCAAGATATATGCAATTTCTTTAAGGTATTTTTTTTTTGCGAAATCTGACATGACGTTTCAAAATTAAACGTAGGCTACGTTTGTATGGGAAACTGATTCTGTCTAGGGTAAGGGGACTCTTAAGAGGCGACTAAAGGACTACGCACAAAAGTCACACACGTGCCTCTTCTAGGATCAAAAATACCCAGGGAGGAACTCAGTGACTCAGTGAGAGTACGCATTGTTGGCGCTTACGCAAGTTAAGCAACCCAGGGCGTGGTCTGCATTTGAATGGGTTACCTACCACAAATGGCACAAAAATATTTAGAGCTCCTCCGTGCTTCAGAAGACACCGTTGATGACAAAGATGACAAAGATAAGCCGTTGGTCCCATTTGTCATCGTTGTAAGACAGTCGTAAGCTACCTATTTCAGATGCCTTAAGTCAACTTGAAAATTCTGACACTAGTGTTTAGGCTACTTACAAAAACAAAAAACAAGAGGATGGGTGTTGCGGTACACCTGGTTAAAACGAAGTTCCATAATGCAAAATCGAAAGCTTTATGAACATTTAACGTAAATTTTTTGGTAAAACCCTTAAATTACAAAAAAGTTTAGATTCGGATTTCGCGACCCAACATTCCTTTATATCGAGTTTCAGTCAAAACGCGTGCAGTTGAGAATGCGCGGACATCTTGGTTTATGAAAAAAAAAACTCAGCCTTTGATAGCTTTGGGAGTGGCTTGGCCTGCGACTTCGCGGGGTAACTTTAACACGAATCGTGGATTACGGCCCCTCTACGTAACCATCAATAAAGAACCTTATTCTAAAAAAATCAAATACTTGATAGTATTTTTGAATTTTATATTTTCGATCGAGTTCCAGAATTAACCTCCTCGTTCGATTTGCAGGTCACGCGCGTTGCATCACAGCGCTGCATGTAACAAACTACACTCTATTACATCGAACACAAGCACAGTTCGATTGAACAAGTAGAGCGTGTTGGCTATACGTTGTGGAATACCTACTGATATTTTAGGGTTTCGTATCCAAACGGTGCCCACGGACTACTAAGACTGCGGCCTGTCCGTCTGTCCCTCCGTGTGTCCCAGGCCTCTATCTCTTGAACCGTAATAGATAGACACTTGAAATTTTTACAGATTATGTACAACTGTCACCGCTGTAATAACAAATACTAAAAATAAGATAAAGTTAAAAATTAAAAGGGGTCGTCATACAAGAAACGTTTTTTTTACGGAGTATATTGTACGGAGGTCCGGAACCGTTTACTGGTATATTTAATTTTAAAGACGGAATGCTTTTCCACAGAACTCTTTATTATATAAATATACTCTTTATATAATATATGGTTCTGTGAGCTGCAGATGGCAGACCTCGCAACTCTGTCTTTGTATATTACCCCCCTTTCACTCCCGATACAACTTTTTTATAATCTTAGGGTTATAAAAAAGTTGTTCGAACAAAATAGTTGCGTCCTAATAAAGGTTACAAAAAAGTATTGTGAGATTATAAAAAAAAATCGATATGGCTGATTTGTGACATTTTTTTATGTTTTGAGTTAAAGTAGTCGCGACATTTTGATTTGAAGAAGATAAAAATCCACAGAAAATAACATCCATAAACTCGTCATCAAAAATAAAACCCATCACTATTTTCATTTCTTTTTCCACCGTCTCGGGCTCTGTCTACTTCGAGCCACATGGCCCAAAATGCTCTGTCTGTCCCATTAGGGATAAAGACGTGATACTCGTAGTATGAATGTAACGTTACCTAGGTATTAAACTTATTGACGTCTAAAAGTGCCTGCCTGCAGGCTTAATTACTGCGTAAATATTTCATTCTTGATTCTTGAACCATGAATCTCGATATTAATAAATAAATAAACCTAAAAATTTTTATTGAAAAAGTGTCGCAATAGTGCGGCTGCGCCAGATGAAAACCTAGCAAGGGTCATTTTTGTCAAAAATGTTTTTATTGCAGTATCGTTATAAACTAGTAAGTCCCCACAAATTAAAAAAACACCCGCGCGTAAATCTTACGAAATAACCAAAATTACGAGAACTCATAACCTAGTAAGTGCACTACGTATCATCCCAGAACCATTTAGAAACCTAGTATGTCGCTCTGACCATTATCAAACCTAGCAAGTCTCTGAGACTTGCTAGGTTTTTAAGCGGTCGATGCGTCTTGCTAGGTTTATGAAGTGGTCAACAGACAAAATAAATAGAGGGGAAAGCGCGCGGCGGGGGTACTGCGCAGCTAGCAAGTCACGACACGATCAGTCACTTGGGTGCGCTGGCGCGTAATTGACTTGTTACACGTACTTAATATAGGAGCTGTGATTGTATTTGCTAATTTATACGTAAATAGTGATTTTTATTCACTAACATGAATAGTTTACGATCGCATCGAACAAAATTAATAATGGCTGCTGTTAACATGAACAACTGCTGCAGTGATGCAGAGCCAGCTGCTGGACGTAGTACTGAGACAAATGAGTGGTAAGTTCATCATCAATCATGTATCTTTAGGTTTTTTGTGTCAATGACTATGTGTATGTAGATTTGGAATGCAGTTTAACCTATTTGTTCACTGTCCTACCTACGAGTTGAGCTTTTTCTATGCTTGATTTTTTAATGGGTGGTTTTGTGTTTCCATGCAATTAATGATGTTGTAATATATACCTACAGAAGTCGATATTAGTTACTAGATAACATAAATAACGAGCAATTTTGGTAAATATGATAATATTTAGATCTTAGTTATTGGCATCTAGTAATCGTTTAGTCTAATATCATGTTAAGGATACTTTCTTAACACGATCAGCTGCATAATAGCACAAAATTGAGATAATTATCTAATGGGTATTATTATAACATTATTATTATATAAATTATGACTAACATTTTCAAATGGTTTGCGGTTGTATATTTGTGTTGATTTTTCCTTTTGCTTGCTTCAGTTTTCCCACTAATGAATGTTCGCTTGAACCAGCACCGTCCACTTCTTATGCGCACATTAACCCTGCTACTGACATTGAGGATTTAATTACTATGAGTGATTTAGACGACTCTGTTGAAGATCCTGATTTCGCATTATCAGAAGAGAACGAACCTGATAAAGACACATCGGTGTCTGATAGCGAACCTTCAGCTCTTCGAGATGTATTGACTTCCTCGTTTAATCTACCTCCAAACAACCAATTTAAAGCAAATTTTGTAGCTGCTTACCCCGGCCCCTTATATATTTATGATACGAATTTACTAGACAGCGAAAATACAGTAACTGCACCCACACAACCATTACAAACTTCTCAACAAAAACGTAAAGCAAAGCATCCTATGATTGAAAATAGTTGCGACAACAGCAAATGTAAAAGGCAATGTGCAAAGTTTTCTCTTGAAAGTAGGAAAAATATTTGGGAAGAATATTGAAACCTAAGTTTTTTATCCAGGCGTAGCTTTCTTAATAAGTGCATACAAATATCTAAAATTAAGCGACGGAAAGTTGAAGTCTCAACTGAAACTTATTTTAAAAACGAAAGTCGTTATTTCTTTTTGCCAAATTCTGATGGTGTACTAATTACAGTTTGTAAAAAGTTTTTTTTGGCTACTTTGGGACATAAAACAGATGGAGTAATAACAGAGCTGAGCAAAGCAGTAAAAAAAGAAAAATTGTATGAGTCAGTTACGAAAGATAAGAGAAGTGGTAGAAAAAAGATTGTTGGAAGCGTAATAATTAATCACATTATGAGTTTTCATCCAGTGGTAAGCCATTATCGCCGACATAATGCGCCTTTTACTAAATATCTGCCAAGGCACTTAACTTTACGACAAATGTACACAGACTTTAAACAACGCAATCCTAACTTCAAGTGTGGCAAAGAATTGTACAGGCAAAAAATAAAAGAATTAAAAATATCTTTTCACATGCCTAAAGGTGATAGATGTGTAGATTGTGCATTGTATGAAGAAGAATTAAAGAAGTACGAGGATGTTTCTTTAATGCCTGAAGAAATGAAAATAAAATCCGCAGATCATAAGGCTAAAGTTGAATCATCTATTCAAAGATACAGATTGGACGGATCAAATAAAAATTCTAATTTAGTTAAATTCGTATCAATGGACTTGCAAAAGGTTATTATTTTGCCAGAAATGCCTGACATCAAGGATGCATTTTTCATGAGCCGGTTGATTACTTTTAATTTGACATTTGCTCCTATTAAAAAAAAATTTGATGATAGTTCCACTTGTGTGCTCTGGCACGAAGCAATAGCCGGACGAGAGGCGAGTGACATTGTAAATGCTATATATACTTTTATAGAATGCAATAGGGATATGCAGCATTTGCACATATGGGCAGATAACTGTACAGCGCAGAATAAAAATTGGACCATATACACCGCAATGACAATGTTAGTAAATAATCCATCAAATGCGCTTGAGTCGGTAACCATTAATTATTTGACCAAAGGACATACTCATATGTCCGCGGATGCTGTACATGGCAATATTGAAATGAAAATGAAGAGACAAAAAAACATATATGATTTCCAAGATTTTAAAGATATTGTGATGAAGTCGCGAAAGAATGTGAAAGTTATAGAAGTAACTAAAAAATTTGAATGGCCAAAAAAGAAAAGAGCTGCACGTCAGAATGAACCACTAAAAGAATTTAATTTAAATTCAGTTGTACAAGTTAGAATGATAACTGGATCAAGAAATTTATTTTATAGAACAAGGTTGAAACTTAATTTATTTTAATATTGATGTATAGTTAATAAGTATATTTAGTATAAAAACGAATAATTACGTATACCTATTTCAATAAAAAAATAATTATTTATTTTTCAGTTTCAGTGAACCTGGCCTGGTGGAATTAGATTTTCTAATGAAAAAATTTAACTGCCAACTTCCTCCTGCTAGCAACGACAGCCCAAGGGGCATAAAAATTGAGAAAAAACGTGAAATAATCTCCAAGCTTGTGAGTCTTATGCCAGAGTCCAGAAAGACCTTCTGGAACGATTTACCAGTTAATGACTTATCTGCCGATTTAACAATTCATGGACAATTAGACAGTTATTGAATTTCTTTATAAATAAAACTTTTATTAAAATTATTTTCACCAAGTTGTTTCTTTTAAATACACCTATCGACTTACTAGAGTTCAAATTCGTAATATCTACTATCTACAATATTCAGTAAACCACATTCAGACATAGCAAGTGCTCATACTAGGTTAATTATTGGTTTCTGCAAGGGCGAACCGATTGTCGATTGTTTAAATAAGTTAGTAAGGGGTATAATTTATGTAATATACACAAATATTATAATATATTTAATACATAATCATCGTTTATATTTATTTTACATGATAAAAGCGTTTTTAAATAATTTATGTCAAAATTCTACAACGGCTAGCTTGATTTACGTTTTTGCGCTCTCCTGTAAAATTTTGTTTTAAGCACTTGCTAGGTTTTCATCTGGCGCAGCCGAGTGGTCTGAATGTTCTGGAAAGTTGGTAAGAGCTTTGCTAGATCGTCAATTCAAGACGTCGCGCTTGAGTGAACGGAAATAACGACATTTGTCTCTCTGTTTACAGCACTGTAGGAGCTGGATGCCTTAGAGGAAGTTCAAAATTAACTAGATACATATAGGTATATGTTATTTGCAAAGATACAGTATTTGTGACTGCCCCCTTGGTCCATCGGTCAAGCAGTCCGTACACCTCCGTATCACAAGGTAAGCATTTGCATTGTGATAAGGAGGACGTGGGTTCAAATTCCACTGGGAAGCATACTTTGTGAAAAGTTTTTTCCATACTGGTTATAATATTGTAGGCCTGAATAAATAGCCTGAATAGCTAGCCCCAAAGTAAGTTTTAAACTTGTGTTATGGAATACTAACTCAACGATACTATATTTTATGATAAATCATATAAGTATAGGTTAACACCCAAGGCCCAGGACAATTTGAAAAAGGCCATTTTCCTACATGCCCTGGCTGGGGATCGAACCCAGAACCTCCGGATTAGCGGTCTCTCCTAATAATCACCTGATTATTTAAAAAAGAAAGATGATTCCTTGCTTCGGATGGCACGTAAAGCTGCTATGGGTCTCGAACGCCATCGAGCGTTTGTTTAAACCTATTCTAGGATGGGTTCTGGTCTACCCTTTGGGTTGCGGAGGTCAGACTGCAGTCGCTGTGTGAAAAAACCAGTAACCTCGTCAAATCGTTTAGGGTTAGGTAGCGGACCCCGGGCTTTGAAGAGTTACCGCTTAGGATGCCACCGAGAATACGCTCGGATGATGATGATGACATATATGTATGTTATTTGCTGCAAACTATAGAAGAGCAACTTCAAACATTATCATCCCGCAAACCCGCACAAAATTTATATAATATTTCGCATGAGGCAACGTCAACCATCGGTCAATATCCGCTATGATGCAACTTCATACAGCAGCCACTGATTGGCCCAACCATTGGCAAGTAGCAAGCGTGTAGTGACGTCAGTTTAGTATTGGTGGAAAATGAGATGTAGCTTGGAGCTACCGCCAACTTGAATGTACTTTTGAAGAGGTAATATTTGCGCTTTATAATGCTTCCATAGTTTACTAGTGGTCCTGTGAGAACAGTAGACCTTGCAAGCTCTTATTAATGCAATAACCGATAATTTTCCCATTCCCCTGGCTTAGCAAAGCCATTTCTCCATCTTCATCTCATCATTCATTTTCCATTATTTTGTTTAAATTTTATGTCTAACTTTTTTTTTCATTTATTTATATCCAAAAATAACAATAATTACAATTATATTAATATAACTCTTCTACTGTTCAAGTTACGCGACTTTAGAATGCCTTACCCGAAGACATCAAAAGTATCTCAAATAGGTTCCTTTTTAAGAGAAAAGTCCACACGCACCTTTATGCCAATTGGTTGCAGCAGAACTAATCATTATCATAAATTGTTTTGTATTTTATATTATTTATTTATGTATATTTGTGTATGTGTGTATTGTATATGTAGATATGTATATAGTGTGTGTAGAAATACATACTTATCTTTAAGCGCCTATCGCTAATTTAAATTTTTCTGTTTTTCCTATAGGCTGACTGGTAGAGAATGCATTAGCGTTATGTCCACCTTTTGTACAATTGTGGTCAATAAAGATTTAATAAATTAATAAATAAATTTTTCTAATTTGATTGAAGACCGCCAGTAAATAATGGTACAGGAAACTTCGCTCCTCCCTTTTCTCCTCTATTTTTCCCCCAATCAAAATCGCAAGTAACCAAAAAAAAATTAAATAAATCAAGGAACTTTTGTGCCAATTTTCATCAAAATCAATCAACATTTTTGGTCAATCTCAAAACTGAGATGCTTTCCTCGTTCGGCCAATAATTCGCTGATCTCCCCATTAGAATTGACGTCGTAATACTATTTCTATAGAAGAATTCTGTGTAATGTCTTGAGGTAGTGCTCACTTAACCAATTGATAGGCAATCGAGCAGTGTGCACCCGAGCGTTGAAGTATGTGCATATCCTCGGCTTAATAGACTGCAATATGTACGTCGAGTATGAGAACACGAGCAATTTAGCAAATAGGGAACATCTTCAACTTAATACTATTGCTTGTAGTGCAGTCTCATGTTATGTCAATTTCTTTTTCTTCCTTTATTCTAAGAACACACCTGTATGCCTGCATTGTTTAAACCTCAGGTTTAAACATCTCCTCTCACACGCCTACTGGAAGAGATCTGTTTTGAGATAAGTAGTGCTTTTGAAAAACTTTCATTTTATGTATTCTCTGTCTCTAGTGAGGATCGAACTCATACCTCACCACAGCACAAACTCACGGCCAGTGCTGCTTGGCCACCCTCACTTATTCGTACAAGATATTGTCAGACAGAATTTGGCTGCGTAAAATAAAAATATAATGGATAAAATGACTTTCAACCATAACAATGATTAGAATTGAAAATACTCAAAAGAATCCTTTTAAAACAAAGCCTTAAAGATAAATATTCAAACAAAGAAACTAGTTCACTTTTACAAAAACTAACAGATCAACTCTAGAGTCCAAAAAACCCACAAAAGTACTCTTAACAACTTCTTTATAACATGGTAACTTGTATAAACCTTCCAAACAAACTAAATCAAACTTTATTACATTCGAAATAGAGAGCTTTTTGAACGCATTTACATTGAAAACTTCTTTAAGGGTTGACAAGTTTGTATTGGCTTTCTATCACACCATTTTGTGACGTATGGTATAGCGCTGAAAGCGAATGAACGAGTATATTTATGTTTGTAAAAGTAGATGACAATAGTAGCAATCGAGAAAATTCATGAATATATGTATGAATGGTTTTGGAACAGGCCTCGCTGGTCCGAGATTTTTTCTTACGTATGAATATTGTTTGTTAAGTGATTTATAGGTTTGGAATGATGGGTGGGCGTCTGCCGCATACTGATGTCTTTACTGATGGAATTTTATTATGCGTTATAAGGGTTCGACATTGTGACAGTCTGTAAGTCACGTTTTCCCTTGTAGGAATTTTGGAAGAATTAGAGCATCGTTAAATATTATTTTTGAAGTAAAAACTTCTTTAGGCGCGTGGGGCATTTCTTCAGGTGAGAAAAAACCATTGAACTCGTAACCAACACCACTTTTTTATGTTTTCACTTCTGTTGGCACTTCTGATGCCACTGCTTTTAATTTTTTTCTTGTTATTTCTACCGGTAAGTCAACGTATTTTTCTTTGGGGACTAATTTTTAGGTTTATTCTAAGGCCTCAAAGTCTTGGGCAGGATATAAAGCATTAATTTTTCGCCGATTACTATCCAAACCGTATTATTTTAGACTGAATGTAACTTTGAAGATAAATTGGAACCAGCAGTCTTGGCGATGTCCCAGGTAGCGGTAGAGTTTATTACAGCATATCTTGCAGTTTTATTGAAGACGTATTTGAGTAAATCTAAAGTAAGTACATAAGTGCCGCGAGGAAGAACAAATGTTCTCAATCAAGCGCCGTTGACCAGGGCACCGATCGCGCTAATTTTGAACGGTTTTGCCATTCGAACGTAACGTATTTGGTTCTGGTTTGGATTTGGTTAATCCGATGTAAAAAATGGTATCGCGCTATTTTTCTTGAACGGTTAAATCGTTGACGTTACCACATCGTTACCAAAAGAAGTCCAAAGTTGAAACGTTTAGAGCATACAACTAGTATGCATTAAATACTAGGTATTTATTTCGTTATCGATGATTGGCTGTATGGCCTAGTCCCGTTGCCAACCCAAAATGGATGAATAAGCCAATAAAAAAAGTAAACTTTTCAAATCGATGACACTTTAGGTATGTCAAAACTCAAAAGTTTCAAATCTTCTGAATCTTTGTTTGAATGAGATTGTGAATTTGTGAGTGAAAAATTGTATTATTTACCAATAGGTAAGTATTGTTTTTCTAAAATAATTAATCAGTAGGTATACATGTGGCCTCCACTACTGCCACTCCTTTTCACCCAAATTTTGTATGTATATTTTCTGTTTCTCGCATGAACTCGTGTGCTCCTTCTAAAAATGTATATAGTTGTATTGTGCTAGTTTCGTTGTAAATAAAATAGCCATAGTACATAAATATGAGGGGTTTTAATTCCTCCACCAACTCCGTAAACAGCTCCGTTGAAAGACGGTAACGCTTTCTAAAACTGCTTTCCGATATGGAAAGCATTGATTGCCTGAAAATTGCATTCTGCTTGCGGGTTTCTTGTCTTTGTTTTGCTACATCCACTGCATGACTTTGTTTTAAATTATCTAAATAAAGCCCGAGCATTTCAAAATTTCTTTGCAAAATTTCTCGAGCTCCTTCATACTTCATTCGGAAGGCACGTTAAGGTTGGTCCCGACTGTCACTAATGTATGGCACTCATAAAGCTACTTCAGATTCCTTCAGGCAGCTTGAAAAATGTGGCTCTAGTGTTGGCTACTTATATACACAAAAAACATACAAACGCTTGAAAGCGTGATGGGCATTATGAAAGAGATCCTAAAGTATCAACTAGTGGTGAATCGTAGATAATGTAGAAATTAAATAAGGGGAATTTTTAGTTAAAATTTGAAGCAATTTAAGTATTCTTGCTTGTGCAAATAAAATATTAAATACCGCGGTATTAAATCACGTACGTCTGTCCCAATAAATATACGATATTCCGAAGTAGCACGGCTGGCTAGCTTCACTCGACAAACGAAAAATCCATATTTGCAAATCAACTTACATGCATCCGACCATCACGTGAATCTGAACATTTTAATGTAACTAGATATGGTGCTGGTGGCTTTAGAGATAGAACAAGATTAAAGTTTTGGCTTTGAGATAAGTACGCTTTGATTTAATTTCTATGTTTGTAGTAGTTTGTAGGATATCATTATGAATGAATATATTTTGGTACCAACCACTTCAACCCCAAACGCATTTAAGTAAACATTCCTGTCAATTACTGGCCGATTAGTCAACCGTCTCTTCCAGTCGGAAGAGATCCCTATACGGGATAAGTCCGCCGTTGTATGTTTACTTTTATATTTTTTTATCTGATTCTTTTTTGTGTACAATAAAGCTTTATAAACAAACTAGCTTTTACCCGCGGCTTCGCTCGCGTCCTTTCTTAGCGGATGCCTACGTCATAACATCTACCTGCATGCCAAATTTCAGCCCGATCCGTCCAGTGGTTCGGGCTGTGCGTTGATAGATCACTATGTCAGTCAGTCACCTTTGAGTTATATATATTTAGACAAACAAACAATAAATATAAATAAGAGGGAGTTTAATGCTAGCACCGATTGTAGAGAAGCTAAATAGCCACCGTTTAACATGGTACGGTCATGTCAAGAGGCGAGATGCGGAACATCTGGTTAATAAAATGATTGACTTGAAGGTCATCATCACCATCAAGCCTCACCCATCACCTTCATCCACCTTCAAGTCACAGAGATAGAGAAAGAACTAGAAAGACGTGGGGAGAATGTGTGAAGCGGGACATGAAGGAGTGGGGGGTTAGTACAGACACAGAATAAATAATACTAATAATGTACAGAAATCACACTCAGCAAAGAATTCAAAGAAATATCTGCTGCTAGTTTAATTTAGCTCAAGTCAGAACTCAGCACCTTTTCGTATAAATACCTAGACATCCATTGCAAGCCAAGGTTCAGACCACTCGTTGCAAATCCTTCGCATACGATCAATTCAAAAATGCGCCCGTTTGGAAACACTCGCGCAAATCATTCGTAATGGGAGTCCCTGATTGAAAAATAGCACTCCGTGTATGACGCTAGCAATTCTCAAAATAAAAACCAACCGTCACAGACTATGTAAACGCGTCAAAATGACACAGATCCGCAATGTGTATTCAAATCACAGCCAAAATAAAAAAAAAAAACGCTAGTTTGACGCGGGTCCAAAGGCGGTGGAAAGTTTTTTGATTTATCGCCGGGGGATAGCAGTTTGGATCCGCCGCACGGGTCCTGAAGGGTTAGAAGTATTTTCATTATGAAATGGGATGGGAATACTAAGCAGTTCGTTCAGAGGATGACATTGTTTGAGTCTATTTTTAAACGACTTTTAACTGAACGTCTACTCGTGAACGTGCCACCAGTAGGGACTGGTCAGCTCGAATCCATTTTTGAAGACTACTCAGTTACGAGTACTTATTTGATATACAATACGCGCCAGAATGCTATGTCAGTTTACAAAGATGCAATGTTATCACAATATAACATGTAAAGCTTGTAAACGAGTGCCAAATCAAATTTACAGCAATAAGTAATACCAGGCCTGTGTCACTCCCCGTTTAGGTATCGAAAATGTACCTACATTATTACAATGCGCGCAGGCGGCTCCTCCGGGTGGTAAATTCAGTTATACGAATCGGTTGTCCATAGTAATAAGAATAGAATTGGCTTGCTATGGATATCTAGGTATCTTTACGAATAGGTGCTGAGTTCTGACATGAGCTAAATTAAACCATATCGCTAGCCACATTGAGTAGATATTTCTTTGAATTTCTTTGCTGAGTGAGACTTCTGTACGTTAGTATTATTTATTCTGTGGTAATACTGAATAGTCTTAAGAAAACGGAGTCGAACTGACCAGTTTATACTGGCGGCATCCGTTCACGAGTTGACGCATGACCAACCTGAAAGGAAAATCAAAAAGTTAATTTATTATATAGTAGTATAATAGTATTAGTAAGTAGATTGGCAAAAACCTTGCAGCCTGCAGCTGCATATTCATATGAAATGACTAAGCCTAAATAAACACCTCACTCTTGGCCGGCAGCCAAGTCACCTGGCTTTTGGTTTGCAAATCTGTTATTGCTCACTTTATTTGCACTTTTCTGGAAATGGGGGTTAGTTAAAATTTTTAAATTATACAAATAATAATAATAATAAATATATAGGGACAAATCACACTGATTAAGCTAGCCCCAAAGTAAGTTCTAAGCTTGTGTTATGGGATACTAACGATACTATATTTTTATGATAAATACAAATATAGATAAACACCCAAGACCCAGGACAATTTGAAAAAGGCCATTTTCCAACTTTCCATGGCTGGGAATCGAACGCAGAACCTCCGGATTAGCGGTCTAGCGTTTATTACGCCATGGAGGTCGTCAAACATTTTTAAACCAAAACTTTTCACATAGAGCATTAAAAAAAGACCTAAAACAATTGTTTAAAGTAAGTTAATAATTATTTTAATTTGAATTTACTTCAAATCAAACTAAGTTGTGCTGCTTCGGAGCCCGGGGAGCGCTTTCCCTCTTTTTCTTCTCCTATAGGCTGGAAGCCACATGGCCAAAATTATTTTTATTTGAATTAATTTGACTACAGACGCAATAATATCATTTTTAGGGTTCCGTACCCGAAATGGGACCACTAAACTAAACAAACGGGACTCTATTACTGTGACTCCGCTGTCTGTCCGTCTGTCCGTCTGTCACAGGGCTCTATCTCTTGAACCGTAATAGCTAGACACTCGAAATTTTCACCGATTATGTATTACTGTGGCCGCTATAACAGCAAATACTGAAAATAAAAAAAAGTTAAAAATTAAAGGGGGTCGCCATACGAAAAACGTGTTTTTTCAGCGTTTTTAACTAGTTTATAATGGCATTAACTAGATACTTGAAATTTTCACAAATTATGTAATACTATGGCCGCTATAACAACAAATACCTACTTAAAATAAGAAAAGTTAAAAATTAGTGGGGTTCGTCATACAAAAAACGTGTTTTTTTAGCGTTTTAAATCATTGTACGGAGGTACGGAACCCTTCATGTACGAGTCCGACTCGCACTTGCCCGTTTATTTATAGTAAATTGTGATTTATAACAAATAACAAGTTATAGTTTTAAAAACTAAAACCTAAAACTTAACATACAAACATACATAGTTGCAAAACACGTACCCCTACTTTTTGCTTCGCCGTAGTCGGGTAAGAATAAATTGACGTGTCAAGTGTAGAAGGTTTTAAGTAAACATGGGGAATGTTTGTTTTGTTTACTTTTCTGTTTTGTTTTTGAAGCTTTTTATAACAAAACAATAGATCAAAGGAATGTTAAAAGGCCTTATCGTAGCTGCAATCTTTTTAATGTTGGAAATTGGTCGGGTGAAAATAGGTTAAGATGAAGAAAAGAATAAAAACCATAACATAACATAACCGACCTTATGGCGCAGTCGGGTAAAGATCAAAAATACATGTTGTCCCAAAGTCATGTCGAATGTTAGAAAATCTAAAATAACTACCTACTTGTCTTGAAGTTAAAGAGTGCACTAATATATTATGTAAAAAGCTAGTTTGAGGTTCCAAACCAGCCAAGTGCGTGTCGGGCCACGCGCAGTGTAGGGTTCCGTAGTTGCGAATGCCGACGAAGAACGTCTTATAAGTTCCTCGACTTTAACTCTTTAATTTGAAAACCCTTCATAGTTCTGATATTTTCCTTTTAACTTATACATTATACAGAGTCTAAAAAAATATACTGAAACTATTTTATGGATGTATTCAGTCCATGATACTGAACAACTTTCCCTAAGGAACATACCTGTATCTAAATTTAAAATTAATTCTTGGCCTTCCATACTAGTAGAACGATATGCTGATCTGAGTTTGTATGGAAAGCCAGAAATTATTGTTCATATTTCGATGTATGTTCCTTGGGTAAAGTTGTTCAGTATCATGGACTGAATTTCTCCATTAAAATTGTTTTCGTATATTTTGTAAGATGTTATCGCGATTTTGTATAATCGCGAACAGACAGACAGACATAGCGAAACTATAAGGGTTCCTTGTTAACTACTTGAAACCCTAAAAATTATGATTTCTGTGCGCATGATATTTTGCTTAAAAAAAAAAACAAATTATTTTATTGATTTTTGCACGTACATACATAAAAGTCACATATTATCTCATAGTGTGAAGAGAGCCCAGGGTGCCACTACCAGGTGGCCAAGTGGTTTAGGCACTGGCTGTGTCAATAAAAGAATGCCAAAAGTGGCCGTTTTCCGCAAATGTGCGTAGTAAAGCATTCTCACTTTAAACTGTAAACAGTAGTTCATATAATACTTCGTAGGGTTATCTAGGACTTGGTAGTAGCAAAATTTTAAATGATGTCTCCGTTTTCTTCGAAATGATTTATTTTAAATGGGGGCAGCACTGGACCCCTGAAAATTCAGGTACGGCCTTAAGTTTGACCCATTGTAATCAATCAAATATGAGATTGTGTGCAATAAACTTAAATAAATAAATAAATAAAAATACAAAAAAATAGCCAAAGCACTGGTATGACACTTCATAGATTCAGAGTAACATATATACCTACTACTACTATAAACGAAACAATTTATCTGTACACACGTCGATGTGTGAGTTTTATACATCGCATCGCAGAATTAATTTAATACTTACCTACTAACGAGATCGACATATTTACGATTATATCTTTCCATATGTATTAAATTTTACAGAAAAGTCTGAAACAGCTACATAATATCACTTCACAAATATTTTTGTGTACTCTCTTGTGTATTCTCCCGCCAATGCGAAAGAGCGAGAAGGGTAAGTAAGTAAGTAATACTTTATTGTACACCAAGAATAAAAAATATACAATAAGAATAAAAAAATACATTAAAATGTACAATGGTTGGTCTTATCGCTAAAAGCGATTTCTTCCAGACGACCGATGGATGAAGAGAATATAATATAATAGGGTATACTCGTATATGTATATCAATCGGTGTTCAATAACTTTAAGATGGTTGCTGGGTAATAACGTGAAATTATATTGTTGCTTTGCTTACCTGTTTTCATCACTCGGAAATGTATGAAATATACGTTCTTTGTTGTATTCGGTGGATAAACAATTATTATATGCGCATCTCCTCACCATGATGGTTACTATTGGTTGACAGTTCTCAAGACTCAAGACAAGACACATCGCGAATTGCGTGCGGCTAGTAACTAAACCCTGGTTTAGAGCGCAATAAGGCGCACAAATTACGGGGGAGAAGTGCGGGGACGCCAATTTGCGGGAGACGCTGTGAGATTCCATTCTGTTTGTACTCATATGTATTCTGTGACTAAAGTTCGGTGACCAACAAATTCAATACACCGGCGGTGGAGCGAGTTCTGACCCTTCTTAACAGTATTAAATTTAATGAAAACACAAACTTAATGTATTCTTGTAAAAAGTCGGTCGCACGGAAAATTCGAGAAAACGTGAGGTTCCGTATACTTTAGTTTGCATTTAAGGGTGGGCCTGATGTGGATAGTCTAAGTTTTACTCTCGCTTCCACGCACACAAATTTACTCTAGCCGAAGCGAGACAGCGAGACGATGTGGGGTGAAAAAACCATAGTAGGTCAATGAGGCTGGTTTTGGTTTTGAGGTTTTTTTGCGTTTTACAAAGAATATTTAAGAGTTATTTAAAAATAAGACATATTATAAATGCCTTTTGTTTAATACAATTATAAGCCAAAGTTACAAAGGTTAATTTATTGTATTTCTCGAATACTTTCCGTTTTAGTGTAATTCTGAGGTGATTTAGAGGCAACTTCGCAATTTTTTTGTATCGAAAAAATTTTAAGCAATCGTGTTTTCGAAACATATTATGTATAAAGTTAGTCCTGAACTTTGCTGTGTTTTTATTTCAAAGTGAAAATTTCGTTAATATTGATAATATTTAAGATCGCTCTAAGAACTTTAAGAACTGTCTAATGTTATTTATCTCTTTGAAAATGATTCTGCGCAAAGCATTATTAATGACAGAACTAAAGCTGAAAAGATACACGTGAGGCCGTTAGACCTAAAAGCCTCTGTCAGCGTAGTGGTGGATGTGAGGGTACAAATCACCTATTGGCATAAGTCGTTCAGATTCTCGCACATTCCATCGATCAAAGGTGTAAAACCAGAAAGCGAAACTGGTGTTTCGCAGCGGCACAGCTGTAGACGTAAGCTACAACTCGTTTGTATGTGATATATATCATCATCAGGTCTTCTATAGTCTCCACTGCAAGAGCACGACCCTCTCTGTACTACCAGAGCCATATATTAGCCACAGCAGTCAGAGGATTTTGCCTAAACTCTCCACGCCGGCCAGACGGGTTGGAGAAGTCTCATTGATGTTTTTATGCTTTGTCTAGCTTGTGTTTTCTAAGTCGCCATCTATGACATCCTCAGGAAGACTTGGAGTGGTCTTATTCTACTCTGCCGGGAACATTACGGCTATAGTATGAGATATATCTTCTTCTTCTTTTCAGCCTTTCTCGACCGCTAGGGTGTAGGCCTCCTCCAGACAATGCCATCGATCTCGATCTTGAGCGACTTCTATCCACTTCGATCCTGTTGTCCTTTTGATATCATCATACCAACGCATCTGCGGTCTTCCTTGTGGGCGTTTTTCTCCCCACGGTCTTCACTCTACCAACGCTTTGCACCACGAACCTTGTTTTCTGGCGACATGACCAGCCCATCGCCATTTATGCTTCGTGACTCCTTTGATGACGTCTGTGACTTTGCATTTTCTCTGAGCCACTCGTTCCTTTTTCTGTCTTTGAGCGAAACACCTACTAGTTTTCTTTCTATTGCTCTCTGTGCGGCACTGAGGTTATTGAGTATGTTTCTCGTGAAAACCCAATGAGAGATATATAGAGTTACTTTAACCACAAGCTATATTTTGGAAGCAAGCATAGATAAGATAAGATAAGATATACAGCGCAGATATAGCACAGTCTATGGTACTGAACTGCTTTCTAAATAAATATATTGAAAAGCGATAAAAAAAATTCGTCCCATGCATAATCCGTTTGAATAGTATGGCGCTTATAAGTACCTATTGGAAGGCGAATTGTTTTTTTTTTGTTTTAATTTAATTATCTCAACAAATATTTGTAATAAAAAAATATCATTGAAATAATGGCAATATCACAGAATAAATAATACTAACGTACAGAAGTCTCACTCAGCAAAGAAATTCAAAGAAATATCTACTCAATGTGGCTAGCGATATGGTTTAATTTAGCTCACGTCAGAACTCAGCACCTTTTCTTATAAATCTAGACATCCACTGTAAGCCAATTTCATTCTTATTACTCTGGACAAACGATTCGTATAACTGAATTTACCACCCAGAGGGGCCGGCGGCCGCCTGCGCGCATAGTAATAATGTAGGTACATTTTCGATACCTAAACTGGGAGTGACACAGGCCTGGCAATATGTAGTAGGTATTTAAAATATTGCGACAAAATCGGGCCACAGTAATGAAACCGTGTGTAATGACTTTTGGCTCTATATATATCTACTAACGTAAAAATCAGTCTACCGGAAAATGCTAGTAGACTTAACCGAATTTATATCATAATGTCTGCGTAAAATGTACGTTTAAACAATTTCCTAAATCTCGGTCAATGGAATTAACTCTGGATTTAGTAATCCGTTTTGAAATGGATTTCACTCGAGTTGCAGAGGAAAACTTTTTGTTTTAAATATTGTATTTTTTATACTTAGTGCCTCCCAAATGTTTATTAAGGAAAAAATAAATAAATACAAATGAGATTAAACTACAAACTAAACCTAAAAATAGTTAGTTCAATATTTTAGTTTTTTTATTTTATATAAAAAATGTAATAAACGTAAAATATTGTAAAGATTAAGATAAAATTATTTTTTAAATGTATTCTGGAATATAATTTTTTTTATGTTTTTTGTATTAAAATTCTAGTTTTGTATTATAGAGAGTACACAAACAAAATCGACATATAAGAGCAAAAGCTCCTAATACAGGCATTTTTTGCCTAAAAAGAGGTTTCAAAATTAGCAATTGTAAACCGAAATTCAAAATGGTGTGTATCTTGAACTACATTTTCAGTTTTTTCGAATGAGCCCATTGCTCTTAAAATAATTCCAGTATACTTATGTTGTTAGAAGTAACATATTAAAGGTACCCTAAAATAAACACCCGCTGAGTTCCTTTCATCAATGTTCTTAAAACTTTGTTTCGGGCTGAAATATTTTTTGTTTATAAACTCAATAATTTAATGTTTTACTCGAATACAAAAGCCCCAGATTCGGATAAACATTGCGGCTCTGAGCAGACAGTGCCTAGGGCAGTAAGACCAGGCCTGTGTCACTCCCCGTTTAGGTATCGAAAATGTACCTACATTATTACTATGCGCGCAGGCGGCCACTCTGGGTGCTAAATTCAGTTATACGAATCGTTTGTCCAGAATAATAACAATGAAATTAGCTTGCAATGGATGTCTAGGTATCTATACGAAAAGGTGTTGAGTTCTGACGTGAGGACGTGAGCTAAATTAAACCATATCGCTAGCCACATTGAGTAGATATTTCTTTGAATTTCTTTGTTTAATGAGACTTCTGTACGTTAGTATTATTTATTCTGTGGTAAGACCCAAAGGCCAATTCTAGAATAGTGGGCGAGAAGGTGGAAAAAGGAATCAAAATAGTGATGGGTTGGTAGCCGCATTGCATATTAAACATAATTTGCTTTCCGCCCGTCCCCTTGATTGGCTTTTACGATTTACGTAAGAAAGCAGCTAGTCTATTCAAAGTTTTTTCTTTTCTGCCAAACGTACGTACGTATTTCGTGTTGCTTTTGGAGTTAAGGTGAATATAGAAGCAAATGACCTTGAAGTGGCGCCCTCATTTGAAATAAATAGTAAACTCGTAAATATGGAGATAATTTCCATATTGCTAATCGTCAGGCACTAGATAGCCCTTTCAATTATTTTATGAACCACCGTTGAAAGTTTTTAAATTAGTCCGTCTAGCTTTAAAACTTGCCTCCGCCAAAAGTGGCCACGGCAAGTTTTGAAGCTAGACGGATCACCAATAATAGTTTCAACGGCAGTTCATAAAATAATTTAAAGGGCTATCTAGTGCCCGACGATTAGCAATATGGAAATTATCACCATATTTACGAGTTAACAATTTATTTCACACTTCAAGGCCATTTGCTTCTATATTCACCTTAAAGTCCTGTTTACCCAACGATTTCAACAGTTATATATAAGTCAATGTGTTTTCCATACTATATACTGTATAGAATTATTTCCCTATTACAAAAAATATATATATTAACACAGATCACAGATAGATAAATAAACAATTCTTACATTTTCTGTTTTTAAAAAAATTATTTGAATTAGTAAAATCTTTTGACGATCTCTGTAACATAATAGTTAACACGCTAGTCTGCTAATCCGGAGGTTCTGGGTTCGATCCCCAGCCAGGGCAAGGAATGGCCGTTTTCAAATTTTCCTGGGTCTATATATTTATTATAAAATATAGTTTCGTTAGAATCCCATAACACAAGTTTAAAACTTTGTGGGGGGGGGGGGGGGGGGCTAACTCAATCAGTGTGCTTTTCCCTATATATTTATTTATTCAAACTCAACTTTTGCTTTACAAGCTTTTCTGGTAGTTAAAGATATTTATGCCCCTACTTCCGGTGAATACACGAGTACGAAACGAAACACGATTAATAAATAGCTTTACATGCAGGTCAGGCTTTATCGATAAAACTGATCAGTTTCCAAAGTCCTTATAGTGAACTCTTAAAGCACTGACAAGTTTTATCGACCATTACCGTTGCGCTTTATAGATTTCCTTTGAAATTCCGACGTTTACTTCATTATGGGTTTTAGCGTGTTGGCGATTAGTTCCTAGTTTTTAATTTTCCACGTGTGAAATTTTGCTAATTATTATCGAGACGAATTATTCTTCTTTATGAAAAGTCTTAAGGTGAATATAGAAGCAAATGACCTTGAAGTGTGAAATAAATTGTTAACTTGTAAATATGGTTATAATTTCCATATTGCTAATCGTCATGCACTAGATAGCCCTTTAAATTATTCTATAAACTGCCGTTGAAACTATAATTGGAACAGTTTAAACGATTTGGCTATAGTTTTACGACCGGCCGCCTGCCTGACATTAACCCTCCTTGGGAATTCAGATGTAGCACAATATGTCTGTGCTTAGTCCTTTAGTCGCCTCTTACTACATCCTCAGGAAGAGATGGAGTGGTACTATTCTAGGCCTGAAACCACACGGCAAGCCCTAATTTTACCAATTGTAAATTGTTTTTTTGCCGTGCTGTGCCGTGAGGTTCCCGGCAGAGTAGAATAGGACCACTTCAAGTCTTCCCGTGGATGTCGTAGAAAGCGACTTAGGAAATACAAGCTAAACAAAGCTTATAAACATCAGTGAGACCGCTCCAACCCGTCTAGCCAGCATGGAGAGTGTAGGCCAAATCCTCTGGCTATTCTGACCAAGTATGTCTCTGGTATAGAGAGGGTCGTGCTACTGCAGTAGAGACTAAATAAACGGGCAAGTGCGAGTCGGGCTCGTACATGAAGGGTTCCGTACCACCGTACAATGTTTTAAAACGCTGAAGAAACACGTTTCTTGTATGACGACCCCTTTAATTTTTAACTTTATTTTATTTAGTATTTGTTGTTATTGTGGTCATAGTAATACATGAGTGGTGAAAATTTCAAGTATCTAATGTCATTAATGCCATTATAAAGATCAAGTTAAAAACGCTGAAAAAACCACGTTTCTTGTATGACGACTCCCTTTAATTTTTAACTATTTTTTATTTTTAGTATTTGTTGTTATAGCGGCTACACTAATACATAATCGGTGAAAATTTTATGTGTCTAGCTATTACGGTTCAGAGATAGAGCCCTGTGACAGACGGACAGACAGACAGACGGACAGACAGCGGAGTCACAGTAATAGGGTCCCGTTTGCACCCTTTGGGTACGCACCCTAAAAAGACCTGATGATAATGATGAAATTGTTTTTCGTATTTAAATATAAGAAAATGTACTTAAATAGTACGACGTTCAGTGCACGCTCCTCAATTTGAGCGTCGTCGTTAAATCTCCGCTCCGGTTTCCAAAGTAGTGAACTCAAAACACGGACGGTTTCAGAACTGCTAAAGTTTTATCGGACATTGCGCTTTATAGTTCCTACTTTTGGTTTTAGAATTTACTACATTTAGGATACGTGGGTACAAGGTATGGGTACTCTACTTGAGTGAATGAGTACGTATTCTGAAAGATGTATCGTAGTGGACTAAATATTTTTGTTACAATAATTGATAGCCGAAGAGAGGCCTATGCTCAGCAGTGGGCGGAAGATGGGCTGGGATGACGAATAAATGAATTGATAGCCGTGTGGTTCCCGGCAAAGTAGAATAGCACCACTCCAAGTCTTTTCGTGGATGTCCAAGAAGGCGACTTAGGAAACAATAGATAAACAAAGCTTATAAACATCAGTGAGACCTCTCCAACCCGTCTAGCCAGCGTGAAGAGTGTCCTCTATCCGCTCTGGCTAATATATGGCTCAGACAGTACAGAGAGGATCGTGCTCCTGCAGTGGAGACTAAAAAAAACTTGATGATAATGAATGATGATGAATTGATATTTAGTATTCTGCTTATTTGATCAGTAGATACATTGCACTAATACATATATAGATAAAAATCAAGACCCAGGACAATCTGAAAAAGATTTTCCATCTTGAACTGACCGGGGATCAAATTCAAATTCATATTCAAATTCAAAAATATCTTTATTATCATAGGATATTTAAAATATCTCTTAATAATAGTCACTTTGTTTTGTTTTGTACAAATGTTGACGTCAAATCGTTACTTAAAGCTAAGTTTACGCCGCTTCCTAGGCGCAAGTGCAGAAGAAGCGGCAACAAACTGCACTGCACGTTTTCTCCAAAGACGTCAACTAACAAACTAAAAACTTAAAATTAGTTATATAGATGGACAGAGATTACATTGTTTATTATGTCATAATTAAATTGAATTATAAGAATTACGAAATTTAAAATAATGTCAATTTGTAAATTTAGTATGTACCAATGTACCTAAATTATGACATGTCTAAGTATACAAACCTTTAAGAGGGACCCGCGCCAAGCTCAAGCCAGACCTTTTTGACCTGATCAAACCCGGGACCCCGGTGTAACAGCCTTGCATGATGGCCACTAAGCCACAGAGGTTGTCAAATTGTATCCAAACAATCCCAAAAAAAAAGGAAGTATTTAGTGGCCTAAACACGTTTGCAAAGTTATATTGACGTGAATACCCAACAACTACCTAAATCCCCGGAGAAATTTGCTCCAGACCTAACTTGTGCCGAAATCACAAGAAGAATTGGACGCATTATTTCGTTACTGAAATACAGAGTAGCCATGACAGAGAATAACGTACATACGTACATAGGTACTACGCGTCTTTATCCTTAATGGGGCAAACAGATCATTTTGGCTAAAACTTGTGTCAGATTTTTCGAGCTGCCTAAACGCATCTGACGTTGCTCAATTACTGTCATTTAGTTATATCAGTAATTATTACACACTAGTGAACTAGTGTACATCTAATGTTTTCACAAGTGGCGGTAGTTAAAAATTACCGTATTTCTTCTTCTTCACCTTATCCCACTTTACGTGGGAACGGGACAGCATGTGAGACTTTTCCATTTTCCTCTGTCAAAATTACCGTACACTAGTAATAATTCAAAGGTACAACCAGTCGCGCGTAGTGAAGATCAAACTTGTACATAATAGACGCACATCCAATGCCTAAACCGCTTGGCCAGCACCTTTTCACTTATTTATTTTTATTCATTTAATTTATTGCACTTAAAAGTAAACTGTACAATAGGTATAATCTTAACGCTAAGCGGTGTCTACGACAAAATACCTTTGGGACGTTTATGAGAAAGCGATAAATGGGGTGCAAACGTATACAAAACGGGTAAGAAAAATACATATATCTACATGTTACTTGTTGAGATTCATAAACTACGCTTATATATAAAATTAAAAAATAACACAATAAGTCATAAAATGAATTAAATAAAGGTATAAAATACTTTATATCTCCAAATAAATACTTATTTCTGAAATAAATATTCTAAAATAAATAAACATACATAGACTACTACAGCATAGCTTCCTCATTAAAGTCTCGAACTACGAGTGATTTAAAATGATCCCGCGATTGTGCTCTCATAATGTTGTCAGGGAATTCATATCGTATTGTAAGTCTTTCTGTACAGAAAGACATTCTTAGAGTTATAACCTAAGTTAACTAGTAATCATGAAAAAGTTACATGGATAGTTACTAAGTACGTAACTTTTCTACATGTCAACTAAAAGGTAGGTAGTAATGCTATGTGTATTCTATTGTTCTATTAATTATTTCAGGCTTAGGAAGTCCTCATTGCTGGACATGGATTTCAATAATAACCGACTGATGTGACACATGTTCGCTCAAACCCCTGTATTCCCACACATGTCCCACTACTGGGCAATTAGCAAGCATTTATCACAAAAGTGTTGTTTCGGCCTATAGTTAATAGCAATGGCGTTCCTTCGCACTAGCATTCGTCGAAGAAGTATTCTGTCGCTGCACAATTTATCGTATTTGTCGATCAACAGTTTATCGTAATTACGATATTTCGAACCACAATTCTTCGCACGTTTGTATTTAAAAGTTCAGTTACGCACTCACAATTCTGTTTTACAAGACATAAGTATACTGTCCTTTGATATACCTCTATTTGTATATGTATGAATCCATCAAATGACAATTAATACCTAGTTTAATCTCTACATTTATATACTCTGTGCTAGACTAGAAGTATGCCAAATTGACTAGCCCGAGGGTTTGCTAATTAATCCACGTCATTTTGGCGTGTGGTGTAAGACATATTGGTTGCGGGTTCGTACTATAACTATAGAAGTAATAAGGAATATGCATGTAATACCAATCCGGCTCATATTTTTATTATACAATTTCTATTAATACGTTACCACGCCTAGTTAATTATTTTTCTTACTGACTCTTATTTGGATTAGAAATAAATTATTGAAAATATGCAAATATTGCGCGGGAACTATTGACAAACAAAAGGGAAATGACGACAAAGTTCACAAAAAGGAAATGACAAGTTCGGGTGCGTTCGGTAGGACTGTCCGTCCATGTAGTTTGACTATCGATGACATTCGAAATGTATGTACTTTTATATAGAAGTTTCACAAACATCACTGGCTGATAACATCGAAAGTACCCAAAAAAGAAAAACATGCGTTGACAGCTTCTGTCTCTAGCGGATATTGCAGACATTGACGTCATATTTTAAAATGGCGTGTTTTAGTTGTTATAATCTACTTGCTATTTTTAATATTTATTTTCTACACCATATACATGTTTTTCGGTACTGATTTATTTTGTTGCGGCTATTTCTCGACGAGGACTATCGATTAAAAATATAAAAAAAAATCATGCATACTCTCTATTGTATGTAGGTACAAGATTTCTACAAACATTCTTAATTACAAATAATCTTTTTCTACCTACAGTTCTTTGTTATGACGTATAGCCTAGAAACGTGGTAATAAAGAAAGAAACACGTAAAGATGGTGTTTTTCTACGAGATCCGCAGGAGAACAATGGATAAGGCTGAGCTACACTAAATTGGCAGCGACCCGACGAGCAGTTTAATAACAAGACATTTAAAACTTTATCTACAGAACCTTTTATTATAGGGGATTGTTGACTTGAGCCGTTATTTCTAAAGTGGGGTTTGATTAAAACAACTGACGTCTTTTATACGATTATTTTTATACTTTGCTTCAGCACAATTACAGATACTTTCAATAAATGGATACTTTAATTTAACTTAGACTTGAGTTACATAGGTTTCTTTAGACTTAGTTCACAGCTGGGCGTTCGACACAATAATGAATCAGTGTTCCTCAGGCAAGCTCTAACGATGCCTCCCTACCGCTGCCCTACTTTTAACGAACGACACGTCATTGGCTGGCGTTATGGCGCGCGGCCAATGCGTGGTACTAAACTCAATCAAAATACTATTTAAATTAAATATAAATAATAATTAAACATTATAAAAACATGTTAATATTAAAATATATATTATAATACCTAATTATATATTGAACGCATATTCTAAGAAATATATTTAAATAAGATAACAACAATGAAGAATGACAACAGGATTCATATCATGGGTGTAGATAAAGTCTTGTATGCAACTGTACATAATTAGGTATTAAAACACAAATGTGATAAACCCACATTCGTTTCTTAATACCCCTTAATAAACAACAGTTAGAAATAGTTTATTTAAAAAAAAGAAGAAAGATAAAATAATTTACATATTTACAGATATACAAAATTAAATACCTACTTACTACAAATTTAATCTAAAAAATCGTGTCCATGTGGCATAGTGCCAAGAACGCTGGCCGCATTTCCGCGTTGAATCGCAATACTAATACGTTGTGCGAAAAAACAGCCAGCCCTCTTGTCACCGGCGGCGGAGATCAGTCTTGGAGAGATCTCTTTAAGGAGACCCCTAGCACCGGGGCCCCACGGCCCGAAAGTCTCCACACCAAACGGCACAAAAATATAGTCATCATTTAAAGAACTATATTTGCGCCGTTTGGCGATCTCAGCGTTTTCTGCAGCTGAACCGGCTCTCGAGACTGATCCTCTGAGATGGGAGGGTGCAAGCGTATCAACGCAAGTGGCGTCCCACACTAAAGCCCTGCCACGTTCCCAGGGGATCAGTGACATTCCATCAGGCCTCTTGCCATCATCACGCACTACCCCCCGAGGTTCGAGGGTGCAAGGTACGTGGATGGTGGCCAGAGCCCTTCGGATAATGTCATTAAGAGAGCCGTGGCGTGAAATTCTACCAGCGCTGAGATGGCAGTAGAGACCGTGAAGCCCAAACTGATCCACGTCGCTACCACATGGGCAACGATGAGGCGAACAAACGGGTGTTCCCAGCCGGAGCCCGACAGCTATTCGGAAACTATTGTTGTCTAAAAATGTACCTATATTGTATGACGGGATAGCGTGGAGCCAGAGGCTGGACTCCTTTGAGGAGACTGCTTGGAGCCGAGCGCTGTTGATGTCATTGAAATTTTGAGCCAAATTAGAAATAGTTTTCTGCACTAAAGGTGCATCCCAGAGTTTTTGTAGGTTGGCTTCCACTGGGATACTATCTTTAGGGCAGAGAGCTGACCACGTTTCCTTTGCCTCTGTTAGCAGGTCGATGTTTAAGTCATCTACTTTAAGAATTTTTTTGCATAGATTTGACACGCTGTTAACAGAGGAAAGGAAAGCGGGTAGGGCAACACTGGTAATTTTTCTAATGCCTATGCCACCAGCTTTAATAGGTAGAGTGAGCTGTGTCCAGGAATTTTCATCAAGATGTAAATTTAGAATTTTTTCTAAGGTGGCATGAAGGCAGTCATCGATTTTACATATAAGATCCAAATGTTTCCAGATTGGACTTGATCGGAGAATGTAAGTGAATTTAGGTACAAAAAGGCAATATTTTAGAATTGTGTATGCAACGTGAGAATTTAGAATGTCCAATCTAGAGGATGTAAAGTGAAAGTTATCAATTTTTTTATCCAATAGAGGCTGAATGCTGGGTCCCAGCAATGGAGCACCCAAAAGTTGTAAAGAGTCTTCCGTAAGCAATTTAATTTCGGGAGAGACTTTTAAAAAGCTGTCGAGAATTTCATTTTTGAACGACGGCGAAATGTTTCCAGGAATGAAAATTTCACATTTTTTTAAATTCAGGTCCAAACCAATGCTTTTGAATTTATCAATAATTGCCAAAAAGTCTGCTAAAACGGATTGTTTACTTCCTGAGAGACAGCCATCGTCGAGGAACCAGACATTTAATTTTGAATTTAAGGATGAGATGATTGGATGTATACCTAGACTGAAGAGCGCTGGCCCCAGTGGAACGCCTTGCTGCACTCCTGTAGATGATAAGATTGTATTATTTTCGTAAAGTAATTTTGAGGGTGATGAATAACATTGATTAATGTAAGGAAAAAGTTCGGGTATATGAGTTGATACTTCTTGCAGCAAGGCGTTCCTATCTATTTAATTGAAAGCATTCTTCACGTCAACTTTTAGCAATACCTCTGCGCAGTTATAATTCAAAAAGGTGCGCACAGAGTGTACTTCTGCTTCGCAGCCGCCTTTACTGCCAAAGCCTAGTTGTATTGGTTGGAATTTATTTCTAAGTGTTGAGGCTATGTGCATACAAGCTAGTTTAGAGGTTAAACGGCGCAAGGTACAGCCAATTGCAATTGGCCGCACCCCGCCATCTTTTTTCTTAAATGCACATAGCCTAGCACCATATATAAATTCCCTAAAACTGTCTAAAACTTTGCCAGAAAGTAAGAAAGCACAGAATTTAGTAAGTTCCTCTAATAGCTCCGTACCAGCGTCACCGGCAGAAATACTTAACAGGTCTTTCAAATGCTGGGGAGTGAGTCCGTCGATACCGCCAGAGGAGCCATTAGGGAAGGATAGTACAGCCGAAAGAGTGTCTTCGTTTTTTATTTGCATCGAATTTTGAGAAATGAGATGTCCTGGAAAAGAGGCGGTTGAGTTGGGTGAAGGATGCTTCTCTCGAAGGGAGTCCAGTGTCTCCTGAGTGGGTGGGGCGAGAGTGTCATCTGAGAAAAGTATGCGTGCTGCATTCCTTAGGTCTCCATCCATGACTTTGTCTTCTACTATTTTTTTTATGTTGATAGCACGCTTAGTAGGATAAGGTTGATTGATGGGGACGGATATGGAGACAGGATTTTTTGTGTTAGATTTTAATGCTTTTGTTAAAGATTCCGATGACTCCTGTGCGTGTAGATATCGATATGAAAATGTAAATAAATTTTGCCAATCTGTTAATGAGTTTGAAGAGTAACATTTTTGTAAGGTCATGGATAGAGACCTAGCTAGAGCCACTCTCGCACCCCTTGGGATTCTTTTTACAATTTGTTTTGAACTGTGGAGGTGAGTGAGCAAGTCTTCAAATGGTAGTGTTGTAGCTGTCGGTGGAGTATGAATTTGGGAATTTAGAGAACATGAGGGTTGTGGTTGTGAAAGTTGACGATTATGGAACCGGGATATGTGAATGTTGAGGCCTCTTCGGCCTTTAAAGAGTTTGCCGTCAATACATAGTGGGCAGGGTATAAATTCCGGCTGGGAGAGTTGGGGCATATAAATAGAAATTTAAACTAACCTTAAAAAGAATTGGGCACAAAACTAAACACAAACACTGGAAAAATAAAAATATAAACAAAATAAATTAAAGTCAATCTTAATGTCACTGTTTTTGTCTTTGCCGGGGACTCCTTTGCGCATGCCCGCGTAGGGCATATTTGGGCCGAGGCGCTCGAGACGGCCGCGAGTCACTCGTGACCATGTCGTGTCTTTTTATACTTGCAGGACGCCGCCATGTATGTAGAAATGGTAGAAATATAATTGAAATAATAGGTAAGATGCTTTTATTCTTTAACTGACAGCTGCAGTGACTGACAGAATCTTACTATCTACGTGATCTCCAGTTCAAAGATACACTGGATATTTTGCATATAGGTATTACGAACCAAATTATTAACAACTAATGAATGTAGGCTAATTTTGCCAAGAAAAAATTAAGAAAGCATTTAGCAGAAATTTCGAAAATAATACTTAATTTCGAATAATACTTAATAATACAACAACAGTTGCAAAAATAACTATTACTTATCTACAATGTCATAAAATATACACGGCGCGGCTCGCGCCTGTTCGAGAAGTCGCGCCCCATTCATTCTATTATGCGTTTCTATATCTTATCAAAAATAATAAACGGGCAAGTGCGAGTCGGACTCGTACATAAGGGTTCCGTGCCAACGTACAATGTTTTAAAACGCTGAAGAAACACGTTTCTTGTATGACGACCCCCTTTAATTTTTAACTTTATCTTATTTTTAGTATTTGTTATTATAGTAGTCATACAGTCATACATAATCGGTGAAAAATTCAAGTATCTAGTTGATGCCATTATGAAGATCGAGTTAAAAATGCTGAAAAAAACACGTTTCTTGTATGACAACCCCCTTTATTTATTAACTTTTTATTTTATTTTTAGTATTTGTTGTTATAGCGGCCATAGTAATACATAATCGGTGAAATTTCAAGTGGTTAGCTATTACGGTTCAAGAGATAGAGCCCTGTGACAGACGGACAGACAGACAGACAGACGGATAGACAGACGGAGAGATGGACAGACAGCGGAGTCTCAGTAATAAGGTCCCGTTTGCACCCTTTGGGTACGAAACCCTAAAAAGATTTATTAATTTAATAATATTTATACAAAAGTGGTGTCAAAACCAACCCGTGCCGATTAGATTAGGAAGTCAAATGCGATCTTCGTGCACGATTTTTCAGTGTAGTTCAAAATATGGCTGTGACGTATTGCAATAAAAGCAATGCAAGGGCGTACGCGCCGGACGGGTCGGGGGCGCGCGGCAGACAGCCGACGGCCACCGAGATGGACGGACTTGCGCTCCTTGTGATTCGAACACTAATTCCTTGTTTGTTGTTTACCTCGGAGTGGACTTCACAATGACCTAAATATTTCTAGACATCTTCTAGGAAACAAGTTTATAGATCAGATTTCAAGAAACCCCCGACTTTTCTCCTCCAATAACTTTTGAATGGCTGAACAGATTTTGACAGAGGCCTTGTATTTCGAGATGGTTATTAGCTAATAACCATCCCGTTAGACAAGGCCTTCGAATAAAAAAAGCGCATAGAAATCGGTCTATTTGTTTAAGAGCTACGATATCTCAGATAGCCACACAGACAAACAGCTATACAGACACACAGATCCGTCAAACTTGCACCACCTCTTTTTTTCGTCGAAAGTAAAAAATGGAAGTAATTTAAATAAAAATACCCTACTTCTACGAATCAATTTGCTCTCTAAGGATAATCCCGTAATGGACATAGCAATTTGAAATAAGGTCTTACGAAAACGTCGCTAATGTAATATCTATCACATTAATTTATCTGCCAAATGTTAAGATATGGGGAGTGAAAGAACATGGCGCCGCGGCAATTTCTGGGAAATTTCGGATTAATTCAGTTATTTTCAGCTTAATACATTTAACGCGCAAAAACGTACAGAAGAGGCGTCATTTTTTTATCATCAGGTCTTTTTAAGTCTCCACTGCAGGAGTACGACCCTTTGTACTACCAGAGCCATATATTAGCTAGAGCAGTCGGAGGATTTCGTCTACCCTCTCCACGCTGGCCAGACGGGTTGGACAGGTACAGCATACAGCTTTAAACTTAGAAAACTAAGCTATCGCCCTCCGCTAACACAAACTAACATCGATAAGCGAACTTTAAAACTTCACCAATTTGAACTTTTCGCGTTCAAACTGCCTAACTAGCTAGACGTGTAAGGAAACAGAAAAATCTATGTGAGAGTCTAATTAGGTAAAGCGATTGCCTTGACTTTATAACTTGGTAGCAGCAAGATAAGGTACATTTTCAAATAGCTGAGTTAATGCAAAAATACTCTTTTTGGCTCGTTTTCGGAAAAAGTTATCGTGAATTTTTGCTTTTGCATTTTTTACTCATATGAGAGTACTAGAAGTTACTTAATTTAAAATAAGTAGTTCTAAGCTTTGATTCCGAGATTGGACAAGGACTATTTTCCCGAATTGAACTTGCGAGCTCTCTTACGAGTATAACGTCTGTGCACTACGAGTATACAACCAGGCCTGTATCACTCCCCGTTTAGGTATCGAAAATGTACCTACATTATTTCATTATTCCATTATGGGATAAGTCCGCCGTTGTCAATTTACTCTTTATGTTGATTTTGTCTTTAATTATGTGTTTTCTTAGTACAATAAAGTTATAACAAACAAACAAACAAACAAACGTCTAACTAAATATACTAAAACTATTTTGAAGGTAGATTCAGACCATGATACTGAACAACTTTCTTCAAGGACACTTTTTGTGACGTTTCATAATCTCTTTACAGTACTAAATCATTTATTTTTGATCCAGTCATTACCCAATTCTGGAATAAATTGGAATTTCGTGGATATTAAGTGGTTTTAAAATAGCAAATACAGCGGGTAATTTACATACATAATATGTGTAAATTATCGAACCACAGGCTTTATACTAGCTCAGTATTAATATTATCATCAGGTCTTCATTGGTCTCCACTGCAGGAGCACGACCCTCTCAGTACTACCAGAGCCATATATTAGCCAGAGCAGTTTGGCCTACACTCTCCACGCTGGCCCGTCTGGCCAGACAGGCCAGGTTGGAGAGATCTCATTGATGTTTACAAACTTTGTTTAGCTTGAAATACCTAGATCAGTATAGTGTAATAAAATTAAAATATCAGTCAAAAACTAAAATAAAATTCGCCATTTTCATACAAAAGTGTGCAACCGCCCGGATAATTTGTATATTATTATTATTGCCCATGGTTCGATTTATTACGCAATATGTCAATAACGCGTTGTATTTGAACTTGAAAGAAAAATGTCGTAAATTTCAAATTAAAAGTTTCAGAACGATTTTATATTTACGTACTTTATGAACACAATACCAAAATTTAAAAATAGAATCACTAATTATATCACTGGTTCCCGAACAAAATATATGTTATACGAATTTTTTTTAACTCTTACGATACAGGTCAATTTTTGTTACGGCTCTGGATACACTTAATTTGAGCCTCATAAAAATGGTGACACTGTTTATGCCTTGCGAATCCTTTTAATTGACGCTGGTCTCCTTGGCGATTAATTTATTTTGTTAAGGGAACGCTATAGACGCTGTTCACCATTTTTTTGTCTGCGTTACAAACAAGTTTTGATTGCTGTATTGCTCAAAAGGATTCGCATTCAGGGCCGTGAAAGAAAATAATTAATTATCTTTGTCCTTATAATTTATTATGGCGGCTCACACGTTTTTAAGTATGTAATAAATACCGTGTGTAAGAAAGTAGGACTCCCGATTACAGAAGCGGCGACGGAAATGACTTACAGTCTTTTACCAGCTAAGTCGAGAAAACTATATGATAAGTGTTATCAGGACTTCATGTCATGTAAAATGCAAAAACAAGCTATTTCGTTTTCGGAAAACGTTCTATTGGCCTATTTCAAGAAATTGTTTAAGAAGTTAAGAAGTTTAAGTGTTCCTAATTATGGTCTTAATACTCAATATTAAAGAGTCCATAAAGTGTATTCGTATAACGAAGTTGATGTGTACAAATATTCAAAATTAACATTATAAGCAAACAACTACTTTATTCTCTTTCAACATTGATCTTTTATTTAATAACTTGAATTTTAGTTTATGAGATTAGAATATAAAGTAGTGTATGACACGGCACATAACTCGGTATTATCAGGCCTGTGTCACCGTGTGTGCCCCGTTTAGGTATCGAAAATGTACCTACATTATTACTATGCGCGCAGGCGGCCCCTCCGGGTGGTAAATTATTCAAATCGTTTGCCAAAGTAATAAGAATGAAATTGGCTTGCAATGGATGTCTAGGTATTTATACGAAAAGGTGCTGAGTTCTGACGTGAGCTAAATTAAACCATATCGCTAGCCACATTGAGTAGACATTTCTTTGAATTTCTTTGCTGAGTGAGACTTCTGTACGTTAGTATTATTTATTCTGCGGTATTATCACACTCGTGTTTAATACCCCTCATTATGTGACAGTGTCATAAACTACTATTTTGGTACCTATATTAGTTAGGTCTATAAATAGAATTTCATACTAACAAAGTCGATAGATATAAATAGAGTCAGCATAGTATATCTAGCGCTTTGCTCTCAAATATCGGGATCGCGGTCAGTGGATCGCATTCATCATATGGTAGCTGCTGCGGACGTATCTGATTTACGTCTTGCTGTATACCTAAGTATAGATCGTCTAGCCCAGAAATGAACTCCCCTCCACTGGTAATGATTTTTTCAATTTGTGGGAGTAAATCCAATGACATTTTAATTGAATGTGTGTGGCAATTTGTCTGTGGAATAGACTCGTCCGCGCTCTTATCTGTGATGACATCTGTGGCCTAGTGGTCACCATGCCAGGCTTTCACACCGGAAGTCCCGGGTTCGATTCCGAAAAGATGCAGAAAATTATCTTTTTCAGATTGACCTAGTTCTTGGACGTTTGTCTGTATAGACATTGTTATAAAATATAGTATCAAATTGTTGAGTTAGAATCCCATAACACGAGTCTCGAACTTTCTTTAGGGCTAGCTCAATCTGTGTAATTTGTCCGTTTATATTTATTTACGTCTTTTTGTATATTCATGTCATCACCGTCTAGCCCAGAAATGATTATTTTGATGTGTGGGAGTAAATGCCTATTGTGTCATTTTAATTGAGTGCGTGTGGCAATTTGACTGTGGAATAGATTCCATGCTGGTGGCATGCGAGAAAAGAGAAACTTAGAATGTGCCAGCTGCTTCTCTTCCCACGCAGATTGTTCCCGATCGAGGGAATGGACGAGAATCTGTATCATGTTAATAAGCTAAGGGCTAGCAACTTTTCACTGTTTTGATTCCGTTGTGGGACCTCGACCTGTCCCGGTGCTCTAGGCGAGTTCCCACATAGAAGATAGGAGGAGAAGTGGAGAATAAACTCGATAACAACACAGATTATATATAATTTAATTTCTGATACTGACTGTTACAGAGTATAAAAGAATAATATTTAATAAGGTACAACAGATAGAGAGAAGTGAGCAATCAGCTTCAGAGATGATGGTGGAATGAGTGAAAAGGGATCAGTCACTGATGTGATAATGGAATGAAAGGAAATTAGAAATTAAATGAAAAATGAAAAACGGACAGGATGAGATGAAGAAAGGAGGTTTGAAGAGGATGCACGCAGCATCGTTACACCGGTATTATTTTTATTTTAACGCCCACCATTACGCTAAAAGTGGCCTTTGGGTCTTACAGCCCTGGGCTCTGTTTACCCCGTTAGGGATAAGGACGTGATAATGTATCTGTATCTGTATAGACTCGTCCACGCTCTAATCTGTCAACTAATCGTGCGATAAATACAGATGTTGTCATTGTTAGGCGTAGTTGGAAGCGAATGCTGTCTATGGGGTGACACGTTGTCTCTGTCGCGTTTTCGTGTCATTATATCACAAAAATACTAACGTACAGCAGTCTCACTCAGCAAAGAAATTCAAAGAAATATCTACTCAATGTGGCTAGCGATATGGTTTAATTTAGCTTACGTCAGAACTCAGCACCTTTTCGTTTAAATACCTAGACATCCATTGCAAGCCAATTTCATTCTTATTACTCTGGAAAAACGATTCGTATAACTGAATTTACCACCCGGAGGGGCCGCCTCCGCGCATAGTAATAATGTAGGTACATTTTGGATACCTAAACGGGGAGTGACACAGACCTGATTATATGCAGTAGTTAGTCAGCAGATCTAGCCGTTTGGCATTTATTTTGACAAGCATGCAATTAATGACCAAGAACAAAATTACTGTCGGCACTATTTTAACGCTAATTGGAAATGAAAACTGGCTACCATAGGACAGGCCTGTTGCCTAGTGTAGAGCAAACAGTCTAAACCAATGTATAAATTTATAGTGTCAAAATAAATTCCATTTCATTTAAAAAAAATGTATTTTAGAACACGTATTTTTGCTTATGTGTAAACCAAGAAGTGGGGCGAGCACTTTTTAATTATATGATCTATACTATATTTCAAATCTGTTTTGAGCTAACAAATGTAGTTTTTATACTACATTTAAGAGCCAAGCTCTTGTCGGATATGGAAAGACATACACACATGACGATTTTTGGAAGAAATAGTGGAGTGTTTTGCCATTGCCTTTTCCAATTTACACACTAGTGAACTAAAGGTTTCCTCACGATGTCTTTTTAGCAGAAGGAGATGTCAGTTAAAAATGGGGATATGAGTATAAACTCAGAGGTACACACATGTAACGATGCTGCATGCGTCATGTAAGAAACCTCCTTTCTTACAATACAATACAATACAAAAATCTTTATTGCACCAAATAAAAACAATAAAAAATTACAAAGTTTACGGAACAAATAAGGTACAAGAGGCGGCCTTATCGCCGAAGCAATCTCTTACAGGCAACCATAAAGAGAAGGAGTGCGAAGTATATGAGTAAGATTAAATTATAAATAACCAATAGATATTAAAATACTTAAAATATATAACATTATACAAAAAAAAAAAAAAATATATATATATATATATATATATATATATATATATATATATATATATATATATATATAGGTATATATAGGTACATATTCATACCTATATATACATAGCATAATAATAAATAATTTATTACATACATACAAAGAAATAAATATCTCAATGATGTAAACAGAAATAGTAGGGGAAAGAGATGAGGAACTAAACAGAAGTAAAAAACTGATTTTTAGTTAGGGTTTAAAATTTATTCAAAGTTTTGGCGAATCGAATGGAAAGGGGTAGAGTGTTCCAGAGATAAATAGCATAGACAGTAAAAGAATATTTGTAGAAATTGGTCGAGTGGACTGGAATATTGAGAAGAGGCCTTGAAGAGGTTCTAAAGAAAAAACGTTCCTTGACGTACTCAGGATATGTGGGACTAAAAAGGATGGAGTATAGGAGAGAAAGGATATGCCAATCACGACGTAAGCGGATAGGGAGCCACTTGAGTTGAATACGAAATTGCGAAATGTGGTCATATTTACGGAGTCCAAATATGAACCGTACACATAAATTCTGGAGGCGTTTAAGCTTGTCCAATTGCTCCTCGGTAATATCTAGATAACAAGTGTCAGCATAGCCAAGGATAGGAAGCATTAAGGAGTGAGCAAGCGCAATCTTGGTATCTATTGGCAGAAATTTATTTTACTTTCTTAAGGAGCTTGCAGCTGCAAACATCTTCCTGCTGACTTCGGAGATCTGAGTGCTTTCTTCATGTCATCCTGTCCGTTTTTTATTCTTCATTTCATTTTAAATTCCCGTTCATTCCATTTTCAAATCATTGACTGATCCTTTTCGTCTTTTCACTCATTCCACCATCATCTCTGAAGCTGATCACTTGCTTCTCTCTATCTGTTGTATCTTAATAAATTAATATTATTCTTTTAAACTCAGCGCCGGGACAGGTCGAGGTCCCACATTGGCACCCAACGTGGGGCCACGACCTGTCCCGGCGCTTCTTTATCTAGTAGTATCTGTATATACTTCTAGATAAAGAAAGTCCTTCAATTTGTTCAATAAGAAATTCACTTAAAAACGTAAGGAATCTTTTTGATTACTTCCTCCAACGTTTTCGACCAGTTTCTGCGGCTTAAAACGGCAGATTTAGGTATTTTACAGTAGAGAGCTCAATGTCCGATTATTAAATTGACATACACGAACTAAAAGTCCTGTCCTGTCACCCAAAGGTAGCCTGTATGAGATTGCCTTTGCGATAAGGCCGGCTATTGTAGACCTTTGTATTTATTTTGTATTGCCTTTTTAAGTGTATTGGTGCAATAAAGTGTATTATATAAAGTGTATAAGTCTTCTAATCAGAGTTTCCCATACAAACGTAGTCTACGTTTTATGACGACATGTCAGATTTCAGTTAAAAATTGCATATATATAGGGTTATAATTGTTTTTTACAGTCAATATGAACTTGAAAGAGAATATAGTGTATTATATCATTTTTGACCATCAGTATTTTCTTTCAAGTTTATATTTCGACTGTGAAAACCAATTATATAACCTAGATATATGCAATTTCTTTAAAGTTACAAATTTTTACCTAAATCTGACATGCTGTTTCAAAATAAAACGTAGACTACGTTTGTATGGTCTAAATAAAATTTAGTTTTTTTTTCAGCTATATAAACACCAGTAAGACCTCTCCAACTCATCTTGACAGCGTGGAGAGTGTAGGCCAAATCCTCTGGCTAAGTATGGCTCTATTCTGGCACATATCTAGTTTCATTAAAAAAATATTACCCGATATTACCCGACAAATGCTTGTCAAAAATCTCCAATACCAAACTTTACGGCATAACAACTGCAAGTTAAAGACAAAAATATTGAATTCACTACCAAGGAACTTAGTTCGGCTGTGGGAGAGTCAAACAGTGTACCGACGTAGCATAATAAGTTACATTTTAGTTTTTTTTACTATATGTACATCTATCTTATGTGTATTAGGTTTGTTTAAAAGAATAAAATATAAATTATAAGAAACTTTTTTATAATTTAAATATTTATTAAATGAAATAAAGAATAAAATGTTTATCCAATGATAAGGCCTTTCCAGACACCTTTACGAGTACATGTCAATATTTATTGCAAAAGTGCCTGCAAATGCCTAATTACTGAATGAACATTTTACTCTTTATTCCCTTTGTTAGTTCAAACCAAACTAATATCTCAGCAACCTTTTACCAATTTAGCTCATACTCGAATTCTATAATAAAAAGTTTTATTCATCTCATCTGGTCTTGACTAACATAATGTAAAGCAAAAAAAAAACTGCGAATTCAAATGTAATATAAAAAACGTTTAAAAACGAAAAAGTTTTTGCGTTCTCCCGTATTTGACGAGTAAACTCAAACAGTCGATGGCAAACAAGGAATTACCGGCGTATACAGAGTAAAATTAATAACGAGTATAATATAATATTATATTTATTTTTACAAAAAATTACAGATTTCACGGTCCACGCAACTATCAAAGTACATTGAAATTAAAAAGAGAACCGGCCAAGTGCGAGTTAAACTCACGTGGAGAGGTTTTCCTTTAATCTACAAGCAATGAACTATATTTTGCATTTTTTTTTTAATTTTAGGCTTAGTAGTTTCGGAGATCAGGGGGGGATGGTAAATTTACGTCTTCTTTCATAAATAAAATCAAAACTATTTATTTTACAATAATAACAAAAATTTATTTGAGGTCCTCATAACGAGCCCATTCATTTGATTAAATTACACAGTTTTACAATCTTTTTTTAATTTCCTAATTTGTCCCCTGAAAATGACCCTTATTTAAAAAAAAAAAAATTACTTTGCACATCTGTGTTTGGGTCATAAGATTACACCATCCTACCAAATTTCACCTGATTCGGTCCAGTAGATTGGGAGCAAATTGGCTGTGACAGACGGACGGACAGACAGACGCACGAGTGATCCTATAAGGGTTCCGTTTTTTCATGTTTTGTGCGGAACCCTAAAAATAAGATATTTCTCTATCTCTCATCTCTTGTTGATAGCCCAAAATGTCGGGCATGTTGGGAATCAGAGGAGACAATGAGACATCATGTGTAGCTGCGACTCGATGGCTAGTAAGCGCATGGACTTCTTCGGATCAGCATATACTGAGCTAGAAGACTACAGGCACTACGCACCAGGTGATATTCTGAAGGTTATGCAGTCCTTCTTCAGAAATCCCGAGGCGGGTAAATAAGGCAAGGGGTAAGTACAATATAACCCAAAGGTTTGACGTGCTTCCTAATGTGGACCCCAAATGCAAGATAAGATCTCTTATTTCAACGTATTCCTAGTTGCATCCTCAGCTGTACGAGATGCTGCGAGCCCACGGTCTTGAGCATCCTTGGTTGTAAACTCCTTAACATAACGTAACATCCTTGACGACGTCAAGCCAGCATTTCTTAGGTCTCCCACGCCTGCCTGCCTCCGGCGGAGGCGGCATGTCTATACATTATTTGGTTTCCTACGTAACTTTCTAGTTTTCGCAAGACATGACCGTACCCAGCGTAGGCGACTCTCTTGCAGTTTGTCTGCTATATCACGGACTGGAAGGCTGCCGCGTTTGCGGGTGTTTTTCACGCGATCTCTCCGTGACACTCCGCATATCCAGCGCAACATTTTCATCTCCGTGACACGCAGTTCCTGCTTGTGTCGCTCAAGCAATGGCTTCGCTTCACTGCCATATAAAAGGACAGGACTAATGATGGATTTGTAAACCATTCCCTTTAACCTAACCGGCATTTTGAGGTCACAAATGGGAATTTTTCTCAAGCTCCTACTTGAGAAAAATTGTATTCCACTTGTGGTCATCCATGTGTGGACTACGCTTGGTGTTGCTCAACTTGTAAAAGTGTTAGTACAATGCTTCACCGAGTCACCGAGCATCTCAAATTAATTTAACAAACGTTTTTCACCGAGGATATTTTTGCGTTCCCCGTATTTGACGAGTAAACTCAAACAGTCGATGGCAAACAAGGTAATACCGGCAATACTGGCATGTACAAAGAAATTAAATAAAAAATGAAGAGCTGGCCAAGAGCGAGTTGGATTTTTCTTGATTTTTAACGCCGACGAGAAAGAGGGTTATTACAAATTTGACTATGTGTCTGTCTGTGGCATCGTACGTAGCGAAAATGATAATAACTCCACATAACAGGATTAACTAGGATTTATTTATATATGATCAGTACACAAGCAACTATTACTCACAGGCTTGGATCAGAGAGAGAGAGTTACTGACAAGTAAATGAGTGACGTTTCAAAGTTTGACTGTGACATATACATGACGTTGACATATGACAAATATTGTGTTTACGCTGTATCAAGACTCCTACACTAATATACTTCGTCAACGCGCTTGTGGTCACCCATCCAAGTGCGGACCACGCCTAGTGTCACTTAACTTGTGAAAGCACTAATAATGCGTACTCACACTTAGCCACCGAGCTCGTATTTAGTAAACCATGTGTTTTGCAATTTCCTAACATCAATTTGGCTGGTATTTAAAAGTCTGCTAGTATTAAAACAACAGGCTGTGAGTCTGTTAGGCCTATGTTCACCCTCACTAGGCGCGACTTGTACCTCCACAGACCATGGATCAAGATAGACACAGCCTCCGTATGAATTTTCGTGTCGATCTGACGTCAAATTGACTTGATTTAGGATCGTCACTTTACAAATGCTCAATTACCAAGTCTGTAGAAGACTTTAGATAAATAAATACCAATATAATAATAATAATACACTTTATTGCACCAATACACTTAAAAAGGCAATACAAAATAAATACAAAGGTCTACAATAGCCGGCCTTATCGCAAAGGCAATCTCATACAGGCTACCTTTGGGTGACAGGACAGGACTTTTAGTTCGTGTATGTCAATTTAATAATCGGACATTGAGCTCTCTACTGTAAAATACCTAAATCTGCCGTTTTAAGCCGCAGAAACTGGTCGAAAACGTTGGAGGAAGTAATCAAAAAGATTCCTTACGTTTTTAAGTGAATTTCTTATTGAACAAATTGAAGGACTTTCTTTATCTAGAAGTATATACAGATACTACTAGATAAAGAAGCGCCGGGACAGGTCGTGGCCCCACGTTGGGTGCCAATGTGGGACCTCGACCTGTCCCGGCGCTGAGTTTAAAAGAATAATATTAATTTATTAAGATACAACAGATAGAGAGAAGCAAGTGATCAGCTTCAGAGATGATGGTGGAATGAGTGAAAAGACGAAAAGGATCAGTCAATGATTTGAAAATGGAATGAACGGGAATTTAAAATGAAATGAAGAATAAAAAACGGACAGGATGACATGAAGAAAGCACTCAGATCTCCGAAGTCAGCAGGAAGATGTTTGCAGCTGCAAGCTCCTTAAGAAAGTAAAATAAATTTCTGCCAATAGATACCAAGATTGCGCTTGCTCACTCCTTAATGCTTCCTATCCTTGGCTATGCTGACACTTGTTATCTAGATATTACCGAGGAGCAATTGGACAAGCTTAAACGCCTCCAGAATTTATGTGTACGGTTCATATTTGGACTCCGTAAATATGACCACATTTCGCAATTTCGTATTCAACTCAAGTGGCTCCCTATCCGCTTACGTCGTGATTGGCATATCCTTTCTCTCCTATACTCCATCCTTTTTAGTCCCACATATCCTGAGTACGTCAAGGAACGTTTTTTCTTTAGAACCTCTTCAAGGCCTCTTCTCAATATTCCAGTCCACTCGACCAATTTCTACAAATATTCTTTTACTGTCTATGCTATTTATCTCTGGAACACTCTACCCCTTTCCATTCGATTCGCCAAAACTTTGAATAAATTTTAAACCCTAACTAAAAATCAGTTTTTTACTTCTGTTTAGTTCCTCATCTCTTTCCCCTACTATTTCTGTTTACATCATTGAGATATTTATTTCTTTGTATGTATGTAATAAATTATTTATTATTATGCTATGTATATATAGGTATGAATATGTACCTATATATACCTATATATATATATATATATATATATATATATATATATATATATATATATATATATAGGTATATATAGGTACATATTCATACCTATATATACATAGCATAATAATAAATAATTTATTACATACATACAAAGAAATATATATATATATATATATATATATATATATATATATATATATATATATATATATATATATATATATATATATATATATATATATAGGTATATATAGGTACATATTCATACCTATATATACATAGCATAATAATAAATAATTTATTACATACATACAAAGAAATAAATATCTCAATGATGTAAACAGAAATAGTAGGGGAAAGAGATGAGGAACTAAACAGAAGTAAAAAACTGATTTTTAGTTAGGGTTTAAAATTTATTCAAAGTTTTGGCGAATCGAATGGAAAGGGGTAGAGTGTTCCAGAGATAAATAGCATAGACAGTAAAAGAATATTTGTAGAAATTGGTCGAGTGGACTGGAATATTGAGAAGAGGCCTTGAAGAGGTTCTAAAGAAAAAACGTTCCTTGACGTACTCAGGATATGTGGGACTAAAAAGGATGGAGTATAGGAGAGAAAGGATATGCCAATCACGACGTAAGCGGATAGGGAGCCACTTGAGTTGAATACGAAATTGCGAAATGTGGTCATATTTACGGAGTCCAAATATGAACCGTACACATAAATTCTGGAGGCGTTTAAGCTTGTCCAATTGCTCCTCGGTAATATCTAGATAACAAGTGTCAGCATAGCCAAGGATAGGAAGCATTAAGGAGTGAGCAAGCGCAATCTTGGTATCTATTGGCAGAAATTTATTTTACTTTCTTAAGGAGCTTGCAGCTGCAAACATCTTCCTGCTGACTTCGGAGATCTGAGTGCTTTCTTCATGTCATCCTGTCCGTTTTTTATTCTTCATTTCATTTTAAATTCCCGTTCATTCCATTTTCAAATCATTGACTGATCCTTTTCGTCTTTTCACTCATTCCACCATCATCTCTGAAGCTGATCACTTGCTTCTCTCTATCTGTTGTATCTTAATAAATTAATATTATTCTTTTAAACTCAGCGCCGGGACAGGTCGAGGTCCCACATTGGCACCCAACGTGGGGCCACGACCTGTCCCGGCGCTTCTTTATCTAGTAGTATCTGTATATACTTCTAGATAAAGAAAGTCCTTCAATTTGTTCAATAAGAAATTCACTTAAAAACGTAAGGAATCTTTTTGATTACTTCCTCCAACGTTTTCGACCAGTTTCTGCGGCTTAAAACGGCAGATTTAGGTATTTTACAGTAGAGAGCTCAATGTCCGATTATTAAATTGACATACACGAACTAAAAGTCCTGTCCTGTCACCCAAAGGTAGCCTGTATGAGATTGCCTTTGCGATAAGGCCGGCTATTGTAGACCTTTGTATTTATTTTGTATTGCCTTTTTAAGTGTATTGGTGCAATAAAGTGTATTATTATTATTATATTGGTATTTATTTATCTAAAGTCTTCTACAGACTTGGTAATTGAGCATTTGTAAAGTGACGATCCTAAATCAAGTCAATTTGACGTCAGATCGACACGAAAATTCATACGGAGGCTGTGTCTATCTTGATCCATGGTCTGTGGAGGTACAAGTCGCGCCTAGTGAGGGTGAACATAGGCCTAACAGACTCACAGCCTGTTGTTTTAATACTAGCAGACTTTTAAATACCAGCCAAATTGATGTTAGGAAATTGCAAAACACATGGTTTACTAAATACGAGCTCGGTGGCTAAGTGTGAGTACGCATTATTAGTGCTTTCACAAGTTAAGTGACACTAGGCGTGGTCCGCACTTGGATGGGTGACCACAAGCGCGTTGACGAAGTATATTAGTGTAGGAGTCTTGATACAGCGTAAACACAATATTTGTCATATGTCAACGTCATGTATATGTCACAGTCAAACTTTGAAACGTCACTCATTTACTTGTCAGTAACTCTCTCTCTCTGATCCAAGCCTGTGAGTAATAGTTGCTTGTGTACTGATCATATATAAATAAATCCTAGTTAATCCTGTTATGTGGAGTTATTATCATTTTCGCTACGTACGATGCCACAGACAGACACATAGTCAAATTTGTAATAACCCTCTTTCTCGTCGGCGTTAAAAATCAAGAAAAATCCAACTCGCTCTTGGCCAGCTCTTCATTTTTTATTTAATTTCTTTGTACATGCCAGTATTGCCGGTATTACCTTGTTTGCCATCGACTGTTTGAGTTTACTCGTCAAATACGGGGAACGCAAAAATATCCTCGGTGAAAAACGTTTGTTAAATTAATTTGAGATGCTCGGTGACTCGGTGAAGCATTGTACTAACACTTTTACAAGTTGAGCAACACCAAGCGTAGTCCACACATGGATGACCACAAGTGGAATACAATTTTTCTCAAGTAGGAGCTTGAGAAAAATTCCCATTTGTGACCTCAAAATGCCGGTTAGGTTAAAGGGAATGGTTTACAAATCCATCATTAGTCCTGTCCTTTTATATGGCAGTGAAGCGAAGCCATTGCTTGAGCGACACAAGCAGGAACTGCGTGTCACGGAGATGAAAATGTTGCGCTGGATATGCGGAGTGTCACGGAGAGATCGCGTGAAAAACACCCGCAAACGCGGCAGCCTTCCAGTCCGTGATATAGCAGACAAACTGCAAGAGAGTCGCCTACGCTGGGTACGGTCATGTCTTGCGAAAACTAGAAAGTTACGTAGGAAACCAAATAATGTATAGACATGCCGCCTCCGCCGGAGGCAGGCAGGCGTGGGAGACCTAAGAAATGCTGGCTTGACGTCGTCAAGGATGTTACGTTATGTTAAGGAGTTTACAACCAAGGATGCTCAAGACCGTGGGCTCGCAGCATCTCGTACAGCTGAGGATGCAACTAGGAATACGTTGAAATAAGAGATCTTATCTTGCATTTGGGGTCCACATTAGGAAGCACGTCAAACCTTTGGGTTATATTGTACTTACCCCTTGCCTTATTTACCCGCCTCGGGATTTCTGAAGAAGGACTGCATAACCTTCAGAATATCACCTGGTGCGTAGTGCCTGTAGTCTTCTAGCTCAGTATATGCTGATCCGAAGAAGTCCATGCGCTTACTAGCCATCGAGTCGCAGCTACACATGATGTCTCATTGTCTCCTCTGATTCCCAACATGCCCGACATTTTGGGCTATCAACAAGAGATGAGAGATAGAGAAATATCTTATTTTTAGGGTTCCGCACAAAACATGAAAAAACGGAACCCTTATAGGATCACTCGTGCGTCTGTCTGTCCGTCCGTCTGTCACAGCCAATTTGCTCCCAATCTACTGGACCGAATCAGGTGAAATTTGGTAGGATGGTGTAATCTTATGACCCAAACACAGATGTGCAAAGTAATTTTTTTTTTTTTAAATAAGGGTCATTTTCAGGGGACAAATTAGGAAATTAAAAAAAGATTGTAAAACTGTGTAATTTAATCAAATGAATGGGCTCGTTATGAGGACCTCAAATAAATTTTTGTTATTATTGTAAAATAAATAGTTTTGATTTTATTTATGAAAGAAGACGTAAATTTACCATCCCCCCCTGATCTCCGAAACTACTAAGCCTAAAATTAAAAAAAAAATGCAAAATATAGTTCATTGCTTGTAGATTAAAGGAAAACCTCTCCACGTGAGTTTAACTCGCACTTGGCCGGTTCTCTTTTTAATTTCAATGTACTTTGATAGTTGCGTGGACCGTGAAATCTGTAATTTTTTGTAAAAATAAATATAATATTATATTATACTCGTTATTAATTTTACTCTGTATACGCCGGTAATTCCTTGTTTGCCATCGACTGTTTGAGTTTACTCGTCAAATACGGGAGAACGCAAAAACTTTTTCGTTTTTAAACGTTTTTTATATTACATTTGAATTCGCAGTTTTTTTTTTGCTTTACATTATGTTAGTCAAGACCAGATGAGATGAATAAAACTTTTTATTATAGAATTCGAGTATGAGCTAAATTGGTAAAAGGTTGCTGAGATATTAGTTTGGTTTGAACTAACAAAGGGAATAAAGAGTAAAATGTTCATTCAGTAATTAGGCATTTGCAGGCACTTTTGCAATAAATATTGACATGTACTCGTAAAGGTGTCTGGAAAGGCCTTATCATTGGATAAACATTTTATTCTTTATTTCATTTAATAAATATTTAAATTATAAAAAAGTTTCTTATAATTTATATTTTATTCTTTTAAACAAACCTAATACACATAAGATAGATGTACATATAGTAAAAAAAACTAAAATGTAACTTATTATGCTACGTCGGTACACTGTTTGACTCTCCCACAGCCGAACTAAGTTCCTTGGTAGTGAATTCAATATTTTTGTCTTTAACTTGCAGTTGTTATGCCGTAAAGTTTGGTATTGGAGATTTTTGACAAGCATTTGTCGGGTAATATCGGGTAATATTTTTTTAATGAAACTAGATATGTGCCAGAATAGAGCCATACTTAGCCAGAGGATTTGGCCTACACTCTCCACGCTGTCAAGATGAGTTGGAGAGGTCTTACTGGTGTTTATATAGCTGAAAAAAAAACTAAATTTTATTTAGACCATACAAACGTAGTCTACGTTTTATTTTGAAACAGCATGTCAGATTTAGGTAAAAATTTGTAACTTTAAAGAAATTGCATATATCTAGGTTATATAATTGGTTTTCACAGTCGAAATATAAACTTGAAAGAAAATACTGATGGTCAAAAATGATATAATACACTATATTCTCTTTCAAGTTCATATTGACTGTAAAAAACAATTATAACCCTATATATATGCAATTTTTAACTGAAATCTGACATGTCGTCATAAAACGTAGACTACGTTTGTATGGGAAACTCTGATTCTGTCTAGGGTAAGGGGACTCTTGTGGTAACAGATAGTTAGTTGAATATAGCTACGAGATTCAAAATCACCCTGTATATTTCCCTGTATAAGCCCACCGGCTCAAATAGTCTATATACGAGTAAACGTAATAACTTCATTTTAAATTTAAATTTTTCATACACGACCCAATTGCACTCTATTCACGTCGGATTTACTTCACGAAAGTTACGTTTCGATTTTCGCTAATGAATGTAAATAAATAAATATATATGTCTATATATTGTTAATAATACAGGAAGCCAACTGTGTTGTGTGACGCAAAGTGTGTTGTTTACAGCGAACTACAATACTAAGGAGCTCAGTGGCCCTTTGGGAGTACGCATTGCTAGTGCTTTTGCAACTAAAACAACCCCACGTGGTCCGCACTTGGATGGGTGACCAAAGCAAGGAATTTTCTCGAGCTCCTTCGTGCTTCAGAAGGCACGTTAAGCCGTTAGTCCCGACTTTTGACTTGTTATGGCAGTCAGCAAGCTTTGTCAGATGCCTTTAGGCTGCTTGAAAAATCTGAAACCAGTGTTGGCCACATACACACACGAAACAGATACAATAACATGACGACATAATCATCATCAAGTCTTTTTTAGTCTCCACTGCAGGAGCACGACTCTCTCTGTTTTACCAGAGCCATACTTAGCCAGAGGATTTGGCCTACACTCTCCACGCTGTCAAGATGAGTTGGAGAGGTCTTACTGGTGTTTATTTAGCTAAGCTTTGTTTAGCTTGTTTCCTAAGTCGCCTTCTATGACATCTACGGGAAGACTTGGAGTGGTCTTTTCTACTCTGCTGGGAAGCATATGGCATACAAATACCTACAATATCACGTCTCTATCCAAAACGGAGACCGAGAGTTGACTGAGCCTAGGGTCGTAAGACCCTAAGGGCACGTTTAACGTGATTGTGGGCGTTAAGATGAAATAAACGGGAAGTGCGAGTCGGACTCGTACATGAAGGGTTCCGTAACACCGTACAATGTTTTAAAACGCTGAAGAAACACGTTTCTTGTATGACGACCCCCTTTAATTATTAACTTTATCTTATTTTTAGTATTTGTTGTTATAGTGGCCACAGTAATACATAATCGGTGAAAATTTCAGATGTCTAGCTATTGCGGTTCAAGAGATAGAGCCCTGTGACAGATCGAGTTAAAAACGCTGAAAAAAAACACGTTTTTTGTGTGATGACCCCCTTTACTTTTCAACTTTTTATTTTATTTTTAGTATTTGTTGTAATAGCGTCCACAGTTATACATAATCAGTGAAAATTTCAGGTGTCTAGCTATTACCGTTCAAGAGATAGAGCCCTGTGACAGACGGACAAACGGACAGACAGCAGAGTCTCAGTAGTGGGGTCCCGTTTGCATCCTTCGGGTACGCAACCTTAAAAAGATCATCAAAACAGGTTGCTAGCCACATCGCCTATTAAAATGATTCAGATTCTCACCCATCCCTCTGAATGCTTGAAAAATCTGACACCAGTGTTGGCCATTTACTCGTGTAAGTGACCAATACTGGTGTCAGACATAAAACTACAATTCTATGGAAACATATTCGTGTATAATCTATTAGCAACTACTCGTGTGGTTCCGCGTTAGAATAGGACGAGTCCATCTCTTCCTGTTAATGTGGTAAGAGGCAACAAAACGATTAAGCACAAACATCTCGTGCTACAATTGCATTCCCAAGGAGGGTTGACGTCAGGCAGGTGGCCGGTCGTAAAACTATAGCCAAATTATTTAAACTCTTCCGGCTTTTTCTTCTCCAACTCAAGGTCTTTGGCATCCTTGGGTGACCATTGACATCTATGTAATATTTGGAGAAGAAAAAGCGGGAAAGCGCACCCCGGGCTCCAAAGCAGCACAGCTGAGGATGCAACCGGGATCGTTAGTTCTTAGTGTATGTAGTATAAGTGAGTAGTATATCTTAGTATAATAAAAGTGTGTATTCATTGTATGTAGATAGATTTAAGCTTTGAAATAAACAAATAAATTAATGTAGTTTATGGTTCATTATTACATACTCGTATTTAAGTATACTTGGTTAAATTTTCACCATTTCTTTTTGAGTTTTTGCACTACCCTTGTCTTTCTCAACATCACCCGGTTGGTGGACTGGTAGATAAGGCCTTAGGCTTTAAGTCCGCCGTTACACTTGTATTTGTGAATAAAGTTAAATAAATAAAAAATAAAACGTGCTTAGAGAAGAAGAATCTATTAGCAACTGAATTTGAATTTGTGTAATATAAGAATGAGCAAATATACGCAATTAAAAACTCTAATAAAAATATCCCCAAAAGCACGTGGCGCTACAAATCAATAAATAATTCGTAATTAAAAAGAACATTTAATTCGCGATCTGCCTCTAAGGATCCTCAATTTGCATTTCGGGAAATCCTATGCGGAAAAGATTTAGAGATGAAATATGTGGGTGTCCAAATCAAAAGGGTCCAGTTCTGGGTTATTGAGATAAGAATAGATTCGGTATCTGGAATAGTCAATTGATAATAAGACCCTTAAAAATCACTCATGTTTTACATATGAACCTTTGTTGTATACCTAGTATAATTATCTTCTGTACACAAATCAGTCAAAGCAAAAGTCTGTAGCAAATAAAAGCCAATTAAAGCTACTGAAAGTCGAACAGATCCATGTAATTAGCGCGGATTCAGATTGCTTACATTCCGTTCCGACCCTTTTGGCAAAACGGGCTTATTTTTAAACGTCTATATTAAAACTAAATCCTTTTTAAAAAAAAATACCGAAACAACAATAGTTTTGTTATTTAACGTAGATCTTCAGTAAAAGGCATTTTTTTTTGTTTGTTCTTTGTCTTTTTTCAATGCTGGTTTGGTCTGGGAGAAACTAAAAACTTAGAGTGTACGTGCTGCTTCTTTTCCCGCCCAGATCTAAAAATCCGATCGAGGGTATGGGCGAAAATTCAAATTATGTTAGTTAATAGGCGATGCGGCTAGCAACCCTTCATCGAATTTGATTTATTTTTCCACCTTCTTGCCCACCATTACGCCACAAGTGGCCTTCGGGGGCCATCTTGCGGGTCTTTGAGCTACAAGACCCAAAATGCTCTATCTGCCCCAATAGGGATAGATACGTGTAATAGTGTATACTCGTAATATAATATGCATATTAATGTTCTTTGTATGCACAATTGCAAATGGTGTCAACACGGATGTCAGACTTAGCAGGCTGTCTGATGGCATTTGATAAATGACTGCCATGTAACGATGACAGCCGGACCGGTTAAAGCTTGGACCTTCCGAATGAAGAGCAAAGTTTAATACTAATTTGGATGATCATTGGATAAGAAAATTTTATCAACTTTTTTTGGGAGATACTTTTAAGGTAATCAAAAATAATGGACATTTAATTTACGATTTATCCAATTAGTTAAAACGTATCTCCCAAAAAAGTTTTTACAAAATTTATTTAACAAAACTAACAGTGGATTAATTATATTACCTATATTATATTTTAGCCATGTAGTTCCCGGCAGAGTAGAATAGGACAACTTCAAGACTTCCCGTGGATGTGGTAGAAGGCGGCTTAGAAAACACAAGCTAAACAAACATCAATGAGGCCTCTCCAACCCATCTGGCCAGCGTGGAGAGTGTAGGCCAAATCTTCTGACCGCTCTGGCTAATAGGTATATAGCTCTGGTAGTACAGAAAGGGGCGTGCTCCTGCAGTGGAGAATAAAAAGAACCTGATGATTATGATGATTATATTTAATAAAATGAAATCACACTAAAAGCAGAAAAACTTTTTGATGTCATTTTCATTTCATTCATTAAAAAAAATCAAGAGCGTTTTGTTTCTTCTATCATTTTTAGTACGCTTTGCTTTTGTAACCGGTTGTGTTGAAAAATGTGTTTCGAATCCTAGAATGCTGCAAACTGCAAATAAATAAATAAATTGCTAAGCAATTGGGATCAAATACAAACCTATACCTATACCTGGAATCGAATCTAAAACTTTGTTTACATGGCTGAGTATAAGGTTAAAACCTTATCTCACGTTTATGTTTAGTCGGCACATTATTGACCAAGCGAGCGAAGCGATTCAGTTTAGAGATTGATCAAAAAATGCTTTTGTCCATCTGTTTGTTCTCGCCTACAGGTTGTATTTTTTTTATTTTTTTTTTATTAGAGATTTGAGTCCGTTTGACCTCTATCTAGCCTGATGGGAAGCTAAGATGAGGTCTAAGGTGTAACACGCAGACTCAAAAAATGCCTATTCACTCTTGCCTTGAAAATCCCTAAATCATATGTATGGGGAAACATTGATGCAGGGAGGGAATTCCACGCCTTAGCGGTTCGCACAATGAAGGAAGAGGCGAATCGAGAGGTACGATGAGGTGGAATATCAACCACAAATGGGTGGAATCCCTGTCCGATGGTGGAATGGTGCAAGGGGAATTAAATTGGCACACAAGTTCGATTATTTATTTTTTTCCTTCCTAATGATATTGCCTAAAATCAATAGTTTATAAAGCAAGAGTGAATAATTCAGGAAGGATTTTTTTAGTCAATATATTTTTGATTGGGGTAAAACAGAGGGGAAATTCGCTTTAGAGTTATTTATCGACAGTTTTCAATCAAATTTGAGAGGCAAACTAAGAATTCTACACAATTTGTTGTGAAAAGAAATGTCCACGTCCAAATAGAGTCAGATAACTTTGCTGATTGTTCAAATTATATTATTTATTATTTATAAATGCCTTTATTAACATTATAAGCAGCATCAATAAATGAAATTAAACTCTGTCAGTTCACAATTGCCACAGATAAATCAAATAAAAAATCCTGCTGCCAGACGCGGCAATTTCTTTTTATCTAAGAAATCAGAAGAAAAATTAACGAAGCATGTAAAGGATAGATATTATTCGTAACTAGGTAAGTACAACTTTTGAGGATACTTTTGTACACTTTTTGACGAAGCTTGTTGCTGACGAATCTTTAAAACCTTGTAACGTAGCCTTGCGGATAAACCCCGGATGCATAATTATTAAAATTAGAGATCAAATATTCGAATATTTACCTAAAGCACAGGCCGGAATCTCCCAAGGTACGCGGAATATGCGTCCCCGTTCCCCGTCCCCACACCTCTCCTCCGTTTTCGCCTCGATGACTCACGTTGGTTCACAAGAACCGGGGTGGTGCGGGTGCGGGGAATGCATATTGCGCGTACCTTAGGAGATTCCGTTCTGTTTACTCTTACTGTATTCTGTGCCTAAAGTTGAGATGTTGGCTATTATGGAAAGCGCGGGATATTCAAATTTAAGTGTATACTTCGTGTGACATAATAATCCCAATTTGACAAAATGACAGTTGCCCTATATACAACGTAATAAACTCCTGGAATCCTGGGATTTTATTTTTAATAAAAAAATATCTTAAGAAGCCGCTTCCATATTTTGATACCCAAAATAACTTTAAATTAATATGCATCCGATTATACGATCGCTAATTATAATACAATACATGAAATTTATGTTGTACCATTTTTGGATGAAGAATTGGATTCATTAATATTAGAAGAATTAAAACTTTTAACGTATTAACATAATAAGCAGTACGAACAAATGAAATTACCCCCTGTCACCCGGCTCACAATGGCTGCAGATAAACCAATCGTTAAATTTTTCCCAAAGCCAGTCGTGGCAATTTCCGGATCGGGCGGGTCGAGCGCCGACTCTATTTGGGCGGATGACCCTCACACCAAACGAATAATGAGTTAGGGAGAACTTAACTATAAATATATCTATACAGGGCAACTTTTAATTAACTAGCAAAATTTTTGGAGCGAGTTCAGTCCATGATACTGAAATACTTTCTATAAAAAAAGTACAACTTAATTTTTTTTTAATTTTTCGTCCTCTCATACAGATCAGCGCTCAGCCAAACGGATTTTGTAAGGAAGGACGAACATTTTTTATCAATTTTTAATAACTTTTTTAAAGAAAGTAGTTCAGTATTATGGACCGAAGCTCTTGTCGGTCGAGATAAGTGGAGTTAAACAACATTCCATTCGACATCAAATTAAATCTATTCACAAAATAACGATGTAACCTAATTCCACACACTCAATACTACCCATGGAATATTGTTCCACAATGTCTAGTACTAATTGCTAATCCCCGTTTAATTAGTAGCTGAATAGGCTCTGACTAAAGCCGAGCAAAGTATTACGGCGGTTTTGTAATCGATATCGGGAATTATTAATTAAAACGTTGGAGTGCCTGTTAGGTTCACGCTACACTGAATCGGCAGCGACGCAACGAGCAGTTTAATAACAAGACATTATAAACTTTTTCTACTTCTGTTCTTTTATCTGTCTTTTACATAGTCACGAACAATAATGCATCAGAGATAATATGACTTGTGAAAAGTCTCATTACAGCACTTGTCTAGTAATATCGCCATAAACGATACGGTTAGCTAATAATAAATAAATATATGTGGACAAATCACACAGATTGAGCTAGCCCCAAAGTAAGTTCGAGACTTGTATTATGGAATACTAACTCAACGATACTATATTTTATAACAAATACATATTAAGATAAACATCCAAGATCCAGGCCAATCTGAAAAACTTCATTTTCCATCTTGACCTGACCGGGGATCGAACCCGGGACCTCCGGTGTGACAGCCTGGCGTGATGACCACTGGGCCACAGAGGTCGTTAGCTGTCACAGATTACTGTTTAAATAGGTTAGGGTTTTAATCGATCAACATAACTTTACAACAAAGAAGCACAACTACCAACTTAACAAACAACTTAATTCATATGTTTTTATAAAAAAAATAACTTTAAAAATCTACTGCCAACATAAGAAAAACGTAGTTTAATATCATCACTGGAAATGTATTGTATAAGTACATCAAAACAGAACCCGCGCTAGTTGTTTCATTTGAACACTCTGCTATCAATGTCATAAGATACGCGGAGCAGGTAGCGGCTCACGCCGGCTCAGGCAGTCGCGTCGCGCCCCGTTCACTCTATCAAATGTTTCTATATCTAATGACATTGTACATAAAGTTTATAATATCTTGTTATTGAACTGCTTGTCGCGACGCTGCCAATTCAATGTAGCGTGAGCCTTAGTTGGAAGGGATTTTATAATGTGACCTATCTTTTAAACATAAGCCTAAGGTTAAATAAGTTATTTATTTTGGATTTTATCAGGGTTGTATTTGTGCGCGCTAATTCCCAAAACGGCTTTACTGATTTGCATGCGGTTTTCAGTAACGAATCGCTGTATGTTTAAATTTAAACTTTAATTTGTTTTATTTCAATCAATTTGTTAATAAAAAAGTTACTTACCTATATCAATTTAAAGAATCACGTCGAACATGTTTTTGACAAAAATGCTTATAAGTGCACGCAGACGAAGTCACGGGCCAGGTAGTGTTTAAAAATGTTCTATTTCAATTATCTAAATTGGAAACAATATAATAAATGAATTTCTGAGTCACTCAAAAAAATCAAAAAATATTGCACGCCTCATAAGCGGAGCGTTGAGGTACTCTACTCTCGCCTTACAAAAATCAAGTGATTTTACGAACTAAAAATGTCGGTATTTATTTCTTATCGTACTTGTAGAATAATATTTACACACAAATGTCAAGAAAAAACACTTGTTTCAACAGTCATAATATTTTTAAAGGACATTTTGTTCTTTAAAATAATAAAACAAGTGTTAAAGAAAATTATTTCGTGGACGTCCGTGTGTCTGTATGTATGGAAACTGGCGTGGTCACGATAACGCCCGAAAAACTTAATAAATCGAACCCTTCTTTTTTTCATACGCTTAAGTATTATCTAAAACTAAGTCCTTCCGAAAATCACGGTCTAATTAAAAGTAGTTTAATTATAATTAGCAATAAACTGAAATCCACCTATCGTTGGTATATCTAAATCTATGTAAATAAGGTTCATTGACAATACATGCGCAGTACCTTTCTTTTCTGTGTGGGCAATGGCGCGAAGATTTAAAAGTATTTTTTTTATTTTGTTCATAATACACCGATAAATATGCAATATACAAGTTCTGTTTTTTTTTTGTGAAAATTGAGTGACCGCTATGAGGCGTGCACTTTTGGATTTTCCAAACTTATTTTTAAATTTTATTTTTCTCATAAATTTGTTCTATCCAGCTGCAACTATAGTTAATCATGTATTATATATAACGGTGTGAATGCAGTACGTCCTGACTGCGTGAGTCCCTAGAGATAATAATTTGTAGAATGTTATGTTATTTCATCCCTTGCTCTACCTAATGTCCATCGTTTTACCCTTTCAGAGTATTTTGCTAGGAGAGGTCCGCTTCTTTAACATTGGTACAGAACGAAAATTTCCACCACGATTACATGTCATTATCCTTAGTAAACCTGCGGCGGGCGATGGGCTAACGACGAGTTCGCCCATCGCCCACCACCGAGATCTCACGTTTTTACTTTCGAGTTTTGGTCAACATTTTTTTGTTTCTAAATTTTTATTTTGACTAGCCAATTAGGTCTCTATGAAGTGGCCTTCGGCTCCAAAGCCAATGAAAAGTCACCGTGTATTTATTTATCGTGATGTGTAATTTTTTACCGACAAACACGGCAACATTACCTTTTCACGTCATCTTTAGAGTCGGCCCCCATCTCTAATTTTATCCTATATTTACTATTTGACTGTTATCATTACCATAGGACGTGCAATAATTACCATTTTACATCGTCATTACCATTCACACAATAAAATTTTTAATTGTTATATTTTCTAACATCCTTGCCAAATTTTAAGGCACAACTGCATATTTACATTTTTATCTTGCAAGTAATGGTTATTAAGTAAAAGGAAAAAAATAAGAAAAAATGAACAATTCGGAATGAAATTCTCGGATTCACCCGAGGGACAGTGGACAGTGACATTCTTCTCTCTCCCCTTTGTGGGCTGGAATCGTAGTTTTCCTTCGGGCCAGTCCAGCTCGTCTAGGTAGCGGATGAGTGCTGAGGGTCTGTACTTCTCCACAAGTGTACTTGGAGATCCCAGGTACTCTTCGTTTGTTGATGCAACGATGTTTGTTGACTTTACATCCTCTACATAGAGTAGAGTGGAGTTAATAATTATGGGTTATTTGGAGAGTGTAGGCCAAATCCTCTTACTGCTCTGACTAATATATGGCTCTGGTAGACCGAAAGGATCATGCTCCAGCAATGGAGACTAAAAAAAGATCTGATGATGATGATATAAGTAATGTACTCTGGTTATATAGTAATAATACCTGTTCTACGATTAGTTCTGGTATACCCTTTGGCCCCTTCGGGTTGCGGAGGTCAGACAGCAATCGCTCTATGTAAAAACGTAACCTTATCAATTCACGTACCGCGTTACCGCTGAGGATGCACCGGGAATACGCTCTGATGATGACTCTGGTAATATAGTCTATTTGTTGAAATAGCGTGTATGCCATCAGGGCGTACCACAACGCACCACGACGGCCCCGTCTTTGAAAAAGCCGACGCTGCCCCTTTGTCGACGCGCCGACGGCATACCAACCAATTGAACGAATGGACTATACCGAAAACGAATGTTTATGAAAAGTAAATGTTGTTAGTAAGTATACCAGTTTATTATTGAATTCGCGAAGTCCGCTTTCCAGCTTTTTTTTTCTCCAATTCCACGTCCCTAACCGATATAGGCAATTCAACAGGTAATAAATTGTGTCATCAACACTCGTTATTTGCTAAATAGCTACAAATGTGTCGGAACTAGTCGGAAGTAGCCATCATTTGTCGTCACGTTTTTCGTGTTCGTGCTTTATTAAAATAAAGTGGATACAGAAGGAAATTATATTTATATTCATCATATCAGCCACAGGAAGTCCACTGCTGGACATAGGCCTCCCCCAAGGATTTCCAAAACGACCGATCGTAAGCGGCCTGCATCCAGCGTTTTCCTGCAACCTTGCTCAGGTCATCTGACCACCTAGCAGGTGGGTGTCCTACGCTGCGCTTGCCGGTACGCGGTCGCCATTCGAGAACCTTTCTGCCCCATCGGCCATCGGTTCTTCGCGCTATGTGCCCCGCCCACTGCCACTTCAATGAGCTAATCCGCTGGGCTATGTCTGTGACCTTAGTTCTTCTACGAATCTTCTCATTTCTGATTCGATCACGTAAAGAAACACCTAGCATAGCCCTCTCCATAGCCCGCTGAGCGACCTTGAGCCTTCTTATGAGACCCATAGTAAGGGACCACGTTTCAGAGCCATAAGTCATCACTGGTAACACACATTGATTGAGCACTTTCGTCTTGAGGCACTGGGGTATTTTGGACGAGAAGACACTGCGTAACTTCCCGAACGCTGCCCAGCCGAGTCGGATTCGTCGAAAGACCTCTTCCTCGAAGCTGGAACTTCCTGCCTGGATCAATTGACCCAGGTAGATATACTGGTCTACAACTTCGAGGGTGGAGCTCCCAACAGAAACAGGTAAAGGCGTTACGTGCATATTCGACATGACCTTCGTCTTGTCAATGTTCATTTTCAGGCCAACCTGTTGGGAAACTCGATTTAGGTCTTCAAGCATCGTACTTAAGTCCTCCATCGATTCTGCCATGACAACGATATCGTCGGCAAATCGAAGGTGAGTGATATACTCGCCATTGATGTTAATGCCCAGTCCTTTCCATTCTAGAAGCTTGAAGGCATCTTCCAGAGCAGCGGTGAACAGTTTTGGAGATATGACATCTCCCTGTCTCACGCCTCTTTGCAATGGAATAGCCTTCGTACTGAGCTCCTGTACTTGGACCGACATAGTGGCTTTGTTGTATAAACACTTCAACACCTTGATATACCGATAGTCAATACGGCACCGCTGGAGAGACTGAAGCACGGCCCATGTTTCGATCGAATCGAAGGCTTTCTCATAGTCCACGAACCCCAAGCATAACGGCTGGTTATACTCCCTCGTCTTCTCTATAACCTGCCGCAGCGTATGGATGTGGTCCATGGTACTATAGCCTTTTCGGAACCCGGCTTGTTCGGGAGGTTGGAAGGCATCAAATCTGTTAGCGAGACGGTTCGTGATGACTCTCGAAAACAACTTATAGACATGGCTCAGAAGTGTGATGGGCCTATAGTTCTTCAAGAGAGTGTTATCACCCTTATTGAAGAACAGAACCACCACACCCCCGTTCCACGCCTCTGGCGTCACTCCCTCGAGTAGAACGGAATTAAAGAGCCTTTGAAGGACTTTCAGTACCGGCGTTCCGCCCGCTTTCAAAAGCTCTGCTGTGATTCCGTCCTCGCCCGGCGCCTTGTTGTTTTTAAGCTGTTTGAGAGCCATCCTAATCTCGTACAGACTGATGTCCGGGATATCTTCGGTATATATTTATATTGAATTTAATCAAAATCAAATATTTATTTATTAATAAGGCCTTTGCAGGCACATTTACACGTCAATAATTTTAGTGTACATTACGTGTAATGTTTATTTATATCTAAATTATTATTTTTTTATTTAAGAGCTACTGATACTAGCGTTTCGCAACGAACACTATTTATGTAGGTGTACATTATTTATGTAGGTACATTAATCAAGTTACATTATGGCATTTATAAAGAAACGGAATAATTTTTCAGCGTATGGTGGACGAGAAGATGGAAAAAGAAATCAATCAAAATAGGTAGTGATGATGGGCTGCGGACACATAATTCACATTCTCGCCCATACCCTCGATCGACTTTTACGATCTGCGCAGTTAGTGCTGGTACTTTCTAAGTTTTTTTTCTTTTTTCCCAGACCAGTATATCCGAGTGTGGAAAAACACAAAATTACAATAATATGTAACAATACAGCATGGAACCCTGAAAGGCCACTACAATCTAATTAGGTACCTACGAGTATATATTATAAATATTATAATTATTATCATTATAGGACCGATGACTATCTTAAAGACAAAAAGGTCTGGCTTGAGCTTGGCGCGGGTCCCTCTTAAAGGTTTGTATACTTAGACATGTCATAATTTAGGTACATTGGTACATACTAAATTTGCAAATTGACATTATTTTAAATTTCGTAATTCTTATAATTCAATTTAATTATGACATAATAAACAATGTAATCTCTGTCCATCTATATAACTAATTTTAAGTTTTTAGTTTGTTAGTTGACGTCTTTGGAGAAAACGTGCAGTGCAGTTTGTTGCCGCTTCTTCTGCACTTGCGCCTAGGAAGCGGCGTAAACTTAGCTTTAAGTAACGATTTGACGTCAACATTTGTGCAAAACAAAACAAAGTGACTATTATTAAGAGATATTTTAAATATCCTATGATAATAAAGATATTTTGAATTGAATTTTGAATTGAATTGAATTGAATTGAAACACAGAAAGTCATATCAATATCAAAAATTAGTTGGTAAAAAGATTTTATTTATTTATTTATTTTAAACTAATCTGTAGGCGACGCACGAAAGAGGTTTCATATTGTTAATTTTTTTTTTATGCTGGCCACTAAGAATTTTGTTTTCTTCTTCTTTCCGCTAGAGCCAAATTCAAAAGTTTTTTCTAGTTTTCTGTTCACAGACTACGGAGCAGATACTATACTAGTATCAGACGACCGACTGCCATACATATTTTTTTGTGGATAGTGTCTATGGGCGGGGCCTTGATTGAATTTGACATTTGATTTTTTTTCTGTCCCGTGACATTTGAAGCAAAGAAATTGTCTATTTTGTTTTTTTTTTAATAGAAGGTACCTTTTAAGGTTAATTAAAACCTCATATTTATTACAAAGAAAACAACGAAATAAAAAAGGAAATATTTTTATTTATGTATAATATTACGTCGTACGTGAAATACAAAAGGTAGGTACATCGATATAATACTTATTCATTTTTATACAAAATTTAAAGTAGTCCTTTCAGGCAAATTTGATTAGTGTGATTTTTTTATCTGAAAAAAAAAGAAAATATCTTTATTTACTTGTATAAGTAGAGGCACAGGTCGAGACATTTTTACATGTTAGTCAGGGAGAAAAGAAAATATTGGACTGGTATATTCCATTACTTATTTTCACGCGCAGATCGTAAAAAGTCCGATCGAGGGAATGGGCGAAAAAACAAATCATTTTAATAAGCGCGACTAGCAACCCACCACTATTTTGATTCCTATCTCCACCATAACGCTAAAAGAGGCGTTCGGGTCACGCGGCCCTAGGCTACGATATATACCATTTTTACGTCGTCAGCAAAAAATTAAGTCTTTATCAGGAATTCAAAAGTCAGACACAAGTTTAGAGCTTTCGCACATGGGCTAGCATAGCCGCAGCAGTTACTTCAAACAAACTACAAACTAATACCGATGGTCTTACGGTCAATTTGTCCTCCTAGTTTTAGCTATAGGTAAGACATTTTACTTTAAATATGTACTTACATACCTAAGTACTACTTACTTTAATTCTGTACCTATCAAATAATATACACTTACGTTGGATGTTGCTGCCTCACCCGTTCAAGTCGTAAAAGCCGAGTTTAAGCGAGAGGTAAACAAACAAAGATATCTCTAAATAGTTTGTGACAAAGTAAACTTATATGTGCACTTTTGGAATGAAGTCAGTTCTGACTCGGCTTTTACGACAGGCGTGGGTTCTTTTTTTCCAAAAAATGGCATGGAAGATACAATATTATGACATTTACGATAATAACTTAGGTATTATATGTACTTACAATTGGACTTCACTTCGGATTTTCTAAGGGTAGGTACCTTTTATATGGAGGATAGGTTAGGTATTGAATGTTTAAACTCTTACAATCGATTTGTTCTTTCCATGGTTGACTGCTTGAATTTATTTGCGCTAAAACAATAAAATACAAGTTATAAAATACATGTACCTACTACCTACACTAGAATAAACCATTTTAGTACCTACTTAAATAATATAGAGGGACCTGATCGGTACCTACTTACCAAATACCTACCTACTTCTTTCAATGTTCCTCATTCCATGACGAGCGAAAACTCCAATCTACATAACATCAGCACAATATAAGATGAACTGTCGCTTGTTTATCTTAGAAAACAAAATTATAATTACTTGTTTTAATTTTTTCAATAGTTGACATAATTTTCACAAAATGGCGCCAAGATAATAAAATAGAATTCAAATTATTTCGAAACCAAACAAAGAGTTCGGGGATATTGTTGTGCAGTACTGCCAACCTTTTTGGGTAAGTAAGTGCTGGGCGACCGCGGGGGTGAGGTGCGGTGCGCGAGTTGGCAGGTCATTCAAGGCCTCGCCGCCAATTTCTTTTTTTTTGCTATATCTTAATTTTTTAAAAGGCAAGTGAATCGGCCGTGGTTCTGTTTGCCAATGTTCTTACGTAAATAGAACGCAGATTTTTTATAATTTCCTGCGTGTATAAAAATTTAACAAAGTTTTTATCAAAATCACCCCGTGAATAAAAAAAAACCACCTATACACTCTTTGTCTAAATCACCTTTCAAGAATTTTCCACCTGTTGAACAACTTGTAGCTGATAAAATAAGATAAATAGCCAGACAAATCTGCTGAGACTTATCCTTCGATTAATTTGTTTGCCGGCTTTAAAGCTAAAAGACAGTCATCTATTTTGCAGAAGTGAATAAAGTGTTGAACATTACCTGGAAAAGGTAAGTTCTTAATCTATTTTGCTGTTCATAAATAAAAACAATAGGGGTAGTTAAACGATGGACATGAATCATATTTGATCCATGTGACAGGGAACCTGTTACCTAATTATCATCCAAAGGTTGGAAAAAGCTGGCCTGACGGCAGGTGGATGGTGGTGAAAAAGGATATGGGTAAAAAAAAGCGACAAGTAAAATGACAAACGATCGTTTTAATAAGCGGCCAAGTGCGAGTCGGACTTGCCTATGAAGGGTTCCGTAGCAGCAAGTAACATAATATAAAATTTCTAAAGGTAAATTGCGGTGTACGATTTATGACGTATTAAAAAATAACTATCTATGATACCGAGACCGCTATAGTTTTAATTAAAAGTATAAACTTTGAGGTATATACTACATTTTTTTCAGAATAATTTTAGTAATATTTCAAAAGGTACGGTGGGGGGAAACCTCAAATTTTAACTTTGTATTAGATTATCTCAAGACTGGGGGGTTTGATCTACATAGTTTCATAGCAGTTTTTGTTGCATTTTAAAAGACCTTTTCAACGATATCCCACACGTTGGGGTTAGTCCAATTTAATTTTTTGAATAAACTTTTCGTTGTATGGGGGGGGGGGGGGGCTGAAAAAAAAACTTTTTTTCATAATTTTAAAAAGCAACGTTTGGAACTTCAATATCTATCTCTCCACCAATTTTCGTGGCAATCGGTGCAGTAGCAGCGGATACGAGCCCGGACGGACAGACATGACGAAACTGCCTGCGTCCTGCGTCGATGTTTCCCCATACATATAATTTAGGGATTTTCAAGGCAAGAGTGAACAGGCATTTTTTGAGTCTGCGTGATACACCTTAGACCTCATCTTAGCTTCCCATCAGGCTAGATAGAGATCAAACGCACTCAAATTTCTAATAAAAAAAAAAAAAAAACTATTAGGGTTCCTTGTGGACTACGGAACCCTAAAAACGGCAAAAAAGTTCTTGAAAGGCGACCGGCAACTCGGACCACAACTGGGACCGCGGTCCCATTTGCCGGATCCAATAATTGTATTCATGATTCATGATGCTGAACTATTTTCCATACAAACAATTTACGAAAAACAAGAATAAAAATTCGCCTTCCATACAAATCAGCGAGGGCTGAGGGCGAAAATTTTTTTTCGATTTTTAATATATTTCTTAAAGAAAGCACAGAATAGCTACTAGTACTCACGTACAGAAACTCACTCAGCAAATAAATTAAAAGAAATATCTACTCAATATGGTTAGCGATATGGTTTAATTTAGCTCCCGTCAGAATTCAGCACCTTTTCGTTTAGATACCTAGACATCCATTGCAGGCCAATTTCATTCTTATAACTCTGGACGAACGATTCGTATACCTAGCCGAATTTTCCACTCTGATTGGTCACCGCGCTCTTAGTAATAATGTAGATATATTTTCGATACTTAAACGGGGAGTGACACAGGCCTGTAGAAAGTAGCCTCTTTCTGTCTTCGCCATCTTGTTCTGTCTCTAGCCAGCGCAATCCATTTTTTTTTTCTTTTTTTTTTCCTGCAACTTTCCTGCAACTTGCCTGATATCGTCAACCCACCGAGACATCGGACGTCCTTCCCTACGTTTTACATATATAATGTGCATATTATGTATGTTATTACAATATTGATTGTTCCTCAACACTGATAAAGATAATATATAAAATACGACACTCGCTACGATCCAATTCTGTTTAGCACACATAAAACTTTACTTACCCTGTATTCTCTCTACTTTTATTCCGACTGATTGTATGAGTATTTGGTATCCAGGTCACAAGAGAAAAGCGTTTTCTATAAACAGCAGATTTTTTCGTCGATATCCAACGGCTTTTTTTTATTTTTTTTAAGGCTTTTGTTTTAATAAACATATCAGCCTTATCGTAAATCTAAAACATGTTTACATCAAAAAGAGTTACTGTTGCGCAGCCGCTGCTAGTTTGTATACCGCAATTGCTCCATCCGAAAATGGTTTCGATAACATGCACGATATAACGCCAATATCAAATTTATTCAAATTCAGGCTGCTCAACAGTAACTGTCTTTCCCTTTCATTTTGTACACATTCCAATAGCAAGTGTTGTGTATCATCTAGAGTGCCACATACACTGCAACTTGGTGAATCGACTTTATTCATTAAAAAAGCAAACTTTGCTAGTGGCATATGTCCATCCAATGGCTTTGTAAATATCAAACGATACAAGATATAGATATTGCTGAAAAGTTTATCCAGTTAATTCAAACATAACAGTGAGAACAAAAAAATAATGTGTATAGGTATTTTTAAAACGTGATTTTAAAGCCCTTTCATTTGATACCCCACACGATAAGATTCAAATTATTTTATTGTTTAGTTTATTACTTTATAGCCTATAGAGGGCGCTACCGTGAATTTAGTGTGACGTCACATAGTTTTTAACCAGTGGACAATCAAGATTCTTCTGACAATACCTCATTTGTCAAGCTGTCATGGATATCATTGAAGAGATGAACATATGGCACAAGGAACAGATTAACATACATTCATATAGATTAAACACATAACAGACCTTTTGGCTTCGCCTTTGTCGGTTAAAAACTAGTAATCTGCTTTAAGAAATTTGAACTTGCGATATTTTTAGAGCGTTTACACATTCATTACGCCGCCGTGATTTATACATCTAGAATCTTGTCACTTAGACCACTCCATATACCAAACCTATAGTTTCTGACAAGACATCCCGACGTCCTGCGACCCTTATCATCCGACGTTATTTAATTATCCAAAGGGCGATCTCCTCTCAACATGATTTATTTCATATCAATCGGCCTGTCAGTAGCAATACGTAATGATATCAAAGGTTGATGATACGACCTTTATTTCTGCGGATTGCTGTGTTATTTCTATTTGATAGGGATCTATTTTTGTAGGCAAGTTATGCAATAAAAGTTACACGTGCTCACTGCTCGACTGTGATTCTATGTGCTCTTGTGCAATTTCGTGTTTCATATATCCAATGATAGTGTTCCTTCTCCTTTTTACAAGTTTTCACTTGTAATTTATCGTCCGTATGTATGTATGTTTTAATCATTGTTATCTTGGTGTATTCTTAGTTGCACCTAACTTGCAGCCAAGTCATATGATAAGATTCTTATAAATCAATTTCAGGATTTTTTAACTTTTACACGTCAATAATTAGTGTACATTTTTTTTTATTAATGGCCTGACGCTACTGCGTATTTAGCCAGGAACAAGTTAATAAAACGTGGGAAATTCTTTTTTCCTAACAAGTTACAATAAAAGGCTGGTGTAGGCCTTTGATTGCTTTAAGGGAGCTTCTGGCGACAAATCTATACGAGTCCACTGGTTTTCATAGCCAATTGAGTGGCGGACGACGCCTGAAGATGCCAACACAGTCCGCGAAACAAATATCACTACAGCCGTACTATGACTGTCCACTTTAACTATTTCACATATTGTTCATGAGCATGAGCATTTATAACACCAAACAACACCAATTTCATATTATAAAGTCATACTAAAATCAATTTGCAAAATAATTTAAAGAAAACCCCAACCGAACCCCTTGACTTCCCGACAAAAACCTCTTAGTGTACATTACGTGTTATGTTTATTTATAATATTAAAATTATTATTATTTTATTTCTCTTTTACAACGTTTCAAATACCTACGTGCCGTTGTAGCCTCATGTGTCCTAGAACAAGACTAATTCGTCACGTCTGTTTGTTCAAATAAGCCAGTAACTATTTCGATTGTCACTACACTGGAGCAGAAACTGGAGCTTCGAGACTACAAACGAAATGATAAAATCACGTGAAATAAGTGTAACTCTTGTCAATTTACTTATTAAAAATAAGTCCTACGGTTTTGTGTTTCAATGACTCTGATTACAATATTTCAATATAAATAAATAAATAAACTGACCAGACGGTTTGGAGAGGTCTCACTGATGTTGATAAGCTTTGTTTAGCTTGTGTTTCCTAAGTCACCTTCTACGACATCCGCGGGAGACTTGGAGTGGCCCTATTCTACTCTGCCGGGAACTACACGGCCATACACGCTGTTACGTCTGTATCCCTAATGGGGCAGACATCTAAGATTAATTTGATCTAGAAAAACACAGACATCGTGTTAATTAAATAACGCAAAACTTCTCAGATGGTACCCGTATGAAAATCCGAATTTTTTTTTGGTTTCGTAAAAGTGGCTGAACAAAAGTTGTTCAGTTTCATTTACCCTCATACTTCTTCGTTTGTTGCAACTCTGTCAATGTATTTTCAAGGATTGTTTTTTGATCCTACCTAATAATATTTATGGTAACTGCGAACGTCTGTTTCATGGAGGTACATTGTATTTCATTAAAGGTACCTACATTCAGGTTCCCCAAGTAACATACTCATATATTGAAATATAAAAAAATATTTAGATAATCTTTTAGATTTTTAAATAATTTAGATTAGGTTTTAATTTAGGTTTAGTTTGTAGTTTAATCTCAACTGTATTTATTTCTTTTTTTCTTAATAATCATTTGACCTTTAGAATAAAAAGAAATATATTTTTAGCGTCCGATACAAGTTTACCGAACAGCTGATCTGAGTTCGTATGGAAAACAAAAAAATATTTTTCATAATATTTCGATATTATATTCCTTAGGGAAAGTTGTTCGGTATAATGGACTGAATGCACCCTTAATATAGTTTTAGTATATACCCTGTATAAAATATTCATAACATTTCATTTCTGCAACAATACATCCGTCAATCTGACCCACACTAAAAATTATACTCGTATACTCGTATAAACTTCTAACAAAATATACTGAAACTATTTTAAGGGTGAATTCAGTCCGTGCTACTGAACAACTTTCTCCAGAAACATATATGGAAATATGAAAAATAATTTTTGACTGGATCAGCTGATCGGTCAACTTGTATGGGAGATCAAAAAATATTTCTCATATTTCGATATATGTTCCGTTAGGAAAGTTGTTCAGTATCATAGATTGAATCCGGTCATAAAATAGTTTCAGTACATTCTGTTTAATCCTGTACCTATATGTAACGTTAAAAATAATGATTTCTGTTTTGATAACAAAGGAAAATATCAGACGCGTTACGAAGAAATTTTACTAATTTCTTAAGTGCTGTGTTGTTGTGCTGTAAACACACCCTTGCTTCACCCCTTAATTAACCCAACCATTAATTATAATCAAATTCGGGCGGCGACATATTCATTAAAATAATCTTTGATCGCAAGCCAGCGTGTAGAGTTTTAACAGGTCACTCTGTCATTAAATATTTAGTATAACTATAAGTTACAAAGTATATAGAGGAAGTTACACGCGTATAAAGACTTTTAAACTACTTTATTAAAAAGAAAAAAAATAATATATAATTAATTTAATTAGATAAGTTTTATAAATTTTCCGAGAAATTTCATTTTGTCCTAATTTCGTACCAATTAATTATACAAGTAAATATTTTTTGAAGCAGTTTTGTGTGTGCAGCAAAAAACCCTTCAATAGAGATAAATATATCCTGAACATTTTCGAGTTTGACTGAATGTCAAATATTTAATATAAACATATTATCACGCCTGTTTCCAAACAAAAAAGGGGTAGGCAGAGACTATGGAGCTTTACTTGCTACGATCCTTACTGACCTTTTTCGCTTTATCTACACTCATATTTTTTTTATAAATTTCCTTCAGTTATTGGTACTACGAGTACCTACTTCTACTTTTTCTAGAAGGTTTGCAATCTGGTGACAGAACTTATTATCAAATATTTTCATAATCATCATCATTTCAGCGGCATGACGTCGACTGCTGGACATAGCCTCTCACCGATACCGATGAGATCGGTAATTTTGTAATCCCAAGGATTTACAAAATTACCGATCTCCAGCGGCATGCTTCCAGAATTTATTAGCGACCTTGGTCACGTCGTCTGACCGCCTTGTAGGTGGGAAGTGTGGGAACTTCCAACCTGAATCAAATGATCGGATAAATATTTTTGCTTGTGTTTATTATAGATACCCATTTTTTAAAGCGTGACATATTGAAATCATCACCAAATCTGTAAATTTATGTAAAATACACTCAAGTAACAGTTATCTAGCGCTGAATGTTAGAATATAGAATTCTATCTATATTCTAAGCGCTGAATATGCAAGCTGCAAATACCTAACGGCTTATCAAGTTTGGGGTAACTCCGACGCGAGTTAACTCCAACTTAGGTAGAATTTACTACGCGCATTGATTTGGCAAAGGTTACTCTCACTAATAGGGAAGGGATGAAAATTTCTAAATCGCTTGAATATCTTTCTGTGGTTAGGAATAACATTAGTTACCCTAAAAAAATATCAGATTTTTCTATCCAGTCAATTAATTATAAAAAATAAAAATATTTTAAATCCCAATTTTTAACCCATAGTCAGACTTACGCCGCCATTTCTTTTGCCCGGACCGTCTGACATTTAAAAAAATAATGTCATTTGACACTTGACTAATTAACTGCCACCGTGGGAAAATAGAGATACTGTCATAGAACAGATCGCGATCGGTGTGAGACCAATTGGAATTCATATAAACATGCCAGGAACCGCTGCAATCAGATGGTGAGAACCGCCAAAAGGCGATACTTCCATGACAGCATAACTGGCTCTTCACCAGCTGATATGTGGAAGTTTCTTGGAAGTCTGGGCTTTGGTAAGGGTAAAAGTAATGTTTGTACCTCCAAGTTTTCTTTGGACGACCTTAATAGCCATTTCTCCTCAGCCTCTTGTCTTGACCCTTCCATTAAATCCCAGACTATCAAATATATAACTTCTTTGCCTCCCTTACTTCCTGATATTTTCTCCTTTTCTCCAGTGACTGTCGATGACGTTAAAAAAATCCTTCTTTCCATTAAATCCAAAGCCGTTGGCGTTGATGAAATCGGTCAGCGTATGATTTATCTCCTTCTTGATTTCATTCTCCCCGCTCTCACTCATATCATTAACTTTTCCCTGAGCACTGGGACCTACCCATCTTTATGGCGTAAAGCCTTTGTCATTCCTCTTCCAAAAACAGACAATCCCAGTAGCATAAAACAGTTTCGGCCGATTTCAATACTCCCCTTTTTCTCTAAAATACTAGAAGCTGTTGTAAATTCACAATTATCATCACTTATTTTTTCAAATAACCTTATAAGTAATTTCCAATTAGGATTTCGGCCTGGACATAGTACCAGTACTGCGTTACTCAAGGTTACTGAAGACATAAGAAGCGGAATGGAAAATGGCAAGGTAACAGCGCTTGTTCTCATCGATTTCTCCAATGCCTTTAACTCCGTTGACCATGATGTCTTATTAGCTTTACTGTCCCGCTTTAATCTCTCACCAACAGTCCTGGAATGGTTCTCTTCCTATCTTCGAGACCGACAGCAAGCAGTTCGCGTTGATCAGTCCGTTTCTGAATGGCAAAATCTGCATACTGGTGTTCCTCAAGGAGGAATCCTTTCTATTTTCTATCTTCATTGATTCCCTCACTTCTCTTCTTTCGACCTCTCATCATCTTTATGCTGACGACCTTCAACTCTATCATTTTTGCGACCGCAGTGATACTGATTCCGCGATTTCCCTTCTTAATAATGATCTTCGGCTTATCACGGAATGGTCAGGACGGTATGGAGTTTCCGTCAATCCTAGCAAATGTCAAGCTATTCTTGTGGGAAGCTCTCGACAACTTGACAACATTGACATTGAAACCTTCACTACACTACACTACACATTCGCGAAATCTTCGCTCTTCTAATCTTCTAACATTATCCATCCCTCATCATCGCACTGAATTTATGAATAAATCTTTTCAAATTCAAGCCATCCTTCTCTGGAATTCTCTTACTGATTCTATTAGACGAGCGCCTAGTCGTCACGCTTTTAAACGGGCGGTTCAAAAACAGTTTCTCCAAGAAGTCTCTTCTCGTCGTGTCCCTGCGCGGTGATTTGTAGTCATCCATATATGTATTTATCTATCCGCATACATATATAATTAGTTCTTTATGTATTATATTTACATAATTATATATTTTGTATATTTATTTTATCTATAGTTATTGTATTGGTATATATTTCTTTAAAATTAATATTTATGTATATTCTTGATTTATTCTTGTAGGTATTTATAGATACTTTTAAATTTTGTTTACACACTCTGTCGCACCACCCAAATTATTTCTCCACTTGGTCCAATGGTTGACTGGCAGAGAACGCCATAAGGCGTTAAGTCCGCCATTTGTACACTTTTTTTATGTGCAATAAAGTTTAAATAAATAAATAAAATAAATAAACAGATGACATATATCTGTCATTTAACTGTCATAGTTGTCAAAATAGTGTCAAGTATCATATATTATTATAATATTCTGTTGTCATGTCGCAAAATGTGTACAGCGGCCTAAAATTAATTTAAACAAGCTTAGCACTCACTATAATTGTTAATAACATTTTATAAAAACATATTTTACAATTAAAAAACTATAAATCCTTACGTTTTTCTATACTTGGGTTTTTTATAATTTCCCATATGATAATCCATTTTTTATACCGCCATACTTACTGAACGAATAAGATGTCATTAATCATTCCATTCCATGCCTATGAAACTTAGAACATAGCAGAATTTTGATAAACAAATTCAATAAAACGCCATCTAGTCAACAAGTTCTGACCTAACTCTTAATGCGTGTTATAGAATAGGAATATCAAATGGTAGAGAAATTTGACATGCGAGGTTAATCACATAATAGCTCAGTTGTTTAGAACGTGATCGTATTTGAACCGAGATCGCGAGTTCAAGTCCAAGTTCTTTTATTCCTTTAGTGTTGCAAAACCTTGCTACTAGATGGCACCACTGGTTTGAACTTATGTTAAAGCTACAGTTTCTTATACAATATGAATCATTCATGATCATTCATTTGTCAATCGCGTTTTGTTTTACTGTCTGTCACCAAACTCTTGACAGCAAATCACTTTATATAAATGCATGATGCAAGATGTGAAGTTGTTGATTTGTTTTATTATATATTTATGAGATTTTATACCATACACTTTTTATCGTATTGTAAAAAAATATATTTCAGTGAATAACTGTAGTGAACAAAACGCTCCGTCAAAGATGCATTACCCATCGTGTTGCTATTGTTGCCAGATAGCGTCACTGCTATTTCCCAATGTAGAAAAAGTAAAATACTTTTTTATATAGTGTACAAACGTCCATAAAATCTAAAAAAAATCTTTATTGTTATTTATTTAATATTTATTGCACAATAATCTAACGATAATAATACAAAAGGTAAAACTTAATGCTAAGCTTTTTGTAATCTAAGGATTTTTTCCTACAAGATGACGTAAAAATACTTGCTGCGTCACGTAGTGCAACAATGAGGGCCCAAAATGTATGGAGCGATCTAACACATTATTTGAGTACTTCTTTTTCATTGTCAATCAGACTCACATTAGTAGATCATGCTGTGTAGGTACACAAAGTTTTGGACTATTTTACTCGATCGAAATATATAGACGTATCTATTAGATAATGTTAGTTGTAAAGCAACTTTGTTGTCTGTTTAGTGTGCCTAATAAAGTTAAATAAATAAAATAAAAATTAATTTGACATTATTTTTTTTAATACGTCAGTCGGTCCGGGCTAAAGAAATGGCAGCGTAAGATTAATGGGTTTAAAATTGGAATTTAATTTATTTTTATTTTTATAATTATTTATTAATTGACTGGATAGAAAACTGCGACCGGTCGGTTTTATCCATTTTACTAGGTTAGGGAAAACCTAAAGTACCGCTCGTTTAAAATTTTTTTACCGCCCATTTAATTATTTTCCTGCTCAATTATATATTCACTGATCCAGTTCATTATTTTTTATTACTCATTTTTGTTTACTTTAATGCTTAGTTTTTACTGCTATTAAACATGCCATTTATAATTTTTAACTTACCAAAACTGCTATTTACAACTGCCTCATTAAATCAGTGCCTATAAAAAATGCATATTACCTCAAATAGCTTTTTCGAAGAAAAAAAAACACTTAAAAATTTATAGGTTGCTTTAGCCCCGCTACTCACCAGCCCGGTCTGCAGTTTCGTGTTGGGGTATAATAGGAGAGGTATGTGACAAGTTTTCAACTTGCCTCAAATACCTACCCAAAATTCGTGCCAGCTCTCGGACCATAGCCGCATCGCCAATCGCCAGTTATCGCCTTGGATTTTCACGCATTCACTCAATTGGTTTTATCGATCTGCACGGAAAGAGAAGCAGCTGGTTCACTCTTAGTTCTTTTTTTTCCCAGACCAGTATGGAAGAACCATATAAGAAGGTAATATGTTTTTCGAAAAAAAAATAATTTTTTGTACTTACGAGGCCTAAGTACTTATAAAAACAAATGTAATAAATACGAGTAAGCCTAAACTCGATGGGATTGCGTCGTTTTAAGGCCGTACCTGAATTTTCCGGGGTCCAGTGCTGCCCCCATATAAAATAAATCATTTTAAAGAAAACGGAGACGTTATTTAAAATTTTGCTACTACCAAATCCTAGATAACCTTTCAAAGTATTTTATGAACTACAGTTTACAGTTTAAAGTGAGAACGTTAAGCTTTACTACGCACATTTGCTAAAAACGGCCACTTTTGCCGAATGTGCGTAGTAAAGCTTAACGTTCTCATTATAAACTGTAAACAGTAGTTCACAAAATAGTTTGAAGGGTTATCTAGGACTTGGTAGTAGCAGAATTTTAAATAATGTCTCCGTTTTCTTTGAAATGATTTATTTTAAATGGGGGCAGCACTGGACCCCAGAAAATTTAGGTACGACCTTAATACAGGTTTTCTATAGCCATTTTATGGCTCCATCATCAGATTGGCTTCTTGTTATAACAATATTCTATTGTCATCAGATTTACATTAGCATACGATATCTCATCTCATTCGGAAACTGTGAAGTGGCTCAAATTTAACTAGTAAGATTTGACCCAAACAAATAAACAAAAACAAATAGGGTAATGCCCTTATTTATAAAAGCTGGTAGAAACATAAATCTTTTACCGTTTAGTGTTTAATTTATTTGGTTAAGCGAATCTCCCGGTAGGCCGACTATTAACTTAGGTATGGGATCAACCAAACGATTAAACCCATACGGGTGGGTGCAGTAATTTCACTTTCTTTATGGACACCCGAGTAAAAAAATTTGTGAACTTTATTTGAATTTCATGAATGTTGCAATAACAATCTATAATTCAATGCACAAACAGTCTATTTTACGTTTTTAGGGTTCCACGGTAAACAAGGAACTTTATAGTTTCGCCATGTCTGTCTGTCTGTCCGTGTATTGCTCGGAGGCTATGAGTACTGGAGAACTGTAATTCGACATGTGTATGTATAACATGCATTTGGCCGGTTATTATTAGTAAGTTTGTACGCGTCTCACAACTGAATTTTCAAGCTATTCTATACCGATTGAGCTGTAATACATACATACATACATACCTTCATATAGGTAATATAAATAGGATGTTAATGCAAAATAATAAGAAATGTCATAGTTTTAACGGACGAATGAAATGGGAAATTTCCATAGAAACTCAGAATTATTCTATAATATACCAAGAAACTATTCTCTCAGTAAGATAATATTCATCATCATCAGGTCTTTTTTAGTCTCCACTGCAGGAGCACGACCCTCTGTGTGCTACCAGAGCCATATATACTCGTATTAGCCAGAGCAGTCAAAGGATTTGGCCTACACTCTCCACGCTGGCCAGACGGGTTGGAGAGATGTTTACAAGCTTTGTTTAGTTAGTGTTTCCTAAGTCGCCTTTTACGACATCCACGGGAAGACTTGGAGTCGTCCTATTCTTCTCTGCCGGGAATTACACGGGTTAATATAATATTATGGGTTAATAATATTTTTTTGTAATATTAAGAGAAAACGTCACAAAATAATACTTTTCATTATTATATCCATTTTGAACGTGATAATACTCGTAGTTTTATTAATTCAGAAAAGCGCTGTTCGACTCCAAAAACTATGACGTCACGGTTTGGCGTAAAATCCAATTTGCTAGTTTCCAATAAAACAAGCGAATTTGATTTTACGATATGCGCTAAGCACATTGCTCGTTATTGTTTTTCTCCCAACTTGGAATGAATTATGTTAGCAATTTCAATATAACATGAGGTACTTTCCAATCTTTCGTAATCGGCTTGGGTGCATTTCGTGTGTAGTTTTAATCACATGTAATCTTAAATAAAGATTGCTACTCACGAAACGTAAGTTAAAAAATAATCTGTACTATATTTTACTGTACAAATTTCAATAGCATGTTCATTGTGATAGGTACTCGTACAATTTCATAATATTGTCCAAGAAACGTCCTTTAAATTTCTTACTATGGTAAGATTCTTTTTTTTATCTGTTCATACAAACGCGCAATGAGCTGATAAAGTATATACAACGTGGAAGAGGCATATCCGTAATAAATCAAACCACGATCTATACTAGATTATTATAGTATAATGAAATTAAAAGAACAGCCAAAAAATAAAAAATTAAATAAAATCGGCATTTCCATACAAAAGTGTGCAGCCGCCCGGCCGATTTGTATGGGAATGTCGAATTTTTTTTTGGTCTTTTGACTGTTATTTTAATTTCATTATACTTTAGGGTTGGATCTTATCTATCAGCACAAAACAGCACTTTCCTATGCTGCTATCCTTTTCTGTCGCTCAAAAGCGTCATTTGCTAGAGCGAGAGAGAGCGACGGAACGCTGCAGCACCGGCTGTGCTGCAGACAGGGTGAGCCAACCGTTTTAAATTAATCAATTATGGATTTATCTCACGTCAGTTTTAATAAAATAATAATTCTAAGATTTTTTTAAGCATAACACTTGTCCAGAATAATTATATTTACCTTAAATTTCAAAGCGATAGCGTAGTCTTAATCGCTACTTCTACCTTAGATCAAGAATACAACTAGATAACACATTACCTACAAAATCATGGCAAAATTCTGTCCGCTTCAATATTTTGGGTTGACTTCACAGTTAATGATAATTCAATATCATTAACTGTCAAGTCAACCTTATTACACTACGTGTAAAGTGTTTTCTCCTTGACCAAATCAAAGAATATATACACGCAAAAAGAAACGACACTTAAGCATGTGTGCACGTAAAATCGCTTGCGGCTATGTGTGGGTGGCTGGATGTGCGCGGGGGCCTTGAGAGGCGCGCGGGGCGTGAAACGAGCTATCGCTGACTGCTTTGGCCGAGGGCTGGTACCTAGTTCGCGTCTCTCGCACGCACCGCACGATACTCCATTTCGGTTCGGTATCAACCCTAGCGTTACGAGCTCCGAGCTCAAGGTCACTGGCGTTCGAACTCTCACGTACAGGGAGTGTCGCCGCTGTGACTGAACTAAACAAAATAAGAGCTCACCGCCGGGAGTGCGCTCTTATGTAACGATAACGAAACGTATTTTTTGCGCCGCGCCGACCCGATATTGTATTGTCCATCGAAAATTGCTATTGTCTATAGTCTGATAAATTTAGTCAGTGTCATTATTTATTTCCACAATTTAGTCAACTTAAAATACCGGTACATTTTCGTCCGTGTACACCCCGTATAATGAAATAAATCTTTACGTTATCTCCCCGCCCACATAAGATAACAAATGTGTGCGTTCGCCCCCATTTGACATAAAGTACAAACGGATAAATCGCAAGTGAATGACCAGCCTAACCTACCTTTAAAGGCCTTTGTACCATGAATTCTTTAACGAGATTTATATTTATGTGGCCCTTTTGCTATTTCAGGATGAATACAAATTAAAGAGAGTTCAGAGAATATTTCTGCTGTCCGATAGTAAAAAGATATAGTTTTAAAAACTAAAAGGCGACTACGGAAACCTTTTAACTGAAAGTACGTTTATCCATTTAAAGGGCTACATGAATTTTCCGGGGTCCAGTGCTGCTTAATGTTCTTACTTTGAACTGTAAACAGTAGTTCATAAAATAGTTTGAAGGGTTATCTAGGAAGCTTCGAGAGCGAAGGAAGGGCTGGAGCCGTGCTCAACAATATTTCGCAGTGTTTTTTTTTTTTTTTTGGTATTATATTTATAATTTTTTTTGTAGCCAAAACGGATAGATATTTAGATAATACATTTTTTGGTATAATTTTCATATAAAAAGGTGATAGTATAAAATAGTATTACGTATTATAAAGGCAAATTTAGGCAAATTTAGAGGTATATTTGTGTTTTTTTTCTATCGAGCCAAAAATGCTTTATCGTGTTTTGGCTAAATATTATGGGTGTCTGTAAAAAATCCTTAAGATTTGAATGTAAAGTGGGTTCGAATCCCACTCGTGGCGGATTTTTTCATCACATATTTTTAATTTTAATCCTTAAGATTTTTATGTAAATTTTTTGAGGAATAAACTGTAGTAGTTTAATAACAGTGATTTTTCAAAAACACGCACAGTATTGGAAATTGTGAACCCACGTCGCCTTAATACAATCACAGAAGGGAGCAACAATACTAATGTAACAAAATACGTAGGAACATATAATATTGCGAACAAACAGTCTAATTTTATACAACGTAGTAGTCTGATTTATTACGGGTATGTCCCTTCCACTTTGTATACGCCGACACCAGGGAATATCCATATACATATACTATTACATACATTATTATGATTTAAAAAAATAAAAAAACACCCGCTCTGAGAGCCACGAGGCAGAAACCGCGTGCACACACATGGTAGCCGCTGTTTGCAAATGGAAAAGTTTCATTGGTTGTAGACTCTCATGTTCAAAATGGGTGTCCGTTGCGGAACTTCAGCCGCGTATTACATTGAACGCGTTATCACCGAACTTCCGCCAGTCCGAAGTTCCGATTAACCAAAACGCGTTGGACGTTCATATTGTGTTGCTGTTGCTAGTAATGCAAATAACATTACAGGCGCGATTTTTCCAAACTTCAGCCGCTGAACTTCGACATAGCTTAAAAGCAGCAAGTACTTAGCTACATTCTAAGTTTTAGTTTTTTTTTTCTCCCGGACAAACATTGAAGTGAATTGCATCCTATTTGTATTGTTTTTAATTGGTAGTGAGTTTAGATACCGTAAACGTTAATTTGGGAGCAGATTAGGACCGTATTATGGTTTAAATTGGGCTTAAAATATTTATCGCGTTTTGACCACAGAGTAATAACTTGGGCACTGTTAGTTTGGATTTGTGGGCAGTACAGTTTGAAACAACTGCTCAAGAACAACTGTTGGGGATTAACTTTTTCGTTTTGTAGTTAATTTGAATACACCACGGTGTCCATGGTGTAATAATATGCTTCGCCTGGTATTCTTTTTACGAGACAGCTGGGTCACGTGATTGGCCCAAGTATACGTCATCAGTTGGGTTGAGAGTATTGCCACTGTGTGTTATTGAATTACTCGAGAAAAATGCATTTTTAACTTAACAAACCAATATTATAACCTAATAATTCAATATAAGTAATTAAATAGACGAATCACACAAGATACTAAAGTTAAATAGTTAAGTTAGTATTATTTTTACATTTTTACATTAGCTTTAATAGTTTGTTTCAATTAAAAATATTTCTCACGCGATGTGTACGGGTCACGGATGTGGTCGGTACTAAAGTACGTAGATATCACGCTCGGCGTCTTACGTTAGACGTATTAGTCTAACGTGTTGTCTAAAATCATTCACCCTGCATGCGAAGTCTAGTAGGTGTATCGTCGAAGGGTCGTGGTAAGAATATAAGGCTGAGTTCTGACCGGCCGGCGGCGGCGTGTGGTATTCGTGCATATTTCCATGTAGATAAAAATGCCGTGTCGTACAGCGAAGTAAACAGCTGGCAGAAGAGTGAGACAAATGGAAGAGAATTCATACTCCACCGACAAGAGCATAGCTCTTAAATATAGTTAAGTTAGATAAGTTAAAAATGCCGTTAAACATTTAGATTTTTAAACAAGGAACAATATTTGTTTGATACAAACATGGCGTAATTTTTTATCTAGGATATGGGAGACACCTTCGCCCAGCAGTGGGAAAATATCGAATAAATAAAGACAAAATGTTAAGTGGGTATATCGGCCTTTATTTTTTTCGAATATTTCCTAAATCAACTGACTACAACAACAAATTTATTACGTATTGAAACATTCATTGAATGCGAAATTAAAAATCCTAAAAAATAAAAATAAAAACTCGTTCTGAAAAACACGTCCATTTTGGGAATTATTTCCAGCATGTGGCCAAACGTTGCTTGTTTGAATAATTCGCGGCGGTTATTATTGGAGATTGACAAGCGAGCAACGGTTATCCTGTTCCGAATAATAAAACGAAACAAATGGATACATATAATGGAAGCCTACAAAAAAATATAAATATTTTTAAAAACATTCATCATCTTCAGGTTTTTTAGTCTCCACTGCAGGAGCACGGCCCTCTCTGTACTACCAGAGCCATATATTAGCCAGAGCAGTCAGATGATTTGGTCTAAACTCTCCACGCTGGCCAGACGGGTTGGAGAGGTCTTATTGATATTTATAAGCTTTGTTTCGCTTGTGTTCCTAAGTCGCCTCTACGACATCCACGGGAATAGAGTGGTCCTTTTCTACTCTGCCGGGAATCACACTGCTAAAAACATTCATACATACACTCAATTACGTCTTCAGCCCGGGGCCACAAAAATCAGGACCAGTGATGGATGCGTGATGGTGGGCGAGAAGGTGAAAATAAGCAATCAAAATAGTGATGAGTAAAGATGTGCCGTTCCCGGAAACGTTCCCAAAATCCCCGGGAACGTTCCCAAATTCCTGGGAATTTAGGAACGTTCCCGGGGAATTTGAGAGCGTTCCCAGGGAACGTTCCCGTATTTCTAGGGAATCTTATGTATTTGTATTATAACCATATCAAGTGATGCATTTACGTTAGTAAAATATATTTACAATGATAAAAAATATGTCTGATAAATAAAATTACAACTTTCCCTGACATTTACATTCTTTGGAAACAATCCCGGGAACGTTCCCGGAAATCCGGGGAACGGGAACGGCACATCACTAGTGATGAGTTGCTAGCCGCATCGCCTATTTATAATTCACATTTTCGCCCATTCATTGATCGACTTGTATAATTTTCGCGAATAAAAAAGCAGCAAATACATTTTTTGAATTATTTGCAAACTGATCTCGCTAGCATCCGGCAAAGTTAAAGACCCGGCGCCAATGAAAAAAAAAAAAAAGAAAGCAGCTAGTACATTGCCTAGCAGCGTTGCCTCGCAGAATTTCATTATGTAGAAATCCTTTAGAGTGTTTTCTTGTCATAAATTTATTAATTTCGGAAATACTTGAATATTGCCGACCTAATTTCGTTAGTGAAAATAACAGAAGAGTCCATAGTCCGCGGTTAGCCAAGTGAGAGTTCTGACCGATAGAAGGGTTCACTGGGGTGACCATAAGAAACAAATAAGGTTATTAATGCATAAATAAGTTCCATAAGCTTTTTTTTATTACAAGCTTTATTTAGCTTACCCTGTTTGTTGTTATTTGTTTATTGTTATCTATTACTAGCTGTGCCCGCGACTTCGTTCGCGTGGTTGTCGGAACGTAATTTTATATAGCCTAAAGCCTTCCTCTATAAATGGACTACCCAACAAAAAAAGAATTTTTCAAATCGGACCATTAGTTCCTGAGATTAGCGCGTTCAAACAAACAAACAAACAAACAAACAAACAAACAAACAAACAAACAAACAAACAAACAAACAAACAAACAAACAAACAAACAAACAAACAAACAAACAAACAAACAAACTCTTCCGCTTTATAATATTAGTATAGATTAAATTTGTGCGACTTCCCGGCTTACGATTGAGATATTTTTTTTATGCTAATGTTATTTATTTATTATTATAATAAGAAGCTGATCTGATGATGGAGCTGGAAGGTGGCTGTAGTAACCCTGTAATAAAACTATGCAACCTCATCGAGTTTGGAGTTATTAAATTTGTCTTGATAAGTAGTGAGGCCTCACAATTAAAGCTTGTATTTTTTTTTTGAAAAACTTATTTCAGCAGTGTTCTGAAATAGGTTTGTATCTTTTTAATAGCAATAATTAATAATATTTTTACTAATGCCTTCTGTTGACTCCGTGTTTTGGAAGGCACGTTGAATTAGTCCCGGCTGTCTATTATATATAATGCAGTAGTCAAGCTGACCTAGCTGCCTTACCTGTGATGGCCACTTACACACACGAAAACACAGTTTCAATGTGCTGGGTTAGCAATGGACTAGTTTCTGGGTAAATACCTAGATAATAGATAGATATGTAGATGAAATATTATTATTTTGTACAATTGTCACAATCATTATAGGTACCTACATAATAAAAGGAATAACAATTAAAATCCAATACATTCATAGCCTAATTACATGCAGTATTTATGGCACAAAAGCACAAATAGGCTACAGCTCTTAAATTAAATGCTTTTAAGTATGCCTTTAGGTAGCTTGTTTGACACCAGTGTTAAATATTATTACACTAAAGACAGACAGTACTTATGTGATAAAGTGTAAAATCCAAAATTGAGCTGCCCCGTTTTACAAAATTTTGGTCACCGTAGCAACTCATTTGGACCCCATTGACCGCAGGAAGGGTAAAGAAGGTTTTTAAATAAAATGATGCAGCACCGGGTCTAAAAGGCCCCGCTTAATGTTACCCGCGCTCGGCTTGAGGTGAGCTCGCCAGTGGGTTAACATAATGAAATAAATAATTTTGTGTGTCCGCTTCTATGATGGTTTGGGAGAAAAGGATAATGTTAATAAATAAATAGATAAGGACAAATCACACTAATTGAGCCCCAAAGTAAGTTTGAACTTATGTTATGGGGTAGTACGAGTAACTTAACGATGCTATATGCCTATATGTTATGATAAATACAATAGAGAGTATGCATGCATTTTTTTTATGTTTTTAATCGATAGTCCTCGTCGAGAAATAGCCGCAAAAAATAAACCAGTCCCGAAAAACATGTATATGTTGTAGAAAATAAATATTAATAATAGCAAGTAGATTATAACAACTAAAACACGCCATTTTAAAATATGACGTCAACGTCTGCAATATCCGCTAGAGACAGAAGCTGTCAACGCATGTTTTTCTTTTTTGGGTACTTTCAATGTTATCAGCCAGTGATGTTTGTTTAACCTCTATATAAAAGTACATACATTTCGAATGTCATCGATAGTCAAACTACATGGACGGACAGTCCTACCGAACGCACCCGAACTTGTCATTTCCCTTTTGTGAACTTTGTCGTCATTTGCCTTTTGTTTGTCAAAAGTTCCCGCGCAATATTTGCATATTTTCAATATTTTATTTCTAATCCAAATAAGAGTCAATAAGAAAAATAATTAACTAGGCGTGGTAACGTATTTAATAGAAATTTTAAAATAAAATTATGAGCCGGATTGGTATTACATGCATATTCCTTATTATACAACGTGGAAGGGACATACCCGTAATAAGTCACACCACGGTCTATACTAGATTACTTTAGTATAACGAAATTAAAATAACAGCCAAAAATAAATAATAAAATCGGTATTTCCATACAAAAGTGTGCTGCCGCCCGGGCGATTCTTTTATTTTTTACTAGCTGTGCCCGCGACTTCGTTCGCGTGGTTGTCGGAACGTAATGTTATATAGCCTAAAGCCTTCCTCTATAAATGGACTACCCAACAAAAAAAGAATTTTTCAAATCGGACCATATGTTCCTGAGATTAGCGCGTTTAAACAAACGAACAAACAAACTCTTCCGCTTTATAATATTAGTATAGATTATTTAGATATGTGAATGTCGAATTTATTTTTAATTTTTTGACTGTTTTTTTAATTTCATTATACTTAAGTATACTCGTATTACCCGTGGTTTGATTTTTTACGGGTATGTCCCTTCCACGTTGTATAGATAAACGCATAAGACACAGGAAAATTTTAAAAATGTTATTTTTCAACTTGCACCGGCTAGGGATCGAACCCATAACTTCCGGATTAGCGGACTAGCGTATTGACCATTACACCACATGACAGAGGTCTACATGTTTTATGTAATATGTCGGAGCGTCATAATAACTTTATGGCTATAATTAACCTTTATTCTTTCAAGTTTCAAAGTCAGTTTGACAACTGACAGATTAAAAAAATGGCGCGATTATAAGATGAAATTTATTATAAAAAATAGGAGAAATTTTACCACCCCTTCGTATATCCGAAACTACTGGGCTTAAAATTTAAAAAATAAAAGCGGCCGAGTGCGAGTCGGACTCGCCCATGAAGGGTTTCGTAGCAGCAAGTAACATTTTACGATTTAAGACGTATTAAAAAATAACTATCTATGATACCGAGACCGCTATAGTTTTAATTGAAAGTACATACTTTGAGGTATATACCACATTTTTTTCAGAATTATTTTAGTAATATTTCAAAAGTTACGGTGGAGTGACACCTCAAATTTTAACTTTGTATTAGACTATCTCAAGAGTGGGGGGTTTGATCTACATAGTTTTAAAGCAGTTTTTGTTGCATTTTAAAAGACCTTTTCAATGATACCCCACACGTTGGGGTTAGTCCAATTTAATTTTTTAAATGCACTTTTCGTTGTATGGGAGGGCTAAAAAAAAATTTTTTTTCATAATTTTGAAAATCAAATTTTGGAACTTCAATATCTATCTCGTCACCAATTTTCGTGACAATCGGTGCAGTAGCCCGGACAGACAGACGGACGGACGGACGGACATGACAAAACTATAAGGGTTCCTTGTGGACTACGGAACCCTAAAATTACATAAAATAATTCTTTTAACCTACACATTTCAGAAAACCCTATGAGAAGTGCGGAACCCTCTTCACGCGAGTTTAACTCGCACTTGACCGGTTGATTTTTACCAAGTTTCAGCTATTTTGAGAAGTCGTAAAGCAGCAAATCGTTAGCAGCCGTTAGCAGCTTATCTGGCAACGCGAAGGCCCTTTATAAGGGGCCTTAATTAGCACAACTATACCCTAATTAAGATTAACGAACGTTACCCGATACGGGAGGTCAATTTGAAAATCACGGGCTATGGAAATCTGTAAACTAAAGTTAGTATAGGATATATTACTGCAATGTTCTGCCGCCAGAGTGCAGCATTAGCGCAGACCGTAAACAAATGTTTGACAAAGACAAGTACATCAAAGTCGCAATAAAAAATCGCAATAAATGGCCGTAGGGAGCCATAACACCACAGCACAGGTTTAGAATGAGTTGATAATTATTTTATTTTATTAATTATTATGGTGCAATAAAGATAATTTGTATTGTATTGTATTGTATAATAATATAACTGTTACTAAATATAGTAAAAATTAATTACTAAATATAGCGACCACTAGGGTGCATCACTGAATAGTGGTGAGCTAATGAAACCCAATGGATCTGGTTGATCCATCACCGTCTATAGGCCAGGAGTGGCGACGGTATAATGGATGATTTATTATAATAACAACGGTTTTTTATATAAAAATATTTACAATGTTAACCTAGATCTACACGTCCGTTTAGTACGTGATGTGCTAAATTAGCATAATAAAAATTGCTTACACATTAAATAGATATCCTAGTTCACATCAAGTACTACTATACAGCCATACTAAACATAATTACTTATTTGTTGAGTAAAAATGTGACACGTAGAATGACAGCAGATTGCTTACTGTACAATACTAGTGCCGCTATTTGCGAAGAATTTTGCGTTATATCACAGAATAAGAACCAGTACTAACGTACAGAAGTCTCACTCAGCAAAGAAATTCAAAGAAATATCTACTCAATGTGGTCAGCTATATGGTTAAATTTAGATCACGACAAATTCAAATTCAAAATATTTTTATTATCATAGGATATTTATAATATCTCTTAATAATAGTCACTTTGTTTTGTTTTGCACAAATGTTGACGTCAAATCGTTACTTAGAGCTAAGTTTACGCCGCTTCCTAGGCGCAAGTGCAGAAGAAGCGGCAACAAACTGCACTGCACGTTTTCTCCAAAGACGTCAACTAACAAACTAAAAACTTAAAATTAGTTATATAGATGGACAGAGATTACATTGTTTATTATGTCATAATTAAATTGAATTATAAGAATTACGAAATTTAAAATAATGTCAATTTGTAAATTTAGTATGTACCAATGTACCTAAATTATGACATGTCTAAGTATACAAACCTTTAAGAGGGACCCGCGCCAAGCTCAAGCCAGACCTTTTTGTCTTTAAGATAGTCATCGGTCCTATAATAAGCCTTCTCACAAAGTACTTTCTTTACATAAGCTTTGAATTTTCTGTCTGGCATATCAAGGACCGATTCTGACAATTTATTATAAAAAAGTATACACTTCCCCATAAAAGACTTACTGACTGTATTCAGCCTGTAATACGGGCTAACTAAGTCATTCTTATTACGTAAATTTCTATCTGTAAAATCACTTACTTTATTGAACATGGAAATATTTTTCCTTACATACATTATATTTTTAAATATAAATTGTGATGCAAAAGTAAGTATACCTATTTCCTTGAATAATTCCCTCAGTGAGTCTCTCGATCCTAAACCGTAAATAGCACGAATTGCTCTTTTTTGTAAAAGAAAAATAGTCTGAATGTCGGCTGCACTCCCCCATAGAAGTATCCCGTAAGACATTAGACTGTGAAAGTAACTAAAGTAGACTTGTCTAGCAGTTGCTACATCTGTCAATTGTCTTATTCTCCTAACAGCGTAAGCCGCAGAGCTAAGCCTATTAGAAAGTTTAGTTATATGCAATGGATATTGCAAGCCAATATCATTTTTATTACTTTAGACAAACGATTCGTATAACTGAATTTACCACTCCGATGGGCCGCTGCGCGCATAGTAATAATGTAGGTATATTTTCAATACCTAAACGGGGGGTTACACAGACCTGGTAATATGTCCTGAGATCGACGGACAGTGGGAGCATTTACTCGTATACTAGTAGGTACTTAAGCATTTTAAGTACCAATTTTTATTTAGTAATTAGGCCTTAATTTGCAGGCACTTTTACACTTCAGTGAATTTGTGTACATTACCTTGTAAAATTAATTAATTATTTAACCCTAGATAACTAAACATTCGTCTGGCAGACTACGCGACCCCTTGCATAAGTCTAGTTCACAAACTTTCGCGTACCCCCTGCTTGCACGCCTTTGTATACCTTCATAATTAGAGTGAAAAGTGGCACAAATGCGGCGTTTGCGCAAACAATTGTCTTTATTTGTGATTTATAATCACCGCGTCGTCTAGATTACGAAAGTTTAGTTATAACAGGTGCAGATTTTCAAAGGTATCTAAATTGCATTTTATTTTATATTAGTATTTTAAAATAAATAAAAATAATAAATGTTTGTATTATAATTAGATAATATACATTAGCATACTAGGAAATAATATGAACTTCATGAAAACGGTTATTTTTTAATGACTAGGGTTTAATAGTAAGATGTCATTCATACTACTAATTGTTTTCAACTTTTTCTCATATACCTAATATTATTGATGGATTTATAAATGGAAACATATGTCCTAGGCTGAAAGTACAAATTCACGTTTATTAAGATTGATGACTCTGATAAAAGTAACAAGATAATTTAACTTCTGTGGTGATGACAAATAATTGGAAGGTTGCAAGTCAATACAATATCAGCATTGATACTGATGTCTCGTGCCAATATTTGGGTTCTGAATGAGATTTTTTAGTACCAAGTAAAAGACAACAGAACCCAAATTATTAATTCGGATGATTTGAACATGAAAAGAAACGTACTTCAGGTAGCATCCGACATGTGCTTTAGCAACTCTTTGATTTGTATCCAGTAAAACTCATCATAAATGGTCATCTGCACTAGGATTACTCCTACTTATGTTATGATACGTCGCGAATAACATCAAAAATAATAAAAAAATAGCAACACGGCGAGATTTTGTTTTGAAATTGACGAACCACCTCATGGAGCCTTGGTTGCGGCAACTTGTTCGGACGGTAACTTTGAGACGTGACATCAAGGTCATGATAGGAGATATCCTTGGTGAAATCATATGAAGAATCTGCTCCATTTCCTTAAGTATGAAATATTACAAAAAAATTATACGTTTGCCCGTCGAAATTGCTAAGGAAGACATAAAGTTGATGCCTTAGATATAAAAATGCAATTTGTGGCACCCATAATGTAGATGTGTATAAAAGGTATGTGGCATCATTAGTATAAAATTATTTATACTTGTCTCTATTCACAAGAGCCCTTTATACGAATCATGTAACAATTTCTTCCTCACGTTAAATGATGTTGATAATATAAGATTTTTTAATGCGTAGTCCGCTAGACGAATGTTTAGTTATTGTGTAACTCCCAGGATAGTTTAGTTATCTAGGGTTAAAAGAAAAGCTACCTGCTTCAGCAGGATTGGGTCGCGTCTGGCCAAATATTTGTGTGTCCGGTCTGTCCGGCCTGTCCGGCTTTTGTTAGGCTTTATGGCAAAGCGGATAACTTTTTGTTAGGCCTCGCCAAAACTACCAGCCTGTTCGGCTTTTTCTTAAAAAGGATGACCTTTGTCTGGCTTTTTGCAAAGCGGATGACATTTTTTTTCTTTTAGGGCTAATTGTCCGGCCTTATTTAGTGCCGAGTCCGGCTTTTATAATTTTGGAGATGGCAACTCTATGACATAACATGGCTAACGCGTATACACCGATATAACTACAGAATACTAATACTCCGTACAGAAGTCTCACTCAGCAAAGAAATTCAAATAAAATATCTACTCAATGTTGTTAGTGACACGGTTTAATTTAGCTCACGTCAGAACTCAGAACCTTTTTGTTTAGATACCTAGACATCCATTGCAAGCCAATTTTATCCTTATGACTCTGGACAAACGATTCGTATAACTGAATTTAGCACCTCGAGGGGCCGCCTGCGCGCATAGTAATAATGTAGGTACATTTTCGATACCTAAACGGGGAGTGACACAGGCCTGATATAACAGAACATAAAAAAAATATAAATATTTATTTGTAATATTAAGTTGTGTTACATACAGTGTCGGAGAATCCTATGTATCCTTTATCTATGTATTTTAAACGTTGTATTTTCTATCCAAATCACATCGACATAAAATATGCATAGTATCTCGCTGCCAACGCATTACAGAATTTAAAGTATTTTTAGGTGAATATAGAAGCAAATAGCCTTGAAGTGTGAAATAAATTGTTAACTCGTAAATATGGTGATAATTTCCATATTGCTTTTCGTCATGCACTAGATAGCCCTTTAAATTATTATACGAACTGCCATTGAAACTATTATTGGTGATCCGTCTAGCTTTAAAACTTGCCGTGGCCACTTTTGGCGGAGGCAAGTTTTAAAGCTAGACGGACTAATGTAAATACTTTCATCGGTGGTTCATAAAATAATTTAAAAGGCTATCTAGCGCCTGACGATTAGCAATATGGAAATTATCTCCATATTTACGACAATTTATTTCAAATGAGGGCGCCACTTCAAGGCCATTTGCTTCTATATTCACCTTAATCGACTTAAAAACATTTGGTTTTTCTATTCGATTGTATTTTTTTAAATATTTGCAACCTAAAAACTCCGTAATTGAAAACCGAAGACAGACAGAAAGACGAGAAGTTGATCTGATGATGGAGCCGGGCCGCCTGCTACAGGATCTCTGTAACAAAACGGCGCAACTTCATCGAGGAGGCATATGAACTTGAAAAGTTTATACGAAAAAGTTTTTATTTTTGTTTTTTCAAAATACCATTTAATTCAACTATAATAAATTATCGTAATCCTATCCTCACTAATATTATAAATGCGAAAGTGAGTTTGTATATTTGTTTGTTTGTTACCTCTTTACGCTTTATCTACTGAACCAATCTTCTTGAAAATTCGCATACACATAGGGGTACAGAGAAGGACATAGGGTAACTTTCATCCTGGAAAAATTTAATGTTCCCGTGGGATACGCGAGCGAAGCCGCGGGCGAAAGCTAGTAATAATATTTTTTTGCCTCATATTCTTTATCTTACGTTGACTAATGAGCGATTTTTTTATCCGTATACTGACTCAATATATAAAATGCGATGACTAAGATAATAGAACTAACTTGAACTAATTATCAATACAATATAGTATATTTTTAATTACAAATTTAAAATGTATGTGATCAATCAATCAACATCACATCGTGTTGTGATGTGGTGATGATTTTATAGCTATAATAAGAGCTAATGCAATCAAATGCATTCTCTCTCTCAAAAACTGTTATAGAGAAGCTTTAAAAAGCTGGTACATTCTAACCATATTAGAAGATCAAGTTCGACTGGGTATTCTGTGAAAAAATAACCATAGCGAGTTTTAACTACGCACAACGCCATCTAGTGATCTTTGATGTAAACGTAGTCTCCGTACGAGTAATCATGGAAGCCAAAAATTGTTGTCTCTTGCTAAGTTTTGTACTTATGTGGAATGATAAGTCTGTACAGATACATTATCACGTCTTTATTTCTAACGGGGCAGACAGAGCATTTTTGATTTTGCGGCTCTAAGCAGACAGCGTTAGCTCTTCTAGTCTCTTTAGCGTTATGGTGGGCGAGATATTGGAAAAGAAAACAAAATAGTGATAGGATGCTAGCCGCACTCCCTATTAAGGCCGTACCTGAATTTACCGGGGGTCCAGTGCTGCCCCCATTTAAAATAAATCATTCCAAAGAAAACGGAGACATCATTTAAAATTTTGCTACTACCAATTCCTAGATTACCCTTCAAAGTATTGTATGAACTACTGTTTACAGTTTAAAGTGAGAACGTTAAGCTTTACTACGCACATTTGCACGTTATCTAGGTCTTGGTAGTAGCAAAATTTTAAATTATGTCTCCGTTTTATTTGAAATGATTTATTTAAAATGGGGGCAGCACTGGACCCCAGAAAATTTAGGTACGGCCTTAACATGATTAGCATATTTTTCACCCATTCCCTTGCTCGTCTTTCACAAGCTACGCGGGAAGTGAAGCAGCTGGTACTTTCAAAATGTTTTCTTCAGCATGGAAGAAATATAAGTCTATCCTACAATTAATTTCTAGTATTACGGAAGATATTATTACCAATAAACAAAAGTAAAGAAAGAAAAAACAAACAATATTAATCTCACTAAAACGTAATAAATTATATCTAAAATTTAAAACTAAACTTAAAATTAAACACTTTTAAATAGAAAATTTCATCTAAAGTGCCACATCGAGACAACGTGCCCAAAGTGCTGGCAGCATTCCCCCGATGGATAGTATAAATATAATAATAAAATAACGTTTTATTCTACACCCATTCCTATAGGAAACCTAGCCAAAAAAATAACTAAATAAAAAAAAAATTAATGATAATATATGATAGTTTGGTCTTATGATCTGGACCAGGTTATCTCAATATTTTATTAGGTAACTCAACAAGACAAATATCCAAGTTACTGTAATTCACATTCAATTTTTATTTTATATTTTTACCTCAAAAATTTGTTTTAAGAATTAATACTAGTATAGATGGATAGATGGCGTTGTCCATTTTTAAAACGCGCTATGGTTTTTTTTATATGATATATTGGTATTATGCGAGATTTCTATACTGATTAGCGAGATTTACAGTTCTTACGAGCGTAGCGAAGCGTGCTTCGTTAAGTTTTTGGGGAGTTCGTTCACACGGTGAATGGAACTCTTTCCTTTGTTTAGAGTTTTAGACTGGATTAATTCGTTTGGATTGGAAAAATACGTAGGATAGGATTAATTAATGAATAAGTACTTAACACTAGAGTGCACGCGTCTCAGAATGGTACGTGAGCGCACGCACGGGGACTGGTTAACTATTTATTTAATATTCTAAATTTTATTAAAACGTAAATCAGTACCTATTTTTATCATAAAATGTGGTTAACAAAACGAAACAAGTACTCTTTCCTTAAAATTAAAAACAAATCTTAGTGAAAAATAACAAAAAAAATTACTTTGAGATCAAAACACTCTTATCCTAAAATAGCAAGTCCAAAGTAAGTACCTACATAATTTTAACATTATTTTATTCTAGAACTATTACATTTAAAAGAAAAAGTACCTGTACAAACTAATCAAACTGAACACAATCAGGGCAGAAACTGGTTTCATGATCAGGGCAAATACGCCTATTACAGCTTTTAATAACTTTACAAGTAGTACGGTCTCGAGCTCTGCTGCTACAAAAAAAAAACACCGACTACCCTAACGGGCATACGTTGTTCAGAGGGATAGTCTTCAATACCTAAGAGCTGCCTAGCCCTTAATTTTATAGTAAAAAATAATAATTTTAGGAAAAAATAAATGTTACAAGAACCCACGCACGGGTGACTATTGTCACCCCAAGTCTTTTCTCGAACGTCCTTGCGCAGCAAGAGTCCGGTTTTGTCCTTGAGGAATACACGAGTGCGCTTGAGATTGCCACGACGCCTTTTTTAAATACACTAATGTTTATAGCGCTGGGTGTATATAGTCACCCACGCGTGCACTCTAGTGAGACTTAATGCCACACTTGAATTTTCCGGGGTCCAGTGATGCTGCCCCCACTTGAAATAAATTATTTGAATCGAAGGAAACGGAGGTATCATTCAAAATTTTGTCTCTATCAAGCCCTAGATAACCCTTAAACTATTTTATCCGGTCATTCATGCGTCTGTCTGGTCTGTCCGTCCGTCTGTCACAGCCAATTTGCTCCTAATCTACTGGATCAAATCAGGTGAAATTTGGTAGGATGGTGTAATCCTATGACCCAAACACAGATGTGCAAAGTAAATAAGTCTTTTTTTTTAAATAAGAGTAATTTTCGTGGGACATATTAGGAAATTAAAAAAAAAGTTTTGCAAACCTTACTTTGTCATATATCAAATGAAAGGGCTCGTTATGAGGATTTCAAATGTATTTTTTATTATTGTAAAATATATAGTTTTGATTTTATTCAAGAAAGAAGACGAAAATTTACCAATCCCCTGATCTCCGAAAGTACTAAGCCTAAAATTTTGTCCAACGCTTCTCTTGCCAGTACGTGGTCGCCATTCGAGAATCTTTCTGCCCCATCGGCAACGAGCTAATAAACTTCCATAATAACATCAAACTATAAACTAGCAATAAAATCTTTTTATATAGAATCATCAATATGCAAGCCTGCCGCACAAACTGGCTGCTGTATTCGAATGTGCAATATACATGAATAGACCATCAGATATAACATTTCATTGCTGTTCGATCGACAGCAATTTCGCACTATCGGATTTCAAAATATGTCACGCGTATAATGTAATAATGCTCGATGTCCCCGCAATTTTACATGCGTGGACAGTTTTATGTACTTAGCTAGCGAAGCGTCTAAGTTTCGAGATTGACCAAAAATGATTTAGTCAATGTGAATTTTCACTACTTTGGTAAACCTAAAAATTTGGTTCCATTATTTTTGGATAATCTAACAGACGGACTAGATAAAATGCAATTTTTTGGACCCAGTCCACAATTCCACATCCCTATAATAGTCAAATCGTATAAACAGTCTCGTCTCTTTCTTCTCGTGTCGTCTTCCTCATCCTTGGGTGACCATTGACGCATGTCAATGCTCAATCAGTATAATTTGTTGTGTTCTTATATATTTCGCACTATCGGCTTTCAAAATATGTCACGCGTTATAATGCTCGATGTCCCCGCAATTTTACTTGCGTAGACAGTTTTATTCACTGAGCTAGCGAAGCGTCTAAGTTTCGAGATTGACCAAAAAATATTTTTCAACCGATTTTATTTAGTCATATTTTTTGAAGTGAAAACTTGTGAAAAGGCGCGTTAGACATTTTTTGGGATGGGAAAAAAACACTTAACTCGCGACACTGTTACATAATATAAAATATAGTTTCGTTGAGATAATATCCCATAACGCAAGTTTAAAACTTACTTTGGGGCGGGCTCAATCTGTGTGATTTCTACCTATTTATTTATTATTTACTAGCGGGCCGCCCCGGCTTCGCACGGGTATGTATTATACATATAAACCTTTCTCATGAATCACTTTATCTATTAAAAAAAACCGCATCAAAATCCGTTGCGTAGTTTTAAAGATCTAAGCATACATAGGGACAGACAGCGGGAAGCGACTTTGTTTTATACTATGTAGTGATGTTCTAAATTTTTTTCGACATTTACATCCTGTTTTTTCGTAGATTGTTATAGAGAAAAAAGAGGCAGTATTCCGTGTGGCTTCTGGCTTAATAGAACCAGTCCATCTCTTCCTGTGTCGTAATAGACGACTAAATGACTAAGCACAAACATTTAGCACAAATGCATTCCCAAAGAGGTTCGAAGTCAGGGACCGGTCTATGTGGACAAAAAAAAATTTTAGCTCATCAGGTAAGTACATTATTAAATTCGTATTTTTCTAATTACCAAATAATTGCAAACATACAGCGTTTTAAATTCCGCATGACGTCACGATCAAGTACGATTTCTTTTTACCACTCTGAAACATCGACGCGCTGTATCTTTGTGAATTTTCACTACTTTGGTAAACCTAAAAATTTGGTTCCATTATTTTTGGATAATCTAACAGACGGACTAAATAAAATGCAATTTTTTGGACCCAGTCCCCAGAACCTCCGGATTGGCGGACTAGCATGTTGACCATTACACCACGGAGGTCGTCAAATAAGTATAAATATGTTATTATATAGTGTACGGTAAGCGAACATCTACTATCTGATGCCTCGATTTATTAACGACAAAGACAGAACGCTGCAGCACGGCCGGTGCTGAAGCGTTCTGTCGCTCTTTCTTACTCTAGCAAATGACGCTTCTGAGCGACAGAAAAGGATAGCAGCATAGGAAAGTGCTGCCGTGCTGATAGATGAGATCCAACCCTTATAAGCTTATGTAAGTACCGATTATTATATTATATAAAGTAAATTATATAAGTAATTATATACGATTATAGATATAAATGATTAATAACATAAAGACGAACCTGCGTGGTTTATGTATATTATTTATGTTAAAAAAAACTTACATGTTATTTTTTATATAGTAAATAAAATAAATAAAAATAAAATAATTTGGAGAAAAAAAAAGCGGCAAAGCGCACTCCGGTCTCCGAAGCTGATGATGCAACCGGAAACGCGCCAAGAAGAAGAAGCAGTAGGTATTCCAAAATAACAAAACAAACACGATCAATAAGTTTATTCATTTTCTTAAATAACATTTTACCTATTTACACAACCGTATCATATTTAAAGACTATTCAAACCAAATGTATTTCAATAATTACACAACTTATGTTAAATCTTATAATACCTTCTATATTACATTTACCAATTACAATTTATACTTTATAAGTAATAACTGTTAGTTCAAAGTTTAACGTAGACTAATCTAATAGTTTTAAATTTATAAATGCATAAATTAACAGAAATAATTGGTTAACTATAATAATTGTATTTACAAGTTTATAACTTAGCACTATATGCGTAAAAAAATCTGTCATCTATACCTTTAGACTTTTCCATACAAATCTAGTCTATATTTTATTTTGAAATATGTTAGATTTCGCCAGTATTTTGTAATTTCAAAGAAATTGTACATATTTAGGCATATAAATAGTTTTCTTCAGTCAAAATGTGAACTTGAAATAAATTATAAAGGTGTAGAAATTTTTTATACTGATGCTCAAATATTATTTGGTACACTTTATTTTTCTTTCAAGTTCACAATAATATTTTAGCTGTAAAAACCTAAAGGTATATGCATATTCTTTAAAATTACAAAACTCTGCCGATATCTCATGTCGTTTCAAAGTAAAAGCTATAGGATACGTTTGTATGGGAAAGTCTCATTATGTTTAAGGTAACTAAAATCTGTCGGATAGTGAGTATCCTTACCAATTTAAGGAGTGTAGAATTTAAATTAATGAGACATAAAAATCAACGCCCCTAAAGTTGGTAGTATTATACTATATAACTGATTTGAAGCGTGCAGATTTTTCATTGATATAGCGGTTATTTGGTAAAAAGATACTTTAGATCAATTTGGACAACATTGTATAGAATATTGATTTTTTGTTACAAATACAATCATGAGATTTTAACTTTTTAATCTCATTGACAAATTACTGAGACATTTAAAAAAAATAAGTACTTATATTATATATTCCGAAGAGTTTTATACATACAAACAAACTCATAGGGCAAATTTCTGTGACACCCGATATGCATATTTTACTAGAAACTAGTTATATGTATGTTTAGTCCATGTCAAGGTATTGACGTCGGCAAGCAGTTGGTCGTTAAACATTAGCCTCATCATTTAAATAGATCCGTTTTTTTCTCCTCATCCTTAGACAAGTTTATTTGCCAGACAAATAAAAAAAAACTGACTTTCAAGCGTTCACCCCATAGATCTGTATGAGGTTCACCCGCAATAATTTTTGAACTGCTGTTGTTTGTTTATCGTGTGTGTAAGTGGCCAACACTGGTGTCAGATTTTTCAAAATGCCTAAAGGCATCTGACATAGCTTAACGACTGCCATACAATGATGACAGCCGTGACCAACGGCTTATACGGCTAGCCGTGCCTTCCGAATCACATTTTGAACGGCTGAACCGACTTTTATCAAAAATGTCTAAGAACCATTTCGACAGACAAGGCTTTCGATTAAAATCGAATACAAAACCGCATCGAATTCGGTTTATTTTTTTTAGGAGCAAAACACACAAAGAAAAGTTGGTTAAAAATTACAAGCAATTTCCCAATAACGCGCTATGCATATTTTTTTTCGAAAGAAATATTTATCGTAACCACAGACCTACCACTACTAGACCTGCATAGTGCGTGGCCACTTTAGCGCATCTCCTTCTAGCTTTGATTGTTGCCTCCACCCATATTTTACACGCTCACGTCACAGAACACACTATAGCTTATAATAAGCTCAAATAAAACCCTAAATCACCTTTTAAATGATAAAATCCCTAAAATTAAAAACTTTCTTCGATTGTTTGTGGTTTGTTTGGCCCAGATTTTGACAGTAGGCCAGCTTATAGCAGCCACGCCGATATAGACAAAAAAACATATCAGCGTTTCTTTCACACTCCGTTGTACTGTATTTGACAGTCTCTTTCTAGCAATATCGTTGCAAGTCTAGTAGTGGTAGGTCTGTGATCGTAAACTTCGGCTCAAAAACATCTCCATTGGCACTTTAATGTATTTGCTCGACTATAAAATGGAATTTTAATTTTAGCACGAAACGTGCTTATAAAAGGATTCTACAAAAAATTTTAGTTATATTTTTAATAAAATTCCGTCATAATTTTTATTTTTGTCAGCCATTTTGTTTTTATTGGAAGTGCGAGATAGGAAATTGATTTTGCTGACCTGATTGCATAAATTCATTAACACGCCAAAGGTTTTTGTTTTCTTTCATCCCATGTACGTTACAGATATAGACAGAATAAAATATGCAATGATTTTTATGACACACAAAGCCATATTAAGTTCTCATTCAGCAGTTTAAGACTTTAGAATGAATAATATTTCATAAAGAAAAATATATATAATAGATTATTACATTAGATTCAAGATATTTCTTAAAGAATCAGATATCTTCGAAGTACGAGGTAAAGGATGAACATAGTATTACATACAGAGCGACGAAACACATGACTCTACTTTTGGCTTTACCGTAGTCGGGTAAAAAGAAATCGCAGAAACGTTCACGTTTTTTTAAACCACACACGCAATCGGAACCGTCACGTTCAGCTCAAACCATCCATATATCCCGCGCCGCCATCGAACTACCATAGACTGGCATAAATAATTTATAAGATACGGCGCATTTGCCATATTTTGCGGATTTCGTTCGTGCAACCTTGCCCTATATGTATACAAAGCAAATTATAAAGAGTATAGAAGTAAGCCTTTGCACCTCTCCCCCGTTTTCGCCTCGATGACTCACGTTAGCTCACAAGGACCGGGGGAGAGATGCGGGTGCGGGGTGCGGGGACGCAAATTGCGCGTACCTTAGGAGATTCCGTTCTGTTTACTCTTACTGTATTCTGTGCTATTACACTAACTCAGCGCCGGTAATGCCACGAAATCTGATCTTTATATCTTGTTTGCTTACATTCGAATTTAATGGTGGGATACGTGTGTAGTTTGGATCATGGGATCCCAGCCAGCGTAAGGGTCTACCTCTAAGAGAACTCACGCCTGATCATTGCCGCTGGTGACAAGAAGGCTGTCTGCTTCTTTTCTCAACGTATTATCATATTTATTCCGAGAGAAAACGCAGCTAGCATTCTTGGCACCTTGCCGCATGGATAAACTTTTAAGATCTCTAAATTAATCATTTGGACTAATTTTTCTTTTAATATTTAGTTTGAAGTTTATTATATAATTAAATTTTATTTCTTTCTTAATAAATAATTTGATACGTGTGGTTGATGTCATCTTTTTTTTGGACATTTCAATGCAAGAAACACGATAAAGAGAGACATTTCAATGCTTTGCAGTCGAGTCAGAATGGCATTAGCCTCGTAGGTTTTGAATAGAGTCTTCTAGCTAATGGTGACTTATGGGACAAATAGACACAATTACCATTAAAATGTATAATATTAAAAAAAAAAAACTAGGTACAAGTTGCAGTATATACCGTCTTACAAAAGTTTGCTACACGCTTTTAATTGCGAACCTCCCCAAATTCTAGCATAAACTATAAATTCTAGTGGCCACCGGGTGGATGAAACGCCAATATTTGTCAAAAATCATTAATATTAATTATTCGCTGCATAGCTTATAGATAGCGGTCACACTGTCGTCCCACACTGGGGGGATGAGGTGTACGGCAATTCACAAACCACCGTTCGTCTGACTGTGAAGTGGAAGGTGGGGAATAAATGCGGAATGTAGATTTTATCGGTTTTTAATTGTTAAAAAAAGGAATAAAATGGAACTCAGCGAATTTATATTTATTGGCTTTAATTGAGCACAAGAATTAAATGCAAAATATCAGTAGTTTAGTCATAGTTTTGAAAAAATATTACAAAAATGGCTTACTTTGGGTTTTTTTTTTGATGGAGTGAAGTTTATTAGATCGTGTTACTGAAAGTGAATTTGACGACATTAGAACGACTTATTAAGATTTTAAAAAGACTATTTTCCATGTCTTAAATGGTTTTAAAAACTCAAAATCTCGGCCTACCTGACCTAGCCTTAATCTTCTGTACTCTCCATATATTGCGTCAGTGTTGAATCGCGCCGGGTGTTTGAAGAGTTTTGTCAATATTTTCTCGATAGCTTAAATAAAATGTTGCTGACAACTGTTTGGGCACGAAACAAATCTATCGTCTTTTAATTTTTTTTTTTTTTAAAGTAACGTGAGAGAAATATTGTTAAACGAATATAGTCGGAAAGACCGACCATGTTTCGATCAATTTAGACGATCGTCATGAGTAAGTACGCAAAACATGATACCTACTTAATAATAATAATTCATTGATGAATGCAATGAAACAATAAATAGGTACCTAGATGATTCGATGACAGGACACCAGCACATATTAAATTTATTTCCCTCCATAAGCCCTGAATAACGCGGCGTCAAGCACACTGTGACAGATTGCGTTGGAAATTACACTGTGTGATGGCATAGCTGTATGAAAATGACGTTAATTTTGAGTTAAATGTGTACAGAGGTTTATATTTGTCATCATTTCATAATATGTTGAGTTATTATGGAGTAAATGTGTGTCATGGAGAAAAGAATCGCAAATTCTCCGTAGTATCAAGGTTATATTGTACAGGTGTTGTATAAAATTTTATTTTTGTTAGTAGCCAAGTGCAATCAATTGCAACCTCATTACGGTCTATTAAAATACTGGCCACTTAGAAATTATAAAAAAATATAATCCTTTTTGTCACAACTAATATAGTTTATTTTACGCTAGCTTTCACAAATCTTTAATTTATATAACCCGCGGAACTGTGTATACAGGTATACATATAAATCTATGAGCTATTGTTTTCTATAAAAAAATAACACATATATCTAATAGAGATTGAATGCGAGTTTTCGGCGGGAAATCAAGGGGTTCAGTTGAAATTTATAATGTAAAATTGGTGTAGTTTATAGTCAGTTTGGTGTAATAAATGCTCATGCTCATGAACAATATGTGAAATAGTTAAAGTGAACAGTCATAGTACGTCTGTAGTGATATTTTTTATGCGAACTGTGGTAGTTCTTTACCTATTTTTATCCGATAGGTAAAGGATTATTGGGATGATGTGCAAAAAAATACACGACGAATGTATTGATAGACTGAACATGCGTTTAAAGTCTGTCTGTTTTTTATGGTAGGTTGAAATTTCGATGAACCACGATAAGACAATAAAATTTTCAGAATATAAAAAGGAGACAATCGGTAGCATGGCCTTACCTTTTAATATATTTAATTCTATTTTTATGTAAATTTTAGTAATATAATTAATAATTATAGAAGATATCTCTCTATTCTAATTTCTTGTAAAACACGAAAATGACAGGTGTCACAAAACTAATAAAAGCAAAAAATCCACCTCAATGAGTGTCACGTAAAGCTTGTGCGTGCCGACAAACCATTATGTTGAAGAGTTAAAACATGGCCAAGTAAATAGTGTCTATTTTTGGTCATCTAATAATGTTAAATCTTTTAGATTTTATTTTAACCATGACTTTATACATTAATTAAAAATTGAAACGCCATCGGTGCGCCAAGTGAAATTGTAGTAATAGAGATTCAACGAGAAACTAAAAATTCACTTGACGCAGCATCATCCTCGAAGCAACGGTATTGTTGATAGACTGCATAGTGTACTTTGTAACAAAATTTTAGTACTCTATTAAACTAAGTGCTCTATGTACTTTGTGATTTTATAGTTTCGCAACAATCCCGTTACTTTTAAAATTTTCTTAATACAAAACGAATTTCAAGTCAATAAATCGACTTAACAATTTCTGTATTTTATATCTGTACACAGATGAAGGTACCTGGTTTTCGTTTCAAAGAAGCGGAATAGCGATAAATAATCAAAAACTCTAGATAAAATTGATTTCGTTGGTTTATCGCCATAGCTGGCAAACAATTTTTAGTGCGCATAAATTCTGTCTTAGTAAGTATCCATAAAAAAACTGTGCTCTTGACATTGGTAGCAATTTTGTATAAACATTTAAACAGTTAACTGTATATTGTACCCACTCTCTATCCTGTGTTGTGAATTTTCACAATTCAAGATTGACTGTAAGAGATCCCGAGCACCCATTTTTGAAACGCGGTATCAAAAAATTAACGGTTTTTGAATGGGAAAAACAATTTAAAACAATGGCACCCGCTATCTGGGATAAATCCGCCTTTGTACTATTCTCTCGATGTTATTTGTATTTTTCGTGTTTTATAAAGTTTTATCGACTAAGTTACAATATTTGGGAGATGTTTTAACTATTTATTATTCAAAAATGTAGACATGTCCTCAATTTATTGACCTTGTGAATTAAGGTATGTTAACAGATAGCTCCGTCCTGATCGCTGCCGCTGGTGACAAGAGGGCTACCTGCTTCTTTTTTCTTAACAAATTAGCATAGCTATTTCGAGAGGAGACGCAGCCTCTGCCTTCTTGGAACCTTGTTGCTCGGTCTTTTAAAGACTAGGTTTTCTTTTAAGGTTTCTAGTTTAATTTCAACTTTAATTGTGTTTATTTCCTTTCTCTTATAGGGACACAATACACTAAGTCAGCGATCCTTATTTCGTTCCACATAGCGCTAGCGTGAATCGTCAGTCATTTGCTGGTCCTCGCCTTAAATAACACGTGTGTCCTTAGATAGCCTTCCGTAGTAGTTTCATCTGTGTATTTGTACATATATCGAAAACGTGTTAAGTGTCTGAACTGTTAAATATACAAGAGAGATAGCCCATAGTGCCTACACTCTTAACAAACTTAATCAATAGAGTTAGCAAAAAAGATGTGTTGAACTCTTCTAAATTAAATTTAGAATGTTTCCACCAGGTACCCTCAACTGGACAAACTTAACTCCAATAAAAAACATCTAGTTGTCACTAGCAGCCCATGAGAGTGACGATGAGGCTGAGCAGGGCTGAAGACAGCGGGTACTGAAGACGAAGCTGTCCACCATGCTGCATGGCTGCTGGGTGCTCACCTGCAACAAGCAAAAAAGCTATCGTTAAAAAAATTACAGATAATTCAAATCCATATTACACACGTAATACTCATCATCATGTCTTTTTTGACTTCCTCCGTGGTCCAGTAGTCAAGGCGATTGCCTGGTTGTGGGTTCAAATCCCACTGGGAAGTATACTTTGTAAAAAGTTGTATTCAGTCTAGTTAGGATAATGCAGGCTTGAATCATCTGATTATCCGAAAAGAAAGATGATCCCTTGCTTCGGAAGGCACGTAAAGCCGTTGGTCCCGAACGCCATCTAGCGTTTGTACCTATCCCAGGATAGGTTCTGGTCTACCCTTTGGGTTGCGGAGGTCAGACGGCAGTCGCTCTGTGTAAAAACCAGTAATCTCGTCGAATCACCTAGGTTAGGTAAGACTGGAAACAACTTTTAGTGTGCTTCCCAGTGATCGGCCAATGAGAATCGGCCAACATCATTTTTTCATACCCCTAAGGGTACCATACCTACTCAATATGCTCACAAAATTTCATGAGAATCCGTAAAGCCGTTTCGGAGTAGTACGGGAACGAACATTGTGACACGAGAATTTTATATATAAAGATTATACCAAAAAATGTAATATCTAAATATCTATCCGTTTTGGCTACAGAAAAAATTATAAATATAATACAAAAAAAATAATAAATAAAACAAAGTGAAATATTCGTCGAGAGCGAAGGAAGGGTCGGAGCTGTGCTCGACGATATTTCGCAGTGTCTTTATTTATTATTTTTACAGGCATTTTTTACGTATTATAAAGGCAAATTTAGAGGTATGTTTGTGATTTTTTTCTATCGAGCCAAAAATGCTCAATCGTGTTTTGGCCATTGTGGGTGTCTGTAGAAAATCCTTAAGATTTTTATGTAAATTTTTTGAGGAATAAACTGTAGCAGTTTAATATGATTAGAATAACAGTAATTTTTTAAAAACACGCACAGTTTTGCAAATTGTGAACCCACGTCACCTTAATAGACATCTAATATAAGCCTGAAATCTATTCATAAGCTTTCAAATATATATTAACTTGGTAAAATTGGATGCCCATCAGCATTCCCCGAACGTGTATTTGAAATTAAATATTCATAATCTGTATTAGATATTCAAATTACCAAAAAAACAGGTGACCTTAAAACTGAAGCCAATTAAAATATCACCCAACGAAAGTTTGCAGGCTTAAAAAAAATATTTAGGTCTGAAATTTTGGTTTGTTTAAGGGAGTTTTTGTCTCGAAATCAAGGGGTTCAGTTGACCACTTTAATTTATTTTGCAAATAGATTTTAGTGGTTTTTATATTAAGAAATTAGTGTAGTTTGGTGTTATAAATGCTCATGTTCATGAACAATATGTGAAAGAGTATGGACAGTCATAGTACGGCTGTAGTGATAAAATATTGACGTCTGTAGTTTTGGTTTGTTTATCTAAGTGAGTTTTTGATCAGAAAACAAGAGGTTCAGTTGACCACTTAAATTTATTTTGCAAATTGATTTTAGCGTACTTTATATTAGGAAATTGGTGTAGTTTGCTGTTATAGTTATAAATGCTCATGCTCATGCATTAACAATATGTGAAATAGTTAAAGTGGACGGTCATATTACTTCTGTAGTGATATTTGTTTAGCAGTCTGTGGTTGGCGTCTTCAGGCGCCGTCCGCCACTTTAATCGACTATGAAACCAGTAAACTCTTATTAGATTTGTCGCCAGAAGCTCCCTTATAGCAATCAAAGGACCCTTTGATTACTTAGACACTAGGTACCCTTTGATTAAAATTTGTTAGAAATAAAGAAACGAAAACTAAAGATAGGCTCTAAATTCTCATTCCACATTCGAAAAATAAAAAAAATCTTCAAAACATAGAATGAACCAGCTGCTTCTCTTACCGCGCAAATTGTAAAAGCTAATCGAGGGAACATAAGCAAAAAAGCAAAACATGTTAATAGGCGATGCGGTGAGCAGACCATCACTATTTTTATTATTTTTTCCACCTTCTCACCTACCATAATGCTAAAAATGGCATTTGGGTCTTGCATCCCTGAGCAGACAGATCTGCCCCATTAGAAATAAATAAAGACGTGTGGTTCCAGGCAGAGTAGAATAGAACCACTCCAAGTCTTCCCGTGGATGTCGTGGAAGGTGACTTAGGAAACACAAGCTAAACAAAGCTTATAAAATCAATGAGACCTCTCCAACCCGTCTGGCCAGCATGGAGAGTGTAGGCCAAATCTTCTGACTGCTCTAGATATTTATTTATTTTTATTTATTCAACTTTATTACAAAAATTGTAAACGGCGGACTTAAAGCCTTAGGCTTTCTCTACCAGTCAATTGACAGGTGGTGCAGAGACAAGTGAGGCCAAAGTAAGATAAATATTTATCCTACATTGAATAAAAATTTTTGACTTTGACTTTGACTTTATTCTTTTTATTTTGCTTTAGTATCTATCAATCTATTCAGTGTCTGTTTTCTAATTAGTGCTCGAATCAAGTTAATGTGTACCAAGTTTGGTGACCTTTGACTCCTCGACTTTACGAACCTAGACTGTTTGCAAACTTATTAACTTTGGCACGGGTATAAATTGATGAGGTGTCATTTGCAGTAATTATTCGTAGACAGCATTTTAGCAATTTGTATGACTGTTTTTCGTGTAAGAGGCCTTCCAGTAGTCACACCCTTGTGCTGAACATAAAAGTCGCGCGCGGTCTGTATGTCAAGCAGCTTGTAAAATCTGACACCAGTAAGTATAAGCCGTTGCATCCCCAGCTGTGCTGCTCCGGAGCCCGGGTTGCGCTTTCCCGCTTTTTCTTTTCCAAATATTACATGCATGTCAATGGTCACACAAGGATGCCAAAGACCTTGCGTTAGAGAATAAAATAGCCGGAAGTTAAAAATGATTTGGCTATAGTTTTACGACCGGCCGCTTGCCTGACGTCAACCCTCTTTCGGAATGTATTTGTAGCACGAGATGTTTGTGCTTAATCCTTTAGTCGCATCTCACGACATCCACAGGAAGAAATGGAGTGGTCCTATTCTAACCCGGAATCACACGGGGGTACCACCACCATATTAGCCACTAACACACACGAACAACAAACGTTACGAGGAGAGCTCGCAAAGATCTAAATGTGGAAGTAAATGGGAACAGAAATGGAGGGAGGCCAAAGAAAAGTTTGATGGAATGTGTTAACAACGATATGGCTAGTAAATATGTAACAGTCGAAGTGACAAAGGGAAGAACAAAATGGAAACGACTAACATGCTGTGCCGACCCCACTTAGAATGGGATAAGGGGAGAAAGAAGAAGACACACACGAAAACAAACAAACAAACAAACTTACCACTCAAAACATGGACGAGAACTGATTTTGGGTTGGCGTTAGCTGGGCCGCAGGTATACCGCCCGGAGTCCGGAGCCCTGGCCCTCTGGACTAGAAGATGGGAGGTGGTTGTCTCCCCCTTCTCTGTGATCACGGAGACCCCTCCTCTGGGGGAGTCGTAGTTGATTTCCTGTGAAAGAAACATTGAAATTAGTCATAAATATGATAATCTCTTCTTGTGAATGTCGTAAGAGGCGATTAAAGGACTAAGCACGAACATCTCGTGCTACAATTGCATTTCCAAGATATGTTAACGTCGGGCCGTGGCCAGTTGTAAAACTTTTCGCACAAATACATTCCTAAAGAGTATTGACGTCAGGCAGGTGGCCGGTCGTAAAACTATAGCCAAATCATTTAAACTGGTCCGGCTATTTCTTCTCCACCTCGCAAGATCTTTGGCATCCTTGGGTGACCATTGACATGCATGTTATATTTGGAGAAGAAAAAGCGGGAAAGCGCATCCCTGGCTCCGAAGCAGCACAGCTGAGAATGTAACTGAAAACGCGCTTAGAGGTAGAAGATAATTGTTATTATCTTTTATAGAGGTATATTATTAATTATTAATAGGAAGGAATATATTTAATTGGACATGGTCTGAATTAAATTTTATTATTATTATTATTAATCATAATTACACTGTTTTAAACTTTGCCACGGTAACATCTTTAAAATTAAAAAATACGGATGATGACTAGTTAGACTAGATTAGAATAGAATAGAATAGAATTACTTTATTGCCTAAAAGAAATACCACAACAAATAAACATAAATTATATACACAAATAAAGATAAGAGAGTTAGAATAAAGGACAAAAAAGAATAATAATAATAAGAATTGTCCCCTTCATTTCATACATTTGTGCAGCATTGCCATAGCGTGGTGTGGTTTTTCTTTTTTTGGCAAAAAGACCCATTCAGCATATGTCGCGGTCACGATGATGTTACCGCAACGCTGGTTTTCAATGGACCTTCTGTTATGTAATATGTGACTCACGGGCGAGTGTGGTTTATGTGTAAATAGTATGTGATTGTGTGTGTGTGTCTATAAAATAAGTAGATAGGATAAATATATACGTATTGATACGTACGATTAGTTTTTAGTATAATCATCATAATCGTCAGCATTCATGAACCCTGTTGAGCACAAGGCCTTTTCTGTCTGCGCCGTCTAGTTCTGTCCCTGGACCACAGGTATTTCTCGCCGACTTTTACTCGCGGTCTTTCTCTGTTCGAGCCGTACGTCTATGGAACTCACTACCACTTACTATCCGACGCGCCCAAACGCTAGCCAGCTTTAAATCCCAAGTATAATCGCATTTTCTATCCTTATGAAAGGTAATCTCCTTCCCTTGTTTTCACTTAGTTTCTTCATTTTGTCCTGTTATGTTTTCTTTGTGTAAGTTGTATGTATTTAAGTATTAGGTGTATGTATGTTTATTATAATTATTGTATATAAGTATGTTTATTATATTGACCACGCCGCACTACCTAATTTCCTCATAATTTTTGTCTATTTAAACGAGTTTGCCTGGAAGAAATTGCTTAGCGATAAGGCCATTTCCTAGTTTTTAAGATAATTATGTCCTGTTTTTTACTTTTGTGCAATAAAGGGTATTGTATTGTATTTCTTCTTCGCTTCATACAATCGGAGTTATATTTATGCCTACTACTACTATAAACGACACTAAACATCCGTGCATACCCTTGCGCTTGTCAATGTGTGAGTTTCAGTGTGCAAAGCCATCGAATGCTGCCGAGAACGGGGGAAAGGTGCGGGGACGCCATATTGTCACAGCGGCGACACTCCCTGTACGTGAGAGTTCGAACTCCGGTGACCTCGAGCTCGGAGCTCGTAACGCTAGGGTTGATACCGAACCGAAATGGAGTAGCGTGCGGTGCGTGAGAGACGCGAACTAGGTACCAGCCCTCGGCCGAAGCAGTCAGCGATAGCTCGTTCCCCGCCCCGCGCGCCTCTTAAGGCCCCCTTGCACATCCACCCACCCACACATAGCCGCAAGCGATTTTACGTGCACACATGCTTAAGTGTCGTTTCTTTTTCGCGTAGTGTATATATTCTTTGATATTGTGGGGAACGCTGAGTTTCTATTCTGTATGTTAATATAATACTTAATTTGTTCTGTGCATGGACATCGCAATGCAGTTCTAGTAGTATACCTAGAGGCAAATAATCCCTACCATTTATCCCTGTTAATCTAGAAAGTGGGACAATCCCAACTAGCTCTGTTATCGACCTTTATCTCCAATTGGCACAGCACTGCTAATTAGAACAGCCGGTACTGTTAACGTAAAGAAAGAAAATGTAGGAAAGGAGGTTGTAGCTTTAAAATAAAAATAAAAATTAAACGTGTTATATGCTTGAGGAAACAAAGCAAGACTACCTAAAATATGGATGTTGACTAAACAAATATTTTTAACTCACCGGGTAGATTATTTAAAAATATGGTATAATATTATAGCAAACCAGTATTATTTTATATTTTTTAACACTGGAGGACCTGTACAGTGCTGGCCCTAATGCAGTGGTCGCTCAGTACTGCGCCCAGAGAAACTAAGAAAAAGATGGGACCATTGACATACATCTATATTCTAAGCATACATATTATAATGTAGAAGAAGAAGCGGAAAAGCGCACCCCAGCTGAGGATGCAACTACGAACGCGCTTAGATGAAAACGAGTCCATGTAATACAAACTGTGAGGTACAAAATGGCCGTAGTACGAGTTACACAACTTCACTAATCCTACCCCAGTCTAGCTATAAATAGCCAAACAAAATCTTCCCTTAGCAAATTTTTTTTTAGCACGTTGGTTTTCAGAAAAATAAATTCAGAATAGATTCTTGTTAGTCTATACACAAGTAATTAGGTGTCTGACAAGGATCTACTGTATATTTGTAATTTAATGAAATAGCATATCGCTCATAGTTTTTGTGTGCAAGTTTCCAACACTGATGTAAAAATTTCAAGTTGTCTTAATTAAGGCATCTGATATAGTTTCACGACTACCATCCAATGATGACAATCAGAACCAAAGTCTTAACGTACCTTTCGAAAGCGATCCTATTCTATACCGGAAACCATACATATAGCCCTTTATTAAACAAATAACTCGACCATCACAACTTGCATTATTTTATTCAAAGAAACGGTACAGTCATTAGGGGAAATATTTAATTTGCACTTGATTAAAGCGGTCAGAAGTTGGAGTGCAAGAGTAAATACGTCAGTCAGGGTACGTATCTAATTCTAGTCGAAAGGAGGTCAATGTGTAGTCAACTGACATAATACCTTGTCACTAATGAAGAACTCTTTTGAAATTATTTGTGGAGACTGGACGTAATAGAATGCCTACCACCGTGGGTGGTCCAGCGGTCAGGCATTTGCCTTGTGATCCAGAGGTCTTGTGGTCAAATCCCAATGGGAAGCATACTTTGTAAAAAATTGTGTTCAGTTTGGCTAGGATATTTTAGGCTTGAATCATCTGATTATCCGAAAGGAAAGATGATTCTGTGCTTCGGAAGGCAGGAAAAGCTGTGTCCCGAACGCTATCGTTTAGCGTTTGTTTTAACATGGTTTAAACCTATCCTAGGATTGGTTCTGGTCTACCCTTTGGGTTGCGGAGGTTAGACGGCAGTCACTCTGTGTAAAAACCAGTAAACTTGTCAAATCACCTAGTTAGCGGACCCCAGGCTCTGAAGCGTTACCGCTGAGGATGCAACCGGAAATGCGCTTGGATGATGATGATGATGATTGGACATAATAGAACACTAGAGTGTTTGGATTAGTAGTCATTCTGAGGCACTTGACATTGTAACACTGGACGAAATAGGACCCTGGACTCTTTAGCACATTGGACAAGAGATTGGACGTTGTGTTCACAATAACAACTCAATGACCTAATTTCGTTACGGATACACTAAGGTGAAGGTATAGGCAAATGACCTTGAAGTGGCGCCCTCATTTGAAATAAATTGTTAACTCGTAATAATGGAGATAATTTCCATATTGCTCTTCGTCATGCACTAGATAGCCCTTTAAATTATTTTATGAACCACCGTTGAAAGTACTTACATTAGTCCGTCTAGTTTTAAAACTCGCCTCCGCCAAAAGTGGCTACGGCAAGTTTTAAAGCTAGACGGATCACCAATAATAGTTTCAACGGCAGTTCATAAAATAATTTAAAGGGCTATCTAGTGCATGACGAAGAGCAATATGGAAATTATCACCATATTTACGAGTTAACAATTTATTTCACACTTCAAGGCCATTAGCCTATATCTTCACCTTAAAAGAAGTGAAGAAAATCTGTCTTATCATCTTCATCCCAGTCCGTCTTTCGTCCACTGCTGAGCATAGGCTCCCCTCGTCGACGCCACCCATCTCGGTCCTGTGCTGCTCTCATCCAGGTGCAACCCGCGACTTTGATTATCGGCAACCCATCGCACAGGCGGACGACCGACGACGTTTCGCTTACTCGTTCTGGGCTACCATTCAGTTAGTCATTATACCAATCGGGCAGCTATTATATCTGTCTAGTAATTGCAAAACTCTACTGATAGTTAAAATACCACATAGCGACAATCATCTTTAGTGGATCCTGGGCTACACACTTTTATATCGTTTATCATCATCATCTGAGCGTACGAGTATTCCATCGCATCCTCAGCGGTAACGCTTCGAGCCCGGGACCCGCTATCTAGCCTAGATGATTTGACGAGGTTACTGGTTTTTACACAGAGCAAGGGTAGACCAAAAACAATCCAAGGATAGGTTTTAAACAAACACTTAGATGGCGCTCGGGATCCACAGCTTTACGTGCCTTTTGAAGCACGGAATCAACTTTTTATTCAGATAATCAGGTGATTCAAGCCTGCAATATCCTAACCAGACTGGAAACAACTTTTTCATAAAGTATTCTTCCCAGTGCGATTTTAACCCATGACCTTCGGATCACAAGGCATACACCTTGACCACTGGACCATAGAGGCAGTTTCTTTTATATTATTTATCTAAGGGCTAAAATGAGAAGAAATTAAATCTTAGCCCCGAAACCCATATGAGATAGGTTTATCTAGGCTTCTTTTTGGCTGCCAGTGTCCAAAGATCATTTGAAATCTAAACTATGTTTGAACTATTTTGGCTCGATGAAGAAGAAATATCCAAAGGACATAAAACTCATAGTTAAGTGATTTATTATGGAATCTTTAGCTTTTACCATAATCTGGGGTCGGTGCAGTATGTCTTGTTTATCATTATCCCTATATTTAGTACTAGCAGTCTACCCCGGCTTCGCCCGTGGTACACACATAGCCTATGTCACTCGGGAATAGTGTAGCTTTCCAACGGTGAAAGAATTTTTTAAATCGGCCCAGTACTTTTTGAGCCTATTCATTACAAACATACAAACATACAAAAATAGGTACAAATCTTTCCTCTTTATAATATTAGTGTAGATCATACTTTGTGCCTCGTCCATCTATTCCCATATTTATCTCTTCTTTGAACTTGCCCTAGCTTTTTATTCATTAACTTTTATCATCATCAGGTTTTTTTAGTCTCCACTGTAGGAGCAAGACCCTTTTTGTACTACCAGAGCCATACTTGGCCAGAGCAGCCAGAGGCTTTTTTTTGGCTTACGCTCTCCACGCTGGCCAGATGGGTTGGAGAGGTCTCACTGATGTTTATAAGCTTTGTTTAGCTTGTATTTCTTAAGGGCCCGGTCCTTATTTTTAGTGATTTTGACTGCTTTTTCGGAGCTGATTGGAGCCAAACTAACTCAGTAACAATATGTTAATTAAGATATGTTAAATTAAAATTTATTTAAGTATTAAAAAGTGAATGAGACAATTTATTGATTTTTATTGTAATAGTTTGTTTAATTCCAAATAACCTGAGACGTGTTTCAATTTTTTGCGGTGCGCGATGTTCATATCTTTGTTGTTTACACGGAATTTAAAACATGAAGATGTGTATAAATTACAGAGAAATAAATACAAAGGAAAATTCTAAAAAGTAAAGGAGAAGATTTTAGTAATTATTTTTTTAATTCATTCAAAAACTTAGTTAAAAAGGGTAATCTTTGTATAAGAGAATACGTCGTCGGATTTCTTGCGTATACGAAGGAGGTAAAAAATTAAAAATACACATATATGAAGATTGATTCATGATTAAACACGTACAATAAATAAATAAAAATAATTTGTCTTTTGTAAAAAGATAGAAAAACTTAAAGTTCTCCGAAATTCTCAAATAAATATGGGGACGAAAACGCTGATAAGGCAGATCGCTCGCTGCGCTTCTGAATACCTCTAGATTCGTCTCCAGGGTGCATGTACTATACAGCAGCAATGCGTATGTGTAGATAGAAAATATAGATTCGGGTGTTCAATCAAAAATTCCCACGGTCGAAGACTGCAGTCTTAAGTCGCATGACATCCACGGGCCTTGGAGTGGTCCTATTCTGCTCTGCCGCATCATTTACTTTTATATTCCAGGCTTTTGAATAATCGAAAATTTCCTGCTAAAGCTAAATTATAGGACTGCTCTTCCTTTAATCCCAGCAACACTCGCCAAGATAAACTTGCCGCAAACTTCATCCAGCAACTGATCCTCTGGACGTTGTATTTACTCACGTAGTTGGAGCAAACGCGCGAATTCATTGGGAAAGTTAATGAAATCTGCGCGAAATTTATTCATTTGGATTCACTCCAAAAATGTAAATGAGGACATTGATTGTGATTTACTGAAGCTATAGACGACTGCGGTAGCCGCTGTCGAGTTAAATATGTGATTGATAACTTTTGGAAATGTTTTTAGCTCAGTGTGCTATCGATCGATGAAAAAATTCGAACTGCATATATATTTTTTCAATGGGAAGGATAGGCACTTTATACTGCACCCTTCATATGTTGCATTACATTAGTCCTTGCGAGCATCCTCAGAATACCCTACCAATGTTTCATCACAATCATGGTAAAATAAAATATGGAATTCTCTTCCCGCGATAGCCCAAGACTACGTCACGATACAAATGTCACGAAAAGTGTCACCACTGATTGTTATTTTCAGTAAAGGAGTTGTTGCTCAAATGTATGGGGAGCTGGCTAGGTCACTGAACACCTACCTGAAATTTCCATTTTTGGGTCGGTATCAATGCCTAATAAGTAAATCCGAGAAGTTCGTAGCCTTTCTATGGTACATTCGGATTAAAATATCGTAATTTAAGGTTAGGTGAGTTTCGCCACAATGGCCGACACCCATAATGTCAACTAACCTGACATTGACAGTAACTGTGAGTGACATTTAAATCAGGTTGCGTACGTATAGGCGCCATGTCAGTATCGCCATTATACTATAATAAGCGATTTTTACAATAGTGAAAAAAGATCACGAAAAAACAAATATATGATGGTCTTAATCAGTTTTTAATATTTTTTCTGATTTTAGGGGAAGTGTTCATGACCTAGCCTGTTGTGAAACATCCCCTTTAAGGACTTTTTCAATAACTTAATAAATATAAAATCAAATACTAAACAACTTAGCTATATCGTGTGATTCATCTATTTTATTTTTAATTTTATATATTGAATTATTAGTTCATAAGTTGGTTTGTTAAGTTAAATGGTGGGCGAGAAAGTGGAAGAGAGCAGCTGGTACATTCTTAGTTTTTTCTTTTCGATACCATCATGGAAGACAAATTAAACTATTGAATAGAATTTACGACATAAAAAAATACAAAATCAGAATACAAGGCATCTTAATCAGCGATTGGCTCGTGGAAAATAAAAATAGAACAAAGATGGCGGAAAGAGGAAAGTCTTTGTTCCAACTAAGATTGCCCTGATTCTTTAATGTAGATGAGTAATTATTTGTTCATACAGACGATTACAAAGAAATTAATTACAAGTAAATTCTTTTAGATGTAAGAAGAAAATTATATACGAGTATACTTAATTAATTAAGAAATTAGATAGATGTACTTAGGTGAGTTGAATATTCTTGCCGCTTCTTTTCATAGATTTTTGCAACTACCTCTTTTGTCCGTGTACATACTTTTAAGTAAGTAGGCACTGATGTAAAAAGAAAAAAAAAGCGGCCAAGTGCGATTCGGAATCGCCCATGAAGGGTTCCGTAGCAGCAAGTAACAATATAAAAGTTCTAAAGGTAAATTGCGGTTTACGATTTATGACGTATTAAAAACTAACTATCTACGATACCGAGACCGCTATAGTTTTAATTGAAAGTACCTACTTTGAGGTATATACCACATTTTTTCAGAATTATTTTAGTATTACATATTTTTGCGCAACAAATAATTATTTTAAAAGTATTTTATTTTATTTATTTATTTAAACTTTATTGCACATAAAAAAGTGTACAAATGGCGGACTTAACGCCTTACGTAATAATAATAGTTTTATTATTATTCACTCATTTATAACATGTGCTGTGCTGTGGTGTTATGGCTTATTACGGCCATTTAAATACCTAATTTTTTGTAACTTTGATGTACCTATTAGGTCAAACATCTGTTTTCGGTCTGCGCTAATGCTGCACTCTGGCGGCAGAACATTTCAGTAATATCTCCTATTCTAATATACAGGGTCTATAAAAATATACTGAAACTATTTTAAAGGTGAATTCAGTCCATGATACTGAATAACTTTCCCCAAGATACATATATCGAAACATGAAAAATATTTTTCAGCTTCCCATACAACTTGACCGATCAGTTTTGTATGAAAAGCAAAAAAATATTTTTCATATTTCGATATATGTTTCTTGGGGAAAGTTGTTCATTATCATGAACTGAAATCACCCTTAAAATAGTTTCAGTTTATTTTGTTATGTATGTCATCGTAATTATCCGAGCGGTTTCTCGGTTGCATCCTCGGTGGTAACGCTTCAGAGTCCGGGGTCCGCTACCTAACCTAGGTTATTTGACGAGATTACTGGTTTTTACATGAAGCGACTGCTGTTTGACCTCCGCAACCCAAAGGAAAGACCAGAACCAATCCTAGGATAGGTTTAAACAAACGCTAGATGGCATTCGAGACCCACAGCTTTACGTGCCTTCCGAAGCACGAAATCATCATTTTCGGACAATCAAGTGATTCAACCCTGCAGCCTGCAATATTCTAACCAAACTGGAAACAACTGAGTATTAAGAAAGTATGCTTCCTAGTGCGATTTGAACCAATGACCTCTGGGTCACAACGCCTTAACCACTGGACAACAGAGGCAAATCAAATATAAAATTTTACTTTACAAACAATCTTAAAGTTTAAAACAAGGTTCCAAAGATTAATCCATCTTTCGCCACTATTCCCGAATCCTCTTTACCACTAACCTATTTTCCTAAACAAATTTACCAAACTCCAGAATCTCCAACTGGTAACTTTAAACTGGGACGCCCAACAATAGGAAAAGAACCGGTTTATTCGTTGGCGATTCTGGCGGCAGTTTAAATCTGATGAGGACTCGGCCATATGTGTTTATATAACTTTACAACTAAGTATATATATTATTATATGAACTTTGTATTAACCTTATCATAAGACAATGGAACTCTGTTTCTGTTTATGTGAAAGTGGCTACGTCACTTATTAAGAGTCTCCTTACCCTCGATTTTTTATTTTTTTATTTAATTTATTGCTCTTAAAAGGATAATGTACAATAGGTATAATCTTAAGGCGACGTGGGTTCACAATTTGCAATACTGTGCGTGTTTTTGAAAAATCACTGTAATTAAACTACTACAGTTTATTTCACAAAAAATTACATAAAAATCTCAAGGACTTTGTACAGACACCCACAATAGCCAAAACACGATTTAGCATTTTTGGCTCGATAGAAAAAAATCACAAACATACCTCTAATTTGCCTAAATTTGCCTTTATAATAAATATTACATTTTTATACAATCATTTTTTTATATAAAAATTATATCAAAAAATGTAATATCTAAATATCTATCCGCTTTGGCTACAGAAAAACTTTAGGCAAATTTAGAGGTATGTTTGTGATTTTTTTCTATCGAGCCAAAAATGCTAAATCGTGTTTTGGCTATTGAACGTGTCTGTAGAAAATCCTTTAGATTTTTATGTACATTTTTTGAGGAAAAAACTGTAGTAGTTTAATAACAGTGATTTTTCAAAAACACGCACAGTTTTGCAAATTGTGAACTCACGTCGCCTTAACGATAAGTGCTGTGTACTAGAAAATACCTTTGGGAGGTTTATGAGAAGGCGATAAATGGGGTGCAAGCGTTTGCAAAACTGGAAAGAAAATATTCTTACCTAGCTAGCTTTTATTATGAAATGACATGTCAGATTTCGACAGTACTTTGTAATTTTAATAAAATTACATATTTATATAGTAAGTAAGTAAGTAAGTAATTGCTTTATTTGTACCAACAAAGACACACAATACAATAAAAAACAATAAAATAAAAACAACGAAATTAACATAACACATACAATACAATACATGCCAGTCAGGCTGTTAAATGTGTCGCAGTGATACAAATAGGCAGCAGCTCAGCGTGTATCTCACTACAAGAGCAAGGCACTGATTTTCAGCTGCGGCCTGAAGGTTCCCGCGAGTACGTGCAGCGAAACGGTCGTGCCACGTAAGTAGGTATAGAGTAAAGCAACATAATATATGAAAATAAACAAATAAAAAAAGTACTAAAATCAGGCGAGGGAATCACAAGATAATTTCAACAAGCTGTGCTACCCGTTAGGTACGGTGGTTTAGGCATTAGATGTGCCCAGACTGTGGGGTTACCAGCATTCCTCGCCTCCTCTTATGGTGTTACTGAGCTGGTCACTAAGATTTTACATAAAGAAGGTAACAGTTGTAGTATTCCCCTACAGGATGATGCTTTGGAGGCTTGGAGAACTATGTGTCCGAACATACTGCCGCCTGAAAATCTCCATTCTCAGAGGGCATGGGATGATTTAAGTTCCAAACTCTTTTTAAAAGAGCTAACGGAGTCACTTGACGGTTTAAACCTAGCACGAATAAAAGCCGCAACTTGTACAGAGTCAGGCGCCTGGCTCCAAGCGTTGCCCTCACCTCAACTAGGCACTCACCTAGATGATAACTCTTTACGGGTTGCAGTCGCCTTGAGGCTAGGTTGTAACGTCTGTGAGCCACACCGTTGCCCATGCGGTACGCACGTTGATGCTAACGGCTACCACGGCCTCAGCTGCTTAAGATGCGCCGGAAGATTCCCTAGACACCATACACTCAATGATATCATCCGCAGAGCCCTAGTGTCGGCAAACGTACCTTGCGTCCTTGAGCCTCCCGGACTTTGCCGCACGGACGGTAAACGTCCAGATGGGCTCACCTTAATACCGTGGGAAAAAGGCAGATGCCTACTCTGGGACGCCACTTGCGTGAGTACCTTTGCCACGTCCCATTTATCTCGTACAGTCCAGAAAGCAGGATCCGCTGCAGAATGTGCCGCTAAAGTAAAACACGTTAAGTATGCGGAATTAAATCAATACCATTTCATTCCATTCGCTGTCGAAACTGGCGGGCCCTGGTGTGAGGAGGCCAAAAAATTTATCGCTCATTTAGGGCGACGCCTGCGTAACAATCGAGGCGATCCTCGCTCCGGAGCATACCTGACGCAACACATTGCCCTCGCCATTCAGCGTGGCAATGCGGCTGGCGTTATGGGTACTTTTGAGCCCGGTATGCTCCGAGGTGGGCTCTTCGATTAGCATTATATTTAATATTTTTATTATTATTCCTTCTTCTGTTTTGTTTTCTTTGTTTGTTGTTTGTAATATTAGTTTTAGATTTAATTTATTATTGTTATATTTAAATATATAAGTTGTATATACACTAGGCAATGTATCACAAGATGAAGAGTGTAGATAGGAAAAAATAGTAGAAGTTTGAAATTGTGTGCTAGTTTACATTATAATAATATAATTATTGATACCAATATAAAAAAACATATATGAGAAAGTCTCGTTGACCAGGCAACTAAGATGCTTTTTGGATGTCTAATAAAGATAACTTTAAATGTTTTTTGAAAGTAAATTTAGAAGTGAATGCTCTTAAAGGTAGTGGGATGTTATTTTAGGCATACGATTAGTTTGTACGCTCAAAATATGAACTTGTAAGGTAATATAAGGATGTAGAAGTTTACCATACTGATGGAAAACTTATATACAACCTTAGAATGTTATTCCTAACCACAGAAAAATATTCAAGCGTTTTCAAAATTTTCATCCCTTCCCAATTGTGTCAAGATAACTCGTTGCACCCGTAAGTTATCATGACATCGGCTTTAGACAAATAAAACTTTGCCTCGGCCAAACCACCCAAATTTTCCGCATCTAGCTAGACCCCTGTTCTTGCATATGCGACACTGAATGCTAAACGACTTATTTGGAGAGTTGGCTCTCGCCCGTCTCTTGCTTCTGTATGCATTTCTACTTTATTAGGTTGTTTTAACTTCTGCCGTTTGGCTTGTAACCTTTTAACTTAGTTGGCTTGTTTCTATCGTATTTTGGCAGTGGACTTTATTATGTCGTATGTTATACAGAATGAGAACTTGTTTGCTGAAAGTTGTTTATTCTTTGTTTTCTTTTTTAAGTGTGTGTAGTAACTAAAACTGGTATTAGTTGTACGTAGTATATTATTAATCTATGTTATTAGATTATTCATGCTGCATTGATGATCTAAAATAGCTAAATGCTACTACCAATCCTTAATAGAACTATTTAAATATGTGATTCACCGAGAGGGTGCCTAAACGCAAATAAATCTCCATATCAGTTAGTTGTAAAAAATAAACAACAAATTATAATCGACAGAAAAGAACAAATCCATTAAACAATTATACTTAATTACTAGTATATAGTATAGACTCATATCAGTCGACTAATTACACATATTATTAACAATATAATTGGATCAGTGTAAATCTGACGAATCCATTTCAAATAATTGTAATACTAATTTCAGTGAAAACTGAATCATTGGTTCATTATAAATATTGAAATTAAAATTATGCAATCATATCTAGTTGTTTTTCATTTAACACGTTACAAATAATCCTTTGTTTACATTTGAATCGTTTAAATTTGTATACGTAATAAGCAATTATTTTAAAAATCATCGTCATCATTATTTTGACGTCAGGCAGGCCACCAGTCGTAAAACTATAGCCAAACTTCGCAAGGTCTCTCGTACTGCTCAGACTAAAACAAGCTTTAAAAATCGTCTCCATAAATATTATCTGTCGTTATTATTATCAGTAAGTCTCAGTTCTGTTAAGTGTCACTCAAATACATTTGAATATTTTAGTATCGTATATATATATATATTATAAAATAAGCTTATGTATGTATATATAAGTATTAATATGTAAGTAAATAATTAGGTATAGATACTGCGCCCATCTTATTCCGTACTATTAATTTTTCCTCTACCCAAAGGTTGACTGGAAGAGATCGCATTTAGCGATAAGTCCGCCTTTGTACCAATATTTTCTTTGTGTTTGTTACTTTTATTTTATGAATTATTATGGTACAATAAAGATAATTTGTATTGTATTGTATTGTCAGATGGAACAGGACTCTCTCAGTTCATGCACACTGCCTCGTTCCTGCGCCATTATTTTTTTATCAATCATTGACCCATCTAGCTCTCAGACGACCCACGCTATGGTTGCCATCCAGGGTCTCCTTGCCACCACTCTTTCAGAATTTTCCACTTATCATCTTGTCTTTCCAAGTGTTTAAGCAACATGTCAAAATTACGTCCTTACAATTGTAAGCGAATATTCACTTTAAGAAAGGTTCTGAAAAACTTTCTTGTATCGCAACGTGAGATACTATTTTCTTTTGGGTACATACAAACTCAAATTAGTTTTATATAATTTATGTCTATACTTGTACAGAAGAAAGTGATACCTGTGCCACCTCACGTAGTGCGCGACATAGGCCACAATGAAACGTTATGAATAAATTAAGTGGAAATTTTAAAATCCAGACGCCATCTTGGATTCCAAAATCCTTCACATTTAGATTTTATAAAAAACAGCGCTCCAAAAATTTAAAATTCGGAATGCTAATGTTTATTCAGTAGCTAGGCCTTTGTAGGCACTTTTACACGTAAATAATTTAATACATTACGAGTAAAATTAATTGATCAATTATTTTAAAGAAAAGTCACCGCCAGTCGTTTCGCTACGACTACCGCTGAGAAGAAAGCCAAAAGAAACTCAATTACACAGTAGCTCAGGCACACATACACAGATTCTGATGCTCGGCTTACGGCCTCACGAGATGACTCGGTCTTCGACCTTCCGCCTCAGGGGATAAGGTACAATTTTGGGATGGAGTAGTAATCAAGAGAGGTTCAAGCTTACCTCATCGTTGTGAGTCCAACGTATGGTGGGCGGCGGCTCTGGACTGTGCTGAACAACGCAGGTAAGGTTGATCGTGCTGCCCGTGTTGATGAACAACTCCGGCCCGCCGAGGATCGTCGTCAGCGGCTCTGCTTGAACACATAGGTCAGGTTAGAATTCGTCACATAGTATTTAAGGTCTACAGAACCTAAAACATACCAGCTGCTTCTCTTCCCGCGCAGATAGTAGACATCGGCAAAATGAAAATCGTGTTATTACGCGATGCGGCTAGAAACCCGTTACTGTTTTAAATGCTTTTTCCACCTTTGTGGCCACCATCACGCTAAAAGTGGCCTTTGAGTCTTGCGACCCTGGGCTCTATCTGCTTAGAGCCGCAAGACACAAAACATTACTTTTTTCCAGGATGAACCCTATGTCCTTCTCAGTACTATGCTCACAACTATGTAATAAAAGGGAAAGAAACTCAATATGGGTTTTAAGTCACATTATTTGATTTCCAAAAAAGCATTTACTTATTTGGCGTTTTTTACTAAACAACTTGTAGAAATAAAATCTTAAACTGACTGGTTTAAAAAAGTAGTGCAACGTTTTCTCGAATTGCAAATATATAATTATAAATATATAATTAGCTTTTAATTGAGGCCGAACTCGGTACGGGTTATGTTGTTTTGAGAGATGCCGTGGCCACCTTCTGGCTTCATCATGCGATTAGGTCATTGGTACCATAATATTGCATTGTCACTTAACTGACATAAGTATGTGAAGTTACAGCTGAATCGAATGATGTGAAGTGGGTCTAATTTAGCTTGCAAGATTTGATTACGGATTCATAGACAACGGGACAGGTGAAACTGAACAAAATCTTGAAAAAAATGCATTTTTAGAAATTGCAACAAAATATTTCACCACTTGCTGCAACCCCATCGAGTTTGGATTGTTTTATTGATCTTAACTATAGTAATTCAGTTATGTACTTATTAGGTTCTGAAAATATTACCAGAAAAGGTAATTACAATAGAAGATTGTACAGAAAATATTTTTTTTAAAACCAAACGTTTTTAAAAATCTAAAATAATATAAATATGTTAATGATTAATATAAAATGAAATCATTAATATAATATAAATAGGTATGTAAAAGTAAAGAACTACAATACGCTGGCATTTCAAAACAACCACTGTTATGAAACTGAATTGAGAGTATTAAATGTATAGTAAAGTAGTTAGGCTAGTGCTCTATTTTGTATAGTATTCTATTACAGTAGTACAATAATATACATTGTACAGTGCGAGAATACAATAGATACAGAATACTGGCGCTGTAAGCCCGAAAACCAACGGTACCACCACATAATAAATAAAACTAACGTACAGAAGTCTCACACAGCAGAGAAATTCAAAGAAATATCTACTCAATGTGGCTAGCGATATGATTTAATTTAGCTCACGTCAGAACTCAGCATCTTTTCGTATAGATACCTTGACATCCATTGAAAGCCAATTTCATTCTTATTACTCTGGACAAACGATTCGTATAGCTGAATTTACCACCCGGAGGGGCCGCCTGCCCGCATAGCAATAATGTAGGTACATTTTCAATACCTAAACGGGGAGTAAGTGACACAGGCCTGGTACCACACCAGAAAAGCCTTTGAAAGCTCAAAAGATAGAAGACTCAATTATCAACTCACCGAATAATTTAAATCCAATGGAAATAACTTCTATTTTATAAGCAGTGGCGTATTTGGGGAATAGATAACACAGGCCCAATCAATTTAAGTGGGTACAGATACACATCTTTATTCTTAATAAGGTAGACAGAGCATGTTGGGTCTTGCAGCTCGCAGACAGCGCCCAGACTACCGCTTAACACGATTACTTTCGCTACGTCTATGGTTTATGACGTCATCGCACCATTTCGAACCGCCTAGCAAAGCGATATTGCTTTTGATAAGACATGTACTCTTTACACACAGACTGGTCTATAGAGGCTAGATAGAGGTCAAATGCACTCTAATCTCTAATAGAAAAAAATGTGAAAGCAATATCGCTTTATATTGCTTTGCTAGGCGGTTTGAAATGATGCGATGACGTCATAAACCATAGACGTAGCGAAAGCAATCGTGTTAGGTAGTAGATCCGACTGAACCACTAGACTCAAAGGTCCCTTTTGGCTTGATGATAGGCGCCAGGCGGGAAGATGAAAAATAATCAAAATAGTGATGGGTTGCTAACCACATCGCCTATTGATATATTTCGCATATTCGCCCATTCCGTCGATCAGTTTCTTCTAGCTGTGAGAGAAGAGAAGCAGCTGGTACATTTTAGGATTTTCTTTTTCCCAGACAAGCATGGGTTAGGTGGGCCATATTTTTTTAAAAGTTTATGACTGGTAATTGTAGTGTACCTGAAAATGTCGACATATTAATGATAGTCTTGCGACCCTTGATTCTGTCTACCAATTAAAGTACAAAGACATGAAGATTTATTTAAATCGGTTTAAATACCTTACTGAATGAAAATAATTTACCAGCGAATTGGTTCAACAGTAATATTAATTGGAATAAGCTGTAAATAAACCGCTTAGCGATGCTGCAACCACATCTGTTATTGCAAATAAATTTTAGATTTATTTTTATTTAAATCAATATGTATTTTGTATTGGTAGCTAATAAATATGACGTGTGAATAGCAAAGTGTTCGCACATGACTAAACAAGGAATAATTATATTTTCGCCATGTCTGTCTGTCCGCGGTTTTACTCAGATACTATTAGGACTAGAAAGCTGTAATTTAGCGTGGATATGTATATTAATCCCGCCGACAAAGGAACAAATAAGAAATTTAAAAAAAAATGTTTTGCATACCTTACTGTGTGAGTTTTTGGCGGGAAGTCAAGGGGTTCGGTTGGGGTTTTCTTTAAATTATTTGCAAATTGATTTTAGTGGACTCTATAATATGAAATAGGTGTTGTTTGGTGTTATAAATGCTCATGCTCATGAACAATATGTGACATAGTTAAAGTGGACAGTCATAGTACGGCTGCAGTGATATTTGTTTCGCGGACTGTGTGGGCGTCTTCGGAAGTCGTCCGCCACTTAATCGGCTATGAAAACCAATGGACTCTTATAGATTTATCGCCAGAAGCTCCCTTGCAGCAGTCAAAGGCCTACACCACCCTTTGATTATCTTGTTAGGATTAGATTAGGTTAGGAATAGGAATAAAGAACAAAATTAAAGATAGGCTCTAAAGGACTTGTATCCAGAGCCGTAAAATTATTTAATAAAAAAAAAACTTTACTGTGTCACATAAAATAAATAGTTTTGATTTTATTCATGAAAGAAGACAAAAAATGACCATCCCCCTGATCTCCGAAACAACTGAGCATAAAAAAAAATACAAAATGTACTTCATTGCTTGTAGATTACAGGAAAACCTATAAGAATTGTACGACAAACCTCTCCACGCGAGTTCAACTCGCACTGGGCCGGTTTTTTTCGCCTAAACCATGTGGGTTGGATGGATTGGACCATGGGTTGAAAAACTCTTTCAAAAATATTGTGAGTTTAAGAATAAATTTTTTAGATTTAGGGATCAGTTTGATAAATATTTGGTTCAGTAAACATTTTTGTGAGAGTCAAGTGTTCCTTCCCTCTGTCAGCTAACGGTTGTATAAGGAAACGTGATAAAATTCACGGTAGTAGTACCTAATGATAACGAAGCTAAAACATAAAGGAAAACTATCGTTTCAGTTCACGATTCACGGATTAAAGTTTGTCGACTTTTGCAACTACAGATCCCTACATATCCAAAGCTGAGCTGCCTTGGAGCCCGTGGTCCATTCTCCGCTTTCCGGCTTTTCCTTCTTACATTTACAAATTTTACTATACACTATCACGTCTTTATCCCTAATGGGGCAGACAGAGCATGTTGGGTCTTGCGGGTCTAAACAGACAGAGCCCAGGGCCACATGACACTTAGCATGAAGGTGGAAGAACAATTAAAATAGTGTGAGGTTATTAGCAGCATTGCATATGGTCCACATTTTCGCCCATTTCTCGATCGGCTTTAACGTTCTGCGCGAGAATAGAAGCAGCTGGTTCTTTTCTCCAGAATCAGCATGGAAAAGCAGTGAATAAAAGCTTTTAAAAACAAAGAAATGAGATAATTTACCGACGACGGAGAGAAACATTCGATGTCCGATGGGTGGCGTGGTGCCGACTTGGCATTCGTAAACGCCAGAGTCGCGCCGCTGGGGGAATCTTATCTGCGGACAAAGAGGTCACGTGTATTTATTTATATAACTTTTAATGACAAAAATACAAAATCAAGGCGTGTATAATTATTGTCACGTTTCGTTTAAGTATCACAAGCACATGCTGAGTTGGAAGCGAATTTGTAGGATCGATGGCACGTAGCATTTTTTTATTTTGAATGTAAGCTTTTAATTATTTTATTTGGCCTGTAAAACTATTTGTTATGTATTGTCCCTTCAAATATGTTTTATATAATAAACAGCATGAAAAATAATATTTACAATTCAGTGAAACCTTTTCAAATATATTTTCATGCGAAAATTTAGAGTTTAAAGTAAATTCAAGACATAGCTTGAGAGCGTAGTGACGTATCTATCTGATGATACTTACTTATCTCCTAAGTATATATCAAACACAGCTTTACGCTGCTTGACGAAGGAAACAAAGTAAATTGGGTTACTAAAAAGCCCTACACAAAAGTAAACAAAAAAGTTTGTGTACCTCGCCGTAACATAGATTAAAAAACGATCGGCGATGTCATAATTTTAGATCCACATACTTAGTTTACCTTTACCCACTTCTGAATGAACCGTGTTTCAAACACAGTTTTATGTGGCTTAATAAACCAAAACAAAATGGGTTATTAGAAAGCACTAACCTTCAAAATCCAATCCTCAGTATGAGGATTGTGGACGCTGATGAATCGCTGATCGGAGGTGTACGTCATCCGACCAGACGTCAGCAGGTGTATGTCCCGATGCCTGATCCAGGATACCTTATGAAGAAAAAAAAATTATATATATGCGGAAGGCAGCGAATAAAGCGGATTATTCGATATGGTCAGTTGGTGTTGTTGATAATAGTCGGAGTTGGTGAAAACTATTAATCATAAAATTTACATTTATTTGCTGTTAATTGTAACTACCGTCAAATAAACTCTTCGGTACCCAACTCCACAAGCGCAGCGATTTGGAGTCCATTTTTAGGGTTCCGTACCCAAAGGGTGCAAACGGGACCCTATTACTGAGACTCCGTCTGTCTGTCCGTCTGTCACAGGGCTCTATCTCTTGAACCGTAATAGCTAGACACTTGAAATTTTTACCGATTATGTATTATTGTGGCCGCTATAACAAAAAATACTAAAAATTAAAAAAAAGTTAAGAATTAATGGGGGTCGTCATACAAAAAACGTGTTTTTTCTGCGTTTTTAACTAGATCTTTATAATGGCATAAACTAGATACTTGACATTTTCACCAATTATGTATTACTATAACCACTATAACAACAAATATTAAAAAAGGGGGTCATCATATAAGAAACGTGTTTCTTCAGCGTTTTAAAACATTGTACGGTGGTACTCGTACATGAAGGGTTCCCCTTCATGTTCGAGTCCGACTCGCACTTGCCCGTTTTGTTTTATAATATTTAATGTTGTTTAAATATTTATATCTAATTTTAGTTTAATAATGTAATAATAAAACGGTAGGTTTAAAAGAAGTAATCAAGTGAGTTCAAGACGCCCAGGCAAAAAATAATCTTTTACTTTCTTCGCACATAACATAGAAAAGCATCTAATCCGCTTATGCCGAACAAAAGATGGTAACTTCGCGCACATTTATATAGAAAATGGTGACGCCAGCTAAAAATATTTTTTACTTTGTGTCCCGAAAACCGGGCTCGCATTTTTAAAACTTATATTTTATATAAAGAGCCTAATGTTATAATAAAGTGCCTAAAATGCGAGTCGATGTTATTGTTTATTTATTACTGTTCCTTTACGACTATTATACTGTTATTTTTAAATATAAAAAAAGAAATTATACACACAACAAAAGCTCGTACAACAAACGTTACGTAAAAATTAAAAAAAAAAAACGGAGATTCTTTATGTAATAATAATAGGTATCGCATTCTTACTTTCTTTCTTTCATAATGTATGATGCCTTAATTATCTCAAAAGCATCAAATTTTTATTTTATCTAATAAAAATATATCCAAATTGATAAAAATATATAACGATGAAACCTGGTATTACTCCCGAAGCACGGTGGAGCTCAAAAAAAATAGAAGCCAAGTAGCTTAGCACAAGTTAGTACTCTTATTACGTAGTATATCTGTAAAGTTTGCACTCAAAAACATTTTTATTGTTATTTTATGAAAACTTCTTTAGGCACGTTAAACATTTTTTTAGATGTAAAAAAAACATTGAACTCGCAACACTGTTACCGTTACCGTGATCGACACCACCTACATCAAGTTTTAACTTCTGTCGGCACTCCCGAAGTACCACTATTTTTTAATTATCTATGATCAATTAATATAAAAGAAAAATCTGACAATTTAAGAGACTCATGAACTCAAAGTTTCAAATTGGGGCGCTGCGGCATCGTATTAAGTTAGTATTTAATAACTTATATAATAAAAAAGTAAGTGTTTGGATCTTGATTGAAATGGGACACATTTTTCAGGCCATGATGTGAATGAGAAAGAGGGCGCTAACAATGAATACTTTTAGTACTTTTGGAGCGATACAATACAACATACGTTTAGTGAAAATACTGATATTTATTGTGTAATACATTAATTATATCCATCATCATTTTTTGACTGCCTCCGCGATCCAGTGGTCAAGGCGTTTGATCTTGTGATGCCTTGTGATCCGGAGGAGGTCATGGGTTTAAATACGACTGGGAAGCATACTTTGTGTAAAGATGTTTCCAGTTTATTGCAGCCTTAAATCACCTGATTATCCGAAAAAGAAAGATGATTCCGTGCTTCGGAAGGCACGTAAAGCCGTTCGTCCCGAACGCCATCTAGCGTTTGTACCTATCCTTGGATTTGTTCTGGTCTACCCTTTGGGTTGCGGACGTCAGACGGCAGTCGCTCTGTGTAAAAACCGGGAACCTCGTCAAATCGCCTAGATTAGTTAGCGGACCCCTCTGAAGCTCTGAAGCGTTACCGCTGAGGATGCAACCGGGAATACGCTCGGATGATGATATTAATTATATTCATTACTAAATATATATTTTTTTAATACATCTTCCACTTAAGTGCATCTTATGTATGATAACAAATATTAATGTGTAGTGTAACTTTAAAGGAACAATAAATAAGTATTTCAAAACAATATATTTTTTTGAAAAACGCCCGGCGGAATACTACGTTCCAGGACCCAATTTTTTTTGAAGGGACTCAAATGCTTTTGACTTGAGCCCCTTAACGTAGTCCTTAGCCCCTAAATCCGTTACAAGGTCAACGACTTCGCCAATCCCACCGGAAAATAAACTTTTTCGTAAAGTAAATACCTATGCGAATTAATATAAAACCATTCGATATAAATACCAAAGTAGTCCCAAGTGGGCAATCCATCAACATCGTAGGTACAGCATTTCATTCAAGCACTCTGCGTGACGCCGAATGTATGATGGATTAGGTAGGTACCTGTTTTACTGGTAAGTGCTCGATCATGTCCGCAGCAATGCACTTTGATCTTTTAATAATGTATTGTAATAATTAAATTTTTGCAAAAAAACAGACTTAATTTTTTTAGGTGTTTTGAAAACAGACTATAAAAGGATACAAAAGTTGAAATAGCATCTACATGCTTTTCTAAGTATTTTAGTCGCCTCTTACGACACCCACAGAAAGAGATAGAGTAGTCCTATTCTAGCCGGAAGTCACACGGACCATGGTGCTAGCTTCCTACTATGATAGTACTCTTTATTATAGTGTGCTATGGTGTTACTATGAGGTTAACCTTTCTGATTTGGAAGAATAGAAAAAAACTTAGAATGTACCAGTTGCTTCTCTTCCCACGCAGATCGTAGAAGCTGATCAAGGAAATGGGTGAAAATGCAAATCATGTTAACAGGCGAGTCTGCTTAAGGCCGTACCTGAATTTTCCGGGGTCCAGTGCTGCCCCCATTTAAAATAAATCATTTTAAACAAAACGGAGACATCATTTAAAATTTTGCTACTATCAAGTCCTAGATAACCCTTCAATCTATTTTGTGAACTACTGTTTATAGTTATAGTTTACAGTTTATAATGAGAACGTTAAGCTTTACTACGCACATTTGCCAAAAGTGGCTGTTTTTCTAAAATGTGCGTAGTAAATCTTAACGTTCTTACTTTAAACTGTAAACAGTAGTACATAAAATACTTTGGAGGGTTATCTAGGGCTTGGTAGTAAAAAAAAATTAAATGATTTCTCCGTTTCCTTCGAAATTATTTATTTAAAATGGGGGCAGCACTGGACCCCGGAAAATTCAGGTACGGCCTTAACACTTCGCCTGCTGAAAACGCACCGTATGTGTTTTAATTTTCATTTCAAGTGCATTTTTCAGCAGGTTAGAGAGTCCCCATTAGAGATAAAGAGATAAAGACGTTATGGCTCGGCTACAGAACGCATTCCTAGCGCTTGTGCAAGTTAAGCGACACCGGGCCTGGTCCACACTTGGATAGGTGACCACAAGTGTACTACAACATAAAAAATTTCTCAAACCCGTGCTTCGGCTCCGTGCTGCACGAGTGTTTGTCCACTTACACAAACGAAAAATATATATACATATATTATATATAAGAACAAATCACACTGATTGAGCTAGCCCCAAAGTAAGTTTTTTTAAACTTGTGTTATGGGATACTAACTCAACGATACTATATTTTATAATAAATACATATATAGATAAACACCCAAGAACCAGGACAATTTGAAAAAGGCTATTTTGCAACTTGCTCTAACTGGGGATCGAACCCAGAACCTCCGGATTAGCGGTCTAGCGTGTTAACCATTACGCCACGGAGGTCGCCAACAACAAGACAAACAATATGTATGTACTCGTATATCAGCAACAGCAAAATGTACTCGTAGTTTGTAAACGCAATATGATTCATTGTTGACAACAATGCGGCGAATTTGCAATGAAAATGTCCTGCAACTATGCCTACAGCATGAATGGAGACACGAAAGATGTGAATTACATTGTACAATGTGAAAAGTTTGAATGAGATATTGGACAGAATTGTATGAATTGTTATTCGACTATTTCTGTAGTTAGTCGGTCTACAAATGTCAAATATCATGAAAACGTAATAATGGGAAATAAGATAAAAAATAACCTTTGAATGTTTTTTTTTTACAGTTTCGTCAATCAATATGAAATAAATTAGTCAAAAATACCACCCGAATTGTACCCGGCTCAAAGGTACCCATTATGCTTGCCGCATTTCCTCTTTGAATTGCTATGGACAGCCTTAAGGCCAGATACCTTTCTATTTAAACGAGGTTGCCTGGAAGAAATTGCTTAGCGAAAAGGCCGCCTTTTGCGCATTTCCTAGTTTTTAAGATAATTATGTCCTGTTTTTTACTTTTGTGCAATAAAGGGTATTGTACCATCCGGAGCGGTGGTCATATCCACGGGACTTTAATCGCCATCCTATTTCACTAACAAAGTGCTTCGCTTCGGAAGAAATTAATCATATTAATCAAATTATTCATATTAATCAAACTAATCATACTAGGCTTTGTGAGCTGTAGACCTCCCGAGTCTATCTGCATCACACCAAAAACCACTTGAAATTTGTCGGATAAAAAAGTTGTTCGGACAAAACAGTTGCGTCTTACTGTTTTTGTTTGGCTGTTTTTTTTTTAAATTTCGACCTCATTTCCCTTTCATTCTCACTAGTACCATTGAAATTTGTCCCATCGTACTACTGCGACCCTTAAGGTCACATTAGTCCCATTACATCTTTTGATGACACAGAGTAATAATATACTGATGGTACTAATGCAACTAGAACAAAAAGCTCACTCGCCATTTTGTAAATTTTCGAAAAACAGGCTCAAATAAAATATTCTACATAATTTTCGAACCTGCTCACAAAGTTTCCCGAGAATCGGTTGAGCAATGCGACTTGCAGGTGAGAACAATCGGAAAACTGGAATTAGGACACACGGAACAATTTTTGCCGAAGAAACGAAGACCTTTGTTCGCTTCACTCAATTGAATAAATACAATTAATCATTGTGGTGATGCTGCTGCGTAACATTCATTATAATAATCCCGTATAATGTATAAATAAAATTTCGGCTACCCGTTATTTTTAAATTTCATAAATAATGTTCATATATTAAAAAGCAATAAGAATGAAACCTACTTATCAAACTCGTATCAATCCATCAATTTAAATTCGCATAGCGATTAATAAAACAGCAGAAAACTGTATGGTTATGAAAAATCTCGTTTTAATCTAACACGAATTTATATTTCAAGAGTTTTAACGACACATATTGATGAAATACATAATACCAGGTTAAGAGAAAACTCTAAGGTCGAGAGAATTGAAAAATAGATATTTGTAAAATCTATTACAGTCGCGCTGTGACCGAACAACAATGGAGCGAATGCAATAGAGACAACTGCAGCTGGGACTGAAAATACTATGAAAAGTACACAAAATTAACGTTTCGTAGTCCCCAGATTTCTCCTCCAAAACTTAACCGATTTTATTTCTTTTCTAATTAAAAATTGAAGGCAAGCTATGGCTTTGTTTCTAAGTTTTCTTTCAATAATATAATCTCGTTAAATTTGATTGCTACAATATTTTTTGAATAGATTAGCAAATCTTATCAATTTTTCATTTATTATATAAGGTTCGTATCTATTTTAATGAATAAATTTTGAAAAAAAAAAAAAAACTTTACGACATGCCAATATACAACGTGGAAGGGACATACCCGTAATAAATCGAACCACGGTCTATCCTAGATCATTATACCATAATGAAATTAAAATAACAGCCAAAGAACAAAAAAAAATTCAGCATTTCCATACTAAAGTGTGCAGCCGCTCGGGCAATTTGTATGGGAATGTAATTTTTTTTTGGTTTTTCGACTGTTATTTTAATTTTATTATACTATAATGATCTAGTATAGCCCGTGGTTTGATTAATTACGGGTATTTCCCTTCCACTTTGTATAAATAGTTTTTTTTGGCACTTCTTATCGAGTCTAAATGGTTACACTATAGCTTCAATTTTAAATCACCTGTGACCAGTATGTGGCCACGGTGATCCCTCTGTCGTTGGCTTTATTAAGGTCCTCTATGGTACATGACGTAGGGCAGCTCGGAGATGACAGAAGGTGGTCCATCGACTGAATGGCACCGCAGTTTGTGTTAGTGTGCTTGTATGGTAATACCGGTTCATCGATTTCCTCTTACCGCTCATTCCCTTGATTGACTTCTACGATCAGCATAGGAAGAGAACCAGCCGGATATATCGACCTATATATATATATATGACGACCTCCGTGGCGTAATGGTTAACACGCTAGACCGCTAATCCAGAGGTTCTGGGTTCGATCCCCAGCCAGGGCAAGTTGGAAAATGGCCTTTTTAAATTGTTCTGGGTCTTGGGTGTTTATCTATATATGTATTTATCATAAAATATAGTTTCGTTAAGTAAGTATCCCATAACACAAGTTTAAAAAAAACTTACTTTGGGGCTAGCTTAATCAGTGTGATTTGTCCCTATATATTTATTTATTTATTTATTATTATTTATATATATTTTTTGTTTTCCCCCTGACCCATACCAGCAACCGTTCTACGAATAATAATACAAATCCGCCGATTTACATTCATATTAGGGTTTACTCCGTAAAAACAAAAAATACACTGTTTTACGCGAAAATCCCCTTTTATATATTCTAGAATGAATTTTTACTGTAAAAGAGCTTCTACGTATTGCGTTTTAAATATTTATATTGCTATAAATCTTTCATCGTATTCACATTGTTCAATTTATTAAAAATTCTGCCTTTCTGAAAAAATATTTTTCTACATAGACCTAAGTAGATTTTCTATGAATATAAAACAATGCTAAGTACTGACTTAAGAAGCGCTGATTTTTGACCAAGCGAGTGAAGCGAGCAAGGTCTATAATTCAAATTGAGGCGAAAACACATTGTTTATATGTATGTATGTATGTATGTTTGTTCTGCGATAACTGCCGAACAGATGGTCCGATTTTGATGCAATTTGGTAAACATGTAGAAAATATCAATATAATTTTCAAGTTCGTTGGACATCAAAATCGGTTCAGTAGTTTTTGAAATATTAATAAAAGATCGCGAGATCTAAGTTCGCGGCGAACTACTAGTGAAATAAATTAAGGGGTAATTCAAAATTAAGTATACGTATTTGAAGCAAGAAGGAGAGAGCACTCCACCAAAAAGAGCCCAGCTCTCTCATAAAGAATAAGGGCGTTGGACATCAAAATCGGTTCTTAAAATATCAATAAAAAATCGCGAGGTCTAAGTTCGCGGCGAACTACTAGTTATATCAAATTCATTAAAAGCCTGCACTCACTACTTTGGAAAGATTAGTCACTATTAATATGGCTGTTGATTTCTTATGAAAGAGGTGGTTATTGTTGAAATGTAAAATTTTTTAGGATTCCGTACCCAAAGGATGCCAACAGGACCCTATACTGAGACTCTACTATCTGTAAGTCTGTCCGTTCGTCTGTTACAGGGTTCTATATCTTGAATCGTAATAGCTATGCACTTGAATTTTTCACCGATTATATTACTGTGGCCGCTATAACAATGAATACAAAAAATAAAATAAAGTTAAAAATTAAAAGGGAACGTAACAAGAAACGTAATTTTTTTCAGCGTTTAAAACATTTTGTACGGAACCCTGTACGACTCCGATTCACACTTAACCGGTTTATTTTATTGCTGCCTGGCTAAGGGATTCGAACCAAGAACCTCTATATTGGCGGATTAGCATAAACTACTATGCCATGGTCGACATCAGTCAGTAAAAATAAGTGGAAATCTAAATAACTTCAGATATTAGACAAAAAACTTGAATAATTTTCAATATCTTTTTCATATAAAAAATGAAAATATATTTGAAAAATTTTTACATTTACATTCCATTGTACATTTGAACATTGGATTTTTCCATTCGGCGCCGACAATGGCCCGTGGCCGCTTAGACCAAAACCAACGGAGATATTTTATTATTTTCGAACAATTGAGGGTTACCTACTATATTTTTCGCTTTGTCCTCATAAAATGAGTAGGTTATATTTCTGAACAGTTTATTTTGTTGGTCCAAATGAATGTGTCATTAGCAAATGTTCTGCGATAAAGTAAGATGCCTGTCATATATTATATAGTGTGTATAATTGTATATGTTTATGCATTTTAATATAATTTTATCAAAATAATTCTAATTTCATCATCATTAGGTCTTTTTTAGTCTCCACTGCAGATACACGACCCTCTCTGTACTGCCAGAGCAGTTAGAGAATTTGGCCTACACTCTCCACGCTGGCCAGACGGGTTGGAGAGGTCTCATTGATGCTTATAAACTCCTAAGTGTGTTTCCTTATAATTTGAACTTTCTTATTTATCACTTGTTTATCACATTGCCTAGACGTTATGAGTATTGTCATGTATTATTGGTTTTCGGGTAATCTGATAATACATAGGTAGCCTAGATTGCACAGAGTGCGGAAAGGAGAATAAAAGTTCTATCTACACTAAATGAGTCCTTGCTTGATATTAAATCATATTTGCTGAATAAGATCACTCCAAGTCTTTTCGTGGATGTGGTAGAAGGCGACTTAGAAAATACAAGCTACAAACACAAAGCTTGTAAACATGAATGAGACCTCTCCAGTGAAAAGTGTAGGCCAAAATACTCTGATTGATCTGGCCAAGTGTGGTAGTACAGAGAGGGTCATGTTCCTGCAGTGGAATCTAAAAAGGACCAGCTGATGATGATATTAATTTAGAAGAAGAGTTAGAAAAACTTTTATCTACCGACGGCACGGCAAGTATTGAGAATAATCAGTCACGGTCACGGCCAACTATATTTATATAGCACTACGGTATTACTATTTTTGGAAAGAATACCAATGAAATTGAAAATATGTAGCGAATAAAATATTTGCCACGAGTGGGATGCAAACCCACGCACACTCTGACGAATTTCCTGATCACATATTATATATATTATCAATTTGATAGAGACCCTATTGGTTATACCGGGTGAGTTTGAACCTTGGAGCTTTATTCGGGAAAAGTACTCTTTATGCGAAATAAAAAATATATATTCTGTCATATGTATCTTGTTTCATAATGAAAACCAAAGATATCAACCGACAAATGCATATCAAAAATCTCCCATATGAATGTCAACGCTCGCTAGCAGGCTCATGGTGGGCGGCAGCCGACGAGCCGGGGCACAAGCCGCGCGTATAGTAGAGTTACTAGGTTACCTTTTCACTTATTGGAAATTTGGGACAAAAAAATTACAAAACGTAAGTAATCCTTTTTTTTCTTACGGTTTTTTTTTTGTATTAATGATTCTGATTCCTAGATTGCAATATTTTATAGCTAAATAAATATATAAGGTTACTTCAAAAGCGGTACGCAAGACGTACGTTACTACGTATCCGCGTTTCAGTGTCAAGCAACATTGAGTGTTAATACATAATGGTAAAGTCTAATTTGTTTTGACATAGAAATAGGACGTCACTATCGGACGACTATCGTATTATTTTACGGAGTAACCCCTCTGTATACGAATCTGGTCTCTTTAACCACGCCCTAAAGGAGTCTCCAAATATCGATATATTCACAGTACTTTGTGCGGTTTGGACTATTCGCTATTTGAATATTTTGTGTCTAAAACATTTTGTTAGCTGAAAATGAAATTCTGATTTTGAAATTCTGTCTGTTATATTAAATTCTAAAGTTGCTGCTTTGGAATTAAGAAGCCTTAATATTTACGCGTTCCTCAGATAACAGTTTCAGTAAATTCTTTTGTAAAATTTCTCGCTATGTTATTATTGATCGTCTTTTAGATTGTAGCAAGCACTTAATTAGAGCGTTAAATGTTTTTAATTTAAAATTACCGTAAATCCGCTAGTTTCAAACAAGTCAAATTAGATACTTTTTCCTTAACGTCAAAACAATTTTAGTTATGAGATTTGTTCAATACCGAACCGGGACGTCATAGTTTGTTATAGTCAAATAACGCTCCTAATATCAGTTTTCTGAATTCGTTGATTTGCTTATTGTTGATGACATAGGGGTGGAGGAGTCTAGACTTCCATTACGTAACAATCTTTTTCAGTTACTCTTTATATTTCTTGTAATATTGATTTGAAATTAAGCAGACTGTAAAATAATAGCTACGAACAACACTTGCTGTTAAAGACAATAAATCAGTCTGAGTAGATTTTATAAAAACTATATTAATGCTTACGTAGGTATGGGAGATAAGAGATTTGCTTACTTATGCTGACAACGGTAACGGGGACGCGGGGGGTTAAAAATGGCTCGAATTATTCTTACGTAATACTTGAACGATCCCATAGAGTTAGATTTCCATTTCCTATAATCTTGGCACCATGGTGTGTTGCCATCGCCAAGTAGCATTATAAATAGTATCCTAACACTTTTTCCTGATAACGTTAGAAATATTTGCCACAGAAGATCAAATCATCTAAACCTCGAACCAGAGAAGATCAAATCATCTAAACCACGAACCAGAGAAGATCAAATCATCTAAAACCACGAGTAAGATTTTCCAAAACAAAGATCTGTAAATCTTAGAACCTCTGGCAACTCAGGTAGAAGTTTTCCCTTGTGAGCTTGCGACTGACCTCGATACCGGAATCGGAAGGGCTGGCTGCTTCCGCTTAAAGTTTCTATTCAGCAAAAAAATGAAGGCAATGCATTGTTTGCCAGTATGTGTATGATTTAAAAAAAAGTTTTTTTTATGTTATAGGGCGGCAAACGAACAAGCGGGTCACCTGATGGTAAGTGATCACCACTGTCTGAAATGAAATGACACACATACTAAAATCTTTATCCTTATTGGGCAGACAGAACATGTACAGGTCTTTTTTAGTCTAAACTGCAGGAGCACGACCCTTTCTGTACTACCAGAGCCAAATATTAGCCAGAGCATTTGCCCTACACTCTCCACGCTTGCCAGACGGGTTGGAGAGGTCTCATTGATGTTTTATAAGCTTTGTTTAGCTTGTATTTCCTATTGCTTTTTTGGCACAACACGCCTAACTCTGACCGAGTCACATACGAGCTCTTCCAGAGAAATAGCATGTAGAGTTTTTGCGGTAAACATAGTAATGTTTAGGTTTACTTAACTACGTTAAATTACGTGAGTGGGTCGTTGTTATCTTAATTATTTTAATTTCCTTAAATACTAAGGAGGGTAATTGTTTACCATGTTGTTTACACACCACGAAAATACTATTATGTCCTACATGCATAAATTTTGTAGGACCTAGTCGTAGGCTAAAGTTGATCTTTTCTGGATGAATCACATTTAAACTCTTATTTTAATTTTATTTTATTGGTTTAAGTACACTTGAAAATTTACAAACAATACATTTAAATAAACAGGCAAGTGCGAGTCGGACTCGTACATGAAGGGTTCCGTACCTCGTTTATCACGTTTCTTGTATGACGACCCCCCTTTAATTTTTAACTTTATCTTATTTTTAGTATTTGTTGTTATAGTGGCTAGGTATAGTAATACATAATCGGTAAAAAAATCAAGTATCTAGTTAATGCCACTATAAAGATCTAGTTAAAAACGCTGAAAACTACGTTTCTTGTACGTCGACCCCCTTTAATTTGTACTTTATCTTATTTTTAGTGTTTGTTGTTATAGCTGCCATAGTGATAGGTACATAATCGGTGAAAATTTTAAGTACCTAGTTAATGCCAATATAAAGATCTGGTTAAAAACGCTTAAAATACATGTTTTTTGTATGACAACCCCCTTTAATTTTTAACTTGTTTTATTTTAGTATTTGTTGTTATAGCGGCCAGCAACATATCGCAGCGTCGAGCATCGGTAAAAAATTGAAGTGTCTAGCTATAACGGTTCAAGAGATAGAGCCCTGTGACAGACAGACAGACAGACAGCGGAGTCTCAGTAATAGGCTCCCGTTTACACCCTTTGGGGACGAAATAGGACCCTGGACTCTTTAGCACATTGGACAGGAGATTGGACATTGTGTTCACAATAACAACTCAATGACCTAATTTCGTTACGGATACATTAAGGTGAAGGTATAGGCAAATGACCTTGAAGTGGCGCCCTCATTTGAAATATTTACAATATTATATTATATATATATAAAATATTATATATTAACAATTTATTTCACACTTCAAGGCCATTTGCCTATATCTTCACCTTAAAAAGAAAACATAGTACTTAGGTGCTACTTCTAAAGAAATTTCTTCCATTGGAACCGCGAGAGGAAATGAAAAGAGAGAGGTAATTATTGTAAGGCGCACAATGTTTGAAATAACACGTCTGTTCTGCCGCGCATTTTGGTCATTTACCAATTGGTCAACAGATCTGACTGTTCGGAATTCGGATAAGTAAGTACTGAATGACAAATTGCTATAAAAATGTGTATCTATTAAGAATATTCACCTATTTTACTTTTACGCGTAAACACAGTGAGGATTGCTACACACTTATTTGGCATTGTCGGTTCGGCAGTATTTGACAAACAACAAAGCTGACCCGAATCCAATGATTGCAACTAAGGATAAGCTCATCAGAACATTTTGCTTAAAATTTCTTCATACAACCAAACCGTATCGCCATATGTTTAAAACCAATCCAACTATACAACAACAACAACATGAACACCGATTGATACACCCTTCTCGCTCTCTCGCATTAGCGGGAGAATACACAAGAGCGAGCTATACGGAGAGTGACGAACTGCGCGTCTCGTTTATATTTCAATAGCCCGGAGCGGCAACAGCGCATCCACAACACATCGCCACCGCATGTAAAATTATCGCTTTAATTTTAATTATAACAAACAGTTATGTTACTTTTCGATGATAAAATATTCCATGTATTTTTTTTCTCCTAGTTTTTGCAGCCTTTAAATACGCTAATAGGCATTTTTATGGCAATACAAGTATGTAAACAAAAACGAATGAACTCATCCGCGGACCGAGGACGACTAAGTCGCGTTGGTCCAAAAACTGACGTTTTTGGGTCAACGAGTTGGTGTCATTTCTTTGCGTGGTTGGCCTAGTCCTTACACTAGTAATATATAAGTCAATGCCCGAATCAATTAAATTGCCTTTTTCCCCGAACATTCATCTACATTTTATATTAGATTTTACCACCCGGCTGTGCCGATTAATGCCACCGCAAATAAGTGTGTAGCAACACTGATACGCGTTCAATTTTAGACTATGCTATAGGCGATCTTTACCATTGATATGCTACTCGTAGAAAGACTTACTGTTCTGTTGCCTAGATCGTGGACCCTGCAGTTGAGCTGTGCTGTCTTCCCGACCAGAGCAGTCACGTTCTTGGAGTATGCTACATCGAAGTGGGGCCCCCTCTGAGTGAGCCCCAAGTCTACGTCAGAGAAGTCTATCTCTGGCACTCCATCCAGCCCGAGGCCATTTGTGTTGTCTGTGCAACCTTGAAAGAAAATGCATAATTAATATTTCTCTTTACCCGACTGCACCAGAAGGTTTATGTTTTTCAAGTATATGTATATCTACGAGTATATTTCTTTAGCACGCTCTATAGCCTAAACGGCAAGATATATTTTAGCTTGAGAGGTGTTGTTAAGGCGCGTACAGACCGCTGTAACGTAACATTAATGTACCATGCACTGAAAGAATTTGCCGTCCACACCGTTGCAATGTATCATGCAATGTAACACCATTCTCTTGTTGTCTTAGGTCATCTCGCGCGCACGAACTGCGCATTACACGCGCACCCTACGAGCACTACAAACCGTGCGCGGAGCGAGCCGAGATTAATGTCGGTTTTTCAACGAACACAGCGCAGTGTGCGCGGAGCGGGAAAATTTGCCGTCCACACCACTGCAATGTATCATACACAATTCTTTTGGTTTGGACATCTCGCGCGCATGAACCGCGCACGCTACGAGCATTACAAACTGTGCAACACAAAGGGGCGCGTAGCAGTGGCGTAGCGTGGGCTTTCACCGGCGCGCGCGGGAGGTTCGTAGTGAGTGTGCGGACTGAGAGCGCTACACGTCCAAACTTGCAGCGAACATGCAATGAAAGGCAAAATGATACATATTACTCGTATATTGGCACCCTTCTCGATAATTGCACCTTTACTCTTGCTATGGGCCTTCGTCTAGGCGCAAAAATTAATGAACCACATGTTTGCCATTGTGGTGCTAATGTGGATGGGTACGGTCGCCATGGGTTAGCCTGTGTTAAAAGTGCGGGCAGAATCCCCCGACATGCATCTATTAATGATATTATTCATAGAACCTTGGCCCCTGTCGGTGTTCCATCCATTTTGGAACCGAATGGGATCGTCCGCACTGATGGCAAGCGACCTAATGGCTTGTCCTTGGTCCCATGGAGGCAGGGTAGGTACCTCGTTTGGGATGCCACATGTGTGGATACTCTGGCACCTTCACATTTGCCTGCAACGTTTAATCTTGGTGGAGCGGCGGCATGTACTGCAGAGGCTGCCAAAAAGCGGAAATACGCGGGTCTGGGAGACGGGTTTATTTTTCTTCCATTCGCAGTGGAGACGATGGGACCTTGGGGCCCTGATGCTAAGTTATTTTTAAAGGACGTCAGAACGCGCCTTATCGAGGCAACTGGTGACCCTAGAGCTGGCGGCTTTTTTGCTCAGAGAATAAGTCTCGCTATACAGCGAGGAAATGCTGCCAGCATATTGGGTACATTGCCTCGATGTGGCGCGTTGGAAGAGATATTTTATTTGTAAAATTATTTTATTTGTGTTATTTGTCCGTATTTAATTTATTAAATGATACATTGCATGTTACGTTACACAGGTTTGTACTGTACGCGCCTTTAGGTTTGTCTTACTTCTGAGAGTGACACTGCCTTACTGCGAATAAAAAATCGTACAATCCAAAATGGCGGAGTTTTACTACGTACAACCTATATCTTATTTATTTTTTAATTCAAAACATGACGAATCGTCGAGTGGGGTATTAAAATAAAGGATTTTTTAAAAGGATGATTACAAAAATATGAATAACATATGTGTTTGAATGTAATGTGGAATTAGAAATGCTAAAAAACAACATATAAAATTCCTTCTCTTAGCGTGTTCCTCATTGCATCCTAGGCATACTGATTTTGAGTTTTTGTTTTTTAATAATTACCTTTTGGTTCTTCTATTGTTTTATCATATTGATGATCTAAAAAGCTTTCAATTAAAAAAAAATTAAATCAGTTCTGTTATTTCCAAACAAAAATGACTGTGTCAAAGACCACCCCTGCTTTATAATAGCCAGATATATTGTGGATATAACTCATGACGAGCACAATGCTTGTCGCGCGCTGAATACTGCCAAAGACAAAAGTCACATGTACGGACTAGAATCTTTGGTAAATTGGCTAAATGAAATTTTATTTACATGGGTAAAACCATAAATACTCTTATAAAGGTTACAAGATAAACAAAGCGTAATATAAAATGTAAACAGAAATAAATTGTTTACACGTACGTGTATTTATTAGGATTATTTCCTTTTGTTGTATCATAAATTCAGAATTGATACTGCAACACGATACCATCTTTCTAATATAAGATTCTTTTATCTCTAAAATTATCACAGTTATAGTGACGACTTCTGTGGCCTAGTGGTCATCAAGCCCAGCTGTCACATTGGAGGTCCCGGGTTCGATCCCAGGTCAGGTCGAGATGGAAAATGATCTTTTTCAGATTGGCCTGGGTCTTGGGTGTCTATCTATATATGTATTTGTTATGAAATATAGTATCGTTAAGTTAGTATCCCATAATACAAGTCTTGAACTTATTTTAGGGCTAGCTCAATCTGTGTAATTTGCATTTTACATTTACATTTATTTACAGTTTACAATTTGAAAAATACAATTTTACGTGTGATGGAATAAGCCTGGCTAATAAAAACTTGCCACATGTCACTTTGATCGCTCTTTATTGAAACGAGAAAGCTGACTTAATGACAAGAAGTAGCGACCGACAGAGACGAGTGTAAGAATAAGGGGGATGCCCAGTGGTGGGACATAAAGGCCACAGGGTAGTAAAAAAAAATGTTAGATAGTTGCGCCTCCAAAGGATCGAACGCTAGGCGGCGCTGATGTCTGTACATAGCCAATAGCATCAATAACATTTCTTTGCCACGAATTACGCTTGATTTCAAAAACAGAGGCAAAATTAGGTTTTTCTGCGAAATAATGCCATTCTGCTACACATTCACAGCGAGCAGCATATAAAATGTTTAAAATGGGCCAAAAAAACCCAATAAATAACAAATATTTTTAGGAAAATACGGAATGAAATGAAACAAGGGAATTCTATTACCGAATTTAGAAAAAATACCACCCGTATTGAGTTTTAAATTGAACTAGTATGAATGAATGAAAATATTGGCACATGTTGCAACACAGTGGAAAATTCGGGAACTTGTTTTGTTTTGACCTATTTTTATGGTTCCGTACCCAAAGGGTGCCAACGTGACCCTATTGCTGAGACTAGACGAAGAAGAAGAAGAGGAAGGCAGATGCCCCTCCCTGCCCCTCCTTGTCGTCATCCTTGGCACAAGCGCAATCATTTATAATTCAATGTCAAGCCTTCAGTAAAACAAAACTACTCGATTTCCGTCCTCCATGTCACAGCGTTCGCTGCAAATGGTCGACATAGCACAGCAACAAAGTAGTAACAGCGGTTGTAAATAAAATAAAACTCTCCAAGTATTTATCCACTAAATCACTTTAATGAATGAATGAATGAATAGTTTATTTTTCAAGTAACATGAATTAATGCTTGTCACTTTTCAAAAACATCTCACTTTTAACACAACGTTAAAATACATATGAAATAAACATTTTTTTAGCAAACAGAGAACGCGCGCAGTCTTTTTCCTCTAAAAATATGGCCGCCGCCGGTGTCGTCCGGGTTGTCTATGCCCGCCCCTTTTATATTGGTTTATTTTCTTAATTCTCTCTGTATTTTTATCTATTGCCATAATGTTGCCAACAGTAGATAGCTCCGATTTAGTATGATACGTAACATCTTCTTACTTTACCGACTTCTGTAACTGAAAAACTAAATATGCAAACAATGGTATATTTAGACATTTTTTCTAGTTATCTTCTTTTAAAAAACAAAACACACACAACCGATTTTAATAAAATTTGTATGGGACCTGCTGAAAAGTACCCTTTCCAACAAAAAAAGTTTTTTTCAAATCGGTTAAGGCGTCTTCGAGTAATCGGGGAACACACATAAAAAAAGATTCTGCCGAATTGATAACCTCCATTTTTAGGGTTGTGTAGTCGACAAGGAACCCTTATAGTTTCGCAATGTCCGTCCGTCCGTCCGTCCGTCTGTCTGTCTGTCCGTCTGAGCTCATACTCCGCCGCTACTGCACCGATTGTCACGAAAATTGGTGAAGAGATAGATATTGAAGTTCCAAAAGTTGTTTTTTAAAATTATGAAAAAATGTTTTTTTTTCCCAACATACAACGAAGGGTGAATTTAAAAAATTTTATTGGACTAACCCCAACGTGTAGGTATCGTTGAAAAGATCTTTAAAAATGCAACAAAAACTGCTTTGAAACTATGTAGATCAAACCCCCCAGTCTTGAGATAATCTAATACAAAGTTAAAATTTAAGGTGTCCCCCCACCGTAACTTTTGAAATATTACTAAAATAATTCTGAAAAAAATGTGGTATAGTCCTCAAAGTATGTACTTTCAAATAAAACTATAGCGGTCTCGGTATCATAGATAGTTATTTTTTAATACGTCATAAATCGTAAACCGCAATTTACCTTTAGAACTTTTGAACTTTTATATTATGTTACTTGCTGCTACGGAACCCTTCATGGGCGAGTCCGACTCGCACTTGGCCGCTTTTTGTTTTGAAGTCTGTTAGTAAGCAATTCTTTTTTAAATATGTTTTTAATAGCGGGACAGGATCGACCTCGGCGATCAGATTGCAGACGTTCTAAAAAAAGGTGAGGTAAGAAGTATCCGTAACCGAAAGGCATGGTTCGAATAGGTTGTTGATTGTTGAGTAGGAGGTTGATAAGTGTAGGTAGAGCGAAAGAGGTCTGTCAGGATCGTAGCAAGTGGAGGTCCATAGTCTCTACCTACCCCTTTGGGAAACAGACGTGATAGTATGTATGTATGTTTAAATATGTATGTACCTATACAGGTTGATTTTGCAGCCCCTAGCTACTCGTATATTAAGGCGAAGATATAGGCAAATGGCCTTTAAGTGTGAAATAAATTGTTAAATCGTGAATATGGAGATAATTTCCATATTTCTCTACGTCATGCACTAGATAGCCCTTTAAATTATTTTATGAACTGCCGTTAAAACTATTATTGGTGATCCGTCTAGCTTTAAAACTTGCCGTGGCCACTTTTGGCGGAGGCAAGTTTTAAAGCTAGACGGACTAATGTAAATACTTTCAACGGTGATTTATAAAATAATTTAAAGGGCTATCTAGTGCATGACGAAGAGTAATATGGAAATTATCTCCATATTTACGAGTTAACAATTTATTTTAAATGAGGGCGCCACTTCAAGGTCATTTGCCTATATCTTCGCCTTAAAATCTTTAATTATTAATAGAACACAAAATAGTAAGAAAGAAAGACTTATTTTTTGTATTTTCTGTTTCCAAATTTCTAATAAATGGCTTTACTCTACGCTCGGCCGTTGCCTTCCTCGCTCACTCATCGCCGCCCGCCGTGAGTCCAATAGCGGGTGGTGACATTCAAATGGGAGATTTTGTGGTAGACTTTTGTCGGCTGATTATCTTAGGTTTATTATACAGGGTTATTTTTAATTAACCGGCAACCTTTTTGGAGCAAGTTCAGTCCGTGATACTGAACCACTTTCCATAAAAACAATTATCGAAAAACGAAAACAAAATTTCGTCCTCCCATACAAAATCCATTTGGTTGAGCGCCGATTTGTATGGGAAGTCGATTTTTTTTTCGTTTTTCGATAATTGTTTTTATGGAAAGTGTAATAAATAACAGCGTCGGGACTTGACGACCCCATCGCCCACTGGATTCCCAGTGCAGTCAGTCAACGCAGGGCAGCTTGTGGCAAGCTGGTGGTGAGTGGCGACACCACGGATCCTACCTCCAGGGGGACCACATACACACAGTTACACACCCCCCGCCTCTGTCTTGCCTTATCCGGCCGGCCAGAGTGGAGTCGCAAGAGCAGAACATACGCTCCAGGGTGGTAGTGTATTGCACGTAATGGCGTAATAACGGGGAAACCCGCTCTCGGGGTAAGCCCCGTGATGGTGAAACCGGAGCCGCACCTCTCGACACCCTCAGCTGCTCACATTGTGTTGCGCCCTGGCCGCGTCTTTGTGGCTAGTTAGGGTGCCCACAGGCAGTGTAGCCAACGAGCAGCAAGTCACCATCTGCCAGGCTCAAATTGTTGTAAGAGATTTTTAGGCAGATGCCCGTATCTCACTCCATAACCCAGTTATCCGGTCCACAAACATCCCATCCACATAGCCCAAACTAAGTTAATCCTTCCCTGGCAATAGTTCAACAGCTATGGAGGACTGTCCGTTAGTGCATTTCAATGGTATATTAAGGGATAGACCTCCATAGATGCAGCCATCTCACTTTTTAGATAAAAAGGTACTAAAAGGCCTCTTCATGTTGGCTTTGGCCCCATGAACGCCTCAAAGGACCGGGTCCCCATGCGTACCGACATGATAATAATTCGTTTATTGCAGGCAACAAAATATACAGGAATAATGTTGGGCCATATTTATAAATACCTTACAGACTAACATACATATAATATAAAAAACTTAAAAAACTAACACTATTTAACACGTACAGAAGTCTCACTCAGCAAAGTAATTCAAAGAAATATCTACTCAATGTGGCTAGCGATATGGTTTAATTTAGCTAACGTCAGAACCCAGCACCTTTTCGTAAAGATACATAGACATCCATTGCAAGCCAATTTTATTCTTATTACTCGAGACAAACCATTCGTATAACTGAATTTACCACCCGGAGGGGCCGCCTGCGCGCATAGTAATAATATAGGTACATTTGTATTTATTTTTAACAATAAATAAATAAATTTTCGATACCTAAACAGGGAGTGACACAGGCCTGGTAGGTATGACAGAATATGTCTTTCCTTGAATATAGCTACGATGTTATAAATCACTCTGTAAACCTTTATAATGGCTCCAACTTACTGGAAATTAGAAGCAAGAAAAAAAAGTTTCATTACATTAACATCTGAGCAATCATTCCACATATGAAATATGAAGCCTACTGAATAACATGAAAGCTTTCATAATAATACAAATCCCACGCATTGTGAGAGCAAAACTACTTGTTACAAACTGGACAAGCAATTGATATAGATCTGCGATCAATGGATCACATTCAAATAGATAAGTTACAAAAAAAGATCTTAAAGAATCATAAAGGATCATAAAAAGATTTTTTTGCTTTGTTACTTATAATCATTGATAAATTCTTTATCCCTGGATAGTCAGAGCGTAGGGCCGTAAGACTCAAAGGCCACTTTTGGCGTGATGGTGGGCATGTAAGTGAAAAAAGGAAATAAAAATAGTGATGGGGTGAGCTGCATCGCCTATAAGATAATTCAGATTTTCACCCATTTTCTGGATCAGCTTTTACGATTTGCGAGGTTGAAATGGTACATTCTAACTTTTTACTTTTCTCCCAGACCGGCATAGACGAATCTCAACCTTATTACATATTACAATTACATATTATTATTCCTTGACAAAAAAAAAAGATCTTAAAAGAGGGGGGGATATACAGGGTCTAACAAAATATACTGAAACTATTTTAAGGGTGGATTCAGTCCATGATACTGAACAACTTTCCCCAAGGAACATATACCAAAATATGAAAAATAATTTTTGACCTCCATACAAGTTGACCGATCAGCTGATCCGAGTTTGTAGGAAAAGCCAAAAAATATTTTTCATATTTCGACATATGTTCCTTGGGGAAAGTTGTTCAGTATCATTGACTGAATCTACCATTAAAATAGTTTCAGTATATTTAGTTAGACGTTATATATTCACATTTCGATTCGTCCAATCATATTTTACCATCATCGGTGAGCAAATTTTGACAGAATAATAATAGGTATACTCGTACTTAAATAAAATAACGTAATGTGTACCTAACCTAATGCGAATTCTTTTTCATGAAATATAGAGAAATCTGTGAGAGAAAGTTAATGTAAGCGGATTTGATTAAAGTGGACTACGACAGACCGTAATTTAGGGGATTCAGACATAATACAGCATGGCTCGGTTTTTGGGGTTCCTTACTAGTGATGGAAAATATATACATAAGCATCTTTAAAAAAAAACGTGTAAATTAATCGTAATCTTAAAGATTTGATACTGAATCTTAATTCCTGAGCGTGGCGCCCCTAGTGTTACAGGCATCTATAGGTCACGTATCCACCTTTATTCAATTGGCGTATGCTTATTCAGTTCAAAAGAAAAAAAAGATACTTAGTTCATTTTTGAATGGCTCGGTTTTTAAGATTCAGTAGCTATCCTCTTAAAATAAATCAAACTGCAGAAATATGAATCGGATCAAAACAACTAGTATCCAATTCATTAAAAAAATAAAAAAATCGAATAGCCTTAACAATGTTAAGCGTTGTGGAATCAGTGTGCGTAAGAAAAATGGAATGAAATATTTGTACGACAGAGAAAACGTATAAAAAATATTCAGATACGATATTTTTTTTAGTATTCAGCAGGCAAATAAAGCTTTAAATATCTTTATCTCTATAAAAACAAAACAATACCGTTTGCCGTCTGCCGAATGCCGTCACTACACGCTCAAAAGTTCACAACAACTGTTTCTGAATTTGTGTAAGGAACCCATTTCATATTTCGGATTCATTCTTAGAATGTTCTTTTATTTCTTTCATTATGTTTTAAATGTCGTCAACGCCTGGCTTATAGCAGCCGAGCGGTCTCCATTGAGTGTATTTATACGCAATAAGGATATACAAGACGAAGTGCTCTTTTTGTGCTGTTTCTTTTAATTTTACTTAATGTGTTTAACCTCCAACGCAAAAAGAGTGGTTTTAATGTATGCTCTATGTGAGCAGTTGGTACTAATATGCATTTAGTCGACTTTGACGACCTCCGTGGCGTAATGGTTAACACGCTAGACCGCTAATCCGGAGGTTCTGGGTTCGATCCCCAGCCAGGGCAAGTTGGAAAATGGACTTTTTCAAATTGTCCTGGGTCTTGGGTGTTTATCTATATATGTATTTATCATAAAATATAGTATCGTTGGGTTAGTATCCCATAACACAAGCTAAAAAAAAAACTTACTTTGGGGCTAGCTTAATCAGTGTGATTTGTCCCTATATATTTATTTTATTTATTTATTTATTTAGTCTACAAGTTTGCTATTTACGTGCCTTCTATTATTGGCACCCACTGACCATGAGAATCTCTGTTACTTGTTCAAATTAATGAAAACAACATACCTGTGCGCGTGACCAGCGCCAGGGCCCCGAGTGCGCTAAACAATAATGCGGCAGACATCGCTACTTCACGTCCGGCATAGTCTGCTCACACTGCCTCCTTCTGTGGACAAAATAATACCAGATTAGTATCAGAATTGGGTATTTTGGTGGGTCGAAAATAAATTGTTTGGTACTCTTAATAGAATAAAACGTCACAAAATAATGTCACTTGTCATTGATCACATCCACTTTGAACGTGATTTTAGATTTGTTAATGCAGAAAAACGGATATTAAGAGTGCTATTTGACTCCTAAATGAACTATGACGTCATAAATCGATATTTCATACAAATCCCATAGAAAATGTTTGTTTTAGATGTTAAGAAAAAAGTATCTGATTTGACTTGTTGCAAAATAGCGTATTCATATAAGTTATGGACTAAGAGCCGAACGGGTTCAATCCGTCTCTGTCATAAACCCTACGTGCGATAGAGATAGCCAAACCGTCGCGGGTCACGTGTCTCTGTCACACGTAGGGTTTGTGATGTGACAGAAACGGTTCAAGACTAAAGAGTGCCAGACCTTACTTATTTTTATCCGAGGAGCTCGGTGGCCCGGTGGGAGTACGCATTGCTAGCGTTTTCACAAGTTAAGCAACCCCGGGCGTGGTCTGTACTTGGATGGGTGACCACAAGTGGTACAAAAATTTCTCGAGCTTCTCCGTGCTTCGGAAGGCACGTTAAAGCCGTTGGTCCCGGATTTCATTGTATGGCAGTCGTCAAGCTATGTCAGATGCCTTTAGGCAGCTTGAAGATCTGACACCAGTGTTGGCCACTTACACACACGAAAAACAAACAAATATCCGACTTCAAAAGAGGAGGAGGTTATCAATTCGTCGAAATCTTTTTTTTAAATAGGTATGTTCCCCGATTACTCGAACCCACCCTGGGACGATTTGGAAAGTTCTTTTATTTGTTTGAAAGGGTCTTTCCAGGTCCCATGGAAATTTTATTAAAATCAGTTGTGTGGTTTGTTTTTTAAACGAAAATAACTAGATTAAATATGCCATTTAAATATACAATAGTTTGAATATTTAGCTTTTCTGGTGTAGAAGTCGGTTCCCGTGTTATTGGCTATATAGGGTTGTCAATGGGCACATTTAATTTGGGCAAATGTTAATTAAATAACTGCATGGTGATAGTAGTGAGAAAAATGATTTGTAGTAGTCACTGAAACAGGCTTTTTTATTTTATTTTATTGTTTTAAAAACAGGGAAAATATTTATTTGTTCACCAAAGTAACTGAAGTTTTAATAAACTGGGTGCAAGAGAAAATTATCCACACGTTTTCTAGAATATTCAGCTAGAAGGAATTAGGTTATCAAATACAATGACACGACAAACAGAACGTGAAGTACGTACGTTAGCTCGGACCTTGCCGCACTGCGGCCACTATATAATAATTAGATAGACAGGGACAAATCACACTGATTGAGTTAGCTCCAAACTAAGTTAAAACTTGTATAATAACTTATTCAACGATACTATATTTAATAATAAATCCGAGCGTATTCCCGGTTGTATTGTCAGCGGTTACGCTTCAGAGCCCGGGGTCCGCTACCTAACCTAGGTGATTCGACGAGGTTACTCGTTTTTACATAGTGCGACTGCCGTCTGATCTTCGCAACCCAAAGGGTAGACCAGAACCAATCCTAGGAAAGGTTTAACAAACGCTAGATGGCGTTCGGGACCCACAGCTTTGCGTGCTTTCCAAAGCATAGAATCATCTTTCTTTTCGGATAATCAGGTGATTCAAGCCTGCAATATCCTAACCAGACTGGAAACAACTTTTTACAAAGTGTGCTTCCACGTGGGATTTGAACCCACGACCTCCAGATCACAAGGCAAACGCCTTGATCACTGGACCACGTAGGCAGTTAAAGACGTAAGTACGTGATCCATAGTTTGTTTTCTTCTATTCCCATAGAAAAATACGCATGATGACTAAAAAATATTTTTGGCCCATCGGTTAGATTATTAAAAAATATTGTACACGTATTTTTCCTTTTCTCTGAGAAACAATAAATAACGAAGATACAGCACATTTAAATTTCCCATGACGTCACGCTTTCGTACGATTTTTACACATCGGTGACGTCAAAAGCCCCCACTCTGGAACTTTGATACTCTGTATCATTGTAAATTTTTACTTTTTTGATAAACTGTAAAATATTATTTTTACATTATTACATTATAACATTATTTTTGGATATCCTAACTAACGGACTAATTAGAATAATACTTTTATTACCTAGACATCATTCCTATTATGTCGGAATAGTAGAAAGTATTTATACTTTCCATAAAGAAAATAGATCAGCTGATTACCTTAATCCGTGTGTTAATGGGCGATGCGGCTAGCAACCCATCACTATGTTGATTCATTTTCTATCTCGTCGCCCACCATCACGCTGAAAGTAGTGTTTGGGTCTTCCAGCCCTGGGCTCTGACTGCTTAAAGTCGCAAAACTCAAAATGCTGGCTGCCCAATTAGGGTTAATAGAGACGTGAAAGAGTTTGTGTACATATATGTATGTTTTATCAAATTTACACGCTAATACAATAAAGGCGTCCAATCACTGGAATAGAAGATAGTATTCAGTCGAGCACTTAATCAATTCTGTGGGGAACCCATTGTGCTCAATGGGGTATGTCCACTAGGATCATACGATCCTTTTTGGTATTAAATGAGGAATCAAATATTTGATCAGAATTTAGGCATTGGCACTTTTGCACGTACCCTTACAAGTTAGTACAGGTGTTTGCGGTCAGCTAACTATTAATTAATCTCTTTTATACAGGGTGACTTTTATTAACCGGCAAAATTTTTGGAGCAAGTTCAGTTCATGATAATGAACTACTTTCTATAAAAAAGTTATCAAAAATCTATTGAAAATTTTCATCCTTCCATACAATATCCGTTTGGCTAAGCGCTGATTTGTATGGGAGGACGAACATTTTTTATTGATTTTTAATAACTTTTTTGTACAAATTAGTATAGAGACATGGAACGAATGGATGCTCCCAATCATAGTCTCGAAATATTTTGAGTAAAAGGTAAACAGATCATATAATCTTAGCGGACGTACCCACCGTTTCAAGGCAACGCGATACAAAAGGTGGTTAATTGGCTTCATCGTCAATTGAACCACAAGTATCTATTTCACGTACGCTTAATTGTCCAAAATCGACGATTTGAAACAAGCCGATATTTAGCGGTGATCGCCCCTTTGTAGAATCCGTTCTGTGTTTGAGGGTAAATTGAATATTTTATCGATTATCTGGTGTTCGAGTTACGTGTCAACTCGTGAACGGTTATCGCCAGAGCGATTGCGCTGCTCACCTCATTTTATATCGTTTATTGCCTTTGAGCACTTAAAAATAATGTTGTTGCTATATTTGCGGGTATCAACTCGTAACTATTTTGATTAGCTTTTCTACACGCCCAAAGCCACATTAAACTTGGTCTTTGGGTCTTATCTTATGGCGTCAAGTCTGTTCTCTGTTGGGCATAAGACTCTTTCCTTGTTTTGTCTCTGGTCATTGCAATCCAGTACTTCCTTGCAACTTGCCTGACACTGTCCACCCAGCTAGTCTCCAGACGTCCTACACTATGTTTTTGATTTCTGAGATAACAATCGGTGACGTGACGGCCTTACTTCACCTACTATCGTTACCTGGAGGCAGGTGTCACGCCTAGTTCCACTTTAGAGTCGAAATCCAAAAGAGCACGTCCAGAACTTTTGTTCAACTTATGTCTATTCAGTCAGACATAATGATATGATTACTACGTATATACTAGCAAACATTTATACTTCATCTTGTGATTTAAGAGCTTGCTCTTTTTGGTAGAGTTAAGTGGATATGTACAGGTTGGTGCACTCCATTGGTTTAGCTATATGGAATTTTTTTTATCAGTATGTAACAAGATACATATGACAGAATATGTATTTTTTCTTTACTTGTATAGAACTACAAGGTTCAAAATCAACCTATATACCTACATACTTCTTAAATATATCATCTTCGTTTCGTTGTGGGTAAAAAAGATCGAAATGAAAATGTACGTGCAAGACGTAAAAATAAAGTGGTGTAGATATTTTCTTTCAAACTAGACATTCACCACGTTTTGCTTATAAACCTAAACTCATGAAAATTACAATCCATAACATTACTCCAAAGATCTTGACGTATTATCATCGTTACGCAATCTTAACCATAAATCGGGGGACAACTTACTCAATTATTGTAATAAATGTCACGATACTATCTGGAACATATTTGGTCTGGCGATCGTGTATTTAGGTCACAATGACTTCTTAATCTTTCTCTACATTTTGTGGTAAATGATCGGTTACTTTGATGTAGAAACTGATCTAGTACGTTTCTACAAAGGTAGATCTCAACGAAACCAACGATGAGGCGGACACTGTAGCCAAATTTTAGTCTAACAAATCTAATTTTCGCTATTTCCAACTTGATGCGAAGAAGAAGTAAGTACGTTTTTGATTATTCTCAGTCAGAGAGTTATTCATATAACTTTCTAAAAATACATAAATACTAAAAGAGATTCTCAGTCCATCCACATATCTATTTTTATGTTTTAGGTTTGTTAGTTGACGTCTTTGGAGAAAACGTGCAGTGCAGTTTGTTGCCGCTTCTTCTGCACTTGCGCCTAGGAAGCGGCGTAAACTTAGCTGAAAGCTGTAAGTAACGATTTGACGTCAACGTTTGTGCAAAACAAAAGAAGGTGACTATTATTAAGAGATATTATAAATATCCTATGATAATAAAGATATTTTGATTTGATTTGATTTGGGATCCTAAATAACTCAGACCTCATTGCCTCAAGATGATATTGTTTAAATCAATGTGTAACTTACCAGTGACGACTAAAACGTGGTCCAGGGCTTGGAATACCGTTAAAAATCTGGTAACGTTAATTCTGTCAAACGGCGTTAACGTTATCAGCAATGATAACGTTATGCTGGGTAACGGTATTTTTCCCACTATTTACCGTTAATCAGATAATGTTACCAATGATATTAACAGTAAAAGGTATTGTTAAAACTGTATTTCTTTTCGATATTTGACAGAATGAATTGATGAGAGTTTGTCTAGTAGGCTACTAAGGCTGTTTATATAATATTTTACAAGTATTGAAAAAAGTATCGTTACTTATGTCGTTAATTGATAACGTTATAAACTGTATTATCGGTACTCTTTATAACGTTACCACTACTACCCGTATGAAAATAACGTTATTTAACGTTACTTTCAGTGTGAATTTTGTATCGTTAACAAGCCCTAACGTGGTCCCTTACCATAAGAAGGCTCAAGGTCACCCAACGAGCTATGGAGAGCTATGCTCGGTGTTTCTCTAGGTGATCGAATGAGAAATGAGGAGATTCGTAAAAGAACTAAGGTCAATATCATAGCCCAGCGGATTAGTTGACACATAGAACGAAGAACCGATGGCCGATGTAGCAGAAAGGTTCTCGAATAGCCACCACGTACCGGCAAGCGCAACGTAGAGCACTCACCTACTAGGAATATATAGGACGATTTTAGCAATATTGCACTTCTAATCTGTCATTTTAGAAAAACTATGGGGAGGCCTATATCCAGCAGTGGACTTCAATAATACTCAAGAGGTATAATTTATGGCCATTCGATCCAAAAGCAACGATTATCATGAAGCATGATGGTGGGTGTATGTATTGGTAGATAGAAAATAAAAAGGCTGCATTGCCTATAAATATGATCTCTGGACATTTTTCCTATTCTCTAGATCGGCTTTTAAGCAGATACATTTCACATTTCTTTCAAACCAGTTTAGAAGAAATTTAACATAATACGACCCCACATAATTGTGTACTAAAGATGTCTAGATGGTTCTTCCTTATAGGTCTACGCGTTACCACACTACTTAATTTACACAGTGTAAGTTCCACTGACCTCTTGGCGCCTCTCCAGCATCTTTACTGTGATGCGTTTGAAATTGAAAACCATTATTTTAAAATCGCTTTCAAAAAGACTCGCTACGTTTCACATTTTATTCTCTTGTTCCAATATCGGACGTCAATTTGAGAACAGAATGCGAAGTGTTAGGTAACACTTTGCTTGTGAGCTCTTTCAATATAGAACTTAGTTGTATATAACGTCTCACAAAATATAGGTACTGAAACTATTTCAAGGGCTTAAAAAATAAGGCTCAATTTACATTGTGGCAGAGACGCAGCGTTTCGCCGAAATCGTACATAGCATAGCTTCAAAATAAACTTCCGGCGTTTTCCAGCGACTTCGCGAGAATTCGCCGCTAGACGCGCGACGACTTTTTGAGCTTAACTGCCGCAATGTAAATTAAGCCTAAGTAAAATAAAAAATTATAAATAAGGTGCAAATCATTTTCCTGCAGTAGAGTGCCCAAAAGGCTGGCAGCATTGCCACGCTGGATGGCAATGCTTATTCGTCGAGTGAAGTAATTGCCAGCCCTTTTGTCACCCGACTCTTTTGATTTAAAACCTTAAAATGAATGTTTTTTTAAGAGTAAATTCAGTCTGATACTTATCAAATTTCTCTAAGGTTTTTTTTTCGCTTTTTACACAAAACTAGAATCAGCTGATCGGTCAATTTGTATGGAAGGTCAAAAATTTTTTTTCATATTTCGATATACGTTTCTTGGGGAAAATTGTTCAGCATTATGAACTGAATTCAGCTATACTACAATAGTTTCAGTATGTTAGTAAGACCCTTTATAGGTATTATGATATTTGAACTTCTGCCAATCTTTTTAGCTAAATAGAGAGTTAGATAATTTTAAATAGGGAGAAAAATAATTATTAAAATAATAAATAAAAAGATAAGGACAAATTACACTGACTGTCAATGTAGTCTGGCCCATCTTGTCCCATTGACACAGATATATTATAGACTAGCTATCTCAAACATTTGCCCCTGTTCTATTTTTGAATATGGCAGCGTGAACTTTTTCATACGTGTTTAATTTTCAAATAATGAAAATAATAACTGTCCATCGGTAAGTGACCAGATTAAATCTAATTACTTACCGATGAATTGATGGAAAGTTATTTTGTCATGTTCCTTAAATTATTCTTACAGCATTTTGTGTCCCGTACAGCGTTTTGTGTGTTATAATATTTATTCGTGCACAAAACATTCGACCATCAACAACCAATATTTTATAGGGTTTTTTAGGCATTCAAGATGCAGTACTAAAGTTCTTCCTTATTTAATTATTTAATTTGAGTACATTAACCACCACTTTATTATAAAACTTTTATATACCTGTGTAATTTTTTTCGCCGTTTATCAAATAAAAATTAATAAACTGAAATTGCTTCAAAAAACGATACGCTTCGACGACTAGGAGTAGTATCTTTATTGAGTAATTTTCATTGAATCTCTCGGCTTTGACTTTGAGACATCACCGTCTAGTCTATTATTTACGAGTCTCCGTCATTGTTTGATTACAAAATATAACAGTACCTTATCTATTCATCAGAGACTAGGTATCTTGTTGCTGTAAATAAAGGACAATTAAAAAAATTAAATAAAATCAGAGTAAAGAGAAGGTAAAATATATTTATCAACATAATGAATTTGAATTCTGATTCACACATTTCACACTATACTCGTACTTAGCCATACTCATGTATGTTAACATATAATATAGATAATTTGTCATATTAGGTTCTCTAATATCAATTAATAAAAAAGCTGCTGTTATCTCGATTACTAAAGAGTATTTGCCACACCCCTTTTGCTTCAGATTAAACTTTTCCTAATTGACCAAAGCGTCTTAGTTGAAGATTGGTCAAAAATTTGACGAGCTCTGTGGCGCAGTGGTCAACACATCAGACTGCTACACGGAGGTCCCGGGTTCGATCCCCGGTCAGATGGAAAATGATCTTTTTCAGTTTGACCTGGGTCTTGGATGTTTATCTATAGGTATATGTATTTATTATAAAATTAGTATCGTTGAGTTAGTATTCCATAACACAAGTTTAGAACTTACTTTGGGGCTAGCTCAATCTGTGTGATTTGTCCATATATATTTATTTATTTATATATATTGACTTACTTAAGTTTTTTATGACGATCTTGATTTTTGGTTGAGGGAGAAATAGGGGGAAAAGAGGGGAACTTTGCTGTCGGATTTCAATCAAATTTGAGAGGCACACTAAGGACTTCACTTAACACAAGTTTTGCAAAAAAAAATCAAAAGGGGGAGTGGAGGGGAAAAAAAGAGGGCGAACTTTGTTGTAGCGTTATATGCGTGCACGGATTTCACTGAAATGGCTTTGTTAAGCCGGCGGAAAGGGGAAGATGTCGGTAATTGCATGGTTGTAAGAGCTCTCGCGAGATATACTATTCTCTAAGAATCACTAGTTTAACCTTCATTTAAAAAAAGACCATAATTATATTCATTATCATCCAAGCGTATTTTCCCGGTTGCATCATCAGCGGTTACGCTTCAGAACCCGGGGTCCGCTATCTAACCTAGGTGATTTGACGAGGTTACTGGTTTTACATAGAGCGACTGCCGCAACCCAAAGGGTAGACCAGAAACAATCACCCACCTAGGATAGGCATAAACGCTAGATGGCGTTCGGGACCAACGGCTTTACGTGCCTTCCGAAGCAATCATCTTTCTTTTCGGATAATCAGATGATTCAAGCCTGCAATATCCTAAACAGACTGGAAACAACTTTTCACAAAGCATGCTTCCCAGTGGGATTTGAACCGATGACCTCCGGATCACAAGGCAAACGCCTTGACCACTGGACCGCGGAGGCAGTCATGAGTCAATATACGCTATATTGACAGGAGGAAATTTAAATAAATAAATAAGTTTGTCTCTTTTGCAGCACAACGAAGACTTCGATCGAGTAAATAACCTCTCAATCTATCGCAGGTTGACTGGAAGAGATCCCTACATGAGATAAGTCCTTCCTTGTATATTTGCTCTTTCGTATTACGTTGTCTTTTATACCTCTTTTTTTGGTATAATAAAGTTATTACAAACAAACAAACAAGACTTGAGAAGTTTCTTCCAATAGATACTAAAGTTACGCTCACGAAAACTTATCTTTTTTAGATAGATAGATAGATAAAAGATTTATTTTTGTTTTGTCGGCAACACACATTGTTTTTTCATCCCATGATTACCCCAGGCCAACTGAGAAGCAACTTGAGAAGCTTGAGCGTCTTCAATACGTGTTTATTCTATACAATACTAAGAAGTTGCAGGTTCATACCTACATTGTAAAATAAAATAGCTTTTCTCGTTTCTCTGTACCTTTAATAAGTGATTAGGTAAAATAGCTGACGCTAATTTGTATTTTGGAAAGACCGAGGCAATCGCTTGTCAAGCTTATGTAAAAATGTATGGCCTTCGTAAATATAACCATGTTTCTCATTTTTGTAATGAACTCAAGTGGTTTCTTATCCGTCGTCACCGTGACTAACATACCCTTTCCATATATAGGTACAATTCTTTTCAACCTACTATTTAATTTATGAGAATTATTTAAATTCTATAGTGAGTCTCGAGGTCATCCACTACGGAGCGCTAACAAACTCATAAGAATTCCTGTTCACTCCACCCACTTTTTCGCTTTCTTCCTCTGTTCGAACTGTAAGTCTATAGAACTAACTGCCACTTACTTTATCCCAAGTAAAATCTCATGAAAATTCTATTCTTATGAAAGGCAAATCTCCTCCTCTTGTTTTCACGTCGTTTTTCATCGTGTCTGTAATTAAGTATGATGTTTATCTATATTTATTATAATTATTATTTATAAGTATAGTGTCGAATATTGTACATTACCGATGACATATACTAGCGAAGGTGCGGTCTCCAATGTTTATTACATTGACCACACCGCACTACCTAATTTCCCTTTAACTTTTTCTATTAAGGCCGTACCTGAATTTTCCGGGGTCCAGTGCTGCCCCCATTTAAAATAAAGCATTTCAAAGAAAACGGAGACATCATTTAAAATTTTGCAACTACCAAGTCCTAGATAACCCTTCAAAGTATTCTATGAACTACTGTTTACAATTTAAAGTGAGAACGTTAAGCTTTACTACGCACAATTGCGAAAAACGGCCACTTTTGGCTAATGTGCGTAGTAAAGTTTAACGTTCTCATTATAAACTGTAAACAGTAGTAAACGCCTTGGCGTTTGGTTGGGGTTTTCTTTAAATTATTTTGCAAATTGATTTTAGTGGACCTTATAATATGAAATTGGTGTTGTTTGGTGTTATAAATGCTCATGCTCATGAACAATATGTGAAATAATTAAAGTGCACAGTCATAGTACGGCTGTAGTGATATTTGTTTCGCGGACTGTGTGGGCGTCTTCGGGAGTCGTCCGCCACTCAATCGGCTATGAAAACCAGTGGACTCGTATAGATTTGTCGCCAAAGCTCCCTTAAAGCAATCAAAGGCGTACACCAACCTTTGATTGTAATTTGTTAGGAAAAAAGATTTTCCTACATTTTATTAACTTGTTCCTGGCTAAATACGCAGTAGCGTCAAGCCATAAATAAAAATAAAAAATGTCGACATTGATAGGGAACGCAGGTCGCTGGCTGCCCGGGGCAACATGCTGGCTCGCAGATTTGCACGTTGCACAGTACCGGTTAAAATGACGCTTTTCAAAGCGTACTGCCAGTCTTTTTACACGTGCAGTCTATGGGTCAGTTATACGGTTCGGTCATACAGCGACGTGCGAGTCGAATACAACAACGTTTTCAGGGCGCTGTTAGGGATGCCGTGGCGGTGTAGTGCGTCTGGAATGTTTGCGGAAGCGCACACTGATGGTTTCTCAGCCATTATGAGGAAAAAATGTGATTCCATAATGACGTGCATACGCTGCAGCTCTAACAGCATCTTGAAGGTGTTTATAGACAGATAGGATACTCCGATGTGGGGCAGATGGATACATCTCCATAATCCTTGTTACTAACAATAGTTTTTAAGTAATCAATGTTACTAACCCGATATGGACATGGTCTTAATTAAATTTTATCATTATTATATTGTACTGTATTGTAAGATCATAAGCATTACCAAAATTCTAAACGCTCAAAATGTTGACCATATTAACACACTTTACTTTAAAAATTAAAGTTAAACTTCCAGTAAGATTCAGAATATTAAGAAGGCAGCAGATCAATGGCTTACCATCATAATCCATTCTAAAGCCAACTCAAAGTTCTGAATAGCATTAGAATTTATAATGCCTTCCACAAACATTGAAAAGGAAGCTGCAAGATAATTGAATTCGCGTTCGATCAAAAGAAAAAGAAATAAGAACTATTGACAGATAAATTTAATCTGCAGCTTCAAGTGTCGGCAGCAATCAAGGTCTCTCCCTTTTATCTAGCTTAGTAGTGCTTACAGCGGAAATAGGATATCTAGCATTGAGAAAGTCAAGTGCTCTTCAATTATAGAGAAATGGTCTGAAGACAGGTTGACTTTCTGAATTGGTTTAAGATCGTTTGGTTTAAGTGTTTTTTAGAATTTTTTTGAGGAGTGTGACATTTTAAAATGACATTATTTATTAATAGGTATTTTAAAAAATTTATAGTCTAAGCTTATATTTTAGTTTTTATTTATATATTTTATTTTTCTTTGATTACTTCAAGGGAGCTTCTGGCGACAAATCTATAGGAGTCCACTAGTTCATACAGCCGTACTATGACTCTCCACTTTCAATATTACACACATTGTTAATGAGTATGATCAATGATCATTTATGACACCAAACTACATCAATTTCACATCATAGAGTCCACTAAAACAAATAAGCAAAATAAATTAAAGCAAACCCCCACTGAACCCTTTGACTTCCCGCCAAAAACTCCATCCGGCCGTTCGGCATTTGGACAAGCAGTCATTCATTGAGTTGTCAAAATGCGCAACGGTCACAAAAAAAGAGCAAAAAGGGTACCTTCTTATAATATGGTTTAAACACATCTTTTCCTCTATTCCTCATATCGGCATTTACTGTTGCTAGAATGACAAGCCAAACTAGAATGAGACTTCGCCAAACGTCAAAAGTAAAAATGTAGCCTGTATTCTGCTTAATACGACAAAATTTGAATGTCATAATCTAATGAAATTCACTTCTGTTTAGGTGCCTTTTCTATTTAGTAACGTCATAGACGTCCTGTCGTGCCGCGTTAAAAAAATACGCCACTACGTTTCAATACAGTCTCTGTATACCTGCAATATCTCTGGTCACAGATACAGATACCTATACCAAGAAATAAGTTTTGTTGGTTTTTGGCGGGAAGGCAAGGTGTTTGGTTGGGGTTTTCTTTAAATTTTTTTGCAAATTGATTTTAGTGGACCTTATAATATGAAATTGGTGTTGTTTGGTGATATAAATGCTCATGCTCATGAACAATATGTGAAATAGTTAAAGTGGACAGTTATAGTACGGCTGTAGTGATATTTGTTTCGCGGACTGTGTGGGCGTCTTCGGGCGTCGTCCGCCACTCAGTCGGCTATGAAAACCAGTGGACTCGTATAGATTTGTCGCCAGAAGCTCCCATAAAGCAATCAAAGGCCTACACCAACCTTTGATTGTAACTTTTAAGGAAAAAGAATTTCCCACGTTTTATTAACTTGTTCCTAGCTAAATACGCAGTAGCGTAAAGCCATAAATTAAAAAAAAAAAAGTTTTGTTGCTAACCCACAAAAAAATATTTATCATCAGTTAACTTGCAAACCCTCCGAATCCAAAATACAGTCAACAAAAAATATATCAACGCTTTAAGCACGTACTAAAATTCAGCGAATATTTATTTAGGCACATTTCAGCGTATCTAAAGGGCTGTATGTTATAATGAAATTTTGCGGCTTCGGAAAGGGTCCGAGTGATAAAGAACTAAAAATACGGCCTGTTTCGTTTAGACCTCATTACGGATCAAAGGTGGGAATAAAACTACGCGATGTTATTACTAAGGGGGTTTCAGTAAGCCTGTCGAGATCCTCATTGTTTGTGTTGTGGTACAGTGTAAAAATAGGCTGTGTGGCTTCCAGCGTTTTTTAGTTTTTTAGTCGCCTCTTACGACATTCACAGAAAGACTTGGAGTGGTCCCATTCTACTCTGCCGGGAACCACAAGGCTTTTGGTGTCTGTAATTGGTCACTTTTGTCAAACTGCCTACAGATACTCAATAAAACTATGTTTATAGTTATATAAGCTTGACAAGCAACTACCTTGTTCTTTCCGAAATATTATAACGTTATAGCGTCAGCTTTTACGTGATTTTCAAGGACAGAGAAACGCAAATGTGACTTTATTTTGCAATACGTCTCAATATCTATAGAATTGTTAGGGTGTAAGCAATAGTATACAAGTCGACATTCAAATAATGCATTTCTCGACTGATATCTGAAAGAAAAAGGACGCAAACGGGATTCTATTACTGAGACTCCGCTATCTATCTGTCTGTCCGTCTGTCCGTCTCTATCTCTTGAACCGTAATCGGTAATAATTTCAGGTGTCTAGACACCTGATATTTCAGGTGTCTAGACACCTGAAATTTTCACCGATTATGTATTACTATGACCACTATAACAATAAATACTAAAAATAAGATAAAGTTAATAATTAAAGTGGGTCGTCATACAAGAAACGTGTTTCTTCAGCGTTTTAAAACATTGTACGGTGGTACGGAACCCTTCATGTACGAGTCCGACTCGCACTTGTCCGTTTATTTATATATATCTTATATAAAGGAATACATATTTTTTATTTCTCTTAAAGAGTACTTTCTTTGAATATAGCTACGAGGTTCAAAATCACCCTGTATTAATTTACGGTGAAAAGAAAAATGTTTCAATTCATAAACTTTTAAACTATCTTGAACCAAAGAAATCACTACTATCCTAATCCTATCCCAATCCTAATACTAACTAATATTATAAAGTCGAAAGTGAGTTTGTATACTTGTTTGTTTGTTTGTTACCTCTTCACGCTTTATCTACTGAACCAATCGTCTTGAAAATTCGCATACACATAGTTAGGAGTACTGAGAAGGATATATGTACTTTTAAACTATCGCGTTGCATTATTATTAAATTAATGCATACGGGAATTAACGCGAAACGTACCTTTTTTTTATTTATTTCAAGCTTTATTATTTAGGTCAAGCTGGGACCACGTTCGGTGAAACCCGAACGAAACGTCAGCAAAATAAATAAAAAAAGGTACGTTTCGCGTTAATTCCCGTATGCATTAATTTAATAAGGATATATGTACCTTAAATTAAAAAAAATAATAATGTTCCCGTGGGGTTTGGGATACGCAAGCGAAGCCGCAGTCAAAAGCTTGTATGTTATACATGGGTAACTCAAGTGAATAAATTGAATGTAATAGGTAATGTCTGTGTCGCGCCAAGTTTAAACCAAATAAATCATTTTTGCGTTATTGCTTCTGAGTACTCGTAATATCTTAATTGATTATTATATATAAGCCTCTGTTGAAATTCCTTCAGTTTTGGAACCACACGGGATCTTCCGTTTTGATGGCAAGCGTCCTGATGGTCTAACGGTGGTGCCATGGAGACAGGGCAGGTGTCTTGTCTGGGATGCCACTTGGGGGACACTTTTGCACCTTTTCACTTGCCTTCAACTTCTACCCGGGGTGCGGCAGCGGCTTGTTCAACGGAGTCAAGCATAAAACGAAAATACGTGGGTCTTAGTGATAGCTACATATTTTTACCATTCGCAGTAGAGACAATTGGTCCTTGGGGCCCTGATGCTAAACAATTTCTAAAGGAAATCACAACGCGCCTTATTGAGGCAACTGGTGACCGTAGAGGTGGCAGCTATTTCGCTCAGCGTATAAGTATAGCGATGCAGCGAGGAAACGTTGCAAGTATTCTGGGTACGTTGCCTCAATGCGGTGCGTTGGAAGAGGTATTCTATTTATAATTTTTATTTTTATTGAATGTATTATTTTATTAATCATTATTTGATGTTTGATTAAAACATATATCAATTTAAAAAAGTAAAGGACATTCACAATATAAACACGAGATTGATTATTTACCTTTTACTTTACTATCATGTTATAATACATTTAACAAAATAACATTTACAAGAGATTTCTATAACCTACTGAGGTTTGTAATGAAATGCCTAGAAGTTCGTGCTCATAAAAATTAACAAACGACAATTAGAAAAAATTATAATACTAGAACTATTATTTTAATTAAATTAGATTAACTAGAATCTGTTTATTTCATAATAATAGAAACAAAGTTAGTTTATCCTAATTGGAAGTAACTGTTGCTGATTCTGTGCTGTTAAGTTTAGTGTAAATAACAACGTCAACTTTTGGTAAAGTTACGATTTATGTATTATTTGCAATTTCTGGCAATACGGATTTGTTCAGGAAGGATTGTTGGTAGAGGATAAGGTCATAAGTTTTGATAGTGTTGTGCGAAATTTGATTCTGTAGTCTGTGGAATTCATCTTTGTATGGTATCCAGCTGGTCTGGGGGAAAAGATATTACCAAATGTAAAGACGAGATAGTGTGTATTCGTTTATAAAATAACTAGCTTTTGCTTGCGGCTTCGCTCGCGTCTCCTACGGGAACATTACATTTTTTTCGGGATGAAAGGTACCCTATGTCCTTCTCAGTACTCCTAACTATGTGTATGCGAATTTTCAAGAAGATTGGTTCAGTAGATAAAGCGTGAAGAAGTAACAAACAAACAAACAAATAAACAAACATGTATACAAACTCACTTTCTCATTTATATTATTAATTGGGATTGGGATAAAATAAAAATATTGTTCATTTCTATCTACAACAATAAAAGATTAACTTAATAACTAAATATCTAGTTAGCAAGTCTAGTGAAGATGTACAGGGTTGTTGTAGAGGACTGGTGCCTGAACTAGGTATCCTAGGAACCTGTCTTAATACAGGTTACGTTAGTAATTATATTATCTTTGATACAGGTCCCTAGGCCCCCCCACTCGTTTGTTCAATGTTCGGTGGCCAGTTTAAAGTCTAGATAAAACAAATCTATTGTTTTATCTAGACTTTAAATTGTGCTACCATGACTTAAAATCACCCTGATGAATTTCCTTATCCTATATTACTTACGCATTTAAAGCATGGGTATTTCTTCATTAGACTATTGACTAATTAGTAGTATTGTGAAATATAGATATTTCGCTAAAATTTTCCCAACACTAATTTGATGTAGTGGCAGCGATAGTTTCTGAAATACATTTATTTGATGCATCACTGGAAACGAAAAAGTAAGAAAAAGTTTGACAAAAATAAATTGTGGAAGATATGATTTATAACAGGGATGAGCACGTTGAGGTCACAGCGTTTAATGATGACACTGAATGTGATAAATGTATGAAATATCTGAAGATTAATTTATTTGATTCTGACATTGTAAATCCATAGAAACTTAAATGAGGGAGAAGCAAGTAAAGTTCTCCTAGTCGACTCAGCTGGTGGAAATAATGAATAAATAAATATTAAAATATTTGACTGCCTCCGTGGTCCAGTGGTCAAGGTATACTTTGTGCAAAGTAGTTTCAAGTCTGGTAAGGATATCGCAGGCTTTAATCACCTGATTATCCGAAAACAAAGATGATTCCTTGTTTTGGAAAACATATTTTAAACATGCGAAAATAAATATTATCGTATAGACGAAGACATTGATTTCAACATGGGATCTTTTACTATAATAAATACTCAAAGTGATTTGGAGGATTCTGATAATTAATTATATAATATGAGTAATAGAAACAAACTAATGATAATTTTTTTATTTATTATACACTAGCTGATGCCCGCGAATTAGTCCGCGTGAAATTCAGTTTTATTGTGCCCATTGGTTGGCGTATTTAAAAATTTAGTTACTTAGTGCGTAATGTACAGTCCGAGCTTCTTAATGCAATTCAGCACATAATATATTACTCGTATGTTATATCTTTATACACGACGACAAAATTAAAATAACATTAATAGTTTTATTTTTGTCTCATACCTATATAGATTACGTTACTTGTTCACCTGCAAGCAGGCAACTACAACTGCCTGTGGAAAAGACAGATCGAACTGGGACATTTTACGGTTGTCGCGAAGTAAGCATCTATGGAAAATTTTGTGCTATAACTGGGATGGGACATTGTTGGAGATCAGTGGTTGTTGGGGATCAGTGGTGTATTTATTTTGTGGTATAAAATAACAGTTTCACCTGAACTGAATCCACTGAGAATCGCAGCTTCAATGACGTTCCTTTGCAATATAGTTACTTTTAGTCGAGTTCTATTGCTTAATTTAGGCGCAGAAAGATTTTTCTTAAAATCATTATCGGTACACCAAGTGTAAGCGTAATTTTAAGTGAAGACGGCTTGTAGTAAATGAACTCAAAAGCAAATTTTTAATTCTCAACAATTTGTGACAATATTTCCATTAGTTGCAGCGGCTTGGTTATCTCTTGAAGTAAAGCGCGTTTACATAACAAAGAATTTTCTTTATGTGGTACACTCGAAACGTCCATAAGGACCTTTACTTCATAAAATAACACGTCAGTCATCCGATAGTGTCGTACTATTTTGATGTCAAACCAAATTACACTTTATCGTCATAGATTCCAAAATACCATGTGGGTGTGCTGCTCACCATTTGAGCAAACAGACTATAATTTAGGAGAATGTAACGGAGCCTTATGTTTTAAACACCCTTCACCAAGAGATCTTTTATATTACTTTTAAGGGGATTAATTTGAATTTGTAATTTTATTCCAAGGTAATCGTTTTATTTCAACCCAATTTTAATATTAACGAGAAATTTAGAATTTTGTAGAAAACGTAAAACCTTTTTGTAGTACCTAGTCATTAGGCAGGCATTAAATATGCGAGGGCCTATTTCCACTTTTTCACTAGTGGTTCTGTAAGAACAGACCTCGCGAGCTCTTATAACCATGCAATAACCGACCTTTCCCCTTTCTTCTGGCTAAGCACAGCCATTTCAGTGAAATCCATCCATATAGGTATAATGCTACAGCAAATTTTCCCTCTTCTTCCACATCCACTCCCCCTTTTGGATTTTTTATTGCAACATCTTGTGTAGTAAAGTCCTTAGTGGGCCTATGACAGGCAAAAGTATTGACATTTACTTTTACCGTACCATTGGACTGCCTCCGTGGTCCAGTGATCAAGGCGTTTGCCTTGTGATCTGGAGGTCGTGGATTCAAATCCCACTAGGAAGCATACTTTGTGAAAAGTTATTTCCGTTCAGGTTAGGATATTGCAGGCTTAAATCACCTGATTATCTGAAAAGGAAGATGATTCCGTGCTTCGGTAGGCACGCAAAGCTGTGGGTCTTGAAAGTCATCTAGCTTTTATTAAAACCTATCCTAGAATTGGTTCTGATCTACCCTTTGGGTTGCGGAGGTAAGAAGGCAGTTGCTCTGTGTAAAAGCCCTCATTAACCTCGTCAAATCACCTAGGTTACGTAGCGGACTTTGCGCTCTGAAGCGTTACGCTGAGGATGCAATCGGGATATACTCTCGGATGATGTTGATGATAATGATTAACTTTTATCGTAGTAGTCTAGGTAACTAGTTCCCTCACTATAAACCCTAAACAACTTGTCAACAACTACCATTACTCATCTCAAAGAGTCTCTGTTTACTTACTCCGGTCAATTTCGAGATTAGCTGTTTAATCTGTTTAACTTTCATGTTTGTTCCGTGTTCCGTGTTGTCTGACGCCGGATTTAGCTCCATCATTAGCCCTGGGCCAAAGAATATATACACTACACGAAAAGAAACGACACTTAAGCATGCGCGCACGTAAAATCGCTTGCGGCTATGTGTGGGTGTCTGGATGTGCGCGGGGGCCTAGAGGCGCGCGGGGCGTGGAACGAGCTATCACTGACTGCTTTGGCCGGCGGCTAGTACCTATTTCGCGTTTTTCTCACGCACCGCGCTATATACCATTTCGGTTCGGTATCAACCCTAGCGTTACGCGCTACGACTCAAGGTCAACGGCGTTCGAACTCTCACGTATAGGGAGTGTCGCCGCTGTGCCTAGGCGCCGTTCATAGAGCCCTCCCCCTATCTGTAGAATGCATTTGAAAATAATTATACAAAGATGGAAAATCTATAGACAACTGCAGTACCAAGGAGGTTTAACCTCGTGCGTTGGCCGATTGTAAAACTTTTCGCACAAATGCATTCCCAAAAATATTGGTGTCAGGCAGGTCCTCAGTCGTAAAACTACAGCAGCACAAATCATTGAAACTATTCCGGCTTTTTTTTTCGTTAATTTGCAATGTCTTTGGCATCCTGGGTGACCAACCATTAACTTATGCATATTAAATTTGTAGACGTGAAAGCGCATCCCGGACTCCGAAGCAGCACAGCTGAGGTTGCAAACGGAAACGCACTAAGATGAAGAAGAATGGTCTGGTCATTGAGATAGATTCCTACAGGTATAGAAGCTCGTGTGTACGTATATGTATGAGCAGAATAAAATAACATCATCCATATAATTTTACTTAATAATTTAAAAAATATATAGTTACTAATACCCTGACACATGATAGGTAAATAAATAGTTTTGCTAACAATACTTTTAAAACTTTCTTATCCTTATTTAATTACAATATGTAGGTATTATATTCTGACAAGGTAAATGTCAAAAAATTACTTTAAAATATTGTGTATAGGCGCCCCAATGGCCCAAAGCAATCCGGCGGTCCCGGGCAATCAAACACCACCATACCCTAACATCAGTCCTAGTTGTGTCAAAGTTCTATCTTTGTTTCAAACTACAAAAGCCTTTTTATCTACCGCTACAGAGGCTGTATTCGTGTAAACTCAGTTTTGATTAACTACCCAATTATCAGCCACTGTTTTGAGGGAAGCCCTTTTTGTCTTGCTTTGTGTGTGGGCGAATTACAAAGGTGATAGGATTCTGAAGCCTTGATAAGATAGAATATGTTTTTCTGTTGATTAAAATTTGGTATTGTTTGGAAAGCTTTGTTGGAAAAGACAGACCGAAAAAACAATAAGTAAAGTAATGTTTGTTTCTGTTTTTTGGTGTATCTTTGTGGCCTACAATTATTTCAGACTTTTCAAGTTGATTGTAGTATCTGACACGGCTTGTGTGTGCTAACCAAAGTGAGCCTTTGAAAGAACGAATTAGCTCGAGATAAATTTTATAATACAAAATATACTTCGGTGGCGTAGCGACCCAAAGTGAATCTTGGCCTCCGTCACTAGATGGCGCCATTTCCTTCGGTCTTGTAAGCATTGCTGCTAGTCGTCGACTCCGAGGCACCGCAGGTCTTAATGCACCTCATCCAGCCCATCCATGTCTGAGGCAATTAACAGGTCGACAGCCAGTCAGCCGACTCAAGTAGGCTTTCTTCACCGCCCGATTCTCTCCTATTCTTTCTATGTGTCTGAGCCATCGAAGCCAGCTGCTTCCGTTTCATCGATAATATTTGATTCAGATACTAGTAGATCTTCAATCTTTTGGTTCCTTCTAATTCTTGAGTTGTTCTTTGTTTGGTTCCTTCTAATTTTTCAGTTGTTTGTAACAAACAGAACGCAAAGGGATCTCTTCTTGAAGAATAACGGTTGTTCTTCAAGGGAAGATCCCTTTGCGTTGGTACTACCCTTACGGAGGATTTTCCTCTCCGCCACTAGCAGCTTGTTCTTTTCCTTTAAGGTTAAGGCTTCACACCCGTACATCAAACCGGTATGGGTTTTCGTTATTTTTAAGCCTTACAATTGCTCTTCTCACCTTTTTAAAGTTGGTTAAAATTTCGGTCTCTTCGCAATCTTCAACTAAATTCGATATAGAATTGGCAATATTAAAGTAGTCTTTTTAACTTTTTTAAGCTTTTTGATTCATAATTCAAATGAAATATATCTAATCCATGTAAGCTTGTATCCAAAGAGCCGCCAAGAAAATATTATTTTATAGATTTATGGAAATCAAGAAAATTTTTACATTTACTTATTCCAAATAGTTTTTGAATATTAAAAAAGTTTCTGCTTGCCGACGCTTATTGAAAAACATTTGGATAGGAAAATATCAGCAGCTCTATTGACATTATACTTCTTTCTTTTTAAGAAAGAAATTAATTTTTAGCAAAAACTTGATGTACCTAATCAATTTTATAAAGCACTAGGTGTTACCCCTAATAGGGTTAACGATAAATGGGTAACTACATCACCTACTAATATAATTCAGAGTCTCCCCCATTCCCACGATCGGCTTTTACTATTTGAGCGAGGACAGAGAGAAGCAGGTGATACATTCTAAGTTTTTTTCTATTCAACCTTACTAGCATGGAAGATTTCTTTAATTTTTTACAAGCGTTTATTTAATTTCACCTGTTCCGTTGTCTAGTGTGTGTCCGTAATCAAATCTTGCAAGCTAAATTACACCCACTTTTATTGTTTGATCGAGTTGAAACTTCACATACTTATGTAAGTTGGGTGACATGCAATATTATGGTACCAATGACCTGATCTCATGATGAAGCCTGGAGGTGGCCACGGCATCTCTGTGATAAAAAATCATAACCCCACAGAGTTTGGGCTCGATTGTTTCGTCTTGAGAAGCACTTAAAACCTTTTAGTTCACTGTTTTATATAAAGCTTGTTTTTAAAAATATTTCTTTAATTGACTAAATAATTACCTCTCCAACCCGCCTGGCCAGCGTGGAGAGTGTAGGAAAAATCCTCTGACTGCTCTGGCAGTACATAGAGGGTCGTGCTCCTGCAGTGGAGACTAAACAAGACCTGATGAAGATGATGACTAAATAATTATTACTTGTTTCTATTTCGACGCTTTCACTTTATCTATGACGCTTCATTCGAGCATCACATTTGTTTTTCCCCTCTTGGATTTAAAGTCCTACCCAAAACAAATCTGACGAAATCAGGCAACACGCAAGTCTCGACAAGCAGAGTGAAAGGAAAAGATAAATGAGGGGCGATAAGTACGCAGATTAGCCAAAGCAGGGTAGGGCAGGTTTATCAGGAAACCCGTATGAATACGATTTGTATATACCTATCTCGTTTGCTTCGTATATACTTACATACTTATTATATGCTTGGGACTACGCATTGCTAACGATTTCACAAGTTGAGCAACCTTGGGCGTGGTTCGTACTTGGATGTGTCACCACAACAGGCATCAAAAATTTTTGACCTCTTCCGTGCTTCGGAAGGCATTTTAAGCTATTGGCCTTGGCTTACATCGTTGTATGGCAGTCGTCAAGCTATGTCAGATGCATTTAGGCAGCTTGAATAATGTGACACCAGTGTTGGCCACGTACACACACAAAAATATACAAACCTGAAAGTAAGAAAACGGGCAAAAAAAAAAATTGGTTCATGCAGATATTGTGTCAATGGCCGCTTATGGCGGATACGACTAGATACATGTAATTTTTGACAAAAATGCTTCGTGTAATAAAATAGATTTATTAAAACATATTAGATCTTCCGAGAAAATAATTGGTTTCAATTGTTGGCATTAATGGCGTCGTGTCCATTTTTAGGGTTCCGTACAAAAAACGAAAAAACGGAACCCTTATAGGATAACTCGTGCGTCTGTCTGTCCGTCCGTCTGTCACAGCCAATTTGCTCCGAATCTACTGGACCGAATCAGGGGAAATTTGGTAGGATTGTGTAATCCTATGACCCAAACACATAAGTGCAAAGTAAATAAATATTTTTTTATAATAAGAGTCATTTTGAGGGGACAAATAAGGAAATTAAAAAAAGTTTTGCAAACCTTACTGTGTCATATATCAAATGAAAGGGCTTGGTATGAGGATCTCAAATATATTTTTGTTATAATTATAAAATAAAAAAATTGTTTTGATTTCATTCATGAAAGAAAACGAGAATTGACCTACTAAGCCTAAAATTTTGAAAAAGAAAATATAGTTCATTGCTTGTAGATTACAGGAAAACCTCTAAGAATACAATCAATTGTACGGAACCCTCTCCACGCGAGTTTAACTCGCACTTGGCCGGTTTTATTTAATAAAAGTACTTACATACATTGACTTATAGACCAGCTATCTCAAATATTGGCCCCTATTCTATTTTTGAATATATTATGGCGGCATGAATTTTATCCTACATTTTTTATTTTCAAACAATGAAATCTGGTTACTTGCAAATGGAAAGTCATTTCTTTACACTTTACCGTATTCCTTGAATTATTCTTACTGTATTGTAATACACACCAAAGTATTTTCAATTATGTTTACCATGTTTTCATGTGGTTTTCGCTTATAAGCTGTCGAAAGCATTAGTTAGGAATATAAGAACTAGCAAGCGACTAAATGAACTCTATAGAAATAGGTAGCTACAATTGAGCAGGACAAAATACCAATATGTGTTGTCTCTTCTAGCTTAACATTATTATTTGTAAAGAGCTATTGCTCTTTGCTTACATAACATTGTTAAATGTTCGTAGAAATTTCCTCGCAAAATTGATAATCCTTTTTAGGAGTTGAACCCAAAGCCGTTTTCCCGGAAACAGGCCGTGACCTCCGGAAAATGACAAGTTTCATAGTGACCGTTCCGAAAAGTTGTATGTTAACGCTGTCTATCTCTTTTGTCGTCATTATATTAACATTTTCAGTTTTTGTGTACCTATATGAAATCTTCTCACAAATGATACAATACAACACAATACAAATATTCTTTATTGCACCATAAACAAAAGGGATTACAAAAATACAGAGAATTAAAACGGAAAAATGATACAAAGGCGGACTTATCGCATAGAAAAAAATTATATGTCTTTATAGAATAAATGTTTTCATCAAATACTTATGTACTTTTAATTTAGATATTCTTCCGAGCATTGTAATGCTGTAAAAATAAATAAATAGAGGTAGAATAAATATTTTCTAGAAACATACTTCCAAGCAAAATTTTTGTATTTTTGTCAAATGAGTTCTTTGATTTATTTAATTTTTTTAGTCGATTGTGGTTTTTTATTTAGACAGAAATAGAGAGAATAGAAATGAAAAAAAGAGAGGAACTTTGCTGTATTTATTATTTACTAGCTTTTGCCCGCGGCTTCGCTCACGTATCCCAAGGGAACATTACTTTTTTCCGGGATGAAAGTTACCCTATGTCCTTCTCAGTACTCCTAACTATGTGTATGCGAATTTTCAAGAATATTTGTTCAGTAGATAAAGCGTGAAGAGGTAACAAACAAACAAATATACAAACTCACTTTCGCATTTATAATATTAGTTAGATAGATTAGAAGTTAGATTAGATTAGATGGAAGTTGGGATTGGGAAGTTGGGACTATTGTTTGTACGATCGACTATAACTCGAGTGTCTTTGATCGGAAGTTTTGGCTCATGTTTGAACCTGAAAAATATATTGCTTACATAATTAAATAATATAATAACAAGTTCATGAAGCTTTGACTAAAACCTCAAGTTATCAAATTCCAAAATATCTTTATTATCATAAGATACTTTGTTTTGTTTTGCACAAATGTTGACAAATCGTTTATTACAGCTAAGTTTATGTTATTATAATACAACAACAATATACAACAACAAGGATTGTGTTCTTAGGCCTCGTGTCCACGTATCCGGTTTGCCGCCGTACGGCGCGGTGCCGTCGCCGGCTATGCGTGTCCACGTGCACGGCGCCCGGCACGGTTGGTAGCCGGCTGCGGTGCGGGTCAGCTAAGTGCCCGCTTAGTTTAAAACTTTTTTCGTAAATTTCTCGCAAACTATTTACTTCTTAATTATAGAAATATATTATTAGATAGGTAGAAATAAATGCTCCACGAAAATGTATTTTATTAGTCTGTAAACCTTATATTTTTATTTATTCACGAAGGACCCCGTTGGAAGTACGTACTGGTTTTTAGAGAAATCGGTTGAGGTAGCAATATAATAGTATCTATATAATATAATATTTAATTTATATCGTATATAGACGGCACGCGCAGTGCGTACGTCCGGCTACGTGAACAAGCTCTCATAGACCGCCGTACTAGACTGTGCGCCGGACGCAAGTGCGGCGCGAGCCATGCCCGGCTGCAAACTTCGCCATCCCTGGCGCCGGCGACGTGGATACACCTCCTAAGAGGCTTCATAAATTATTGATCGACCGTACGGTGGTCCGGCGTGCCGTACGGCCGCAAACCGGATACGTGGACACGAAGCCTTAGACTTGGTATTCTTTACTCGCTTATTCAAAAGGTGTGATAATATTCAAAAACTCTTAACCATTAGTAAAGTTTGTGATGCAATTCGTCACTTTCTCAAATGGTCAGTGCTTGAAAATTGGTCACTTGCGCAAAATGTCACTTTCGCAAAGGGTCACTTTCGCAAATCGTCAATTTCGCAATCACTTTCGCAAACGGTCATCCACAACTTTTCTACCTACGACATTTCCGATAGCCAAAAGACTTAGCCCGCCTTAGTACCTAGTTTAGTTCAGTTTGCGAATGTGATGCAAAAATGACAAAGTGCAAAAGTATGATTTTGCAAAAATGACAAAGTGCAAAAGTAAGATTTTGCAAAATTGACGACTTGCAAAAGCGACCTTTCGCTAAAGTGACATTCTGAGAAATTAACCAATTTTCGAGAGGGATGACCAGTTGCGAAAGTGACAAAATGCGTCACAACATTTTTGGCGTCACACTTTCAGGTGTCAAATTACTAAGCAAATTGATCACGGCTTTGCGTGTCTTCGAATGATTAGGAGTTCCTAATTTTTACACCCTAATGCTGAAATACTCGTAAGTAAATACCTTGCCTAATCTAAACAATTATGTAAATAAGCTTGTTTTGACGTATAATCAATGTTTACTTAGCGTTGAGTAAGATTGCTACTTGCTGCTTTTTACGGGATACATTTTTACATGGTAATATAAAACAGGGTATTTACTTATCTAACATCATATACGAGTACGTAAGGCACGTAAATAGCAAAATCTCTAAATATTTTTTTTAAATAGATGGCTTTTTAGTGTTCCGTAGTCCACAAGGAACCCTTATAGTTTCGTCATGTCCGTCCGTCCGTCAGTCCGTCCGGGCTCGTACTCCGCCGCTACTGCACCGATTGTCACGAAAATTAGTGGTGAGATAGATATTGAAGTTCCAAGTTTGTTTTTAAAATTATGAAAAATTTTTTTTTACAGCAACGAATTTTGTTGAAATTCCCATACAACGAAAAGTGAATTAAAAAAATTAAATTGGACTAACCCCAACGGGTGGGGTATCGTTGAAAAGGTATTTTAAAATGCAACAAAATCTACTTTGAAACTATGTAGATCAAACCCCCCAGTCTTGAGATAATCTAATACAAAGTTAAAATTTGAGGGGTCCCCCTACCGTAACTTTTGAAATATTACTAAAATAATTCTGAAAAATATGTGGTATATACCTCAAAGTATGTATACTTTCAATTAAAACTGTAGTCAAAAATCGTAAACCGCATTCAACTTCAACCGCAACAGCGTCTCATTTTCGAAATTGGCCAAAAATGTTTTTGCCCGTCAGTTTGTGACGTCGCAGGTCGCATTTACAATTTATCGTGAAATTTGTTTGTTTGTTTGTTTGTAATAACTTTATTGTACCAAAAATGTAAGTATAAAATACAACATAATACGAAAGAGCAAATATACAAAGGCTGACTTATCCCATGTAGGGATCTCTTCCAGTCAACCTGCGATAGATTGAGAGGATATTTACTCTGTTATATATAAGGTAGAAGCCGGTACGTATCAATTACTTATCTACACACATAAATATATACGAACATACTTACATAAATACATATAGCAATACACATAAACAAACTATACATAAAGTATATATCTTACATACATAGGTATATATTTAATAAATATTAAAGATAAGTACTTAATTCAGTCCAAGCATGACGTAACCAGAGAAGACTTTGATAATCTAGTTTTAAATGAATCCAGTGAAGGTGCCATCCTTACATCAGCTGGAAGTGAGTTCCAAAGCCTTGCCGCCAAGACTTTAAACGATTTGGAGTAAGACTGTGAAGTATGCGGTGGGATGTCCGCTGATGATCGATGATGGGAAATTTTATAAGCAGGTTCGTTAATTATTATGTAGGTATATATTATATAATTTTTTTGTCGATTCAGTTTTTGGAAATTTTTCAAAATGGCGGAGTTATGAGGGTTTGAAACTTTAAAATAATAATTTTTCGGCCATTTCGAAAAAAATTCAAATATTTCCTTAATTTTTACTTTTTTGTCTGAACAACTTTTTTATCCGATAAACTTCAAAGGAGTCGCGAGGTTTACAGCTCACAGAGCCACTATATTGCTGAGACAATTGGGACAAAGTAGGAGCAAAAATAAAACTTTAATACTTACTCTAGGTAGGTACAGGTAATATAGGTTCAATATCTAGTATTTGACCAATATTACCTACCTTTCGCAGGTTTGCTAGTAATTTGTGTGCTGCCATCTATGCGAGCAGTTGGTACTAATATGTATTTAGTCTACAAGTCTGCTATTAAGGCGAAGATATAGGCAAATGGCCTTGAAGTGTGAAATAAATTGTTAACTCGTAAATATGGTGATAATTTTCATATTTCTCTACGTCATGCACTAGATAGCCCTTTAAATTATTTTATGAACTGCCGTTAAAACTATTATTGGTGATCCGTCTAGCTTTAAAACTTGCCGTGGCCACTTTTGGCGGAGGCAAGTTTTAAAGCTAGACGGATTAATGTAAATACTTTCAACGGTGGATTATAAGATAATTTAAAGGGCTATCTAGTGCATGACGAAGAGTAATATGGAAATTATCTCCATATTTACGAGTTAACAATTTATTTCAAATGAGGGCGCCACTTCAAGGTCATTTGCCTATATCTTCATCTCAATACTTTGTATAACGTTGGCACCCACTGCCTGTACTCATATAAGGAAACTCATATAAGGTAACAACGGGCTATGGAGAGGGCTATGCTCGGTGTTTCTCTATTCGTGATCGAATCAAAAATGAGGAGATTCGTAGAAGAACTTAGGTCACAGACATAACCCAGTGGATAAGCTCGTTGAAGTGGCAGTGGGCGGGGCACATAGCGCCAAGAACTGATGGCCGATGGGGCAGAAAGGTTCTCGAATGGCGGCCACGTACCGGCAAGCGCAACGTAGGACACCCACCTGCTAGGTGGTCGGATGACCTGATCAAGGTTGCAGGAAAATGCTGGACGCAGGCCGCTTCCGATCGGTCGTTTTGGAAATCCTTGGGAAGGCCTATGTCCAGCAGTGGACTACCTGTTGCTGATATGATAATAAGGTAACTCATATAAATAACATATTTCGACATCCGTGGCGTAATGGTTAACACGCTAGACCGCTAATCCGGAGGGTCTGGGTTCGATCCCCAGCCAGGGCAAGTTGGGGAATGGTCTTTTTCAAATTTTCCTGGGTCTTGGATGTTTATCTATATATTTATTTATAATAAAATATAGTATCGTTGAGTTAGTATCCCGTAACACAAGTCACTTCGCCTGCTGAAAAATGCACCGTGTGTGTTTTGCGTAAATGAAAACACACACGGTGCGTTTTCAGCAGGCAAAGTGTTAAGGCCGTACCTAAGTTTTCCGGGGTCCAGTGCTGCCCCCATTTTAAATAAATCATTTTAAAGAAAATGGAGACATCATTTAAAATTTTGCAGCTACCAAGTCCTAGATAACCCTTCAAAGTATTTTATGAACTACTTACTGTTTACAGTTAATAATGAGAACGTTAAGCTTTACTACGCACATTAGCCAAAAGTAGCCGTTTTTCGCAAATGTGCGTAGTAAAGCTTAACGTTCTCACTTCAAACTGTAAACAGTAGTTCATAAAATACTTTGAAGGGTTATCTAGGACTTGGTAGTAGCAAAATTTTAAATGATGTCTCCGTTTTCTTTGAAATGATTTGTTTTAAATGGGGGCAGCACTGGACCCCGGAAAATTCAGGTACGGCCTTAAAACTTACTTTGAGGCTAGCTTAATCAGTGTGATTTGTCCCAAAAGAAAAAAAAAGAGATACATAATTCGATGACAAGATTTTCATTTAATCTTTCGGCAAGTCACTGCGTTTTCCTCAACAAGAACAATACATAACTAGATTTATTTAGATACGAACAAAAACATACACCAGCATTAGCCGAGATTCAACCTTTTGACAATCACATTTATTATGAAAGCGGGATAATAAATATGTATTACACGAATACATTATACAGAGTAAAAGCCTATGTATGACTCGTAACTTAATGGAAAAAATGGAATATGCAAATAGAGGCATGGAGACTTATTTAGCTAATGGTTAGACTGAATTATGTTTTTTTTTGGCTGATCTAGAAAGGATATTATTCGTAGAATGTCGTAGATAATAATAATCTCATGATTCATATTCTATGTTGTAAAAAGCATACAAGATAGGCTATTACACCCATTTTTGGAGGTATGCCACTTAGGGCACCCGTTCGAATAGCACCTGGGCAAATAGCACCTTGGCGAATAGCACCAGGCCTATTCAACGAAGAGTAACTTATATTCGCAGGTGTTCTTCGTGGACTTAAATTTATTTTTACATTTTTGTCCACGAAGAGCACCTATGATTTAGCAGCTAGTGCTGGGATTTATATTTTTTACTTTTTATTATGAATAAAAGATATCGATACAAAATCCCTATAACGTTTGTTAATTACGCCATATGTGTATTTTGTACACACAAAATTTCTTGTTATCATTGGGTAAGGTTATTTTGCAATAAATGTGATATGTGGAGACTAATTGTGATATTATATCATAAAAGCTAGTGTTATAATTGAGTAAGATAAATATAATTGTACTAATGATTTTGTTATTTTATTTTCTAATGTCGCATCGTCTAGCTAGACAAATTTTGTATGTACAAAATACGTATGTAATAATAATAATAAACGTTCTAGGTGATTTTGTATCGATATCTTTTATTCGTAAAGTGTAAAAAATCCCAACACTAGCTGCTAAATAATAGTTGCTAAACGTGAACAAAAATGTAAAAATAAATTTTAGTCCAGGAAGAGCACCTGTGAATATAAGGTGCTCTTCGTAGAATAGGCCAGGTGCTATTCGCCCAGATGCTGTTCGGACGGGTGCCCTAAGTGGCATACCTCCATTTTTGAAATGTAATGAAATGATTTGAGGTCTTGCAGCCCTGGGGTCTGTCTGCTTAGGGCCGCAAGGCTCAATAATACTCAATATGCTCGGTCTGCCCCATTAAGGATAAAGGCGTGATAATGTATTTGTATCTTTTGAAATGTAAATATGACCATTTAAAAATTGACTGAAAATTGTGTTTATGGGCTAATTATAATCAATCTTGTTTCCTTTATTTCTTTTTTGACATATGAATGTAATTTAATTTATTTCTTATTTGTATATTTAGAAATCACAATGCTTTATAAAGGTAAAAGTTAGACATTTGATGACAATGTGATGTACATGTGTACCTATTATTATTTTTTTGTGGATAAATGAATATTAATATCTTTCAACGTTTATTATCGTTAATTCATTTAATTTTAACGTTTTCAAATTTCGCGCGCAATTTGCCGCAAACTTTGGAGCAGTGGACGCCATATTGCTCTGTGGGCATCATAGGTAAACAAACGCTAGTTGGCGTTTAGGACCCACAGCTTTACGTGCATTCTGAAACACGGAAATCATCTTTTCGGGTAATAAGGTAATTCAAGCCTGCAATTTCCTTATTACGAGACAAATTTTCACAAAGTATGCTTCCTAGTGGGATATGAACCCACGAGCTCCGTATCACAAGGCAAACGCCTCGACCACTGGACCTCGAAGCAGTCCTACTAATTAATTAATTCTAACTTGTCCAAAAAATCTAGTTAGTTATTTTGGATTTGACCTCATTGTACAAAAACACAGTAAACACATACATACACTTACATACTAAATAAATCGTCTAGATAAAGCACGGCCTATTATGTCTAAGTGGCTGGAAATATTGCAAAGAAAACAAGTAATGATGTGGAAAAAATACGAGATTGCTGAAAATCCTGTACGGAACGTGAAAGATAAGGCAAGCACTTAGCGATGATAAACATTGTTAGGACTAGTACAATAATTGGGACGTGTTTTTACGAGAAGTATTTTTGTGCTCTCTCTTCTTCGTCTAAGCGCGTTCCCGGTTGCATCCTCAGCTGATTCGGAGCCCGGGGTGCCTTTGGTGCAATTGATTTTTCTAGTTTCAGGTGTAGAAGGGTTGCCATTTTTCGCAAAAATGCAAACTAAAGCTTTACGTTCTCACTTTAAACTGTAAACAGTGGTTTATAAAATAGTTTGAAGGGTTATCTAGGTTTTTGTAGCTTAAAATTTTAAATGATACCTACCTCAGCTATCTTACAAATAATTTATTTCAAATGGGGGCAGCACTGGACTCCGTGTATCGTCTTAAGGCCAGAACGGGGGGAGGTGCGGGGACGGGTAACGGGGACGAATATTGCGCAAGACCTTAGGAGATTCCATTCTGTATGTAATACTCTAATTATTTCTGTGGTAAAGGTAATACTTACCACCGCTAGGTTATCAACTTTCTTCTTATTCGTTTGTAAAGGAAAACATCGCGAACCTTTGAGAAACCTGCACACTTATTCACTAATGTGTTATAATGACTGTTATTATTAAATGACAGACATTGCGCTACGTCAGATGCCTTTAAGCAACTCAAAAAAATAAAAGGCACCAATGTTAGTAATAACTCACTTGGCATATAAAAAAGTAAAACTCTCGTGGCAGGAACAATCTTTTGTTTCGCATTACGGCCAATACTTCATTGAAGTTGATCAAAGCTGTGCTGTGGCCAACACTGGTGACAGATTTTCAAACTGCCATAAGGCATCTGACATAGCTTGACGACTGCCATACTACGATGACAGCCGGGATCAACAGCTTAATGTACCTTCCGAAGCACGGAGGAGCTCGAGAAATTTTTATGCAACTTTTTAGTCACCCATCCAATTGCGGACCACGTCCGGTGTTGCTTAACTTGCTAAAGGGCTAGCAAAAAAAATCCTTTATTGACCCATAGGAATAGATAGAGATAGTCTGTCCAGAGACATCGGAAACCTTTAAATAAAAAAAAAAAACCACACCACTCGATTTCAATCGTGGTCTTTTCTCTTAGTTTCACATCTGTACCCTATGTTCTTTGTATCACTGTAACTATACGGTCGATATTAATTGACTAAAGTAAACTTACGCCGAAGCTCTTCGAACCAATTGAGGCAAGTTTCAATACTTGAAAGGCCAAATTAGTTAAACTTTCGGTCTATTCTAATAAGGGCCTTTGAGAAACTAATTTCAGGTTTCTATGAAATTGTTTTTTGTTGCTGGGACGTCGTAATTAATTTGGGACGATGTTGCAAAGGCTCATCAAAGGGAGGGCTAAATTACCGGTAAAATGGTATCGTTAATAATAATAGACTAGTGACTCTGTGAGAGAATAGAGCAATGGAGGCATCTCCACTTAACTCCACCGAGACGAGCAAGCTCTTAAGTTAAAGAAGAAGACTCTGTGAGCTGTAGATATCGCGAGTCTGTTTTGGAGTTACCGAATATTAAAAACTTGGCGAGAGAATATTTTTTTTAAACCAAAAACTAAATCAACGAAAAAAATCTTTATAATTATTAAACTTGGTCAAAATATTTTACGGGAATTAGTTGAAAAATGCGAAGGCGAGACCAGCCAGAAATCTAAAAATCCGGAATTCGGATACACGAAAGAATTTTTGCTGAAGCTGAAACGGACAAACTTCATTTGCTTGGTCAAGAAAAAATTCCCCTTCGTTTAAGGGGGAATTTTTTCTTGACCCATCAAACCATCCCTTACCACATAAACAGTAGGTAATAATGATTATGGAAGGTGCCAATGTCTATTGCAATAACCCAGAGTCAGCCTATCCAATTTTCACCCTTAATACAGATAACTTTTCACTAATATGCAATTAGATTCGATATTCCTCCTGCCCTTGATTTTAGCGAGAGTACCACATTACATGAACTTCTTTAAAGGGCCTCTACGTGTTGAATCTGTATCCCACGCAAGCCTCTAAAAGACTAAGGTGATAAAAACTCATGATTCTCAAGGATTAAATAAAAGAATTACACTATCAATAAAAACACATACAAATGAAAATTTAAAATTCATAGTTTCACCCTACGCTTTTTTTACAATGACATTAACTTTGTAGTTAATAACTTTTACACATTAAAATTTATTTTTTTAGTTTTAGTCCGATTTACTATTTAATTGAAGCGTAGGTATATTTTAGTTTTTTAGGGTTCCGTAGCCAAATGGCCAAAAAAGAAACCCTTATGGATTCGTCATGTCTGTCTGTCTGTCTGTCAGTCTGTCTGTCTGTCTCTTCGTCCGTATGTCACAACCACTTTTTTTCACTATACTGTTGAAACTTGGTAAGTAGATGTAATCTGTGAACCGCATAAAGATTTTTAGACAATAATAGAAAAAAGCAATAAATATTGGGGTTCCCCATACTTAGAAATGAAATTAAAATTTTTTTTTCATCAAACCCATACATGTGGGATATCTATGGATAGGTTTTAAAAAATTATGTTGTGCTTTTTAATTTTTTTTTTCTAAACTGATTAGTTTGCGCGAGAGACACTTCCTAAGTGGTAAAATGTGTGTCCTCCCCTGTAACTTCTAAAATAAGAGAATGATAAAACTAAAAAAATATATGATGTACATTACCATGCAAACTTCCACCAAAAATTGGTTTGAACGAGATCTAGTAATTAGTTTTTTTTTTAATACGTCATAAATCGTAAACCGCAATTTACCTGGAAGTTAAAAATTAAAGGGGGTCGTCATACAAGAAACATGTTTCTGCAGCGTTTTAAAACATTGTACGGAGGTACGGAACCCTTCATGAGTCCGACTCGCACTTGCCCGTTTATTTTTAATATTAAATATTTTTTTTACTTGCTCAGGATTATTACAAACTTATTTAACAATTGTATAGTCATCGGCTCTTGATAGTGTGCAAATTATTCTCACGTTTCGAAGCCGGTGAAAATCTCGTTAGAAAATTCCGATGCAAACAAACACACAGGTGAAGCTAATAAAAAGCTTCTTCACATAAACGTGAACATTTGCGAGATTGGACGCTTGTTACTCGACACTGAACAGATTCAAATGAAATTTTTCATGTAGGTAGCTTATAACATGGATTAACACATAAGGCCGTACCTGAATTTTCCGGGGTCCAGTGCTGCCCCCATTTAAAATAAATAATTTTAAAGAAAACGGAGACATCATTTAAAATTTTGCTTCTATCAAGTCCTAGATAACCCTTCAAAGTATTTTGTGAACTACCTATTGTTTACAGTTTAAAGTGAGAATGTTAAGCTTTACTACGCACATTTGCCAAAAGTGGCCGTTTTTCGCAAATGTGCGTAGTAAAGCTTAACGTTCTCACATTAAACTGTAAACAGTAGTTCATAAAATACTTTGAAAGGTTATCTAGGGCTTGGTAGTAGCAAAATTTTAAATGATGTCCCCGTTTTCTTTGAAATGATTTATTTTAAATGGGGGCAGTACTGGACCCCGGAAAATTCAGGTACGGCCTTAAAATTCTTTTTACTCCGGAAAAATGTAAGGTCCGCTTGAGATTGTCAAATGATTGCCTCTTTGAACATGCCGACAACGCCTCAGATAACGGCTAGTTATAAATAATTCCTAATAATGAAGAGATAATACTGTAGCAAAATATGCCTACAGAGGCATTTAAGCTGTCAATTCTTATATGTCCTTAAGGGAGCAACTTGGCACTGGACAAAGGATTTATGTTGTTTTGCTTCGAGCCAAAGCTGACAACCTTCAAAAATTCGAAAACAGTAGAGCCTTCAAGAATCCTTAACGATGCTGTGTAGATAATAACATCGTCTAGATAAATCACTTTAACAAACTGCCACAAATCAGGGGCTCTTAAGCGGCCCTTAAATTAATCTGTCAAGTCTCCCGCTGCCTAACGAACAGAATATTTGACTGGCCAGGGAATTTATGTGGTTTTGCTTCCATCCGGGAAATTTTGTAACTATTAAAAAGTGTTACTAAACTGGGCTACTAATTATTGGCTATTGGGCGATTTATTAATTACCTTTTCTTGGATGTGTCTTTATTAACAATAATTACATGAAAAAGAAAACATTTGGTACCTACTAATAAACTTAAACAAATTTAGTAACATTTTTAAATAAAGTCTTAATAAATTTTTCAACAAGCCATTCCTGCGTTAGATATAAAAATTATTAAAACATCTTCACCACGTATTTGTAACTGGTTTTATTTTAGTGTTGCAAATATTAAAAGTAGGTACTCTGAATAATTGCACAATTTGATGATAGGTATCAGCTGTCTTACTAAATTCATTCTAGTTTTAAAAGGCAGAACAAAAAAACGCTATGTTATTTTATTAATTTGCGATAAAAGAGTAACTCACATAAAAAGTAAACTACTGGCCAACGGGAACACCAAGCCCCATACCTCGTCTTTGTGTGCGCGTTGCGAGTCACATTCGCCTTGAGGAAGGCCTCCAGATGAGGTCGAAACATATCCATTTATCGCATATTAATAGTGTCCGTGTCTCACTTTAGTTTTAACCAAAATATTAGTTTATTGTGCTCATACGTTCAAATTAATATAGAGATTAGTAATGTTGATGAAACCATACCAACAACATTACTAAATCTTTTGACTCGAATAGGCAGAATAAACTATTTGATATGAATAAAAAATAAGAGAGAATGCCATATGGCATTAGGTCCGCCACTTGTACGTTTATTTTATTGTGCAATAAAGAATAAATAAATAAAATAAATACGAGGGCTGTTTGATAAGTACCCGTTTTCTAAATATATTAATATCACTGGCCGCAAATAAGTATACCACCTCTTTACACCAATTTTTAGAGGCGGGAAAATTAAAAAAAAAATGGAATTCTTTTGTTTTTTTTTCTCATTTGACAACGATTCAGTGAAGGCGTGAACTTAAAATTGTTAAAATGGAGAAAGAACAGTATCGGTCTGTAATTAGATTCTTATTTTTGGAAGGAAAAACATGTGATGAAATAAAAGTAAGAATGCAAGCGGTTTACCATGAATGTGCTCCTTCTATGACAACAGTCAGATATTGGTATAACGAGTTTAAGCGGGGGAGAACAACCGTCTTTGATGAGGATCGCCCAGGTCGGCCAGTTGAGGTGACTACAGACGATATGGTTAAAAAAAATTTAAAATATCGTTTTAGCCGACCGCCGAATTAAACTTCGAGAAATCGTTGATGATGTAAATGTTTCAATCGAGAGGGTACAACACATATTAGAAGAAAAATTGGGTATGAAGAAAGTATCGGCGAGGTGGGTGCCGCGTTTACTCACGGAGGAGCAAAAACGGAACCGCCTGACTACTTCGGAGCAGTGTTTGGCCGTGTTCAAACCCGTAAGGCGCGATTCTAGGTCTGTGGTTCAAACGTAACCCGAAGGAGTTTCTGCGTCGTTTCGTGACCGTGGACAAAACGTGGGTCCACCACTACACCCCGGAAATGAAAGAGCAGTCGAAGCAGTGGATTTTACCGGGTGAACCTGCTCCAAAGAAAGCAAAAACCGTCCCATCGGCTGGAAAGGTCATGGCGACCGTTTTTTGAGATTCGCAGGGTATTATACATATTGACTATTTAGAAAAGGCAAAAAAAATAATAGGGCAGTACTATGCCAATTTATTGGATGAATTTGACGCCGTGTTGAAGGACAAACGACCCCATTTAAAAAAGAAAAAAGTACTGTTTCATCACGACAACGCCCCGGCTCATTCGTCCAGAGTTGTGAGTGTTGTGACGGCTAAATTAGCACAGTTACGCTACGAACTAGTCTCACCCCCCGTATTCTCCAGATTTGGCCCCAAGCGATTTGTTTTTGTTTCCCAACCTAAAAAAATGGCTCGGTGGCAAGCGATTTGGATCAAATGACGAAGTCATTGCCGCCACAGAGGCCTATTTTAATAACTTTCCAAAATCATACTTTTTGGATGGTTTATTGAAGCTTGAGTATAGGTGGAACAAATGTATAGAGTTAAAAGGTGACTACGTAGAAAAATAAATGCATATATACAAAAAAACATGTTTTTTTTTACCATAAACGGGTACTTATCAAACAGCCTAGGTAAATATCAAAATTATTCAGAAGTAAAAATTACATCCCTCGTAAGCTTTCTCTCTAGGTACTCGTGTTGTTCTGCATATTATTTCCGAGCGACAACGCGAACACTTATTATAACACAACCCTCCTACGAGAATTCCAGCATACATTCTAGAATATAGCTCACAACTTTGCCTAGATATTTTTCAGGCCGTATTTTAAGCGATATTCAAATTGCGCTGTAATTTTCGAAAGTTAGAGCGTGTTATATGCAATTCTTCCTGAAACTTGGCCGTTGTATAATGTGATGGGTTAGCTAGGTAGATTTGTTGGCAAAGTTTAAGAAGTGTGGTTAACAGGTTAGGATATCAGAAAAATACAATGATGTTTATTCATCCGTGTGCTGTTTGGTTTTTGGTCTAGAACCTCTCAATCTTACACTTCAGGTGGGTTTTGTAAAAAAACAATTAAAGGACTAAGTACAAAGATTTCGTGAAACAATTCCAGTTAGTTTCTAAAAAGTCAAATAAAAAATAAATATTTTTTTTTAGCCTCATTACCCATGGGATTAGTATGAAATACCAAACCGTGACTACATCGTTTCTTGGAGTCAAAGAACCCTCTTGATATCAGTTTTAAGTAAATGCAAAAGAATGTAATTGTTCCGCTGAGTATTTGTTCTTAGCCTTTTCCCCCTTACGACATTGTTCTTGACATTTAATCTAAGATGGCGTCTGGATTTTAGAAAAAAAATCTTATTTTAATTATAACGTCTCATTTGGCTTTCGTAGGAGTCAGAATTTTGTATATGGGAGTCAATCACCCCGTGGAACTTGAAACCGGAATCAGATTTTAGATCCAAGATGGTCACCCCTATTCCTTTTCATTATTTTTTCTTATTAACTGCAGTTAATACGAAAAAATAATGTTATATAAAATAGTGCTGCAGCACTTCACCTATTTCTCCAGTGTGAAATGAAGTGATCCTATTTTAGAACAGATACCACACAGTTGTTTTCTCTTCTATTCTTTATTGCATAAAAATGCAACAATTTATGCCGGGATGATAAATATCATTTCCACTTAGACAGCGGGGTTAAGTAATGTATTTCAAAGTTTTCCATTCGCTCTTGTTTAAGTCTTTCAAGTTAAAGGAAATTAGATTTCGTGTCCGCCGGCGCTGGGTAACCGAATTATGGAGCTCACTGAAGCTTCAATCCCTAATTGTATAAAGTACCAAACTACACTATCTACATAAAACCTACATTTCATTTTATCATCAATTTAAATAATAAATAAACTTAATATTTTTTTTTTATTTAAAGCCTCGTATCTAGGGGTTATAATACGATAGTCGTTCGATAGTGACAACTATATCTATGTCAAACCAAGTTAATACTTATGTATTAACGCTCAACGCTTTATTATTATGTATTAACGCTCAATGTTGCTTGTCACTGAAACGTGAATACGCAGTTACGTATCTAGGTCTAACGTATCGCTTTTGGAGAAAGCCTACAGGCCACATTTGGCGCGTGATACGTGACGCTCAAGATGTTGGGGAATGTTGTACTCACATTGTGTATTTCCGTGCAACATGCCAACTGCATGTTGCACGGAATCAAATGTTGACGAGTGGAGACGTGCAGCAATTTCTGTTATAAGGTGTGATGTAAGAGTGCTCAAATTAAGTAATTTCTTACCCACCAACGTTGTTTTTACACACTTTTTATTTGCTTCACCTGTACGTTTGTTTGTTTTTAACAGAATCTTCGAACGCCCACTTTACAACATTAGATTAATTTGAAATTTTGCACATCTACCTATCAAAGTCTGGTGACAATACAAAAGTTTAATAAGCTTGTCCTATTGTCATGGCCTGTTATTAATACTTATTTTTTTTATAAAAAATAAAAAAAGTCACGCATTTATAGTATCGTAGTTCGAACTAAAACATTAAAAATTAATAAACCTGAAAAATTACTAACGAGAAAATTTATGTCTTAAAAAAAAGCGTGGGGTGCTTTGTACGTCCAAACACGCGCCAAATGTTGCCTAGTGGATACGAGGCTTCATTATTTAACGTATAAAATATTACTATGAGGTAAAACCTTTTAAGTTTATTTCAATACCTCATTCTATAATAAATAAACGGGCAAGTGCGAGTCGGACTCGTACATGAAGGGTTCCGTACCACCGTTCAATGTTTCAAAACGCTGAGGAAACACATTCCTTGTATGACGACCCCCTTCAATTTTAATTTTTATCTTATTTTTAGTATTTGTTGTAATAGCGGCCATAGTTATACATAATCGGTGAAAATTTCAAGTGTCTAGCTGTTACGGTTTAAGAGATAGAGCCCTGTGACAGACGGACAGACAGACGGACAGACAGCAGAGCACCCTTGCACCCTTTGGGTACGGAACCCTAAAAAACGAAAATACTCTTATATAAAACCCATATGAACTACTCATATATTACGCTTTGGCAATATGAAAATAAAGAATAAAAATACTTAGTTATTAAAACAATATTTTGTGATTTCAGAAGAGGCGAAAAAAAAAACAAAATTTACAATATAGGGAGTTATAATATTACAAAGGGTTAGGCATACAAAAGGAAAGTTACTACTCTTTGGCAAGATTTTTCGCTAGGTATTTTTTGTATACTGTTAAAATGCTTTTGACAATTGAAAAACATATATATAAATGAATAATGTACTTTTATTTTAAGTCAAGTTTATTTAATTCTCAAAAAAACCTAATCTAGTAGCCCGCTGGTAACGGGACAAGGCTCAAGCTACCTGCGGTTAGGGTCTCATAGAGAGAAACCTCATGCGTGTCCAGGCGAGTCATAATCAGGTTTTTTAGTCTCGCTGCTGGAGCATGATCCTATCTGTACTACAAGAGCCATATATTAGCCAGAGCCGCCCCCGCGCACCGTTGCGGAGCGCGGCGCGGCAGATTTTTAACACGCCTGCTCCAACCCACTAACAACGCGTCACCGCGCGAGAGCGTCAGTATGTAGAAACCGCGCTTCGCGAAGGTGCGCGGTGCAGTGGGATGACAATAATTGTCAAATCCACATGATTACAAGCTTTTTTTTATTATTTTCACCTGTCCCGTTGTCTGTGTGTCCGTAATCAAATCTTGCAAGCTAAAATAAGATCCACTTCCTTTTATTCGATTGAGATAAAACTTCACATACTTATGTAAGCTGGATGACAATGCAATACTACGGTACCACTGACCTTATCTCATGATGAAGCCGGAATTGGCCATGGCATCTCTGTGATGAAACAACATTACATTATTACCCACCGAGTTTGGGCTTAATTGATTCGTCTTTAGGAGCACTTTTCATTGTTTTAGATAAAAGCTTGTTTTCAAAAATATTTTTAAATAATAATAAAAAAAACTTGTTTATACAGGGTCTAACAAAATATACTGAAACTATTTTAAGGGTGAATTTAGTCCATGATACTAAACAACTTTCCCCAAGGAATGTTCCTATATTAAAATATGAAAAATAATTTTTGGCCTCCCATAGTAGTTGAGCGATCAGCTGATCCGAGTTTGTATGGAAAGCAAAAAAATATTTTTCATATTTCGATATATGTTCCTTGGGGAAAGTTGTTCAGTATCATGGACTGAATTCACCCTTAAAATAGTTTCAGTATATTTTGTTAGACGTTATATACAGTTTATTTTTTTACACACACACACACACATCACGTCTTTATCCCTAACGGAGCAGACAGAACCTAGGGTGGCAAGGCCCAGGTCACTTTTAGCGTGATGGTGGGCATGAAGGTGGAAAAAGAAAATCATAATGGTGATGGGTGGCTAACCGCATCGCCTATTGATATGATTAAGATTCTTGCACATTCCGTCAATCGGCTTTTACGATCTGCGCGGGAAGAGAAGCAGCTGGTACATTCTATGTTTTTTCTTTTTTTCCAGACCAGCATGTAAGAATCAAGCTCGGGACCGTGCCTTTGTTCGCTCTCGACGAATATTTCACTGTTTTTTTTTTTTGTATAATATTTTTAAGAAATGTGTATCGAAATTAACTAGTAATTTAGATTATACATTTTTTGGTATAATTTTTGTATAATAAAGTGATTGTATAAAGTGCTAATACCTATTTGATAGGTAAATTTTGGCAAATTCAGAGGTAGGTTAGGTATATTTGTGATTTTTTTCTATCAAGCCAAAAATTCTTAATCGTGTTTTAGATATTGTGGGTGTCTGTAAAAAAGCCTTAAGATTCCTATGTAATTTTTTTTAGGAAATAAACTTTAGTAGTTTATTGACAGTAATTTTTAAAAAACACTCACAGTATTGCGGGCTGTAAACCCATCTCGCCTTAAGTAAATCTCTCTAAATGGAAACAAAACCACATAAATTCTCTAGCTAGTCAAGTACTTTATCTCTTCGTTAGGCAGTGGGATACTTGACAGATTAATTTAAGGGTCGCTAAAGAGCCCCTGATTTGTGGCAGTTTATTAAAGTGATTTATATGGATGATGGTATTCGGTTCTTGCTGCTGATTAATTCTGAGAAGCCATCTATTTTTCCTTCAACTAGGTACCTAAAATATGAAAATATACAACGAGCAAGGGGCATATCCGTAATGAATCAAGCCACGGGCCATACTAGATCACCATACAAATTACCTTTACCCAAAGGTTACCTGGTAGAAATTGCTCAAGTGATAGCTAAAGCCTTTGTACCTAATCTATTTCTAATTTACTTTGATGACTGGGTCAGAAAAGTATTATTCTAATTAGTCCGTTAGTTAGATTATCCAAAAATAATGTACCCATATTTTTCAGTTTATCAAAAAAGTAAAAATTCACAAAGATATAGAGTATTTAAGTTTAACGATTAAGGCGTGTGACGTCACTGATGTGTAAAAATCGTACGAAAGCGTGACGTCATGCGAAATTTAAATGCGCTGTATCTTCGTCATTTATTGTTGCTCAGAGAAAAGAAAAAATATGTGTACAATATTTTTTAATAATACAACCGATGGGCCAAAAATAATTTTTCAGTCATCATGCCTATTATTGTTATACTCAGATAAAATTACAAATTAGGAGGTCCTGAAAAGAGTAGGAGAGGAAAGGTACATTCTGGATATAATCGAGAATAGACGTGGAAAGATGTTGGGTCATCTGCTACGACACGACTTCATAAAGACTATCATTGAAGGCAAGATAGAAGGGAAAAGAGAGGACCAGGAAGACCGAGACATAGCTACATGAAACTGATAAAGGAGAAGGTGAACGTCGTGTCGTACAGCGAAGTAAAACAGCTGGCTGATGAGAGAGACAAATGGAAGAGAATTCATACTCCACCGACAAGAGTATAACTCTTAAATATACATTGATAGATAGATACTCAGATAGTGCAATAGAGAAATGTTATCTAATTTTTTGTACATATATTTTGTACACTTTTTGACGAAGCTTATTTCTGATTTTTCGTAACCTTTTGACGAAGCTTGTTGCGGATATTATTGAATTAATTTAAAAAAAATACTGATATGACTGACACAGGTAAGTACTTATTTTACGCAAAGAAAATTAACTTAAGGTGAATATATAAGCAAATGGCCTTGAAGTGTGAAATAAATTGTTAACTCGTAAATATGGTGATATTTTCCATATCGCTCTTCGTCATGCACCAGATATCCTTTTAAATTATTTTATGAACTGCCGTTGAAACTATTATTGGTGATCCGTCTAGCTTTAAAACTTGCCGTGGCCACTTTGACGGGGGCAAGTTTTAAAGCTAGACGGACTAATGTAAATACTTTCAACGGTGATTCATAAAATAATTTAAAGGGCTATCTAGTGCATGACGAAGACCAATATGGAAATATATATATATATGTATATAAATATAAGTATATATCACCATATTTACGAGTTGACAATTTATTTCACACTTCAAGGCCATTTGCTTATATATTCACCTTAAGTATAAAGCTAAATTATAAAATTAAAATTTTATCCTAAGCTATAGCACACCTCAATGTTAATGCATTTTTTGTTCGGAAAAGCAATATTTAGAAAATTCTAATAACAATTTTATAAGCAAACGCTAAGTGCCTGCTGCTTTCAGCTTTAAGTGCCAAAATAATATTTATGGTATCTATCAGTTCAAAAAAGTATAAAATGCTACAAAGCTTTAACTTTTTCAATTTTATTCATGAGATTATTTTTTATATGCTGAGAGCTGATAAAACATTGCGTGGAATTAGGGTTGACATCTTCAAAATTATAAAAGCCAGACTTGGCGCTGAATAAAGCCGGACATGTAGATCAACAAGATCAAAATTTTACGGCTTCAAAGTTCTGGCGATGCCCAAAAAGAAGTGAGCTGGATGAGTTCGCTTTGCAAAAAATCTTAACAAAAACGGGACATAAGTTTCACAACAATACAGCTGGAGATGCAACTAAGAATACGTTGAGATGAGAAAGAAATCCTCAAAGGAGAAGATAGAAAAGGTAAAATGTGCAGTCAAGAGTGGAAAATTTACCCTTCGCGTTTCATACAGTGGGTTTATTGCAAAAGGTCTGGGTAGCTTGAGTTTTTTGACTGATTATCTATAATATAAAAAAGCGGCCAAGTGCGAGTCGGACTCGCCCATAAAGGGTTCCGTAGCAGCAAGTAACATAATATAAAAGTTGTAAAGGTAAATTGCGTTTTACGATTTATGACGTATTAAAAAAACCTCAATAACATTTTTGAAGACCTATCCATAGATATATACGTATGGGTTTGATGAAAAAAAATCTTGACTTTCAGTTCTAAGTATGGGGAACCCCCAAAATTTATTGTCTTTTTTCTATTTTTGTGTAAAAATCTTAATGCGGTTCACAGAATACATCTACTTACCAAGTTTCAACAGTATAGTTCTTATAGTTTCGGAAAAAAGTAGCTGTGACATACGGACGGACAGACAGACAGACATGACGAATCCATAAGGGTTTCGTTTTTTGCCATTTGGCTACGGAACCCTAAAAATAGACGATACGGAATGCAAGTATTTTGTAACACATGTTTGGCAAATAAATTTATGTTTATCTCTTTCTAAAGAATATATTGTAAAAAAGAATAAACTAATTAAATTAGTTACGTACTCGCAGTTTTCACATTTACATACTAAAGTGTCGTATTCCAAAATGGTAACTTTACATACAAATTACGTTACCCAACAATCGAACCCCTGATTATTATGTTAGTACAAAAAAGCTAAACTCTAGAATTGACGTTTTCAACAGAAATTATTAGTTATTACAATTTTTTCCGAATGACGTCTACTGTCCCAAAGTTGAAATATACGTTTTGAATTAGACGGACTACAAATAAATGTTTTCATTAGTTGTTTAAAATAGTAGATTGTGCTTCAAGGTGTAAAGGTAATAGTTTTAACGCGAGGGCGCTACTTTGAATCCAGAGCGAAACGAAGGATTCCACAGTAGCGAGCGTAGCGAGGGATTCTACGTTGGAATCCTGAGTAAAGCGAGGGATTCAAGTATATCGCCCGAGATAAAACTATTACCGTACACCGTGTAGCACATTCTTCTTTTCATCTCAAAAAATTTGCAAATATATACCTATAACGGAAGAAAAATACCTACATATACCTAATCAGAGTTTAACAGACAGTTACTAACCTTTTTTTAGTGGCGTTTTCACTGTATCGAGAATTTGAAAATATTTTTCTATGAACACCACATCTTATACATTTTCCAGTCATTAGAATCGTTTTGTTACTCTTTCCTTATGCGTAATGCTTCATATCTTTAAATATGTATATTTACGTACACTTCATACTTAGTATATGGGCCTTACAAGAAATTATTCATATTCAGAATAGTTATGTAAAAATAACCTAATAGTTCCATAATAAAATTAGGTACCATTTAAATCAGAGACAACAATTTTTAATGGTTTTTATTTATATTTTTTCGAAGCAAAAGAACCAAAAAATTTGACCTACAGTCATTCACGTAAAACGTGTTGTATTCCAATTTTAAAAAATTACGGTGTCGTTGCCTATACTTTATAATTTTAAAACTAAATTCTTCTTTTTTTGCTGACTGCCAATATTATTTTTGATTCTACATTTGTGTTCGGTTTCAAATGTGTTTTAACGCCTAGGGAATTTACTTTTTACTTTTCAGTGTCTAGAGAATTACCAGTGACTTTAGCCCCAAATATTTGGGATAAAATCATCGTTTGTCGAATAGATGAGATGAAAAATAATTTTAAGGCCTGCCTAATTCTTAATGTTTAAATTCAAATGAAACTACCGCTACTAGAACCCTTCATCTTAAAATGATTTCGCTGAAGTTTACAATATTTAATTAAAAGGAAAAGACTTTGTATGTGAACATTATTCACATAATAACTGTGGCCCGCCCCGGCTTCGCACAGGTATGTATTATACATATAAACCTTTCTCTTGAATCACCCAATCTATTGATAAAAATTGCATCAAAATACTCGCATTTAAAAGATCTAGCTTATGTAAACGAAGCCTATGCCTGTGAGGCTTCATTTAATTTTGCTGTGCATCCTCTTTGGTGCCATATAAAGTATTTTTATTTTATTGCAAGAATGAAATTTGACATACAGACGTTGTCAAATGTACAAGATGTAAAGAGGAAGGTATATAGTTTTCTTTAAAGATATGGATTAAATAGCGTTAATTGGTACTCTATTAACAGATAAGTTGTATTTATCCTTAATATCTAATGTCAAATATAAAACAGTCTTTATAATAAAATAATCTCTAGAGCAACACAGCTTTTATTATTTATTTATTATTAAGAAACGAATGGTACAATATCACACATTATATATACCTATATAGATACAGAGAGACAAAAGGCAGGAAGCGCCTTTGTTTTATACTATGTATTGATAATACCTTACACTTTTGGAACTGAGCCTGGCAGTTATTGATTTATGGTGTCCATATTTTATGATATTAGCTCCTCACCATACTAATCGAACTTGACTTAATTTCCCGGTGGACTTTGTTCCAGGTGGATTTTTTGTCAGCATTTTTGTATTAGCGAGAAGGAATCTTGATAGCAAATTGCATTGCATTGAATTTAGAACCGATAAAACCCCTCTGGCCGTCATGACAACCAAATTTTATATTTACTTAGTTGCGACGGAAGAATTTATATTGTTTATACGCTACTGGTTGAGGTAAAAAGTTTCTGTTTATTTGTTCGCATACACTTCATATACTCAAGAAGGTCGTTGGATGAAGTAAAAAAAAGGCTAAAGTCATGTCGATAGAGAGGTCAAATCAGCAATACTCAAAGCCTATATAGCCTCGGTACTTATTAATGTCAAAAATTTTAATGACTTACAAATAAACTGTAATATAATGCACTTAATGACAAAATGTAATTTGTTATTTATATATTAAATGCTTTTATTTTATTTTTATGTTTTATTGAACTTGAATTATTAATCTTGGCCTTTATTATCTAATCCTATTGACATGTATACTCGTAGTAACGATTAATATTGTCATTGAATTGAAATTGTTAAAAGAATTGTAAATATTTAAAATCAATTTTGCACACCTTTCCAAGGTAAAATGTATTGGGACTATTATATATTTTTTAACATCCTATGTAATTACCTACATTTATGCAAATAAAGAATTATGATTATGATATTGGAGGTATAGAAGGCTCAAGCTCGTTGGGTCAAACACAAAAAATATGGAGACATAGAAAATACTTCACCTAGTTTTTAAATTTATTAAAACTAACAATGCTACTTGAGGAGTCATATACATACAATACTGGTAGAATGCTTAACTTCCAAATTGAATGTTGAAGATATGCCTCTAATTGGCTCAGTATGTGGAATTTCGGATCTTCACGTTCATTACTGAACTTATGCAATCGTGAACTTAGTAGTAAGTAGTAGTTTAAAAAATAAGAGCAGATTCAGGCATATATCTACTTATTAATAATAATGATAAAACACTTTATTGCACCAAAACATTAGAAAGAGACAAAACATAACAAATAAGGTGTACAATAGGTGGCCTTATCGCCAAGGCAATCTCTTACAGGTACAGGTCTTATTAGAGGTACAGTAGATACATTTAAAACTGATAATCATCATCTTCACTTATATCAAATTACTGATTGATATAAGTCTCTATTCGTCCAAGCCTTGAAACCCAAAAGACGTATTTTTTTTCCTACGATATTTGACCTGGGAGAAAGGTTTCGGGAAATGAACGCAAACAAAGCCTCAGGGAACAGTAAGTAGACATTTCTTTATATAGTCCCATATATAATTGCTTGAATTGACAAGTACTTTTAACACAAAGAAACTTTCTATACATATCGAAATATGGAGAATTTATTGCCCCAATCATAAGAACAAGTTAAACAGTTTGTTCGCTCAAATCGGCACAAACACCGCGCCTTGGAGGAACTGATGCCGCTTTTATTGCTGCGTTGAAAGTCTTCAAATTATTTAGATGAACAAACTTGAAACTTAAGTAAGCACAAAAGCAATAAGATTTTATACACAAATAAACACAGATCAAGCTTATTTCAATCAGTGAATCCCAAAAGCAATATACAGGGGCGATCAAAGGAAATAATATTTCAGGGGGAAATTTCCATACAGCTAATGTAAGTGATACACCGAAAGGGCCCGAGGATCGTTCCTTGAGGGACCCTTTTAGTGGATAGCAATAAATCAGGTCCTAATGGAGTGTGTAAGGCTCTAGGCGGGCTTGTACGCATAATATTTCCGAATTTTAGACTGACCAAGCGATGAATCCAGGGTAGAAGGGATAATATTGATGGAAAGGGGTAGTTGACACTGTTGTAAGCATTAGATAGAATGATGTGGCGGAACGTGGAAGAAAACAGGTCAGATTTTTGTTGGATGTTTTTGCACAGGATATTATATTTATGGAACTTTGTTTGGAGACTTGGATTTACTTTCATTACCTACCTTTTAAAGAAAGCAGTTATATTGATCATAATATGACCAATTTACTATCTATTATGAACGTGATTTTAGATTTAATAATAAGAATAAGTGTTCAACGGTGGTGTAAAAAGTATCAAGATAAAAAAGCGGCCAAGTGCGAGTCGGCAAGTAACATAATATAAAAGTTCTTGTAGTTCGTTGTAACTTTGATCGATAATGAAAGGTAAATTGCGGTTTACGATTTATGACATATTAAAAAAAACTACTTACTAGATCTCGTTCAAAACAATTTTTAGGTGGAAGTTTGCATGGTAATGTACATCAAATATTTTTTTTAGTTTTATCATTCTCTTATTTAAGAAGTTACAGGGGGGGGGACGACACATTTTACAACTTTGGAAATGCCTCTCGCGGAAACTACGGAACTATACTGTTGAAACTTGGTAAGTAGATGTATTCTGTGAACCGCATTAAGATTTTCACACAAAAATAGAAAAAAACCTCCACAACCCAAAGAACCAATCCTAGGATAGGTTTAAAGAAACGGTAGACGAAGAGCTTCACTAATATAATATAACATAATATAAAACTTTACTACAAAAACCAAACTCCGCACGACCCACGTAACACATAAATAAGACCACGAAGAGGAAATCAAATAAATATGCTTTTAAAGCAATATGGGAAGTTTAAATAACTATGTACCAGTTCTAGAAGCCACTAAACCGATGACATCGTGAAGTGCTGACCCAAAACTCTTGAGAAGTTTGTTTTAAATTCTGATCTAATTAATGGCACTCTACACAATTCAGTCCCATTCACATTTAATATTGAAAAGGATTTAGCCCCAGTTGTTTTTCCAGCTAAGTACATCGTTTTAGAAGAAAAAGCTCCATTTGAGAAGGGACTATCCTTAAACGAGTTCGAGTTAAGTAGATGTTCCTCATAATACGAAAAGTTCGGTGCTTTAGCGGGGCGAAACCTAAAAACTGTCCTTCCAGAAGTAGGTAATGGTATTAACGCGATTACACAAAATATTATCATACTTTAAAAGGGCTTTATGATCGTAGTGTGACTTTTTATAATGTCGAATAACACAGATACCTATTGGAAAATCGTTAATTTGATTTTGTATAGAACTAGCTGATGCTCGCATGATCAAATTATTGACAATCCTACGGGAACTTCATTTATGCAGTAGATTGCATATAATAAATAAATATATAGCCAGTATGAGCCAGCCCCAAAATTAAGTTTAATCTTGTGTTATGAGACTTATGAGATACTAATTTAACGATACTACATTTTATTATAAATACATATATAGATAAACACCCAAGAAGACAATTTGAAAAGGCCATTTCAACTTGTCCTGGCTGGGGATCGAACCCAGAACCTCCTGAGTGGCGGACTGGCGTGTTATACACTACGTCATTATAATCGTTGGACAAAGATTGATCCTGCTCGTTCTTTGTTACCTATAGCAGGTCTGTCACCTTTAGTTGCCTCTGGGACTACCCGTAGGAATATCAACTGGTGGTGACAAATCATATTTTACTCTGCCGTCACCACAAGGGAAACAATAAATAAATTAAATGCACACACAAAATTACGCTCAAGTGGATAGTAAACCTTCCATTCCACAAAATGCGGGTAGTTGATTAACAAAAGGACGTCCCAAATTTCAGGAAGACAATCCAGCTGTGTCATCATAAGGACATTTTTCGTTGTATCCAATATTTTGTCTATTATCTTTTCATTCAAAATTTAACTTAGACCCTCGGTAATTGAGCTGTTTTTGCAATACAAATTTATCGGGCACCTTTTAGCTTTTAGTTATTTTGTGATATGGGTTTGACAGTTTAAAGGTGACAAGTTCATGTTAAAATTTACAGGACGCCAGATGGAGTACGATTTATTAATTTTGTTATAAATTTTGAGGAAATGATGTAATAAATTTTTTGACTGGAAGAGGTCCTTAAAGAGGACAAGTCCGCCTTTGTATATAAAGTATACAAAACATACTTGTTTGGAACGGCGTGGAGCCGGGAATAGTTTGTAGTACGTATAAAAACAGTGATTTGTGTCAAATGTGAAACGCGTGCCATTGCGTCATTGTAAATTGTTGGTTTTTGCCGATTGCCCGTGTGGTACGGAAGTATTTGTAAATTGACTATAAAAGGAAACAATTTTGGAGGCGTGGATGCCTCCAAAATTGTTTTGGATTTGGATCGGAGCGAGGGACATCCCATGTTACGTTCCGCTGTTAGGTTATGTGCTTAATCTTGAAGTGTCAAGAAGAAGATGAAATTGGTTGTGTTGTGGTGAAGTGGTGCTATAAATACGACGTATTCGTTTGGGGCGACATACATGAGCTCATGGGTAGGTTCGCTTAGGGACCCCATTTTCTTCACCACTGACTTGGGAGCCGTGGTGGGACCTAAGGCCGTCGCCAGCCCTGAGGAGGACTTCGGGCTCGACGCGAAGGCCAGGCGAGGCTGCCTGAAGACGGCATGGATGCTGTAAGTATTATCTTAAGTTATTCCCATATGTAATTAGTTTAATTACTTTTAATTAGATTTAAGTTTAAGGTATAATTAGGTTAGGAGGTTCCCTGGACCTTATCTAGGGTGGTAGCAGACTGCGTAGGTTTGTTTGTGTGTTTGTTTGTTGCCGGTGGGATTGCCGGACTCGTACCAAGAGCGTAGTTAGTAACATCTTTGGTAGGAGAACGTAATCTTAGCTATCTGCGCCAACAATACTGAAACTTTTTAAAGGGTGAATTCAGTCTATATTTCTGATCAACTTTTTTGAAGGAACCTGTATCGAAATATGAAAAAAATACTTTGCTTTCCAGCTGATTGGTCAACTTGTATGGGAGGCCAAATAATATTTTTCATATTTTGATAACATATATCAAAATATGAAAAATATTATTTGGCCTCCCATACAAAATCTTAATAATTTTCCCCAAGATTAATCTTGGGGAAAATTATTTTGTATCATGGACTGAATTCACCCTTAAAATAGTTTCAGTATATTTTGTTAAACTCTGTATTAATTTTTTTATGCAACGTTGTCTTTTTATACGTAAGTAAATGTTTTTGGTACAATTAAGTTATTACAAACTAACAAACAAATTTATCAGATAAGTACGTAATAGTCAATACCCCTGGGCATTTTCCAATGGTGGAGATATTTACAACTTCCGGGTATGTTATTGAAATATATTATAACCACTTGAATTAAAACTGAACAAAATAAAACAAAAATATATATTTCAAAACAATAGAGTGATAGAAGTTATGCATATAGATAGAACTACAACAACATATTTTGATGAAAGGTTTATTTTTATCATAAGAATTACAATATATGATAATATATAATATGTAAGTATTTTTTATAAAATATAGAATCGTTGAGTTAGTATCCCATAACACAAGTCTCGAACTTACTTTGGGGCTAGCTCAATCTTTGTAATTGGTCCCTATATATTTATTTTTATATTAAACCAGTTGACTTACGTGATATAGTCTGAAAAGGCCGACCAGGTTTCGATCGATTTAGGCGATCATCTTTAGGGCAAGTGTCAGCGGCGACTCGACGATGTCCCTGTCCGCTCAGCACTGTTTATTCCTCTCGAATCGTCATGTATGAAGGGGTTGATGAGTGTTATGTAGATAAAGCGAAAAAGGTCTGTCAGGATCGTAGCAAGTGGAGGTCCATACCTAGTCTCTGCCTACCGCTGTGGTACCGCCGCGGTTGGAGAGGTCTCTTGATGTTTATAAGCTTTGTTTAGCTTGTGTTTCCTAAGTCGCCTTCTACGACATCCACAGGAAGACATGGAGTGGTCCTATTCTACTCTGCCGGGAACCACACGGCAAGAATAACCCTGAAGTCGGTTCGAATTTATTGAGCAGCTCACGTACATACATGTAAGTTTGTTTTATCATTAATTATTCACAGTTCTGGTCCCTAAACTTAATTAAAAATTAATTATGCTTATTGTGGACGTTTTGCGCATCATAACATACAGGTATAATTATTTAATTAACTCATTACTAACTGAAAGCAATTTAAGTTCTAGGGAGTAAGTAAATTGTTTAGTAAGCAAGCTTGTCGTTGAACAAAGTCATGATGATAATTCGGTTCCCCGAACTATAAATCATTGATAAAGGCCTTGTTATATAAGTGTTTTGGCCCACTATCGGACGGTGCGCATAATAAGGCCTATGGGAGTATTAAGGTAAATGCTTTGCATAAAATTGTTGGTATACAGCTGTTGGACAATATTTTAAATAACCAAAATGTCATGCTATTAGATAAGGGCATATAGAAACATATGTCACTTAATTATTATATAAATAATACAAGGTTTTTGCGAAATATACAAATAAAATCTTTTTATTTTATTTTTTATCTATGTCGAAAACGCCCTGTAAATGACGTCTTCTTCGATGACGGCCACCATAGTAAACGTGTTGTTACACGTGTTGTTACCCCGCACCTCTCCCCCGTTTTCGCCTCGATGACTCACGTTGGCCGTCAAGAGCCGGGGGAGAGGTGTGGGTGCGGGGAACAGGGACGCATATTGCGCGTACCTTGGGAGATTCCGTTCTGTTTACTCTTACTGTGTTCTGTGGTAGTAGCTTCACCGCTTCTATGCTTCGTTCGGTGAGTGAGAGAGCCGATCAATTTCTTATCAATTCTTCGATACATACTTTGTAGTTCTGTAGGAAGCTTATTTAAATATCTAGTCTTACAACATGTACAGGAACCATACAGCTCTCGGTGTACAGGTAAACAGGTTCGGGGAAGTTTTCAATAGTTTATGTAATAAGGCTTAAGGGGGTTATCGGGAGGGTCACGTTTTGCATAAACCGGTCCTTCCAAATATCCCAATGGTTGTATCCACGTTTGTTCTACGATTCACTTTTATATAGTAGGTTGTAATATGTATTTAAGTTTGAGAACTTGCACTACCTGTGAGTTTGTACTCATGCATGGTCATTTTAAACTACCACTGCTTGCTTCCGGTGAAGGTAAACATGATGAGGAAACCTGCACACTAGTTCACTAGTGTGTAATAATTACTGTTGTCACTAGATGACAGAAGACAGTAAGGGTATACAGAACAGAATCTCCTAAAGCTGAGTCCAGACATGTTCTTTTGTCCGTACCGTACCTCCGTGTCGTATCAGCGTCGCGATCCAATAACTCTGGACGCATATAAAAATAGCCAGTATCTTCGTAACGTCGCTGCGATCACCACGTGTTCATTTTTGTACGAAGTGTCGTCTAACTATGTCGTCGCCTGCAGAAGTTTACAAGAATATGGCGATTACTTGCGCGTCCTTCATTGTTATTATAATATTATAACAAAAAAATAAAAAAAACAAAAAAGTAACGTTGGTGGACGTTAGAGAAAAATGTGGCGAAAGAGCCTTGATGAGAGATTTAAAATTTCAAAGCATAAGTGAAAAATACAAAAACTTCACTCGCATTTCAACAAGCGACTTTGAGTGCTTGATTAATTTAGATACGACCTGCGCATGCCGCGATCGCGTCCAGACTGGCACGTACGCCGTACCGTATCGCCTTTGAACGGAACGAAAAAACGGACTCGCGATGGATCGGAGCGTACCCTTCTCCGTATCGATACGCCGTACCACCGTATCGTACCGAACATGCGTCCAAACTAGTGTTCTTTGATCATGACGCTGATACGGTACGGGCAAAAGAACATGTCTGTACCCAGCTTAAGGTACGCGCAATATGCGTCCTCCTTCACCGTCCCCGCACCTCTCCCTCGTTCTCGCCTTGTCGAGGGGCGAGAGCAGGCGACACACACTGCATGGCACAAGCGGCCGCACAAGAAAGGGGCAGAGGTGCGGGGACAGGAAACAGGGACGCATATTGCGCGTACCTAAGGAGATTCCGTTCTGTATACTCTTACTATCTTCTGTGACTAGATGATAGTAATTGACCTACATTAGATGCCTTTAGGCGCTAAAAATCTGTTACTAACTGTTAGCTATGAACACTCTTGATAAGGCAGAGTTTAAGCACATCGATTATTCGATTATCTATTTGTCGTGTGGTGACGTAAGAGTAGAATACAATATGTCACCACCCATTTCCTCTCATGGTGTCATAAGAGGCGACTAAGTGAGGTATAGGTAACAGTGGACAAGGCAGCAACGCCACAGGTAGGAAACTTCATAGAAGCGGAGTATCATTTATGCCTACACTACTACAAACGAAACTATACATCTGTGCATGCACACGTCAATCAATGCGTGTGTGTTCGCCTGCTCTCGCCCCTCGGCAAGGCGAAACGGGAACGGCGAACGGGGACGCATATTGCGCGGGACCTTAGGTGATTCCGATCTGTATAAATTGTCTTATTAATTTCTGTGGCAGCGTCCACTGCATAATGACTTTATATCATCTACTGCAATCATCAACCAGTCTGCCCAGCTTTGTGTGTATGAGAAAGCCCTCTCTTTATTAGAGAGTTATTTGAATCCTCAGAAGAATTCTTACCTAAATGGCAGGACAGAGACGAGTGGAAGAATAAGGGGGAGGCCTTTACCTAGTTGTGGGATATAACAGCTACAGGCTAGTAAAAAAAGATCTTAGTAGGCTGAAAACTAATAAAATCTGTTCAATATTTTTAAATCCAGCAGAGATAGAGCATTCTCGTAGCATACTTAAGTGATTTTAAAATACAAGCCAATATCTTTGAAAGCGACGCGCAATAAATTTCTAGCTAAGATCGCGTGTCAAGCTATAAATAATGGAGACTACAGAACTGAAACTTTTTCATTTTTCATTTTCAGTGAAACTCGTGATAACCATTTTTGTGCTTTAATAATAATAAAGGCTCGACTACATACACTACGCAACACCTATCCAACACCGACACCGCTTCGTTGTCACTTATCGAAGGCAGTTATCGTCGCGTCAGCGGCAGGCAGAAAAGTGTGAACCTACCGTTGTCCCAAGTGCCGCTCGTCGGCAGGATGACGGCAGTCGTCGACACTTTTTTGGCCGATGCGTCGATACTGTCGACAAAGTGCCTTTCCTCTGTATCAGTCCTAACAGTAAAGCATTTAAATGTAAGCTTTATGTTTTCTTCCTCACGATGCAATTTTCTTTTCTTTCAATCAAATTCTCTGATATGTATCGGACCGCACTGCAGTTGGTATAGTGTGCTGCTTTTCTGTACTGTCTTTCTTTTAAGCTATTCAAGCTGACTTCCTGACAGAATTCCAATACAACGTTGTTTAATCTACTTAGAGCCGTGCTCAGAATTTTGACATCGTTATGAAATAATAAGTGCCTAAATGCCTTATTTGTGTCGACTTTTTTATGGTATACCTAATAGTATAGAAGTAGATAATCAAATATGGGTAGTTAATATTTTCACCGTAAATCTATATAACGTCTAACTAAATATACTGAAATTATTTTAAGGGTAAATTCAGTCCAAGGTATTCAACAACTTTCACCAAAAAACCTACATTGAAACGTGATTTTTTTTTGCTTTCCACACAAATTCAGATCACCTGATCGGTCAACTTGTATGGGAGGCTAGTATGTATATTTTCTTGGGAAAAGCTTTTTTCTATTTTGGCCTAAATAAATGGTCCTTTAAAATAGTTTCAGAATAATTTGTTAGACACTGTATACAGCAGGTTGAATCTTGCAAGTTTTTTTTTACATATTTTATACAGAATATTATTTTGAACTTGTGTAGACAATTAGAGATAAGTATATACACAATTTTTATTCTTTCAAAATACTGTTAAGTAAAGTTAACTTTATCCCATTCTTATTTAGATATATTAAAATGCAAAATAGTGAGCACTTAAGAGCCCCTTACCCTAGACAAAATCAGAGTTTCCCATACAAACGTACGTTTAATTTTGAAACGACTTGTCAAATTTCGTAATTTAAAAGGAATCGCATATCTAGGGTTATAATTGGTTTTCACAGTCAAAATTAGAACTTGAAAGAGAATATAGTGTATTATATCATTTTTGACTTTTAGTATGAAAAACATTTACACCCTTATATTTTCTTTCAAGTTACAAATTTTTTGCGAAATCTGACATGTGGTTCCAAAATAAAACGTAGACTACGTTTGTATGGGAAATTCTAGGGTAAGGGGATTCTTAACTAAAGTATGGTTTAACATCAATATTAACTAGTTGTTTTTATTATTTCAAAGGTCTCTATATACGCTTAGTAATCCTTATATAATTTAATAAAAGCACTCACGCGATTCAAACCCACGGCGCGTTCCGTTTCCCGGCCCCAGCGGTGTTTGCCTGAAACAAGTGACGTCAGCCGTGAAATGTTGTCAGTGTCAACAGTTTTAGTGGTAGTCATAGAGTTGGCAAAAAATATCATAGTTAGAAGATATTATCTTATATATAAAATTCTCGTGTCACAATGTTCGTTCCCGTACTCCTCCGAAACGGCTTGACCGATTCTCATGAAATTTTGTGAGCATATTGAGTAGGTCTGAGAATCGGCCAACATCTATTTTTCATACCCGAATCTACGCGGGCGAATTCGCGGGCAAAAGCTAGTTATATGTAAAATTGTAACAAAATATACTAAAACTATGTTATGAATTTGTTAAAAAGCAAAATGTTCACAGGATATATGACGAAGAATCAGTATAGATAGTTTTAGATTGTTGCCGCTTCTTTTGCACTTGCGCCTAGTTAGCGGCGTAAACTTAGCTGTAAGTAACGATTTGACGTCAACATTTGTGCAAAACAAAACAAAGTGACAATTATTAAGGGATATTATAAATATCCTATGATAATAAAGATATTTTAAATTAAATTGAATAGATAGAATACTTTCAAAACTATATAGTTAAGATATATTTTATTAGTAAAAATGTAAGAAAATAATTCTACACGGATGGGAAACGTGAAAAATGAAGAAGAACATAGAAGGAATAGAAGCATTCGAGATGTGGTGCTGGAGGAGAATGGAGAAAATGAGCTGGATGGATAGAGTAAGCAATGAGGAGGTACGGTATGTCAATAAATACATTTTTTTTGATTACAAATCATAAATTATTTATGAAAATTTTAATATTCACATCGAATAGAACAAACTGATTAGGAAACATTAGTTAAAAACATTTTGGTGACAATGTTTTTTTTCCTGTATTTTTGACATAAAACAAATTGCGATATGAACGGCGATAGCCAAAATACTCAGTAATAATAAGAACTCAACATATATTAAATTTCGTTTCTCATGAGATCATTAATGTTAGAACTTTGTCGACGGAAAACAATTTCAAGCTAAAAATAAAATATATTACAGCAAATATGTTCGAGATAACGAAATTTAATCTAGAATTTGAATGCCAAGTGTGTCTAACTGTCTCGAGCAAGTCCCATTCAATACTGCGATTCTGAAAAGCTGTTGCAAGCTAAATTGCTCTCTTACACAAAGATAACAATGTTGAATTTTCATTGCAGAGAAATGTACTTATTGCGTTTGTTTTCACGTTTGCAAAAATAAGCATGTGTTTTTTACTTTTACTTTTATTTGGTAGATAAAAATATTTTTGTCATGTTCGTGGGTTATAAGCCAAAATTGGGTCAAAATACCTACACATATACTACTACTACCCAAGGGCGTCGCCAAGGGGGGACAGGGAGGGGCAGCTGCCCCCCCCCCCCCTTGAGATTCTAAAAAAGTTGCCAAATATAATGCAACCAAAGACCTAAGCCTTTGAGTTAACCTTTCCGGAACCTAATATTTTAATAATAAAGTGGTCGAGAAGTTTACAATGAATCCCCGAAAAATATGTTTTAATTAACCTAATATAAACAAACAACGACCACTATAATATTAAAATCTGGTAATTAAAAAAAAATACGCTGTACGCTGTACACTTATTCAAATTCAAACTCCTTTTCATTCTATTTTTCTAATAAATGTTATTATAACTTATTTACAAGTTTTTTATTGCATAGTCAAGAGCTCGTGCTCGTGTAGCTTCACACACTGGACTCTGTACTGTCACAGAATATATATGACAATGTATATAGTACTAAGATACTGTTGTTATTACAATCGCTGTAGATGTAAGGCTCGTAGTACAAGTGAAAAGCTTCATGTGCTGTCGACTTTACCTACAATTCATACCTACTTTTCTCATTCATAGAGAATGAGAAAAGTATGAATTGTAGTAGGTAAAGTCAACTTGCCCCCCCCCCCCCCCCCCCTGCACCATCGGCTGGCGACGCCCTTGCTACTAGCCCACGACGTAACCCGCATGGTTAAAGTTTAAAAATAGTTTGGAAAATCCAAAAGTGCACGCCTCATAATCTCATTTTTATTTATACTGGCAGTCCCAAAACGTGTTTTAATGTAAGATAATTTGCAAGTGCAACACCGGCCAAGCTGTGAAATGTCAACTGTCAATTTTGACATTGTGGAGAATGCCGCTTGCTGCGCTTTGATTGAGGCAAAAAACTAAAATTTCACAATTAAATTGAAATTATGATTAAACTACATTGAATTAGACCGTGATCTTCGAAAGGACTTAGTTTTGGATAATACTAAAGTGTAGTATAAAAAAAATGGACCTGATCAGATAAGTTTTTCGGGAGTTATCGTGACCACGCCAGTTTCCATACATACCGACACACGGTCGTCCACAAAATGATTTTATTAAACATTGTTTTTATTTATTTAAAAGGCAAAATGTCTTTTAAAAATGTCATAAGTGTTGAAACTAGTCTTTTTCCTTGACATTTATGTGTAAATATTATTGTACAAGTGCGATAGAAAATAAATAGAGACACATTTAGTTAAAAAAATCACTTGATTTTTGTAAGGCGAGAGTAGAGCACTACCTCATGCGCTTCGCTTATGAGGCGTGCAAAATGACGGAGTTTCATACAAGCTCTCATCCTCTACGAGTATTTTATCCTTTTTAAGTTTTTTTTTTATAATGATACAATACACTTTTGATTTGCTCAATTGACTAAGAATGACACTTACGCTATTTAAGGCCATACATAAACTTTCTGGGGTCCAGTGCTGCCATATGAAATAAATTATTTGAAAGGAATCGGAGATATCATTTAAAATTTTGTACCATACGGCTCTAGGTGACCCTTCAAACTATTTTATGAACTACTGTTTACAGTTTGAAACGGACACTTTTGGCAAAAATGCTAAGAAAATCTGATCCAGTATTGGCTACTCACACATGAATAACAAACCCGATCTGTACAAAAATATCGGAGCAGAACAGTCTGCGTCCACGGACACGCGGCGCGTCGTGCGACGCAGGCCGCCAGGCGGGCGAACGCAGCTAAAGCCGGGTTCACATTTGTATCAAGTTATCGTATCCGTATCAGGCGTATCGTATCGAGTATGCGTATCCTAAGTGTGGACGCCCATTTTGACCATACCGTACCTTTTATCGCGTGAGCGACGGTTCGGCCAAAAACCACGTCTACACTAATGATGCTGTATCTTGATCGCGTATCCTCTCGCCGATCCTCGTATCGATCTCGTGATTCGTGTGATTGTGTGCGCTCAACTGCACACACGGGAATGCAAACTTGTCTAATCGTGTGTTGGCATTGCGTATCGCTTTTGATGTATGGGGAAAAACCGCCTCGAGATGGATCGCGGCGTATCACGTATCAAATGACATAGCCATATCATGACACCGTATCAAAATGCGTCCAAACTCGATCATTCTGCCGATCATGATACGCGTATCCGATACGACACGTATCAGATACGCGGTTAATAGCGATCGGGGTATATCATGACATGATACGAAGTGTATCATGATCGCGATCATTTTGCGTCCACACTAGCAAACATGATACGCGAAAATTATCAAGTGTGGACCCACCTTAAGATGTCTTAAATTATTATGTACTTACATTGCTTATTGCTGTTTTCATTTAATTAAGGAAGATAAGTGAGTAAACAGAAATATCAAACAGTAAGTTATTGAAATTTTGATGAGCGATCGAATGCATACAATGTAGAGGATATAGAAATGACACTGCCTATTATTTCCTCATCATCATCTGAGCGTATTCCCGGTTACATCCTTAGCGGTAACGCTTCAGAGCCCGGGGTCCGCTACCTAACACTAGGTAATTTGACGAGGTTACTGGTTTTTATACTATTTTGAATCCTGTTTCCACCTTCTCGCCCACTGTTACGCTAAAAGTGGCCTTTGAGTCTTGCGGCCCTGGGCCCTGTCTGCTTAGAGCCGCAAGACTCAAAATGCTCTGTCTACCCCTTTAGTGATAAAGCCGTGATAGTGCATAAGGAGTCAAGAAAAATACTCTATTGGCAAAAGCCTAGTTCTTATATTTATTTATGATGAAGAAGAATATTGAAAAATATTGTAGGTATACATTTTTTTCTTTTCTCTAACAAACAAATATTGACGAAGAAACGTACGTGACGAGTACTTGACATATGGTTTGATTAATACAGGGTCTAAAATATTATACTGTAACTATTTTAAGGATGAATTCAGTTCATGATACTGAACAACTTTCCCCAAGGAACATATATCGAAATATGATATAATATGATATAATACTTTTTGACTTTTCATACAAACTGGGATCAACTGATCGGTCAACTTGTATGGGAGGCCTAAAATTATTGTTCATATTTCGATATACATATGTTCCTTGAGTAAAGTTTTTCATTATCATGGACTGAATTCACTCTTAAAATAGTTTTAGTATATTTTGTTAGACGTACTAATCAAAACTTACCCATTGATAGCAAGGTCCTCAAGTTAACCCTAAGTGCTGTATAGATCAAGTGTAGGACAGAACACCCTTGGGAGTAAACACTAAAGCATTAACATGTTTATCGTAAGGGTTAAGGAGACCTTTGAGGCCGGTAAACGATGACGTAAGAGGATGCCGAGGCGACGTAGCTCGTAAGTAAACAAGGAAAGATCCGAGGAATGTAGCCTTGAAGATACCTACAATGACCCACATATGTATCTAATCCATACAACTAGTAGCCCTGTGAGCTGTAAACCTCGCCACTTACCCCCGACCCGTTGAAGTTTATCGGATAAAAAAGTTGTGTCTAAATAAGAGTAACAAATTTTTTTTATGACATATTTGAAAATTTTTCGAAATGGCTGACATATGATTTTCTTAAAGGTTTCCATCCCCATATTTCCGCCATTTTGAAAAATCTCCAAACACTAAATCGACAAAAAATATATATACTTTACTTCACTTTTGACACTATCGAGTCAAGTTGGGGCGAAAACACATTGATTGTATGTATGTTTGTTCCGCGATAACTGCCGAACGGATGGTCCGATTTTGATGAAATTTGTTAGGCATGTAGGAAATATCAAGAGAATTTTCAAGTTCGTTGGGCATCAAAATCGGTTTAGTAGTTTTTGAAATATTAATAAAAATCGCGAGGTCTAAGTTAGTGGCGAACTACTAGTTACTTATAACTAGTAGTTCGCCAAGTTAGTATACAATGTGTTTTCGCCCTAACTTGAATTATAGCCCTCGCTCGCTACGCTCGCTCGGTGTATTACTTAGTTCTGGTCTACCCTTTGGGTTGCGGGTGGAGGTCAGATGGCCGCCACTCTGTGTAAAAACCAGTAACCACGTTGATCATCTAGGTTAGGTAGCAAACCCTGAGCACTGAAGCGTTACCGCTGAGGATGTAACCGGGAATACGCTCGGATGATGATGATGAGAAAAATAAAAAGTCACAAAATAATGTCACTTTATTTATTTATTCAAGTACACTTGGAAATTTACAAACATACACATAAAAAAATAAGGAAAACATAGTACTTAGGTGTCATTGATCTCATCAATTTTAAACGTGATTTTAGATTTATCAATGCAGAAAAACTGACATTAAGAGTGGTTTTTGACTCCAAGAAACTATGACAACACAACCCGGTAGTTCATACAAATCTCATAGAAAATGTTTATTTTGATTTGACACAAAGAAAAAAGTATCTGACTTAACATGTTGGAAATTCTATTCTGAATTATCAATGACCTTCCGGTCATTGTGAATTATGTAAAAGCGCCAGCAAACTAATAAGAAGAATCAATTACATTCGTCAAAATTGCGCCTAGAATTCATTGTCTTTTTCGTTGCACCAAACCAGTATGAAAACAGATTTGGAACATCGACACAATCGAACAAACTATGTGTTTCTATGTCGGAATTATGTAAAAGCGCCAGACAATTTATGCATTGACCCCAAAAACGCTACATATTGTGATATTACCCGCCATTTTCCCCGTAAACTTTCGATTTAATAAATAGATTCCAATCTAAACGATGCAACTAGCATTTTTAGTATCTTTATTGGAGATCGTATCACAGAGGCCTTGTTTGGGACTTTATTTTCGTAATGTATTCAAAATAGAGATAATATCGAAACATTTTTGGGACAAATCTATTTGAATCTTTTATTTTTGCTAAATTGTGTGTCAGAAAATGCGAACCTAAGTATTTTGGATCGCATATTCTACGTTATCGTTATAATAGGAGCGGGATCCACGGCGTCAAGCGCGATCATGCCTCGTGTTCAGTTTATCTCTGTCATAAACTCTATGTGCAAAAGAGACATAAAATCACACAACAGATTCGTAATTTCATGTTTTACGTCGAGTTTGTGACAGAGATAGACTGGCTACGTCGCGTTATCCCGCTTGACGCAGTGTACGCCCTAAAAAGTACGACAAATAGGCACTAGGTACTTTGTAATTTGTTCATTGAAATGCACGTAAAGCTGTTTATTGTGTATTTTATCATAAATTACAATCATAGTTTGAAAATTAGATTCAGCTTGTGACAAATAAACACAAACTAATTTTTTGAAAGAAACAACTCAATAAATATATACATATTAAGACGTTTATTAAGTGCTAAGTATGTAACCGTAAATGCGCTGATTGGTTAACAAAACCAACCAATTTACATGGACGTGAATACAAACCAGGGCATTGTTCTGATTTAATTACTGGTTTAATAGAAATAAAGCCTACAAAATTTAAACCCTGAACAGATTTGACAGATCTTAATTGAATATTTCACTCAGACAAACTTCCATAACATCTATTCTGTAACATTTCTAAAACTATTAACAGTTAACGGAAAGTTAGCTTATTTTGTCTACAGACAGTATGGTTGTGGTAGGCGTTGTTGGGCGGCCGTCCGGGGCGGCAGACATAAAGGGGCTCCTGGCAAAGGCCCTAATAACTGGTGTATAAAGTGTCAAAATTAAAAAATCCAAAATTCAAATGTTTATTCAGTAATAAGGCCTTTGAAGGCACTTTTACACGGCAATAAGTTTTGTATACATTACGTGTTAAATTAATTAAATAATTATTTTAAAGAAAAGCAACCGATACTAGCGTTTCGCAACGACCACTGCTGAGAAGAAAAGCCGATAGAAACTCATTTACATAGTATTTGTCGCCTACGCGCCAGAAGGGCTTTGCCATATGTCGGTAAATATATTACGATATCGTTTAGATTTATCGATAAAAAAACTATACTCGTACAAATAGGTTTACTTCTTACCTACTTCCCTGTTTTTTTCTACCCTTTCGTTTAGTGTTGAAGGTTGAGGAGAAGGCACCGTTTATATTTGCCCATAGGCACTATTACCGCTACAACCAGCATTGAGTACAAGAGGCTCATAATTTATCAGGCTTTTGACAAACAATGGAACAGGTAGAGTTGTACACAGTTTAATCTGTTATAATTCATGGAAATGTCAACATTAAAAGGTCCATTGCCAACATAAATAAGCTGCGCATACCAAATTCACAAAGGCTGCCCTTGTTAGGGGTTGTTGTCTTAGGATACTTAGGCACTTACGCACGGCTAAAATAAGAGTTTGTATGCATACGTGTATGAAAACATACTCTTTCTCTTCTTAATGCATTCTCTGTGTGTTTAAAACTGCATTATGTATGTATTTCATATACACAACACACATGTGTTACCTTGAAAGACCGAATAAGAAATGATGTTATAAGGGATCGGTGTGAAGTGAAAGAGGACGTAGTGACAATATTTATAAGGCAAGTGTGAAAGGAAGAGCAGGACAGGGTCACCCTCGGCGAACGTTCTGCGATCAGATTGCAGACGTTCTGAAAAAGGGAGAGGTAAGAAGTACACGTAACCGAAGGGCATGTATGAAGAGGTTGATGAGTGTAGATGAAGCGAAAGAGGTGTGTCAAGATCGTAAATTCAGTACATGATACTGAACAACTTTCTCCAAGGAACATATATCGAGGTATGAAAAACATTTTTTTGGTTTCCATACAAACTTCGATCAGCTGATCAGTCAACTTGTATGGGAGGTCAAAAAATATTTTTCATATTTCGATATACGAGTATGTTCCTTGGGAAAAGATGTTTAGTATCATGAACTGAATCTGCCCTTAAAATAGTTTCAGTATAATTTTTTAGATCCTGTATTATACATAATGATTTTGTACACCCTAGCTGTATTTAAATATTGTTATCAGAATTATTATTAGAACCAATACAAAGCCGTAACAAAAAAAAAAATTTAGGGTTCCGTACCTCAAAAAGAAAAAACGGAACCCTTATAGGATCACTTTGTTGTCCGTCTGTCTGTCTGTCAAGACCCTTTCTCTCAGGAATGCGTAAAGGTATCAAGCTAAAATTCATATCAAATACTCAAGTCTACTGTCCCCTGGAGCTGAATAAACTTTTAGGCCAACGCAACCAAAAGATATAGCCTTACGCTAGTATATAGTACTCTGTGATATAGCCGTCTATGCCACAAATTTTGGACACTTGCACGGGGAATCAAAACCTACAGGGTACTTGCCGTGAACTCAGAATGTAAGTTGAGTGACAATGCAATATTATGGTACCAATAATCTGATCTCATGATGAAGCCAGAAGGTATCTCTGTGATAAAAAAACATAACCCCACCGAGTTCGGGCTTAAATGTTTATTTTTGAATAGCACTCTAAACTTTAAATTTTATTGTTTTAGATAAAAGCTTTCTTTAAAAAATGTTTTTTTTAAATAATTACTTGATTTATATAAGTATAATATATTTTCAGGTCTAAAATTTCTAAATTCTATTTAAATATTAGCCTACCTATTTTACATAAAACGGAGATATAAAAAAGTATGAGCAGTAAGATCGTAACATAAATTATATAGACATCCCATGGGATCATACTTAAACTGCCATTAATCGTCGGCTGGTCCCACTTAGGAGGAAAAACGAATCCTTCGTTCTGTTGAGTTTCCTTATTTTTTTCTCGAAAACTCGGAATTAATATCAATAAGATGATGGTTTTATCTTCTAAAGAGTTTTTTATGGCTTTGCAATTATTTGGATAACTTTGTGAGGTTTAAATTTTATTTACAGAGTCTGTTTTATCGTACTACTTTCTTTCTCTTTCTAACACTATGTAGAATTAATAATTCGGTTTAATTTATTATTACAAAAATAAATATATATATTAGTGCAACATGGTGCTTTCTAACGCAACTACACCACGTTCATGGAAGAACGCTGTGGTCACAATCATTCATAAAAAGACAAAGCTAAGCTTTGTAACTACCGACCAATAAGCCTTCTCTCTCAGGTCTACAAACTATTCTCTAAGGTCCTATGCAATAGACTGACACGTTCCCTAGATGCATATCAACCTGTAGAACAAGCTGGTTTCCGAAATGGATACTCAACAATGGACCACATTCACGCAGTTAAACAGTTGATGGAGAAGTGTAGAGAGTAGCAACAGCCCCTATGTTCCGCATTTGTCGACTATGAGAAGGCGTTCGATACTATCGAACACTGGGCCTTATTCCACTCTCTCCATCGCTGCAATATTGACAAGCGATATGTGGATATCCTCCGGGAACTGTACGGGTCAGCTACAATGCAGGTGCGAATGCACAAATTAACTGGCCTCGTGTCTCTAGACCGAGGAGTACGACAGGGCGATACCATCTCTCCCAAACTCTTCACCAATGTCTTAGAAGACGTGATGAGGGGTTTGGACTGGAGGGAGAAGGGATTGAAAATCAATCTCATCATCATGGCTGAGAACGTCTCTGAGCTCCTGGAGATGCTCTTTGAACTGCAAGAAGGATGCCTGAAGGTCGGTCTAAGGATGAACATGTCCAAGACTAAGATTATGACAAATCGTACCATTAATTTACCAAACATAATCGTAGGTAATGCACAAGTGGAAGTTTTTAACGATTATGTCCATCTTGGACATCGTTTATCTTTCGATGCAGATGGGCAGAAGAAGGAGATTGAGAGACGTGTTCGGCTGGGATGGGCTGCTTTTGGAAAACTTGACGATGTCTTTAAATCCTCACTCCCACAATGCCTGAAAACCAAGGTATTTAACCAATGTGTCCTACCCATACTCACTTACGGTGCTGAAACATGGACGCTTATAAAGCAGCACATGCACACAATTAAAGTTGCACAAAGAGCGATGGAGCGCGCCATGTTCGGCATCACGCTCCTGGATCGTGTACCAAACATAGAAATTCGTCGTAGAACAAAAGTCGAAGATGTAGGTAGACGAATCACGCAGTTAAAGTGGTGGCCAAAGTCGGTGGGCCAAAGCAGCTACAGAGTGGTGGTCGAGACAGGGGAACAGCCCAGTATGGAGACCTCCTGCCCGTTGGTCGGACGATGTTGTGAAGTCAGTGGGAAGGCAGTGGATTGGACTGGCACAGGACCGTATAGAATGGCGCAAAAAAAGGGAGGCCTATGCCCAACAGTGGGTTGATGTGGGCTGAAAGTAGTTGTAGCAGTATATATATTAGGTATGTAATTATTTTTCTTAGGTTAGGACTTTTATAATAAGACTATAAAAAGTAAAATATAAAAAACATAGTCCCAGGCCTGTGCTAATTCAGTCAGGGCTCACGTGCGAGCAGTGCGAGCTTTGTGCTCGCCTTGGTACTTCTCCGATCCGGCCGTTTTAAACATGGAGAAACATAAAAAGAAGGCTAAAAAATACTGCGCAGTTTTTAACTGTTTAAACAAGGATTGCAATCCAAATTTAAGAGATTCTTTTTTTAGACTTCCTAAGGACGCTTGTTGACGCGGACTAGCGTGTTGACCATTACACCACGGAGGTCATACCTGCTTTTCTCCCCACGCAAATCATATGAGCCGATCGAAGGAATGGGCCAAAATGCAAATCATGGTAATAGGCGATGCGGCTAGCAACCCATCACTATTTTGATTCCTTTTTCGCCTTCTCGCCCACCATCACGCTAAAAGTGGCCTTTAAGTCTTGCGACTCTTGGCTCTGTCTGTTTAGAGCAGCAAGACCTAAAATGTTGTCTATTCCATTAGGGATAAAGACGTGATTCTATTATTTTATATGTTTAGTCACATAGTGTAGTCGAAAAAGGCCGACTAGTGTCGATCGATTTAGAAGCTAATCATCGGGGCGAGTATTACGACACGACGGTTTCAATGCCCTTAAGCAAGCAGTTAACGAAAGTAAAACATTTTAAAACCTCGTTATGTAATTATCTCCGCTAGTTTTATTTTTAGGGTTCCGTACAAAAAATGAAAAAACGGAACCCTTATAGGATCACTCGTGCGTCTGTCGTCTGTCTGTCAACGCCAATTTGCTCGAACCTATACCTACCTAATTCTATATAATCTTTGTTTTTCGGTAGCTTTCATACATGTAAAGCAGGAATTATTATTTTTAAGGTTCCATGCAGAAATAAAGAAACGGAACCCTTATAGGATCACTCGTGCGTCTGTCTGTCTGTCCGTCCGTCTGTCACAGCCTATTTGCTCTGAATCTACTGGACCGAATCAGGTGGAATTTGGTAGGATGGTGTAACCCTGACCCAAACACACATGTGCAAAGTAAATAAATATTTTTTTAAAATAAGGGTAATTTCTGGGGGAAAAATTAGGGAAATAGAAAAAAAAAGTTTTGCAAACCTTACTGTGTCATATATCAAATGATAGGGCTCATTATGAGGATCTCAAATATATTTTTGTTATAATTCTAAAATAAATAGTTTTGATTTTATTCATAAAAGAAGACGAAAATTGACCATTCCTCTGATCTCCGAAACTACTGAGCCTAAAATTTTGAAAAAAATACAAAATATAGTTCATTGTTTGTAGATTACAAGAAAACCTATAATAATTCAATCAATTGTACGGAACCCTCTTCACGTGAGTTTAACTCGCACTTAGTCGGTTTTATAATAATATCACATTTCCAATTTGAGTTACATTTTCCTCTCAAATAAACAAACTGGAATCTTCAGATTTCCATTGTACCTTGAGAGAAATTTATTGGCTCAACCTAGTATTATTTGGACGACATCCAACAAGATATGCTGGTATAATACGGTTCTAGCATACCTTTCATATCTTAATGGCGGGGGTGAAATATATTGACTTAAAATCTGATACCTAGAGTTAAGACAGCAAAATACAATTTGTACTTCAAAGGTAAACTATAGTAACTCCTTTTTTTTAGATAGATAGATAAAATGTTTATTTGAGAGATCAACACACAGTTTACAGACTTCATTAAATAATAACATATCAACTAAAATATAAAATAAATATGTGCCATCGACCCTCCAAACTGGCCTCCAACTCAGCATATGCTGGTGTTACGTAAACGCAGCACCAGCGCTGGTCTTCCGTTGGAGCCAAGTTACAATAGTGGCTTCACGGACACTCGCACATTTCATTGTCACAACAAATCTACCTGCAATTATGACAAAAAGAAAAAGAAAAATTAAATGTTTATGACACTGACAGGACAGGAATGTGTGTGTGACAGTGACAGCTGTCACTGTCACACACACACTCATACCAAAACCATATTTTTATTGATCGAGCAAGCGAAGTCTCTAAGTTTCGAGATTGTCCAAAAATGATTTTATCTGTCTGTCTGTTTTCACCTACAGCACTGGTATGACTCTCCATTGATTCAGAGTAACATATATACCTACTACTACTACAAACGAAACAATTTATCTGTACACACGTCGATGTGTGAGTTTTATACTTAGGGTCGCACCGCAGAATTATCTTAATACTTACCTACTAACGAGTTCGACATATTTACGATTATATTTTTCCATACCGGAAGATTTGCGAACACTATGACGTAAAAAATATTCTGTTTTATATGTATTAAATGTTACAGAAAAGTCGGAAACAGCTACGTAATATCACTTCACAAATATTTTTCAATATGTCCATTGTCTATTACACCTATAGTTCACTTTACTGATTATTATTGATATTGTAACGCACTAATTTCACTAATTTACTAGTGTAATATAGTAATTTGCATATTCGGCACAAAACTATACGGTAATTATATGAATAAATTCAATAAAAATAAACAAATGTTTATAACGATTCACGCTTACACACAGCATGTCAAGTTGTCATTGTCAACAATGGCATTTAGCACTATAACCCGCGGAAATCCAGTTGGCATCTGCGTGTATGTGATTACCTGTGAACGAGGAGCCTATGTAACATTACCGGATTGCTTATTAGCAATCCGGTAATGTTACAATCTCGCTCTTGTGTATCTCCCGCCAATGCGAGAGAGCGAGAAGGGTATATATATCAAGATGGTTGTTGGGTAATAACGTGAAATTATATTGTTGCTTTGCTTACCTGTTTTCATCATTTGGAAATGTATGAAATATACGTTCTTTAGAGTATTGGGTGGATAAACAATTATTATACGCGCACCTTCTCACCATGATGGTTACTATTGGTTGACAGTTCTCAAGACAACACTCGTCGCGTATTGCGTGCGGCTAGTAATTAAACCCTGGTTTGGAGCCGTCAAAGCTCACAAAGTGCGGGGGAGAGGTGCGGGGACGCCAATTTGCGGGAGACGCTGTGAGATACCATTCTGTTTGACTCTTATGTATTCTGTGCCTACAGGTCACGTTTTACAACCGATTTTGACGAAAATTGGCTTACAAGTTCCTCGATTTATTCATTTCAGTGAAATTCGTCCATATACAGGGTCTAAAAAATTATACTGAAACTATTTTAAGGACAGATTCAGTCCATGATACTGAACAACTTTCCCCTAGGAACGTATACCGAAATATGAGAAATATTTTTGGCCTCCCATATAAGTTGACCGATCAGCTGATCCGAGTTTGTATGGAAAGCCAAATATTATTTTTCATATTTCGATATGTGCTCCTTGGGGAAAGTTGTTCAGAATCACGGACTGAATTCACCCTTAAAATAGTTTCAGTATATTTTGTTAGACGTTATATAACTCTATAGTAAACTTTACCCCTTTTCCCCTTCCACTCCTCTGTTTGGAGTTTTTTGCAACATCTTGTGTAGAATTAAATCTTTAGTGTGCCTCTCAAATTTGATTGAAATCACTCAATAAATAACGCTACAGTAAAGTTCCCCCAATTTCTCCCTCAATCAAAAATCGAGATCGACTAAACATTTGAGTAAATAAAGGAACTTTTGTACCAATTTTTATCAAAATCTGTTAAATAATGCGACCTGTAGACGAGAATAGACGTCTGTCTATTCTCGTCCCGGGCTTCCGGGTCTGGACAAAGGCATTTTTGACAATTATTTCAATAGATAAAGTAATAAGAATGATGTACCGGCTTCTCTTCCCACGCAGATTGTAATAAATAAATAAATATATAGAGACAATTCACACTGATTAAGTTAGTCCCAAAGTAAGTTTTAAACTTGTGTTATGGGATACTAACTTAACGATACTATATTTTATGATAAATACATACATAGATAAACACCCAAGACCCAGGACAATTTGAAAAAGGCCATTTTCCAACTTGCCCTGGCTGGGGATCGAACCCAGAACCTCCGGATTAGCGGTCTAGCGTGTCAACCAATACGCCACAAAGCGATTCTGGACTCTGTCAACTCGGTTACAAATAGAGACGTGATTAAAAAGATAAAAATAATTACATAAAACAATAACAAAGACTCAATTAGTACCAAAGATCTGAAGCATTCATTCATTCGTGCCGAACCAAAATTAATCTGCTCCGTTGTCTGTATTTAAAATTTCATTAGAAGGGGCTCCCTTCCTTTTAATAATGGGAATTTTATTTTTGAAATCTCAATTCCTTCGCAGTGAAGTTCCTTTTGAATTTAGAAACGAGATCTTGATGAAAGGATTTTGTTTTTAGCGTATCTACTGTAGAAAATTAATTGATAAATTTTCAGACTCTGCAACCGTATGAATAGATAACAAATATTCAGCATCAGGTCTTTTTTAGTCTCCACTGCAGGAGCACGACCCTCTCTGTACTGCCAGAGCCATATATTAAGCCATAGCAGTCAGAGGATTTGGCCTACATTCTCCACGCTAGCCAGACGGGTTGGAGAGGTCTCATTGATGTTTATAAGCTTTGTTTAGCTTGTGTTTCCTAAGTCACCTTCTAGGACTTCCACAGGAAGACTTGGAACTCCAGAAACTAACAGGAAGACTAAGTGTGGGTTTTATACGCTAGGCTCAATCTACCCCATCGAAGATAAAGCTGTGATAACAAATATTACCGCAGCTTTATCTTTGCGCAATGCCACGCTTAGCGCAATGATGGACATAAAAGTGCAAAAAGGAAATAAAAATAGTAGTGGGTTGCTAGCAGCATTGCCTATTGATATTTTTCGGATTTTCGCCCATATCGAAGACCATCTTTATCTAAAATACTTAACTTCTTAATAATGTTGATAGGTAACTACTTGAATCTTATAACTAATAGTACCCACTAGTAGTTTTAAGATAGGGTTATAAGATATTCGCTTAAATTTTCTTCAAAGTTTAACCTTTTTAACTAAGTTTTTGAATGAATGAAAATCTTCTTATTCACTTTTTAGCATTTTCCTTGGTCTTTATTTCTCTGTTATTTATACACAACTTCATGTTTTAAATTCCGTGTAAACAACAATGACATGAACGTCGCGCACCGCAAAAAATCGAAACACGTCTCAGGTTATTTGGAATTAAACAAACTATTACAATGAATATAAATAAATTGTCAAATTTACTTTTTCAATACTTTAATAAAATTCAATTTAACATATGTTAACATATTGTTACTAAGATAGTTTGGCTCCAATCAGCTCCGAAAAAGCAGTCAAAATCATTAGAAATAAGGACTGGGCCCTTAAATGATCTAAGACTGCTGGACATAAACCTCCCAAGGATTTCCAATAATAATAATATGATTATATTCAATAGATAAAGCAATAACAAAGACTCAATAGGAGCCAAAGACCATTCATTCACGAAAGCATTCATTCGTTCACCAAAATTAATCTTCTCTGTTGTCTGTATTTAAAATTTCGTTAAATTCCTTTCTTTATATTAATGGGACTTTCATTTTTGAAATATCAATTACTCTGTGATGAAGATAATAGTTAAGAATTCTAAAACTAGATGATCGTAATGAAATTTGCGTCTCTGTCGTAGAAAGAAATTGCAAAATAATTATTTTTCTTCTTTAACCTTTCTCCACCCACTGTTGAGTGTAGGTTTTCTCATGCATGCCATTATCTTCGGTGTTGAGTCTTTCTCATCCTAATAACATGGGTTATGTCATCGGCCTAACATAATGCTGGTCTTCTTACGTCCCTGCGACCCTGTCTCGGTCTTTATTCCCCTACCCTCCTACTCCATCTTTCATTTCCATTTGCGAGAAGGCTGCGTGTACATCACATATTGTTAATTTTATTTACTTTCATGTACCTATTTTTGGTGCAATAAAGAGTTTTATTATTATTATACCTCTTTTATTATTATTTCTCTCCAGTTTAAGAAGCCCGACTTCTTCCACTTTCTCTGAGTGAAGATATGGACTGTCTTGAAGCTTTGTACGCCTGCGAATCTCCGTGTTTCTCATTATGTCCAGCTCATAGATACCTTTACTAATATTATAAATGTGAAAGGGTGTTTGTTCGTTTGTCTGTTTTAATTTTTGAGGCAGCAACAGATTGACGAAAATTTTTCGCAGCCAGTTATGTCAGACACCGGAGAGTAAGGCTGCTTGTTCACTGGAGCGGGGAGGAAAAAAGAGAAGCGGAGGTGTAGCAAAATTAACCAATTGAATTGCATAAAATATCCGCTCAGCTTTCAGTGGATAGGGATTTGAAAGATTGTTTTAAAATTCATATAAATAAACAGGGAGATAACAAACATAGCAGTAAGGTCGCAGAACTGATGAGGGACAGAACAGTGAGGCCGAGTGGGGAAATAAAGCGGGATTTTTCCAACTCAAATGACTCATCACGTGCAAGCGATCTTGCTTCGCATATGAAAAAAGTCCACAACTCCGCTTCGCTACCTAGCTCCGCGTCTATGAACAGACATAGTCCGCAACTCTGCATTACCAACCGCTCGGCATAACATTCTCGCATTACTCCGGTACCTAGCTCCGCGTCTATGAACCGACACAGTCCGCAACTCTGCAATAACAACCGCTCCGCATTACTTTCTCGCACCAGTCCGCTACTTAGCTCCGCCTCACCGCTCCGCTACATTAAAAATAAATACGTGCATTAAAAATAATAAATTATTAAAAGTACTAATAGCAGACTAAGCTTTTAAAAAGCTTTTATCTAAATGTACACAGTTTTTTACAAAACTTATTTCTAACTTTGTGCAAACACACGCACTTTTAAAGAGAAAATAATATCACCAGCTGTCTAATGTTCAGAAACAAATAAAAATAATATTAATAACAATGGTAACAGGCACAGACCATGGATCAAGATTATTTAGTAGGTTTAAACAGATCTGTGAATCAAAAAAACAGTGATCAGAAATGTTATTGTATTGTATTGTATTATTTTATTTAGTCCGTCAGTTAAATTATCAAAAAATAATGGATCCATGTTTTTCGGTTTATCATAGTACTAAAAATTCACAAAAATACAGTGCAGAGTGGCGGCGATGAACGTCACCGTCTAAAAGAAATCGTACTAAATCGTGCCATAATGCAAAATTGTTATGCGATAATTTTTATATCTTCGTCATTATTTGCCAATCAGAGTAAAGAAAACATACGTAAACAATATTTTTTAATAATCTACCTGATGAAAAATATATTTTTTTCGTCCACATCCGAATACCTACTTAGGTCTCAACAGTTTAGAACCGTATTCTTTTTTTTTTCAAATAAGTACTTTATTTCTTCGGAAAGGGTACAACATAAAAATACCCTTCTTTTTATTTGACATGGTACATTTATTAGTAATAAATAAATGCATTTTCATGTTTACTTAATGATTATAGACTTCATTCAATATCATTATGAAATAAGGCATTAAACGTATCTTGATTACCCCTTGCCAAGGAAATAAAGCAAACTTGTTGAAACTTACATTAAAACTATACACATTAGTGCGCTACGGGACCATGGCCTCGAATTAAAAACGACTTAAGAAACATAACGACTAAATAGAGGAACTTCAGCCGAACTCGCCACAACATTGCCCAAACAAAGCATTACTGAGATCGTTATGAAGATAACGAGAATAATTGTAGAACAAACATAAAAGACGATGTCAATGGCCTTCCGGAACATACTTAACATTGTTTTGAAGAAATTTCAATTAAGTATTTTATAACAAAACATAAATCGTCAAAAGATACTTCGAAATTAGTTATTCAATACAATGCAATACAATAAATTTACTGAGTTTCGTAGATGATATCTTATTTTACTTTGAAAAAAAAAAATAAGAAAAAAAGGGACTTTCCGCAATATGGCGACGTCCACTTAACTTATATGTTAACCTTTAAATGAAAATAACATATAAAATATCAACTCAGGTAATTTGTATTGATGTCTTTGTCGATTCGAGAAAAAAAAATTGTCAATTCTCGTAGGTTGCCTGTCCTCCAAACTTGATCAAAATTATAACAAATACTAACGATTGCTTTATACTCGTAAGATTATAAGTAAAACATTGACTTTCCTAACAAAATTTGTAGCATACAATTACAACACAGGTCTGATATCATTCACTTGAAATTCCTTCATCAAAAACCCTTTGAAAACGGAGTGACAAACGAAGAAATATACAATTCAGAATTCGTTAACAGCTCCAAAGGAGTTAACTGAATACGAAAATAAATTGAAATTTGCACAATACTGAAGCGAAACTTTGCGAGCATTGTTGTATTACAAGTCACACGAGCTAGCTGAACTGGAGTGTAAGTATACAATGCTATGATAGATGACTTTAGTTTGAAAGAACTGACACGAGTTTTGGCCATTAACACATATGAGAGGGATAAAGAGAATTGTTTGAAGACGGGTGCCAGTGAGAAGACGGCCGAACGCAATGGCCATAACCAAATAAGTAGTATAAAGAGTTTCAATTTTTTCCACTAGAATTTGCTAACCTTGAGCAAAGAAATATAATTACAAACGTAAGAGATACCTAACGTTATACAAACTATTGGAAGGCACGTAAATAGCAAACTTGTAGACTAAATTTGTATTACAGTACCAACCAACTGCTCATATACATAGATGGCAGCACACAAAACACTAAATAATGATCAACATTTAGATTTTTAAATAAAGTTTTATTTTTTAAATTTGGCTTTAATTTAGTTTTTTAATTTAGATTTTAGGTTTAGTTAAATAAATTGTTTCATTAAATGCGCAAAAAAAAGAACAAACACTAAATAAAATTATATTAAATCAACTTTATTACATAAATTGTAAACGGTGAACCGAAAGGTATTGCAAAGACAAGTGAGGCCAAAATAGGAGTAAAAATAAAATGTTAATACTTACTTACCACCCTTAAAGTTGTAGACCAGTATATCTACCTGGGTCAATTGATCCAGGCAGGAAGTTCCAGCTTCGAGGAAGAGGTCTTTCGACGAATCTGACTCTGCTGGGCAGCGTTCGGGAAGTTACGCAGTGTCTTCTCGTCCAAAATACTTCAGTGCCTCAAAACGAAAGTTTATAATCAATATGTGTTACCAGTAATGACTTATGGCTCTAAAACGTGGTGACTTAATATGGGTCTCATAAGAAGGCTCAAGGTAGCTCAACGCGCTATGGAAAGGGCTATGATTGGTGTTTCTCTACGTGATCGAATCAGAAATGAGGAAATTCGTAGGAGAACGAAAGTCACTGACATAGCCCAGCGGATTAGCTCGTGGAAGTGGCATTGGGCGACGATCCGATGGCCGATGGGGCAAAAAGTTTTTCAAATGGCGACCACGTACTGGCAAGCAAAGCACTGGATGCACGCCGCTCTAGATCGGTCGTTTTGGAAAACCTTGGGAGAGGCCTATGTCCAGCAGTGGACGCTATGTGGCTGAAGTATTTGAAGCTTTCGCAGTTACTAGTATAGTTTACTAGTAGTTTGTGTGCTGCCATCTATGTGAATTGTGAGCAGTTGGTACTCATATGTATATAATCAATAAGTTTGCTATTTACATGCCTACCAATAGTTTGTATGACGATGGCACCTACTGCCTTGAATAACCATTGTCATGTATAAAATGAAAGCACACTAGCTTCAAAGAAACAGCAAAGGTAGAAACTTTAAGTACCGTAACAATAAATAAAATCAGTTTTCCAGACCCTCTTTAATTATAAGAAAATTTACAGAATTGATAAATAATATCGAAACATTTTGTGCGAAAGATGAACGCAATCACGAAATGGGAGAATTGTGCCACCACAAAACAATAAGACTTCAATTTTACCAAAAAGAATTTTAATTTACTTTGATAAATTGCACCTTGTAAGGAAAACTGAAAGAAAATTCGAATAAAAATAGAAGACGGAGTTTTGCACAATTTGTTTCGGTTGAATAGGACGTAAATAAGAAAATTGCTTATTATTATCCTGAAGCCTCAGGTTACTTAAGGTTTATTCATGCTAAAATGTTGGCATTATAGAATAACTAGCTTTTGCCCGCGGCTTCGCCCGCGTAGACTTCACAAATTAGATTGTTTTTTTTTTAAACTGGGGTTGGAATTTATTTTTTTACTAACCACTAATTCAAAAATGTCATATGTGTCTCGCTTAAAAAATTACGAAGATTCATACAAACTGCAACCCCTATTTCTCCCTATAGGGATTTTATTTTCAAACTCTAATAAATGCATTATTATTTACTACTAACTACCAAAATACGAGTACATTAAAAATTTCATGAGTCTCACTTTAAAAATTACGAAGTTTCATACGAACTGCCAACCCCTATTTCACCCCCTTAGGGATGGAATTTCCCAAAATCCTTTAGCGGACGTCTCTTAGACACATTTTACCTTTCTGCCAAATTTCATCTTCATTGGCTAAGTATAATATTATAGTTCTTGAGATTTCATGATGAGTGAGTGACTTTCTTTTATATATATATCTATAGATAGATATCTATTTATTTTTATTTATTTATTTAATTTATTGCACTATAAAATTAATGTACAAATTGGTATAATCTTAACGCTAAGCGTTGTCTACCAGAAAATACCTTTGGGACGTATAAGAAAAGGCGATAAATGGGGCAAGCGTATACAAAACAGGCATGAGAAAAAATATATATGTACTTACTAGCTAAGATCCATAAACTACGCCTACAAATTAATTTAATAACATATTATAAGTTTTACCCAACTACGGGAAAGCCAAAAGGTGGGTTATGTGTATTAACTCTGTTTAGGTATGTATGTATGAATGCCCCTTAAACTTAAAGGAAAAATTTATAAAAGCGTAGTAAGACCAGTTATTTTATACGGTTCAGAATGTTGGGCTACCAAGGTGACGGATGAAAGACGACTGCATGCAGCGGAGATGAGAATGTTAAGATGGATGAGTGGAGTGACAAGAAAGGATAGAATTAAAAACGAGCATGTAAGAGGAAGTACAAAGGTAGCCCCAATAACGGAGAAGTTGAGAAGCAATAGACTAAGATGGTATGGACATATACTGAGGAGAGAGGAGAGACACGTTACCAGAAAGGTGCTGAATTTGAAGGTTACAGGAAATAGGAACAGAGGAAGGCCTAAGAAAAGGTGGATGCAGTGTGTTAAGGACGATATGGATAAAAAGAATGTAACAAGTGCCTTGACAAAAGATAGAGGAAAATGGAAAAGACTCACATGCTGTCCCGACCCCACGTAAAGTGGGATAAGGTGAAGAAGAAGAAGAAGGTATGTATGTATGACGTATGCACATAATTATGTTCATGTGTATCCCCCTCGTATCGTCAATAAAATCCATGTTACTTTGACAAATAAGATAACTTTGGAAGTGTCTCGGCGGTCCGGTGGTTATAGGCTATGACGTCACAGTAAAATCCATATTGCACCCTCTATAGGCCATAAAGTAATAAACTAAAAATTGGATAACGAATGTAAGCGTCAAATTAGCAAATTTTAAAAATTGTGGACGAGATTGTGGAGAACATAATGCATAATTATTAGAGTTTATTTATGGATTTTACACTTTCAGACTAAAATTTTTTACAGATTTTTCCACAAAATCGTTTAGTCTGTTATAATCGTACACAGTGAGTCCAGTAAAAGAATTTATCTGGTAAAAATTTAAACTTAATCTACGAGCGTGTACAATGAGGGTTTTTCCGAGAAAAAAAAAAGTTTTGTTATGACGCCAATAGATGGCGCTACATTCCGAGCATATGTCAAGCAAAGTTGTCAGTTGGTTGTCAGTCTTTCTTTGGTCAGGAGTGCTATTTTTGAAATCGGGAGTCACATAACGAATGATTGTCGCAAGTGTTTCCAAAAAGGCGCTTTTTTAAATCGGTCGTACTGTACGCGAAGGATTTGAACGATTGGTCTTGAGTTGACCAATCAAAGAGAAAAAAGGTACCTTTTTAAAGAGAAATTGAGTTGGAACATTACAAGTTTTGTATTTCACTAAATCGCTTGTTGAAAAATAGCACTCCTGTTTTGATAGCGATGTTTTGATAACTAGACCAAGATTTTTTTTAACATTGAGTGACATTGACATATGTGTTCTGTGCAGCGCCCTCTATTAACACCATATGACAACTTGTTTTTTTATTTTTTAACTATCAAATTGAAAACCTCTCATTTCGGTCCGAAGGTTTCGGGCTCGCGAGCCGAACTGGCGCCATCCTTTTCTATTCCCTCGATCTGCTTTAACGACCTACACAATTCTTCTAGCCGTGTCATTCCCTGCAAAGTAAAATAGGACCACTCCGAGTCTTCCCGTGGATGTCGTAGAAGGCGACTTACACAAGCTAAACAAAGCTTATAAACATCAATGAGACCTCTCCAACCCGTCAGCGTGCTATGAGTGGAGATCGTAGGCCAAATCCTCTGGCTTCCCTTGCAAATTATGGCTCTGGTAGTACAGAGACGGTCATGTTCAGGTGCATGCATGTAGTGGAGACTAAAAAGGACCTGCTGAATGATGATGATTTCTTCTAGCTAGACCATCATGGAAGAAATCTTAGCCCTATTATCTCTGTACTTACAAAAAACGCTACAAAAAATAATCCTGTATGGAACGCCCCTTATTTTTTACAAAAGGGACAGATTTATCATTTAAACCATGATTTGTTTGTGAAGTGGGCCACGCTGGGATGAATAATTCAGGTTGATTCGTCGACACGTGGAATCTAATATGTTTTCATTTGGTTTGACAAGTTATTGGCCGTAATAAGAATTGACATAATACCAATTCGAATTTATGTTTTCTCTTGTTTTAAATGGTTTATGAGAAGTCTGAAAACATGATTGAGCACTTGTATTGCGGTTATACGTATAAACTTTCACGTCTTTATCCCGAACGGGATTTACATAGCTTACCGTAGGGTCCAAATGCCACGCTAAGCTCACCTGTTTTCGTTAAACATTTCCAAGTACCTGGGTTGCCTTGAAGAAATTGCAGTTGCGATAAGGCCACCGTTTGACATCTATTTTCTATATTCTATTATTCTGTATCAATAAGCGTTTGTCATAAAGATGGTAAAAGATAGCGCTATCATTGCGTTACGTACAAATACACTTACACGTCTATATCCCGAACGGGGTTGACTTAGGATTGGGACACATCTGTCAGCACAAAACAGCCAAAGTAGTTATAGCTTTTAGGCATTCTACAATCTAGTCTTTTGACGCTAGCACTTTCTGAAAATAAGTCATTAAGCAATTTAGGCATTTTGATTCATCATTGTCATCATCATTTAAGAGCGACGCTCTTGTCGGTGGAGTTTCTTCCATTCTTTTCTATCTTCTACTAACCTCTTGACATCTTGATACGACACTGCTATCACCTTTTTCTTGACTTGCTTCATATATGTAGCTGTTCCTTGCTTCATAGACAAATTAAAAATTTGTCACTCTTGCTTTATAGACTTTTGATTTTTAGGCAATACGATCAGGAAGGCATTTTTCTATGTTGCTTTTCTTGCTGTCGCTCTGAACCATCATTTGCTAGAGCGAGAGAGATCGACGGAACGCTGCGGAATTGGCGATGCTGCCGCATTCCGTCGCTCTCTCTCGTCTTCCGTTGTAACGATGCTCCATGCATCATGTTCAAACCTCCTTTCTTCACTGCCGCATTCCGTCGCTCTCTCTCGTCTTCCGTTGTAACGATGCTCCATGCATCATGTTCAAACCTCCTTTCTTCACTGCCGCATTCCGTCGCTCTCTCTCGTCTTCCGTTGTAACGATGCTCCATGCATCATGTTCAAACCTCCTTTTTTCACTGCCGCATTCCCTCGCTCTCTCTCGTCTTCCGTTGTAACGATGCTCCATGCATCATGTTCAAACCTCCTTTCTTCACTGCCGCATTCCGTCGCTCTCTCTCGTCTTCCGTTGTAACGATGCTCCATGCATCATGTTCAAACCTCCTTTCTTCACTGCCGCATTCCGTCGCTCTCTCTCGTCTTCCATTGTAACGATGCTCCATGCATCATGTTCAAACCTCCTTTCTTCACTGCCGCATTACGTCGCTCTCTCTTGTCTTCCGTTGTAACGATGCTCCATGCATCATGTTCAAACCTCCTTTCTTCACTGCCGCATTCCGTCGCTCTCTCTCGTCTTCCGTTGTAACGATGCTCCATGCATCATGTTCAAACCTCCTTTCTTCACTGCCGCATTCCGTCGCTCTCTCTCGTCTTCCGTTGTAACGATGCTCCATGCATCATGTTCAAACCTCCTTTCTTCACTGCCGCATTCCGTCGCTCTCTCTCGTCTTCCGTTGTAACGATGCTCCATGCATCATGTTCAAACCTCCTTTCTTCACTGCCGCATTCCGTCGCTCTCTCTCGTCTTCCGTTGTAACGATGCTCCATGCATCATGTTCAAACCTCCTTTCTTCACTGCCGCATTCCGTCGCTCTCTCTCGTCTTCCGTTGTAACGATGCTCCATGCATCATGTTCAAACCTCCTTTCTTCACTGCCGCATTCCGTCGCTCTCTCTCGTCTTCCATTGTAACGATGCTCCATGCATCATGTTCAAACCTCCTTTCTTCACTGCCGCATTCCGTCGCTCTCTCTCGTCTTCCATTGTAACGATGCTCCATGCATCATGTTCAAACCTCCTTTCTTCACTACCGCATTCCGTCGCTCTCTCTCGTCTTCCGTTGTAACGATGCTCCATGCATCATGTTCAAACCTCCTTTCTTCACTGCCGCATTCCGTCGCTCTCTCTCGTCTTCCGTTGTAACGACGCTCCATGCATCATGTTCAAACCTCCTTTCTTCATCTCATCCTGTCCGTTTCTCATTCTTCATTTCATTTCAAATCCCCTTTCATTCCATTTTCAAATCATTGACTGATCCCTTTCCACGCATTTCACCATCATCTCTTAAGCTGATCACTTACTTCTCTCTATCTGTTGTACCTTTATTAATTAAATATTATTCTTTTATACTCGTATGTAACAGTCAGTATCAGATAATAAATGTCATATAATCCGTCGTTTATCGAGTCTCTATTCTCCACTTCTCCTACTATCTTCTATGTGGGAACTCGCCTAAGGCACCGGGACAGGTCGAGGTTCCACACCGTGCTGGCAGGTGTATCCCGACCCTTAGCCTATAGCCTTAGGATCCAATGGCCATGCTAAGCGTAATATTTGACATCAAGATGGTAAAAAGGAACAAAAATAATAATGGGTATTCAGATTACTATCCCCTCAATTATTTATTACTAAAGCTACACGTGTTATCTCAAACTCTCTCAAAGTTAGATAATTTTCGTAAAACTTAATTGATGACTAAAATATACCACTATATTAAATATTGTAGTTACACGTGTATTTCGAAGTACGCTATTATAGTGGATGTCACTTAGCATATTGATAGAGGAAAACCCTTTTATTTGTATATATTACTTATTTGTATATATATATTAAATTAATTATACTTTACAGCATAAACTTTTGACGTGCGTTTTTATTTATAGCATTCGATTGATAATTTATAGTAATTATACTCGTAAAGTTGATCTACGTAGAGATTTTGTCTGCTCTATAATAAACACTATTCGAATGAAACCTCTACCTTAGTAATATTTGAAACGATTCAAGTTACATTTGCGTCAAGCCATTAATAAAAAAAAATAAAAAAAAGTTAAATTTGCTCAACGCCTTGAATGCTCGGATGCTAATAGACATTTTTACGATAATTTTTAGAAACTTGTATATTTATTTATTTGTCTATTTACTTAATACTAGTTGTTGCCCGCGGCTTCGCTTGCGTATCCCAAATCCCAAGGAAACATTACTTTCCGGGATGAAAGGTATATCCCGCTCAGTACTCTTAACTATGTGTAGGTATGCGAATTTTCTAGAAGATTGGTTCAGTAGATAAAGCGTGAAGAGGTAACAAACGTCAACGTCATATTATAGCCCTTCTGGCGCTTTGAGTTTGACTTCGGCCCTCCTTGACAATGCAGCAACTTCTTGACTGAACGAGCGCAGCGTCTCAGTTTTGTGATTAGCCAAAAATCCTTTTTTCCGTCTGTGTGTTCTCGCCCACAGGTCGCATTTTACAAACGAGTATGAAAAAAATGGGCACTAAAGCTCCTTGTCTTTAGGGTTCCGTACCCAAAGGGTGCAAACGGGGTCACGGGAACCCTAAAAACAAGGAGCTTTAGTATTACTGAGATTACGCTGTCTGCCCGTTTGTCCGTCTATCACAGGGCTCTATCTCTTGAACCGTAATAGCTATACACTTGAAATTTTCACCGATTATGTATTACTGTAGGCGCTATAACAAAAAATACTAAAAATAAGATAAAGTTAAAAATTAAAAGGGGACGTCATACAAGAAACGTGTTTCTTCAGCGTTTTAATACATTGTACGGTGGTACATGTCGTACATGAAGGGGTCCCCCTTCATGTACGAGTCCGACTCGCACTTGCCCGTTTATTTTTTTATCGATCTCTATTTTTGATTGGGGGACAAATAGGGAGGAAAAGAAGGGAACTTTGCTGTAGCGCTATTTAATCAAACTTGAGAGGAACACTAAGGACTATATTCTACACAAGATGTTGAAAGAAATTTCCAGAAGCAAGAGTGGAAGAGGGTAAAGGGGAGAAGTTTGTTGTAGCGTTATATATGAACGAATTTCACTGAAATGGCTTTGCTAAGCCAAAGGAAAAGAGGAAAATTGTCGGGTATTGCATGGTTATAAAAGCTTGCGAGGTCTACTGGTCTCACAGAACCACTTATTAAGTTATTGCTAAAGATATTTGTGCTTAGTCTTTTAGTCGCCTCTTACGACAACGATAGCAATACACGGAGTGATCATATTTTAGGCCGCAAAGCACACGGTACACAAATGACTTCTGTCATCTATTTAACACTATATATAGTCAAATCATTTTAACTGTTCCGGCTATTTCTACTCCACCTCGCAAGGTCTTTGGCATCCTTGGGTGACCATTGACATGCATGTTATATTTGGAGAAGAAAAAGCGGGAAAGTGCTCCCCGGTCTCCGAAGCAGCACAACTGAGGATGCAATCGGGAACGCGCTTAGATGAAAAAGAAAATCTATAAACACTATGTACTAAAAAGCTTAAGGCCGTACCTGAATTTTCCGGGGTCCAGTGCTGCCCCTACTACTTTGAAGGGTTATCTAGGATTTGATAGTTGCAAAATTTTAAATAATGTCTCCGTTTTCTTTGAAATGATTTATTTACAATGGGGGCAGCACTGGACCCCGGAAAATTTAGGTACGGCCTTAAACACTTGTCTTTCATCTTAATTTGGAAGCTAGCTACTACGAGTATATTTGGCAATGAGATGGGACTAAAAGAAAAAACTAGCATCTGAAACTTTTCAACCTCAAAGTTTTAATGAAATCTAAAAGCACACAACGAAGACGTGGATGCTTTGAAGGCTTAGCTGCTAGCAGCTCGCGCAGATTTTAAAAGCTTGTTGACGGAATGGGCAAGAATACTTACTATCACGTGTTTATTCCAGGCTAGACAGAGCCTAAGACCGTAAGACCCAACACACATTTAGCGAGATGGAGGACGGCACATAGAAAAACGGGCAAGTGCGAGTCGGACTCGTACATGAAGGGTTCCGTACCACCGTACAATGTTTTAAAACGCTTAAGAAACACGTTTCTTGTATGACGACCCCTTTTAATTTTTAACTTTATTTTATTTTTAGTATTTTTTGTTATAGCGCCTACAGTAATACATAATCGGTGAAAATTTCAAGTGTATAGCTATTACGTTATTTTATTTTTAGTATTTGTTGTTATTGTGGTCATAGTAATACATAATTGGTGAAAATTCCAAGTATCTAGTTAATGCCATTATGAAGATCAAGTTAAAAACGCTGAAAAAAACACGTTTTTTGTATGACGACCCCCTTGCTATCCAAGATATAAACAATAACTTAAGGCACATAACTGAGTGGAGTCGTGAAAATGGACTGCTAGTTAATCCATCAAAAACTCAGGTAATCATTATTGGCAGTACACGCATGTTAGCAAAAATAGACAGTTCGACGTTACCTTATGTACAATTAAATGGTGTGAATATACCCTACTCAAAAACCGTTAAAAATTTTGGATTAACCTTTGATGAAAATTTATCTTGGGTTCCTTAGATGAAAACTACAGCTTGTAAATTGTATGGGGCTGCGGCTTCTCTCAGGAGACTGCGTAATTTTCTACCTACTGCTACTAAATTGGTGCTTGCTCAAACCCTCTTGCTTCCTGTTTTAGACTACGCGGATGTCTGCTATCTCGATCTCACGGTGGACCAGCTTAATAAGCTTGAGCGACTTCAAAACTTCTGCATAAGATTTATATTTGGTTTCCGCAAATACGATCATGTCTCACAATTTCGCACTCAGCTCAAGTGGCTTCCCATTTGTTTTCGCCGGAATACTCATATCCTTTCTTTATTGTATAACATTCTATATTTCCTCCCATCCCCCTGTTATCTTAAGGAACGTTTTAAATTTCTGCATTCTAATAATATGCATAATTTAAGGTCATCAGAAAATCTAGTTTTGGATATGCCTTTACATCGATCCAACTTCTATGATAAGTCCTTCACGGTTCAAGCTGTGCGTCTGTGGAATAAATTGCCGGTCTCAATACGGCGTGCACAGTCTCTCTCTATTTTTAAGAAAATGGTAGTAGATTACTATCTTTCAAAAGTCATTTAAATTGTCCATAGAAATTAAGATTTTTATAGGTATCAGTAAGTTTATTAATTTTATGTATTTATGTATGTAGTATGTATATATAAAAACTATATATATATAAGTAAGTGTATTATTTGTATGTAAGTATAGTTTATGTTTTATGTAAGTTTGTAAAATATGTGTAGTTATGTGTAGAAATGTGTAAGTTTATGCTAAATTTTTAAGTCTAACTTTACTACAGTTTCTTGTACTAATGTTATTTTAAGTTATTTGTTTATATTGTTTTTTCTTTTGGTGTACAATAAAGAGTTTTCTATTCTATTCTATTCTATTCTATTCTATTCTTTAATTTTTTAACTATTTTTTATTTTTAGTATTTGTTGTTATAGCCGCCACAGTAATACATAATCGGTGAAAATTTCAAGTGTCTAGCTATTACGGTTCAAGAGATACAGCCCTGTGACTGACGGACAGACAGACAGACGGACAGACAGCGGAGTCTCAGTAATAGGGTCCCGTTTGCACCCTTTGGGTACGGATCCCTAAAAAGGCAATTAAAATAGTGATGAGCTAGCCACATTACCTATTAACTTGATTCGTGCTTTGTAAAGCACGTAAAGCTGTTGATCCCGAACGCCATCTATCGTTTGTACATATCCATAGGATTGGTTCTAGTCTACCCTTTGGGTTGCGGAGGCCAGACGGCAGTGGCTTTGTATAAAACCAGTAACCTCGTCAAATCACCTAGGTAATATATAATCGATGTTTCCCCATACATATAATTTAGGGATTTTCAAGGCAAGAGTGAACAGGCATTTTTTGAGTCTGCGTGATACACCTTAGACCTCATCTTAGCCTCCCATCAGGCTAGATAGAGGTCAAACGCACTCAAATTTCTAATAAAAAAAAAATAAAAAAAAAAAGGTAAGGTAGCGGACCCCGGGCTCTGAAGCGTAACCGCTGACGATGCAACCGGGAATACGCTTGGATGATGATGATGTCAATCTATGTCAGATGCCTTTAGGTAGCTTGAAAAACCTGACGGCAGTGTTGGCCATTTATAAACATGAAAAAAAACTTGACGAATTTATGATCTTAGTTTTAACAATATCACTTTTAAATAAAAGTATCCAAAAGAGCTGAGTCTCATTTGGATGCTTAAAACCTCAAAGTCTTGAAATTAAAGAATTTCAAGACCAGTGTCTCTTTAAGCCTTAATGAAATCTACACAGCACATAACAAAGACGTGGAGGCTTTGCAGGCTTAGTTGCTAGCAGCTCACCCATTCGCATACCAACGAAGAGATTATTTTTGTAATTATTTCTGATATTTTCATTCATAACTTGAAGAAGTCCCCTTTTGTTCGCTGTAATAATTAATATGCGAGACTTGTGTAAGGACTTATTAAACTGAGTTAACTGTATATTCTACGGATATACGCGTTTTGAAGTACATATTTTGACTTATTTAGAGAAAACGAATATATTTGTAGAGGTTTTGTGTTTTAGATCTTTATGTAATATTAAATTCATTACTTTATACGATCGTAAACATATTTAGGTACTTGCTTTTGTGGAGCTTATTAATCTTTTCGCCTTTTTCGTTGATATACATGGAAAAAGAAGCCGTTGTTAAATTCAAGGCCTTTGATTTACTTCCAAACGAATAGTTAACAAAACTAATAATGCATTTGATAAGGCAGACTTAGCTAAAAATGCTTCGAAAATGCTTGAAGCTTCAAGGAAATACAGCGCTGTATTTTCGTAACTGTTTTCAACCTATTTGAGCTCAATAAAAACGTGACTATCATTACGAGTTGATTTATAGCGTTTCTACTAAAAGGGGTCCCTCAAGGGTCCATACTTGACCCTACAGATGTTTTCAGATTCGGGCTAAGAACCTAACAGGACATATATTAATGTATTTCGGTTTAGACTAAAACGAACGGTAAAATAAGAGAGTGCGTTCAATTTTTCATTCTTTATGGGGTTAAGTAGTTTTGAAATATGTCCGTTATTTATGGACTTTTTGCAGGGCTTTTGTGTGGAAACTTTTTAAGCGATATATTTAGTTCACATATTATTCATTAGTAATGCTTTGAGCATTGCCGTGTAATGACGGCAGAGTAAATACAATTTATCATTACTCCTTTCTTTATCACGGGTAACATGAGAGGCGACTAGGGGAGGTATAGTTTACCTAATACTACTGTGATCATCTGTCCGCCTAAAGTGGTGATACGGGCTACCTATCTTTATTAGGAGTGGCCATTAGTCCAGTAGTGGACTACTGTAGATAATAAAGACTGATAGTTTAGACCGAAAATCATCATTTTCATCTTTGATATCCTTGATCCTCCCACTGCTAGGAATAGGCCTCTCTCGATGAATGCCATTGCCAATGCTAGAATCATAATTTTCCATAATTCTCTCTGAGTGCAAACAGCAACTATGTGATCAGTATGCGATGACGTGCATACATAGGTAATTCAATTTCAGTACACGGGACGGGACACAATCTGAGCCCGGTTATTAGATTAGGTATCCTGAATTATGTTAGACATGTATCAGTTGTACATACACTCTGACATAATAATATATGTCATGCAGTTTACTACGCAATTTCACGTTGCGTTGAATATCGTTAGTAACGTCTTTTCTAAGAGGTAAAGATTTTCTTTTTCTTCTTCTTCATCTTAGCGCGTTCCCGGTTGCATCCTCAGATGCGCTGCTTCGGAACCTGGGGTGCGCTTTCTCGTTTTTATTCTTCAAATATTATATGCATGTCAATGGTCACCTAAGGATGCTAAAGATCTTGCAAAATTGAAAAGAAATAGTCAAAATAGTTAAAATAATTTGGATATAGTTTTACAACCGGCCGCCTGCCTGACGTTAATCCTCTTTAGGAATGTATTTGTGCGAAAGTGTAAAGATATCATTACATTATACGCTCTATGATCTAACTTATTTTGCTTCCGCTACCAGTTTGTTCAACTATTGCTGGCTAAGTATCACCACCATCAACCACCAACAAGCTGTTGCATCTATTTTGGCTGCAGCGCCATTAGATGTCATTCTCGCAATACATGGTTCACTTCTACGCAAAATCTACTCAATCGTAAATTTAGATGTTGATCGTCCGATTGCCAAACCCAAAAATATGATTGATTAATTTAAAAAGTTTAAAAAAAACCTTTTTCATGAAGTCTCACATATTTTTTTTCTGTAACAAAAATTACGTCCCCACTCTAACCCCAATTAAAAGCTTACACACATATAATATAACACACCAAAATAAGCAAGAAATAAACGGAAAATTCCAATTGGTTTCTATAAAATTGCGGTACACCCCCAAGAGGTTGTTTAATCAAGAGCCATCAACTGGGTCTATCCCGTCTTGATCCGTATGATTGTTTTCTCCGACAGACTTTTGGTGAATTGTCGGAATCAAATGTTAATTTTGGGAAAATAAATTCCCAACCTTGGTGATAAATGTGAAAGTATGCTTGTTTGTTTCATTGTCCGTCCTTTACGTCGAGAGGAAGCTGGAGATTAACATAATTCTTGGCAAGTTAAAAGCGTAACGTAGCTTGGTGGCCCGGTGGGAGTACGCATTGTATGCAAGTTAAGCAACCCCAGGCGTGGTTAGCACTTGGATGGGTGACCAGAAGTGGCAAAGAAATTTCTCGACCTCCTTCGTGCTCCAGAAGGCACATTTAGCCGTTGGTCCCGGCTGGCATCATGGTATGGCAGTCGTCAAGCTATGTAAGATTAGACGCCTTCAGGCAGCTTGAAAAATCTGACACTAGTGTTAGCCACTTCCACACACGAAAAACAAACAAAGTATTTAGCTGAAACATATAGTGTTGCACTTGATGTTTGAGCTTAACTGCAAAGAGTTGTTGTCGAGCGGTAGCCAGTTGTAAAACTTTTAACAAGCCCACTCAATTCCAATCAGAAACTCAACCAATACCGAATTAAGCAAAGATATAAACGGAAAATTCCACCTTTATAAATTCGCGGTAGAACCCAAGAGGTTATTTAATCAAGGGCCATCAACTGGGTCCATCCCGTCTTGATTGTTTTCCCGAAATACATTGAATCGTCGGAATTAAATCTTAATTTATATTAGCTCTAAATATTAAGGCAAAATAAATATACCGAAGAGCACTTTTAATAAGACCCTGTCATGTAAACAAGGTTTTCTATTGTTCTTGAAATTGGGTCGTGATTTTTTTTGTATTGGCCAATAAGTTATCTTTTAATGGTGGGGTTTTTGGAGCACTGGTGGCCAAGCAGTTTAGATACTGGCAGTTCGATTCTTACAACGCGCGACTTGTTATTTTGAGTTTATACTAATGTACGGTCATTTTGAACTACCTTTCTTCTGGTGAAGGAAACATCGTAAGAAAACCTGCAAGCTATTGCGTAATACGTCATGTACCATAGAGGACCTTAATGAGGCTAACGACAGAGGGATTGCCGTGGCCACCTGGCCACATACTGGTCAAAGATGATTTGAAATTGAAGCTACAGTGAAACCATTTCGACTCGACAAGAAGAAGTGCGTAATACTCGTAATGACTGTTGTCACTTAATGCCAGTTATTGAGCTCCGTACGATGCCTTTAGGTAGCTAAATCTGACATCAGTGTAAGCTATTAACAGATCTCTAGAACTCTTATAGTAAAATTTACCGACAGCATTTATTCGGTTTATTCTGCCAACTCACATATTTTTTTAATTGATATAAATAATAAAAAAAATAAAAATAAAATATTTATTCAGACAAGCGTCCATTTAGTGTTAGTACGTGAAGTTTCCGGAATGAATATGAAAAAATACTATTAAAGGTACAAAATTAATTTATTGTTTTTCAAAATAATCTCCCTTGGCGTCTATGCACTTTTTCATTCGATGAAACCAGTTTTGAAAACTTTTGTGCCACTCCTCTGTGGTGACCTCTGAAACGTGTTTTTCATACTCCTCGACAGCCTCTTCTGGTGATGAAAATCGTTGACCGCGTAATTGGTTCTTAATTTTTGGGAACAGAAAAAAGTCACAAGGTGCCAGGTCGGGACTGTATGCAGGATGACTCATGAGTTCTACATTTTTCGCCTTCAAAAAGTCGTTTGTCTGTCTGGTCGTGTGAGAACTAGCATTGTCGTGGTGCAGGATGATACGGCGTTTACGGTTATTTTTACGGAGTTCGTCAATAACTTCCGGCAAACAAATGGTCGTGTACCAGTCACTATTCACTGTACGACGATTCTCTAAAGCAACAGTAGCCACGTGTCCAGTTTTATTAAAAAAAGAAGCAATCATCCGCTTAGATGCACTTTTCACGCGCGCCACTTTGGTTGGTTTCGGCTCATCTTGAAAGACCCATACGCTCGATTGCTGCTTTGTTTTGGGATCGTAGCAATAAATCCATGTTTCGTCACCTGTTACTATGTCCCACACCAAATTTGACGCACCTTCGTTGAATCTGGTAAGCATGGCACTGCACCAAGTGACGCGGTCCGTTTTTTGAGACTCGGTCAAGTTGTGTGGGATCCACCGCGAGCACAGCTTTCTCACACCCAAATGTTTGTGTAGGATTAATTGTATTTGACTCATGCCTATTTCTAAGGATGCGCGAATTTCATGGTAGGTCACATGCCTGTCTGTTTCAATCATACGGCGCACAGCATTGATGTTTTTGTTGGTCACAGCGGTGGACGGCCGACCATCGCGAGATTCGTCACTGAGATTGATACGACCACGCTTGAATTATGCAAACCAGCTATAAACAGTTGTCTTGCATGGTGCTTCATTGCCAAAAGCTATTTCAAGCCGAGCGATGCTCTGTTGAGCTGTCAAATTACACTTAAAATCGTAGAAAATCATACTACGAAAATTTTCCCGAGTTAAATCCATGTTGATGCAGACACACAATTTTTTAAATGGCGCCACAAGGTAAAAACAAAAGACAGTCAGATGAAACAAACTGCATTCTACAGCCAAAGAGTTCTATTTTCAAATGTTGCAATAAATTTTTAAATATTGTTTATGTAAGTGGCCAGTTCCGGAAACTTACAGTGCGCCCTATGTATAGTACAGAACTTACGAACTATGTTTGTATATTTTATTAATTAATTTAAATGTTTTCTTGACCCACTGGGCGCCCCCGGGACAACCGCATGTGCGTGCATGTACCCATTGCCGCACAATTGGACAATCAAACTTAGATCCAATTACCTTCAGAATAGTGTTGGCACTCCCGTGTACATTGTGCATCAACGATGCGATCCGCTTGCGTAATTATATGCCTAAATTATAAAAACAATACTCATGGCGAGTTTTAACTTAGGCTTGCCCCACCCTTTGTCGACATTGAGTGATGGGTAACTGGCACTCCTGGTATTGCAGATGACCAAGAGTACAAGTACGAGCAGATGTGTTGTGGTTTTTCCGAGATTTCAATTCTTACACTTTTCAAGTTTGTATCAAATAAATAAATATATCACATTGGTAGAGCCAGCCCCAAAGTAAGTTTAAACTTGTATTATGGGATACTAACTCAACTATACACATTTAAACCTAAGCAATTACCAGAGCCGGTATTTTTTTTTTAATTTTTGAAGGAAACACTTCCCCCCCTGTACAAATTTCATACAAACAGCCCCCCTAAGTAACTTGGCGCAGCTCGAGGCCGAAGGCCGAGCCCCTCCCCCACCTCCCCAATGACCCCTCCCCCCCCTCAGATTACAATAGATATATATAAATAAACACCCAAGACCTAGGCCTGTTTAAAAAGGCCATTTTTCATGTTGCCCTGGCTGGGGATCGAACCCAAAACCCCCGGAGTGGCGAACTAGCGTGCTAACCATTACTCCACAAAGTTTGTAGATATCGACCGTACAGATCATTTATATAGCAGGAAAGTGATCACGGCACATCTAAATATCAAATTTAGTTTAAATTAAGCGCATCATATTCCAAACAATATTAAATCGTACGTCATAAATTCAAATTGCTCAAACATTATATAAAATGAATACACTAACATCACATAGGGCAGTAATTGCTACTCGATTTGCGTTGCAAATGCTAACATGTCGCACACTGTACATGAGCTCAGACGCTAATATCACGCAATCAAACCTCAAATCTAGTCTATCTAATCTGAGATGCCTCTGAGACGTTCATACGGTTGGGTTTGGGTTCATATTAGGCGAGTATTTTATGTGTTGAGTTGCTGATGTCATCGAAATTCTAACGTTTAAATACTCAGTCATAGCTATTCAGAAAAGAAACGCAGCCAGCGTTCTTGGCACCATGTCGCACGGTCATGATGGTTTAGATTTGTAAATCAATAATTTTGCTACTTTATTTTCTTATGTTTAGGTTTTAGTGTAATTTGAATTGATTTGTTTTTTTTTTCATAATAAACTATTTATATAGTTAAATAAAGATTATACTTGGCACTTTCTACCTAAAATATTAGTGTTACAAAAAGGAAAAATAATGGCATGTATTTTTTTTTAGGGTTCCGTAGTCCACAAGGAACCCTTATAGTTTCGTCATGTCCGTCCGTCTGTCTGTCTGTCCGTCCGGGCTCGTACTCCGCCGCTACAGCACCGATTATCACGAAAATTGGTGGAAAGATAGATATTAAAGTTCCAAAAGTTGGTTTTTAAAATTATGATAATATGTTTTTTTTCAGCCCCTCTCCCATACAACGAAAAGTGAATTTAGAAAATTAAATTGGACTAACCCGAACGTGTGGGGTATCGTTGAAAAGGTCTTTTAAAATACAACAAAAATTGCTTTAAAACTATGTAGATCAAACCCCCCAGTCTTGAGATAATCTAATACAAAGTTAAAATTTGAGGTGTCCCCCCACCGTTTTTGAAATATTACTAAAATAATTCAAAAAAAAATTTGGTATATACCTCAAAGTATGCACTTTCATTTAAAACTTTAGCGGTCTCGGTATCATAGATAGTTATTTTTTAATACGTCATAAATCGTAACCGCAATTTACCTTTAGAACTTTTATATTATGTTACTTGCTGCTACGGAACCCTTCATGGCCGAGTCCTACTCGCACTTGACCGCTTTTTTTTATGAAATTAATTTTGTGGGTAATCCGTTCAAGGACTGCGTCAAACAGGCGGCCAGTTGTGAAACTAAGGTTAAAGTACTTTTTCATTTTTAAGCGATTTCAAAATAAAAGAGAAGCTTCGATTATGTTTTTTTAATGTAAATATTTAGAGAATATTTTTTATTTAAAAGGGTATACATGTAAGTTGGTCTGATGATGGAATTCTCGAGAAATCGAGGGAACTCCCTAAATACTCAATGCACACATATAGTCATTTTGATGTTTTTGACAATAAATCAGATATTTGCATTCAGAAAGTGCATTTTGATGAAGAAGATCAGAAATTGAAGTCGCTTTTTTGTTTAGTTTTAATATTTGCGATTTTTATTCATTCATTTCTGGTATCATCTTTTATGAAGAAAAAGCTCCGGGTTCAAAATCAGCACAACTGAGAACAAACCACGCCCCACTTCCATGGAGGTGCCGTAACCCTGAAGGAAGGTAAAGGTCTATACAAATGCATACAAAATCCAAATGCGTTGACTGCCTGCGTGGTCCAGTGGTCAAGGCGTCTGCCTTATGATCTGGTGGAAAGATGATTATGTGCTTCGCAAAGCACGTAAAGCTACACAGCTTTACCTCTTTTAGTTTACGTACTTTTGCTTAGCGTCCGGGACGCACGTCCCGGACGCCATCTAGCGTTTGTTTAAACCTATCCTAGGATTGGTCCTTTGGGTTGCGGAGGTCAGGTGGCAGTCGCGCTGTGTAAAATACAGTAATTAACCTCGTCAATCACCTAGGTTAGGTAGCGGACCCCGGGCTCAGAAGCGTTACCGCTGAGGATGCAACCGGGAATACTCCAAGTGCGTAGCGGTACTGAAGCTGTGCGGTGCGTATTAAAACGCTCTTAGTCAGCAACTGGGTACGAGCTTATGAGATGCGAAAACTGACTGAAACTGTAAGCGATACAGATTCAAATTAGTTAAAGATCTAGTATTCCAGTTCTGTATAAATTATGTAAATGTCTTTATGAAAATAAATAATTATTATTCTCAAAAAAAAAAATATATTACTGTCATGTCATGTAACTCGGTCAGTATGAACTACATTAATATCTGTAACAGTAACAGCTTCCCGTTTCCATCAATTGGAAATTGATCCCAACTGTCATGTCCTGATTAAAGAACCTCAATCTCCGGTCCCCTGATATTAATTACGTTGTAGGATTTAATTAGTTTATTAACGTTTATCGCCGCTTCCCTCAAACACTTTGGGGATTCACGCGGATTGACTCACCGTTACTCCAATTTCATAATATATAATAATTAATTTTCGCAGAAATGATTATGTAATCACGATGTTTTCATTTTAACGGAGATCCAATTTGTGTTTACTGAATCATTTATATTTCTAGGAAAATGTTGAAGCTTTCACACATGAATATGGTAAATGAAATACGTGTTTATTAATAAAAGTGCCGTGTGCTTCCCGGCAGAGTAGAATAGGACCACTCCAAGATTTCCCGTGGATGTCGTAGAAGGCGACTTAGGAAATACAAGCTAGACAAAGCTTATAAACATCAGAGAGGCCTCTCCAACCTCTTTTGCCAGCGTGGAAAGTAAAGGCAAAACCTTTTGGCTGCTCTAGCCAAGCATGGCCCTGGTAGTATAGAGAGGGTCGTGCTCCTGCAATGGAGACTAAAAAGACCTGATGATGATGATGAATAAACAAAACGTGCTCAAAGTCATCGCCTGATTTATAAATAGAGGTACAAAACTGGTCTAATAGTTATTTTAATTTGATTGAAAAATATTTTTCTTGTTTTTTTATACTCATCACTTTAAAAATTAAATATAAACAAATAAGGAAGTTCGGAACTTCGCAGAAGAAAGAGAAACATAGAAAGCACTCCGACAAGAGCGCAGCTCCTTAAATACAAGAAGGAGTTATCAGTTATCTTCTATACTAGCCTATAGGAGTCAACACCAGTGAAACGTAAAGAAGAAAGGAAAATCACTCGTTTATCTCTGCCAAAAATCGTCATTGTGTGCAACTATTTCCACACAAGAACATCAACAAGAGCTTGGCTTTTTAATAATAAATAATAATAGGCTTGGCTCTTAAATAATAATAATAAAGTTTATTGACTCATCAAAGGGTCACATTATATAGAGAACAATTACATACACAAGAGATCCTTGTGAGAAGTCTGGTGTCTGTACTAGGCGTGAGCCTGTACGTAAATAGATAGATAGATAAAAATGTATTTACTAAAAGGCCACAGGTACCTACATGAGTAAGTCACATCAAAAATCTAGTATAGCAGTAATGGCTATAGTAATGCAATGTGATTGTACTGTCAGAAGTAATCTAGAAAGGGTCCTGACTCAGCATGATGTCACAGACGACCTGGACGAGCTGCAACGCTGATAATTCTGCCAGAACCAAGGGTGAGGATACGGATAAATAGATAAGGGCAAATCACACTGATTGAGTAAGCCTCAAAGTAAGTTTAAACTTGTACTATTGGATGCTAACTCAACGATACTTTATTTCATAATTAAATCATATATAGATAGAAACACCCAAGACCCAAGAAAAATTAAACTTGCCCTGGCTAGGGATCGAAACCAGAACCTCCGGATTGGCGGACTAGCGTGTTGACCATTACACCACGGAGGTCGCATAGTCAAATGTAGAGAGATAAATAACTGAGGCCAAACTAAAATAAACATTGGCTGATATGTAAAATTGAGTACGCTTATTACGACAATATTGCCTTACCCCGGATTGTACAGCGTGATTAATGCACACATTTAACATTATTTTGATACTCTGATAGTGATATTGGTTTAAATTAACCGTAAATTAACCGACTCATAACATAATATTATCATCACATTGCCAAATGTGCAATTGCTGTTTCATAATGACTCGTGGTCCAAAATAACGAGAAAATGATATATTACTTAATGATATGAGTTAGAATATAAATACTAGGCTTCCGTTTATGTCATAAGACATAAACGGAAGCCTAATATTTATATTCTATGATTCACATAAATATTATAGTGATACATTAAAAAGTTTATTTTTTAAAGTCGGTTCAAAATATCTAAAGTATACATTTCCTATAACAAGCACAATTGCCTAAAACGTATGTATGTACATATTTATTTATTTTCCTTAAAAAGTATACATTAATTGAATAATAACATTGAAATATCGCTCAAAAGTTTCGCATACAAAAGTCAAATTAACCGCCAATATTCTATGATGTGCGGATTGATATACAAATATATAGATAGACAATCCTCTAGGGAAATTTCGGCTGTATTATCTGACATATACTGGCTACTGTTGATTTATGATTGTAATACGTACCAATCAAAAATTCAACTAAAATGTACTAGTTTAGCCGACTTTTAGTGGGGAGTATACATGTTTTTTGGAACTTTTGCAACTGACATTTTGTGAGTGTCGTTTTATTAGTGGTTCCGTAGTAAACAAGGAACCCTTATAAATTCTGCATGTCTATCTGCCTGTCTGGGGTTTCACTCAGAGACTATTAGTACTATAAAGCTGTAATTTGGCATGTGTATGTATATTAATCACGCCGACATAGAGGTAAAATAAAATCTTGAAAAAAAAATTAAAAATTAAAGAGTTAAAGTCAACCAACTTATTCTACATTTTAAGGTGAAGTCATTCGCAACTACGAAAGCCTACACTGTGCGTGGACTAACACGCACTTGACCCGTTTTTATCTTCATTGTAGTAATTGTTTCCAAATGCTAGCAGCATCTTTTGAACATTACGTTGAACTATATCCACTTTCACGTTTTAATCCCAAATAGGGCAGATAGACCTTTTTTGGTCTTGCAGCTCTCAATAGACAGAACCCAGGGCAGCTAGACTCAAACGCCACTTTTAGTGTGATGAATGAATGAATGAATGAATGAATGAATAACTCTTTATTGCACCTAAAAAATTAATAAAAAAAATTAACAAAACACAAATTGTAAATATATATAGCGATCTCTTCCAGACAACCAGTGGATGGAGAGAAATGTAGGCACGTGGAAAAGAAACGGTGGCGCAAAGAAAACGATAAAATGAGATTAATAGTTACATAAATAAGGCTACTTTTAAATTAGCATATATCAATACACTACACGTATAGGTATTCTATAATATACTTACACATAAAAACTACATATTTATAATACAATATATCTACATATATAGGTATAATTAATATAGTATAAATATATATATATGTATTTATATAATACATATACTACAATTGCTTTAATAATGTACGATTACTCAGCTAGATAGACTTCTTTAAGTCTGTTTTTGAAGACAGAGACAGATTGTGCGCGTCTGATAGATGGCGTGTGATGGTTGGCGAGAAGTTGAAATAAAATAATAAACGGGCAAGTGCGAGTCGGATTCGTACATGAAGGGTTCCGTACCACCGTACAATGTTTTAAAACGCTAAAAAAAACCACGTTTTTTGTATGACGGCCCCCTTTAATTTTTAACTTTTTTTTATTTTTAGTATTTGTTGTTATAGCGGCCATAGTAATACATAATCTGTAAAAATTTCAAGTGTCTAGCTATTACGGTTCAAGAGATAGAGCCCTGTGACAGACGGACAGACAGCGGAGTCTCAGTAATAGGGTCCCGTTTGCACCCTTTGGGTACAGAACCCTATAATAGTGATAAGTTACTAGCCGCATTCGTATTTTCAGCCATAACAACGTGTAACAAAAAGGGGGTATCAACCCGGAAGTTAGAGTTACGGTCTAACCAATGTTAACAACTTTTACTATGGGACTATAAATGAAATCGCAAAAAAAAATTTACAGTTCCATACATAATTAAATACCTACCGTGCCAGAATGAATAGAGCTGCAGTTTTTTTTTCGCGATTTCAGGGATAGACCCATAGTAAAAGTTGTTTACATTGGTTAATACGTTTAACTCCTTTTCGGGTTAATACCCCCTTTTTGTTACACGTTATAGATTTACTATAATGCTGGATCATATTATCGAGCTTTAAAAAAATAATTGAATCATATACTTATCTGTAGGTTGACTGTTAGAAAAGGCCCTGGGCCTTATTTCTACCTATTACATGTTTTGTAATAAAGTTAAATAAATAAATAAATATAAAATACTTAGCAACACCAATATTTTTTTAGATGAACCCTTATCAGCGAACATAAATATCTTGTATTTCTTGATACGAGTTTGCTTGTCAATGTCATACAATTTGCGAAAACAATTTCACCCTTTTGCCTTCGTTTGCCTATATTTGTGTAAAGGTTGTGCTACAGTAAGCTTTACGGAGATATGGGAGATGTCGGATTTATTTGTTGATCGAATAAGCGAAGAGAGTGAAAAGAAACGAGCGAATGAGACAAATTGAGTTAAAAAAAAACTACTTTGACAGTTGTGCTGGCAATAAAACCAAAATACATTCAACCATTATCTTCGTGTGTTATGTTGTTGGGGCAAGTTGGGGCGAAAACCCATTTTTTGTATGTATGTATGTTTGTTCGGCAAATACTGCCGAACCAATGGTCCGATTTTGATGAAATTTGGTAGGCATGTAGGAAACATTAATAGAATTTTTAATTTGTTTGGGCATAACAATCGGTTCAGTAGTTTTTGAAATATTAATAAAAATCGGAGGTCTAAGTTCGCGGCGAACTACTAGTGACTAATATTAGTAGCTAAATAACAGGCAACAGCCGACTGCAGATCGTCGAAGGAAAAACCTAAAGATTTCTATGTAAAATAAAAAATAAAAAATTGTAGAAGTTTAATTACAGCATATTTTCAAAAACACTTACAATATGTAAGCTTTGGATCTACCGCGCCTTAAGCCCGCATATTACATTTGTAATAAAGTTATATAAAGAAATAAAAGAATAAACGACGAACGCTTTCGTCGTTTGTTGTCGATAGATATATTTCTTTGTAAGCATAGCTTGCGATTCACCACATTCCTCACTACGTAGAACCTATAATAACCTCCCACGAATCCTGTTTATTCCAATTCCCATTTGTTCTGCTTACTTTCTATTACATCGGATAAACAAAATTAAGTTATTTTATTCCGTTTGTTCAAGTTTCGTACTGTTTTGCAGCTTTTGTAATACGATCTGAGGAAGCAAAATACGAAGGGACGTTTTTAAGTTCGCGGAATGAACGTGAAAAATATAAAAATATATACGCACAAATCACACTGATCCTAAAGTAAGTTCGAAACTTGTGATAAGGGATACTTACTCAACGATACTATATTTGATCGAGCGAGCGAAGCGAGTGAGGTCTTTATATTGAGTTGGGGGCGAAAACACATTGTTTTTATGTATGTATGTTTGTACCGCGATAACTGCCGAACCGATGGTCCGATTTTTATGAAAATTGGTAGGCATGTAGAAAATTTAGCCAGAGCGTGTTTTAACTTTGGTTAGCGCCATCTAGGTGTTACTTAGGGAACTATAATCGCAAAGTCAGTTCGTGGCGAAATACTAGTTTATAACAAATACATATACAGATCGATAAAAAAATTTCGTTCTTCATACAAAATCCGTTTGGCTGAGCGCTGATTTGTATGGGAGGATGAAAAATTTTTATCGATTTTTAATAACTTTTTTTTATAGAAAGTAGTTTAATATCATGTACTGAACTTGCTCCAAAAATGTTGCCAGTTAATTAAAAGTTACCCTGTATAGATAAACATAAAGATGGGGGTGGGGATGCTCATTTTTTTATCAGCAATCAAATAACTCATAATACACCTATAATTGTTTCAATCGGGATATTAAATATTTTTGCCGTGTGGTTCCCCCGGCACAGTAGAATAGAACCACTCCAAGTCTTCCCGTGGATGTCGTAGAAGGCGACTTAGGAAACACAAGCTAAACAAAGCTTATTAACATGAGACCTCTTCAACCCGTTTGGTCAGCGTGGAGACTGTCGGCCAGTCGGCCTACACGAAAATATGGAAACAAACGAAAGGTAATAAAACAAAATCTCTAAATTTTATTTTTTAATTTTGGTAATAAAAAATAATCTAATAAAGCTTAGTCTAAATTTAAAGATGGCTGTTTAAATATTTAGAATTAATATTCCTGAATGGCAGTCTGTGCAAAACGGCTAGTGAGTACCGGCGCAATCATGCAAGAGCACTCTTGCACAGGTTTCCCATTATACCTTTATTAACTAGATCACGTACTAATTCAAATTTTCGTATATCGATATGCATTTATTTTAGAAAAGTTGTTCAAAATAATAGAATGAATCACCCATTAAAATATCTGTACTTAATTTATAATAATACTCTGTACACTGTTGAGAATTATGTAATTTTTCATGCAAAAAAATAACATAAACCTGTAAAATTCTCGAAAAATCTGGGAAATTTACGGAAAATATGAAATTTTACATAGAAAATATGAAATTTTGCATAATTTTTGTCGTATTTTCATATTTTTCCATAAATTTCCCAGATTTTTTGGGAATTTTACGGTTTATGTAATTTTTTGCATGTAAAATTACCTACATACTCTTTAGTAAAATTATATAATTTTTAACAGAGTATTAGAGGTATGTGCACTTTTACACATAAACTCCATGCCAGTTGAGCACCAAATCTTGAAAGCTTTTAAATATCCGTTTAAGAGCATACTTTGACTAAAGATTTTCTACAAAAATTTTATACAAAATCTGTTGCGCAAAAAATATATTTCATTTTTCCGCAGAAGATTTAGCCTAATTATGGAACAGTGAGAGCGAACAAAAAGGAGCAGATGCTCCTTGATTCGGACCCTAATGGCGACTCAAAATACAGGCAATTAGCGAGTCTCGGCGTAAACATGAGTTTTTCCTGTAATTAATGAGGAAGACTAGTATAAGGTATGATTTTCGTTAGAAATACGTGAGCTTTTGTTGAACAAGGCAGTGCTGCTTTAACAACGAATAGTATTCCTTACTAATATGCGATAATTCACACATAAAAAGTAAGCTACTGGCCAACATGATTCGACCTCATCCGGAGGCCTTCCTCAGGGATAATATGACTCGCGACGCATACATGAAGACGTCCTGAGTCGCACTGATGTTAGCAATGCGCGCTCACAGTGCGTGCGGTGGTTGGTATATAATATAATATTATACTGTTATTATTAGGTGAAATATAGGTATGTTTAAAAAAACCGTGCCGTGTGATATCCGGCTTAAATAGGACCACTCCACCTCTTCCTGTGGATGTCGTAAGAGGCGACTAAAGGACGAAGCAAAACATCTCGTGCTACAACTGCATTTCCAAATTGTAGGAAGGGTTAAAGTAGCACAGCTCAAGAGACATCCTCGTTTATATAAAGCTGTAGCCTCAGAATATAGTAAGAGTATACAAAACGGAATCTCCTAAGGTACGCGCAATATACGTCCCTGTTCCCCGCCCCCGCACCTCTCCCCCGTTCTTGTGCGCCCGCGTGCGCCATGCAGTGTATTTTCAGCCCTCGACATGGCGAAAACGGGGGAGAGGTGCGGGGACGGGAAAAGGGGACGCATATTGCGCGGGACCTTAGGAGATTCCGTTCTGTATACTTTTACTGTCTTCTGTGCTGCAGCCTCTGAAGTCATCCACAGGAAGAGCAATTTTAGTCGTAGTTCTATTAAAAGCTGCAAATCAAAGGGCTACCCTATCTCTCTTTTTACTTCACTTCAGCATATTTCCAGTTGCATCCTCAGCTTTAATGCTGCGAAGCCTAGAATTTACTCTCCAGCTTTTCCTTCTCCACTTCGCACGGTCTTGAGCATCCTTGGTTGTAAGACCATTGGCACGCATACCATCCTTGACGACGTCAAGCCAGCACTTCTTGTGTCTACCAAGTCTGCCGGATGTGTCATGGCTGAGGCGGCATAGACAGAAAACCAGTTCTCTAGCACTAAACATTTGACAGCAACTAAAAACAGTCAATTTACACTAAAAATTTGTGGGTCCTAAACCTTTCAGCGCAGTTACGCGTAAACTTATTTCTCAAACCATTAAACTACCATATTGCTCAGTGGCGATTCGGCTATTTGAAGACATAAAGGTCGTGGGTTAGAAACGCACTATAAAAGAGAACGAGCCATAAACCAGGGTAATGGTATGCCCTAGTTTGGATGAAACATCTGGGTTTTAGGAAAAATGTTTGATACTTCCAAAGGGTCAGGTACTTTCAATATCTCGTGAAGGGTCCTTCCTTCGAAAAATTCAAACGTACAACCCGGTCAGAATATCTGTGCACCTCGCTGGAATGCGGCGCCCCTCCCGCTTCCCCTGTCACCTCTCCGCGCACTCCCCGGTGCGACAGTACGGTTAGCATCTTCGTTGCCGATACACGTCCCGATAATTTTGATAACTTTTTTTCACACCGTACCTAGACCGCCGATATGACGTCACGAGGTCAGGTGCACAGATATTGTGACCGGGTTGTACTTATTAGGTTTTTTATGTATGTTTGAAATTTCCGCCATAATGCGGAAAACATATTAATCACTAGTAGCTCTGTGAGCTGTAGATCTTGCGAATCCGTCTTTGAAGTTTATTTGATGAAAAGTTATTCGGACAAATAAGTTGCGTCTTATTAAGAGTAACAAAAACGTTTCGTGACATTTTTCAAAATGGCTTTTATATCATATATTTACGATTTAAACGTCCATGAATCCGCTATTTTGAAAATATTACAAAAATACGGCAAAATAATCCGTATAAGTTATTATTAAATCTGCTCACAAAATTTTACAAGAATCGGATAAAAAAATGCGCCTTATACAGGCGCATTTTTTTCGTTCATCGAAAAAAGATCTTTTAACTAAGTAACAATATGTATTGATTTGATTTTAATAAACACTACACGTAATGTATACTAAAACTATTGACAAAAGGCCTAATTAACCATTAGCTACTGACGTGGTTTTTATTTTACGTACTCGTGAGCACTGACGTAGGGGCTTTAGAGGCCCGTACTATAAAGTAATTTTTTAAAGAATTTAGAGGTTTTATTGGTAAATATAATGAATGACTACATTAAATAGTCGTATGTTAACAAAAAACACTGAATTTTATATGTTTTTATAGTTCAATAAGACTTATCTAGCAATTAAACTAAAGTTAACAGTTTTTTTTTGCCAGAAATACTTGTGATCAGAAATCTCTCTATATTTTATATTTGTTTATACAAAATAATCAAATTAAGTTTTTTTTTTATAAATTTCAATAACGTCTATAATCTATACTAATATTATAAAGAGGAAAGATTTGTACCTATTTTTGTATGTTTGTAATGAATAGGCTCAAAAAGTACTGGGCCGATTTAAAAAATTCTTTCACCGTTGGAAAGCTACACTATTCCCGAGTGACATAGGCTATGTTTGTACCACGGGCGAAGCCGGGGTGGACTGCTAGTAAACTATATAGCGCATCAACCTTATTTCTTTATGGGGAATAAAAAACTGCAATGCACCAATTCTCACAATTTACGCACAATCTGGGCAAACTTTCTTAGTGCATTGAAGGCAATTTTTTTTATACATACCTAACATATAGATACAAAAAATATCGGTATCACGTTAATGTTACCCCAAAATAAACGTATCTTCGATATCTTCTGCTTGTAAACGGCTAGAGTCTTTACAATTTATCCAGGAAGTCACAACTGACTAAAAATTACTATCACTAGGCACAATATTCTTCTGATTTTAGCTAACTGTCAGCTATCAACGGTATAGGTTAACTTTTTGTTTCCGAATTAAGTTCTGGATTCCATTTTAGGCTACCTAATCTCCTACTGAAAAATAAGACGAAGTATGAATTTAGACATTATTTCAAAAAGTTTGGCGTACTTATCATTTTGACGAAGAGGAAATAGCCTTGAAACGCCACGCTGGCAAGTGCGTCTTGGCGAGTTCTTCCTGGCCACGTTGGCCTGAGTTGAATAGCTTTATGGCATATAGACTATATAGTTAATCAACCCAGTTACCGGGGGGTACGGCTTGGAGGTGTGGACGAGAGATGGGATGAGAGCAGCACAGGACCGAGATGGGTGGCGTCGACGAAGAGAGGCCTATGCTCAGCAGTGGGCGGATGAAGGGCTGGGATGATGATGGTTCAAAAAGTTACGTAAGTACGGAGAGGTTCTAAGAGGCCCAAAAAAATTTTTTAACCAAATTTACTCTCCCAAATTCCGTTCGCCGACCTGTAACCCAACTTTGACGGCCTCCAAGCGACTAAACTCGAAGCTACTAGAAGCAAAGTATGCGTCGCGGGAATGGCGAAATTCGATAAAATTACTTTCGCTAGGCCTGAGCGGCCCCCACGTCAGCACTTAAAGGTTAATCAATGATTCTTGAGTCTATTTTATCACCAAAAAGTGCTTTATAAAAAGACCTTTTCTTTATAAAGGTAAACTTTATTAAATAAGCGCAGACATCTCAGGTCACAGTCTTATTTTAAGTGACTAAAATTAAACTTTTCGCTTTTAATTCTGCGTGTCAAAGCGCTAATAAAATTTCTCTTTTTATGATTAAATCGCCGCGTGCCCTCGACGCTGAGATTTCCCTCGGGATCTTATTCTAATATTTGCGTCTGACTATTCTGAATTAGCGATTCAAGAGACGAATTTAATTAATTATTCCTCGAGTGCAATTTTTCGTGCGACCTCTTTGGCGTTATATTACGAGTAGATAGACAAAGAGCTTGACAATGAATAAAGAACAAGAGTGTTATTAAAATATTCATAACAAGATTATTCTCTAGTTATTAATATGTGACAAACAGATCTTCTTCTTCGTCTAAGCGCATTCCCGGTTGCATCATCAGCTGTGCTGCTTCGGAGCCCGGGGAGCGGTTTTCCGCTTTTCCTTCTCCAAATATAACATGCATGTCAATGGTCACCCAAGGATGCCAAAGACCTTGCAAAATGGAGAAGAAATAGCCGGAATAGTTTAAATGATTTGGCTATAGTTTTACAACCGGCCGCCTGCCTGACGTCAACCCTCTATGGGTATGTATTTATGTGAAATGTTTTACAACCGGCCGCCGCCCGACGTTAACCCTCCTTGGGAATGCAATCGTAGCACGAAATGTTTGTGCTTAGTCCTTTAGTCGCCTCTTACGACATCCACAGGAAGAGATGGAGTGGTACTATTCTAACGCGGAACCACACGGGTGATATGTGATAAACAGATAACCCACGTAAAAAGTTAGTGACCGACATTATTCGACCTCATCCGGAGGCCTTCCTCAAGGTGAATGTGGGTCGCGACGGGTACACGAAGACTGCCCAAGCCGCCTTTTATCGCATATTAATAATTTCTGTGTCTTACGTTAATTTTAACCACAGCTTTATCTAGTGTTTTTTTAAAAAAGATAACAAGAAGTTTCATGGATAGTTTAACTTTAGATAGTATTAAACATAAGGCAGTCATCATATGTCTTACTTTTTAAATATTCTTTGTAAAACGAAAAAAACCTCAAAACCAGAACTAGCCTCATTGACCCACCGCGATTCCCGACGCCCCGCATGGCTCGCTGTCTCGCTTCGGCTAGAGTAAATTTGTGTGCGTGGAAGCGGAAGCAAAATTTAGATTATTGACATCAGGCGGCCTCTTAACATTGTATGCAAGTATCTCAGTTTGTATAGAAAACACGCCTAGTCCAACACACTGAAAACTCGTCAACACGCGGGAGCGTCAGTATGTTAAACCGCGCAACGCGCTCCGCAACGGTGCGCGGTGCAGTGGGTTCACCGGCCTTACTCTTATTATTCGTTGTCATAACCTAATAATACAATACAATACAATACAATACAATACAATACAATATAATACAATACAATACAACACAATACAACACAATACAACACAACACAATACAACACAACACAATACAATACAATACCCTTTATTGCACAAAAGTAAAAAATAGGATATAATTATCTTAAAAACTAGGAAATGCGCAAAAGGCGGCCTTATCGCTAAGCAATTTCTTCCAGGCAACCTCGTTTAAATAGAAAAAAAAAACAATTTTTCTTTTACGTCTTTTCCCGAAACGCGTTATCACTACATCTACTTCAATAGGTAGGTTTTTATGGACGTGGAGAAGTACCAGTCCGGTTAAATGTTCTTACACCATTGAAGCTCTTAGCCACGATTTGATTTTTAGATCTTTCCGCTGTCGGTACAATGTAGTGTAACCATAATACTTAAAATTTTTCTTAAAACATCCACAGCTGTGGATGGTGAAGTGGTAGTGGCACACCCAGCCCAGGGGGGTGTCATGACCCCCCTCTGGATTCGCCCTTGCTGTGCCCTGAGCGTCCTGAGTTTCTTTTACCGTTCTGCAAAACTTTCGTGCTCAATGTGTACCGTTGGGTGTTGTTCATTTACTTATTCATGAATATTTACGAAGCCTGTAATAGTTTATTCAACGGTGCACGGTGGCGTAAGTAGGAAACTTTCCTAGGAAAGGGGTGCGCCACCTGGACATAAATGCTATTAAAACAATAAATAAGTCCTGAAAATATGAGTGATAGGAGCAGATAAAAAATTACAAAAGTTTAAACAAATAACAAAGATAAAAGACATTTAGTTTTTAGACAAAAACTATTCGTGCTAGCGAAAATTTTGTTTCTATTTTAAATTTATATAAGTATCTATTATAAAAATAATTAATTAAGATTTTTTCTCTAAAAATCATAATTGGCATCCCTCAATAACATTTTTAACTAGCGAGTATCGCTTTCAAGTTAAGGCCGTACCTGAATTTTCCGGGGTCCAGTGCTGCCCCCATTTAAAATAAATCATTTCGAAGAAAACGGAGACATTATTTAAAATTTTGCTTCTACCAAGTCCTAGATAACCCTTCAAAGTATTTCATGATCTACTGTTTACAGTTCAAAGTGAGAACGTTGAGCTTTACTACGCACATTTGCGAAAAACGGCCACTTTTGGCAAATGTGCGTAGTAAAGCTTAACGTTCTCATTATAAACTGTAAACAGTAGTTCAAAAATACTTTGAAGGGTTATCTAGAACTTGGTAGTAGCAAAACTTCAAATAATGTCTCCGTTTTCTTTGAAATGATTTATTTTAAATGGGGGCAGCACTGGTACCCGGAAAAGTCAGGTACGGCCTTAATTAAAAAACTAAATGTCTTTTTTAGGGCAATAATTTTCTAGTGCAAGCGTTGCCCACCCTAAGTTACGAACACGGCGGTAGAGTTAATAATATATTTTTTTTTTACAAAAAAACAACCGACTGCATTTTTTAGGAGTTTCTTCCATATCTCCAAAGTTCTTCATCATATCTTCACCAAATTAATATGGGACCAACTCGAAAGTGCACTCTTTCGAATAAAAAAAGAATTTTAAAAATCGGTCTACAATTGACGGAGAAATCGGTGAACATACATAAAATATATACTCGTATATATATACAGTCGAACATAGAACCTCCTCCTTTTTTGAAGTCAGTTAAAAAACGGTGAACATCTACCTGAATGTTTAATGTTAAGGAGGGAGTTAAACTCGACGCGACTCCTATATTATTTACCGGTATTTACCGTTCTTCTTGTAAGTACTTAATATTGCCGGTGGCTGTACTTTATACTTATTTAAAATGTTTCGGATTTTGTTTAAGTTATTCAATTCTAGTCTGGAAGAAACTAAAAAAATTGGAATGTTCCAGCTGCTTCTTTTCCTACACAGACAGTAAAAGCCTATCGAGGGATTGGGCAAAATGTCAACCATGTTGCATTATTAACCGACTTCAATGAAGAGGTTATCAATTCGACTGCATGTTTTTTTTCTTTTTATGTATGTTTGTCACACGATGTCTTCGCCAATTGTGAACCGGTTTTGATATTTTTTTTATTTAAAAGCCTTTACTACGAAGTTGGTCCCATTTTAATTTGGTGAAAATATGATGAAGAACTTTGAAGATATGGAAGAAACTCCTAACAAAAATTGAAGTCAGTTGTTTTTTTTGTTAAAAATTTGATTATTTTGTACTTTATACTTTATGACCCCCGTCACCCTAGAAGTGGCATTTAGGTCTTGCGGCCCTGGGCTCTGTCTGCTTAGAGTCGCTAGACCCAAAATACTTTATCTGCCCCATTAGAAATAAAGACGAGACAGTGTATCTGTAGTGTACACTGCCTCCGTGGTCCAATGGTAGAGGCGTTTGCCAGATGATCCGGAAGTCGTGGGTTCAATTCCCACTGGGAAGCATACTTTGTGAAAAGTTCTTTCCAGTTTGGTTAGGATATTGCAGGCTTGAATGACTTGATTATCCGAAAAGAAAGATGATTCCGTGCTTCGGAAGGCACGTAAAGCTGTTGGTCCCGAACGCCATCTAGCGTTTGTACCTATCCTAGGATTGGTTCTGGTCTACCCTTTGGGTTGCGGAGGTCAGACGGCAGTCGCTCTGTGTAAAAACCAGTAACCTCGTCAAATCACCTAGGTTAGGTAGCGGACCCCGGGCTCTGATGCGTAACCGCTGATGATGCAACCGGGAATACACTCGGATGATGATGATAATCTGAAAGTGTATAGTATAAAGTTTTTAAGTACCTAACTTCATTAACTAGATCGGCTTTTACGATCTGCGCGGAAAAAGAAGCAAATGATACTCTTTATATTTTTCTCCTAGAACAGCATGGAAGGTAGCATACTTAGGTATACTTTTTTGAATAAATTATTTAAGTATTTTTATCGAAAATAATTTTAAGAATAAGTAAAAAGATGTTGACCTTTTAAATATTCTTGACTTATTTGTAAGGCAGCATAAAAATACAATAAGGAACAAGGGTAAATCCATTGTTCAAAACTGTGAAGGCTATCTTTTGGGGAATCTCGTAATGGCTGCCGAAAAAGGGTTGTACTCAGAATAACTGACTGCTTAGTCCGTAGAATAAACAAATCTCCGTAGCAAATCATATTAAATAAAAAAAAATCCTTTATATTTGCGAGTTTTGCAATCTTACAAATTAAAATATATAATGTTTTTCTACGCGTGAAAAACCTATTATTGGCTTTTTGTATGCTATTTTATAAATAAGCCTTGTTGGCTACTTGAACTTTGCCTTCGATTTTTGTGTTCATGTAATAACTAATATTTAATAATGTGGTCGTATATTTATCAATAAGTTTATTTGGTAGGCAAATTAAAACAACCCGACTTTCAAGAACGCCATCTAGTGATGAGCAGCGGAACTACCGATACGACTTGATATCCGAAGCGCCATCTATTATTTGCCTTTTTTAAAGTTTCCAAGAAATACTCGTTGTCGGATTAAAACCTGAAAATAATAGACAAAACACTATCCCACCCTACACAGGGTCTAATAAAATATACTGAAACTATTTTAAGGGTGGACACAGTCCATGATACTGAACAGCTTTCCCCAAGGAACATATATCGAAATATGAAAAATAATTTTTGGCCTCCCATACAAGTTGACCGATCAGCTGATCTGAGTTTGTATGAAAAGTCAAAAATTATTTTTCATATTTCGATATATGTTCCTTAGGGAAAGTTGTTCAATATCACAGACTGAATTCACCCTTAAAATAGTTTCAGTATATTATGTTAGACGTTATATTATAATGTAAGGGATAAACGTAGGGAGCATGTTGCTGAGTCAAGCTAACGTGTCACATCTTGCGATGTAAGCGATTGTGGGCGCCTTAACGATGTTTTCCGTGTAATGGACTTGTTATCCAAGAACAACCACATTTGGACTCATGCTACAGACTTGAAGGGCGTAAGTTCAAATCTCACTCGTAGCGAAAAATTTTCTTCACATATTATTTACTAGCTTTCGCCCGCGGCTTCGCTCGCGTATCCCACGGGAACATTACATTTTTCCGGGATGAAAGGTACCTTATGTTCTTCTCTGTACTCCTAACTATGTGTATGCGAATTTTCAAGAAGATTGGTTTAGTAGATAAAGCGTGAAGAGGTAACAAACAAACAAATATACAAACTCACTTTTGCATTTATAATATTAGTTAGGATTTGGATTAGTTAGGATTAGGATTAGGATTAGGACAATATTAGTAAGGATTAGGATTAGGAAGTTAGGATAGGATAGGATTAGGATTTAGATATTTTTCCATGCATTACAATGGTATTTAAACCATCATCAGGTCTTTTTTAGTCTCCTCAGCACGAGCACGAGCCTGTCTGTACTACCAGAGCCATATACTCGTATGTATTAGCCAGAGCAGTCAGATGATTAGGCCTACACTCTTCACGCTGGCCAGACGGGTTGGAGAGGTCTCATTGATGTTCATAAGCTTTGTTTAGCTTTTGTTTCCTAAGTCGCCTTCTACGACATCCACGAGAAGACATGGAGTGGTCCTATTATGCCATGTGCCTCTCGGTTCCGTAGCCGTGTAGTTCCCGGCAGATAAATTCAATATTTGATATTTGGACCTTAAAAACCGTTTTTGCTTGAAGGCACTAAGATCAAATTTTCGTACTCAATTTTCACCAATACTTTGAACTCTTATCTATTCTGTGCCAATACAAGAAAAGCTATTCTCTTAGTAACAAAAAAAAGCGGCCAAGTGCGAGTCGGACTCACCCATGAAGGGTTCAGTAGCAGCAAGTAACATGATATAAAAGTTCTAAAGGTAAATTGCGGTTTACGATTTATGACGTATTAAAAAAAACTACTTACTAGATCTTATTCAAACCAATTTTCGGTGGAAGTTGCATGGTAACGTACATCATATTTTTTTTTTTTTTTATCATTATCTTGTTTTAGAAGTTACAGGGGGAGGGGGGGGGGACACACACATTTTACCACTTTGGAAGTGTCTCTCGAGCAAACTATTCAGTTTAGAAAAAAAATATATTAAAAACTTTAATTTAATTTTTGAAGACCTATACCGTATGGGTTTGATGAAAAAAAATTATAATAATATCTTCTCAATATTTACTTATATATGTAAATCCTGAACGAGACACGCACAAAGAATATTACACAGCTCGCATGGGGTCAAGGTGACCCCAAATTGTATGAATTATTTCCAATATATATTGAATATATAAATAATTGAAACTTTTTTACTATTAAAGTGCTTTATTAATTCTATAATATTCAAAGAAAATAACATGATTTAATATCTTATTGTATAAAAACAAAATAAATCATAATAACGATCAAAAATTATCAATATGTTCTAATATTGAGATCATAGTTAAATTTTTAATTTTTTAGGAACTTTTCGAATTACTAAATGTCAGAGTGATCATTGCACACACATTTTGTGCAAACAAAATACCTAATGTATTTTTAATAGTAACAAGTAACTATTTCACAAATATTGTTAAAAAAAAAGCTTGTAAAACAATGAGCTAAAAAGTTTTTGTTCCTCAATGAAACAATTAAGTCCGAACTCGGTGCTGTGATGTCATGGCCATCTTTTAGCTTCATCATGATATCGGGTTATTGGTGCCATAATATTGCATTGTCACCTAACTTACATAAGTATGTGAAGTTTCAACTCGATCGAATTATCGGAAGTGGGTATAATTTAGCTTGCAATATTTGATTACGGACACAGACAACGGGGCAGGTGAATTGTAATATGTAAATCGTGAACGAGGAACGAATTACACAAACGACTTAACGGAAATCTTCCAGATCCGGACGTGACTGCAGGATGAGTTCACATTTATAATGATGTTGAGCTGGTGTTACACTGACACCATATTTTTGTAGGTAAAAAATGACGAAATTTAGCTAGAGCGCTCCAGATTCTGGGGTCCAACAAAATATACTTTCTTCAGCGCTACCTTTTGTGGGTCTTGGCCTAACAAAATAAACTAAAACTTATTTAAGGTTGAATTTAGTCAATGATACTGAACAACTTTCCCCAAGGAACAATAATCGAAATATCATATTTAAAAAGTTTATTGCACAAAAAAATTGTACAAGTGGTGGACCTAATGCCATATGGCATTCTCTACCGGATCAACCATTAGACCAAGCAGAAAATAAAATAGAAAATATGGCATCCCATACAAGTTGACTGATAACTGATCCGAGTTTGTATGGAAAGCAAAAAATATTTTTCATATTTCGATATAATATTCCTTGGGGAAAGTTCTTTAATATTATGGACAAAACATACCCTTAAAATAGTTTCAGTGTATTTTGTTACACGTAATGATAATAGAGTAACTTTTCCACTTCTCCCTATATATTTAATCAATCAATTTAGATTCCGCTATATTCTTGTAGGTATTTCTACCTCCCTCTTTTTTGCATATATCACAATACAAAACTGTACCTATGGTTGTCCAGGTACTAAGTTTTACAATATAGGGTAGTATAGTCTATTCGTTCAAATGGATTAAATACTGTCGGCGCGCCTGTTTGTTGTTTTAAAGACGCGGTCTTTGTGGCCCCCCGACAGAATGCAAACCATTTTAGCAAACGAACTATTATGTATATTTATTTAGGTTTAACACTTGAAAACTATGCTCTATTGAAAACAATATCTCCTTGGTTCTTAGATCTAAAGCAATATCATGTAGTGCTTGGATGCCTCAGAAGCCTAGGCTTTGTGATGGAAACACTTCTGTCTCTAGGTGTTCTGTTTTGCATAACTAGACCATCTTACCTCTGTGGAATTTTTCTGATGCTGCGAAATTTTAATGGCAATATTATTATGTCTTATTCTGCCCGAGGATTTGGAAGACATGCTAATTGATTTTTGTTTTTATTTTGCTATCGTCTTCCGCTTCTTTATATTTAAGAGCTTAGAGGCTCTTGTCGATGGAGTATGCTCTAAACTTCTCGATCTTTAGTAAAAGAAAGAAAGAAAAAGAAGAAGAAACTGTGATAATATGAAACGTAACTGTAAACAAACTTCATGTGCCTGGCATAGCAGACAAACAGCAAGAGAGTGCCACCTACGCTGGTACAGCCATGTCTTGCGGAAATAGGCAAGCTACGTGGGAAACAAATCTACACCTATGCTGGCTTGACGTCGTCAATGATGATAAACGTGCCAAACGTCTTACAACCTAAGATGCTCAGGACCTTGCGAAGTAGAGAAGAACATAGTCAACTAGAGACAATATTATAAGTATGATGTGCACGCAGTATAAATGTTAAAACACTAAGTAAGAGGCTGCGTCAACTCTCTCAGGGTGACAGCTGAAAATCAGCGGTTGTTCAACACGAGCAACATTTCGCTGAGCTGTAGCCCTTTTGTGCTTCTATGGCACACATGATGCATGTTAGGTTAGGGTAATATTAAGATATTTAATGTAAAATAATTTTTCAACTGTATAATGTGTGTAGCAGACAAAACAAAAATAAATCTTTTTTATCTAAGAAAAAGCCGGAAGGCGGAGCCTAGTCTTCACAACATTAAGTAGAGGATACAACTGTGAATTTAATAAGTTAAAAAGCCACCGTTTAACATGGTACGATCATATCAAGTCAAGAGGCGAGATGCCGAACATCTGGCTAACAAAATGGTTAACTTGAAGGTGGATATCCACAGAGATAGAGGACGACCTAGAAAGACGTGGGAGAAATGTGTTAAGCGGGACATGATGGACAAGGAGGTTAGTACAGATATAATAAATAATAGAAAACGATGGAGACAGTTGACATACAGAGCCAACCCTAAATAGGGAGAAGGCAAGGAAAATGATGATGATGACAACTGGGAATACGCTGATATGAGAGAGATGAGCATAAAAGTGTAGATAAAGCCTTAAATTCAGGCAGATTGTCATAATTACACCGTTACCGATTCAGCCGAGTCCAATTTTAGCGGAACGCCAAATCTACATATTCAACGGCTGCTTAACATTTAAGTAGCTTCATTTTTAGAGCCATTTCCTAAGGGCTTATTTCGAAAGATGAAACTGAGAAGTGCAGTGACTACAACTATACTACTTTTTCTTACAAAGGATAGCTAAAGTCAAAGTCAAAATTTTTTAATCAATGAAGGATAAATATATCACATTTAAAGAGGTAAGTTTTTTATTTTCTCTCAGATCACCATACATCCATACTATCACGTCTATATCCCTAATGGGGCAGAAAGAGCATTTTGGGTCTTGCGGCTCTAAGCAGACAGAGCCCAGGGTCGTAAGACTCGAATTAAGGCTATTTTAAGCGTGATGGTTGGCGAGAAAATGGAAAAATGAATCAAAACAGTGATGGGTTGCTAGCCGCATCGCCTATCTACATGATAACAACACAGTACCCTTTATTGCAAAATAGAAAAATACAGGACATTATTTTATTAAAAACTAGGAAATGCACAAAAGGCGGCGTTATCGCTTAGCAATTTCTTCCAGGCAACCTCGCTCAAATAGAAAATGTGATGGGAAATTAGGTAGTGTTACCATTCCCTTTCCCTTGGCTTTTAAAATCTTTACGGGAAGAGAAGCAGCTGGTACATTCTAGGTTCTTTATTTTCTTTCAGACCATTATGGAAGAGAAAAACTTGAATACTTTAAAACCCTTAAGAAAATTGGTACCAATTGCATGTTAATAATTCATTTATTGTAAAGAAGATATTACTTACGTCTTATTTCCCTTTTTCTATTAAAACACAAACATGTCAATTCAGTTGGAATTGCTGAACTTGTATTACCTACCTATCCATTGCTTTAACATTTGAACTCAGACCTAATTTACGGGTACATCGTTAGAGGAAATAGCGCTTAATATGCAATGAGGGATCAAATTGGGTGTAACCATTGATTAAGGTGGAAAGGGTTTGGCGACAGCTATAACGGTGAATATTCTCAGGTTAATATTATACTAGTGGTTCTGTGGGAAAAGTAGACCTCGTAAGCTCTTATAACCATGCAATAACCGACACTTTCCCCTTTCCCGTCAACTCGTGAACGGGTGCCGCCAGTAAGGACTGGTCAGCTCGGACTACTCAGTGTTACTTATTTCTGTAAATTGGATTTGGCACTCGTTCGCAAGCTTTACATGTTATATTGTGATAACATTGTATTAGGCATAAAATCTTTGTAAACTGACAAAGCTAAATTTCTTTAGAAATAGGTAGCACTTAAGTACTATGTTTTCCTTATTTTTTTATGTGTATGTTTGTAAATTTCCAAGTGTACTTAAATAAATAAAATAAATAAAGCCCTTCTGGCGCGTAGGCGACCAATACTGTGTAAATGAGTTTCTTTCAGCGTTTCTTCTCAGCAGTGGTCGTTGCGAAACGCTAATATCGGTAGCTTTTGCACTAAAAATAATTAAAAATAATGACCTTCAAGATAGACCTAAATAAATGTATAATATTCCACAGAAATGAAAAGAAGTAATATGTAATGTAAATAATATTGCAATAAATGATATTGTTAATATTTTTAGGAGAAAATAGATAAGTAAGTATGTTAAAATTTTGCTATACCCGAAAGGGTCAATAAAAAGGACTATATTTTAATTATAAGACAACATTGTACTCTTATTAAGCAAATAAATAATTTGATTTGATTTGATTTGACCTTCAATAAGTGATATATTTATCCTACGTTGAATAAAAAAATTTGACTTTGACTTTGACTATCCTCTGGCTCAGCAAAGCCATTTCAGTAAAATCCTTCCATATATAACGCTACAACAAACTTCCCCCTTTCCCCCATTTTTGGAATTTTTTCGCAACATCTTGCGTAAAATGAAGTGTTTAGTGTGCCTCTCAAATTTGATTGAAATTAAACGCTACAGCAAAGATCCTTCCTTCGGGCCCCCGTTATTTCTCCCCCAATCAAAAATCGCGATCGACCAAAAAATTTAAATAAATCAAGAAACTTCTGTGCCAATTTTCGTCAAATCAGTAGAAAAATGCGACCTGTAGGCGAGAACTGTAACAGATAGACGGACAAAAGCATTTTTAGCCCATCAATTTTACTTGTGGTAGAGCCACGCTACCGGCAAAACTCAGTTTTGCTAGTAGCATGAATGGGCCGGGCCGGCTCGTCCGCGGAAGTACCACACTCTCACAGAAAATCGACGTCTGAGTAGTAGCTTCACCGCTTCTATGCTTCGTTCGGTGAGTGAGAGAGCCGAAAACAGACGCTTCGCTTGCTCGTTTGTCATTTGAAAATTCACAGATTGTTTATTTCTATAAACAAAAAGTTGAAAAGGTTGTTTTTTTGGTATGGTGTTCAGCAAAAGAAAACGGTTTTCCCAAAAAAAAATTCATTAAGTATTTATTTATTTATTTAAAAAATTCATGTACACAACATACAAACAGAGGAACGTACAAAGTAAGAAAATAGAGTACATAGGAGGTACATAGGTATTTCTTACTCTTACTACTAACTTACTATTAATTGACTGATCGAGCGAAGCGAGCGAGGGCTAAAATTGAAGTTGGGGCGAAAACATATTGTTTGTATGTATGTTTGTTCCGCGATAACTGCCGAACCGATGGTCCGATTTTGATGAAATTTGGTAGGCATGTAGGAAATATCAATAGATTTTTCAAGTACGTTGGGCATCAAAATCGGTTCAGTAGTTTTTGAAATATTAATAAAAAATCGCGAGGTCTAAGTTCGCGGTGAACTACTAGTTACTTTACTGCCGCGTTTGTAGTGGACTAGGCGTGTTTTCTAAACAAACTGAGATACTTGCATAAAAAGTTAAGATCTGCCGTCCCGCGCTTCGCGACTGTGCGCGGTGCAGTGGGATCACCGCCTTAAAGTTGTTCAGTATCATCATCATTTCAGTGGCATCCATTGCTGTACATAGGCCTCTTACAAGGATTTCCAAACTGATCAATTTAAAGAGGCCTACGTCCAGCGTTTTCCAGCGACCAGCAAGCGTCAGGTCAGCAAATTGCTGTTTAGGTATATTTAATTTTGGTATTTACTTCATATTTATTTTGATCCATAGACATCTTGGTAATCATTAAGATTTTTGGGCAACATAATCAGGAAAGGTCAAATATCTTGTACTCATAGGTATCCTACGCTTTGCTTGCCAGTACTTATCATGGTCAGAATCTACTCTAAAAATATATCTAGTATATTTTGTTACACCTTATACACAAAAGTTAGTGAAAAAGCTGTTTAATTCTATTTTCATTTTAAAAACATCAACAGATAAGGCTCTCTTGAATTGACAGCGCAAAAGTAATTCAAGCGCCATTTGAATATTAAAAGAATGTTATGAACTTTATTTTACAGCCGGTCCGAAAAGTTGATTGAATTAAATTCAGAAAGTGCAGCCTCCGCACGAACAAGCACAGCCTCTAATTTTGTTTTCGTTATTCACCAGTGATTTATAATATTAGCACGACTTTCTTTCATTCCATACTTTTTGCATTTTTAATTCTATTGGCATTTTTCTTATAGGCCAAAAAAAAAATCGGCAGCATTCACTGTCACGAGTGTCAGACTGTGCCAATGAGCAAAAAAGTACCTTCTTATAGAAATAATCTGGTTAACACCCATGTTTTGTCTCTTTCCCTCTTATCGGCATTTACTGTTGCTAGAATATGACTTCACGAGACGTCACAAGTAATAATTAAATTTTTAACAAAAAAAACAACCACCTTAAATTTTTTTAAGGAGTTTCTTCCATATCTCCAAAGTTCTTCATTATATCTTTACCAAATTAAAATGGGACCAACTTGATAGTAAAGGCTTTCAAATAAAAAAGAATCATCGAAATCGGTTCAAAATTGGCGAAGATATTGCGTAACAAACATACATAAAAAAAAACATACAGTCAAATTGATAACCGCCTCCTTTTTTGAACTCAGTTATAAATGTAGCCTGTTTTCTGTGTAATACGACAAAATTTTATTGACATTTTTTGATGACATTGACTTCTGTTTAGGGACTTTTCTATTTCGTAGCGTCATACGAGAACTGGCGTACTGCGTTAAAAAATGCACCACTACGTTTCAAAACAGGTTACACTTTGACACTTCACAACTCTGGACGATGTACTAAAAAAATAACGGACGGAGTACGAAAAGACAAATCAGTGACTCTGAATCGAAAGATCACGAACGATGATGTTCTTGCGCAGAAGTTGAGAAGAATCGAGCGAAAGTAAAAGCTTGCGCGACCTACCTAAACATCGCACGACTAGTCTTTTAGATTTTCCACGGAGTTATGTGGATAGTTCTATTAGAATATGGACAAGATTTCCATATGGCAAGTTAGTTGAAAAAAACCCAAAACTTTTACCAGTTTTACCTTCTTTCGTGTAATAACGTACAGTACATACAGAAACATCAAACTTAATTGAATTTATAAATTTTAATTATAAAATTTATGTATTTTTGTTTTATATAACACTCATGGTATTATAAAACAAAAATACATAAATTTGCAATTCTTTTTTATTTTTGAAAACATACTCTCACCTATTCCCTCTATTAGCTTTCACGATCTGCTGGGGAATAGAAGCAGCTGGTATATATTATATATTTATTAATTCCTCTTAGGCTAGCATGGATATTTATAAAATTAGTAATTTTTTGGGTTCGGTACCTCAAAAGGAAAAAACGGAACCCTTATAGGATCACTTTTTTGTCCGTCTATGTCTCTGTCAAGTTCCTTTTTCTCAGGAACGCATGGAGGTATCAAGCTGAAATTCGTATCAAATACTCAAGTCTTCTGTTCCTTGGAGTTGTGAAAAAATCAAGCTTCTAAACGCCAACGCAATCAAAAGATACAGCCGTTTATGCCGCAAATTTTTGACACTCGCAAGGGAATGTTTTAAAACCTACAGGGTAGTTCCCGTGAACTCAGAATCTTGGAATTTGTTACGAAGCAACGTCTTATAGCACAAATAAAGGAAAAATTGCGAAAAGCATACATTTTTTGTTAAATCAATGTGATGAAAATTCAGCGACGACTGAGATTCGAACTCACGTCCCCCACATCTGTACCGTGAGTGCACTTCCAATTGTGCTACCGTGACTTTGAATCACCCTGACGAATTTCCCCATCACATATTATGTACCTACGCATTTTAATTTAGATATTGTTACAATGTAATGTTGTATAAATCAATAATAGCCAGTAGATAGCTTAAATATTTTTTTCCCCTTTCTTAACGTACCTACTATAAACAAGTACGCTAATAATATTACAATCTAGCCTAAACTAATACTAATAAGTAATTTAACATTGACCTAGTTTTATACGTTATAGACTAAGAATGTGTCCATTGGCACTTTTCTTACTGTCTTTATTAAGGGGAAGGCACTTTGTTCGTGTGTCTCTGCTGGCACATCACTGCACTATAATATTAATGTATATATATATTTATAACTACACTAGTTCAAAAGGTTTGGTTCTTTTGAGACGTCGCACTATGTCCGTGTTGTCGAGGAGCTGAATCGCCTCAACATTCACAAGGTGAAGCAGTCTATACTCATGTGCTTCGGCGTATTTTTTGATTACTTTATCGACGGTCTGCATTTTAAGGTCCCGGTTTAGATCTTCGATTCTTATATACCAAGGCGCATTCACAATGGCCTTCAGTACGTTATTTTGGAAACGTTGAATAATTTCAATTTTACTTTGTTTAGTACAACCCCATAGCTGTATACCATAAGTCCATACTGGCATGAGGACTTGTTTATATAGTAGTATTTTGTTATGTACTGACAATGCGAAGTTTCTTCCAAGTAGCCAGTACATCTTCTTAAATCGTATATCGAGTTCCTCTCTTTTCTTTTTGACGTGGGCTTTCCAGCGAAGCTTCGCGTCGAGTGTTATACCTAGGTACTTAGCAGTGTTTTCATATGGCACTTGCTGTCCATTTATGTAGACAGGACAGTAGTCATCGTTTTTATTTGTGAAGTTAACGTGGATTGACTTCGACTCGTTTAGCTTAATTCGCCACCTCTTTGTCCAGTTATGAACTTTGTTAACAGCTACCTTTTCTGCTGCTTCCGCGTAACTGTTTCCAACCGCCATTATAGCCGTGACATCAGCGAAGGTCGCAATAGTATTTTCTTCTAGTTCAGGAATGTCGCAGGTGTATAATAGGTATAGGTCCGGGCCTAATACACTTCCTTGAGGCACTCCAGCTTTTATTTCCTTAACGTCAGAGTATGCATGATCTTGTCGCACTCTGAAGGCTCTATCGCTTATATATGACGTTAGTATATCTACAAAGATTTTGGGAAGCATTTTTTTAAGTTTGAAAATAAGGCCTTCGTGCCACACCTTATCAAAAGCTTGGGCTACATCTAGGAAGATTGTTGAGCAAACTTTTTTATTTTCTAGAGATTGTTCAATGATTTTAGTTATCCTATGTACTTGATCTATTGCGGAATGCTTTTCTCTAAAGCCAAACTGATTATTGCCCACCTTCCAGATCCCAATTTTAGGGGAGGGATGTGGTTGATAGGACGTTTTAAATATTTTGTAGCCTTCCAGAGTGAGTAATCAGTACTACGGTCATTGGTAAGTTTTTATAAATACGTGTTTGTACTCTCATCAACATGATTCTGGATTACTCGTTTAAGTTTTTTGTTGAGGTTATTTAATTTTCTCTTGTCTTCTGGTGACCTAGATTGGTGCCATAGTTTCCTTCGCTTTCGTTTTTCGGTGATGAGTTCTCTAATTTCTATTGGATATACATTTTTAACGATTTTCTTTTTATCTTAGGTGTGTTGTTCCAGGCAGTCCGTTGTATTAGAGTGACGAATTTCTCTAAATCTATATTTAGTTGCTCGGGAGTCTTTAATGGTACTCTGAGGTTGATGTTCTTGTCCAATTCTATTTTAAAACTCTCCCAATCAGTATGTTTATTGACTAGAGTTAAATTTGTTTCCTTACTCAGAACTTTCTCACTTATCTTTAAGTATATGGCTGAGAAGTCCGAGTTCATATCAAAGCTTTGATCTGTTTTCATATAACTAGATGATAAATTTTTGTAGATAAAAAAGTCTATTAGGTCTGGTATTTTTGATGGGTCCGTTGGCCAGTATGTTGGATATCCTGTTGATGCAACATCACAATCCAGTTCTTTAATGACATGCATCAGCCTTCTTCCTTTTGTGTTGGTCAGTCGAGAGCCCCAATATGTGTTTTTGGTATTGAAGTCTCCACCTAATATAAATCTATCACCAAGCGTGTAAAAATAAACAAATATAATTACACAATTAAGTAAAAGTGCTCTAAATCTCCTCATATATTTAGCTACAAAATATCCAGTTACCGTTTGCCGCCATCACAGCGTTTAGCGTGTAAGCCGAACAATTAACAAAGGCTTCTAATTACGGCACAAAGCCTTTGGTTCCAGCGATTCATAAGACGCTACGTAAGCGGTTTTTCGCTCATTATGGTGTGTTTTCTAGATGGTGTATTTTGATGTTTTCTTTTTATTTAATAACGGTCCACATATTGAAAATCATTGCAAGGTGAATTCAGTCAATAATACTGAACAACTTTTCCCGGGGAACGTTATATCGAAATATGAAAAATATTCACTCCCATTTATACTCGTAAGTTGACCGATTAGCTGACCCGAGATTGTATGGAAAGCAAAAATTTTTTTTTATATTTCTTTATATGTTCCTTCGGAAAAGTTGTTCAGTATCATGGACTGAATTCACCCTTAAAACAGTTTCAGTATATTTTGTTAGACATTATAAAATCCAGTTATATACCTACATAGAATATAATTGCTAAACTAATCCAGAAACTAACATTAAACACAACACAGACCGTTCGGAATCTCATCAAGCGACAAAAATGGAGTGACAGAACAATAAATTTTAATCAAGCCAAAATTGCTTCGGCGATCGCCTTTGTTTTTCCTTTTAGCCCACCATTAGTCTTGAGGATCCCTTACAATTGGGATTTTAATATCTTACTCTAGTGAGAGCCTTAATTAAATGTGCCCTCGGCAGAATTTCCCTTTCAAATTTATGTTTTTTTAGTTACAGTTTGAGTTGGCGACTTTTTTCTAGTTTTATTAATTTATTAATTTTGTGAACTTTTCGTCTTGAAATTTGGTACTCCCTTGCGAATTTTTTTGTATTCTGAAATTAAATATTTTTTTAGTTAGACTCAAAATGTAGTGTTACCTTGTATTTAAAGTTAACTTTAGTTCTAGTATTAATATCACCTGTGAGTTTAAACGAGAACGTTTTGTATAATTATACAACATATACAGAGCATTAATATATTTTACAGCTGTAGGCTAATTATATAGGTATTTATTTGACGACCTCCGTGCCGTAATGGTTAACACGCTAGACCGCTAATCCGGAGGTTCTGGGTTCGATCCCCAGCCAGGGCAAGTTGGAAAATGACCCTTTTTCAAATTGTCCTGGGTCTTGGGTGTTTATGTATTTATCATAAAATATAGCACAAGTTTAAAACTTACTTTGGGGCTAGCTTAATCAGTGTGATTTGTATCTATATATATAATATATTATATTATACAACGTGTAAGGGACGAATGTGTAATAAATCAAACCAAGAGCTATACTAGATAAAATAAAAAAAACAAAAAAATTTACATTCCCATTCAAATTGCCAAAGCTGCACACTTATATGGAAATGCCGAATTCTTTTTTGTTTGTTGAACCGATTAAGATTTTTTTTGTAAGCGTATATATATATAAATGTAAATAGGTCACATTGTCACCAGGTAAAGATCTGATGATGGGATCCTCGAGAAATCGAGGGAATCCTTTAATATTCTATGCACACATATAGAAATAGATCGAGAGCTGGCACGAATTTTTGGGTAGACGTTTGCCTCAAATACCTACCCAAAATTGTGTGCTAGCTCTCGGACTATAATTTTGATGTGTTTGTCAAAAAATCAAGTAATTGCATTCAGAAAGTGAATTTTTATGAAGTGGAACTGATGAAAATGAGGTCGCTTCTTTTTTGTTTAAATCAATCCATTTTTTTCTGTTTTTAGTAAAAATTTATCTATCAGACATAGCCCAGCGGTTTAGCTCATTGAATCAGCAGTGGGCAGAGCACATAGCTCGAAGAACCGATGGCCACCGATGGAATGGCGGCTAAGTACCGGCAAGCGCAGCCTAGGACGCCCACCTGCTAGGTGGTCGGACGACTTGAGCAAGGTTGCAGGAAAACGATGGGTGCAAACCCAAGGGGGGTACTTATTTTCAGCAGTGGACTTCCTGTGGCTGATAAATGATGATGATGATGAGATCGATCTACCAAACGAGGTTTGATTTTTACAGAACCTCGTTTTCTCGGTGTTTTTCAAGTACATGAACATTAGTGCGCGTAAAAACATTATTTCAAAATGGCGTCATGGCTGCGGCTCAATGCCATCAAAATACATATTTATGCGCGCTTCTTTTGAGTAAGCGCGTTTGCAGAACACTCCATTTAGTAGGTTTGAATTGTGTAGGAAAAACAAAAGGGTAGACAAACACGGAAATAAAAGGATCCCTCACAATTCATCTGAAAAACGGTGCTCTATTTTCAGCGGGATATTAAGTTTTGTCTACGGTATGTAATGTAATAGTAGAAAAAAGTTATTTTCCGAACCCATTTTAATATAAATGGAAGATTGAAGAGGTGGTAGCCTAGTGGCTTAGGCACTGGCTAAACGTCTGTAAGGCACGAGATTGACGCTCACTAGGCACGACTTGTACCCCCGAGTTTGTACCAATTGTACGGTTATTCTTAAGAGCCCGTACTACCAGGCCTGTGTCACTCCCCGTTTAGGTATCGAAAATGTACCTACATTATTACTATGCGCGCAGGCGGCCCCTCCGCGTGGTAAATTCAGTTATACGAATCGTTTGTCCAGCGTAATAAGAATGAAATTGGTTTGCAATGGATGTCTACATATCTATACAAAAAAGTGCTGAGTTCTGACGTGAGCTAAATTAAACCGTATCGTTAGCCTCATTGAGTAGATATTACTTTGAACTTTTTTGCTGAGTGAGACTTCTGTACGTTAGTATTATTTATTCTGTGGTACTACCACGACTCGAGCGCCCGTGCAACTACAGTTGCGAGTATTCACAGCGGCAAAGTGCCCGCGCAACCACAGTTGCAAGGAATCACAGCGGCAAAGCGCCCGTGCAACTCTAGTTGCACGGGCGTCCCGTCTCGTTCGTTCCTTCGTTTTTATCCCTTTTTTTCATTAGTTCAGTTGCCAGTGTTAAAAACGTCTAAGAGGATAACTAAGGAACGGTATGGCAACAAAAAAACAGAACACTCGGAGAGACAAAAAAAAAATATTGTCAGTTGAAAAATATTGTGATTTTTGTGTGAAGCGCGGACGGAATCATGCCGTAAGTATTTTATTTACTTAGTCTATTCTACTTAAATGATTGTAAATTTGTATTTAAAATGATCTAGATTATATTGTACGTAAAATCCAAGCAATATTTCAATTGGTAATGGGTAGTATTTAAACGCAAATCAAAATTACTGATTGCACAGCAAAATACTCAACTGAAAATATTACTAAACAAACTGCAATTTATATTTGTGGCGCAGTAAAATGGATAGAACTTTCCTAGCACTCGCCGGCCGCTGCCGCGGCACGCTCGCTTCGCTCGCTCGGCTCGTGCGTGTGTTGGTCGCAGTTCTAACATAACCTAACCTATAGGTTTGCCCTAACCTAATAAATTTGATGTGCAGTCAGTATTTATTTGCTGTGCAATCAGTACTTATGATAAGATTGTTGATTTATTTGATGTAAAAAAGTATATAAATGATGAGATTAAATTGATGGGTGATTATTTATTAGATGTGCAATTAATAATATCCCATTGGTAATCAATGACAAATATAAAAAAAAGTGATTTCAAATAGAACTACCATTGTTTTGAACTTGGTCACTCGTATATTTTTGTAAAATTTTTCATGTTGTCTTGCCGAAACTCTACATATCTTTGCTAACTTATATTCGATAATGATCGTTTAATGATTATAAATAGGATATATTGCATATTTTTAATTTTTCAGCTTAGGATGACGTAAATAACGAACGCCGATAGTTCGATATTTTTGTAAGTGTAATGATGCAACTACAGTTGCGTGAGCACTTCGCATTTTTACTCATAAAGGCATGCGCTCACTCGTACGTGGATAAATATGTCGTTTTATTTTGCACTACTTTTTTTGGTGTGGATTTTTATAAATAGATATATTTATTTTTGTTAATTTCATCGTATTGTTTATACTTCGGTTTGGTTCGGTGTTTCGGTGGCTTTAATAATTTTTTCCTTCTAATTAGACCCACGCTAATTAGATTATGCACGTCGTAAATTACATCATGGTGTTGTATTTGTGTTTATTTTGGTGATTGTTTCCACTAAGCTTTTTTAAAGATTTTTTGTCCGACTTCCCTAAAAAGAGGTACTCAATTCGACATGTATGTGTTATTGACATAAAAAAAATATTCTTATTTCTTAAAATTATGAAATATTTACATATGTGATGTGTCATCTTATATGTTTATCTGCATATTTCTCATAAACTAGAAATTGGATTGCAGTAATTTTAGTTTTTCATTGTGAAAACCGGCACACGCATGTTTGGTTACAGGAGAAATTTAATCATTTTACCTGGTAAACTTGGTGTTGGAGGCTACACTATTCTTCTGGTGGCGTTTAATTTAAGCTTTGCTCTTTTAGACGTGAAAAAAATAATACACCCAGTGCCCGCGGCCGTGGACGAGGCCGCGGCAGTAGTCGTGGTCGTAGCCGTGGCCGTGGGCAAAGGCATGAAGACGAGCCGTTGCCATCTGTACCTAGGTAATTTTACTCTGCAAGATATATCTTTGTATTTTATTATGAGATTAAAATGAAATATTTCTATATGCATTTTAGAACGTTCGAAGAAGATTTGAATATAACATGTGCCAATATTCAAAAAACTAAAAAGGCACTTTCAAAAATGCCAGCGGATGTGCGGAAAGAGTACGCTCAAAGAAAAAGGCAAAAAGAGTTAGAGCGCATACTCCTACCGGATGCTCCACCACGGAAGCGTGCACGGTATGTTGTTTTTATTGTGTAATCCCGTTTTTAACATAATGGTTCTAGTCTTTATACTTTACAATAACAATAATTAATATTTAACAACACTTTAACTGTTGTATTGACACTTTAAATCCATTCACAGAAAAACTTCTCCCCCCCGGGTGCCTTGCCGTTTGGTAATCGGCACACCCAATACACCTCCGCCACCAAAGCCACAGCACTGGCAATATCAGTAAGATATATTTTTAGTATATTGCTAGAAACAAATAATTTACCTACCTTATTACCTATTAATGAAAGCTTCATGTGTACAGACTCTCAACGTTTGACGAAAGGAGCAGCATTGTGTCAACTTCTTCGTCTCCCATACCGACTTTGACATGCGACTGGACGACAGGTGACTTAAGTAAGAGCTTCCGCATTTACAAATCTATTTAACTTATTAATATCTACTGAATGTTGAAAATTAAATTACCATAATGATTTTAGGGGAATCACCACTGGCTACTCCTTTACCGTGCCGCCGTATATCAGCAACAATTACATCAGCTGATGTACCAGATGAGATGAGTTCTGAAGAGATATGCCAAAGCACCGACATTACAAGTGGTAAATGTTTTTAATAAATCTTATAATTATCATAATTTGGGTTAAAAAAAAACTGGAATAAAATATTGACTCTATTATTTCAGATAAAGAAACGTCCAAACGCAATAACGTGCCACAGCCATCAACGAGTCAGCAACAACGTTCTATACCTAGTACTGAGCTAATAGCAGGTATTTAAGAAATATATATATATATATATATAAACATAAATACATTTAAGATTTTACTTTGTATAAGAATAAGAATTTATAACAAAATATTTGTTTCAGATCTTCAAACTGACAAAGGCGAAGAGTTGGTCACTGAGTGGTTAGAGCAGATGAGTGATGATGAAAATGACGACTTTGAACCGGATTTAGGACCGCAATCAGTGGAGCAAGATTTCGCTAACGAAGCGCCTGCTCATTTACCTGATGACATTGATAATACTTTACAAGACTGGTTTACGCGACAGGACAATGACGCTGACAGAGTAATTCGTGATTTAATACCACCTGACAATTTAACTTTTGACTGGACTAATAATGCCGATGCGTTTCAGGGACATCGCGAAGAATTTTGCGGTCAGTTTGGGCCTACATTTTCTGTCCCAGAAGATGCTAGGCCCATAGACATATTCTTAAAATTTTTTTCAGATGAAATATTTGAGACCCTTGTCTTTGAAACTAATCGGCATATTAGTAACATTTTACGCCCTGTTCAACAGCACAGCCGCTTTCAACGTGTTAAAGAAACGAGTAGGGAAGAAATAGCCGTATTTATTGCCGTATTAATCTTTCAGGGGCTTATGCCTTTGACGGTGGAAAAAGATTATTGGCGATATAACGGTTACCTTACCCTTGCTTATTTCAAACAGTTGATGAGCTATAACAGGTTCTTGTTGTTGAAAAGGCTATTACACTTCACGGACAATGAAGCACCTACAGACAGTGTTGACGACGCGAAGCTGCGGAAGCTAGGACCTTTACTAAATTTATTCAACAGTAAGTTTAGTGAGCTCTATCTTCCGTCGCGTGATATTGCAATAGATGAATTGCTTCTCAAATGGGACGGGCGATTGAGCTTCGCACAGAAAATCGCCACAAAAGCAGCAAAAGTAGGTGTAAAAACCTATGAACTGTGCGAATCGAGCACTGGCTATTTGTGGAAGTTCTTCATCTACACAGGGAAGGACCAAAGTCACGGACGAGACTTAGACCAAGAGACAGACCGACACGACGAGGAGACTATCCTACAGGGAGAGCAGGCGCCCAGTAGCGCTACTGCCCAAATTGTTTTAGATCTCGTCAAGCCATTACTTAATCGAGGACATACCTTGACAATGGACAACTTTTATAATTCGCCCTTACTGGCACGTTATTTAAAGAAAAAAGGAACTGATTGTTTGGGGACGCTCCGAGTCAACAGGCAATTTGTTCCAGAGTCCATCAAGGGTATGTCTAAGAACGAGTTACGGCCTGGCGAGATAGTTCAAAGTTATTGTCAGGATCTGTCAATTTTATTGTGGCGTGACAAAAATGTGATAGCCATGCTGTCGACTTTTCACGGGGGTGAAATTGGAGGAAAAGAAAAATATGGAACATATCGTTTCAAACCTCAGGCAGTGCTTGATTATAACATTTCAATGGGGGGTGTAGATAAAAAGGATCAGCTTTTATCGTCACATCCCATTGAAAGGGGAAGGAATCAAGCCTGGTATAAAAAGGTCTTTCGGCGCCTTTTGAATGTAACGATATTAAACTCTTACATTATTTATAAAACCCGTTTTCCTAAAATAAATCAACGTGAGTTTAGGTTCCGCCTCGCTAATGAATTGGTAGAAACGTTTAAGAATTTACCACCATTTGTGCCACCGCCGACATCAGATGTAGAAGTTGTCCGCATTATTAAATCCGAGAAACGTGAAAGGCCTATTCTACGTGGGAATCATTTCATTGGCGAAGGCAAATCGCGGTATTTGAAGTGCGTTTGGTGTAAAAACTGTCGAACAAAATATGTTTGCAAACAATGTAATGTGTCACTATGTTTACTAACTTGTTTTGAGGAATATCACAGCTAAGAGTAAATAATATAAGAGTTTAGTAAACTTTTCAATGAATTGTAGCAACGACATAAAATTTTATATATTTATACATGTACGGTGTGTAAAAGTCAATTTAGACCATGACGTGATGCTGCAGCCAGGATCACTGCAGCATCACGTCATGGTCTAAAATGTCTTGCCATCTGTATTATACATGTGTACAAAATTTCATGTCGATGCTGCAGTCCATTGGAGAGGTCCCTGTTGAGGAGTTGATACTGGCTGCAGCATCACGTCATGGTCTAAATTGACTTTTGCCATCTGCTCCATACATGTGTACAAAATTTCATGTCGATGCTACAGTCCGTTGAAGAGTTCCCTGTTGAGGAGTTGATACTGGCTGCAGCATCACGTCATGGTCCTAATTGACTTTTGCCATCTGCACTATACATATATACAAAATTTCATGTCGATGCTACAGTCCGTTGAAGAGTTCCCTGTTGAGGAGTTGATACTGGCTGCAGCATCACGTCATGGTCTAAATTGACTTTTGCCATCTGCTCCATATATGTGTACAAAATTTCATGTCGATGCTACAGTCCGTTGAAGAGTTCCCTGTTGAGGAGTTGATACCTGCTGCAGCATCACGTCATGGTCTAAATTGACTTTTGCCATCTGCTCCATACATGTGTACAAAATTTCATGTCGATGCTACAGTCCGTTGAAGAGTTCCCTGTTGAGGAGTTGATACTGGCTGCAACATCACGTCATGGTCTAAATTGACTTTTGCCATCTGCTCCATACATGTGTACAAAATTTCATGTCGATGCTACAGTCCGTTGAAGAGTTCCCTGTTGAGGAGTTGATACTGGCTGCAGCATCACGTCATGGTCTAAATTGACTTTTGCCATCTGCTCCATACATGTGTACAAAATTTCATGTCGATGCTACAGTCCGTTGAAGAGTGCCCTGTTGAGGAGTTGGTACTGGCTGCAGCATCACTTCATGGTCTAAATTGACTTTTGCCATCTGCACCATACATGTGTACAAAATTTCATGTCGAAAAAAAAAACCTTAAAAATTTATAGGTAGCATCCTATAAATTTTGAAGGTTTTTTTTTTTTAACTTGCTTGTTGCTTGTCTGTTGTGCATGTGGGCGCATACCTTTATATTGGCGGCGGCCATGTTTACGAAATTAAGTGCCGACAGGAATAGAAGTGGGTGTGAAGAATGTTAATTGTTTAGTTTTTGTTAAGCGTTTTAGAATTAAGTTGTAACTTTTGAAGTTTACAAGATTATAAAAGATTCTTTTGTTTTCTTTGTGTCTAATTTTAACCTGCATAAAATCATGTAGTATCAAAGATAATCTGATATAAAGTATAACACTTTTTTATGAGTAAATTCTGCCCGTTCGAGTGTTGAAAATTTGATGTAATTTGGGATTTTATGCCAGGTGACTGATTCTACTTTATTATTATAGACTAGATATATATCTTCATATCTGCATATTTATTTTTGATCTGCAGGTCCCAAATAATCATAATAAACGACTTAAAACTCCGATTACCTTTGTGTCACTCTCGCGATGAGGCGTCAAATTTGCACAACTATTTGATTTTATTTTTATGTGCTTTTGATATAGTAAACATGTTGATATTTTTTTATAAATATAGGTATTGATAGTTTTACTCAATAAGTAAAATAAATTTTTTTACATGCTAACTGTTTTTACTTAAAAATAAAAATAAAACTATGACTACTCCCTTTATTTTCCCATACTTTAAGTTTGTACCCTTTTTGTAAATTTCTTACTTTACTAATGATCTTGGATATTTTTTTATAATTTTCCTCCTTTATTGAGCTTTCTGAAACAGCTTTTGTTTTTTTGAAAATCTAGATCTTAGAGGCACAATAATTTATTTAGTAAAGCTCTGCACGGTCCCGCGGCCGCGCTCATTTGCGGGGCACACGCAGGGTGCGCAGGTGACACGACTGAGCACCTGAGGTGTGCGAAAACGAGCGGCCGGGCGCTCGAGTCGAGTTCTTAGAGCGATCTTAAATATTATCAATATTAACGAAATACTCACTTTGAAATAAAAATACAGCAAATTTCAGGACTAACTCTATGCGTAATATTTTTCGAAAACACGATTGCTTAAAATTTTCTCAATAGAAAAAAATTGCGAAGTTGCCTCTATATCACCTCAGAATTATACTAAAATGGAAAGTATTCAAGAAATACAATAAATTTTCCTTTTCGAAACTGATTGGAGCCAAACTATCCTAGTAACAATATGTTAAGATATGTTAAATTGAAGTTATTTAAGTATTAAAAAAGTGAATTAGACTATTTATAATAGTTTGTTTAATTCCAAATAACATGAGAAGTGTTTCGATTTTGTGCGGTGTGCGACGTTCATGTCGTTGTTGTTTACACGGAATTTAAAACATTAAGTTGTGTTTAAATTACAGAGAAATAAAGACAAAGACAAATTTTAATAAAAAAAAAAATTATTCATTCATAAACTTGGTTAAAAAGGTTAAACTTTAAAAAAAATATAAGCGAATACGTCGTCGGATTTCTTGCGCATACGACTGAATTAAAAAATTAAAAATACACATATATGAAGATTGATTCATGCTTAAACGCGTACAATAAATAAATCAAAATAATTTTTTTTTTCTAAAAAGATAGAAAAATTTAAAATTCGAAAATCCGAAATTCTCAAATAAATATAGGGACGAAAACGCTGAAAGGCAGACTGCTCGCTGCGCTTCTGAATTAGTCTAAATTCGTCTCCATGGTGCATGTACAATACAGCGCAATGCGTATGTGTAGATAGAAAATATAGATTCGGGTGTTCAATCAAAAATTCCCACGGTCGAAGACTGCAGTCTTAAGGAAAACATCGTGAGGTAGCCTGCACACTAGTGACTATTAAATTAACTAGTGCATGAAATGAAGAACGCAATGGCAAACCACACTATTATCTCTGCCAAAAATAATTATTGTGAGCGTCTCTTTCCATGTTACGAGTATGACTTCAACAAGAGCCTGGCTCTTAAATGTAGACAGACAGATGGAGATTTGAACCCAGAATCTTAAACAAAAGACCGAGCACATACTCGTCCATAGATACGAAGGGCTAACTCAGGCAACATAACTTTTCCTGACTAGACAAAAAAAGCTTCTTACAATTTTACAAATCTTATAATATAAAATCAAAATAGTTTCTTAGTAATTCTCTAAGAAACCAACACTTAAAAGACTTTCAATAAAATTTTCATATTTTTAGGAAATAATTTAATAAAAAACATTTAAAAGTCCGCAACATATTTCGTCAAAATGGTCATAAAAATGTATCCGCAACACGCTTCGTCAAAATTTACGCAGCTAGTAAACTGCAGCACAATTCGTTAAATCATTTATCTACTCGTAAGAGATCCCGTATTGTACCCGGCTTAAATTTTCCCATGATACTGATGGCATTGCTGTAGTGTACGGCAATGGAAATTCTTCGAGCCAGATACGATAAGGATCGTATGATAGAATTATATTACTTGACTTTATAAACACAACAGAGGAAACGTATAAAAAGTGATTATTTACTAGATCAGATCCAATTTCATGATCATCTTAACATAACGAGTATAATCTAGAAATATCTCGACAACAAAAACAATAAATAGAATGAACGAGGCCATCGTACTGGGACGGCCCAATTATTTTATGTATGAGACATAGTAAAACAAAGTATTCATTTTACGGCATAACGTTACAATAAGGTTCAGAATTTAGGTGATTATTTTTCCGACCCAAATATCGACCAATAGAATTGCACCATTCGACGTCACGTGGTACAACCTACATGGTATTATACTGATAATTTTTTGATTATTTTCTCTGTTGTACCACGTGACGTCGAATGGTGCAATTCTATTGGCCGACATTTGGGACGGAAAAATAATCCCCCGAATACCACACGAGCTTCAAAATTATCTGGCATTTCCCTCAAGGTTCCCTGCAAACAAATAAAACCTATCGGGAAATACCCGATAATTTTGAAGCTCGTGTGGTATTATAAGTGAATATTATTGCTTCAATGTTATACCAAAAGTCAATTGGTTAAATGAGTAGTTTACTAAATTTATCGAAAATTTGATTTGAAATCCATGTCGAGGTGTAGAGTCTAGAAATTGTTTTCATCTGATTGGTTTTAAATTTAATATAGTTTTTTATTAATATATCAAACAAATCTCATTGAGTTTTCGTATCAAACAATAATCAAGCTTCTTTTAGATTGTAACATCATAAGTAGGTATGATTTATTCCTGTAACATAATTTGACACGTGTTGATAAGATGACCTAAATGTGATAAGAGGTTGAAGCACTTGCTAAAGATTAACTATTTATTTGCTAGGCAAATTAAAAAACCCCGACTGCCAAGAACGCCATCTAGTGATAAGTAGCGCAACTACCGATACGACTTGATATCCGTAGTGCCATCTATTATTTGCAAGAAAAATCTGCTTAAATGTTATTGAGGGTTTTATGCTTGAAAGATTTTTTTTAGAAGCAGATTTTCATCAAACATAGCTAAGAACCACCGCAAGGGAACTTGCTTTTACGTAAAAAAACCGCATTAAAATCGGTCCATCCGTTCGAGCACTATGATGGCACAGACAAACAGACAGACCGACAGACATTAGCGTCAAACTTATAACACCCTTTTTTGTCGGGGTTTAAAAAGGTATCTACCTCTTTTTACATGAAGAAATGGCCAATCCATGCCACTCATCCACGGAGATAGGGAGCAGTAGTGTGGGGTTCAAACCCGCTAAAATTTCATCGCGCGGTCACTAGGTAAACATATTTGCTAAGTATTATATGCTAAGTGTCAATTACAACTTCTTTTAAAGTTTCATTTATTGTTCAAGTTAAGTAGACAAACTAATCAAATCATTTAAAGTGAAGTTAGAAGCAATTGACCTTGAAGTGGCGCCCTCATTTGAAATAAATTGTTAACTCGTAAATATGGTGATACTCGTAATTTCCATATTGCTAATCGTACACTAAACTAGATAGCTTTAAAACTCGTCTCCGCCAAAAGTGGCTACTCGTGTTTTGAAGCTAGACGGACTAATGACTTTTAACGGTGGTTTATAAACTAATTTAAAGAGCTATAGATTATCACCATAGTTACGAGTTAACAATTTATTTCAAATGAGGGCGCCACTATATGGTCAATTGCTTCTAACATCACCTTAAGTAGTGTTTCATATTTTTGTCAAATTAATCAATTCCAGAATTTATAAGTGAGTAAGTACACATACACTTACGCAGAATAAAAAATCAAGCCTGATCTGAAAAAATATTCTCATGACTCAAAGTAAAGGACTTGCTCTATGTACAGTCTGCCTAAAAAGTTGATTAAATAAATTCAAAAAGAGCAGCCTTCGAAATTCCCAAACGAAAGGTGAAATGCTTAGTACCATGTGCTTCAATATTGCAATGGAATGGAGCAACCTTTTTGCAACTCACCTTTTCGGATGTGCCATTTGCAAATGCACTATACGTATGAGTAGCTACGTGCTTCATTTTTAGGGTTCCGTAGCCAAATGGCAAAAAACGGAACCCTTATAGATTCATCATGTCTGTCTGTCCGTCCGTCCGTCCGTGTGTCACAGCCACTTTTTTCCGAAGCTATAAAGTATGTCAATGTGTGTAATAATGTTATGCTTTAGCTTGCATTTTTGCCAAAAATTGCCGTTTTTCGCAAAAATACAAACTTAAGCTTAACGTTCTCACTTTAAACTGTAAACAGTGGTTTATAAAATAGTTTGAAGGGTTATCTAGGTTTTACTAGCTCAAAATTTTAAATGACATCTCCGTTTCCTTACAAATAATTTATTTCAAATGGGGACAGCACTGGACTCCTTGTATCGTTTTAATGTAAAATATGTAAGGACTGCGATCAATGAGTGACAGCCAAATTATTCCCTGTAAGCTCTGTGAGCCCGAGCCTGGCATGCTCACTAAAATGTCCAGACTGGTGGTGGCGTCGTAGGTCGGGTCGCTGGATTCCCTCTAATATGGTTGAGTTCAGCGCTGGCTGATCCAAGCGTCAACTCGTGAACGGGTACCGCCAGTAGGGACTGGTCAGCTCGTATCCGTTTTTTTTTAAGACTACTCAGTGTCACTTATTTCTGTAAATTGGATTTGAAACTCGTTCGCAAGCTTTACATATTATGTTGTGATAACATTGTATTAGGCATAATATCTTTGTAAACTGACAAAGCCCTTCTGGCGCGTAGGCGACCAATGCTGTGTAAATGAGTTTCTTTCGGCGTTTCTTCTCAGCAGTGGTCGTTTCGAAACGCTAGTATCGGTAGCTTTTAAAAAAGAAAAAATATTTATATATAAATAAACATTACACGTAATGTACACTAAAATTATTGACGTGTAAAAGTGCCTGCAAAGGTTTACTGATTAAATATTTGATTTTGAATATATGAATTTGATTTTGACCGGCCGACGTCTACCCTCTTTGGGAATATATTTGGGCGAAAAGTTTTACAACCGGCCTCCGCCCAAGTATTTAGTACCATACGTACCTATTGGTTTAAATAAATAAATAAAAACACGTAACTATTTATATTCTGTAGTTTCTCCAGCACCTCTTTATCAAATCAGCAAACCCTATTATTTCCTCATCTCTTACAAATAACAATATATCCTAAGCATTAATATACGACATTAATCCAATGCCTGCAAACAGTGTATTATTAACACATCGCCATTCGAGACACGTTTCGCCCTTATTGCAGGAAAACGTCTAAGGCTGGGTACACACTGGATTGGGATTACTATTGTGTAAGCCTCGTCTGAGAAGCCTCGCTACGGAACCTATAACGGAGAAATTTGACATGTTGGGTTGAAAACGCGATAACTCAACTGAGAAAGCGAGGTCATATAAAGACGGATCAACTCGTGCTCGCTTGTATTTTTAGCCGACTTTAAAAAAGGAGGAGGTTATCAATTCGACTGTATGTTTAAAAATTTTATTATTTCGCTGTCATTATTCCTTCCTTACTACTCTGGGAGTAAAAAAAACTTAGAATGTACCAGCTGCTTCTCTTCCCGTGCAGATCGAGGGAATGGACCAAAATTCGAATCATGTTAAATCGCCTATTAATTATAGGCGATGCGGGTAGCAAACCATCTTTATTTTGAGTCCTTTTTCCACCTTCTCGCCCACCATCACGCTAAAAGTAGACTTTGGGTCTTGCGGCCCTAACTCTGTCTGCTTAGAGACGCAAGACCCAAAATGTTATGTCAGCCCTGTCCAGTCAGGGACAGACGATATTGTATAGTATAATAATATAAAGTCAAAATAAAATATACTAAAACTACTTTAAGGGTGAATTCAGTCCATGATACTGAACAACTTTACCTTTTTAATTTTTAATTTTATTTACCATATAAAGAATATTTTTTTTTTTACATAAATATCATACACAAACCACGCAGGTTTGTCCTTATGTTATTATTTATTTACATCGGTACTTAATAACCTTATAATTGATACTTACTTAGGAACCAGATAAACATCAAATATTCTCCAAGAAATATTTCTTTAATTTTATTTTAATATTTTTAGGTTGAATTTGGTCCCGTGATTCGGAGGTAATTCCTTAATGAATCGAGGCATCAGATAGGTAGATGTTCGTTCACTGTACATGTTATTCGCTCGGGTTGTTGACAACAGATTCCGTGCCATAGCCCGAGTATACACTGGATGGTCGACTTTTTGACCTAAGGTACATATATCAAAATATAAAAAATATTATTTGACTTTCCATATTAAACTTTTTTGGAGGTCAAAAATTATTTTTCATATTTCGACATATGTTCCGTGAGGAAAGTTGTTCAGTATCATGGACTGAAACTACCCTTAAAATTGTTTCAGTATGTTTTTTTAAACCCTGTATGTATATTATCAAAATATCATTTTGAAATATGAACTAGCCGTCTGGTTCCCGGCAGAGAAGAATAGTACCATTCCAAGTCTTCTCGTGGATGTTGTAGATGGCGACTTAGGTAACACAAGCTAAACAAAGCTTATAAACATCAATAAGACCTCTCCAACCCTGGTCAGCGTGCAGAGTGTGGGCCAAATCTTCTGACTGCTCTGGCTAATATATTGCTCTAGTAGTACAGAGAGGGCTTCTACAGTAGAGACTAAAAAAGCCCTGATTATAATGAAATATAAACAAGGCTATTTCTAACAGGACGTAAAAAGCTTTTTACTCGATCATAATAGACGTGCAAAAGACCTAAAGGTTTTGCGCCGCAGCTGTCCGCATATTGTGATGTTCCGTGACTGCCTAGTTTAAGCCCTAATTCATATTTTTTAGGAGATATAAAAGGCTTTGTATTACAGTTTGAAAGGCAATCTACTTATTTTCTTGACACGTTTGAATTTGTAAGACCCAAACTAGCAAAAAGAAGTCTTAGGGTCAGTTCAGACAGAGAGGTAAAGTGCTCGCGCGGGTTCGAGCTTTCTCTAGCCGCAATTCACACCGAGAGCAAAAATGCGCTTCAAGACGGTGCGTCATCAAAAGAATGCTCGAGACCGCGCGAAGACGCGCGCGCCGACGCGAGCCGACGCGGGTAGGTTCGACTTGACACATTAAGGGTCAGTTCAGACAGAGAGGAAAAATGCTTGCGGAATTCACTGTTCCATTAAAATTACAACCGTATTACCATTGCTTGTAGTATAAAATTGTTTAAATATCGGCGGAGATTTCAAGCGCGAGTTAATATGCGTATTAGTCACTAAGAAATACCTATGTGTATTAGTCATAATGCATTTTAGAAATAGTAAAAGGTACGAATAAAAGAGAGCTATACACATCTTATTTCGGCAAAGTAGCATTCAAGATATTAGGTAGCCAATGACATCACTACCGATTAAACTTTCTTATCTTACCTTTGATAAATAAACGGGCAAGTGCGAGTCGGACTCGTACATGAAGGGTTCCGTACCTCCGTACAATGTTTTAAAATGCTAAAAAACACGTTTTTTGTATGACGACACCCTTTGATACTTAACTTTTTTTTAATTTTCAGTATTTGTTGTTATAGCGGCCATAGCAATACATAATCTGTGAAAATTTCAAGTATCTAGTTAATGCCATTATAAAGATCTAGTTAAAAACGCTGAAAAAAGCACGTTTTTTTGTATGGCGACCCTCTTTAATTTTTAACTTTTTTATTTTCAGTATTTGTTGTTATAGCGGCCACAGTAGTACATAATCGGTGAAAATTTCAAGTGTCTAGCTATTACTGTTCAAGAGATAGAACCCTGTGACAGACGGACAGACGGACAGACGGACAGACAGACAGACAGCGGAGTCTCAGTAATAGGGTCCCGTTTGCACCCTAAAAAGCCATCGGGTTCTAGTTACGGTGTGCATACTATTTTCCGTACTCATAGAGTAAAGACATACTTATAATATTTGTAAACATTACTGAAATAAAATTAATTATATTTTTTTTACTAAGTCAATCTTCAGCCCAACGTGGGGCGTCATCTTGAAAATTATTTAATTCTCTTGATGTTAAGCATGCTGAGCTCCATTGCACGTTGTTAAACCCCGAGTTCGTACTTCTAAGCGTTTGCTATAGCTACAATTAAACGGGACAAAACAGAAGTATGTGGTGTCTTCTATAGTTTTACATTACATAATAGCTCTTTATATTCTCTTCTTCTTCGTCTAAGCGCGTTTCCGGTTGCATCCTCAGAGTGCGCTTTCCCGCTTTTTCTTCTGCAGATATAACATGCATGTCATGGTCACTCAAGGATGCCATAGACCTTGCAAAATGGAGAAGAAATAGCCGGAATAGTTTAATTGATATGGCTATAGATTTACGACCTGCCACCTGCCTGCCTGCAATGGTAGCACGAGATGTTTGTGCTTATATTATCCTTTAGTCGCTCTTACGACATCCACAGGAAGAGATGGACTGGTCCTATTCTAACCCGGAGCCACACGGGGAACACATAACAGCTCTTTGTATTCATGACTGTGTATTGCAAGGATATATAGATACTAAAAGTACTTAGTGCACCAAAACTTGCACCCTACTTTGTGCTAAAGCCTGTGACAAACGTTACTACTATGACCTGGTTACGAGTATTAAGGCACCTATATAAGATTTTGGCAAGGTACCCGATGCACCAGAGCAGAGTAAAACTAATTTCAGTCCTACGGAAGTCTACAGTCAATTGGTTTTGAAGTTTTGGACGGATGCCTTGCCAGTGTGCCAAAGCCTTGAAGCGAAAAGTAAGAAGATGTCTTTGTCGTAGAAATTATACTCACACGCCAGAGCCGCTATGCAACATACTTCAAGAAGTATGACGCATATATATATATTGAACAACTTTCTCCAAGAAACGTATGTCGAAATATGAAAAAAAGTTCTCGGATCAGCTGATCGATGGACTTGTATGGGAGGCCAAAAATTATATTTCATATTGGGGAAATTTGTTCAGTATCATGGACTGAATTCACCCTTAAATAGTTTCAGTATATTTTGTTCGACGTTGTTATACAAGTTTAATAACCTACTTAGGGTTGGGACTAGCTCAGTCTGTGCAATTCGTCTTTATCTATTTATTTTATTAAGAAAGTAAAATATTTCATTCCAACAAAAACGTCTGAAAGCGTCTAAATATATTTTTTCTTCCAACAATGTTTGGGGGAAGTACAAAGAGTCGAGATTTATCTCCCAAAGTATTTTTGGGGCTTCGTCATTACTCACCCTTAGCAAACAAGCACTCTTATACTATAATATACTTTGTCTTGATGTTACGATTTCCGATGATAAATCTGTTATTTTTCCAACTAACTTTTGTCTATTTTTAGCAGGTCCGTTTGCCAAAATGGTTGGACAAAAACGGCTCGTTCAAAGACGCCGCCTGCGTTGTATACTTGCAGAGTGCATTGGCACAGGCATTGATGGGTTTCGATGACTTGTTATTGTATTGTATTGTATTGTATTCTTTATAAACATTGATTTTAACAGATTAACGTTTATAATTAACAATCAAAATGATTTGGATGATATATTTAACATGTATTTTGATTTTCCGTTGTTTCATTTGTCGATATAAACAAATTATATTATTTTTATTATAAAGAGCCCACTAGGTCCCATTTTTGGGCAAAAGCCCTAGACTACGTTTGTATGTGACAGTCTAATTCTATCTAGGGTAAGGGGACTAATAAGTAACATGTTTAATCGTTATTTTGTGGGGGATACAAGAACTTTTACTATTTGCTTTACTATTTAAATAACGTTCTGACTTTTGTATTGTTAGGCCAATAATAGGTAAAATTATACCTACAAAACGACCCACCATAATCGGTCACACTACTAATAGAATCGTCTCTCCAACTAAACTCCAAAAAACTCTTGTACGAACAAATCTAAAGGAATGTCGGCCATTTTCTCAAATGGGGCATCATTCCATCTTACTGCTCTATAAAAACACTCAAGATTATAATATTAAAGCACCCAACCGTACCATAACAGGCTTTATTCAACGGGAATAGGAAGCAATTTTGTTTGACAAGGGGTGAGTTTTGTCATCATAACCACACCGTTACCAAATGAGCCTTATTTTTCCCCCACTTGGTAAAAAAGTCAAAAAGGTATGCGTTTTTGCCTTTTTCATTTGATGTGACGCTGCATCATAAATTGTATGGAGTATTATGTAACTTACCATATTCATGTTGCTGCTCATATCTGAAAACAAGAAATGCTTACATTAGTATTAATGTTTTTACTTTATAATCTTGATTTGCCAAAGTCAAACTTCAAACTTCTATATTTGTGGAAACAAGTTACAAAAGATGACAATTCAAATATTAAGATACAGCACTCTGTATCCTGTCCATAGGCGTACAAAATTAAATAACTTACAAACTATATTATCATAAAATAAAATAAAAAACATTATTTTAATTGCTTGTCATTCAATTTGTAGTAACGTTTCTGAGCTAGTAGATTATGGAGGGTCTTTTTAAAGTGTCTTGTACTTTTAGTCAATTGTAGTTCACCTCATTATCAGCCACAGAAAGTTCACTGCTGGACATAGGCCTCCCTCCAGCAAGGATTTCCAAAACGAGCGATTGGAAGCGGCCTGCATCCATCCATTATAATTGGCCGAGCGAGGAAAGCGTCTCAGTTTTAAGATTGGCCAAAAATTTTTTTTTTATTAGAGATTTGAGTGCGTTTGACTTCTACTAGCCTGATGGGAAGCTAAGATGAGGTCTAAGATGTAATATATTGTCTGTTCTCGCCTATAGGTCGCATATTGCAACCCCATACCAGTTGACCGATCACCTGATCTGAGTTTGTATGGAAAGCCAAAAAATGTTTTTCATATTTCGATACATGTTCCTTGGGGAAAGTTGTTCAGTATCATGGACTGAATCCACCCTTAAGGCGAAGATATAGGCAAATGGCCTTGAAGTGTGAAATAAATTGTTAACTCGTAAATATGGTAATAATTTCCATATTGCTCTTCGTCATGCCCTAGATAGCCCTTTAAATTATTTTATGAACTGCCGTTGAAACTATTATTGGTGATCCGTCTAGCTTTAAAACTTGCCGTGGCCACTTTTGGCGGAAGCAAGTTTTAAAGCTAGACGGACTAATGTAAATACTTTCAACGGTGGTTCATAAAATAATTTAAAGGGCTATCTAGTGCATGACGAAGAGCAATATGGAAATTATCTCCATATTTACGAGTTAATAATCTATTTCAAGTGAGGGCGCCACTTCAAGGTCATTTGCCTATACCTCCACCTTAAAATAGTTTCAGTATATTTTGTAAGATCCTGTATATGGGAGGATTTCACTAAAAACTTTGCTAAGCCAGGGGAAAGGGGACAGTGTCGGTAATTGCATGATTATAAGAGCTCATGAGGTCTACTGTTCTCACAAAACTACTAGTTTATACGAAGAAGTCAGAAAAATAATAAAAAAAAATATAAACATTTTTTGACTGCTTTCTACATTGTACATTGTATACCTACCTAGATCATGAAACATATTTATTATTTTATTATGGCCATAACTTCTTTGTTTTTAGGGTTCCGTATCCAAAGGGTGCAAACGGGACCCTATTACTGAGACTCCGCTGTCTGTCCGGCTGTCCGTCTGTCACAGGGCTCTATCTTTTGAACCGTAATAGCTAGACACTTGAAATTTTCACTGTGGCCGCTATAACAACAAATACTGAAAATAAAATACTAAACATACAAAAAACGGGTTTTTTCAGCGTTTTTAACTACATCTTTATAATGACATTAACTAGATACTTGAAATTTTCACAGATTATGTAGTACTATGGCCGCTATAACAACAAATAATAAAAATAAAAGTAAATTAAAAATTAAAGGGGGGCGTCATACAAAAAACGTGTTTTTTAGCGTTTTAAAACATTGTACGGAGGTACGGAACCCTTCATGTACGAGTCCGACTCGCACTTGCCCGTTTATTTTTCTTTCTTTATAGAATCACAAAACCCAAAGACCATGCTTAGCATAGCAAGTTGCACAGATAAGACAGAAAAATGTCTACATTATTCTAAATCCGGAATCAGTCTCCTTAATAATACAATTAAGTGAAATCCAGACAAAGACCTTTAAACTTTTATGCAAAGGTGAAATTCTTGGAACGGCGTAGTAGACGTTGCATCTTTCCTCAGAAAGACCTGCTGAAAATCAGCACCCATTCGCAAAATGCCCCATTCTAAAAATTCTTCAGCTAATTATCATTCAGCTTAGTAACTGGACAAATGCATTCGTAACAAAATAAAGCGGTTATATGTAATAATAATCCCACAACATTCAAGCGACTATTGCAGAAAAAAAAGTAAGTGTAGTGAACTACAGGAAGAGATCAGGAAAATGTAGATAATAATCACTGTCACTATCACAAACCTGTATATTGTGGTCCCTATAGTTGTTATATCTACGACTGGAGTTATACCAAAGGACATTTTCAAATAACTAAACTAAATTTACATAACTGACAATACAGCTGCAATATTAAACACCTGCAGAATTGTCCGAAATTTTTTGCAGCTTGACTGTAAAAACGCGACTTTCAACCAAAATAATAAATATTATTGAGTCAGAAAATGGTTAAAAACCCATGTTTTCACTAATACTACCAGGTTTTGCCTGAAATAAATTATTTTCTTTCTCATCACAATTTGTACATGTAACAAATACAGTTATAATAAGACCTATGCTATGTGTCATTCAATCAGGCAGATTATGAAGATTTAACATTAAAAAAAAGGGCTAATCGTTGATAAAGCAACTGTATAAATAATTAAAATAAATGTACTAAAGTGAAGACGAAGATACTTAACCAAGTCATTTTCATATTGACTTTAAGGTTGAGGATCAAACCCGAAAATTAATTTCGACACAAAGAAATTATTGGTCTAAGTTTTTACTTGATCCGTGCATATCAATTACCCTTATAAGTTAGTAGAGGGGATTTGTAGAATCAGGTATTTATACAATAGGACATTTTGATAATTCTTCCAATGTCGACGAAACCCGCGGATCTTACATCCTGTCTAGACTGACAAATAGATCGGGAGCTCGTCGCTTAGTGTTCAGACATGTTTTATTACTTCTTTTTTTCCTTTTGCTTGAGTGCAACAATGATCTTTTTCTCATCACGGTATTTTGACGAAATCCTTAAAATATATATTTATTCAGTAGAGCTTTTTGCGAATATTTCTATGTAGACAATACCCTTGGATTTTATCCCGTCTAGTCTGACAAATGGATCGGGAGCTTGCAGGTTCGTTTTCAGAAATGTTTTATTATATACTGGCAGCCCGCTCCAATTTCGCACGGGTATATTATAACATGTATTGTACATTTAGAGCTTCCTAATCAATCAATCCATTTTATTTAAAAATGACTCTATCTATTGATGAAAATTGAATTAAAATCCGTTACGAAGTTTTAATGATTTAAGAGTACATGCAGAGGAACAGATGGCGGGGAGCTTTTTTTATACTATTTATTGATTATACCGGCGGTAGAAGGGCCTTATATGGAATATGAACAGTCGCTATAGCTACGGAACCTCACACACACACAACCACAAACACAAATTATATACGTATATAAAGGATATTTTAACTATTCGGAATTATTAAAACATAAAAAATGTTTTAACGATACATTTATTTCTAATTTTTATGATATTTAAACAAAACTAACAAAAGCAACCTTTTTTTCATACACATGGCTAAATTTGTAAAATTATTAGTAATTTTCTGATACAAAAATGGTATATCGACATTATTTATTAGCAAGTTGGAAAACAGCTTCTTGGGTCTTCTTCTAGGGTCTTGGGTGGTAATCTATATTATGTATTTATTATAAAATATAGTATCGTTGAGTTAGTATCCCATAATACAAGTTTAAACTTACTTTGGGGCTAGATCAATGAGTGTAATTGATCCTCATCTATTTATTTATTAATTATAAAATGTTATAAAAGATCTTAACTCATAATAGTAAATATCACAATCACCTTTTTCTTCTTCGTCATCAAATTGCAGTCTTTCTTAGTAGTGTTTGATTGGTGACATTTTATTTCCTTTAAATTATTTATATCAATTATTGGTTGTATAAAAGTCTACCATACTATAAAAATACATTCATATTATAATTATAATATATTAAATCATTCATTATTATAATACAATTCATACAAATAAATATATGTACATACTACAAATGTTTTGAGATAATGACTAGTTCTGCTGCAATAAATTAACAGAAATTGACATATTGCAAACAAATACTTAAAAAGTATTTTGCATAAATACTTTCAGGACGTTTTGAGACATCGTTGACATAAAACTCTCGGATCTCATCCCGTCTAGTCTAAGGTAACAAATAGATCGGAAGCTCGCCGCTTAGTTTTCAGACATGTTTTATTACTTACAACTGTAAGACAGTTCGTGTTTTCTTTAGAGATAACTTTTCAGACTGATTAGGTTTATTTTCAGCTGATCTTAATTCTGTCGCATGCATCCTAAAATATGCTCATATAACATATCAACTGGACTCCGGACGGTCGAAGAAAGAATGGAACACCAAAGAAGAGATGGGCGAGCGACCTTAGGCTTGCTACACATTTGTTAGACCTCACCTGGAGGTCTTCCTCAGGGCGAATGTGACTTGCTACGCGTACAAGAAGATAGTTTAGGTGATTCATCTTTAGATAGGTTCATCATAGCAAAAAAAAATCACTTCCCATTCAAAACGAAGAACACGTGTATCACGCTTATCGGGAAAAGTTGTTTAAAACGATGGAGTGAATCACCCTTAAAATATTTTTACTTAATCAATAATAAGTTGGTATACATTGAGATACAATGTACTTAATGTTTACGAGTATGTCGATGCTTGTATACGTACAAACGCCGAATTGTCAATTATCAGCTTCTTTGACCACACGGGCAACGCCGAAGGTAACGACTAATATGAAGAACCAAGTGTTTATATTTGTATTCGTGTATTCAGTTTTGAACCACAAAAAGGAAAATTCAACTTGGCATATTAGGTTAGGTCTTACTTGATAAATCAAGCGAAACAAAAATATATGTTTATGCATGCAGCGAAGTATTTGCAAACGAATACCCACATCAAAGTGTTATGCTAATGTATCTGTATTTAGTATTTCCGTCATAAAGTCTACGGAGAGAACTGAGGACACAGTATAAAGTCACCAGAATGTCAGCAATTACGCTTGAAATTACATTAAGCGGACGCCCGCGATAGGTTCAGTCCGTCTCAGTCTAAAACTCTACGTGTGATAGAGACAGTGGTCCGCAACGGTTTTATCTCTTTTGCACATAGGGTTTGTGACAGAGACGGACTGAACCCGTCTCCGCTTAACGCAGTTTCAAGACTTACATTCGTTTTCGTTTTGTTCAAACTACGCTACACTTTATAGGTAGGTATTCAAAGATTGTTCAATGGTGTTTAATAAACTGTAGTTTCTTTTGCCTGTAGTAAACAGGCATAATGACTGAAAAACATTTTTGGCTCATCAGTTGGATTAGAGAATAATCGTAATCCGCGTCCACACGTCCCATTCAACCTTACATACTTTCGCATTTATAATAGTAAAGGAGGTTATAAGACATAACAATCTCTTTAGAAACAAAGAAGAAGGAATAGGTTTTTGAAAAAAAATCATTTCGTCGTATTAGTATGTCGCTTTTATTATAAGATCTAAAAACTTGTTACTAGCCCAAATGTATTATGTTTTATTACGACACGTTAGAGTTCCAATAGCCACCTTTCGCCTCCATCATCAGATCAGCTTTTTGTCATAATAATATTGCATTGTCATCTGATTTATATTAGCATGCAAAATTTTATGTAAATCAGAAACGGGACAAGGGGCTAAAATTTAACTTGCAAGATTCGACCCAAAAACCAAGAATAAACAGAAAAGGCTAAATAAAAGCTTGTAAAAGTTAAAAAGTGACGAGGAAATAGAAGGTCGAGGATGAAGTTTTTTCAACAAATTAAATAAAAAGAAAAAGAAAAGTTAGGACTAAGGTCCTACCAGGACATGAAAAAGATGGTAGAGATAAGAGAGGAATGGAAGCATCTTCACTTAACTCCACCGACAAGAGCAAGCTCTTAAATTACAAGAAAACCAAGGAAGTTATAGTAGAAATACAGTTTTTGGGTATATATAATACAGATGACTGGGTCAACAATAAATTATTTCGTACTTCGAGTATTAAGAGAATAAAACGTAACAAAATATTGTCACATGTTATTGATCATATCCATTTTCGATACGATTTAAGATTTATTAATGCAGAAAAAATTTACTCCAAAAAACTATGACGTAGCGGTTGTGATTTTCATACAAATCCAATTAAAAATGATAGCTTTGACGTTAAGAAAAGAGTCTGATATGATTTGTTGTCATCCAGCGGATTCTAAAAGTTATGGTACTGTGAGCTTTACTTTGACTGAAGGGATTCGGTTTTATGTAATTTGAATGAAGGAAGCAGTAAATGTAAGATATTCCGGGTAATCATTCAGGGCCTTGGAATAATATTACTATTCTATGACCGATGGGACGAATGTTTTACCTTGTAACAATGCCGCTTTACTTAATCATCTTGCATCCCGTTTTCACCTCATTTCTCCATCTCATCCTGTCCACTTTATTTTTAGACTTCATTTCAAATTTCATTTTATTCCATTTTCAAATCATTTACACATCCTTTTTCAATTGACTCATTCTACTTTCATTCTTCCTCCTAAACAGACATTCAAAAGAATTACTTACTAACAATAATAAAACTTAATGTAACACTAAACTAAAATACTAAAATAAAGTTATAAACACTTCTCATTGTTTCTTCTACTGGGCATTATATTTCCACTACACATCTACATTGCAAATGCAAATTTCTGTAAGAGTCAAGTGTGCAAGTTAGCTAATTGGTTGTATGTGGACACGTAGAAAAAATCACAGCAGTAGTATATAACGAGCTATAACGAAGTTAAATAAAAAACTATCAGAAGTAGGGTTTACAAATTAAAAAGTTATAGTCGGCCAAAATGTAAAACAAGTATCTATTACAGAATGAAGAAGACCTCCCTGGTATAATAGTAAATACGCTAGTCCGCCAATACGGAGGACTGGGTTCGGCCTTTTTCAAACTTGTCCTGGGTCTTGGGTGTTTATCTATAAGTATAAGTACCTTTTAATTATAAATTATAATATCGTTGAGTTAGAATCCCATAACACAAGTTTAAAAACTTACTTTGGGGCTGGCTCAATCAGTGTGATTTGTCCTTATATATTTATTTTTATTTATTTAATTACACTGCGCGTAGCCCGATACGAACTTGGTTGGTTTTTTATAAACTTAAATAAGAAATTAATAAACAGTTTTAACAAAACAATACGAAACAATAACTATGCAAGAAGGAAAACGAGCAAATTTCCCTTCAACCACAGAACTTTAATTTTACACCACATTTTCTATTACAAAAGACAAAAGAATCATGTGCAGCATTCCGTGAGCGTCCGTATTAAAAGAATGCATGCGATTATTCAGTTTTAACGTATGGTAAAACATGCGAATTACTTTCAGTTGTTTTTTTTAATGAACCGAGCGTGTCGCCCGCGCTGGGAGCGGGACGTGTCTGTTAGGTTTTAATATCTACATTTTGAGCTAAAATTTTACGGAGTAAGAACTAAACGCTTGCAAAATGTTAAAAACAAACGTGTTTTAGCAACGAAAAGACAGGAAATACGTTTTATCAACACCCTTGCTCGAAAAGTGGATCTAATTTCACCGGTTTTAGCTTATAAAAAACTCGTGTGTTAGAAACGCAAATAGTTAAATTACATTCTAAAACTCACAAATTCACAATTAGCTATTGTGAAAGAAAGGAACAGAATTAACGGTAAATCCAGTATGAGTGAGAGAGTAAGAAGATTTGACAGTTGTGTGTGAGCGAGATAGTTAGATAACATAAGGTGAAGGTTAGACAGAGAAAAGGAATAAATCAGACATCGAACGTCATCGTTGTTTCAATATTTAATTTTATATTTGTATCTAAAGGCGTGTCTCTTGCGCATGTTTTTTTTGAAACATTACACAGAAAACACGAAACAAAAATATATTGGATCTGACGTAAACGTTTGAAATGAAACAAACCCTTCCCCTCTTTGCCCCGCGGGGTAATGTTTTCCGTCGGCCTCGGAAAGCAGAAACAGAGGGCAGAAAGTTAGGGAAGATTTTGGTCCCAGTTTGGTTTAAATGAAGTCAAATATTCCATGCTGGCCTGGGAGAAAAGAAAAAACTTAGAATGTACCAGCTGCTTCTCTTACTCTTAATCGAGGGAATGACCGAAAATTACAATGTGAATCATGTTAATAGTAACATGATTCACATTTTCGGTAATATGCCTAGTCACATAGCCTATGCTATGTGACTAGCAACCCATTACCATTTAATTCCTTTTTTCACCTTCTTGCCTACCATCACGCTAAAAGTGGCCTTTGAGTCTTACAGCTCTGTTTGTTAAGAGTCGCAATGCCCAAAATGCTCTGTTTGCCCCATTAATAATAAAGAAGTGATAGTGCACCAGCAAAATTTCATCAAGTTTGAATCTTAGAGGTAGGTTACACGATCAGTCTGGCATCAGTCAAGTCCATCAGTCTAATCAGAATGATTGGAGAATGATCGTGTAACCCGCTGAATGACAGACTGATGAAAATAAAAATTGTTTTGAATGATGAAAGGCTGATGGGAGACTGATCGCGTAACCCACTCGTATCATTTTCGCGTCAGTCACCGTACTTTAGTTACTTTACTACACACCATACAGCAATGTAAATAAGGTTCATTATAGCTCTTTGCCGTACACGTAGGTACTTTTTATCGATCTGCTGTCATTCTGGATTGACTGTGTAACCGTGAAAAACATCCATCATTCTGGCGTCAGTCACGTCATTCCAGACTGATGGACTTGACTGATGCCAGAATGATAGTGTAACCTACCCCTAAGGTTAGGCCAAATTATATGAGAGATTTTTAAAGTCATATCCAGACTATTCTCAGTAACACAGCGCATTACCCCGTCATATGTAAATGCAGTGTATACCTTTGTTTGTTGCATAAATGCATCGCTAGATATGTAAATACTTGTTAATTGCAGTGCATGCATCTTAACAGAGTATTGTTTTCAGGTTTATTTTCGCGCCGGCAGGAATTAATTTGGATGTGCCATTGCTTTCACAGTAGTTAAATTTTGTATATCAAAGAGGTTTCCTTACTTTTGTGTGGGTTATATTTTGTTTTGCTTGTATATCGAAGGAGACAGCTTTATTAAGGTGAAGATATAGGCAAATGGCCTTGAAGTGTGAAATAAATTGTTAACTCGTAAATATGGTGATAATTTCCATATTGCTCTTCGTCATGCACTAGATAGCCCTTTAAATTATTTTATGAACTGGCGTTGAAACTATTATTGGTGATCCGTCTAGCTTTAAAACTTGCCGTGGCCACTTTTGGCGGAAGCAAGTTTTAAAGCTAGACGGACTAATGTAAATACTTTCAACGGTGGTTCATAAAATAATTTAAAGGGCTATCAAGTGCATGACGAAAAGCAATATGGAAATTATCACCATATTTACGAGTTAACAATTTATTTCAAATGAGGGCGCCACTTCCAGGCCATTTGCCTATACCTTCACCTTAAGCAAGTGAATGACTAAATTAATGTTCATACATACAGTTGTTAAAAATGGCATTAGATATTGATAAATGGAGTGGATTGATTGTTCAACTAGTATATTATTATTCTGTGGTTCCACTGACAAGAGCTAGGCTTTATAATACCTAGTTTAAATGAGAAAAATATAAAAAAGGAGAAAATGAAGAAGTCATCTAATGATGATCTATCTATATATCTATATATATAAAATCTGATGATATTTTTTGTCCAAATACGAGTTCAATGATCATACAATGATGCAGTTTGAAATTAAATTGTAGTATATTTTGCCTGAGGCTTTGTTTGCGTGTTATTTATATTTTTCTCAAGAACCTGTACCTAATTATTCCGGAATATAAGTAGTAGTAGTAAGTAAACTTAGCTTTAAGTAACGATTTGACGTCAACATTTGTGCAAAACAAAACAAAGTGACTATTATTAAGAGATATTATAAATATCCTATGATAATAAAGATATTTTGAATTGAATATTTTGAATTGAATTGAATAAAATGTTATTCCGGATTTAGCTTGGTTAACGAAACAACTTTCGCAAAGAAATATGTATATTATACGAGTATACTTATAAATAACGAAAGATCGAAATACTGAACAACTTACCCAAGAGTAATAATATACCTTATGTGTAACTTAATATGAAAACAAACAAAAAAACATAAAACTGTTACGTTTATGTTTGTTTGGATCCCTTAAGAGTCGCCTTACCCTAGACAGAATCAGAACTTCCCATACAAACGTAGTCTAAGTTTTATTTTGAAACGACATGTCAGATTTAGGTAAACATTTGTATCTTTAAAGAAATTGCATATATCTAGGGTTATAATTGGTTTTCACAGTCAAAATATGAATTTGAAAGAGAATATAGTGTATTATATCATTTTTGACCATTAGTATGGAAAACTTTTACACCCTTATATTTCTTTCAAGTTCATATTTTGACTATGAAAACCAATTATAACCCTAGATATATGCAATTTCTCTAAAGTTACAAATTTTTACCGAAATCTGACATGTCGTTTCAAAATAAAACGTAGACTACGTTTGTATGGTACAGTTTAGGGTAAGGGGATTCTTAAGCAATTAAGGTCTTATCTAAAGTCAGTTTATATACCTATTACCCACAAATATTTAATTACGAAACAAACTTCCTAGTCAAATTACAAAATAACCAAGCAAACAACAATTGAAGGCGTTTCTTAATTAACGTAGAAGCTGTTTAATTTTGAACGTAAATGATTACATCTACTCGTGTTCCCCTAATTTATGAAACGTAAATTGAGATAAGTCAATTTTGGTAACTAAGGAAATTGTTACTTTATGTATTAAGAATTATGACATAAATACAAAAGTTAAATTTAAACTACAAACTCTTTATTGTATTAATTAACAAAGTACATTTTACAAAACATGTCAAAATTACATCATCATAGTCAACAGCTAACTAAACAATAAATAAAACGAATAAATTAATATAAAAAATATAATAAAACAATTTTTGCTTTATTTCTTAAGAAATAAGACATACCTCTAAATACATTTAACCCGTGTGGTTCCGGATTAGAATAAGACCACTCCATCTCTTCCTGTGGATGTGGTAAGAGGCGACCAAAGGATTAAGCACAAACATCTCGTTGTACAATTGCATTCCTAAGGAGGGTTAACGTCGGGTGGCGCGGGCAACCGGTTGTAAAACTTTTTGCCTAAATACATACCCAAAGAGGGTTGACGTCAGGCAGGCGGCCGGTCCTAAAACTATAGCCAAATCATTAAAAGTCTTTATTATTAATTAAGAAATCTAAAAGATTTTGTCGAGGCTCTTAAAATAAAATGAAAACCACAACAAAAAAATCAAAAGCCAAAAAAAGCGATCTCACTGTATAATATCCCTTTTAATTCATCCAAGCTCGGAAACGGCGGTCTCTTTGATGAGCTCCGCCATTTCGCAGCGGCCATTTTGTTCTGTGCGGAAACATGTAATGGCGCCGCAACCTTTGTGCTTTAGTTGTCTTTATGCCTATGTTAATAGCTCTGAGGTCGTAAATGGAGCGTCCTTTATATGTTCAGTTTCAGCTGATATTTACAGTGCTGTTAATGTCACATGTTATTAAAGAGGAGAAGATCCAAACTCTCGGCTGTAATGTGTCTAGTTGTGTGTCAGCGGTCCTTATTCCAAATAATTATCTTTTAGGTAACGAAGTTGATCAGCGAAATTTCTTTTAGTGAATACTAGCTTTTGCCCGCGGTTTCGCTCGCGTATCCCACGGGAACATTACATTTTTCCGGGATGGATGGGACCCTATGTCCTTCTCAGTACTCCTAACTATGTGTATAAAAATATCAATTGTAAATTAAATTATAAATTATGAATTAAATATAAAAATTAGGAAAATTATTAATATATAATGTTATTAATTACTCACAAATTATATATCTCACTACTTATCAGAATGATAAAATATTAAGCTACACATACAGCAAAATTGTATTATAAACATTTTATAAATTGACAATGTATATCTATATCTATACTTCTATACTAATATTATAAAGAGGAAAGATTTGTACCTATTTTTGTATGTTTGTATGTTTGTAATGAATAGGCTCAAAAAGTACTGGGCCGATTTAAAAAATTCTTTCACCGTTGGAAAGCTACACTATTCCCGAGTGACATAGGCTATGTGTGTACCACGGGCGAAGCCGGGGTGGACTGCTAGTTATTATATAAAAGTATTACAAGAAATTTTAAACTTCAGGTATTATACTCGTATGGATAAACTGTAAAAAGAAAGTACATGTATATGCAAATAGTAAAGACTTTTAGAAAAATATAAATTATATGAAAGCTTAGATAAATCTTTTTAAAAAATGTTTAAAAATAATAAGTTATAAGTAGAAAGTGATGATATGTTTGTTTTCGAAAAATAATTGAGTAATATATGAATTGAATTGTAAATAGAAAAGTTATATGTACATAAACAAGAAAATACTAAAAATGTATACTGTATGAAAGTCATAGACAAAAATTAGCCTTGTAAATAAATACAGAACAGCCTATTTATTACCCCTACATAGAAAAGAGAAAACGTTTTATTACTTAGTATTGTAATAGCTATACGTATGTCTAAGTTAAAGAAAAGGAAATGCATAAAAATAGGAAGAGTTTTAAAAATTGTAGAGAAAACAAAATTTAGTATTTAGTGCCCTCGTTCATCCATATCGCTATAAAGAGACAGAAAACATAGCAATAGCTAGAGCATTTTATATAAAACAGATATAATTATAATTTAGATTGTAAAATACAATATATAAAAAAAATAAAAAAATAAAGTAAAAAAATTCATATTACACTGTAAATATTACGAAATAAGTGAAAATAGTCTCCGATTATGTTGGAGGTTGAAGAAAGCGGTCTTACCAAAAGCCGCTATATTATAAAAAATAAAAAAAACTATGTGTATGCGAATTTTCAAGAAGATTGGTTCAGTAGATAAAGCGTGAAGAGGTAACAAACAAACAAACAAACAATCAAATATACAAACTCACTTTCGCATTTATAATATTAGTTAGGATAGGATAGGATTAGGATTTCACATTACTTCATCAGCCAAAAAAGTCCACTGCTGAACAAGGCCTCCACCAAGGATTTCCAAAACGACTATTTTGTATGCTGAGTTTGTATAATTAATAAGTAAATATTTACATTATTATTTTTAATTACCAAAGAGCTTTTATGTACTAACGTACTAGACAAGACACCACATATCACTGTTTTGTTCTGTTCAATAAGGCTATCTCCATAAACTTCACTTAGTCGCTTGCTAGCTCTTATTTATTTATTTATTCAATCTTTATTGTCCATCAAATACAAATTGTACAGAACAATATCTCAAATCAAGAAGCTCTTATGCGCCTAGCCATACGAAAATATGGTAAGCATAATCCAAAATGCATTAGTGTGTGTTAAAATATTGTTAGAATAATTAAGAAACCCATCAAAGTGTTAAGGAATAACTTTAGTAACCAGATTTCATTTTTTGAAAATTAAATATGTACCTATAAAATCCACACCGCTTTATGTTGGCCAATGTTTGAGTGCTGGTCTATATATTCTTACCTACATAGCACTGTTAGGGGCAAAGTCTCAAACTCTGGGGCTCGCCGCCGTTGTTATCACACGCTCACAGTTCACCCATTTTTAAGCTAGTGCTCTAGCTTTTATCGCGGGCTTTGAGGGCGGCGACCGAATTTAGAAATTCCGTAATGAAAATTAAACCTAACACTCGTCTAACGTCGTTATCATATTTTTTTCATACAGACTGCAAATCCTCACCTATCTCTCAACTGGACCTGGAATATAGACCACTTCAACAGCTGCACGAAAAACCGTGAGCTGCTTGCAGCTCGCGCCGCACCCGAAACACTAATTATAATTGCAAGTTGATAAAAAATGCTATGCAATAGCTTTACCGCGGCAGTCCCCGAGTACCACACTTTTTTTTTCCAGAATGTCTCAAACCTCCTTTTTCGAATGCGTTGAAATCGTCTATAGCAATTTTATTGTTTTTTTTTGTAAGCAAATAGACCGACGTCCCAGGGAAAAAAAAACCGGCCAAGTGCGAGTCGGACTCGCGCACCGAGGGTTCCGTACAAACCTGCAAGGTTTAGTATTTGGTATGAATTTCAATTTAATACCTCTACGCGTTTATGAGGAAATGGGTAGTAAGTTTAAAATTATTAAAAAAATATATATTATGTGATGTAACTAAAAATTTATGGTTTTCGTAATTTTTCCTTTATCTATGCTATAAGACGTTGCTTCGTACCAAATTTCAAGATTCTGAGTTCACGGGAAGCACCCTGTAGGTTTTGATTCCCTTGCAAGTGTCGAAAATTTGCGGCATAAACGGCTGTATCTTTTGATTGCGTCGGCTTAGAAGTTTGATTTTTTCACAGCTTCAAGGGACAGTAGACCTGAGTAATTGATATAAATTTCAGCTTCATACCTCCACGCGTTCCTGAGAAAAAGGGTCTTGACAGACGGACGGACGGACGGACAGACGGACAACAAAGTGATCCTATAAGGGTTCCGTTTTTTCCTTTTGAGGTACGGAACCCTAAAAAATATATCAGAGTACTAGCATTGGCAACATATATAGTGCCGTAGACCTATACCTACATAGAGTAGCCATTTCTTAAGCTTTTGGAACTAATGGGGTCCGAAATATCAGGAAATTTGCAAAAAAAATGTGTTATATTACTAAGTCATGAGAGTACTATCCGGGGATAGGGGGGCGTCTAAATAATTATATAAACACTTTCTTACGGCGACATTAAGATGCTTTCTTAAAAATCAGGAACTTTTTGTTCAGTGGGTAAGAGCGACCTCCGCACAAGTAACGAATAGGTATATACATATAACCGTATAAATTCAAATGTTCGCGGAATGTGCTACATTTCTGAAGTGTATATATATAAGATTATTACTGTTTATCCCATGAACACTAAATATCAATCATTAGTCAAAAATTTACAATCTTGTTGGTCCAAAAGATAGTTAACCCTAATTACGTTTAAACGTCGGGGCGTCGGTCTAAATCTTCATTACGCACAACCAAAACGAATTTACGACAGTCAACACTACATATTATAATGGTTCACAGAGACAATACTCGTAGTCATTTGACATTGAAAAATGTCATAATATTTTCTCCTAAAAGATTTCATGGGAAAAGTAATCAATCAGAGAAACCCGCTTACTCCAAAGGTAATATACGGTCAGATATTAAAGCTTTCCCGCATAAATCCAAGGAAGGATGAGGGTCCTAATATATTTTGTTTTGAGAAATCGCAAACAATAAAGGTATCCTGATGCGGACGGACGGATGGACAAATGGCAGAGTGATCTTTCCTATTTGTCATCGAAAAAAGCTTATCTAGGGTGGTCAAATGTGTTATAGGATGGATTTTGTAAAATATGGATCGCTGGATTCCCTCTAATATAGTTGAGATCCACACGTCAACAAGGGCACCGCCAGTAGGGACTGCTCAGCTCGGCTCTGTTTTTTAAGACTACTCAGTATTACTTATTTCTGTAAATTGGATTTGGCACTCGTTCGCAAGCTTTACGTGTTATATTGTGATAACATTGTATTTATAACATTATATGTGACGTTACACGGGTAAAGGTACCTTGTGGACGGTGGCACTTACGACATTGTGTTTATTCAAGCTAAGTTAATTGTACGAATTGTTTTTCTAAACGTCCTAAGCGCCACCATCCATAAGGTACCTTTACACGTGGACCGTCACATATTATCTGTGTTAAAAAGATTTTTGAGAAAATACAAAAAACAAAATTAGCAAACTGCTAAAAAGCGATGGAAAGGAGTATAATGAAAGTGAGGAAAATACAAAAGATAAGAAGCGAACACATAAGAAAAAAGAAAAAGTTAATAGATGCTCTCAAATATGCACTATCACAGAAATGGCGCTGGGCAGGCCATATAGCAAGATATACAGAAAAAAGATGGACAGCAGAAACAACAAAATGGAAGGGACCAATAGGAAAAAGAAGAATTGGCCGACCAAAAAACAGATGGAGCAACGAAATATAAATAATAGTAGGAAAAGATTGGCAAAGCATAGCAAAGAATAGGGAAAAATGGAATCAGCTAGAGGAGGCCTATACGCAGAGCGGGGTTCCAATAACAGATGAAGTTATAACATAAATTTATATAAACTATTTTGTAAGATTATTGGAAATAAAGAGGCTTACGAGGGCTGTTTGATAAGTACCCGTTTTCTAAATATATTAATATCACTGGCCGCAAATAAGTATACCACCTTTTTAAGCCATTTCTCAGAGGCGGGAAAATTAAAAAAAAATGGCATTCTTTTGTTTTTTTTTTTCTCATTTGACAACGATTCAGTGAAGGCGTGAACTTAAAATTGTTAAAATGGAGAAAGAACAGTATCGGTCTGTAATTAGATTCTTATTTTTGAAAGGAAAAACATGTGATGAAATAAAAGTAAGAATGCAAGCGGTTTACCATGAATGTGCTCCTTCTATGACAACCGTCAGATATTGGTATAACGAGTTTAAGCGGGGGAGAACAACCATCTTTGATGAGGATCGCCCAGGCCGGCCAGTTGAGGTGACTACAGACGATATGGTTAAGAAAATTGAAAATATCGTTTTAGCCAAACGCCGAATTCATTTTCAAGAAATCGTTGATGCTGTAAATGTTTTAATCGAGAGGGTACAATACATATTAGAAGAAAAATTGGGTATGAAGAAAGTATCGGCAAGGTGGGTGCCGCGTTTACTCACGGAGGAGCAAAAACGGAACCGACTGACTACTTCGGAGCAGTGTTTGGCCGTGTTCAAACGTAACCCGAAGGAGTTTCTGCGTCGTTTCGTGACCGTGAAACGTAGGTCCACCACTACACCCCGGAAATGAAAGAGCAGTCGAAGCAGTGGATTTTACCGGGTGAACCTGCTCCAAAGAAAGCAAAAACCGTCCCATCGGCTGGAAAGGTCATGGCGACCGTTTTTTGGGATTCGCAGGGTATTATACATATTGACTATTTAGAAAAGGGAAAAACAATAACAGGGCAGAACTATGCCAATTTATTGGATGAATTTGACGCCGTGTTGAAGGACAAACGACCCCATTTAAAGAAGAAAAAACCGGCCAAGTGCGAGTCGGACTCGCGCACCGAGGGTTCCGTACAAACCTGCAAGGTTTAGTATTTGGTATGAATTTCAATTTAATACCTCTACGCGTTTATGAGGAAATGGGTAGTAAGTTTAAAATTATTAAAAAAAAATATATTATGTGATGTAACTAAAAATTTATGGTTTTCGTAATTTTTCCTTTATCTATGCTATAAGACGTTGCTTCGTACCAAATTTCAAGATTCTGAGTTCACGGGAAGCACCCTGTAGGTTTTGATTCCCTTGCAAGTGTCGAAAATTTGCGGCATAAACGGCTGTATCTTTTGATTGCGTTGGCTTAGAAGTTTGATTTTTTCACAGCTTCAAGGGACAGTAGACTTGAGTAATTGATATAAATTTCAGCTTCATACCTCCATTGAAACTGAGAAAAAGGGTCTTGACAGACGGACGGACGGACGGACAGACGGACAACAAAGTGATCCTATAAGGGTTCCGTTTTTTCCTTTTGAGGTACGGAACCCTAAAAAGTACTGTTTCATCACGACAACGCCCCGGCTCATTCGTCCAGAGTTGTGACGGCTAAATTAGCACAGTTACGCTACGAACTATTGTCTCACCCCCCGTATTCTCCAGATTTGGCACCATGCGATTTCTTTTTGTTTCCCAACCTAAAAAAATGGCTCGGTGGCAAGCGATTTGAATCAAATGACGAAGTCATTGCCGCCACAGAGGCATATTTTAATGACTTTCCAAAATCATACTTTTTGGATGGTTTATTGAAGCTTGAGTATAGGTGGAACAAATATATAGAGTTAAAAGGTGACTACGTAGAAAAATAAATGCATATAAACAAAAATAAATGTTTTTTTTTCCATAAACGGGTACTTATCAAACAGCCTAGGTATTATTATTATTATTATTATCTTTGTTTAAACTAACAAAGCCCTCCTGGTGCGTAGGCGACTATACTGTGCAAATGAGTTTCTTTCGGCGTTTATTCTCATCAATGGTCGTTGAGTTGAGTGATAGTATCTGTAGTTATTTTTTAAAATAAATAACAATTTAAAATAAACATTACAAGTATTGTACACTAAAATTATTGACGTGTACCTGCAAAGGCCTTATTACTGAATAATTATTGGATTCTTTGATTCTTCTTGATGGAAAAGTTCTTACAGAATATTTTGTCCTACATTCAAAGGGATACTTATAGTCTTAGCGCGTTTTTGTTTGTCGGTGTACCAAAATACATCTTGCTTTGCGATACCCTTAATTGTGTGATGTGAAGAAGCCGACTGGCCGTCTGCCTGACGTCTATTTAATGCCTTAATGAAGAGATGGACTGGTCTTAAGTTTGAAACTTAGTTACGCGATCAGGTCTTTTTCAGTGTCCAGGTCACGACCCTCTCTGTACTACTAGAGCGATGTACTAGCAACTCTCCACGCTGGCCAAACGGGTTGAAGAGGTCTCATTGATGTTTATAAGCTTTGTTTAACTTGTGTTTTCTAAGTCGCCTTCTACAACATCCACGGGAAGACTTGGAGTGGTTCTATTCTACTCTGCCAGAAACCACACGGCTAAATAATATACGGTTTTGATAATACAATAAAGTTATTACGCACACACAACTGCAGAAGTTACTAAAAGAAATATTCTATGTAACGAAAAATATATGGCAGTACATTTTGATCCCGTGCCCTGATTTTCCTGTCAAGCGAACACACCACGTCGATTTTTCTACAAAAAGGGTCGAATGAAAAATACTGATTCGTTAAATGGATGACAAGGAAATCCGTCGGACCTGAATAATTTTGAATTTCCTTCCGAATTTTATTGATGATAACATTATAGACGAAATATTAATATGTAGTACCACACGTAGCAGATCCAGGTTCACCCGTGTGTTTCCGGGTTAGAATAGGACCACTCCATCTCTTCCTGTGGATGTCGTAAGAGGCGACAAAAGGACTAAGCATAAACATCTCATTCCTAAAGAGGGTTGACTTCAGGCAGGCGGCCGGTCGTAAAATTACAGTCAAATCATTTTAACTGTTCCGGCATTTTCTTCTCCACTTGGAAAGGTCTTTGGCATCCTTGGGTGACCATTGACATGCATGTTATATTTGGAGAAGAAAAAGCGGGAAAGTGCACCCCGGGCTCCGAAGCAGCATAGCTGAGGATGCAACTCGGAACGCGCTTAGATGAAGAAGAAGAAGAAGTAGCAGATTCAGGTTTCCATCAAGCGCTGCTTGCGACAATTTTTTTAATTTATTTGATTTTATTTATTAAAAAAACCAACAGAGTTTTACAGTTTATCTTACATACATATTTTTCTTATAGTAAGGCTAATAACAGGTTTCTCTAAAATACCAGCATGATAGAAGTGTACAATAGCTTAATAGGAAAAAACACCTCTGTGCTTTACAATTTACAGTGTCACAATGGAGTAAATATTATTATACTTATTAAATGTTACATAAATTTAGTATTTAGCCATTCACAATGTGAAATCGACAAAATCAATGCATTTCCAACAAATTTACAAAAAAATTACAAGGACATCATACGTCAAAAATGGACATAGATAGGAAATACATGTGGGAGCCCTGGAGTGGACTCCCCAAGGCAAGCGGAAAGTAGATCGTCCCAAGCAGACCTGGCGGCGCAGATAGAAGATAATTGGGCTAACCTGGCCCGAAGTAAAGGGCTTAGCCAAAGCAAAGACGATATCGTGATGGCGAAATACTGTTGAAGCCCTAATAAAGTTAGTTAAAGATGATTCCATACTTTGGAAGGCACGTAGCACTGTGGGTCACGAACGCCGTCTAGCGTTTGTTTAAACCTATCCTAGGATTGTTTCTGGTCTGCCCTTTGGGTTGCGGAGCCATCCCGGAAAACCAATAACCTCGTTAAATCACCTAGGTTAGTTATCGGACCAGCTCTGAAGCGTTACCAACGTATCATTTATTTTTTGTAAAAAATTTAAAAGAAGTACGTACGTTACGTACGTTTACGTTAGTACCTACTCGTATATTCTATACGTGTTTTCGTAATAATATATTATTTTTTCCTTAGAAACATTTCTTGACAACCCCCAACCATCCCTCGACTCAGAATATAAAAAAAAATTACTTACTTTGCAAGTAATCTAGAAGAGAAAAATTTGCATAAAAATAAATATGTCCGTACATTACGTTTGCCTGACGAGACAAGCCATATTGCCTCTTCCCTTTACAAGGGTCATATACCGGTTTTATGATTCCGCCGCCATTTTGTAATTTAAGCGAGTCATTCTTGGAACTTCCGGGTTATGAAACTTCTGTTTTAATCAAGCAACGTTCTATGAGATTGTCCTTTTATACTATGCTGATCAGGGTACATGGACACGAAATTGGGTCAATATAATAGGACAAGACACTATAAATCACATACAGATACATTATCACGTTTTTATCCCTAACGGGGCAGACAGAGCCTAGGATGGTAGGGCCGAGGCCATTTTTAGCGTGATTATGGTGGAAATGGGAAATCATAATACCGATGGGTTGCTAACCGCATCGCCTTTTTATAAAATTCCGATTCTCGCCCTGTCCCTTGATCGGCTTTTACGATCAGCACGGGAAGAGAAGCTGCTGGTACATTCTTTGCTTTATCTTTTCTTCCACAGCAGCAAGGAAGAATTAATATTTATCTATTTAATTACATCACGCAGTCTTATCCTCAGAAACCATTAATATAACCGCATTGTATTTAACTGGGACTTCAAATTAAATGTCCCATTCTTACGTACTAAGACGCAATAGACACTATCATACATTAGAAGATAATTGTCTGAAACTGTCTCTGTAAAGCTAGACTGCCAAAAGACATTACAAACTTTAGTAATATCACAGTCTCGATTCAGTTTCATTTATTACCTCAAACCAAGAAGGAAATAAAGACGGAGCGTAGCGGAAATAAAACTTCTAACTATGCGTAAAGGAACATTGTTCTAATGTTTTACTTTTCGGTTTCTTAGCCAAGTCTTAGATTAGTTTGATTTCGCTCTGAAAAGAAGACCTCTTAATTTTTAATAGGTATTATATTTAGAAGAAAGAAAAACAAAAAGAGAAGATTTTTAAAGCTTTTAAGCAGACACATAAAAGAATGCTACAGAGTTGCTCATGAGAAAAGGAAAATGGCCTTTTTCAAACTGTCTTGGGTCTTTGGTTTTTATCATCATCATTATAATCATCCGAGCGTATTCCCGGTTGTATCCTCAGCGGTAGCACTTTAACCTAGGTGATTTGACGAGGTTACTGGTTTTTGGGACCTACAGGTTTACGTGCCTTCGCAAGCATGGAATCACCTTTTTTTTCTGTTATTCAGGTGATTAAAGCCTGCAATATCCTAACCAGACTGGAAACAACTTTTCACAAAGTATGCTTCCTAGTGGAATTTGCACCCACGACTTCCGGATCACATAGCAAGCGCCTTGACCACTGAACTATGGAGGCAGTCAGATACTTCACTTCACTACACATTTGAAAAGTATCTTGAAGCATTGAAATGCAAGTAAACATGTCAAAATTGTGAAATAGTTTACCGCTACGCTGTCTCAACTTTTTTATTTGGCTCGAGTTTATAAATCTGAGATCACGGAATGGTAACATTATCGTTGAGGATATTACATAAACAGTTTCGTAAAAATCTTATATGTTTTTGTTGTAAATGTAGGTTTTGTAAGATGAGATTGAACAATGTCCAGACTAGTCATGACGCGGTGGCGTCATGGATCGGATCGCTGGATTCCCTTTAATATGGATGAGTTCAGTGATGGCTGATCCATGTGTCAACTCGTGAACCGGTGCCACCAGTAGGGACTGGTCAGCTTGGTTCCGTTTTTTAAGACTACACAGTGTTCCTTTTTTCTGGAAATTGGATTTGGCACTCGCTCGCAAGCTTTACATGTTATATTGTAATAAAATTCATCATCATCTTCACGTATTCCCGGTCTCATCCTCAGCAGTAACTATTTAGAGCCCGGAGACCGCTACCAAATCTAGGTGATTTGACGAGGTTACTGGTTTTTACACATAGCGACTGCCGTCTGACCTCCAAAACCTTTGGGTTTTGGAGGTAGACCAGAACTAATACAAGGATAGGTTTAAAAAAACGCTAGATGGCGTTCAAAACCCACAGCTTTACGTGCCTTCCGCAGCACGGATTCATCTCCCTTTTCGAATAATCAGATGATTCAAGCCTGCAGTATCCTAACCAGACTGGACACAACTTTTCACAAAGTATGCTTCCAAATGGAATTTAAACCCACGATCTCTGGATAACAAGGTAAACGCCTTGACCAATGGACCACGAAGGCAGTCGGTCTTACTGGACATCTTCTACCTTTTATCATTTCTTCTAGAAAGTTTTCCAATAAGGAATCATTTCGTATTTTCCTTGCCTTGGTCCTTATTTTCTTGCGAAAGAAAATAAATATTTTTGGACCTAAAAGAACACGAACTAATCTAGCAAAGTGTTTGTCGACAAGTCAGTAATCCTCTTAGATATTTATGTTATGTATGCCGTTGCGTTATGTTTTCTAAAGATGTCGCACTACATACCAATTCATGTACAGTAATGTACATAAATTTGTTTGTAGACAATAAACAAGTATGTTTACAGTATACAACGTGGAAGGGACATACCCGTAATAAATCAAACCACGGTCTATACTAGATCACTAAAGTATAATAAAATTAAAGAAACATCCAAATAACAAAAAAAAAAATGGCATTTCCATATAAAAGTGTGCGGCCGCTCGGGCGATTCGTATGGGAATGTAATTTTTTTTTTTGTTTTTTGACTGTTATTTTAATTTCATTATACTTTAGTGATATAGTATAACCCGTGGTTCGATTTATTACGGGTATGTCCCTTCCACTTTGTATATGCACAAAAAATGTTAACTGAAGAAAGGACAATTTCTGTTATAAAGTTAAATAAATAAGTGCATATCGGTCCCAGCGCAGTGTAGGGTCCGTAGTTGCAAATGTTGACCTTAAACTTCACGCTTCATGGTTTAACGACTAAAAACGTCTAAAAACGATGTTAACTGAAGAAAGAGTTATAAAATCTCATTACAAGGGAAATTAGAAAAAATATTATCTATTTGAGTACCACCGAGAGTAAAGGCAAGCGTTGGTAATCGTAAATTTATATTCAGTGCTTGTTTTACGTAATCTAACTAATTTTTCAATTAAATCTGTATATAATCATTGGGGAAAGTTTGGTCGACTATAACTCTTTAATTTGTATACCCTTCTTAGCTCTGATATTGGCTATAATATGCTACTGTCGTAATTTTTTTTAAGTGTCCAGTCCATATACAACTGTTAGCTGACAGAGGGGAGGGGGAACACTTGACTCTAACAAAAAAATGCACTTTTAAATCAAATATTTCACAATCAAACCGCTAAATCAAGAAATGGTTTTCAAAACTCACTATATTTTTAAAACAAATCTTCCATTCCACGGGTTAGTCGAGAAAAAAATGATTCCCACTTTACATGTAAGGAAGGCATGCATAAAAAAAAATGTTTTCTCAAGATTTTATTTTATCAGCTCCGAAGCGGCCTAATCGGGCCGCTCTAACACAGACGAATCTCAACCTTATTACATAAACATAAAAATACAGGTTCCTTGACAAAAAAAAATTACCTTGGAAGGACAGGTCATAAACATGCCAAATTAAAGTTTTCTAGTATGTCCTAATAGTTTTTGAGTAAAACCACGGATAGACAGACAGACCCTAAACATTATGTCTGCCCCATTATGGATAAATACATGATAAAGTATAAAACTAATAACAATATAAACTGCAATCAAAAATAAAACACGAAGTTTTTAGCGTTAGTGCTACATCTACAAAATACTTTATCAAGTGCCGTAGGAACTAACGAAACGAAGAACTACGGAAATTATAGCTGCCTTCTATCACAGAATAAATAATACTAACGTACAGAAGTCTCACTCAGCAAAGAAATTCAAAGAAATATCTACTCAATTTAGCTGGCGTGGTTTAATTACGCTCACGTCAGAACTCAGCATCTTTTCGTATAGATACCTAGACATCCATTGCAAGCCAATGTCATTCTTATTAATCTAGACAAACGATTCGTATAACTGAATTTACCACCCGGAGTGGCCGCCTGCGTGCATAGTTATAATATAGGTACATTTTCGATACCTAAACGGGGAGTGACACAGGCCTGCTTCTATGCAGCGTGAATTAAAGGCTTTGGTGTAAGGATATCAAAGTGGTTGAGTCGTGATCGTGGTGATGTCGTGTCGTTTTTATGTACCGCCTACTTGGATGTACTTTTTATGGAGTAATTTTTGCCTTTGATTAAAAAATTGGAGAGAAAAGACATTTTGCGCCGACCCTATATAAATAAATGGGAAATGGTAAGGAAGAAGGAGAAGAGAAAAAAAGTAAAAGATTTTTAAAATGAATATTACTTAAAATAAATATGACCAAAACCAAGGTGATGATCAACACACCCGGAACTATGGAACCTGCAGTCCTTGTGGAAAACAAAAAACTAGAGGTAGTGGATAGATACATATACTCGTATATATGTAATACTTCAATAAAGATCTCAGAAAAAATTAGGTCTATAGGCGGATACATCTCGGTTGGGCTGCTTTCGGAAAACTGAAAGACGTCTTTAAATCACGTCGCATCCCATAATGTTTGAAAACCCGCCTTTTTAATCAATGTGTCCTCCCAACGATGTTATATGGTGCTGAAACATGTCGCTTACCAATGAGGCTGTGTACCGAATAAGAGTTGCACAGAGAGCCATCGAGCGAGCCATGCTAGGCATCAAACTTCAAGATCGAGTTCCCAACACAGTTATTCGACAAAGAACGAAAGTTCAAGATGTTGGAAAACGAGTGACAGAACTCAAATGGAGTTGGGCAGGACACCTAGAAAGACGTGGTGACGACAGGTGGAGCAAAATATTAACAGAATGGTGGCCTATTAATGGCAAGCGCAGCGTGGGTCGTCCGTTGGCAAGATGGGTAGACGACATCAGAAAATTCGCGGGTCGAATGTGGATGAGAGTAGCTCAGGACCGTGGTAAATGGCATTCATTGAGAGAGGCCTATTCTCAGTAGTGGGAGGTTCAAGGCTGTGAATGATGATGTATATACATGCTTTCATAAAAAAATGCTGCCATATAAATTACCTATATTATAACTAGTGGTTCTGGAAGAACAGGAGACCTCGCGAGCTCTTATAACCATGCAATAACCGAAACTTCCCTTTCCCTTGGCTTAGCAAAGCCATTTCAGTGAAATCCGTCCATATACCTATATATGTTTGTATACGCTACAGCAAACTCCCCACCTTACCCTCTCCACTTCCCGCTTTTGTATTTTTTGTTTTAACTTCTTGTTAAGAATTAAGTTCTTAGTGTGCCTCTCAAATTAGATTGAAATCCATTATCGCCATACATAAAATTTCCGGGGTCCAGTGCTGCCCCCATTTTAAATAAATCATTTCAAAGGAAACGGAGATATCATTTAAATTTTTTTCTTTGTGAAGCCCTAGATAATCCTTCAAACTATTTTATGAACTACTGTTTACAGTTTAAGGTGAGAAAGTTAAGCTTTTCTTAGCATTTTTGCGGAAAACGGCAACATTTAGCAAAAACATACATATTCACTTTATCTACAGTCATCAGCCTCTTCATACATGCCCTTCTGTTATGGGTACTTCTTACCTCACCCTTTTTCAGAACGTCTGCAATCTGATCGCAGAACGTTCGCCGAGGTCGACGCTGTGCCGCTCTTTCCTTCATGCATGCTTTATAAATATTTTTTGTTAATCTCTTTTCATCCATCCTTTCTACATGCCCAAACCATCTCAACATCCCTCTACTTTTGTCACGACGTCCTCTTTCAACTTAAAAAACTAAAAAAAAAGCTTAACGTTCTCACTTTAAACTGTAAACAGTAGTTCTTATAATAGTTTGAAGGGTCATGTAGGGCTTCACAAAGACAAAATTTTAAATTATGTCTCCGTTTCCTTTGAAATGACTTATTTCAAATGGGGGCAGCACTGGACCCCGAAAAATTCATCTATGGCCTTAATAAATAACGCTACAGCAAAGTTACTACGCAATCGACAAAAAAATTAGGGATCAAGGAACTTGTGTGCCAATTTTCTTTGAAGTCGGTTGGAAAATGCGACTTGTAGGCAAAAAAAAAACAGACGGACGAAAGCATTATGGCCAATCTAATGAGATGCTTGCTCGCTTGGCCAATAAAAATCGTTGAACTTAAAATTAATTTGAGGTTAGATCAGACTATTTGTCCTAATTTCTTAATTTATTATCAAAGGAACTTGTTTAATAAAGTTAAACTTCGTTGTTTTTCTTCAGAATGAAAACAACAAAACTTTATTTTCCCTTTCAAGCGTGCCCTTTTTCGTTAGCAAACATGTCCTCCCCAGTATGTTTGTTTGTGTCCAACTTATTGTTTATCAAAAACTCGAGAGAACAGGAAACGTGATTATAATGGTACAATAATTCTTTTGTGGTTTTTGTATGGCCCGTTTATGTAGGGTTACTTTTAAAATAGCGGCAACATTTTTGGAGCAATGCGTGATACTGAACTAATTTCCTTGAAAACAATTATCTATGATCAATAAAAAAATTCGTCCTCTTCAAAATCCATTTGGTTGAGCGCTGATTTGTATAGGAAGCCAACATTTTTTTTTTGTTTTTCGATTTATTTATTTTTTATGGAAAGTAGTTCAGTATCACGGACTGAACTTGCTCCAAAACGTTGGCTGTTTTTAAAAAGCAATCCTGTATAATAATTTAGTGTAGCCAGTGGTTAGATTTATTACGCATAAGTTAATTTACACGTGGTATAAATTATCGTAAAAGATACCTGGAAATGTATTTGTATTTATAGAATTACCTTGGCAATCAACCTCAGTATTTTTCTATTGAAATGGAAAACATTTTCTTTAACTTTCCTACACATTTTATAACGACAAGCAAATTGATTGGTAATCATAATGTCGTTTGAAATAGATTACTTACAACAAGCTTGTGAACAGAGTACAGAGAAATTTTATTTATTGTTAGCTAGTTTTAAGCCCTTGCTTCGCAAAGTTATTTTAGACCGGCTGAATGTGTTGCTAGATCAATTTTTAGGGTTCCGTAGCCAAATGGCAAATAACGGAACCCTTATGGATTCGTCATGTCTGTCTGTTCGTCCGTCCGTATGTCACAGCCACTTTTTACCGAAACTATAAGAACTATACTGTTGTTACTTGGTAAGTAGATGTATTCTGTGAACTGCATTAAGATTTTCACACAAAATGGAAAAAAAAACAAGAAATTTTAGGGGTTCCCCATACTTAGAACTGAAACTCAAAAATTTTTTTTCATCGAACCCATACGTGTGAGTATCTATGGATATGTCTTCAAAAATGATATTGAGGTTTCTAATATATATTTTTTCTAAACTGAATAGTTTGCGCGAGAGACACTTCCAAAGTGGTAAAATGTGTGTCCCCCCCTGTAACTTCTGAAATAAGAGAATGATAAAACTAAAAAAATATATGATGTACATTACTATGCAAACTTCCACCGAAAATTGGTTTGAACGAGATCTAGTACCTAAGTAGTTTATTTTATACGTCATTTAGAACTTTTATATTATGTTACTTGCTGCTACGGAACCCTTCATGGGCGAGTCCGACTCGCACTTGGCCGCTTTTTAGATGTCTACGATTACCGAACAGTTTAAAAAAACACACGATATACCCAAAGATATTGTCTTAAATATTTGCAAATGTGTTACACAATGGGTTGTTCTATAGTCGTTAAAATTACTTAAATGCTAAAAATAAGCTAAATTAAATGCTACAATGAATTTATTAAGTAGTAAAATTTCTGATTTTGCATACATTATATGAAGATATTATTCGTAAAGTACTGGAGAGAATGTGCTAAATTAAAAGTATATTTTAAATAAAATAAAAGTTCTAAATTTATTAATTTAATTTAATAAAAAAAATGATAAAATCTACGGTACGCGTTCATTCCGCGCATCCCGCTTCCCCGTCAGTCGCAATATGTAATAGCGTGGATCACCCCGCACTTCAACCCCTTCGACCTTTTTAAAGAAAAAGCCTGCCTATTTAAATAGTGTGTAAATATGTGTTTAGTTTATGAGGTATATTGAGGTCTATGCAATTATCCTTCGCTGGTTTGGGAGAAAAGAAAAACCTGAGAATGTTGATACTTCTTTTCCGGCGCAGATCGTAAAAGGCGATCGTGGGAATTTTATAATCGGATTACGTTAAAAGGCGATGCGGCTAGCAGTGTGACTATTTTGTTACCTTTTTTCCACCATCCCGCCCACCATCAGGCTATTCTTAGGATCGGTATACCCCGTTATGTGTAAATGAGTAATAGTGTAGCTATATTTTAACCTCTCAGTATCGAACTGGCCGAACGAAAATCTTATTTCGTTGACCATAATTTTGGTTCCTTGGCAAAAAAGCTTTGTACGGCTGGCAAACGTGAACGATGACTAAAAACGATAGAGATAAATTAGAAAGCGTTGAAATGTGGTGCTGCTGGAGAATGAAAAAAATAAGTTGGACGGAAAAAATTACAAACGAAAAGGTATTAGAGAATGTGGGAGAGAAAAGGCAAATACTACAAATTATAGAAAATAGAAGAGGGGCAATGTTCGGCCATCTACTGCGTCACGATGCGTTTTTTAAAACAATAATGGACGGAAAAATATAAGGAAAAAGAGGAGTAGGAAAACGCAGAAGAAAACTTTCGATCGAATAAAGGAAAAATTTAACGTGAAGAAGGTTAATAACTTAGTGGAAGAAAAAGAGACATGGTAAGCACTCCACCGACAAGAGCCCAGCTCTTAAATAGGTATAAGAAGAAAACAAAAAAAAATGATCTCGGAAGGAGGGATTAATTGTCAAAAATGAAAAAAATTGTTGAAATTTATTCGGTCCTACAGAACTACTTCCCATAAAAAAATTATTATTATTTTAATCAAAAAAAATCAGGACGATCCAGGAAAAGATGGGCGGATGATTTGACTCATTTTAAGGAGAGGGTGATATCAAGGGACCGGGATCTATGGATAGAAAGAGGGGAGGCCTTTGCCCAATGGGTCCTTGATTGGCTAACAAAAAAATATTTAGTTTTCATTAATTATAATAAATTAAAGAATAAAACTTTTATTTATAATGAAACAAGTATACATACATATGACAAAAGTACAAATTTTATAATAATACATTAATTAATGAAACTAATACCTAAAATACAAATTATTAAATTATTTATTATTATGAGTATTTAAGTATAATGGACTGACTTTGGTCCAAACATTGGTTGGTTTATCAAAAACTCACCCGGTATATAAGCCTGAATTTCAAAACATATTTTGCAATCTAAAAACGGCTCTGGAAAAATAACAGCGGTAAATAAAACACTAAAAATAAAATTGGAAAAATTTAAGGTTAACGCACAAAGATATAAAACAGAATACACTAGCAGCCATCAGTTCGAATTCGGAATACATTTATTTTTATTAAATAATTTTACGGCTCTGGATACAAGTCCTTTAGAGCCTATCTTTAATTTTGTTCTTTATTCCTAATCCTAACAAGACAATCAAAGGGTGGTGTAGGCCTTTGACTGCTGCAAGGGAGCTTCTGGCGATAAATCTATACGAGTCCATTGGTTTTCATAGCCGATTGAGTGACGGACGACGTCCGAAGACGCCCACACAGTCCGCGAAACAAATATCACTGCAGTCGTACTATGACTGTCTACTTAAACTATTTTACATATTGTTCATGAACATGAGCATTTATAACACCAAACAACACCAATTTCATATTGTAAAGTCCACTAAAATCAATTTGCAAATAATTTAAAGAAAACCCCAACCGAACCCCTTGACTTCCCGCCAAAAACTCCCTCGGAATACATTTCTCTCGCTAGGGCTTACATTTTTAAATCCCGATATACCTAGTTAGATACCGAAATGTCGGACATCAATCTTAAAAATTAAACCTCTTATTCATAAAAAAATATGAAACGTTTGCTCTGTTGTGATATGAAATGTTTTGTCCTTATCTCTCTTATAAATATTTGACATAGTAGGAACATGACAAAACATATTTTAACTAAAATAGGTTTAGCAAAAGTTTCATATTTTTTGGAAAGTAATTAATAAGTTTTTTGAATGTTTTCGTACGTTAAGCTTATTACTTTTATCTTGCGTTGTTTTACAGCCACCTTCAAATTCCATCGTCAGCTTCTTGTCATAATAATAAATAATATTTCATTATCATGTAATTTACATTAGCATACAAAATTTCATCTCAATCAGAAACCTAAAAGTGGCTAAAATTTAACTTGCAAGATTTAACCCAAAGAAAAAAAAACAACAAACAGATTTTCGTCGGAGAGTCTATGTACATATTTGTCTTAAAGAAGGCTCAACGAACCAACGAGTTCTATTTCTCCCGATATAAGGTGTATTGATCCAATCCCACTAAAACCGAGATTCCGCAAAGTTCTGTGCAGTTGGAAGCCCTATTTACCAAACAACATTTTTTGCTGGCAAAACGAAATCTCCTATCTCTATGGCGTTTCGATGAAGTGGTGTCAGATAAAAAATGGTCAATGTGTTTGCTGAAGAGTGAGATACAGATACATTATCACGTCTTTATCCCTAACGGGGACGGAGTCCAGGGCTATAAGACCCACAGGACACTTTTAGCGTGATTTTGGGCGTTTAAAGAAGGAAAAAAGGAATCAAAATAGTGATAGATTGTTAGCCGCATCGCCTTTTAACATTATTCAAAATCTCGCCGATTCCCTCGATCGACTTTTACCATATGCGCGGGAAGAGTAGCAGCTGGTATATTCTAAGTTTTTTCTTTTCTCCCAGAACAGCATGGAATAACTGAAGAGTATGGTTCAATTCAACAATCTCGATTTCCAATTAAATATTACTTTATACTCGTATGTAGAGTAGTATGTACTATATATGAAGCATTGTATATGGTGTTCGTTTGTTTGAGTACCTATTTCTTATTACCCAACTGTAAAAGCAGATTTATATTTTTAGTAATTCACTTTAACCTGTGAACTCGCGGCTTCTTTCCCTTTATAATAATGAGTGGTCCTATGAGAACAGTAGACCTCGCGAGGTTATCTTATAACCATGCAGTAATCGACACATTCCCCTTTCCCCTGGCTTAGCAAAGCCATATTAGTGTAATCCGTCCATATACTTAACGCTACAGCAAACTTCCGACTTTACAATACAATACAATACCCTTTATTGCACAAAAGTAAAAAAGAGGACATAATTATTTTAAAAACTAGGAAATGCGCATAACTTTACCTTTTTTTGCATTCCTCCCTCAACTCCCCTTTTTTGGACTTAGATTGCAACGTCTTGTGTAGAATCAGAGTGCCTCTCAATTGAACTCCATCAATAAATTAAGCTACAACAAAGTTCCCACTTTTTTCCCCTATTTTTCAAAAAATTTAGATTTCCCCCTGTTATCCCTTTTATTTCTTTCCACTTTCGTCAAAATACAAGCTAAAAAGGCATCGATGAGACCTCTCCAACCCGTCTTGCCAGCGTGGAGAGTGTAGAGTGACGTCTTTGGAGAAAACGTGCAGTGCAGTTTGTTGCCGCTTCTTCTGCACTTGCACCTAGGAAGCAGCGTATACTTAGCTGTAAGTAACGATTTGACGTCAACATTTGTGCAAAACAAAACAAAGTGACTATTATAATGAGATATTATAAATATCCTATGATAATAAAGATATTTTGAATTTGAATTCGTAGGCCAAGTTCTCAAGCTGCTCTTGCCAAGTATGGCAGTGGAAATTAAAAAAAAAAATCTATTGACTGAATGTGTTTATGTTTTTTCAAAGACCCTTGTACGAAAAGCAATAAATTATCCATATCTGTTTGTTTCAAACGCTTAGTTACACGGCTGTCTGATTCGAACTCATCTTTTATGACGACGATTATCCCTAATGACTGCATATGACTGAGCGCGGAATTTGTGACGGAATTTCTGCTAAATTTCGCCGGAATTCCGCCATGTTGAGTTGAGCACAGAGTAGTTTTTGTATAGAGGTGACAATATTAGATTTATATTTTTTACTCACTATTTAGAACGCCTTATTTTGTATTTCACTTAAGTCATACATATATGTAATGTGTTTTGAAGTTGTCTTTGGTTTCAAGAAAATAAATATTTCAAACGAGGAAGCTGTGGCTGGCCTCAATGGTTGCATATGACAAGTCGCAGAATTTCAGCCGAAATATTATAATTGTACCATTTAAATAGAGTTGGCATTCATTTTCATTAGTAGTTAGTAGCTTTTTCTTCCTTTTTAGGGTTCCGTACCCTAGGGGTGCCAACGGAACCCTATTACTGAGATTCCGTCTGTCACAGGGCTTTTTCTCTTGAACCGTAATAGCTAGACACTTGAAATTCACCGATAATGTATTACTGTGGCGGCTATAACAACAAATACTAAAAATAAAAATTAGTTAAAAATTAAAGGGGGTCGTCATACAAGAAACGTGTTTGTTCAGCGTTTTTAATTTGATCTTTATAATGGCATTAACTAGATATTTGAAATTTTCACCAATTATGTATTACTATGACCAAAACAACAATAAATACTAAAAATAAAATAAAGTTAAAAATTAAAGTGGGTCGTCATACAAGCAACGTGTTTCTTCAGCGTTTTAAAACATTGTACGGTGGTTTGGAACCCTTCATGTACGAGTCCGACTCGCACTTGCCCGTTTATTCTATGAATACGCATGTATACCTTTGTTGTATAAACATCTCCTCTCATAGGGCAACTGGAAGTGAAATCTTTTGAGATAAGTAGTGCCTTTGTACAAAATTTATATTATGCATTCTCTGTACATATTTTCCGTGTACATAAATTGGTAAATAAGTACATTTTTTGAAAGCAGAAACGAAAAAAATGGGGAACAAATCAGACAAAAGAAATATGGTTCAATACAGATGCTATGCTAATTTATGTTATGTATGATTGATACACGGCAGAACACCTTAGCTGTCAAATCATATTCACCTTTATTTTGACGTGAATTCAATGAACGTCTCCCGCGTCGTACCGGCAGGCATTCGAGAAAATTTAAGGCATAAAATTCATGTACTTTGAAAGCTTCTTACTCCTAAACTTTAAAAGTTACAAACATGATAAATGTATCGGTGTGAAGATCCATTCGGCATCGACAAAAAATATATATTTGACCCTCTTCAAACAGCGGAAGTACCTAAGCACTGAAATAGAGGTCTTACGTGAGCGCTGATCTGTAAAACTCGCGATAGCATAAAATCTATTGGTTGGATTTTAACGAAATAAACTGTATTTGAAAAATTAAGTCGAACTTCATTTTTGACCGACCTCAAGAAAAGGAAGCTATTAAAAGTTACCAATTCGTCGGATTATTCTTTTTTTTTTATTTATGTTCCCCGATTACTTGAAGATGCCTGGATTTATTTAGAAGATTCTTTTTTTTTAAAGGGTATACTGTTCAGGTGGTCTCATAGAAATTTTATTCAAATTGGTCATGTATTTTGTTTTTTAAATTAATATAAATTAATAAAAATTAATATAACTAGACAAAATATGTCCTCTAAGTGGACAATTGTTTGAATATTTAGCTTTTATGGTACTTTTTTTTATCTGGTCTTTTTTAGTCTCCACTACAGGAGCACGACCCTCTCTACTACCAGAGCCATATAGTAGCCAGAGCTGTGGCCCATACTCTCCACGCTGGCCAGACGGGTTGGAGAGGTCTCATTGATGTTTATAAGCTTTTTTTTGTGTTTCCTAAATCACCTTTTACAACATCTACTATAGACTTGGAGTAGTCCTATTCTACCTGGTATTAAAGTCGCTTTTTTGTTTTAAAGAAATACCAATAATTATGACGAAAATAATTGCCGATTGATATATTTAAAACATCTTAGCACGCGAAAATGCCGATACCGAACTTCAGAGTAGGATCACTCCATCTCCTCTTGTGGATATCGTAAGAGGCGACTATAGGGCACAAACTTTCCATGCTAAACTGCATTACCACGGAACACTGACGTCATACAAGCGGCCGGTCGTACTATAACCAAATCGTATAAACTTTTCTGGCTATTTCTTCTCGATTTCGCAAGATCTTCAGCATCCTTGGGTGACCATTGACTGTATATTATATTTTTGGAGAAGAAAACGCGGAATATGCACCCCAGGATCCGAAGCAGCACAACTGAAGAAGCACTCGGAAACGAGATGAGATGAAGAAGAAAGAAAACATATTTTTTTTGCAATGTACATTAAAATATAAAAGAACATAACAGCGATAGAAACCATACAGAGTGTAAACAAAGTTGCAGGTTATTTCTGTTTAGTTTGGTACTTATCTTTTACGATGTCAGCGATTATCCTTAATGACTGCATATGATAGAGCAGTGAATTTCAGCTGAACTTCGCCGAAATAACGCCATGTTGAATTTGCCATGACGTCATAAAAATAGAAGCGACATTATCTCCACATAGTATAAAATAGGTGCTGATAAAAGGTATATAAAAGAAATAAAATTGATAAATAAATAAAATGATAAAAATGATAAATAAATAAAATGTTAAATACAAATTAGTGGTTCTGTGAGTAAAGTAGACCTTGCAAGCTCTTATAACCATGCAATAACCGGCACTTTCCCCTTCCCCTGGCTTAGCAAAGCTATTTCAACGGAATTTGACCATATATAAAGCTACAGCAAACTCCTACTACCCAGCCTCTTTTGGATTTACAAAATTTTGTGAAGAATGAGGTCCTTAGTGTGCGTCTCAAATTTTATTGAAATTTGTCAATAAATAACGCAACAGCAATGTTGGCCTATTTCTCCTCCAATCAAAAATCGCGACCAATTAAATAAATCTTGGAACTTGTCGTGTATAAAAAAGAGAAAAGAGGGGGATAGTTGTGTGCTATGAAGGTGTTATGAAATGTGGAACGAGAGTGAATGTGCTAAAAGAACGACAATTTTTGTTTTCGGTATAGAAAGCTGCCTAGATAGATAGTATGCTCGCAGCAAAGCAACAAACTTTTAGTTCGAGGGCCTCTTGTGGTACCCTATCCCTGGCAATTTGGCGTGGGTGACATCAATAACAGACAAAATTTAAAGGGGCATGCATTTAATAACTTAGGTATTTATGCGAGTTACACCGCTGAAGGCGGACAAGGGCATAAGTCGAATCTATTCTTAAATTAACCGCGTTATTACGAAAATGGACACACGAGAGCACCTGGCCAGGGCTATACGCACACACCGACAGTTATCCACAGCAATCCCTTGGCGGCCGGAGGACATGGCGCGTTATACCGTTGCGGGCGGTGAACCGTCGATGGGGTACGAAGAATGAGCTCCCCCAGGCTCGGAGTTGCACTACGCCCAATCCAATTCGGCGTGGCTCGAAGCAGCGGTGAAAAGGTGGGTCCGCGTGATGACGCCTTGGGGTCGCCGCGGCGGAGTCAACCTCCACGCGGCATACAGCCCACGGACCCAAAAAGCTGCACCCTGCGGCGATGTGTCTACATCGGCAGGCGCTACAAAAGCGCCAGGAGCGTGTCACGGCGATGCCGCTTGTCTAAAACTGGAAAGGAACGGATCGACTCTAAGATCGACTAGATGTCAACGTCAAATGTTCTTGATGTCATTTATTGTTTACCAATTTCGATAATACTAAATTGTGTTTTATTTGTGGATGCCTTTTTTCACGTATGATTCTATAAATGATCGAAAATACTATAAACGGTTACAGCGTATTATGAGGAACGTTTGGATGTGCGGATTATCAATTTATTTCCGCTAGGCAGTGTGCAAACTGTATGTAAAGTTTTAATAAAAAGTGGCTACATTCTACGAGCTGATGGTTCGAAGCTGAGTGGTTTAGGATACCAATGTTTTACTAGAATGAAAGGTTTTGATGTAAGTACCAAGTTATGTAAACAATGCATCGATATATATTCGCTATTGTCCAAAATATGGCATCCAAAGTTGGTATGCCCTTTGTATGAAAAATTTGTGTATAGCCTACGCTACAAACTTGTGTACCAATTTTCGTCAAAATCAGTAAAAAATGCGACTTCTAGGCGAGAACAGGCAGATGGACATAAACATCTCGAAACTAAGACGCTTCGCTCGCTTGGTCAACAACTTTTAATTACTGTACAAGGTAAGAAGAAGTCAAATTTCAGTTTGTCTCTTATTGTTATTAAGTCCCTTGGGATAATCAATACTCATAAGCAGATTTAATTAATTACTTGATTTACCGATCTTCATCGAGTGAGTTAGTAGCTAACACTGCTGTCAGATGTTCACTTAATCCTTGTTTAGAATGTATATTGGGTAAATGTACGATTGACTCATGATTGAAGTTCTAAAAAAGTTTTTCACATTGATGGGCAAAGTCACCATACTTAGTCTGTCCAAATAAATAAATTTCGGAACAAATTTTTGGTCCCATACGAAAAGTTTGCTAACTTAAAATATCAAATGTCAGTTCTTGTCATCTTAGTCATTGACGCAAGCAAAGGAATTTAAGTGTGTGGAGCCATACAAATCCACCCGCTTTGATAATTCCCTGGTATTTTGTTTAAAGCGAGCAAGTTTATGCTGCCATTCGTATAAACTTAATTTCTACACTGTCACTGAGTTTTGTTTTAATGTTGGTTTCAATGTTAGTATGAAGCAACTATTATGTTTTCTTTCGTCATTATCTTAGCGCGTTTCCGGTAGCATCCTTAGTGATGCTGCTTTGGAACCCGGGGTCTGCTTTCCTACTCTACAAATACCATTACCAAATACCATTTGATGTAGTGCGTATAGTTTATTTATTTAATCTGCACAATTAAAATAAAAGTACAAGTGGCGGATCTAATGCCATATGGCATTCTCTCCCGGTCAACCATTACACCAAGCAGAAAATATGTGTGGCTGGCGTTATAAATTTTCTAAGTAAAACCGTTAAAAATTTAGGATAAACCTTTGATGAAAATTTATCTTGGGGTCCTCAGATGAAAACTACAGCTTGTAAATCGTATGGGGCTGCGGCTTCTCTTAGGAGACTGCGTAATTTTCTACCTACTACTAATAAATTGGTGCTTGTTCAAACTTCCTTGCTTCCAATTTTAGACTACGCGGATGTCTGCTATCTCGATCTCACGGTGGACCAGCTTAATAAGCTTGAGCGACTTCAAAACTTCTGCATAAGATTTATATTTGGTTTACGCAAATACGATCATGTCTCACAATTTCGCACTTAGCTCAAGTGGCTTCCTATTCATTTTCGCCGGAATACTCATATCCTTTCTCTTTATCCATTGTATAACATTCTATATTTCCTCCCATCCCCCTGTTATCTTAAAGAACGTTTTTAATTTCTGCATTCTAATAATATGCATAACACAAGGAAACATATTTTTTGTTGCATGAAATATTACGACTGATATTGTATATTTTCAGGGTGCTGATTTCAGATCTGAAGTCAGATTTTTTGTATCAGCTTTAGTTTTTGAGATATAAAGAAAACGTGATTTTCAAGAAAAAAATAATTTAATTAACAAAAAACATCAAAAAAACATCTACTACGAGATTTTCTTGCTTGACTGGGTTCACTAGGGCTGTTTTTAATGCTCCAACAGTACTCCGCCATCATATTGGCATTCCAATGACCCTGGTACCTCTCTTCCATAGTGCGAATATCTTGATGGAACCGTTCCCCTTGTTCTTCACTGAGATCACCTAGATTTTCAGGAAAACGGTTCAAATGGCTATGGAGAAAGTGTACCTTAATGCTCATATTACAACCAAGCTGCTGGAAGTGCGACAACATCTCTTCAATATGCTTCGCATAGCTTTCATCCTTTTTGTTTCCCAGAAAATTTTGTGCGATCCAAACGAATTCATTCCAGGCATTTTTTTCAATATCGGTCATGTAACTATGAAAGTTTTCATACCTTAATTAACCTTCTTATTTGAGGACCATCAAAAATTCCGGCTTTCAGTTTCTCTGTACTCAAATTATGGAACTTTTTAGAGATGTATTGAAAACAATCGCCATTTTTGTTCAGAGCTTTGACAAATTGTTTCATGAGCCCAAGTTTTATGTGCAAAGGTGGCAGAATTATGCGATCCCTAGGCACTAATGGTTCATTTATCACATTTAGTTTTCCCGGAACCATAGCTTGCCTGGAGGGCCATTCTTTTCTAACCCAGTGCTCAGACTTAGCTCTGCTGTCCCACTGACAAATAAAACAAGGATATTTTGTATAGCCTCCTTGTTGTCCCAGAAGAAAATTCACCATTTTTAAATCTACACATATCAGCCACTTGTGTTCGTTGTACTTGATTCTATTCATAACAGAAGCTACAGTAGCGTATTCCTCTTTGACTGTAGTTGAATGTGCAATCGGTTTCGAACCCAGCTTATTGCCGTTATGCTTATGCATAACGGCATATGTAGCGTAGCCTGAAATGTGTACTTATGTACACATTTCAGGCTACGTTTACAGGAATCGATAAATAAACGCCATTCATTTGGATCATATTTTATTACTCCCATTGATCTCATTAAACCAGGAATATCTGAACAATAAACAAAGTCATCATCTTCAGAAAAAAATGAAAGCAATTCCGTCTCTCTTTTACGATAGTACGAAATTCTAGTTCCTTGAGTTAAAAGATTTCTTTGCTTTAATCGAGAGGCTAGAATCTCCGATGCTTTTTTAGAAAGTCCAAGGTCTCTGACTAATGCGCTGAGCTCTTTCTGATTAAAGGGCCGGGGCTCAGAAGAAACATCTGGATTAAAATCAGTTGTCCCACTTTCATCACTTGAAGAAGAGTTATTTTTTTCCAAGTCATGATCAATTTGTGTAGATGAAGATGCTTGTGGTGCTGATGCATCGCCGGAGTACATGACTGGTCGGGTAACAGATAACAAGTTAGGGTAAAACCATTTGGACCGATTTTTTTTGTTAATCCCGTTTATATCAACCACGCAAAAATAACAATCGTCCTGATGATTCGAGGGTTCCCGCCAGATCATTGGTGTTTGGTACTTGAAATGGAGTCTTTTCTTATTCGTCCATAATCTTAATGATTCGACGCAAGTTTTACATACCATTTTAGGCACCCAGTATCTGTCGCGAGTGTCCAAAGAAAATCCAAAGACATCAAAGTACACCCGTTTTACGAACTCCGACACACTAAGTCTACAATTTTTAAATGTATATTCACCACATACATTACAGAAATAGTCAGGATCATTTTTACAGATACTTCGCGACACGGACATGGTAAAAAATATATACTTTTTAAATAAACTGCTTGGTTAAATGAAAGTTAAGTGTAACTAGTACGAATATAATGGTCAATAGCTGTATCTCAAAAACTAAAGCTGTTAGAGAAAAATTGCGGGTAGTTTTGAAATCAGCGACCTCGAATTGGTAAACAACAGTCATAAAATTCCATGCAACAAAAAAAAAGTTTCATTTTGTTCCCTTGTGTAATTTAAGGTCATCATAAAATCTAGTTTTGGATATGCCTTTGCATCGAACCAACTTCTATGAAAAGTCCCTTACGGTCAAAGCTGTGCGTCTGTGGAATGAATTGCCGGTTTCAATACGGCGCCGCCGTGCAGTCTCTCTCTATTTTTAAGAAAATGGTAGTAGATTACTACCTAAAAAAAGGTATTTAAATTGTCCATTTTTATAGTTATCAGTAAGTTTATTATTTTAATGTATTTTTGTATATATAAAAGTTATATGAGTAAGTATATTATTTGTATGTAAGTATAGTTTATGTTTTATGTATTTTATAAAGGTTTGTAAAATGTGTATAGTTATGTGTAAGTTTATGCTAAATTTTTAAGTCTTTACTACAGCTAGGTATCTTTTTTTTCCCTTCTTGGTTAGTTACACTTACACCACTGTCATTGTCTTTCTCATAGTCCTCTCCATCCACTGGTTGTCTGGAAGAGATCGCTTTTAAGTGATAAGACCGGCCATTGTACTAATGTTAATTATTTTAAGTTATCTGTTTATATTGTTTTTCTTTTTGGTGTACAATAAAGAGTTTTTCTATTCTATTCACTGTTTACGAATATAATTATTAGAACTGATCGCTCAAAAAAAAAACATGCTTATAAGACACTGGTTGGACGATATGCAAAACAACATTAATATAGATCTGTATTTACAGCTACTAACTTAACACCATTGTTCATTTTAAAAAAAATCAAAGACACTCTGGGAGTGCTGACAGAAGTCAAAACTGAGAGGTGTCGGTTACGGTAACAGTGACCCGAGTTCAATGGGTTTTTTCAGTTCAAAAAATGCTCAGCGCGCCTATAGAAGTTTTCACTTCAAAAAAAGTAGCACTCCCGGGAGGGCCTACAGAAGTGAAAACTTGAACAAGGTTGGTGTCGGTTACGGTAACAGTGTCGCGAGTTAAATGCCCAACGCGCATAAAGAAGTTTTCCCTTCAAAAATGTTGTTTTTATATTATGATAAAATAAATATGCCTTATAAAGTCCAAATGGGCTTGTTTCCATAATCTACATACATACAGTACAACGTTTCTCGGAAGGTAGCTATTTCCATAAATAAATAAGTATTGCTAGGTACCCGATGCGATGATTTGAATAAAAAGGTTTCCCCCTAAGTTTGATTCTTTCTGTATCCAACTGGTTTGCCCCATAAAGTCCTGCCTTGTACCTCTGGCCTTATAATATTTCTAGTTAGAATTGGCTATCGAAATTTTCGTCTCCACAAACGTCTCTTCTGCGACTTATACAGATATAATATCACGTTTTAATCCCTAACGGGAAGACAGAGCCTAGGGAGTAACCGTTAAAATGTTGAGATTCTTATAAATAAATTTCAGTATTATCTAGAGAACTTGGCTGCCATTTACATCTCAATTCTTTAATGAGTTTCTTTCGTGTAATATAATAGAGTATCTTTATACACAACTCACCTCATGAAAAAGACAAAACAGTGAAGTAAACTTAATTTTTTATTTCAATTGCGGTTTTGCCATTCATAACAAAAAAGAATGAGAAGACTGATGATGATTGATATTAAATACAATTTTGAAAATACATGGGATGTCAAATAAGGCTCTTAGAGTATAACTTACATGATCTGTAGTGCAGGTAGATTTTTCCACCGTGTAACACTGTTGATTCCACAATCTGTAAACAAGCAAAAAAAACCTTATGTATTATGATTTCATAATACTATTAGACGCAGGTCAAATGCATTCCATCATACTCGTACTCGTATGTGGGTGAATTACTGGTATAATTTCTGCGTTTACTCGTATTTACAATCAAAAGTTCATGATCATTCATGAAAAACATGTCGATTGTAGGTATACTTACGGTAATTTAGATCAAGATAGAAAAACAAGGAATTAAACAATGAGACGACCCTATAAGTCGTCAGTCCTTGGTCGTCAGCTTAGACAAAAGTCAAATACATTTTTTATTTATTTAATGAAGGATAAATATATCACTTAGGTATTTTTTAGAGCAAAAATAACCTACTACCGTTTCAGAACAAAACGACCACTGCTGGGAAGATACGCCGAAAGAAACCCAGTTCAGCAGAGAAAACTACACATAACTGTTAGACCTGTATGATACTTAAAGTAAGGAAGTGACTAACTCATATAAATATATGAAAAAATCAATTTCATTGAACGTATTTAAAACAAAGCTCTCTGAACATCTCAGAACTTCGAAAACTACCATTGCAATTCATAATAATCACCTACAATTGTATTTACCTAAACTTATTGTTTCTTTTTTGTATGCTGTGGCAGTGCAAACGACTAAACGTTTTTTATAAGTGTAATGAGTTTTATTCTCAAGTAAGTGACTAACTTGTCTTATTGAGAAATAAAGATCTTGAACCTAACTCTGAATATCGTCGCATTTAGATACGAATAAATGACAAAAGACCAAAAGGGAACAAACTCTCCTCACCTGTGAGTACGTTTCAAGATTTATTGGTGGTTTGATTTCACCTGCGGTTCTGTTTGTTCACATCTGATTTTAAAATGTGGGAACCGATGATTTATTTCTTACTTGGTTCATATGCGCTGGGGTTAAAAAGAAAGAACCTGTTTAATTCAGCGACGCAAAAAGAGTTTATCTATCAGCGTCTGTCTGTGGCACAGAATACAGAAAGTGTAAACAGAATAGAATCTCATAAGGTACACGCAATATGCGTCCCCGTTCCCCGCACCCGCACCACTCCCCCGGTTCTTGTGTGCCAACTTGTGTCATCAAGGCGAAAACGGAGGAGAGGTGCGGGGACGGGGAACGAGGACGCATATTGCGCGTACCTTAAGACACGGCTTAGGAGATTTCGTTCTGTTTACTCTTACTGTATTCTGTGTCTGTGGTGTCATAACTCCCTAACCGAGGATCTCGATGGCTGGGCTGCGGATTACTACCGCTTTAGCAAGTTAAGTGACACTGGTCGTGGTCCGCACTAGATGGGTTTGGCATAAAAATTTATCGAGCTCCTTCGTACTATGGAAGGCCCGTAACGTAATTTTTCCCGGCTGTCATGATTTCATGGCAGTCAAACAATGTCAGATGCCTTTAGGCGGTTAACCCACTGCACCGCGCACCATGGCGGAGCACGGTTCGACACACTGACGCTCCCGCGCGTTGACGCGTTTTCAGTGTGTTGGACTAGGCGTGTTTTCTATTCAAATTGAGATACTTGCAAACAATGGTAAAATATGCCGCCCGCGCTCCGCGGCTGTGCGCGGTGCAGAGGGATCACCGGGCCAAACCACTCTTAGACCGCTTGCAACTAATGGGTAGTTTCCTGGGTAAAAAATAAATTATTTTGTACTGTTATCAGAATGAAACGTCACAAATTAATGTCACTTCTCATTAATCACATCCACTTTGAACGTGATTTTAAATTTATTAATGCAGAAAAATATTTGACTCTAAGAAGCTATGACGTCACACTCCGATATTTCATATGAACATCATAGAAAATGTTTGTTTTGACGTTTAGAAAAAAATATCTGATTTGACTTGTTGGAAACAAGCGGATTGCGAAGTATTGCAGCAGTTAGTACTAAAGTATCCTTAAAATTTGGATGTACCCTGTACTTCTCTCTAGTAATAAAAGTATGAGTACCTAGGTTCACAAAGCTTTATTACATTTAATTGTAATACCAGCGAGCAAAGGAAACTAAGACAAAACCTGTACCTACTTATTTTTTGTTTTATTAAAAAAACAGAAAATGTATTAGGACCATATTATATACGCTTAAGGATTCTTAAGAGGAACTAAGAGAATAGGGTAATTTCCTGGGTCAAAATAAACTATTTAGTACCGTTAAGAGAATAAAACGTCTCAAAATAATGTCACTTGTCATTGATCACATTCACTTTGAACGTGAATTTAGATTTATTATGCAGAAAAACGGATATTGAGAGCGCTATTAGACTCCTAGATACTATGACATCACAGACCAATATTTCATACAAATTTCTTAATTTATTTTTTTTAAGTTAAGAATAAAGTATCTGATTTAACTTGTATTACAAATATTTTAAAATACCTATTTTTCAATCCGCTAGTTTCTACTAGCGGATTGAAAAATAGGTATTTGTAAAATCTATTGCTGTCGCGCTGAGCCCGAACAACGACCGAGCAAGTGCGATAGAGATAACTGCAGCTCGAACCGAACGTTCCGTAGTCCCCTGATTTCTCCTTCAAAAGTCAACTGATTAAATTACTTTTTTCATTAAAATTAAAGAAAAACTATGGCTATGTTCCTATTTCTTTTTATACTATAATTTCGTCTTTGTTTGCTAGATTTTAAAATTTGAAAAATCTCACCAATTTCTCGGGTTTATAAAGGTTCGTATCTCTTTTAATGATTAAATTATATAAAAAAAACATAGGGATAAAACAATATAAACATAGTTTTTTTTTTTAATTCATTGCACTACTGGCACTATCCGTTGACGAATCATGGGACTACGCTTGTATGGAATTACGGCCCATTGATTTCCTCTTAAAGGAAATATTTGACAAATAAGTAAACTATGTCTTTATTTTAACATTACATTTTATTTAATCTAAGATCACATTGGTGTCTTCGGGATTGTCTTTGACGGCGTCATAATAATTTATGTCTTTGCCAAAAACAAACGATTTGTGATAGGATCTAAATTCATTTACATAATCTTGTTCTTTTAACTTTATATTCATTTTTATATTTTTTATAAAGTTAAAATGTAATTTAGATATATTTCCGAGAATTGTAATCTTAAAAATTTAAACGATTTTAAATACTAATGACCCTAACTTTAAATTGTGTAGAGAATAAATAAATAAATTTCATTATTTATTTATTTATACTTTATTGTACCCACATATATACATGTTTAAAGTATAACTAACAGTTGAACCTTTAGGTCGATTGGAGAGTTTTATGTGTCATAATTGTCGAAATATCCTTTATTAGACATACTTTTTTATTAGATACAATATTTTTCCATCTGTTGATTGAAATAACTCGATTTCAGTATAAAAAATAATTTTCCTTACAGAAGCAGGATGTTTGAATTTATTTCTGTCTGCAAAAAGGTATTTTGGTAAGTGAATGTAATAGGCATGACGACTGGAAGAATATTTTTAGCCCATCCGATAGTTTTTTTTTATGTTATAGGGCGACAAACAAACAAGCGGGTCACCTGATGGTAAGTGATCATCACTGTCCATGGACAACTGCAACACCAGGGGTGTAACAAGAGCGTTACCGGCCTTTCAGGAAGATATAGACTTGTTTTTTGAAGGTTTCAATGTCGTATCAGTTCGGGAACACCGCTGCAGATTATTAAAAAATATTGAAATTGTATTTTCTTTTATTTAAAAAACAAAAATTTAATAAAAATACAGCGCTTTCAAGTTTCGCATGACGTCATGGCTAAGTACGATTTATACATAGCGGTGACGTCGCAAGCCCCCACTCTGGAACTTAGATACTTTGTATCTTTAAACTGAAACATATCGGTCCATTATTTTTGGATAAGACTCAAAATGCTCTATCTGCTCAGTTAGGGATAAGGACGTTATACTCGTAGTGTAAGCAATCAGCGTAACAATTATGAACGTACAGAAGACATTTGAAGAAGTCTTCCAAATACTGTTTAAGCTTTTCTTTTTACGCCTCTCCTATTATAAAGAAATTTAAGTATTTTTCATTTACAAGCAATGATCAGACCAGACGACAATGAACACGAATTAAAAGGCCTATTTACACAGTGCAAAGTCTATAATTATCTGTCTGCCCCGTTAGAGATAATGATGTAATAATTTATCTGTATCTGATCATCATTTCTATACTTATAGCAAATGTCAAATTAAAATTACCATGAAATCATTTACAAAATAGCAATCTATGTATTAAATTCGTACTCTACAATCGAAGTCATCTCTTTAAAATGATACTCGGTGAGAGCCCAAAATGTCGGGCATGTGAGGAATTAGTGGAGACAATAAGACACATTGTGTGTAGCTGCGACTCGATGGCTCGTAAGCGCATGGACCTCTTCGGATCAGCATATCCTGAGTTAGAGGACTACAGGCACTACGCACCAGGTGATATTCTGAAGGTTATGCAGTCCTTTAGAAATCCCGAGGCGGGTGAGTAAGGCAAGGGGGTAAGTACAATATAACCCAAAGGTTTGAGTTGCTTCCCAATGTGGACCCCAAATGCAAGATAAGAATAAGATGTATTTTAATGTTTTAATGTTTATTACAAACACGTTTCCAAACTTAACTAACAAGTGAAATAATACAGAATAAAAATAAAATATTTCGAGACAATTTTTCTGCTGTCATGGTCCGATTGACAAGCTGCCCCGGCGTCTGTGACGCAAGGACGCGGGAGGAGGGCATACAGGGCCGTATTATAGACAGGGTAGGACTCTGCTCGTTACAGTATTTAATTAAAAAAATCCTAATTTATAATATTTAATTATATCAGTAAATGACAACAAAATTTAAATACCCCCAACAAATCATTACATGCTCATTAAACGACGTTCATACACCAACTAGAATGTAATTAATAATTAAAATCATATTAATTTTCAAATCACGTCCTGGAAACCGAACGTAGCTACCCCAATTAAGAAAATGTATTAATAACCGGGCCCTGGATTATCCTTTATACTCAAAATAAAGTGGGAAGAGAATTGACACACTTACGAGTATACTCTTATTTGACAGCTTACAACCGGGATAAAAGCTGTCTCAATAAAGGTAGGATTTTCCTATTTTTACGGTTCCGTACCTAAAGGGTGCTAACGGGATCCTTTTACTAAGACTCCGCTGTTTGTCCGTCTTAGAGATAGAGCCCTATGTTAGACGGACGTCTGTCCGTCCGTCGTCCGTCCGTCGACAGTCTCCGCTGTCTGTGTGTCCGTCCGTCTGTCACAGGGCTCTATCTCTAGAACCGTAATAGTTAACCCTTGAAATTTTCACTGAATATGTATTACTGTGGCCGCTGTAATAAAAAATACGAGAAACGTGTTCTTTTAACTTGATCTTTATGATGACATTAACTAGATATTTAAAGTTTTCACCGATTATGTATTAATGTAGCCGCCATATTATTATATACTAAAAATAAAATAAAGTTATAAAATATAGGGGGTCGTCATACAAGAAATGTGTTTTTTCAGTTTAAAAACATTGTATGGAGGTACGGAACTTCAACCTACATGAACGAGTCGCACTTGACCGGTTTTATTCTTTCTTTTTATCAAGTTTGTTGGAAAAGCAGCAGTGTTGGCCAGTTACACACACGAAAGAAAGGAAAGCAGTTTTTATTTTATTTTATTTATTAGGTACACCAACAGATAACATGACAAAAATCATTTCACATTTTGTACTAGCATGCAACCCTATTGGGTAGTTTCCTGGGTCAAAAATAAATTATTTGATACTGTTATGAGAATATAACGTCACTACATAATGTCACTCTCATTAATCACATCCGCTTTAAACGTGATTTTAAATTTATTAATGCAAACAGATATTATGAGCGCTATTTAACTCCAAGAAGCTATGACGTCAAAGTCCGATATTTCATACAAATTCCATAGAAAATGTTTGTATTGACGTTTAGAAAAAAGTATCTGATTTGACTTGTTGGAAACTAGCGGAGAACATATCATTCTTAGAATTAAAGCAATAAAAAATATATATATCATGTATACCAGCTACCTAATAATTATTGAAGTTGAAATTTTGTAATAGAAATACTTTGGACTCTTATGTATTCTGTGGAAATACTGAATAAAAAATAGGTATTGAAATGAACCATGCATTGTCATATAGTTGGGATGAGTATATTTTACATTTTAAAGATAACAATTCGTGGTCATAATTTGTATTCATTTTGTTGTAAGTGGAGGGAATTCTCGGTAAGGACGCGTGCCTGCCAAGATTTGTGTTTACTCGGGGGATAACATACGTGTTTACGACCTTTCTACGGGTATTTGGTCGAGGTACTGTGAGACCGATGTTTTCTAGAGCGTGATGACAACAATGTCCACTGTAACGTGGACAAACTTTATAGGAATATTAAGAATCCCCTTTCCTAGACTTTCCCACACAAACGTAGTCTACGTTTTATTTTGAAACGATATGTCAGATTTCGGTAAAAAGTAACTTTAAAGAAATTGCATATATGTATCTAGGGTTATAATTGGTTTTCACAGTCAAAATATGAACATGATAGAAAATATAAGAATGTAAAAGTTTTCCATACTAATGGTCAAAAATAATATAATACACCATATTCTCTTTCAGTTCATATTTTGACTGTGAAAACTAATTATAACCCTAGATATATGCAATTTCTTCAAAGTTACAATCTTTTACCGAAATCAGACATGTCGTTTCAAATTAAAACGTAGACTACGTTTGTATGGGAAACTGTGATTCTGTCTAGGGTAAGGCGACTCTTAAGTCTAACTTCTTCCGGCGATCACTCAGGGTTGTCACCTTAAACATTGACAATTGGTCACTGTATTCGCTTGTGACTAAAGTTGGTAGTTTTGTAAGCTAAATGTCGTGTAAATGCTTTTTGAAAATTTAATGCTACTTGTAGGCACCCATCCAAGTTCAGGCCCCAAAAAAGCGTGAACAACGCGTATTCCTACCAAGCCAACAATGTACGCGTCGCAAGTCACATTTGCCCTGAGGAAGGCCTCCGGATGAGGTCGAAACATGTCGGCCAGTAGCTTTTTACGTGACCTACTCATTTAGGGCATTAATAAAAAATTGTAGTAGCTTCTGTTTTCTTATTATTTTACGTTTTTGGTTGAAAACAGGTCAATTACGTATGCCTATTTATAAGATAAATAAATAGCTTTTGGTTATGAAGTAATTAAGAGGATTTGGGAGTACTCGGTCTAACTGGATAGGATTAAGATGAATTACGAGTAGAGCACTGTTTCATATTTTGTTTGCGGAAAACGATTTATTCCGATCCAATACCACGACCGAATAACATTGGTATTATTTTGAATTTTTAATTATTTTCTATTCCGAACGGATACTACTGTTTAAACCAATACCAAAACAAGTTCAAAGGTAGAGTCAGTAAAAATGCTTTGTATGTAATTACAACAAAAATCTGTTAGATCTAAATAAACAAATTTAGTTAGCACACGTCTAGTTTAATTATATAATAATAAGATTTTTTAACAACTAACAATTGTAAAATATCACATAAAATCAGCTTTTACTCTTATTGACCTTGGAAATGAAGTGAATTCGAAAAGTTTTAGCATTATATTTCGATGACATACGAATATTAGAAAACAAATTCAACTTGATGACTGAGTTGACTGTACCAAATTCAAGTTTTGGTATTCATTTTGACGTAAAATTAAATAATTTAAAGTGTAGTAGAGGAGTGGTATTTGTTCGGAATAGAAAATAATTAAAAATTCAAAGTAATACCAGTGGTATTCGTTCGTGGTATTGGATCGGAAAAAATCCGGAAAAAGGTTGACTATCCATCATCATTATCTTCCTTGTCTTCTCCCTATTTGGGGTCGGCTCTGTATGTCCTCCCTCCATCGTTTTCTATCTATTGTTATATATGTACTCTACTCTACCCTCTCTATCATATCGCCCTTAGCTCCCCACTCTCAATCATCTCTCCTGAACTCTCTTCATACGTCGCCTCCGTCCAGGTAAGTGCGACAACCCTGATCCATTTTCCACAAGTGCCGGGTCACAATAACCGTGTTTGGGTACTGCACTTGCGCGTCACCTCCGGGGGGCGCCCTAGCATGATCGCATTCCTCAATTGTTCCATACACGATTTGGCAATGGTTTTTTACAATCCGCCCCCAACTAGACATTAACCTTCCCATTTTTCCTACCTGGGCTGAGGTACCAGGCTTAGCAAAAGTATAAATAAAATAATAATTTTCTGACCCAATCGACAACCCTATTTGAGAAGACATTCCTTCAAACTGTAAATAAATATAATATATTTATTTACAGTTTGAAGGAATGTCTTTATGAGCATATTATGCTCCGCAGGTATAGCCTTTATCTTATTAAACGGCAATAGGCCGCCCCTTGACTCAGCATCTTCGACAGCGGAAAGTGGAGAAAGCGGAAAGCGAATTTCTTACAAAAATAAAATTACTGATTAAGCCAATAATTTGCCGCTCATTTGCATTTTAAAGGACATTGCCCCAAAGAAAATAAAAAGTAGGAATTGGGGACTTGAAACTCAATTTGGCGAAAAAGCTTATCGGAAACAACGGCAGAAATAAAGAGGAGTGAAATTATATAGACTCCAATTCGCACCGTGTTCTGGTGAAGTAGTGATGGAGATAAAGTCCGTATCGAAAGACTACCGATAGGTAAATATACCGTTTTAGTATAAAAAGGCAAACATCTGTTGAGCAAAAATTCTTCTTCTTCCGATTTAAAAGCTTAGAGCAAAAATTACTATACCAAAAATAATACACCGAGTGCGTGTATTATTGTTGGTTATTTAAGGGCCCGGTCCTTAATTTAATGATTTTGACTGCTTTTTCGCAGCTGATTGGAGCCAAACTATGTTAGTAACAATATGTTAAGATATGTTAAATTAAAGTTTATTTAAGTAATAAAAAAGTCAATGAGACAATTTATTGATTTTTATTGTAATAGATTATTTAATTCCAAATAACCTGAGACGTGTTTCGATTTTTTGCGGTGTGCGACGTTCATGTCATTGTTGCTTACACGGAATTTAAAACATGAAGTTGTGTATAAATTACAGAGAAATAAAGACAAAGGAAAATCGTAAAAAGTAAATGAGAAGATTTTAATAAAATTTTGTTTTAATTCATTCAAAAACTTAGTTAAAAAGTTTAAACTTTGAAGAAAATATAAGCGAATACGTCGTCGGATTTCTTGCGCATACGACTGAGTTAAAAAATAAAAAATACACATATTTGAAGATTGATTTATGCTTAAACACGTACAATAAATAAATAAAAATAATTTGTCTTTTGTAAAAAGATAGAAAAATTTAAAGTTCTCCGAAATTCTCAAATAAATATGGGGACGAAAACGCTGATAAGAAAGACAGCTCGCTGCGCTTCTGAATTCGTCTAAATTCGTCTCCATGGTGCATGTACAATACAGCGCAATGCGTATGTGTAGATAGAAAATATAGATTCGGTTGTTCAAACAAAAATTCCCACGGTCGAAGTCTACAGTTTTAAGCAAGAAAAGTGCTAAAACGAGTATTATTTTTAACCGACTTCAAAAAGGAGGGTTTTATCAATTCGACTGTATGATTTTTTAAATATTTTTTTTATGTATGTTTGTTACGATATCTTCACCAATTGTGAACCCATTTTAATGTTTTTTTTTTTATTTGAAAGCCTTTCCTACCAATTTGGTTCCATTTTAATTTGGTGAAGATTTGATGAAAAACTTTGGAGATATGAAAGAAACTCCTGAAAAAAATTAAGTTTTTTTTTTGTTATAGAAAGAAGAAAGAAAGAAAATCTTTATTCGGCAAGCAATTTACTTATGACTATATTTAATTATTGGTATCATTTTTGCGTAACAGATGTTTTTTTTTTTATTAAAATACAAAATCATTTATTTACCGAAAAGAAATTGACAATGAGCTTAACCAACGACTCCCGCACTAGGCAAAACCCTGTATCGCGGGCAATCAGAACGAATTAGCACAATACTTTTTACAGTTTAGAACGAGCGGCGGGTAAAATTTAAGTTAAAAACTATAATGGAACAGTAAAATCTACATTTAGCTAATTAATACGAGTATAAAATGGGAACATCAGCCACATAATAATTGCTACTTAAGTTAGGGAGAGAGGGGGGAGGCATGGTGAATGTGTGTGTATGTGTGTGTGTGTGCGGTAGGGTGTGTGTGTGTGTGTGTGTGTGTGTGTGTGTGTGTGTGTGTGTGTGTGGGTGATTAAGACGCATAGTGTTTAATTTCTTAGAAATAAATATATGAGGTCTAACGAAATATATTGAAAATATTTTAAGGGCAGATTCAGTCCATTATACTCACAACTATCCCCAGGAAACATATCGAAAAATTTTTTTCGCTTCCCATAGAAGCGCACCTGATTGGTCAACTTATAAAGGGGGCTAAAAACTTTTTATTCGTAGTTTGCTAAGGTTTTTTAGGGAAAGTTGTTCAGTATCATGAACTTAATCCACTCTTAAAACAATTCGGTATATTTTGTAAGACCCTGTATAAGATATTGATTTACAAATCTTACGATGACAGTGGAGTTAACAAAAAAACTTGTTATTATATGTTTAAAAAACACTATCAAGTCTTTATCTCTAACGGGGTAGACAGAGCCTAGGGCCGCAAGACCTAAAAGCCACTTTTAATGGTTGGCGTAAAAGTGGAAAAAGGAAATCAAAATAGTGATGGGTTTCCAGCCGCATCGCCTATTGAAATGATTCAAATTCTTGCCCATTCCCTTGATCGGATTTTGCGATCTACGCGGGAAAAGAAGCAGCTAGTACCTACATTATTTTCTCCTAGACCAGCAAAACAAAACCTACTTATTTGTTATTAGATATTTTTGTCTAAGATCAACGACATTGTCAATAATCTAAAACTTTGATATTATTACGCTTTTTCCAATATTGTTTCACATATTTTCAACAGTTCTGCTCTCGTTGTTTTATATTCTGTTTCGTGGGCACCTATCTTAATCTCAAATTCATCGATAACAGACTATCGATAGTATATAACATCACTGTTGAAAAGGGTGCCTATGAATCCTCCTGGAACTGTCTTTCACGAACGTCTTTTTGTTTGCATTGGACTCAATTTGTGGCCGAAATTGGGAAAAGGAAAATTTAAACCTATGAAAAGTTGGTTAACCACGCTACGTCTACGAAGTTTGTAAAAAAAATTTGGTTTAAAAGTGCAAATATAAGAGATCCCCCCCCCCCCTCTGTAAGCTAAACGGTTATATATGAACATGTAAAAAATGTAAGGCATTAGCATATACAACGAAATTAAAAGAAAAAATATCAGAGCTAAGTACGGTTTACAAATTAAAAAGTAGTCAACTAAGTTTCGAAAAAGGAAAAATTTTCTACAAATTTAATTAAAAATTAGCTAGACAGTTACAGTTGTTAGTTACGTAAAACAACTACTGACTACGGGACCCTACACTGCGCAGTGCGCGTGGCTCGACACGCACTTGACCGGTTTTGTTATATGGATTGTTCACACTTTTATTGTGGAAAAGATTGCGTTGCGATTTTGCCCAGTATTGTTATTGGGCGGATAATATTATTTAAAATGTTACATAAAGCCTATTCCATGCTATAGCCAAAACAAATAAGTGAATTCGTATCATACTAAACACATTTTTCCGGTTTCTTATAATTCCTTGTAAAATTTATTTTCAACATATTTCCGTTTCATATTTAAAGAATTAAAAGCTTTACGCTTTCAGCATAAATGTTACAATTGCTTGACAAGCTGGTAAAGTGTATCTTTTTGAACATGTACACAATGAGTGACACACGTCCCTTGTGGAGTAACGATGTATTTAGATTTTTATTGTGAGTTGATTGGTGTTACACAGCTTAAGTACGGTTTTTTCGGTTTTACGGTGACAATTTTAACTTCGTGTTGTTGGTTAGGGTTGCTACACACGTATTTGGGGTGGCATTAATCGACACAGCCGGGCGGTAAAATCGAATATACAGGGTTACTTTCTAAACACTGACAACGTTTTTGCAGCAAGTTCAGTCCGTGATACTAAACTATTTTTATAAATATAAACTTTTTGTAGCGCCTATCGCAATAAAATTGATTTTTCTGTTTTTCCTAGAGGTTGAATGGTAGATAATGCATTAGCGTTAAGCCCACCTTTTGTATCTTTGAGTTCAATAAAGATTTAATAAATAAATAAATCACTTTACATAAAAACAATTATCAAAAATCGATAAAAAAATTTCGTCCTATACAAAATCCATTTGGCTGAGCGCCGATTTTTATGGGAAGCCAAATTTTTTTTTATTGTTTCAATGTTCTAAAAATGTTGCCGGTGTTTAAAAAGTAACCCTGTTTATGATGGATGTTCGGGGGAATAACCCATATAATTGATTCGGGTCGGCTTTGCTGTTCGACAAATACTGCCACCGACAATGCCGGACCGAATAGGTATGTAGCAACCCATAGAAACAGTTGACTGTATATTATACATAGTGATGAATGGATTCTTCTTTGCCTGGAGTAACTCGTATTTTGAATAGGGTGATGACTGGGTCAGAAAAGTATTATTGTAATTAGTCCGTTAATTAGATTATCCAAAAATAATATACCCATATTTTTCAGTTTATCAAAAAAGTAAAAATTCACAAAGATACAGAGTGTCAAAGTGCCAGGGTGGGGGCTCGTGACGTGTGTGTAAAAATCGTACGAAAGCGTGACGTCATGCGAAGTTTAAATATGCTGTATCTTCGTCATTTATTGTTTCTCAGAGAAAATAATAAATACGTGTACAATATTTTTTAATAATCTAACCGACGACGGGCCAAAAATATTTTTTCAGTCATCACTCATCATGCGTATTCCTCAATAAGAAAAATGTACTTACTTCATTTTTGTTTATTAATAATAATTATCAAAAGCAGCCTTTTAGGATTTTTTTTTTATGAGTTTGTGACAGAACAACGAAGTTACAACATTGTTCTCAAAGGCATACAAGATGGAACTGACACATCCTATATCTCAATATCAGAGTATTATATTTGCGATTGGTTTCCCATATACAACCACTCTAGCCGTGTGGGAGTAGTATAGGACTACTCCAAGTCTTTTAATGGATGCCGTAGAAGGCGACTTAGGAAACACAAGCTTAACAAAACTCCAAGACATCTCCAACCCGTCTGGCCAGCATGGAGAGTGTAGGCCAAATCCTCTGACTACTCTGGCTAATATATGGCTATTGTAGTACAGGAGAGGGTCGTGCTCCTGCAGTCGAGACTAAAAAAGACCTGATGATGATGATATTGATGATGATACAAGCACTTACAATACAGCCCAGGTGTAATACAGATGCTGAACGACTTTCCCTTTTTGGCGGTCGAGCAAACCACGTGGCTCCCGCTACAAGTTCTTTTATTTTGAGTAATGGTCCGAGAGCTGGCACGAATTTTTGGGTACGTATTTGAGGCAATTGAAAACTTGTCACATACCTTTCCTATTATACCCCAACACGGAACTGCAGACCTGGCGGGTGAGTAGCGGGGCTAAAGCAACCTATAAATTTTTATGTTTTTTTTTTCAAAAAAGTTATTTGAGGCAATATGCATTTTTTATATGTTGTAGTAAAGTAAAAAAAAAACAACAAGCCAGACGATTTAGTCGGTGCTTTGATATTGCCAGGCGCGTGCAAAAGTATTTTTCAAAAAAATAAAATAAAGGTATTTGAGGCAATTTAAAATTTTAATAGGGTATTACTTATAACTGAAAAATAAGATTCTCTAAAAGACAGGTCATTTTGATGGGACTTTCTACCTGCCAGGTCAATCTAAATAAATCAAAATGGTTTAGCCCCGATATTCACCAGCCAGGTCTGCAGTTCCGTGTTGGGGTATAATAGGAGAAGTATGTGAGAAGTTTTCAACTTGCCTTAAATACCTACCCAAAAATTCGTGCCAGCTCTCGATCTATAAAACCTAATAAAATATATTCTTACGCCTCCTCGTAGAACGTAAGAACATATTTTCTTGAAGAAAATATTATTTCCGTCGTCCCTTTAAATCTAATCCTTTGGAAATCATTAATCAAGGTTTCCTAGCAAAAAGTGACAGAGATTTACGTAGTAGGCACAATAGGGTACATACGCATTATTTCGCGTTCAGGTGAAAAAATGGATCATCTAGGGACAGTTTTTCTTCAGTCCCGTATTAGGGTAGATTATTTTTAAAAGCTTTTATTTTATATGCGATGTTTGTATGTACGTTTGTTTGTTTATCCATTTCAAAATTAGAAAGCCTACTTTTTACTTATAAGACAAAATAAAATTGATAATCCTTGTAACGTAAGAAGGTATATAATAACCCAGCAAAAACATAAATGTGAAAATTTGAAGTTTTGGTATCCTTGGGTATTTTATACTCCTTGGCGGACGATTGGCAATACTACGTCTGTCTCTTTCCATGTGTCAATAACGATATGTCGCCCATCTCCAATGTAGTCTCGACCTAAGTCTCCTATCCACTTTTTTTCTTCTAATTACAGTTCCAACTTGCAGACACGATTGATAGACAATCTATTAATCAGGTCACCCTCATCGAGAATAAATGTTTCGGGAGTGCTTCACGATTAATTGCACGACTGGCCCAAAAAAGGAGTGTAATGTTTTTAGGGTTTAAGTATATTACCGTGTTTACAATCTACCCCCGACATATAATTGAGAGTTAAGAGATGACTATTTCTTCCATACTGGTATGGAAGAAAAGAAAAAAAACCAGGAATGTACCCGCTGCTATTGTAGATCGTAAAATCCGATCGAGGGAATGGGCCAAGATGAGAATTATGTTTGTAGGACCTCGCCCTGTCCCGGCGCAGTCAGGGGAGTTCCCACATAGAAGATAGAGGTGGAAATGGAGAATAGAGACTCAACAACACCGATAAATTAAATTTATTATCTGATACACAACTTTGTCATCTTCGTACTTCGTATCAAAAGTTATTGCACTTTAAATAATATTTATTTACATATCAGATATTATGATAAGTAGGTAGTTCTTGACATCTTTCCAGAATAAGAGATGATGGTGGAATCAGTAAAAATGAAGAGGGAAGTGTAAATGATTCTAAAATGGAATGAAACGAAATTTGAAATGAAATGAAGAACAAAAGCGTGGAACAAGAAATGAGGTTATAACATGATGCATGATGCAGCATCGTTACATGTTGAATGGAGAATATGGCTTGCAAACTATAAATATTTTGATAGCTTTTTTCACCTCCTCGCCCACCATCATGCTCAAAGTGGCCTTTATGCGGCTCGGTATGCTTAGAGCCGCAAGACCTAAAATGCTCTGGCTGCCCCATTAGAGTTGGATCTCATCTATCAGCACGGAACAGCTGTCGCTCCGTCGCCGTCGCTCTCTCTCGCTCTAGCAAATTACTGTTCTGAGAGACAGAAAAGGATAGCAGCATAGGAAAGTTCTGTTCCATGCTGATGTATGAGATCCAACCTTCAGGGATAATGACGTGATAGTGTATGAATAGTTAGAATCCTAATATAAAAGAGACATAAGATCTTTTTTCATCCTATTAATACTTTTATAAGATAATTGTTTAATTGTGATGTAAATAAAACAAACGGCTATTTTAAAAATTAAAAAAAAAACGAAGTTTTCAAATTGATCAATAGGTACCTACTTACGAGTATATATTTTTACGGTACCGTACCAGAAGGGTGCAAACGGGACCCTATCACTGAGACTCCGCTGTCTGTCCGTCTGTCCGTCTGTCCGTCTGTCCGTCTGTCCGTCTGTCCGTCTGTCCGTCTGTCCGTCTGTCCGTCTGTCCGTCTGTCCGTCTGTCCGTCTGTCCGTCTGTCCGTCTGTCCGTCTGTCCGTCTGTCCGTCTGTCCGTCTGTCCGTCTGTCCGTCTGTCCGTCTGTCCGTCTGTCCGTCTGTCCGTCTGTCCGTCTGTCCGTCTGTCCGTCTGTCCGTCTGTCCGTCTGTCCGTCTGTCCGTCTGTCCGTCTGTGCGTCTGTCAGGGCTCTATCTCTTGAACCGACACCTTGAGCTAGACACCTGAAATTTTCACCGATTATGTATTACCGTGGCTGCTTTAACAAAAATACTAAAAATAAAAAAAGTTGAAAATTAAAGTGGGTCGTCATACCAAAAACGTGTTTTTTTCAGCGTTTTTAACTCGATCACAGGGTTCAATCTCTTGAACCGTAATAGCTAGACACCTGAAATTTTTACCGATTATGTATTACTATGACCCCTTTAAGAACCAATACTAAAAATAAGATAAAGTTAATAGTTATTAAAGGGGGTCGTCATACAAGAAACGTGTTTCTTCAGCGTTTTAAAACATTGTACGGTGGTACGGAACCCTTCATGTACAAGTCCGACTCGCACTTGGCCGTTTATTTTTAAATGTACACTTTTTCGCCTTTTTCCCGTACCTTTCGGCATGCTGACGGCATCCCAACCAATTGAACGAATAAACTATAATGTAAAATGATTTATTCATAAGACAACTAAGGTAACACTAAACTAAAATTAATCTATAACTACATACGTACCTATATAAAACAAAACTAAATAAAAATACCTAAATAACATTAAATAATATAAAAAATGGAACCCAAATCGCTGCGCTCGCAGGGTAGGGTACCCAAGAGGCTGGCGGCATTTCCACGTTGAATGGCCAAAATGCGCGCCAGCCCTTGGGTCCCCTGAGGCATCGATTAAGCGTGCGGAAATTTCCTTATATAAGTTCAGTTCATCCGTACAAGATATAGCGATGACACTACGTCAGTTTCGCTCTGCGATAATCTTAATGTTATAACGGGTTTTAATCAATACCGAAGTGAGAAACTTTAGTAAATTTGTGGTCAGTTTAAAGACGCGCTTTGTGGTGCTTATTTGGTGAAAATCGGTCGAGAATCAATGAAGATATCTTCAATTTTATTTCAAAAATTATAGTGATCAACGGCCCGTACTCGATCGCCGCTGCTCGTGAGTCATCGTTCGCCGTTACCTACCGGCCGGCGGCCGTCAGCTGATCCAAGCTACCTACTGTCACCGCACCGCTACACCGGCGGCCCGCATTGCGTTATTTGTATGATACTTTTTATGTTCGCGCGCTCGCTAACTGCAAAATGGACTGCGCTGCGTGTAATAGTACTATTGGCAAAGATGATGAATCTGTAAAATGCACGACAGAGAACTGTAGAAAAATATACCATGTATTATGTACTGGTGGGAAAAAACCTACAGAGAATACGCGTGAAATTTGGATTTGTCCTGAGTGCTGCTGCTCCTCCAAGAAGGGTAGCGATAACAGCATGACCCCTGTGGGAACCTCCAAAAGGGGGCGTGACCCCAATGTAACTCACAGAAAAAAACCAACAGTTAACACAAACAGTAATTTATTACCTACTGAAAACAAACAAGAACTAGCGAGTGAGATGCACGAACTGCGTTCCGAAATGGTCTCCTTAAAAAAACTATTAAATAACTCTGTTGCTACTATAGCGGCCTACGATGCTAAGCTTCAAAGTTATGAGTCAAAGTTGATCAAGCATGAGGATGTATTAAAGCAATATGAGATCCAGCTAGCTAACTATGTTTGTGAAGTAAAAACCCTCAACGAAAAACTGAGGAAATATGGGCCACCAATGACGAAGACACAGGGAGCTGGGCTACTAGCACCGATCGCTGACTCGTCTTTACTTGTTGAGTACTCCTTCTCACTAAATGTTACCAACTCTCAGCAGCCCACTGTGATGAAACCGACTCCAGTGGAAATTACGCAGACGGTGTCATCACTGCCGCAGGAAAAAGCATCTCCTCAACCTCACCTGCGTCCAGAAGCTGTACCTGGAGTGAAAATTCGTGCTAAGAAACCAAATGAGGTTCAAGAACCGAAACAGAAAATGAGGGATCCCACCTGCAGACCATCACCTTCGACTCAACTTTCCAATTCTGAAAATGCAGAAACTGCCGAGCGTCAGGAGAGCCAGCCTAGGGAGGGGCAGTGGACTGAAGTGAAGCAGAGAAGCCGGCGCATTACCTACATGCGGGGCTCCGCAGGACCTACAGTGACCAATTTAAAAGCAGTGGAGATGCGCAAATTCATGCACCTGTGGAACATGGCGTCGGGTCTAGAGGAAGTCCGTGAGTATGTGCATCAACTTTGCCCTAACATCTCCTGTACGGTTGACGAGCTCTCAGCAAAGGGCAATTACAAATCTTTTAAGATAGGAGTACCAGCCGCACACTTCGATGCTATCTACTCGACTGAGGTATGGCCAATTAACGCTAGAATTAAGGCTTGGGTTAACTATAGAGGGCAAGAAAATCGGGCAAAGAATAATTATCAATCAGGGCCTTCATCCTCTAGCCAGCCGCCCTTTCATGCGAGGCCCTCGGACAGGGCAACCCCATCACAATGATTCAGTGCCGTTACAGCTTGATATATTTTACCAAAATGTCAGAGGGTTGAAGACTAAGTTGACCCAGTGGTATACTAGTATTTTAGTGTCAGATCACATTCTTGTAACCGCGTCAGAAACGTTCCTTGATAGCTCGGTAGAGGACGCTGAATTAATCCCAGATGGCTGGACATTGTTGCGACGAGACCGTAATACTGCCTGCGGAGGAGTTCTACTGGCCGCGAGACCTGGAGTCATGGTGCATCGTCGGCAGGACCTCGAGTCAGAACTCGGTGAGGATCTCTGGGTCTCCGTCGACTACCGAAACACCTCTTTCACTGCTTGTGTTATATATATTAAGCCTAAGACCGCTGATGCAATTTATATGAATATTTTTTGCCATATCGAGTCCTTTTTGTCCCATAAAGCAAACAATAATTTTATAATTTTTGGTGATTTTAATATGAACAGTGCATCAGAAAATATTAAGAATTATTATTGTTATTTTTTGACATATTGTAATCTAACTGACCATAATGAGATAATTAATAAACATGGAAGTAGAGTTGACGTAGTGTTGGCGTGCGAGTGCAATGAGTCACGGTTGCAGCAAGTGCGTGTAACTGAGGCCCGCGAAGGTTTCGTTCCCCTCGATGCGCTGTACCACCCCGCACTTGAGATAATGGTGAGTATTCGAACAAGCCATTCTCAGAACAAAGACGGGCAACGTCAACAACCAAGTAACATAGACCCATCGCATGATTGGAATTTTAACAAAATAGACATGGCTCTCTTAGAAACTTTAATCGACGAGACCTCTTGGGAGCCGGTCCTAAGGTCTAATGACGTATCCAAAGCAACTACTGCCTTCTATGACATTATGTATCAATTATTTGACGCAACAGTTCCTAAAAAGAAAAGACGTAAATCTACCTCATGTAATAGGTACCCCGTATGGTTTGACGCTGTCATTATTAAGGATATTAAAAGGAAATCTCGTTTACATAAGGACTGGCTTGTGTCAAACTCTGAAACAGCCTATATTGCTTTTTCACAACTTCGTGCTAGCCTGAAAGCAAGAATCTCGCAAGCATACAAAACCCACTTGGCTAACTTAGAACATAACCTTAAGCAACAACCCCAAAACTTTTGGAAACATGTGCACAGGCTTAAATCTAAAGGTGGTTTTGAGCCATGTGTATATTACGAACAAAATCCCTATGAGGGCATAAAAGCCGCCAATGCATTTGCAACTTATTTTTCAAGCGTATTCCTAAGTGAAGTGCCTCGGCTTAATAGTAATACATGTAACGAATATATGCGGGATACTCAAAGCGGATACATTAGTATACAAACCTTGCGAGCTCAAGACGTTGAGCGTGGTATAGATAGACTGCGAACGAGCATTTCACCTGGTCCAGATAATATACCTAGTCTTATTCTCAAAATATGTAAAAAACAAGTAATCGAACCCCTGCTTCATATCTTCAACTTATCACTGCATAATTGTAAATATCCCACCCAATGGAAAATATCCAGAGTAACGCCTATCCCAAAAAGCAATAACAGAAATCTGGTGGAAGAACACCGTTCAGTAGCAATTCTGTGTCCCCCCGCCAAGATTTTTGAGTACATACTGCACAATGAAATATATAGACAAGTCAACCAGTCATTAGGCGATGAGCAACATGGCTTTAGACCGGGTCGTTCCGTGGACACCAATTTGCTATGTTTAGTAGACTATATCTCGAGTGCCATGGAGCGAGGGCTTCAGGTGGATGTTATGTATTTTGACTATCAAAAAGCCTTTGACAAAATCGATAACGACATATTGCTTGATAAATTTTCCATCATCGGTTTTTCCCCCAATCTCTTAAATTTTTTCGCAGACTATATGAGAGACCGCAGTCAGTATGTTAAGCATGGTACATACGTATCCGAGCCTTACCACACTAGATCGGGGGTGAGTCAGGGTTCAGTTCTTGGCCCACTTCTCTTTCTAATCATGATACACGACCTGCCTAGCGTACTGACGACCGCCAAATGTCTCTTATATGCCGACGACCTTAAACTCTTTTTAAAAATTGAATCGCATGAAGATTGTATCAGATTGCAAAATGACATAAATCTTATCCACGAATGGAGTTTGACAAATAAAATGCCTTTTAACATAAATAAATGCTATGTAATGACTTTTGACCGAAAAAAAAACCCAGTTCATTTTAAGTATTATTTAGATGACACCGAAATTAAGAGAGTGAGTAGTATTAAGGACCTCGGTGTGTTGTTTGACCGTAGTTTGACTTTTCACGACCACGTGTCTAGTGTTTCTAAAGATGCCTATCGCCGCCTAGGCTTTGTGCTGCGAAATGCCAAGGAGTTCCAAAACCCGCAAGTCATTACAACACTATATAATGCCCTTGTCAGAAGCAAACTAGAATCTAGTGCGTGTGTCTGGAATCCGTATCATGTTACATATACACGGATGTTTGAAAAAGTACAAAAAGCCTTCCTAAGGGCCTTATACAAAAAATCATATGGCTATTACCCATACTTGTACCCAACTAAGTTCTTGCTTGGTCACCTGGGATATAACTCATTGGAGGTGCGAAGAATGGTACAACAACTAACCATTTGCCTCAAGGTTCTAAGAGGTTCCGTCGACTGTCTTCTTTTACACAATCTTTTGTGCGCGCTGTTTGTGCCTAACGAACTCGAGATCCCAGTGGATAGACATGGTCGTAGCCGGCCTCATGACATCTTCCATGTTGACAGGGGCCACACGACATCGCGCGCGAGGTCACCATTAGTACGACCGCTGGACAACCTCAATGCACTACGTCGCGCCAACACTAACTTTGATTTTTGTTTTGACAACTGGTCAACCATTGTAAAGGCTATATTGACTTATTGTGAAAATCTGTGTGACCAGTGGTTTAACACCAAAACTGCTGATAGCGATGATAGTGAATAAGTGACATTTAGTACGGACGGACAAACATGTATTTTGACTTATTTTAATTATTATTTCTTTTTATATTTTATTTTTATATTGATTAATTTTTGATAATAATAGATTGTAATGCATGTACGTATATTTAATTGTAATGTGTGATAAATGTAATTGGTGTAAATCGTTTTTATCACAGTAAAATAAATAAACAAACAAATAACTGACGGGCATCCGCACCCCAAGGCCCCAAGGTCTCCACGGCAAAAGGCGCAAATATATACGGCTCTCCCAAAGCCGCATACTTGCGCCTCTTTTTGGCTTCAGCAGTAGCAGCAGCTGCACAATGTAAACGTTCTTTTTACCAAATCACTACATAGTATAAAACAAAGTCGCTTCCCACTGTCTGTTCCTATGTATGCTTAGATCTTTAAAACTACGCAACGGATTTTGATGCGGATTTTTTTAATAGATAAAGTGATTCATGAGAAAGGTTTATATGTATAATACATACCCGTGCGAAGCCGGGGCGGGCCGCTAGTTTTATATAATTTGCATAAGTAGGTACAGTGGGCCACATAGAAAAGTATACTATTGGTATTATTCTATTATATCTCAAACTATTGGTATAATTTATACTATTGGCGGTATACATTTTTATGTAGTGTATAAATAGAGGCAGGCAGTTACCTACTTGAAAATAAAATAAAATAAACATTATAACAAAGAAAATCACTTACATTTTCATAACATTTTTTCCTGACAAGAGAAATCATTAACACCATATTCAATGTCTTGAAAAAACCTGCTTGAACAATATTGTGAAAAAACACACATCAAGTTACGCTCCAAATAGCACTAACAAAGGTGTAAAAAAGAAAATGTTATAGAAATCGCGTTGTTTTGCGCGTAAAGAAACGTCGGGTCGCATAGGAAAATGCGTTAATAAAATGCTTGAGACAATAAACAGAAATAAAGGTGCGTTTACAGAGTTCAGAGGTTGTTCACAGATTTAATATAAATATTACGTAACATACAGAACGGAAACTCACAGCGTCCACCGCAATTTTATGGCTTTATTTTTAACCATTTATTCAATACTAGCTGAGCCCGCGACTTCGTTCGCGTGGTTGTCGGAACGTAATGTGATATAGCCTAAAGCCTTCCTCTATAAATGGACTACCCAACAAAAAAAGATTTTTTTAAATCGGACCATTAGTTCCTGAGATTAGCGCGTTTAAACAAACAAACTCTTCCGCTTTATAATATTAGTATAGATTTACACTTTTGCATGTAAAAAAACAAATCACGAAAACCTCGCGGGGTTTATCTGGGTTTCGGCGAGTCGCTGTATGTATTCTAATGTAAGTTAGTGAGTTTCTAATAACAAGTTTTAATTAAAAACTCACTGATAATAAGTTATTATCATTTCTTTGATACGTACTACCTTGAATTTCTGTAGGCAGCTTATAAATAACTAGGTATTACCACAGAACAAATAATGCTAACGTACAGAAGTCTCACTCAGCAAAGAAATTCAAAGAAATATCTACTCAATAGGGCTAACGATATGGTTTAATTTAGCTTACGTCAGAACTCTTGCACCTTTTTGGTTATATACCTAGACATACATTGCAAGCCAATTTCATTCTTGTTACTCTGGACAAACGATTCGTATAACTGAATTTACCACCCTGAGGGGCCGCCTGCGCGAATAGTAACAATGTAGGTACATTTTCGATATCTAAACCGGGAGTGACATAGGCCTGGTATTACATAGAATTACTAATTATTGTCCCATATAAATTTTTGTATTTAGGTACCACATATTTCTTTACATGTGAATGTAGGTACTCTTAAGAATCCACTTACCCTAGACTTTTCCATACAAACGTACCTAGTCTACGTTTGATTTTGAAACGACATGTCAGATTTCGGTAAAAATTTGTAACTTTAAAGAAATTGCATATTTCTAGGATTATAATTGATTTTCACAGTCAAAATATGAACTTGAAAGAAAATATAAAAGTGTAAAGGTTTTCCATACTGATGATCAAAAATGATATAATACACTATAATTTCTCTTTCAAGATCATATTTTGACTATGAAAACCAATTATATGCCTATATGTATATATGCGATTCCTTTTAAATTTCAAAATAAAAGCTAGACTACGTTTGTATGGGAAACTCTGATTCTGTCTAAGGGGACTCTTAAGTTATTAGGTCATTGATTTTCTAATAAACAATAGGACTTGTTGGAATCAGCTAGTATTTAGTATTCAAGTTTTAAAACCTAACACCCCCCACTCCGCCTACTCGGCAACCGGCGACTGGCACAGCGGCGCGGCGTTGAAAGTCGTGCATCGTCTAACGTCGTTTCAGTTCGGCAGACTTCGGCACGGTGTTTGTGTGCGTGCGACTAGACTTATCTAATTATCATATCATACTTATATAATTGCATAAGGTGATAAAAAATGCTATGCAATAGCTTTACCGCGGCCGTCCCCGAGTGCCACACTTTTTGTTTTCATAATGTAATTAGATGTTATAATTTTTAATATTTTTAGTTGAAGCCTATGTATAGATTCTACATATTATATGGCCATTACTACTAAAAAATCTCATCAGCTTCACGTCTGAGGCCCAATAGACTACGAGGCCGTGGGCAGGGGGCCACGTCGCCTATGCTTAGCAACGGCTCTCATCCGAGTAGGTAATCGTTTCGTCTCGTTGGCGTGTAAAGCGTCCCTAATCAAGGGAACAGGAAAATGAAACACGATTTGAGCGTGTCATCCGAAACGAGGGGCTATATTTATTGAAGGGAATCAAAATAAGAAAGTTGCAAATGTGAAACGTTAAAGGCTCAATTTACATTGCGGCAGAGTCGCTGCGACTCCCCGAAATCGTACCTTCATAGCATAATGAACATTATGTCAATCGTATAATGTTCAAACGGCGTCTTCCAGCGTCTTCCGGCGACTTCGCTAGAATTTACCGCTTGACGCGCGACGACTTTTTGAGCTCAAATTTAGTTTGAACATTATACGATTGACATAAAGTTCATTATGCTATGTACGATTTCGGCGAATCGCTGCGACTCAGCCGCATGGTAAATTGAGCCTAATAGAATAGAACAAACAAAATTAAAGAGTAATGATTCTGAGTTGTAAATCATGATCATTAGTTTGTTTTGGCTTCACTTAAGGAGCAACCCTCTCTGTACCAGAGCAGTATTTGGCCAGAGCAACCAGGGGATTTCGGCCTACACTCTCCACGCTGGCCAAACGGGATGAAGAGTTCTCTTTGGTGTTTTTAAGTTCTATTTAGCTTGTATTTGTTAATGATTATAGAAATATGTATAATGAGTTGTACGTAACTATTATTGCTTAATAATGTTGTTTTTGATTTCACATAGATTCTGTTGTAGAGTTGACTCTCTGTTTGACTCGAAAATTCAATATAACCACGGAATAAATAATACTAACGTACAGAAGTCTCACTCAGCAAAGAAATTCAGAAAGCACGTTTAGCCATTGGCACAGAATACATAAGAGTCAAACAGAATGGTATCTCACAGCGTCTCCCGCAAATTGGCGTCCCCGCACTTTGTGAGCTTTGTCGGCTCCAAACCAGGGTTTAATTACTAGCCGCACGCAATACGCGACGTGTGTTGTCTTGAGAACTGTCAACCAATAGTAACCATCATGGTGAGAAGGTGCGCGTATAATAATTGTTTATCCACCCAATACTCTAAAGAACGTATATTTCATACATTTCCAAATGATGAAAACAGGTAAGCAAAGCAACAATATAATTTCACGTTATTACCCAGCAACCATCTTGATATATATACCCTTCTCGCTCTCTCGCATTGGCGGGAGATACACAAGAGCGAGATTGTAACATTACCGGATTGCTAATAAGCAATCCGGTGATGTTACATATGACAATGACAACTTGACATGCTGTTTGTAAGCGTGATAAACATTTGTTTATTTTTATTGAATTTATTCATATAATTACCGTATAGTTTTGCGCCGAATATGCAAATTACTATATCACAATAGTGAATTAGTGAAATTAGTGCATTACATTATAAATGACTCAATAATAATCAGTAAAGTGAACTATAGGTGAAATGGACAATGGACATAATGAAAAATATTTGTGAAGTGATATTACGTACCACCTGTTTCCGAATTTTCTGTAACATTTAATGCATATAAAACAGAATATTTTTAACGTCATAGTGTTCGCAAATCTTCCGGTATGGAAAAATATAATCGTAAATATGTCGAACTCGTTAGTAGGTAGGTATTAAAATAATTCTGCGGTGCGACCCTAAGTATAAAACTCACACATCGACGTGTGTACAGATAAATTGTTTTGTTTGTAGTAGTAGTAGGTATATATGTTACGCTAAATCAATGGAGAGTCATACCAGTGCCATTGGTCCCGGCTGGCATTGTGGCACAGAAGACAGTAAGGGTATTACATAGAGAAAGGAATCTCCTAAGGTACGCGCAATATGCGTCCCCATTCCCCGTCCCCGCACCTTTCCCCCGTTCTTATGCCGCCATGTGCCGCCGTGCACATGTCAATGGGTGTGTGTTCACCCGCTCACGTTCCTCGACATGGCAAGAACGAGGAAGAGGTGTGGGGACGGGGAACGGGGACGCATATTGAAAGGGACCTTAGAAGATTCCGTTTTGTATGTAATGCAATACTCTTACTGTATTTTGTGACTGGATATGGCAGTCGTCAAGCTATATCAGATGCCTCTAGCCCTAGACAGAGCCTAGGGCTATATTCCAAAATAAGTATTTTGGAATAATAATAAAGTAATCTTTAAGCAAATCGTTGGTGGAAGTGGAAAAAGTTAATGCAAACAAAATATAGTGCAACAGTAATATGTGATTTTTATCATTGACCACTTAGGTACCTTAGGCATACACGTGAGATATAGTTCTATTCTATCACTACTTTGTAATTCTGGAGGGGACAATAAAGCTGTACTGACTGACATCTCATCATTAAAAGTTTGTTTAACGGAACGCTGAGAAAAACAGTTTTTTGTAACGATAGAAAGGATTTTAACAGGACATCCCTTTAACAAGTGTCTTAATTTTTTTTTTACGAGAATAAATACCTTAATTAATATTAAGCTGAAATTATGGCATCACTCAATATATTTTTAAAGGGACAATGCCATAATAAAAATATCACCACTACACCACCCGCCTGAAATTAAAATATCATTCACACCACCTGGATAGTTGGCAATCAACCACCGTACGTTTTAAAAGAAACTTCCTGCCACGTACGACCGAACTGTGAAATCAACTTCCTGCAGCGGTGTTCCCGAAGCGATACGACATTGAAACCTTCAAAAAACGATTCTATATCTTCCTGAAAGGCCGGTAACGCTCTTGTTACACCCCTGGTGTTGCAGTTGTCCATGGACAGTAGTGATCACTTATCATCAGGTGACCCGCTTGTTCGTTTGCCGCACTATAACATTAAAAAAAATCACAATATAACGTGGCCTATTGGCCGTGTGGCTTCCGGCCTGGAATAGGACCACCCATCTCTTCCTGTGGATGTCACAAGAGACGACTAAATAACTAAGCACAAACACATACGAGTAATAATAATAATAATAATAATAACGGCGTCGGGACGTGACGACCCCATCGCCCACTGGATTTCCAGTGCAGTCAGTCAACGCAGGGCAGCTTGTGGCGAGCTGTTGGTGAGTGGCGACACCACGGACCCTATCTCCAGGGGACCATACACACATGCGCTTACACACACACATACACACAGTTACACACCCCCCGCCTCTGTCTTGCCTTGACCGGCCGGCCAGAGTGGAGTCGCAAGAGCAGAACATAAGCTCCAGGGTGGAAGTGTATTGCACGTAATGGCGTAATAACGGGGAAACCCGCTCTCGGGGGTAAGCCCCGTGATGGTGAAACCGGAGCCGCACCTCTCGACACCCTCAGCTGCTCACATTGTGTTGCGCCCTGGCCGCATCTTCGTGGCTAGTTAGGGTGCCCACAGGCAGTGTAGCCAACGAGCAGCAAGTCACCATCTACCAGGCTAAAATTGTTGTGAGAGATTTTTAGGTAGATGTCCGTATCTTACTCCATAACCCAGTTATCCGGTCCACTATCATCCCATCCACATAGCCCAAACCAAATTATTCCCTCGCTGGCAATAGTTCGGCAGCTATGGAGGACTGTCCGTTAGTGCATCTCAATGGTACATTAAGGGATAGACCTCCATAGATGCAGCCATCTCACTTTTTAGATAAAAAGGTACTAAAAGGCCTCTTCATGTTGGCTTTGGCCCCATGAACGCCTCAAAGGACCGGGTCCCCATGGACCCGTGGCTGAAAAGCGTACCGACATAATAATAATAAAGCCTCTTTATTTCCCATAAAATTAATAGTTACATACAAAAAAATAAATAGAGTATCTTATTTATAGGAACCCCTGTTAGGGTATAGGCCTCCTCCAGTTTCTTCCATTGTTCTCTGTCTTGTGCCGTCTTAATCCAGTTCTTTCCTGCCACTTCTTTTATTTCGTCCACCCATCTTTTTTGTGGCTTTCCAACTTTTCTTTTTCCGGGCGGACCTCCCCAGTTCGTACTTTTAAGGGTCCAGCGTTGGTCGGTGTATCTCGCTACGTGGCCAGCCCAGTTCCATTTCAGATTTAGGGCTTGATGGAGCGCGTCTGTAATTTTTGTCTTTTTCCTAATTTCTTGACTTCTAACTTTATGGATTTTTCTTAGGTTAAGGATACTTCTTTCCATTGCACGTTGAGAACTTGTTATTTTATTTTTTATTCTTTTCGTGAAAGTCCAAGTCTGAGAGCTGTTAAGCAAGGTAAGATACAGGTATCTGTGACAGTTTTCTTCATTTCTAACTCATAATTTCCTTTCAGTATTTCTTTTTGCGCCCAGAATTTGTTCCAGCTGGATGAAATTCGTCTGTTTACCTCATCTACATTGCTTGTTTTGCGAAAAGATACTTGTTTTCCCAGATATATGTATTGCTCTACATACTCTAGTTCGACGTTGTCCAGCATCACTTTACCTTTTTTGCTATTAGTCATTATCTTCGTTTTGCTCAAATTCATATGTAGGCCGACAAGTTTACTTTCCTCATTAAGTTGGTTTATCATGTTTTGTAACTTCTGATAGGTTTCAGCAAAAACTACGATATCATCTCTATAATCTATAATCTTAGGTGGCTGAGACGTGTGTTTTTAATCTGAATACCTTCTGAGGCCCATTGAAGTTTGGTGAATATGCTTTGCAGGACAGCTATGAAAAGTTTAGGAGACAGCGGGTCTCCTTGTCTTACTCCGCGCTCTACTTTAAACTCGTCGCCTCTAGTTTCTAGTTTAACTGTGCTTACACTATTCCTGTAGATATTTTTTAGTGTTGTTACGACTTTTGGGTTAACATTACATTCGTGTAGAGCTGGCCATATAGAGTTGTGGTTTATGGCATAAACTTTATGCTATCGAATGCTTTAGAGTAATCAATAAAATATGTGGAGTCATTTGTTAAATTCTTTATGTTTTTCTATAATTTGTTCTAGTGTGTGGATGTGATCCATGGTCGAGAATCCAGTGCGAAAGCCCGCTTGCTCTACTGGTTGCATGTTCTCTATGTGAGGCGCGATTTTCTCTTGCAGGATAGAAGTAAACAGTTTGTACACAACAGAGAGTAGACTTATTGGGCGGTAGTTGGCGATGTCTAAAGGATCTCCTTTTTTGTATAGTAGGATGATGTCTGACTTGTACCATTCTTATCTTATCTTGCATTGGGGTCCACGATGGGAAGCATGTCGAACCTTTGGGTTATATTGTACTTACCCCCTTGCCTTACTCACCCGCCTCGGGATTTCTGAACAAGGACTGCATAAGCTTCAGAATATCACCTGGTGCGTAGTGCCTGTAGTCCTCTAGCTTAGGATATGCTGATCCGAAGAGGTCCATGCGCTTACCAGCCATCGAGTCGCAGCTACACATGATGTGTCTCATTGTCTCCTCTGAATCCTCACATGCCCGACATTTTGGGCTATCAACAAGTCTCATTTTAAAGAGATGACTGCGATTGTGGTAGTGTCCAGTTAATGCTCCCAATAGAGTTCTTGCCTGTTTCCTGTTAAATTTATTTAACCGTTTGTACCACTTGGCAAAATTCTCGCCGAGTGTCTCTTTGGAGTGGGTGTGTCCACTTATATCACTCCATTCAGCCTTGTGTCTCATGCTGACATAGGCGTTTATGGCATTAGTAACCATTCCATATGATAGTCCTAAGAAGGGTTCGGGGCCTGTAGGCGTGTTACTTGACCCTTCCCTTGCCAGCTCATCAGCTTTCTCGTTTCCCTCGATGCCAACATGACCCGGCACCCAGACCAGCACCAGTTTGTTGTGCCGGCCCAGCTGATTTAGGGCCCGCACTCCATCCCAGACCAGTCTGGAGCTGATCCTGCTGGAACTAAGGGCCGCGAGGGTTGCCTGGCTGTCTGTCAGAATATAGACTTGTACCATTGCTTCGGTATCTTTCCTGTGTCTAGAATCATATTGAATATTCGTGGCAGCGGTTTCTTAAGAAGTTTTGCTCCTAATTTTAGCATTTCATTCTTTAGGCCATCGGGACCGGGACTTCTTTCTGGTTTCAGTTTCAAAATATGTTTCAGTACTTCTTCATCTGTTATTACGAGTGTTTCGTTCGTGTTCGTATCTGACTTGTTTGTCTGTATATCTGGTATAGTGTCTTGTGGCTGTGCCGCATATAATTTTTTGTAAAAGTTCGTAGCGCTTGTTATTATGTATTTTCTTGATTTCGTTAACGCGCATTCTTGTTTTAGGCTCTGGATCCAGTCGGTGTGTGTGAGTAATTGCTTGTATCCTTTTTTGGCACTTCTATAACGTGTTAGGCTGTTCTCTATTATTTTTTTCTGTGTTGTTTATAGTCGTTTTTTATCGACTTGCTTGTTTGTTTATAAATACTTGATAGTTCTTTTTTCATCTCTTGTGATTTATTTTTGGTATTTAGAAGGTCAGTGCGTTTCTGGATTAAGAGTTTGGTAGTTTCACTAAAAAATTGGCAACCGTTTCCTTCATTCTTGTCTACATCTTCTAGTTTTAGACTGTTTTTCAAGCAGAGTTCGAATTTGTCATAGGTTTGTTGTATGTCTTCTTTTTCCATGTCAAATTGGTCAATAAAGTTAGATTCCAGGTTTGAGAGGAATGTTTTTATTTCTTTTTCAGATTTTAATGAAGACTTAGTATTAATGAAGTGTTTTCTGCTTCTTTTATATTTCTTTAAGAATAGTGTCGCTCTTACTATCCGGTGGTCTGACGGGAACTCTACCTTATTCAAAACTTCTACGTTTGTTATATTTTTTGGCGAATTTGTTATTATAAAGTCAACTTCATTTTTTGTTTTGTGATCCGGTGTGAATACATACGAGTATCGTGCCACAACTGCATTCCTAAGGAGGATTGACGTCGGGCAGGCGACCGGTAAAACTTTTCGCATCAATGCATTCCCAAAGAGGATTGCCGCCGTAAAATACTGTTCGGGCTATTTCTTCTCAATTTCGCATTGTCTTTGGCATACTTAGGTGACCATTGACATGCATATTATAATATTTAATTAATAATACAAATATATATTGATCAATCTTGAAACTAAGACGCTTCTTAGACGATTACAAAAATATAAAATCACAAAATAAGATTTATTGAGATAAAATAATAATACCCGGTATGTGTGTATGAGTACAACGATCAAATACAGGCCCAACAATAAGGCCTAGTTTCGTTTGCACCATTTTGTTTATTAAAATTGACCTAGCAGGTAGAAAGTCCCATCAAAATGACCAGTCTTTTTGAGAATCTTATTTTTTAGTTATAAATAATACCTTATTATAATTTCAAATTGCCTCAAATATCTTTTTTATATTTTTTTGCACGCGCCTGGCAGTGTTACAGCCCCGACTAAATCTTCTGGCTTATTTATTTTTTTATTCATATATATACAACATACTTATAAAAAACGCATATTGCCTCAAATAACTTTTCTTGGAAATAAAAATACTTTTAAAAATTTAGGGGTTGCTTTAGCCCCGCTACTCACCAGCCAGGTCTGCAGTTCCGTGTTGGGGTATAATTATACCCCAACACTGAACTGCAGACTGCAGACCTCTCCTATTATAATAGGAGAGGTATGTGACAGGTTTTCCGCTTGTCTCAAATAACTACCCAAAAATTGGTGCCAGCTCTCGGACCAGTATTTCCACTTACATGCAAGATACACTGCGTACTTTTTAGGGTTCCATCCATAGTAAAGACGGAACCCTTATAGTTTCACCATGACTGTATGTCTGTCTAAGTTCTATTGATTAAATTGACGTTAGGTATATTATTCTTAGTGAATCATTTTGTATTAGATAATGAATCAATTCCATGATTCTGTAATATATGTAAACTTTTCCGGAGAAACGATTTTGGTGCTAGTCACCCGTGTGGTTCCGGGTCAGAATAAGACCACTCCATCTCTTCCTGTGGATGTCGTAAGAGGCGACTAAAGGACTAAGCACAACCATCTCGTGTTACATTTGCATTCCCAAGGAGGGTTAACGTCGGGCGACTGCCGGTTGTAAAACTTTTCGCACAAATACATTCCCAAAAAGGGTTGACGTCAAGCAGGCGGCCGGTCGTAAAACTATAGCCAAATGATTTAAACTGTTTCGCTCTTCCTTGTCCATTTCGCAAGGTCTTTGGCATCCTTGGGTGACCATTGACATGCATGTTATATTTGGAGAAGAAAAAGCGAGAAAGCGCACCCCGGGCTCCGAAGCAGTACAGCTGAGGATACAACCGGGAACGCGCTTAGATGAAGAAGAAGAAGAGAGATTTTGGTTCGAGTTTATCGAGTAAGTACCTACATACATTCTATCTATCTATAATATAATACAGACAGTCAGACAGACAAATTCAAATTCTTGCCGGGGGACTTCAATTTATAAACTAGCGGCTCGCCCCGGCTTTGCACGGGTATGTATTATACATATAAACCTTTCTCATGAATCACTTTATCTATTAAAAAAAACCGCATCAAAATCCGTTGCGTAGTTTTAAAGATCTAAGCATACATAGTGACAGACAGTGGGAAGTGACTTTGTTTTATACTATGTAGTGACTAGCTGTTTCGCTTGGGGTTACCCGCATTTTGAAAGATAAAATAAGCCTTAATCACTCGCAAATAATGTACCTAGCTAGAGATATCTTAAGATAAGCCGTACCTTTGTAGGTACAACTTTTATTTAATGTATACTGTTTCTATGTAATTCCTAATAGGCGAAGCGGCTAGCAACCCATCACTATTTTGATTCTCTTTTTCTATCTTCACGCCCACCACCACGCTAAACATAGCCTTTGAGTCTCACAGCACTAGGCTCTATCCACCCCGTTAGGGATAAAGACGTGATAGTGTATCTTTATCTGTATCTACATTACATAAATAAATAAATAAAATTCTATCATGTACATACTTTATCTGTATGTACATGATAGAATTTTTAAAATCGAATCAGTAGTTTTTGAGTTTATCCATTACAAACAAACACTCAAACCAACAATCAAATCTTTTCCCTTCATAATACTAATCTAGATAAATATGGACTTATTAATAAACGTTCACGTAAATAATTTAACATCAGAGCAGGTAAAGTAATTTTAGACCTAAAGTTTCCTTGCAAAATGAAATCCAATTTAACAAGACTTATACATCAAAGTACAAAACAATAATTAAATAATTTAAGACAAAAGCCTTTTATATAATATATTACGTTACGAACAGAATTTACTAACAAAGGAAAACTGTCACGGACATACTCTTACCCTAGAATAATGACTTTGAATTCAATTTCACCAGCACCGTTGGATTGAAAATTTAGAGTGGAGAGTGTAGGCCAAATCAAATTGATTGCTCTGGCTAATAGGTTATGGCTCTGGTAGTACAGAGAGGGTCGTGCTCCTGCAGTGGAGACTAAAAAAGACCTGATGATGATGATGATTCAAGTATAGACTTGTTGCCATTTACCACGATCTTGAGCCACTTGTCACCAAGTATGGCAATCATTGAGAAATGTATAAATTATAACGATGTTGTCTGTAGTAAGTAACAAAAAATCAAGTCAAAAAGTGGACCTCATTCTTGGAAATACCATGTCGATGCATCTGGGAATGCGTTCATGAAATAGCAATACCTTCTTGTCCACTTTGAGTCGATTTTCTCTGGAGAATTTCTATGAATAGGGCAAATCCGTAAAGTTGGAATTCCTGATACGTGATATTCTGTGAATTTTATAAAAGAATGGAGTGCCATCTACAAATCTATAAATTATAAAGATGTTGTTTGTCTTCTTCTTCTTTAATTTAAGAGCTTGCCCTTGTCGGTAGAGTTAAGTGGAGATGCCTCCATTCCTAGAGAGAAGAGTCTCTCTGGCATCTTTTGTTATTTGTAGTAAGCTACAAACATCTTCAAATGCCAGTCAGAAAGCGGACCCTATCCTTTGAAATACCACCATGAGGATGCAACTGGGAATGCGTTAATGAAAGTGAAATACCTTCTCGTCCACTTTGAGTCGATTTACTCGGGAGAATTTCTATAAACATTCTTTATATAGATATATTTATATACGCTTCTATTTTCTGCATCTCAATTTACACAGTACAAGGTTCTTGCCTGTTGCATACAATTTGATTGAAAAATAAATTATTTGTTTAGAGCAAGGTAACACGCTCTGTTTGGCATCAGTTCATTCTATCAATCTGGATTGACTTGACTGACGCCAGAATGATGGATGAATTTCACGATTACACGGTCAATTTTTTTTTTATTTTTTTTTTTTTATGTTATAGGGCGGCAAACGAACAAGCGGGTCACCTGATGGTAAGTGATCACCACTTTCCACGGACAACTGCAACACCAGGGGTGTAACAAGAGCGTTACCGGCCTTTCAGGAAGATATAGACTCGTTTTTTGAAGGTTTCAATGTCGTATCGGTTCGGGAACACCGCTGCAGGAAGTTGATTCCACAGTTCGGTCGTACGTGGCAGGAAGTTCCTTTTAAAACATACGGTGGTTGATTGCCAACTATCCAGGTGGCGTGGATGGTATTTTTATTTCAGGCGGGTGGTGTAGTGGTGAAATTTTGCAACAGGTATTAGGTCGAACAATTCTTCAGAACATTCCCCATGATAAATGCGATAAAAAATGCACAAGGATGCAACATCCCTACGTAGAGATTGACAGAAGACTGATAAAAAGTACGTGTACGGCAAAAAGCTATAATGTACGTAATGACCTTGGTGTACGGTGTGTAGTTAAGTACGATGACTAACGCGAGAATGATACGAGCGGGTTACGCAATCAGTCTACCATCATTCAAAACAGACTGACAAAATTATAATTTTCATCAGTCCGAACCATCAGTCTGTCATTCTGTGGGTTACACGATCATTCTGACCAGTTTGATGGACTGAACTGATGCCAAACTGAGCGTGTAACCTACATTTTATACAATGCAAGTCGTCTATTACTTCATTATATTTTATGTAACTGGCAAGAAACTTGCACTGTGTAAATAGGCCTTTATATTCGTGTACATTCTTCAAATGTCTTCAGTACGTTCATAAATTAGTGCGCTAATTGCTTTTTAATAGGGTATAGTATAGTATACAATGACAAAAATGTCACAAAATAATGTCACTAGTCATTGATCCATTTTGAAAGTGATTTTAGATTTATTAACGCCGAAATATTGATATTAAGAGCGCTATTTTGTACTCTAAGAAACTATGACGTCACGACAAATCCTATAGGAAATGTTTGTTTTGATGTTAAAAAAAAAATCTGATTTGAATAAGGAATAAGCATGTAATACCAATCCGGCTCATATTTTTATTTTACAATTTCTATTAATACGTTACCACGCCTAGTTAATTATTTTTCTTATTGACTCTTATTTGGATTAGAAATTAATTATTGAAAATATGCAAATATTGCGCGGGAACTTTTGACAAACAAAAGGGAAATGACGGCAAAGTTCACAAAAAGGAAATGACAAGTTCGGGTGCGTTCGGTAGGACTGTCCGTCCATGTAGTTTGACTATCGATGACATTCGAAATGTATGTACTTTTATATAGAGGTTTAACAAACATCACTAACTGATAATATGGAAAGTACCCAAAAAAGAAAAACATGCGTTGACAGCTTCTGTCTCTAGCGGATATTGCAAACTTTGACGTCATATTTTAAAATGGCATGTTTTAGTTGTTATAATCTTCTTGCTATTTTTAATGTTTATTTTCTTCACCATATATATTTTTCGGCACTGATTTATTTTTTGCGGCTATTTCTCGACGAGGACTATCGATTAAAAATATAAAAAAAATGCATGCATACTCTCCATTGTTAGAAACTCAGACGGATTGTCAGTTTAAGGTATGCATATAGGGATTCATGCGATTTCAAGTGATTATTATAATCTATGGAAGTCTGTAACTTCCATGCTGGTCTGGGAGAAAAGTAAAAACTTAGAATGTACCAGCTGCTTTTCTTTCCACGAAATCCGACGACGGAGTGGGCGAAGTGTGTTTGAGTGTTACGGCCCTGAGCTCTATCTGCTTAGGCTTAATTTACATATCGGCAGATTCGCCGAAATTGTACATAGCATAATGAACTTTAAGTCAATCGTTTAATGTTAAAACTAAATTTGAACTCAAAAAGTTGTCGCGCATCAAGCGGCGAATTCTCGCAGTCGCCGGAAGACTCTGGAAGGCGCCGTTTGAACATTATACGATTGACATAAAGTTCATTGTGCTATGAACGATTTCGGTGAATCGCTGCGACTTTGCCGCAATTTAAATTGTGCTTTAGAACCGTAAGACCAAAAATGCTCTGTCTTCCCCATGAAGGATAAAGACGTGATAGTCTATAAAAGTATAGAGGCCTGTACACGTGATTTGTGTACACTTGGATTGCCTAATTGACCTTTAATAAGACCCCACTTCCAGTTCATAATCTAAAATTGAGGTGCGCAAAGATTGGCATTCCAGCCATGGTTCCCGTTAAATAAAATGGCCAAATAAAAAACGCCATGTTTTATTAAATTCTCCAATAACGGGAAATATTCCGGGCGTTTCCAACACTCCATTGAATTATACGGCTGCGGCTTGTTTGAAGGCGGGTGGTTTAATCATAACTAAGTATCAGGATAATAGTATAGCAGTATAGTAGCTCATTTTTAATTAAGTCGTAAATATTTTAAGGAGTTCTTCACTCCAACGTTTTGCACAATATTCCCAATAGATGTATATCGAAATAAAATAAAAAACACATAAATAAGTATTATATACAGGTGACTTTTTAATCACTGTCCAAATTTTTGGAGCAAGTTCAGTCCATTATACTGAACTACTTTCTATAAAAAAAGTTATTAAAAATCGATAAAAAAATGTTGTCTTCCATAAAAATCAGCGTTCAGACAGACGGATTTTGTATGGGAGGACGAAAAATTTTTATCGATTTTTAATAACTTTTTTTGTAGAAAGTAGTTCAGTATCATGTTATACTCAACTTGCTATAAAAATTAGGACACTGTTTAAAAAGTCATTCTGTATAGCATAATTTATTATGTTATTACTATATTATTCAATTTTATTACTATATTATTCAATTTTATTACTAACTGAAAATTTAATTGATATTGAATAACTATCCCAATCGCGGTTTTGTGGTTGGTACCTACGTAAAAATATCAGTATCATGAACTGACTAGCTGTAAAAAAAATTTTTGGGTTTCGTGAAAGTTGTAGAACAAAAGTTGTTCAGTTACATGGGCTGAGGTACCATCTGAGATTTTGCGTTATTTCATTAACACGTTGTATATAGGTACCTATAGGGTATAAGAAACGCTAAAAAAAGTACGTAAGGCTCTAGTTCAAGGTCGGTCTCTCAAAGCAAATGGTCCTTTAAATCGGTCCATATGCGACCTGCTTCTAGTAATGGCCACTCGATTATGACCCCTATCATGGTAGCCGTTAGTTCTATTGTCGGGAAGCTGTTATAGATATTAATTTTGGGTTAGGGTTCGTGTGATGTTTCGGAAATCGAGCTAGATTTAGTCTGTTAAAAGTAAATAAAGATTGCTTTTATGGTTTATCCAATTTCAGAAAACAAAATTAGTAAAGATATGAAGTCTAACAAAATATACAGTAAGATTCAGTCCATGATACTGAACAGCTTTTCCTAAAGAACATATCGAAACATAGGTAAGTATTTTTTGCTTCCCATAGGCCTATATTGAAACTTGGATCTGCTGATCAGTCAACTTGTATGGGGGGCCAAAAAATATTTTTTCATCTCATCCATTCGAAAAACGATGTTTTATTCCAAAATATTTGAGAAATATTTAATATTGAGAGATTTTTAACATTCGTAAAGATCACATCTCTCTTCATTTCGCGCTCAGCTTGCATGGCTCCCTATCCCATTACGTCGTAATGCTAAAATACTCTCTACGCTAAAATCTTGGACAATCCACACTCCCCTAGCTACCTTAAATCTAAATTCAACCCTCTCAGTTCCACTCACTCTCGTTCTCTTTGCTCCTCTAGCACTCTCATCCTTAGTATTCTTCCTCATCGCTCTACCTTCATGGGCAAGTCTTTTCAAGTCCAGGCTATCCGGTTATGGAATGCCCTTCCGGAGTCTAGTCTAGATGAGCTCCTAGTCGTTTGGCTTTTAAGCGAGCGGTACATACATTTTTCCTCCAGCAGTCCTTTATATTGTATAGTCCTTTATATCCATTATATGTTTAAAAGTATATTTGTGTATAACTATATGTGCTTTAGATCATATATATTTTATTTATATTAAGTTTGCTTATTTTTGTGAATTTTAATGTTACTACGCCAGCCACACATATTTTCTGCTTGGTCTAATGGTTGACCGGGAGAGAATGCCATATGGCATTAGGTCCGCCACTTGTACTTTTATTTTATTGTGCAATAAAGATTGTATAAGTAAATAAAATCAATATAGAAATAAAGAAGAATGAAAAGAAAATGTCTTGGGATTAAAAACAGTTTTAGAACTAAATACGAATTAAACAACAATGCTGTTGTTACGCAAAAGGCATCGTTATGCAGCAACGTTAGGTTAGCTGGTAAATACTTTTTTGTACCTAAATACATTAAATAAGGAAATATAATCTAAACAAAGCATATAAACATCAATGAGACCTCTCCAACCCGTCTGGCCAGCGTGAAGAGTGTAGGCTAAATCTGACTGCTCTGGCTAATATATGGCTCTGGTAGTACAGAGAGGGTCGTGCTCCTGCAGTGGAGACTAAAAAAGACCTAATGATGATGACGATGATGACATGAAATAAAGAAACAGTTGAGATTGCAGAACTGAACTATACAATATATTTATCCCCAATGAGATAGTCAGAGCTCTGCCTCCGCCACATCCAGTGGGGGCTTTCTCCTAAATCGTTTAATTATATAGCTGAATTCAATTTGTCAAATATCCTGTCACATATATTAACATATACGTGTACATATTATGCGGGCATGCGAATTATCATACTACTTGAAATTCGTGTAGTGCTCAGACTGTTATTGTTTCATACGAATAGAATTACAGCTGAGATTTCGTGTAAGCATTATTTCATGTTTATGTCTTGAGATAAATCTTGTTAGCGTTCTTGAAATATAAATGCATTTTCTTTTAAAAATTACATAATATACATAAACTATTACGTCTTTATCCATAATGGAACAGAAAGAGTATTTTGGCTTATTGACAAAAATGTATAAAGTGTCAACGAGTTCTTAGCAAATGATGATATTGATGAAACTGATGATCATGATGATGAACTAAAGATGATCTGGAAGAAATTGCTTTAGTAATAATGATAAAGCCCGCCTTTGTACCTAGAGTAGGTGCAAAGGACAACATGGAAGGAAAGGTAACCTCTGACAAAAAAAGGGTCTTGGCTTTACGCTACGTTACGCTGACGCCCGCGACGGGTGACCGCCGCGGAACCCCGCGCGCGTGTTCCGCGAATACGCGACGTCAGTGTCAGTTAGTTAAATTTATAATTATTTATCTGCTCTATACATCGAAATATAATATTGTTCGTAGGCTCTATATGCTGAACACAAGCCATAACCGCGCGTGCTCCGCGCGGGCGTCCGTTGAAGCGGGCCCTGTTGCGCGGTCGCGGGTCCCTCCTCCACGCGACGGGTTCACGCGCGGGGGCACGCGACGACGGTTGCCCGCGCGGGGCACTTTTGTATGGAACCGTGCGGGTAACGTAGCGTCAACCCTTACAAGTTTGACGTGTCTATGTATCTGTCTAGATTATGGTTGTTCGCCCGTGGCTTCGCTCACGTATCCCACGGGAACATTACATTCTTCCGGGATGAAATCCCGGAAAAATGTAAAATGTAATACACATAGTTAGGAGTACTGAGAAGGACATATCCATATATATATCATATGAATTTTCAAGAAGATTGGTTCAGTAGATAAAGCTTGAAGAGGTAACAAACAAACAAATATACAAACTCACTTTTGCATTTATAATATTAGTTAGGATTAGGATAAACTGACAAAGCCCTTCTGGGGCGTAGGCGACCAATACTGTGCAAATGAATTTCTTTCGGCGTTTCTTCTCAGCAGTGGTCGTTGCGAAACGCTAGAATCGGTAGATTTAAAAAAAAAAAAAGAATTTTATAAATAAACATTACACGTAATGAACACTAAAATTATTGACGTGTGTGATTAGTGCCTGCGAAGGCCTAATTACTGAATAAATTTTTGATTTTGATTTTATAGTTTGCTGTATCTTAGCTGGGAGTCTACTCGTAGATTAAAAAAATGTGTGGTGCCTGCCTGCTATGTAAAGATAAGCAAGTGAATGCACTGTTCTATGAAAAAAAAAACCGTAATCAATAATTCTATCGCCTACGCACATCTCGCAGCTGTCGAAGGTACAGACAGCGACAAAAGTTGACTAAAAAATATATAAGTTTTTATAGAAATGTATATTTATTTTCCTCCACAAAAAACTTACTCTAACTTAATAATTATAATGATATAATTATACTACCTATAATTAGAAGATAACTTAAAAATAGATTGTTCCATGATGAAGGTGGAAAAAGGAATAAAACTGATGGGTTACTACCGTTGCTAGCCGTATCGCCAATTAATATGATTAGCATTTTCACCCATTCCCTCGATCGGCTTTTGCGATCTGCGTGAGAAGATAAGTAGCTGGTAAATTCTATTTTTACATATATTATATAATAAAACTCATTTAACAAGGATACCTCGAATAGTAAAATTCTCTTTTTTACATACCTACATAATTAAAAGAAAAAAATATATAATTTTAGTAATTTTTTTTTATCATCAGAGATAGATATGTAGATTGCTTTATTTTCAAAACTGTCACACTCTTATATTTTATTTCATTATTTTGTAAAATGATAAGGTAGGTACATAACAATAAAAATAAAAAAAAATACAGAAACTCGTATTTAAAAATTATTTTGTCTCTCTGAATAGCAATGGATATTCTTTGGACCAGGCACAACCCTGAGCGTTCATCATAAGCGCTCTGTCCTGTAAACGGCGCCCTATCTCAACAATAAAGCCTTTGGCTTCAGGATCTCTTATCTTGTTTTATGTCGTTGACTGTACCCATAATTCAGTACAAGCCCGAAACTTTTTTTATAGAAAGTTATTCAGTATCATGGACTGAACTTGCTCCAAAAATTTTGCAGGTGAATAAAAAGTCAGCCTGTATAATCGCCTAGTTTGTATTCCATAAGTTTATTTGATTTTCTTACAAGAACCAGTTTGCAATTCGTATGTAACTTAATTGAATCAATCATTCCAGATTTGTTGTGTACAGGACAATTATGTAAGTATTTTGACCCAAAGGATGTGTTCAATCGCTTATAAATGTTTGGCATAATATTAAGTATTTCATATGTTATCTTCTTATAGGTAATAATCAACTAGCATGTACCTATTCTATAAGTTTATTTGATTTTGTTTACAACTGGTTTTCACCTGTCATAGCTTAAAAATACTTACGTTTCTATTTACAAATAATTCTTGCTACGTCTCATAAACGGCTGCTCAAACCCATTTTGCTCAAGGCACTAATAATACTAAAGTCACTCGTTAGACTATTAACAATGTGAAATAACATAATTGATTAATATAAAACGGTGTGATATAGTCAGATCAGGTTTCGATCGATTTAGGCGATCATCTTCAGGGCGAGTGTCAGCGGCGACCCGACGATGTCGTTGTCCGCTCAGAACTAAGGGCTGCCTCGCGATCGAAACCTAGTCGGCCTTTTCCGACTATATCACGTGAGTCAACTGTTTTAAATTAATCAATTATGGATTTATCTCACGTGAGTTTTAATAAAATAATGTGAAATAACCTTTATTTTCTCATTATGTGGACCTAGTTTACAATATGAGAGTACAGAAGCGTAAATTTTCTCAAAGTTGTCCTGCAGACGTCAGTGGCAGGCGTCTGAATATCATTTGTATGGTAAATAGTAATCAACACAAAGTACACTCTCATTTACATACAAAATTGTTTGTGAAGCTGCACAGATGCATTAATTGCATAAAGTGAATATTAAAAGCTTTTGTTCGCTTAATTACCTCAATAAATTTCTAAATCATATCTAAATAATTTTTTATTTATGAATAAAATAATTGGTTTTTTTTATTGTTCAGACATTCCGGTGTTTCATCTTAACGCTCACCATCACGATAAAAGTGGCCTTTGGGACTTAAAACCCTGGGATCTGTCTACTCCGTTAGGGATAAGACGTGATAATGTACCTGTAGTATAAATAAAATATTATATGTAGCGTATATGTGTGTATGTAGGTATATATATATGTATAGCAAGTATATATATTTATGTTACAATGTACATACATACAGACATACTATCACGCCTGTTTCCCACAGGGGTAGGCAGAGACTATGGACCTCCACTTGCTACGATCTTGACAGACCTCTTTCGCTTCATCTACACTCATCAACCTCTTCATACATGCCCTTCGGTTACGTGTACATTGTGTATTTTATGTATTCTACACTTTATCTTGCAACCCACATTTAGACTTTCTGTATAACCCAAAGGTTGACTGGTAGACAACGCTTTTAGCGTTAAGTTCGCCTATTGTTCTGTACAATTTGTATTTGATGGACAATAAAGATTAAATAAATAAAATAAAATAGTTGGTTCATTGATTTTTAGAACCTCTAAATGGTTGACAGGCAATGTAATGATGTGAGAAGAATAATGTATGACTTAATTACTCTATAGACATTAGAAAAGTCGGACATAAAGATTTTATTTATTTATTTAAAACTAGCTTTTGCCCGCAGCTTCGCTCGCGTATCCTAAATCTTACGGGAACAGTACATTTTTCCGGGATGAAAGGTACCCTATGTCCTTCTCAGGACTCTTAACTATGTGTGTGCGAAATTTCAAGAAGATTGTTTCAGTAGATAAAACGTGAAGAGGTAACAAACAAACGAACAAATATACAAACTCCCATTTATAATATTAGTTAGGAAGTAAGGATTAGGATTACGAAAGGATAAGGATGTGGAAGAAAAAAAAATAAGTCTTTTTTTACGGTGTGTTGTTCTATTAATGATTTCGATTCCAAGATTTCAATAAAAAACCGGCCAAGTGCGAGTTAAACTCGCGTGGAGAGGGTTCCGTACAATTGATTGAATTCTTATATGTTTTCCTGTAATCTACAAGCAATGAACTATACTTTGTATTTTTTTTTTATTTTAGGCTCAGTTGTGTCGGAGATCAGGGGGTGGGGGGGGGGATGGTCAATTTTCGTCTTCTTTCATGAATAAAACCAAAACTTTTCATTTTACAATAATAACAAAAAAATATTTGAGATCCTCATAACGAACCCTTTCAATTGATATATGACACAGTAAGGTTTAAAAACTTTTTTTTTAATTTCCTAATTTGTCCCCCGAAAATGACCCTTATTAAAAAAAAAAAATATTTACTTTGCACATATGTGTTTGGGTCATAGGATTAAAACATTCTACCAAATTTCACCAATTTGCTCCGAATCTACTGGTGATTCTGAGCAAATTGGCTGTGACAGACGGACGGACAGACAGACGCACAAGTGATCCTTTATGGGTTCCGTTTTTCATCTTTTGAACGGAACCCTAAAAATCAACCCGTATAAAAAAGTTTGTATAAATTACTCGTATTATAATACAAATAATAATTAATTGACCTATTTTAAATAATTAAGTCATAATAAATGAACATGTTATATCATTCTCAACTCATTATACAAACTACGTCCATTAATATTAGAGTAATTACAGTGGAATCTAATTAAAATGATACATTAATGTTATAATCGGCTATTTGCCAAACATGGAAATTTGGCCGAAATTAAGGCCGTACCTGAATTTTCCGGGGTCCAGTGCTGTCCCCATTTAAAATAAATCATTTCAAAGAAAACTAAGACGTTTTTAAAAATTTTGCTACTACCAAATCCTAGATAACCCTTAATTTAATTCAATTCAATTCAAAATATCTTTATTATCATAGGATATTTATAATATCTCTTAATAATAGTCACTTTGTTTTGTTTTGCACAAATGTTGACGTCAAATCGTTACTTAAAGCTAAGTTTACGCCGCTTCCTAGGCGCAAGTGCAGAAGAAGCGGCAACAAACTGCACTGCACGTTTTCTCCAAAGACGTCAACTAACAAACTAAAAACTTAAAATTAAGTAGTTATATAGATGGACAGAGATTACATTGTTTATTATGTCATAATTAAATTGAATTATAAGAATTACGAAATTTAAAATAATGTCAATTTGTTAATTTAGTATGTACCAATGTACCTAAATTATGACATGTCTAAGTATACAAACCTTTAAGAGGGACCCGCGCCAAGCTCAAGCCAGACCTTTTTGTCTTTAAGATAGTCATCGGTCCTATAATAAGCCTTCTCACAAAGTACTTTCTTTACATAAGCTTTGAATTTTCTGTCTGGCATATCAAGGACCGATTCTGACAATGTATTATAAAAAAGTATACACTTCCCCATAAAAGATTTACTGACTGTATTCAGCCTGTAATACGGGCTAACTAAGTCATTCTTATTACGTAAATTTTTATCTGTAAAATCACTTACTTTATTGAACATGGAAATATTTTTTCTTACATACATTATATTTTCAAATATGAATTGTGATGCAAAAGTAAGTATACCTATTTCCTTGAATAATTCCCTCAGTGAGTCTCTCGATCCTAAACCGTAAATAGCACGAATTGCTCTTTTTTGTAAAAGAAAAATAGTCTGAATGTCAGCTGCACTCCCCCATAGAAGTATCCCGTAAGACATTAGACTGTGAAAGTAACTAAAGTACACTTGTCTAGCAGTTGCTACATCTGTCAATTGTCTTATTCTCTTAACAGCGTAAGCCGCAGAGCTAAGCCTATTAGAAAGTTTAGTTATATGAGCGCCCCATTGAAGTTTCGAATCAATTGTGATTCCTAAAAAGGTAGTACTTTCAACCAGGTCGAGTTTCTGACCATTAATTAGTATGTCAACGCAGGCTTGATTCACATTAGGAAGAGAGAATCGAATGCATTGGGTCTTGTTCGCATTTAACATGAGGTTATTGGCCGAAAATCAATCAGAAATTAAAGATAAGGTGCTGTTCACCGCGCTAGCATCACTGTTATGTCGATCTATTTTAAATATTAGCGAGGTGTCATCAGCAAACAGCACCATGTCAGCCTCTCTCTCAACCATGTAAGGCAAGTCATTGACATAAACTAAAAGGAACGGTCCTAGAATTGAACCTTGGGGTACGCCCATTTTCACATTAGACCCGTGTGATTTTACGCCGTTTATATCAACAGTTTGAAGCCTATCTGTTAAGTAAGATTCTATTAATTTAATTGACTTATCATCAAAACCGTATTGACGAAATTTGAGCGAAAGTGTTGGATGATCAACGCAATCAAATGCTTTAGAAAGATCGCAAAATGATCCAATTGCATCATTTCTGTTTTCCCACGCGTCGTAGATATTAGTAATAAGTGCTACTCCTGCATCGGTGGTCGATTTTCCAGCAGTAAAGCCGTATTGTTGGCTATGGAAGAGATTATTGGTCTTAAAGTGAAGTAGCATTTGATTGAGCATTATCTTTTCGAACACCTTACTCAAAACTGGCAGAATAGAGATAGGTCTGTAGTTGCCAGGGTCTGTTTTTTCTCCTTTTTTGAATAAGGGGATTAGTTTACTACATTTCATTAAGTTAGGAAATATGCCTTCATCAATACATTCGTTAATTATAAAAGCTAAATCGGCAGCAATTATGTGTATAATATGACTTAGTACGGCTACTGACATGCCCCAGTGATCTTCTGATTTTTTTAAATTTAACTGTTTAAAAGCATCTATTATATCGCTAGGGCTAACATGCTTAAAATTAAATTTAGAATCACAAGGGCTAACATTACTCTTAAGCAAAGCCTCAGCACGCTGGGCGCTAGAACTCACATTAGAAGTGAGTTCCAAATGAATGTTAGTAAAATAATCATCAAATATATTTACTATTTCTTCAGTTTTTGAAGTATTTTTACCACTACATTTGATTCGGCAAATATTTTCTTTGGTTTTATTTTTACCTGTTTCCTTATTTATGACACTCCATGTTTCTTTAATTTTATTAGGAGCATTATTTATTTTTTTGCTAATACTATTCGACTTGGCTCGTCTACAAACTTTTTTAAATATTTTAGAATAATTTCTAACATATTCTATAAAAGAAGGATTAAAGTTATATTGTTTTTGGGCATATAGATCATATAACCTGTTTCTACTTATGTAGATGCCGGTAGTAGCCCATTCACTAAACTGTGATTTACTATGAACTACTACTTTTTTTTGTTTCAATGTTTTAGAATACTCAGAGGAAACAGTACTAAATAGTTTATTATAATGGTCGTCAGGATTATTTCCTGTATATACCACTGATAATAATTTGTTATCTAAATTATTTTTAAGTTTTTTTATGTTTTTAGAAGTAATCGGTCTACACAAGATCTTATCTTTTCTCAAATTACTGGTGGACTCTTTGACAAAAGCTACATATACACCAGAATGATCTGAAGGCAATTTATTAATAACAGATTTATCACAATATTGAATATTACTAAAAAAATATCAAGACATGTGCCAGATGTAGCTGTAATTCTGGTTGGCTCAAAAAATAAGTTTTCTAATCCATAACACTTAAAAAGATTTAGGAATTGTGTGCTCTTTGGATTATGTACTAAAATATCAACATTAAAATCACCGCAAATAATTACATTCTTTTTACTAGTTGAACAGGACTTAAGAACCTGGTCCATTGCTTTTAAAAAACTTTTGAAATTACTATCTGGTGGACTGTATACACAAACAATTATATAATGATCAAGCTCGGCACAGGCCACCTCACAACAGCGCTCAACAGAATGTCTGACAATATCCTTCCGCTCTTTGCTACGGAAAGAATCTTTTATAAAAATTATATAACCCCCTCGTTGAGCAGACTTTCTGTTAAAGCAGCTAACAATATTATAGTCGTTTAGGCTGAACATCATCTGACTCTCATGCAGCCAATGATCAGTCAAACATAAAATGTCCACATCCATTTCTTTTAAAACTAATTCTACTAATAATTCTTTGCCGGAAAAACCTTCTAAATTTTGATGAAGTATTCTTAATTCATGAGGCCTTACCGTTGTCTGAATGGTCAGTTTAAATCTGTCGTCAATTAATTATTATTATTTATTTTATGAACTACTGTTTACAGTTTATAATGAGAACGTTAAGCTTTACTACGCACATTAGCCAAAAGTGGCCGTTTTTCGCAAATGTGCGTAGTAAAGCTTAACGTTCTCATTTTCCCATGCTGGGAAAAATATATGAGAAAATGTTGATGTCTCAGTTAAAACATTACCTGATCCCAAAAACGAGCCCCAAACAATTTGGGTTCATGCCATAAAGGGGTACCGAGGACTCCCTCTATATCATGATGCAACATATTCATAATAAACTAGAGGAAAAGAAGATAGTAACGTTGGTATCGTTGGATATAGAGGGAGCCTTCGACAACGCCTGGTGGCCAGCAATCCGAATTCGCCTCGCCGAGGAAAACTGTCCACTGAACCTGAAAAGAGTCATGGATAGCTACCTCCAACACAGAAGAGTCCAAGTGAGATACGCTAGCGAGGAGTATGGAACTGAAACTAACAAAGGATGTGTACAGGGTTCAGTTGGGGGGCCGACTCTATGGAACGTTTTGATTGACCCACTCCTTAAAAGCCTAGAGTCAAAGGGGGTCTACTGCCTGGCATTCGCAGACGATGTTGTACTGATCTTTGATGGTGCCACGACATTGGAGATTGAGGGAAAGGCAAATCTTGTTCTCGGACATGTTTAGAATTGGAGTGCGCAAAATAAATTAAAATTTGCCCCACACAAGACCAACGCTATGGTAATTACAAGAAAAATTAAATACGACACCCCAAGGCTGAACATGGGCGGGACGAACATCGTCTTATCCAAGGACATAAAAATGCTAGGAGTCACCATCGACGAAAAGTTAACATTTAACAAGCACGTCTCGAATATCTGCAGAAAGGCAGCGGGAATACATAAGCAGTTAATGAGAGCCGCCAAAACAAATTGGGGACTACATCTCGAGGTAGTAAAAATAATATATATCGCGATAATTGAGCCCATCATCCTCTACACCACCAGTGTATGGGCAACGGCAGCGAACAAAATAGGAGTCAAAAAACAGTTTGCGGTTGTCCAGAGGGGAATAGCACAAAAATATGCAAGGCATACCACACCGTCTCGCTAAACTCGGCCCTGGTTCTGGCGGGGATACTCCCTCTTGACCTCAGGGTCAAGAGAGGGGTGCCCACAGCCGGGGCTAGCTGATCGGAAGGTGGAGCAAATGACGCCAGCTGCCGAGTCACCCCACCCCGCGGAGCACAAAGAGTGGAAGATAGTACGCCTGGAAAACCAAGATGAAGTCAACGCACACAATGACTATGAAGTGCAAATATACACAGACGGAAGCAAGACAGGAGACAGAGTTGGAACAGCGCTAACAATATGGAAAAATGCCGCGGAGACTAAAGCCCGTAAATTTACCCTGACAAGCTACTGCACGGTCTATCAGGCGGATTTTTTTTGCCCTGAGCAGAGCGGTGAGGGAAGTCAAGGAAAATAAAGCAGGAACCTTTGGAGTTGTCAGCGATTCTATGGCTGCGCTACAAACCGTTATCAACCACCAGTGCTTCCATCCCTTGGCAGTGGAAACAAGAAAAAACATCCAGGCATCGCAACTACAAGGCAAAACAATCACCCTGCATTGGATAAAGGCCCATGCAGGTCTGGATGGTAATGAGAGAGCAGACCAATTAGCAAAGGAAGCCGCTGAAAACTCCAAGAAAAAACCGGACACTGATAAGTGTCCGGTCTCATTCATCAAGAGAAGCCTTCGAACGGCTCTTGATGAATGGAACCGGAGATACATTTCTGGGGACACTGCTTCTATTACGAAGCTATTTTCCCAGACGCACTGGTGGCGTACAAGATTATGAGGAAGACCGAGCCCTGCAGTACACTGACCCAAGTAATGACGACATGGTGGATTCTCACAGTACTTACATCGATTTAAGTGCAAGGGGAACCTATCATGTATCTGCGACCCAGAAGAGGAGGAAACAGTCCCACATATACTGCTAAAATGCCCAATATATGCTAAACGACGCTATGAAATAGAACAAAGATTAAATACGAAACTGACGAAAGACAACATAAAAGACATAATAAATAGTAATGATAGAAATACATTTTTAGACTACTGCATTAATATCGCAGAGGACGTAATAAAAAGGAATAAATGAGGTAAAAAAGTATGTTTACATAATATAAAGAAATATTACTGATAAGCATAAAAAAACAATTGCAAATAAAAATAATGTAAACCGCAGTAAAATACGAGTAAGATAATAAAAAATAAAACAAAATGGGGTTACACGGGCATCCCACCCGTGAAGAGTAGTAAGAATGAGCATGCATGTAAGGAATGGATAGGAAAGTGCGAGTATAAAAAAGATAATACCGAAAAGAAATAGACATAATGTAGAAATAGTCTCCGATTACGTTGGAGGTAATAGAAAACTGGACCATGTCCAGTATTAAAAATAAAAAAAATAAAAAACTATAAGGGTTTCTTGTTTACTACGGAATCCTAAAAAAGCTGGTTGGGGAGCTGGTTGTCAGCCGTGGGACATTACAGGCCAAACAATAAAGCTGTCAACCGAATCACGAATTATCCCCAAAACCATTAAACTTTATCGGATGAAAAAGTTTGTTTTTTCGTGTGTGTTAGGCGGTAAACACACTGACGCTCCCGCGCTTTGACGCGTTTTCAGTGTGTTGGACTAGGCGTGTTTTCTATACAAATTGAGATACTTGCATGCAAGTAAAAATCTGCCGCACCCGTCGCGAAGCGCGGGGCGACTGATTTTAACATTGTCACTAAGGCGGTGCAGTGGGGTCACCGCCTTAGTCATAACTATTTATTAATCTGTGCCTTAGTGGCCAACACTGGTGTCAGATTTTTCAAGCTGCCTAAAGGCATCTGACATAGCTTGACGACTGCCATACAACGATAACAGCCAAGACCGACGGCTTAACATGCCCTTCGAAGCACGGAGAGCTTGAGACTATCTATGCTACTTAGTCACCCATCCAAGTGCGGACCAGGCGCGGGGATGCTTAACATGCGAAATCACTATTAACGCGTACTCCGGCTAGGCCACCAAACATAATATTAATATGTTAATGGGATTCAGAGTTCAATGGGCAAAATTATCAAAATGCTTACGAGTGCGTTAATAAAATACGTGCTTGAAAGAATTACCCTTTAGGCGCCACAGACGAGCTACTTTTATCTTATCTTAAGCAATCTGCTAGTTTATTATTTATATTACGGGACATACTGCGATTGATTTTGATTTGAGCCAGATATTTCAACAACAATTAATTCATTTTACATAAATACATTTTTCGGAGTCCAATGCTACCCTCATTTAAAATAAATTATTTGAAAGAAAACGGGGATATAATTTAAAATTTTATCTCTAGTGAGCCCTTGTAGATAACCCTTCAAACTACTTTATGAACAACTGTTTACAGTTTAAAGTGAGAACGAGAAGCTTTTCTTCGCACATTTGTTTTTTTTCACATTTGCCAAAAGTGGCCGTTTTTCGCAAATTGCCGTCTGATTTCCGCAACCCAAAAAGGTATCACGTTTGCTTAGGTCTTTTAGGATGAGGGTAAAACTGTTAAAGGTGCTCGTTGGTTCCGAAATTAGAATTCGTTATCGTGCAGCCATAGAGCTATTATGTAAAACTAGAGGAAACATCACTCACTGTTTTGTCCCGTTTAATTGTAGCTATATGGAGATAGCTACACTTAAATAATTAAATTATACTTCTCTTAGTCGCTGGCTTGCTCTCATAGGCCTAGTACTTTTGTACTTACATGATTATAAGTGAAAACCATACGAAAATATGATAAACATAATTAAAAATGCCTTGAAGGAACCCGGAAAAGTATAAAGAAATAACTTTCCATCGGTAAGTAACCAAATGTCATTGTTTGCAAACTAAATACGTATGATAAAATTGACGCCACCGTTTATTCAAAAATAGAACAGGGGCCAATATTTGAGATAGCTGGTCTATTTATTATATGTCAATGCGTACAGCTTGAAACATACGGGTACCTATTGAGAGGATACGTGTTTTGTTTCATAACAGTTGAAGGTGAAAATAACGGTTGGGATGTAACCCGTATCGTATCTTCTATGATATAAAGGTGAATATAGAAGCAAATGGCCTTGAAGTGGCGCCCTCATTTGAAATAAATTGTTAACTCGTAAATATGGAGATATTGCTAATCGTCAGGCACTAGATAGCCATTTAAATTATTTTATGAACCACCGTTGAAAGTATTTACATTAGTCCGTCTAGCTTTAAAACTTGCCTCCGCCAAAAGTGACCACGGCAAGTTTTAAAGCTAGACGGACTAATGTAAATACTTTCAACGGTGGTTCATAAAATAATTTAAAGGGCTATCTAGTGCCCGACGATTAACAATATGGAAATTATCACCATATTTACGAGTTAACAATTTATTTCGCACTTCAAGGCCATTTGCTTCTAGATTCACCTTAATGATACTCGTATCTTGACAAATAAGATATTGTTGAAACATCTTGGCTGTTCGCTGGTAATAATAGTGAAGTGTGAAGTCACAGTTTTAATATGGCGCCCCTTAGAGGCCAAAAAGTAATAAAGTAAAAAATAAAACAAATCGAATTATACCGTCTAGGGCATCTATCAAAAAGGTCTTAATTAGCACATTTCAAAAATACCTATTGGTCCGAGAGCTGGCACGAATTTTTGGGTAGGTATTTGAGGCAAGTTGAAAACTTGTGACATACCTCTCCTATTATACCTCAACACGGGACTGCAGACCTGGCTGGTGAGTAGCGGGGCTAAAGCAAAATATTTTTTTTTTTTTCAATAGTGGTATTTGAGGCAATATGCATTTTTTATATGTTGTAGTTTAATAGTTAAATAATAAAAAAATCAATAAGCCAGGTCTGCAGTTCCGTGTTGGGTTATAATAGGAGAGGTATGTGACAAGTTTTCAACTTGCCTCAAATACCTACCCAAAAATTCGTGCCAGCTCTCGATCTATATATGCAATATTAGCCGTTACTCCCTGCTATGCTTGTATTAACTAGACAACTTACTTTTCGCGTAGTCATGCATAGGTATTTGTAAAAACTTTATTGTACACAGAGAACAAATACAAAAATCCACGTAACATCTTCTTGTACCTATTGATGTCTTGACATCAATAGGTATAAAGGCGGACTTATCCCTAGTTAGGCTAGTTCAATCAGCATGCGATTTGTCTCTATCTATTTATTTACTACTACTGTCAAAGCTAAAGCCAAAATAGGGGATATCATTCCGAAACTAACATTTCGGTTTAACCACATTTTTAAAGTAAACGCAAGTGTATTTTTACGCTTCGGTTTCACTGTGTATCCGCGTATCGGCTTTGAGAAATTGTGTTTATTTATCAACTAGTTTTTTGTCAATATGGAGTCGAAAACGAAACCGTTTTATGGGTTCCGTAGTAAACAAGGAAACCTTATTATTTTGCCATGTCGGTCTGTCTGCTTTTTTGCCTGCGGATTTTTACGGTTTTAGGGAATCTCCCATATATGGGTATTATTTTTTTGTCTACTAACTCATGTTTTGAGGTGTCATTGAATATTTTTTTTTAGTTAGATTCAAGTATCTCCCCTCCCCTCTATCAGCTTAACAGTTGTATGTTTGTGGACACGTGAAAACATTCACGGCAATAGTACCTATATTATAACGAAGATAAAAGGAAAACTATCAGTGCTAAGTAGAGTTTACAAATTAAAGAGTTACTTATACTCGAACTATGTACCTACTCTTTTTTTTATTTTTTTATATAACTTTAATTGTCCCATTGTTGGGCAAAGGTCTCTCCCATCTTGTAAAAGAAAAATGTAATACAAATTCAATTGAAAATTAGTGAGACAGTTGTTAGTTACGTAAAACTAGTACTGAAATAGATGATATTTTTTTTCAAATTTTCATTGTGAAATGGGATTTTATAACTCTTTCTTCAATTATCATCATCCTATGTGGGCTCATTTTTAGAGTTTTAGTCGCCAGAACTCTTAAGGCGAGATGGGTTCACAATTTGCAATACTGTGCGTGTTTTTGAAAAATACTAAAGTTAATTTCTCAAGAAATTTGCCTGAAAAGTCTTAACAGACTTAGTCTCTTTCATCTCTACCTAACCCTGACATCGTCACGACTTTATCCGCCCGAGAAAGACGAATAATGTTTAGCAACCCCATAAGGTTTTGTTTCCGGAGATGTTAATATTTAAGGCGACGTAGGTTCACAATATGCAATACTATGCGTGTTTTTAAAAATTCACTGTTATTAAACTACTACAGTTTATTCCTCAAAAAATTTACATAAAAATCTTAAGGATATTTTACAGACACCCACAATAGCCAAAACACGATTAAGCATTTTTGGCTCGATAGAAAAAAATCACAAACATACCTCTAAATTTGCCTCAATTTGCCTTTATAATACATATTACTATTTTATACAATCACCTTTTTATATGAAAATTATACATAAAATGTATTATTTAAATATCTATCCGTTTTGGCTACAAAAAATAATAAATATAATACAAAAAAAAAAACACTGCCAAATATCGTCGTGCATGGCTCCGCGCCTTTCTTCGCTCACAACGAATTTTTCACTGTTTTTTTTTGTATTATATTTATAATTTCTTTAGATAATAAATTTTTTGGTATAATTTTCATATAAAAAGGTGATTGTATAAAATACTAATATATATTAATATTGTATTATTAGGCATATTTAGGCAAATTTAGAGGTATGTTATTGTTTTTTTCTATCGAGCCAAAAATGCTTAATCGTGTTTTAGATATTGTAGGTGTCTGTAGAAAAAGCCTTAAGTTTTTTTTTTGAGGAATAAACTGTAGTAGTTTAATTACAGTGATTTTTTAAAACATTTACAGTTTTCTTGGCTCTGAACTAGAGGGGCCTTAAGTGGGCATTCGCATCTATAGAACCCTACACTGCGCGTGGCCCGATACGCACTTGACCGATTTTTATTGTTTTTAGCGATCATTCAAGGCTTTAAAATACGGGGTGTTAAATTTTGTAGGTTATTTTTCAAAAAAAAGAAGAAACTTGACATAAAATTTAAGTGAACAGATTTTTATTAATACGGTGTCAAATATATGTAGATAATAAATAAATAAATGTAATAAATAAATATAAAGGGACAAATCACACTGATAAAGCTAGCCCCAAAGTAAGTTTTAAACTTGTGTTATGGGATACAAACTCAACGATACTATATTTTATGATAATACGTATTATAGATAAACACCCATGAAGATGTCGTGGGCAAATCGGTACAAGTACAGTCAACAGCGAAAATATGTCACAAAGTAAAAGCAGTTTTCACATTAGTAAGCGCTTTTATTTAGTAACAAATGTTTGCTACTGACTGTACCTGTACCGAATTAAAGAATTCTTTCCTAGATTTAGGAAACCTGTAAACTAGTATGTAAAAACGACTGACTTGTCACAGATGATAGTCATAAAGCTACGTCAGATATCTTAAGGCAACTCAAAAAATCTAACACCAGGTGAAATCAGCCATAACAACACAACCGTCCAACAAAAGGTAACAGGGCGGCCATAAACCACCAACCCTTATAGCATTAACCGAGCCAAAAAATTGACAACCGACATTCAAGCCATAAAATCTACAAACATCCCATCCATTGCGGCGTAAGAATAAAACTCCCATCAAATGTGTAAAAGTAAGCGGGCGATGGATAAAGAAATTCATAATGACGTTACAATTGCGAAGAGTCGCAGTACGTGGCGAGTCGATTTTGCGAATTTTTCGCAGAACGCAAGATTCTATCTGCAAGAATGACGTAATAGGGTTTTTGTGGGAAAAAATCCGAACACGACAAAAAGGACGTTTTAGGACGGTTTGCGGTTCGCTTTTTGCGGTATTCTAATGTTGGTTACGTAGACTTTTTAAACTTAGATAAGTCAAAGGAATAAGATATAAATGTTATAATTATCTTATGGGTTAGGTACTTTCTTAATAGTCGCGATAGGAGTAGCTCGGCGGCCAGGCAGTAGTACGCTCTATTAGTAAATACGTAAAGTAAAAAAGTATATATTTTCTCTACAAACAATAGGACCGTAAACAAATGTTTGACAATAACAAGTAAGTACATCAAAGTCGCAACTTTGTAATATGTCCTATTATTATAGAAGCCGTGTGGTTCCCGGCAGAGTAGAATAGGACCACTCCAAGTCTTCCCGTGGATGTCGTAAAAGGCGACTTAGGAAACACAAGCTTAACAAAGCTTTTAAACATCAATGAGACCTCTCCAACCAGCCAGCGTGGAGAGTATAGACCTAATCCTCTGACTGCTCTAACTAAGTATGTCTCTATCGTACAAAGAGAGTCATGCTCCAGCTGTAGAGACTAAAAAAGACTTGATTATAATGTGTTAAGGGATAATGATGATGATAACAACATTTCTAACATTTAAGGTATAGTGGATCCTGAAATCGAGACTGGAGCCTGTTATAGGCAAAGCCTGTACCACAGTATTCCAGTACTGTCACACTTTAAAGATGACAGTAATAATTGTGTAACAGTAGGTAGTAAAAGTAGGAGCAAATTTTGAAACAAAAATAATATAAGGATGACTCAAGAGAGGGAGTCATGGAAACTACTCCACCGACTAGATCGTACAATACAATACATTTGCCTACCCTTCATTGCACAAAATAAAAATACAGGACTTATTTTAAAAACAAGTAAATGCGCATAAGGCGGCCTTATCACTAAGCAATTTCTTGCAGGCAACCTCCCTCTCTTAAATAATTATCGATAGATAGGTATTTCAGATAATTTTATAAAAGTCAATGTGTGTGTACCACCCTATGTGGAGTGGGCATGGGCGTGAACGAAAACTTCGGCTTTTTTAGCAAAATTCTTAGTACATTAGAGTTCGAAGGTTGATGCTATATAAAATTAATGGTACTTTTATTCGAATGAAAGCAAGATTATGTAATTTCGGTTTCGTAATTGTAAAAAAGGTGATTTATGCTGAAAAGTAAATGGTAAAAATCATTCGATCGTTTACTTTCTTAATCACGAAACATTTATAATCCCAATAGAAAACATAATACGAGTCCAATTCGCACTTGACCGGTTTTTTTTTAATTTGCCTTTAGTGTCCAACTGCTGACACTAAAGGCAAATTAAAAAAAAACCGGTCAAGTGCGAATTGGACTCGTACATGAAGGAACCCTTCATTACCTATGTTACCATTCAGTACCTCCGTACAATGTTTTCAAACGCTGAAAAAACACGTTATTTGTATGACGACCCCTTTAATTTTTAACTTCTTATTTTTAGTATTTGTTGTAACAGTGGCCACAGTAATACATAATCGGTGAAAAATTCAAGTGTCTCGCTATTACGGTTCAAGAGTATAGCTCTGTGACAGACGAACGGGCAGACGGACAGACAGCGGAGTCTCAGTAATAGGGTCCCATCCCGAACGGCTAAGTACACACTTGTATTCATGTAGACATTAGTATGTACCTGCTGTTGGTCGTCCCAATCTACTAGTAATTAACCAAAAAAAAAGTTCACGACCCTCAAATAACTTCATACATCATCATGATCCAAGCATATCCCGGTTGCATCGTCAGCGGTTACGCTTCAGAGCCCGGGGTCTGCTACCTCGTATAACTTCATACATTGTCTTACAATCATACATACAACGCAAGACTTCCTAAAAAACGCTTCGAAGTCCAAGTTTATTTATCAGACAAATTAACAAACCCCTGACTTTCAATCGTTCATCCCCAATAAATTTAATAACGGCTAAGCCGATTATCATCAATCATAGCTAAGCCGTGTGGTTCCCGGCAGAGTAGAATAAGATCACTCCAAGTGTTCCCATGGATGTTGTAAGGTGACTTAGGAAATACAAGCTAAACGAAGCTTATAAACATCAATGAGACCTCTCCAACCCGTCTGGCCATGTGGATAGTGTAGGCGAAATCCTTTGACTGCTCTGGCCAAGTATTACTCTGGTAGTACAAAGAGGGTGTGCTCCTGCAGGAGACTTAAAAAGACCTAATGATGATGATAGCTAAGAACCATCTCGACAGACAAAGCTTTCCATTTAAAAATAAAAAAACTTAATCTACATTGGTTATTTCGTTTAGCAGACACACATACACGTAAAAACTAGCTAGATTGTTTCCTAGTTTAAGCACACTTGATAAAATTAAGAAGTCGTGTGTTATTGGGGGGATATGCTGCAGATGAATACGATCTAAGTTGGTTAGTAGCCGAAACACATATTAAAGAAACTAGTAGTTCGCCGCGAACTTAGACCTCGCGATTTTTTATTAATATTTCAAAAACTACAGAACCTATTTTGATGCTCAACAAGCTTGAAAATTCTATTGATATTTCCTACATGCCTACCAAATTTCATCAAAATTCGACTATGGGTTCGGCAGTTATCGCTGAAAAAACATACCTACATACATACATACATACAAACAATGTGTTTTCGCCCCAACTTGAATTATAGCCCTCGCTCGCTTCGCTGGCTCGGTCAACAAGCACCTTTTGACGTGACAACGTCTTAAATTAGGTTGCGGCTGGGAGTCACTTATGAAAAAGTGTAACGCTCGGTAACGTTACGATGAGTCACCGAACGAGAGAGAGGCCCGCCGAATGCCTTGCGTCTCTCTCCCACTCAACTATGATCGGTCTGCCGCCGTTGTCACGTAAAATCTTCGCCCGTAAAACCGACTTTACAGGCAACCATTTTTTTTTTGTATGAAAATTATACCAAAAATTGTATTACCTAAATATCTAGTCGATTTCGCTACAAAAAAATTATAAATATAAAACAAAAATGATAATAAATAAAACACAGCGAAATATCGTCGAGCACGGGCCCGGGCCTTTGTTCGCATTCGAAGAATATTTGTCTGTGTTTTTATTTATTATTTTTCTTGTATAATATTTGTAATTTTTTTGTGTAGCAAAATTAACTAATAATTTTTTAGTTTTCAATTAAAAAGGTGATTGTATAAAGTTGTAATATCCTTTTAAAAGGTAAATTTGGGCAGTTTTAGAGATATGTTTGTGATTTTTTTCTATCGAGCCAAAAATGCTCAATCGCGTTTTGCCTATTGTGGGTGTCTGTAGAAAAGCTTTAAGATTTTCACATATTTTTTTTTGAGAAATTAACTAGTAGTTTTATTACAGTGATTTTTCAAAAACACTCACGGTATTCTTGGCTCTGAACTGATGGGGCCTTAAAAGGAATATGACTTATTACGCCTACAAAAAAAAAATAAGCAGTTCGAAATATCAGACTCCATTGGTGGCCACTTACACAACCGATAAATAAACATTCACTAGTCTAGACATTTCCAAGCTGATTCATTTCATATATCCTGTAAACATAATAACGTCTTATGAGCTCGTTCCAGTAATAGAGTAAATAGAACAGCATAATAAGGGGACATGGATCGGTACTCTATTGGATCAAGGTTGAACGGCTGGAATATTTATGTAGGTATCAAAGAGATGATATAATATAATATAAATTCTAAAATTATACGAAGTGTCGTAGCCGTTCAAATTCAAATTCAAAATATCTTAATTATCATAGGAGATTTATAGTCACTTTGTTTTGTTTTGCACAAATGTTGACTCAAATCGTTACTTACAGCTAAGTTTAGTAACACTTCCTAGGCGCAAGTGCAGAAGAAGCAGCAACAAACTGCACTGCAGCATTTTCTCCAAAGACGACAACTAACAAACTTAAAATAAGTTATGTGGATGGACTGAGATTACTTTGTTTGTTATGTCTTAATTAAATTGAATTATAAGAATTACGAAATTTAAAATAATGTCAATTTGTTAGTTTAGTTTGTACCAATGTAACTTAATTATGACATGAACCTTTAAGAGTTCCCAAAAAAGATACCTAAATAAAGGTGTCCCTTTCTATTTTATTGCATTTGCAGTTTGCGGGAAAGGGACGTCTTTAACTTTGGGTATGGTCATTTTTTGGTTTCGTTAGTTATTGAAACCTAACACCATTATGGAAATATAAATGCTCACCTACTGAGCTGCCCAGCGTACCCCGATACCTATGCGCTAGAGGACCTGTATAATGTTAATAATTTATTTCACACTTCAAGGCCATTTGCCTATATCTTCACCTTAAACGCAGTACAGGTCGCTCAATATTTGGCTCAGAGACATATTTAATTATGCCATCAATGAACATCGACACGCCTAGAAGAAAATGGAAAACTTTAGATATAAAACTTTTTTCTTAGCATAACGCAAAAGCTCTTCAATCCCGAACATGTTTATGTCTACATGACCGGATAGTACAGCCCCAAAGATAGTTGGGATAAAGGCTCAAGTTATGGGCGTTGTGTAGTAATTAATATTCGACTTAAACCATGCCCAAAGGCCATTTGTAAAAATTAACGAGAGTACAGAAGTATGACTAGTCTTGTGTAGGACAAAAGAGGAAAAGAAAAAGGTCACGTACTTAGATTTACTATATGTTGGCACATAAATTATTTTCATGCTTCAATTTAAGTTGGGGCGAAAACACATTGTTTGTATGTATGTATGTTGGTTCCGCGATAACTACCGAACCGATAGTCCGATTTTGATGAAATTTTGTATGCATGTAGGAAATATCAATAGAATTTTCAAGTTTGTTGGGCATCAAAATCGGTTCAGTAGTTTTTGAAATATTAATAAAAAATCGTGAGGTCTAAGTTTGCTTCAAACTACTAGTGTAAATTGAAAGAGGATTTCAGGATATATAGATGTCAGTGTTTTTATTCGGTGATAATGAAACAACACAGCGTCCGATAGTGTCACCATATTTCATATACCCGTATCTATCTATCTATAATTTAATAACTATGTTCTTGTCGGTGGAGTAGTTTCCATGTCTCCCTCTCTTGAGCCATCCTTTTGACCTCCCTATACGACACGGCGTCAACTTTCTCCTTCACTTGATCTATAAATGCTCTTCTTGGTCTTCCCTTTCCTCTTCTTGCTTCTATTTTTCCTTCTATTATGTTTTTAATAAATTGATCGTGGCGTATAAGATGACCCGTATACTTTATCTATATTTCGCAGCCCTCAATGTTGTTTGACACTGCAACGCGATATACGTACGTATATCGTGCTGCTTTTGGAACGGTCCTGAGGATTTTGTGCTATCTGGTCGGTGTTTTATTTGTTATCGTTTATCGTATTTTGGATGTCCTACTTATTTGATAATTCAAATCAAGCAGACTATAATAGAGTACAGATCAGATTTCTTTTTCTTTATCGCCTTTTCCTTATTTGGAGGCGGTTTATATTACTTTATAAATAATAAACATTTTTTCCTCTTCAATTTTGATCTGAGAGACTTTTGACCTAAAGGTGACAATTAATTAATTAAAAAGTTCCTAATCTTCTCATATTTGATTTGTTCTTGTTTGACGACTCTTTGGCCGCACACGTTTTATGGAACGGTAGATCTATTTTTTTTTAATTAACGTAAGATAAATTCATTATGAATATTAGTTAGTTAGTTAAGATCTTTATTGCACCAAAACATAATGATATAGAGTAATAGATTAAAGAAAACATATGTCAAAAGGCGGCCTTATCGCAGCTGCAATCTCTTCCAGGCAACCGAGGTACTTGGAGATGTTTAACGAAAACAGGTGAGGTGCGAAGTTATATGCAAGAAGAAAAAAGTGTAATTAATAAAGATACATACAATAGGTACATATATTAATATTGTAAAGATTGAGTGCTGAGAGTTCAGGAGAACCGTCGGGTCGCCGCGCCTTTGACTCGCCCTGATGATGATTATCCAAATTGATCTAAATCTGACTTTTCCGACTATATTGCGTGATGAAACCGTTCACAATAGATATTCATAATGGTGCATCTATTCCTTTTCTAATTTATACCTGAACGCCATTTGCTCGTGTCGAGAGTTTTGCTGGCAGACCTTATTTAAATCTAGGCTCATGTAATGTTAGGATTAGTCTAGCAGACTACCAATTTGCATACCTAGATTACATGGATACTTAGCTGAATGACCCTCATACTATACAAGAGGAGCTTTATAGCCCGACAATGGTATGCATAATCTAGACTAATATGACAAAGATATAACATTTGATTGTTCGATCACTAATGACACCATTCTTAATTTATAATTAAGAGTTAACAATATAATAATATTCTCAGTCCTCAAATATTTTAATATCAGTTCAATTGTAAGTTGACGTATTTGCTGCAGTGCAGTTTGTTGCCGTTTCTTTGCGCTTAGGAAGCGGTACTAAACTAAATAAGTAAATGATCTGCCGTCAACAATTTTTATGAAAACAAACATCCAAAGATAAATTTATGATTTTGACTTTTGACACTTTGTGTTTATAGTATATATTCTAAATAACAGTAGCCTACTGCTGCGTGACAACCATATGCTCACAACAGCTGAAGGGAAGGGTCTACAACACCGCGATCAGACCTACTTTGTAGACATGGTATCTCTTATAGAAGCACATAAATCAGAAAAGATGATAGAGAGTCATTTGAGGTAGTTCGGGCATGTGATGAGACGAGACATTGACCATTACGTCAAGGCTTTGGCCGTTTCTATCAAGAAGAATTTCCAAGAAGCATATTCCACTATCCACATGGTGGATGACCATTGACCGTGAATAGGGATACCATACAGGCAGAACTTGACATCCAGACAACCCGGGACCGTCATGGCGCTTGGTACGTGGAGGACTGATACCAAATAACGGGAAAAAGCATGGCAAAAGAAGAAGTTTATGCATAACCTACATTTAGACTTTCTGTATAACCCAAAGGTTAAATGGTAGACAACGCTTTTAGCGTTAAGTTCGCCTATTGTTCTATGCAATTTGTATTTGATGGACAATAATGATTAAATAAATAAATAAATAAAAGTGGCTACGCATGTTAAGTCAATTCCTCCCTCTGATTTAATTAGTTTTTATTATTTATTTATTTACACTTTATTGTACACACTTACAAATAGTACAACAGGCGGACTTAATGCTAAAAGCGTTCTCTAACAGTCAAACCTTTGGGTTGATTGGGAGAGTTTATGTGGGTGTAACACAAAATAAAAAATAACAATAAAAAACTAAATAAAATTTTAAACTTAAAAATAAAATAAAAAGAAACATACTAAATATAAATATTATAATAATACTATACCTACATATTAAATACATACAAACGAGCAATAAATATACATACATATCTCTAAATACATATTATACAATAAAATCTGTCTCATATTTAATTGAAAATGGAGGTGTAGGAGACCAAGGCATGTTCTCAATGATTCGGACAACCCCATAAGTCGTGCGACCACAATAGATACAGAATCACCACTATGTCGATCACGAATCTCATTTGCCGGCGAGTGCGGAATAAAAATAGAGTTTAGGAGGAACCGAACGCTTTTCACCAGTCAGCCCTTTGGGCGCTTGACACTGTCAAAGCTGATCTCAGTGACGCCCAAAGGCGAGGTGCGTTTCCACCCGTGGAAACCCATTGCGCTGTCACTTCACGGTGTGGACAACATGTTTCCATTTTAGCAAATGTTGGTCCCGCCACTCCCGCCTAACCCGTCGCGTCCGGTGAGCTGTATAATGCCTTCAGCATACAGCGTAACTCTTCGTTCGTAAAGTCAACTCATTCGTAGTTCACACAAGGACATTGGTGACCACAGGTAGAATAACATATTATGTCCAACTCCAAGATTTAGACACGGCTGTCAATATTTCTCAATAAATTTCTTTCATAGTTTTTTCTCAACAATGGCCGTTCCAAAGCGCTTGTAGTTTCTATCTCTTTTCTATTCATCATCACCAGGTCTTTTTTAGTCTCCACTACACGACCCTCTCTGTACTACCAGAGCAGTCTACACTACTGGCCATACGGCTAGAGAAGTCTCTTGATCGTTTATAAGCTTTTTTTAGCTTGTGTTTCCTAACTCGCCATCTACGACATCAACGGTAAGACTTGGAGTGGTCCTATTTACACTACCAGGAACCACACGGCTAATTCTAATAACACATTGCTGGACACTCAGCCAGACACAATAGAAAGAACAATTGATCTACGTCTATAGTAGTGTGTAAATAAAAACTATGAATAATAACTGACCTGAGGTGACCTTACTGACGTTAAAAGATGCCTGCGAAGGCATAAGGTTCTAAATCAATATTTAATTCTTAGATTTTCACCCAAATGTAATTCATATAACTTCTGCGATATAACCAAAAGGTTGAGTGAATCAAGAAATCAATAGCAGAGGCGGTCACGGGCACAATTTGATTTGAAATGAGATCAGTAAGATGAAAGGGAGGTGAAGGCAGATAACTGATATCGACATTACGCCTAATGGTTTCCTGGTATTGGGATGGGCCGTGCATGTTGAGTTAGATGTGAACTTTATGTGATGCGTAGTTATGTAAATTGTTTATCTGAATTGGTTTTTAATCCTTTTTAAATTTAAATGGGCAAATTAGTATATGATACCAACAATAAAAATAAAATAAAATAAATATATAGGGACAAATCACACTGATTAAGCTAGCCCAAAAGAAAGTTTTAAACCACAAGTTTAAATCTTACTTTTTAAATTTAAATGGGCAAACTAGTATATGATACCAACAATAAAAATTAAATAAAATAAATATATAGGGACAAATCACACTGATTAAGCTAGCCCCAAAGTAAGTTTTAAACCACAAGTTTAAAACTTACTTTTTAAATTTAAATGGGCAAACTAGTATATGATACCAACAATAAAAATAAAATAAAATAAATATATAGGGACAAATCACACTGATTAAGCTAGCCCCAAAGTAAGTTTTAAACCACAAGTTTAAAACTTACTTTTTAAATTTATATGTGCAAACTAGTATATGATACCAACAATAAAAATAAAATAAAATAAATATATAGGGACAAATCACACTGATTAAGCTAGCCCCAAAGTAAGTTTAAACCACAAGTTTAAAACTTACTTTTTTAATTTAAATGGGCAAACTAGTATATGATACCAACAATAAAAATAAAATAAAATAAATATATAGGGACAAATCACACTGATTAAGCTAGCCCCAAAGTAAGTTTTAAACTTGTGTTATGGGATACTAACTCAACGTTACTATATTTTAAGATAAATACATATATAGATAAACACCCAAGACCTAGGAAAATTTGAAAAAGGCCATTTTCCAACTTGCCCTGGCTGGGGATCGAACCCAGAACCTCCTGATTAGCGGTCTGGCGTGTTAACCATTACGCCACGGAGGTCGTCGTAGGTAGTAATAGGTAGATTAAAATCAAAATAGGCAAGGCAGAAGATTCAAAAAGATCATATACCAACAAAATAGGGATGTGGACTAGGTCCTAAAAATATTATTTTATTTTTCAATTTATATTATATAAAATTCACAAAGATACAACGCATCAAATTTCGAAGTTGATGATGTTAATGGGGGATCAACGTCACCGTCTAGTGAAAATCGTGCTAGATCGTGACGTCGTTCGAAATTAAATTGCGCTGTATCTTCGTCATTATTTTCTTATCAGAGAAAAGAAAACATACGTATTCAATATATTTTAATAATGTACCTGATGAGCCAAAAACATTTTTTTAGGCTACATCCGTGTTTAGATCAATTTTGAAGCGTTCCCATCTTTTCCATCTCGTCCTATCCGATACGGATCAAAATTAACACACGTAACAGGCCTATCAATCCCTGATACCTCGTTACGCATAAAATCGTTTTATCCACAACAGTAAAAACGCAGTAAAATTGCTTTTTACTACCGTAAGTGAATACAATTTACTCGTAATACACTCCTTGCTCGTAAAACGGATGGCATTTGGAAATCTTCGTGTCTCACCTATGGGACAAAGTAATACGGGAACAGAAGAATACTCTGATAACCTTGTTGCGTGACTGACAGCCTTTGTGTTTCTCTAAAGTCAAAATGGAAGTAAAGAATAAAAATATTATATACTTAATTGAAGGTCTTTATATAGTGTTAGTGAGAGTAGGCCAACTCCTCTGACTGATCTGGCTATTATATGACTCTGGTAGTACGGAGAGGGTCATGCTCATGCAGTGGAGACTAAAAAAAATAAAAAAGGATGATGTTGATGATATCGTTACGGAAAGGACTACAGGGTACTACTACTACCTTTGAACTACAGGGTTCCCAGTCAAGATACCGGAGATCAAGCCGAAGACCTTATGTCGAGTATTTTAGGATTATTCCAGCAATTTGATGAAATAAGTGACTCGAATTTAGGACATACCACAAAATATCTTGTGCAATAACTACACTTCCAAGGACCGCCTTGAACGTACCGACGTTCCAGGTGGCCGGGCGTAAAACCATACCCAAATAGTTTTACTGCACTACACATAGTCTTTGCCGTCCTTTTTTTATTAAAATATACTCGTATATCATCTTTGGGAAAGCCACAAAACGAAGCCTGGGCTTCTAAGCAGAATGCTGCTAAGCAATAGCTTAGGATCCAATTGAGAGAACACTACTACGTACATATATGTTCTGATTCATTTTAATATTGGATCCGGCTCGAAGGACCACTTGGACGTTTTTTTTATGTAAATTGGACACAATAATGCAAGAAAAAAGAAACTAATTTAGGCAAATTACACAACACTAAATACACACCATGAAGAGTTGACGGAAAAGGGCAATTTTTCTTTTACACATAAAGATAAGTGTTGCTTAAACCATCACAAAAACAAAAAAATACGAAATCAAAGTCATATCGTCATGTAATAGTAGTCTTAGCACGGACTCTGTATAATCAGGACTGTGTCACTCCCCGTTCAGGTATAGAAAATATACCTACATTATTACTATGCGCGTAGGCGGCCCCTCCGGATAGTAAATTCAGTTATACGAATCGTTTGTCCAGAGTAATAAGAATGAAATTGGCTTGTAATGGATGTCTTGGTATCTATACGAAAAGGTGCTAAGTTCTGACATGAGCTAAATTAAACCATATCGCTAGCCACATTGAGTAGATATTTCTTTGAATTTCTTTGTTGAGTGAGACTTCTGTACGTGAGTATTAGTCTCTATTCTATGGTCATATCATCATGTAATAGTAGTCATAGACTCATAGCACGGACTCTGTATAATCATACAGAGTCTTTGACACACCTTTACTCTCCTTATTTTGTACTTATGGATACAAACAAGGAATTTTATGGAACGGAAAGTTTTTGTTACTCAATCACGTTTTCGCAGCTTAACGGGCCTGATTCGGGCAAACAGGCCCGTGGGTATAAAACAATCGTATATGTGCCGTAAAACTGCGATTGATCATTATTGTGTCTAGTCGCCAACGTGAAAGTCAATCTGATTACATTTCTTTTCTTTATAGTGAAAAATACAATATGGTTCTCTTCCACGTAAATTGTTACTCCAAGAGAAAATAAAAAAATATGTACCAACTGATTTTCTTCGCGAACAGATAAAAAAAATCAATCGAGTATTTTGGTGTCTTTTCCATAAACATCGTTCACAAGAATTTTATTTATTGATTCAATCTTTATTGACCACAATCGTACAAAAGGTAGACTTATCTGATGCTAATTCATTCTCTACCAGTCAGCCTATATGAAAAACAGAGATAAAAGTTGCGATAGAGCATGTAATTAAAAAAAATACTTACCACAACAAACTTTTTAACCCCCGACTAAAAAGAGGGGTGTTATAAGTTTGACGTGTGTGTGTCTATATTTCTGCGTGTCTGTCAATGGCATCGAGCTCCTAAACTAATAGACTGATTACGATGCGGATTTTTATTGTAAAGCCTGGTCTGTCAAAAGCCTTGTCAGCCAAGATAGTTTATAGCTATTTTTATTTATTTATTTAAGTTCTACTATAAGAAGTATAAACTTAAATAAATGAATAAATAAAATAGCTCTTATATTTGATTGATTACAAGAGGTCAAACTTAACGCTAATGCATTATCTATTCTATTCCTTCTTACCGTACTGGTTTTCTTTCTAATTCTTTCCCCATTACGGCAATAAGACTCTGGAACGCGCTTCCTGAATCCATTCGAACTGCTCCTAGTCGCGCTAGCTTTAAGACACAGGTATTTAAACACTTCTTGGCCAAGTTATAAAAGTTGATTTAAGAATTGCTGTAGCGTATATATATATATATGTATGTAGCTATATGTATAGCAAGTATATATATATATTTATGTAACAATGTACATTGTGTATTTTATGTATGCTACACTTTATCTTGCAACCCACATTTAGACTTTCTGTATAACCCAAAGGTTGACCTGAGACAACGCTTTTAGCGTTAAGTTCGCCTATTGTTTTGTACAATTTGTATTTGATGGACAATAAAGATTAAAATAATAATAATCTATCAGTTTGCTTTTGGGACAAGCTATGTTTGATGAAAATCGGTTCAGCCATTCAATTTATTCGGGGTGAACGCTTGAAAGTCGGGGTTTTTAATTATAAATATATGATAGATAGATAGATAAGATGTTAATTTGTAGCTTTAGTCACACACATACAGAAAATATACAACAAAAGAACATAATAAAAAACACAAGAAAGACGGAAACATATAACAATATATTCATATCTGTGTGCTACAGCAACCCAAAAAGGTCATAGCTCAGTGCTTAGTGCTGCTCAGAGAGCAGCTCACTGATTTTCAGCTACGGCCTGTCAAGTGCGAGTGCGCATCCAAAAATCCCTGCCACAAAGGTAACATATTTCATAGATACACAGCAGAATACAGGACTACAAACAAGGATACGAGTATCTATCAGTCAGTGGCAGCAACAGTTACCGGCGACTTGTTGGATTGTTTATTTTCTGTTTATCTAACAAGTAGGCGCGCAACAATTTTTTGAAAGTTGAAATTGATACAGAAAGTCTTATTGGAGGTGGTATGTTGTTCCAACATTTAGTCGCCTGGTATCTGAAGCTGCCCCTGAAAGCAGCTGTTCTATGTCGGTGCATAAGTAGTGGGGGACGGCATAATCTGGCATTCACTCGATCTATTTTTGAGTGTATATACTCTGGTATTTTGCGTTTGATAACCCCGAACAATAACGTTGCTAAATGCAGTTGTCTACGCGAGTCCATATTCAACATAGAGGCATTATTGAGATACGGCGAGATGTGGCTACGCGGAGGAACATTGAACGAAAACCTACAGCATGCGTTCTGAACTCTTTGCAATAGACGCCGTGTTCTCTCTAATAAACGGGGTCCATAAACGATATCGCCGTAGTTCAGGCGCGATAGCACCAAGGACTCGCAAAGTCTGATGCGAACTTTCTCGGTCAATACATTTCTAATCTTATAGAGGATCTTCAGTCGGTAAAAGCAATTTCTGACCACACCAAGTACATGGTTTTCAAATCGTAGCTCGGAGTCCAATATTATGCCCAAGTTTTTTGCCTCCTCAACCCTCTCTATAACTTGGCCCATCATCATTATAATCGGGTTATAGTCGTTAATTTTAGAAATCTGTATTTTAGAGCCCAGGATTAAGCACTTCGATTTAGATGGGTTTAATGCAAGGCAGTTATTGCGAGACCAGTTTGCAATGCTTTCTAAATCCTCATTCATCTTTTGCGCAGCTGTACATATATTCTCTGGAGTATCCGAAATGTAAACCTGGACATCGTCTGCATAGCAGTGAAATTTGCAGTGTTTTATTACCGCAGCAAGGTCGGCACAATATATGATAAAAAGCAAGGGACCAAGGATAGATCCCTGTGGCACTCCACGATGTACAGGTTGAGGAAGAGAAAAGAGGCAGGTACCATCGCCTTTTACCAGTTTTACTCTTTGAGATCGACCACTGAGGTAGGAATCGAACCATCCGATGGAATGGTGATCCAGGCCATAATATGACAGTTTAGAAAGCATTATAGGAGTTTCAATGCTATCAAAAGCACGGGAATAGTCCAACAATGTAAGGATAGTGCCGCGACCATTGTCTAGTTCAGCTAGCACATTGTCGGTGACATCCAGAAGTGCTGTTTGGGTCCCTCTGTTTTTTCGAAATCCAGACTGGAATACAGAAATAATTCCATTAGTTTCAATGTACTCAGACAATTGAATATGTGCAGCCTTCTCCAAGACCTTTGAAAGAAAAGGCAATATGCTAATTGGTCGAAGATCAGTTAATTCCTGAGGATTTGTTGACTTCGGAATAGGAGTGACTACCGCTTCCTTCCACTGTGGTGGAAATGAACCTGTGAGGAGAGATGTGTTCATAATTTTGGTTATAACACTTAAAGTAGTAGGAAGTGTCAGAAGAATCATGTCCCTGCTTATACCATCATGTCCAGTTGCATTTGATTTAATTGATAAAATAAAGTTGACGACGTCATTTTCAGAAATTGGTTTAAATTTAAAGATAGAATTATTAAATCTATGGAATTCGTAAAATGTCAAGTTGGATAAATTATTAGGCATATTAGAGCTAGGAATATTAAGAAAATGATTATTTATGTTATCAGGATTGTGAAATATATTTGGTAAACAGTCATTTTTTGTAGGATCAATCAAAATCTTTTCTTTCAGGTTTTTCCAAAATGCCTTGCTCTCATTTATTTTCGAGTTAACATAATGGTTAAAATATGCAGTCTTTTCGTTGGCTATACTTTCCTGTACCAGTTTTTTGAGGTCAGTTAAATATTTTTTGTCAGTGTCAGATTTTGTTAGACGATATTTTATACGGGCTTGATCCCTTAGATCTATCATGAGCCTACATGTATCTGTAACCCACGGCAAAGATTTTTTTGGACCTATTTTAGATTTTATAACTGGGGCGTGTTTATCAAAAATACCCAAAACAAGTGAGTTAAACCTATCAACCATTACTTCCACTGAAGTCGTTTCGGTTACATATTCCCAGTTAATTGAAGACAAGTCACTATTAAAAGCGTCCATATCAATTTTTTTGAGAGGACGATATGAAATATATTTAGGGGGAATTTTGTTTTTTTTCAACTGAAGTTCGACATTAATCATTGCATGTCCGTCAACCGCACCCGTTATATTCGTTACCGAGACTCCTCGTACAGGCGCATTGGTACACACGACATCTATCAATTTTTCTGAGCCACTAGTAAAATGTGTGGGTTCTGTGACTACCTGAGTGAGGTCCACATATTGCAAGAAATGTTGAAATTTTTTAGTGTCAACATCGTTAGGTTCTTTCATATTAATATTAATATCCCCTAGGAACACCACGTAATCATGGTCAGAGAAATGTACTGTGGATTCCGTTAAGGCGTCAATAAACTGATCGGCGTTTACCCATTGTGACCTATAAGCTGTGCCTATCGCTACCGTATGCCCATTCACTCGCGCAGACAACCACATTTGCTCGATGTCAGCATCTGGATGCCTCACGACACGGACGTGGAGACCGCGCTTCACGTAAAAGCCGACCCCGCCCCCTCGCCCTCGACGCATATGCAAGGGACGCGCGGCAGTATGCAGGCGATACCCGACAGGGGCCGGCGCACGCGCCTCCTGACCTGATTTTATCCAGGTTTCGTTAATTGCAATAATATCTGGTTGAAAACGATCCATCGCGAGTAGGAAGACGTCACTTTTAGCGGGTAAAGATCCAGGATTGTACAGTCCCAGTTTTAACTGTTTACTTTTTGGAACCATCATTGGAATAAATAACAAATACAATAAAAATATTGTGAGTAAATATGGTTAAAAAAGAGTATTATGACTTCCGACTTAGTAACACAAATATTTTTGGTAACCTGATAATAGAATGTAAATGCACAAAAGTATAATATTTCATAACAGTAGTATTCCGTAGTAAATAATTGATGCACTCTGATTCCTTTAGCATTACTTTGAATTGCTGCAGCATCCAGAGAATACAGGTAAATCTTGACATATAATAACCGAATGCTATACAAGACACATGTAAAAAAATAAAGTGAAATAGTGTTACGTTGTAAGCAGTACATTATAATTATAATAAGTTGAGTGCAAACATCCATTATATGTTCATATATATTCCAGGTTTTCAATAAGGGTATGCAGTGAATTATAAAGTAAAGAACGTGTAGCAAACAATCTGATTGAAACAATTGCATAGCTGGAGGTAAGTAAACTAATTGACATACTGTAATACAGATAAGCCCAAAATATCTTGGCAACCAACAATCTATACTATGGCTATCCTTAGAAGTTTTAGCTGTGAACAATAGTAGAATACAAGAATAATTAGTGTAAGCACTAGGTACAAGATTTGATCTAACATGATATTTTATATAACATAAAATTCTATTTTCCAGGACTTTGAGGACCACATCTAACATACAAGGATATATAAAGAGAGAACACAAGTATATAACATAAGAGGCTACAGGTAAATATAGACACATTTTATATATTTTAAAACGAAACATTGAAATAGGTAAATGTATATATGCAGCTACAATTATTAAACAAGTTTGTTTTAGTTTAGACGTACACATATTAATCAGTTGTAAGCTATTACTGTAAATACTATAACTAATTAGAAATAAGTAACAAAATGTAGTACACAACCTAAGACAAATATTATTATTTATTTTCAGGGGAACCAACGACTCCTGGCCCAAAAACACGGGCAAGGTCCTGCTCACTACGTATCCGGTGCCTGGCCGCGTCAGGGGCCTGATGCTGTCGGGCGTAGATACGGCCGTCCCGAGTCCAGACGAATCTCCACCTATACTGCGCTGCCAGCTCGCGCGTACGACGAAATAGATGACGGTTGAATTTCGTCAACCGCTCGTTGACGTAAAAACGACGAGGTGGACCGGGCAGCCCCGTCCCCTCAGTAGTTGCACCACGACGCACGCGCGCCGCCCTGATCAGCTGGTCCCTAAGTGCTCGCCGCGCAAAGCGAATAACGATAGGTCTCGGACGGGGCCCCGACGGGGCTACTGTCGCTCCCGGCAACTCAGAGGATGGGCCTACGCGCGTCACATTCACTAAGTCTTCATCAGCTATTTGGATTCCCAGCTTATCGGCTAAAGTGATAGCGATGTGACCCAGGGACTCCCCAGGATGTTCCGCGACACAAGAAATTTCAACTTCATTGAGCAGAAGGTCCTGGTCGCGGTCATTTATTTCGGATTTCAGTTCGGCTACGGATCTAAGAAGAGCTTGCTCGCCATCACTGCCCATCGCGACGCGCTCCCCTGCCTTCTCCCGCACCTGTGTCTCCAGGCAGTCCACTCGCACCTGCAACTGCTGGTACTTTCTATCGCTTTCATCTTGCCGAATATTAATCTTTTCCAAAGCTTCCGTCAGAATTTCCATTCTTTTTCTTTCATTAATTTTGTCCTCTCTGTATTCTTCTCTAAACTGCCGCAGCTCGAAAAACAGCATTTGAATGTCAGCTACCTCCATGGTGTCATTAAGGGCTGTGGCGCTTATATTAGGCGCAAGCGGTAGAATCAGTGATTTTTCACAGAGTTGTTCCGGCGGGCTGACTGCCGCGGCACCACGACGCTGCATTACTCCGTGCGTTTCACCGCGGACAGGCGTATTGGTGTTGTCCGTTCGAGGTTGCGCACTTATGCACAGAGGGCACCTCCATGCTGCCTTATGTTCAGGAGTTAGAGTGTTATAATAACGTTGCTCGGACACATTGGCGCAAACGAGGTCGTACCTTTTATTACATTGACAGCATATCAAGAACGGTCGTGATTCGATTGGCCTTTGACAACCAGCACAATTTTCCATCTTTGGATAAAAATTAAATAAAAATAAAAATTATATGCTCGTGCTGGATTCGAACCAATGGACTTTGTGTTTTAAACAAAATCACCATAAAAAACACGCTGGATCCCGATAAGCTCCGCGGGGATTGAACCAGCGACCCTCAGACAAAAGGCGCGATCTTGCCCGCTACGCCAAAGACAACTTAAGAACTCAGGCGAAATTTGAATAGAGGTGCGTGTGAATGGAAGTAGTAATGAATGTGTGAGTCAGATTCAATGACGATTATTTTACACCACCCCCGCTCAAGACGTAATCACTTTGTTCCACTCGAAAAGTTAGATGGTTCTTTGTCAATTTACACTTTAATTACCATATATAAGAGTAAGTCACTATCACTATTTGGTCGATTATACACTGTAGATTATGTCAATATACAATTTTTTCTGAATCAGTCTTTTTTTACACTCAAAATATTTTTTGACGTGGGAGCCTCTTTACTTGCGACCGGTACGTTTAGAAGCGCACGCGCACACGCTTATACCCTTATATAAGGACAAATCACACTGATTGAGCTAGCCAAGTAACTTAGCAAAGTAAGTTTTAAACTTGTGTTTTGGGATACTAACTCAACATTACATACATACAACATTACATATAAATAAACACCCAAGACCCAGAACAATTTGAAAAAGACCATTTTCCAACTTGCCCTGGTTGGTGATCGAACCCAGAACCTCGGGATTAGCGGACTAGCTACCATTACCCCACGGAGGTCGTAAAATTTGTTTGGAAAATAAGCTTGTTGCGTAAAAAATTCACAGTAGATTCGCAGTTCGTCTTTTTATGCTTTAGGTTATCGATTTTTCCTGAAGTACATCATTGCTTTTAAAACTTATATAAATATTTCAGCATCTGACCCGTCTCTAAAAGGACAATCGACTTACCTACTCGTACTTTATGGAATAACTTAACACTTACACAAATCTATCCCGAAGGGATAGAAAAGGTAACCTTTCGATACGTTGAATAATTCACCATATTCCACTGTAACACGGTTGGGTTTAGCTTGTAGCAGTAATAGCAGCAAATATTGGGGAATGATCCAGATCCTATCTTCTAGTCTTATTGGCTTCGGGCTCATTAATATCAGCTTCAGTTTAGGGCTTTCGGTGCTAAAACATTATTTCGGTCTGTTGTTCCAATATAATTGAAATAGATAAATTCTGATATATCTTTTAGGTTGCCGGGTTACGACCCAACCATTCCATATTAACCTGAGGATATAACATTCCAGAGGACCACTACTTCAGAGAAAATTATCATGAGATCTGGAATGTTTTGCCCGTTGACATCAAAGAAATTTCTAACAAAAAGAGGGGTGTCATAAGTTTAACGCTATCATCTGTCTGTTTGTGGCATCGTAGCGCTCGAACGGATGAACCGATTTCGATGCAATTTTTTACGTGAAAGCAAATTCCCTTGCGGTAGTTCTTAGCTAAGCTTGATGTAAATCGGTTCAGCCGTTTAAAAGTTATTAGGGGTTAACGCTTGAAAGTCAGGGCTTTCTCCAGCAAATAAGAGATGGCGCTATCCGTAGCGAACTACCGATACGACTTGATATCCGTATCAAGTCGTTTCGGTAGTTCCGCTACTCATCACTAGATGGCGTTCTTGACAGTCTGGGTTTTGTTTTCATTTGCCTAGAAAATAAACTTGTTCGTGGATACCGTCAGCCTAAGAAGTAGAAGTACCCAGCATCCTTTGTACGGCTAGTGGATTAGATAGTACCAACATCTAGCTGCTAGAAAGCCAAAGTCCTGTATTATTTCTAATATAGTATATTGGCTTTCTAGCATTTTACGCTTTTTTGTATGGGGCTGTCTTGTCAGTCCTTTTGTATTTTTCGTCCACGGTAAGTAGGTATAAATTGTTTTAATTTACTTTATCAGCCTTTCTAAAGAGACAATGATGTTTCTTATCCGTCTGATGACGAAATAATTTCACTTTAAAACCTAGAGCTGAAATACCTCTAAAAAGATTTCACTGAATTTATCAAAACGATCTAAAAATAAAGGAGACTTTCAAACCTCAAATCAGCGTAATACGACTGCTCACGTACATGGATACTTGACTCAAGTAGTCTAGTTGCAATTTGGAATACTTAGACTTTATAGAATACTTAGACTTTATAAAATACTTTGACTTTATAGAATACTTGGACTTTTTATTGGTGAACGTTATTTTGATGAATTCTTAAAAGAAAAGGCGAACCATAGGTATACTGACTTGTCCGAGAGGGACGACGACATCAGAAAGTTCGTGGGTCGTATGTGGATGAGAGTAGCTCGGGACCGTGGTAGATGGCATTCATTGAGAGAGGCCTATTGCCAGCAGTGGGAGGTTCAAAGCTACGAATTATGATGATGATGGTGAAATTAAAACTATATAAAAACTAAACTATTATCTCTCGTGGAACAGATTTCTAATTAAATAATAAAAAGTACCTATGTACTCTATTTTCTTACTTTGTTTATTTCTTTGTTGTTGTTGTGGTTGTATATATCTTTATTGTACAAAAAAAAATACAAATATACTTATAAACCATAATAGACCAAATAATTGTACAATGGCGGACTTATCCCACAAAGGGATCTCTTCCATTCAACCAAGATTCAGCGAATGGAAATAAAAAAAAATGGGCATAATGGGCAGAAGTCAAAGCGCTGATCACTAGAAATTAAATGTTAACTTTTAATCTAAAACATATACCTATAATACATAAACTAATACATAATAAAATGTATTTTGTGTATATGAATTTCGTAAATCAATAAATAAACGTAAAAAAAGATATCCAGCTAATATTCATATAAAATATATCACACAATTTGGAAATCCTAGCATCTAATCGAATCTGTTTTAATAGGTTTCTATAAACCGTTTTATCGCCCGTTCTCGAGCAAAATGAAGCAATTTGCACTCAAAAGTGCTATCAAAGCGCCGTCACCCTTTAGCAGGGCTTTTTTGACGAAATATTTTAATCTGTGTGCCATTCCTCAATGAAACTTGTCACGAATCTCATTAATTTTATAAGGAAACTGTGTCAAAGTGAGATACAATTTTGTTTTTTGGGTTTAATTACGAAAATATTTTTACCCGACTGCGCCAGAAGGTGAGTTATGTTTTCCGAGTGTATGTATGTATTTAAATTTCTTTGGTACGCTCTGCAGGCCTATATATTTAACTTGCTCATGTTTTATCAGGTAGTCGAGATTTTTGGTTTCTTTTTTTAATAATTAGATAAGTACTTGTTAGTTTTATTTTCAATCCCCGTCGTAGAAATGGGCTAAATATGTAATAAATGGGCTCGACAAGTCATAGAAAGTATTTTTTTCAAATAACCTACACGATATTTTTTTAATTGATAATATATTATTTAAATTTTTATTTTATTCAGTATAGATAGGTGATTATTTTTTTGTAGTTTTTTAAGTTTTAGTTAGTTATAATTATTTTTATTTAGTTATAATGAAGTGTTAATATTACAAATAATTATATTGCAAATAATTATACAATGTGGAAGGGACATGGACACGTAATTAATCGAACCACGAGCTATACTAGATCATAATAGTATAGCCCGTGGTTCGATTAATTAAATAAAAATAACAGCCAAAAATAAAATAAAAAAATCTGTATCTCCATAAAAAATCGAACAGCCGCCCGGGTGATTTGTATGGGAATGACATTTTTTTTTTGTTTTTTGACTGTTATTTTAATTTCATTATACATTAGTAATATAATATAGCCCATGATTAAGGCCTATGTCCAGCAGTGATGATGATAATGATAGCCCGTGATTCGATTTATTACGGGTATGTCCCTTCCACATTGTATATTTAATAGTACATACAATATTTGCTTACATGTATCCGAAGCAGTCTGTGCCGTACCTGGAAAATAAGTTTTATTAATAAGCATCTATGGAAGATTACCAAATAACGAAAGAAAAAAATACAAAACATCTATGAAAATACAAACATTTGTACTTACTTGATCTAAATAAATTTTAATTACAAAAAAATCTAATGAATCTACATATTAATAACTTGCAAGTGGACCCTTGCAAATTAATGTTTACATACACTATTGCGTCTTCGTCCCTAAAAGGGCATACAGAGCATTTTTAGTCTTTAGTCTAAGCAGGCAGAGCCCAGGGTCGCAATACTCAAAGGCTACTTTTAGCGTGATGGTGGGCGATAAGGTGGAAAATGGAATTAAAATAATGATAAGTTGCTAGTTCACCTAGTAAGTATTTCATATTCATTAACTAATTGAGAAAGGCCTTATATTAACTGAAAAGAACAATCAGTTCTAACACTTATCGTCATATCCAGGACGTAGTCTTGAGCCATCGGGGAAGAGAATACCTTGTTTAATTACACCATCGTCATATCCAGGACGTAGTCTTGAGCCATCGGGGAAGAGAATACCTTGTTTAATTACACCATGCACGAAGAAAGCCGCGTGGTTCCCGGCAGAGTAGAATAGGACCACTCCAAGTCTTCCTGTGGATGTCGTAGAAGGTGACTTAAGAAACACAAGCTAAACAAAGCTTATAAACATCAATGAGACCTCTCCAACCCGTCTGGCTAGCGAGGAGAGTGTAGGCCAAATCCTCTGACTGCTCTACCTATTATATGGCTTTCGCAGTACAGAGAGGGTCGTGCTCCTGCAGTGGAGACTAAAAAAGACCTGAACATGACATGATATGACATGTACGAAGGAAGGCATTTTAAGAGCATTTGCGAAGATGGCCTCACCGTAGATGCATCACTAACAAACTCAACACTGCGTAATTTGCTGAAAATTGGGTCAGAAACTTTGTATCACGCAGAAAATTACGAAAATTATTTAAAGTTATTTCGGCGGGTCGAGCCCGACGAATCGAATTATAATGAAAATTTAATGACAATGCTACACCACGCTGGTATGGAGGGTAGAAATGAAGAAGTGCCATCTAGTGTATCGAAATGTGTCCATCAAAAAGCGTTAAATTACACTGAATATTTTAGCTTTCTTCCTTCTATGCTGGTCTGGGAGAAAAGAAAAACTTAGAATATACCAGCTGCTTCCTTCTCACGCAGATTGATCGGCGAAAATGCAATTCATGTTAATAGGATGCGGTTGGCAACCTATCATTATTTTAATTTTTTTTCCACCTTCTCGCCCATCATCACGCTTAAAGTGGCCTTTGTGTCTTGCAGTCCTGGGCTCTGTCTGCTTAGAGCCGCAAGACCCAAAATGCTCTGTCTGCCCTATTAGGGATAAAGACATAATAGGTAGTATGTATGTATACAATGGCGCTACAGTACCCGGTGAGTAAAATTTAAAGGAAGAGCCAAAAAACTAGTTTTAATTACATTACGCCCGCTTAAACCATTTTTATAGGACAATTTTTTCCCGTAAATGTTTTAGTAAATGCTTAGAGCCGCAAGACCAAACATGCTCTGTTTGCCCCATTAAGACATGACAGTGTATCTGCTTTACATTCGTTAAAAACATTATTAAAATTAACACACATTTTTGCGACTCTAGCGCCATTCCGCAGGGATTTTGAACTTTAGTTTACTGCTTTAGCTGGACACTTTCGCAACAATGTGAGATGGTCCTCCTTACGTCTACCCTCCACACGCACGGGATACTTTAGGTCATTAATGCTGGGAATAGGAACATTGTTGTGGGAAATATGGTACTTTATAATTCCCTTGTTGTTGAAAGCCGAATATATTCCCAATGAAGGTTGACCTCAGGCCGATGACCGGGCGTAAAACCAAATTGTTGATGATTTCGGCTCTTTCTTCCTTATTTTAAAATCCTTGGGTGACTATTAGTAAAGTGACATTGCTAACTATTTATAGAATTAATCAGTAAACAGTAAAACAGTCTATCTATAATTTTTTTTTTAGAAAATATCTTCGGAAATATCCCTGTAAAACTGTATAAGTTACCCTAATAATTCTATTATCACGTATTAGTATCATTGTAAATCTTTTACTGGTAGTAGTAGTCTGATTATTATTTTTTTATACGTCAGACGGTCCGGGCAAAAGAAATGGCAAAAGACTGTTATGGGTTTAAAATTGGGATTTAAAATATATATTTTTTTATAATTCATTGACTGAACAGTAAAATCTCATATTTTTTACAATAACGATGAATGTTATTCTAACACCAGAAAAATATTCAAGCGTTTTTAAAATTTTCATCCCTTCCCTATTCCGTGTGCCAAAATTTTTCATCGAAATAACCAAATATTCATTATAAGATTCTTTCAGAAATATGGAAACATCACACGAGATTTATGGAATATTTTTTTTTTTTGTTCTCACTCAAGTACTCTGATAGTAAGATTTCAAAGCCAAAATTTGAATTATGAAATTTTACTGCAAAATATTAACGAATTAAAATTTGGACGCCGAAAATCTGGCTAATAAAATGGTTAACTTGAAGGTGGATGCCCACAGAGATAGAGGACGACCTAAAAAGACGTGGGGAGAATGTGTGTTGTGGGGGCGTGGGTTAGTACAGATATTGTAAATGATAGAAAACGATGGAGGGAGTTGGCATACAGAGCCGACCCTTAATAGGGAGAAGGCGAGGAAGATGGTAATGATAATAAACATTTTGATGTGATGTTTATATCCGAGTCAGAGTCCCTTTGGAGCCCGTAAAACCGTGAGTCTAGTGTGGGAAATAAAGGTCAGGAGGCTTAAAACCGTGAGTCTAGTGTGGGAAATAAAGGTCAGGAGGCTATCATTCAAGTCTTTACAAGGATTGGAAACCCGAGTCAATTGACAGAACAAAATCCTTCATGATTGGATGCCATGGATTTTCCGTTTGCGTCCGAGTACAAATGGTATGCAAAGTGGAGCTATAAAATCTATAAAATGTAAATCCTATCCGAATTGGATGAAGATGATATATATTTTTTTATATAAGTATATTTGAATAAAAATACTTGTATTTGAGCTACTATAATAGGTATGTGTACTTGAATTATACTATATGTGTGTGAGTAGTGAAGATATTTGGAAGCGTATAAAGAACTGCATTCCAAAACTAAGGTTGTAAATGTAAGCATCAAGACTGCTACACTCAAATGGGATTGGGCGGAATATACTCGTATGTGCAATTGTGCAGTGGCAAAGCTTCAAAGCCCGGGGTCCGCTACCTAACCTAAGTGATTTGACGAGGTTACTGGTTTTTACACAGAACGACTGCCGCCTGACCTCCGCAACGGGTAGACCAAAACCAATCCTAGGATAGGTTTAAACAAACGCTAGACTGATGGCGTTCAAGACCCACTGCTTTACGTGCCTTTCGAAGCACGGAATCATCTTTTCTTTCGGATAATCAGGTGATTTAAGCCAAAAATATCCTAACTAGGCTGGAGCAACTTTTCACAAAGTATTCTTCCCACTGGGATTTGAACCTGTGCCACGTTTTGGATTAAGACGCGCCCACGTTGGGCGCCAATGTGGGACCTGGACCTGACCCGGCGCTTTAGGCGAGTTCCCACATAGAAGATAGTAAGAGAAGTGGAGAATAGAGACTCGATAACAACACAGATTATATATAATTATTATCTGATATTGACAACTTGTTACAAAAGAATAATATTTAATTTATGAAGGTACAACAGATACGATCAAGCAAGTGATCAGCGGATATGATGGTGGAAGGAGTCAAAAGAGATCATAAATGTTTGAAAATGGAATGAAAAGAAATTTTAATTGAAATGAAAAACGGACAGGATGAGATGAAGAAAGGAGGTTGGAACAGGATGCATGCAGCATCGTTACAGACCCACGACCTGCCAGACCATAAGGCAAACAAACAAAAAAAACAAAAAGTCAAACGCCTTGACCACTGGACCACGGAGGCAGTCAAATGTTACATCTACATTATACACTTTTATTACACTTATGTTATACAATTTAAAAGTTAACTTATTCTCCTTTTTAGGGTTCCGTAGTCCACAAGGAACCCTTATAGTTTCGTCATGTCAGTCCGTCCGTCCGTCTGTCTGTCCGTCCGGGCTCGTACACCTCCGCTACTGCACCGATTGTCACGAAAATTTGTGGACAGATAGATATTGAAGTTCCAAAATATGGTTTAAAAATTATGAATAAATGTTTTTTTTTCAGCCGGTCCCATACAACGAAAAGTGAATTTAAAAAATTAAATTGGTCTAACCCAAACGTGTTAGAAACGTTAGAAAGGTCTTTTAAGGTGAAGATATAGGCAAATGACCTTGAAGTGGCGCCCTCATTTGAAATAAATTGTTAACTCGTAAATATGGAGATAATTTCCATATTACTCTTCGTCATGCACTAGATAGCCCTTTAAATTATTTTATAAACCACCGTTCAAAGTATTTACGTATTATTAGTCCGTCTAGCTTTAAAACTTGCCTCCGCCAAAAGTGGCCACGGCAAGTTTTAAAGCTAGACGGATCACCAATAATAGTTTTAACGGCAGTTCATAAAATAATTTAAAGGGCTATCTAGTGCATGACGTAGAGCAATATGGAAATTATCACCATATTTACGAGTTAAAAATTTATTTTACACTTCAAGGCCATTTGCCTATATCTTCGCCTTAAAATGCAACAAAAACTGCTTTGAAACTATGTAGTCAAACTTCCCAGTCTTGAGATAATCTAATACAAAGTTAAAATTTGAGGTGTGCCACCGTAACTTTTGAAATATTACTAAAATAATTCTAAAAAAAAATGTGGTATATACCTCAATGTATGTACTTTCAACTAAAACTATAGCGGTCTCGGTATCATAGATAGTTATTTTTTGATTCGTCATAAATCGTAAACGCAATTTACCTTTAGAACTTTTATAAAATACTAGCTTTTGCCCGCGGCTTCGCTAGCGTCCTTTCTTAGCGGATGCCTACGTCATAACATCTACCTGCATGCCAAATTTCAGCCCGATCCGTCCAGTGGTTTGGGCTGTGCGTTGATAGATCACTATGTCAGTCAGTCAGTCAGTCACCTTTGAGTTATATATATTTAGATTACTTGCTGCTACGGAACCCTTCATGTGCGAGTCCGACTCGTACTTGGCCGCTTTTTTGTATTTAACTTTTAATACGAGAATGTTTGTGTTTATGTACATATACATACTTCCCGTAATTTTCCCTCAAGAGTTTGTTATTGAGGAATATCTAAATCCAAATATTGATTTTGACTCAAAGACGACAGGGTGAATATTTTTAGATGGTTAGGCAGATATTTATTCAGGAACGACTAGGTAAATGTCATCTTTAGCTCGGTATAGTATCTATGTAGTCTAGTAGAATCTAGTTTTTATGTAGGTAGATACTTAAAAAAATGTTGTGCCTATACGTATTTTTTCTTTTTTCTGACTAACAAATATCGTGACGTCATGCGGAATTTAAATGCACAGTAATGACGTCACAATCAAGTACGATTTTCACTTGATGATGACGTAAATCACCACTTCGAAACTTCGACGCGCTGCACGAGTTTGATAAACCGAAATATATGGATCCATTATTTTTGGATAATCTTACGGACGGACTAAATAAAGTAAAATTTTTCGGAACCAGTCCACATACTTATTGTTTTTTAGAAAGTAGTTCAGTATCATGGACTGAACTTGCTTCAAAAAACTAGTGGTTAAAAAATCAACCAGTATAGTATGTTGCCAGGTCGCATTAAAATCTTGCAGTATAATGTTTACGAAACTGTGCAATTGGGCATACCTCCAAGTGTATTACCGGATAAACGGAATTTATCTCAGCAAAATAAATTGCTATAGTAAAAGTAGAAATAAAGTGAAATAAGACACAACTATTGCAATGGTTTCTATGAGATTAACTAATAAATGTTTCTACGTTTACATTTTTATCGTGTCGTCATTGCTCACATATGAAACGTTTTGGGAACCGGTCATAAACAGTAAAGACCCTCACCCCATTATCATAAAGTCTTATTTACTCTCCACTGCAGAAGCACGACCATGTATGTACTACCAGAGCCATTAGCCAGAGTAGCCAAAGGATTTGGCCTACACTCTCCACGCTGGCCAGACGGTTTGGAGAGGTCTCATTGATGTTTACATGCTTTGTTTAGCTGTCGCCTTCTACGACATCCACGGGAAGCACACAGCAATGGACCCTTACATTTAGTATTTTTATAAATCGCAGTCTAAACTTAGTTAGTAGACTTGGTTAAAACCGTAAGTATTTTAAGGATCATTTTAGTCCATAATACAAAACAATCTGTAGGAACATTCATTCATTAATTCTCCGAAGGAATATTATATGTACCGAAATATGAAAAATAAATTTTTGGCCTCTTATATAATTTGAACGATCAACTGATCCGAGTTTATATTGTATGGAATGCCATTTTTTTTAAATATTTGATACCTATATGTTCCTTGGGAAAATTTGTTCAAAATCATGGACTGAATTCACCCTTAAAAGAGCTTTAGCATATTTTGTTAGGCGTTAGGTATATGTATATTTTAGTATAGGTTTATATGCAATTATATGTAGGTATGTACATAAAAACATTTTTAAATATTTTTTTTATGTTTGTACCTACCTCAAAAGATATCTTTCTCAGCCTGAAGTCGTGTTACATGTATTGTTATAACGCTAAATGAATAAATAAAGAAATAAACAGATCTAAACTACCTTGTAAAGGTCACTTTTATCCACACAAAGTTTGCGGCCGTCTTTTATAAATATTCATGTTTTAATGAACCATTTGAGAACACAAAAGGGTAAATGTTGAGTTTATACATAAAGAACAACAAAGGATAGGCGAAAGATATTATTATTCCATCGGTCACCGAATCACCTAATCAAGCCGACGAAAATAATAAAAGATGGCGTTAAATATTTGCTAGGCTAATGAAAAAAATAAATGTCAAGCAAGGGTGAAATAGACACTAGGGATAAAGACGTGAAAGTGTATAAATCACATGAAATAAATAGTCTCACTCTAAACATATTACTCACAAGTTTTTTTTAATTTTTATTAATGGATGGATGAATAATGACGCTGCTGCATATTTAGCCAGGAACAAGTTTATAAAACGTGGGAAATTCTTTTTTCCTAAGAAGTTACAATCAAAGGTTGATGTAGGCCTTTGATTGCTTTAAAAGCTTCTGGCGATAAATTTAACGAGTCCACTGGTTTTCATAGCCGATTGAGTGGCGGACGACGCCCGAAGACGCCACACAGTCCGCGAAACAAATATCACTACAGCCGTACTATGACTGTCCACTTTAACTATTTCACATATTGTTCATGAGCATAAGCATTTATAACACCAAACAACACCAATTTCATATAAAAAGTCCACTAAAATCAATTTGCAAAATAATTTAAAGAAAACCCCAACAAAACCCCTTGACTTCCCGCCAAAAATTCTACTCACTAGTTTATTTGCTAGGCAAATTAAAAAAGACCCCCGACTGTCAAGAACGCCATCTAGTGATATCCGTAGCGCCATCTACCTCTATATATTTGCTAGAGAAAGTCCTGACTTTTAAGCGATAATTGGCGATTAACGGGACTTTTAAACTGCTGAACCGATTTTCATCAAACATAGCTAAGAACCACCGCAAGAGAACTCACTTTCACATAAAATGAATCGCATCGAAAACGGTCCATCCGTTCAAGTGCTACGATGCCACAGACAGACTGACGGATATTAGCGTCAAACACCCCTCTTTTTTGTAGGGGGTTAAAAACAAACGCACAAATCATACACACTCAAATTTGTACGTAAAATAGTCGCTGTCATTTCACATCACGAGTACGATTTTAGGTTACACCTACGAGTACATCTATTCCATTTTTATTTTGAGATATCATTCATGGATGAAGAGCAATCTACACTAAATGAAATAAACGAGCTTCACTTAGAATAATCTGGACTCACCAGCTCTATGGCGGCGTTTGGACTGATTGAAATAAATCACGAAATACGAAACTACAGAATAGATGATGATAAATCATCACATTTCAATACGAATAAATATCACATACGTCTTCATAGAGTCCGCCACCTGAGGTGAATATAGAAGCAAATGGCCTTAAGTGTGAAATAAATTGTTAACTCGTAAATATGGTGATAATTTCCATATTGCTAATCGTCGGGCACTAGACAGCCCTTTAAATTATTTTATGAACTGCCGTTGAAACTATTATTGGTGATCCGTCTAGCTTTAAAACTTGCCGTGGCCACCCATCACTATATTGATTCCTTTTACATTTTCTCGCCCATAATAACGCTAAAAGTGGACTTTGGATTTTGCGTCTCGGGGCTGTGTCTGCTTAGAATCGCAAATTCTAAAATGCTATATCTGCCCCGTTAGGAATAAAGACGTGCTATTGTATATGAATAAAATCTATCGCACATTTTATTCCGTAAATTATATAAAAGCATGTCACTCAAATAAAAAGGTAAGCAGTTGGTTACACAAGGTTTAAAGCTAACAAAGATTTCTTCTGAAATTGTTTTTCTGAGCGTTGTAAATAATATTTTCAGCAATGTTACTCGTATAGGTAAATATTAGTTGTACATTAATATGTACATTATATGTACAAAACCTTTTACAGACAGCAATATCACAGAGTAATAATAATTATATTATTACTCTGTGATATTGCTGTCTGAACAAATAACGAAAACCAGTTTTGTAAAAGGTATTTTCCAATTGAACCTTTAAGAATATCAAGTTTCTTACAGTTCGTTTAAATAATATACAAAAAAAGCATTAAACAATACAGTTATAATTAATCATAGGTTTTTATTTTCAAAACTAATAATACTACGTAAAACTTAATTAAATTAAAACTTAACAAACTGAACTATAAGCTAAATTAAAACTAAGCTAAAAATATAACTTATATTAAATTAGATGAAAAATGGAGGCCAAATCGCTGCCGTCACAGGGCAAAGTACCCAAAAGGCTAGCGGCATTTCCATAATGAATAGCAATACCTAATCGCTGTCCGAAATATTCAAATTATAATTACTATATTTCTAACCCCTCCCTTGACATTTCTGCTGCAAAGATGCCCAATACACTAGCAGCGTTACCGCATTGAATGGCAATGGCCAGCCTTTGCATCAGAAATGAGTCAGAGCGGAAGTCTATTTTGAACGTTTTAAAATATTGCATTAATTAACTTGGATAGGCGGCTTTTCTACAGACGAGCTAAAGGCACAGAATACAGTAAGAGTAAACAGAACGGAATCTCCTAAGGTACGCGCAATATGCGTCCCCGTTCCCCGCACCCGCACCTCTCCCCCGGTTCTTGACAGCCAACGTGAGTCATCGAGGCGAAAACGGGGGAGAGGTGCGGGGACGGGGAACGGGGACGCATATTGCGCGTACCTTAGGAGATTCCGGCCTGTGCTAAAGGTAAAAATTCTACTAACGGGGTTACCACCGCAGCACATACCAGCCTTCTTCACAAACTTTTATTTATTTTCACCTGTTCCGTTGTCTGTGTAGCCGTAATTAAATCTTGCAGGCTAAATTAGACCCACTTCCCATTATTCGATCGAACTCAAACTTCACACACTTATGTAAGTTGGGTTACAATGCAATATTATGGCACCAATAAAGCCAGAAAGTGGCCACAGCATCTCTGACATAAAATAACATAACCCAACTAAGCTCATTTTTTTCGTCCTGACGAGCATTTTAAGCTTTTTAGTTCATGGTTTTAGAACTTGTTTCAAGAAATATTTTTAAGTAATTAATTACTAAGGCGGTGATTTCACTGTACTGCGCACCGTCGCGGAGCGCGGAGCGGCAGATTTTAACATTATATGCAAATAACTTAGTTTGTATAGCAACACGCCTAGTCCAATACACTGAAAACGCGTCAACGCGCGGATGCGTCAGTGCGCGGTCGAGTGGGTTCACCGCCTAACTTGTTTTTAAATGCATTTAATTACGACTGACCGGAAATATATGAATTTTTCTTGTTTATTCCCTTGTACAGTAATAGCTAACATTTCCGAGAACCACTTGGCAATTCTCATTTCTATGGATTTTTATTTCCTGCAATTCAAAGTACCATTAACTTACGTAATAAATAGCGAACGTTTATGAAAACGATCTTGTAGTTTGAGAGTTCCTTTTAAAATACAACGTAATATTAAATTTCTTTTATGCTCCCACAGCGTCTCGCTTGAGTCGTTGTTTTGTTTTAATGAAACAAATGTTTTTCAGTTTTTGCTCAACGTAGCAGCATGAAAATGTTTGTTGGTGTTCTAAATTTTAAAATTTTGGTTACCCTTATTATTTTTTTTGGCATGTGGTTCCCGGCAGAGCAGAATAGGACCACTCCAAATCCTTCCGTGGATGTCGTAGAGAGCGAATTAGGAAATACAAGCTAAACAAAGCTTTCCTTTCCAACCCGACTGGCCAGCGCGAGCTTAGAGACTGGAGAGTGTAGGCTAAATCCTTTGACTGCTCTGGCTAATATATGGCTCTGGTAATACAGAGAGGGTAGTACTCCTGCAGTGGAGACTCAAAAAGACCTGATGATAATGAAGAAATTTTTTTCATTATATTTATATTGTTTTTTGCGTTGGTCATAAACTCATACACGACTGGACAGCAAGACAAGTGGCAATAAAAAAGGACAGAGTCGGCCTCGGTGAACGTTCTATGACCAGATTGTGTGGACTGAACAGTGGTGGACTGTATCCATTCCGGCTTTTAGGGCTACATGTCCGGCCTCATTCACCGCCGAGTCCGGCTTTTATAATTTTGGAGATGGCAACCCTAACCCTAACTTAAAGCCCTAAAGTGTAGAAATCCCTGTCTCTGAATAAGAGAGGTGTTAGAGGTACCGTGTGGTTCCGGGTTAGAATAGGACCACTCCATCCCTTACTGTGGATGTCGTAAGCGGCGACTAAAGGACTAAGCACAAACATCTCGTGTTACAATTGCATTCCCAAGGAGGGTTAACGTCGGGCGGCGGCTGGTTGTAAAACTTTTCGCACAAATACATTCCCAAAGTGGGTTGACGTCAGGCAGGCGGTCGGTCGTTAAACTATAGCCAAATCATTTAAACTGTTCCGGCTATTTTTTCTTCATTTTTGCAAGGTCTTTGGCATCCTTGGGTGACCATTGACATGCATATTACTTATATATTTGGAGAAGAAAAAGCGGGAAAGCGCACCCCGAGCTTTGAAGCAGCATACCTGAGGATTCAACAGGGAATGCGCTTAGACGAAGAAGAAGAATAAGAGGGGTTTTATATATATGTTTTATAATATAAGTTTTACGAGTCTGTGTGTCTGTGTTTCTATGTCTATGTGTGTCGTCGACCATGGTCGCAAGCTGTCACTAGCACGCAGTCGCTTGTCTGTCTGAGCCCTAAGTTCGGAGTTGAAAACGCGAATGCCCGTCCATGTATACCCACTAATGCAACTTTTGCGTGGCAGCGATTGTCGTCATGTTTGTGATTGATCATGGTGATGAATGTTAAGAAGTTAAGTAAATGATGACTAATTCATCATTTAGTTAACTTTTTAACTAAATGATGGATTTACTTTATTACCGAATTATCTAGGTAATATTTCTTGTAAGTGATTATTTAAAAAAAAATATTTTATGGGCTCAATTGCATAATGGGAAAGACCTTCGCCCAGATGCCCTTATAGGTTAAGTAAATAAAAATATGGGCTAGAGGGAATTTCGTAAAGATGAAATGATAAGTACTTAAAGACATTTTGAGAGAGTGCTCTGTCTCTCGAAAAAAAAAGAAAGAGAGTGAGATAGATATAGACAGAAGATTTTTGTTGGCCACGAAGAAGTTGTTTACTTCAAACATGATGAGTTTCTCAAAGTAAGTGATATAAGAGGGAAAAGTAGAAGAAAGAAGAAGCAAATGAAGACCTAGAGACAATTTTATGAAAAATAAACGGGCAAGTACGAGTCGGACTCGTACATGAAGGGTTCCGTACAATGTTTAAAAACGCTGAAGAAACACGTTTCTTGTATGACGACCCCTTTAATTTTAACTTTATCTTATTTTTAGTATTTGTTGTTATAGTTACCATAGTAATACATAATCGGTGAAAATTTCAAGAATCTAGTTAATACCGTTATAAAGATCGAGTTAAAGACGCTAAAAAAACACCTTTTTTGTATGACGACCCCCTTTTATTTTTTTATTCTTAGTATTTTTTGTTAAAGCGGCCACAGTAATACATAATCGGTGAAAATTTCAAGTGTCTAGCTATTACGGTTCAATAGATAGAGCCCTGTGACAGACGGACAGACAGACAGACAGCGGAGTCTCAGTAATAGGGTCCCATTTGCACCCTTCGGGTACGGAACCCTAAAAACTAAAAGATTCAACCTACAAAGATGTAAAGGAGTTGGCTTTGAACAGAGAGATTGAAGGCATTGGTTGCTTCACAGACAAGAGCTTCGCTTTTTAATAATAAGAAGAAGAATGCAATGGATTAGGTTTTGTAAAGCTTTCGTTTAAACCTTTTACTAAGCCTTGAATATTAATTAGATTATCATTAATCTTTGACATGATTCCATGACTCAACGTTTAAAATGCTGATATACGATCCTGTAAGTCCTGGATTCAATACCCAGTGCAGGAAAATTCTTGTTCTCATTTCTTGTTTGCTATAAAACTAGGTATTTCATTCCCTTCTCAAACAAGACAAAAATCTCTTTTGACAACAAATAACACACATTCCGAGTTCCTTGAACTTTTTCTATAAATCTAAGAACGAACAAAATATTGAAGGTTCGGAAGTGGTCACACAACGCAGGAGGAGAAAATCAAAAGAGGTATATCTATTTATTCAGAATTAGCTTCGACAACAATGTTTGCAATTAAAAAAGTACCATAAACCTACCACAAACTAGAAGTTTTTAAATAAAAAATGTTGTAACAACAAGTTTACTCAAGTCACAACTAAATGGCGCCGTGTAAAACTTAGAACGCGCTATGGTTATTTTTGTACGACAACGTAAGAAGTTTCCCATACAACTTACGTTATTGAAATAATTATAGCGGCAAGAAGGTACATCTACCTGTAGGTTACCATCTACCATCTGAAAGCTCATAGGACTAAATTTAGTACTGGCTCATATAGGACTAAATTTTTGTCTACATACTTCATAATAGAGTAGTACTGGCACGGCTGTCTGCAGCTCGAAAAGTACCTACTACTCGTAATACGTCTCGAAGCTGTAATCGTTCTTTCTTATAATAAATAAGGGACGTACCAAACGAAACGACCTGTTTTCATCATCTTCACCAACACCCCGTTACAATGTTTAAATTCAGTTAAAATTCATCCAACAGAACATAAACAGGGTCTATCAAAATATACTGAAACTATTTTAAGAGTGAATTCAGTCCATTATACTTAACAACTTTCCCCAAGGAACATACCTATATCAAAATACTTGGATCAGCTAATCGGTCAACTTGTATTGGAGGGCAAAAAATATTTTTCATATTTCGACATATGTTCCTTGGGGAAAGTTGTTCAGTATCATAGTCTGAATCCATTATTAAAATAATTTTAGTATCTTTTGTTGGACCCTGTATAAGCAATTCTTATTGCACAGATACATTACAACAAAGCCACTTAAATATTGCCATTCTACTCGTTCGGTATTTTATGACACTCGAGGAATATTTGTTTACGGGTGGCAATAAAAATTGGCATGCCACCTTCGTTTTATGTCATATTTTACGAGCCAGATCTATGCAATGTCGAGTTCAGATTTAGTGGGTCGGTATTGAAACTGTAATATTGGACGACTTGGCTTTTGTGCTAGTATATTCTTCCATATTGATCATTATTTTTATTTTTTTTTGCTTATAGTAATTGATATTTTTCAAAACAAATAATTATTGAAAATAAAAATTGAGCTCCAAGATGTAAAATATATTAATTTTCGAAAAAAAAATAAAAAAAAAATATATAATTTCCGTAAGTACCTACCTAATTCATTTTTTAGTGAACGAAAGTGCTGTACTCATTATTTATTTTAAGTTATAAACAACTACTCGTAAATATAGGCTCTAAAGAACTCGTAAAAAAGTACTTTGGCGTCTAAATTCCACCATTTTTTTAATTTTTATAAACCCAGTGTCACTTTCAAAATTAAGAAACCTATCAAGCTTAAATCAATCCATATGTAAAATCCATATCAAACTCGAAAAACATAACCCTCCTTCTGTTGCAATCGGGTTAAAATAGATGCATTCATCAACACTTGCTCATAAGTGTTGATGAATGCATCTAGTTTAACCCGGTCCACAATTACAATGGATGAAACTGTTAATCCTAAAACACAATCTAGAAATTAAATCTCCGGTACCAGTTCAAATAGTTATATCCCGGATTAACGAAACCCGGAACATGAAGTTGAGAGGAATAAATAACAGTTTAACCGTTATGGTTAACCACTTTCAATTAAAGTTTATTTATATCGTTAATAACTGCCAACGGTGGTTTAGCTCAGGAATGTTGGTGAATCATTTAAACAATAAACGAACTTTGGCTTAACTTAGAAACACAGAATTTATATGTGTTCTTAAGTATTTTCGCCGTCGTCTTGTATCTATCAAACTTACATAAACATCAAGTTAATATATTATAATGTTGTTATAAATAAATAAATAAGTATATATTTATCTATTTATTTCTTACAACAGACAAATCACACTAACTGAGCTAGCCCCAATATAGTTTAAACTTGTGTTATCGGATACGAACTTAACGATACTTTTATTTCATAATAAATACATATAAAGATAAACACCCAAGACGCAGGATAGTTTGAAAAAGGCTATTTTTTAAATTGCCCTGGCTGGGGATCGAACCTAGAACCTCCAGACTGGCGGACTGGCGTGTTAAATAATAACTAGATATTATAGTTAGTTAGTTAGTTAAAATCTTAGCAATACAGATTATTAGAATAGACAAAACAGATGACAAAAGGCGGCCTTATCTCAAATTATCATATATATAAATAATAAATAATTATATTATCTTATTGGTTACGTATTTTGTTTTAGTCTCAGACAAGCTTTTGTTTTCATAACAGTAATTAATTACATTCAAAGTCAAAGCCAAAATCATTTATTTATTTTTGGATGTTTGTATCACTTGGTAATCATTATTTCTTTCGATATCATAAAAGTTGTTTACGTCAGATCATTAACTTAAAGCTAAGTTTAGTGCCGCTCCCTAAGCGCAAGTGCAAAAGAAGCAGCAACAAACTGCACTGCAGAATTTTCTCCAAATACTTACAATTAAACTGATAAAATTAGATATATGGACCGAGGATACATTGTCATGTCATAATAATAAATTCAGAATGATATGTCATTAGAGAAATGGAAAATATTATTAAAATTCTAGTTTTAACAACAAGAGACATGCGTAATTTATAATAAACTTTAGCCAATAATACAAAACACTATCACGTCTGCCTCCGTGGTCCAGTGGTCAAGGCGTCCTTGTGATCCGGAGGTCATGGCTTCAAATCCCACTGGGAACCATACTTTGTGAAAAGTTGTTTCCATTCTGGTTAGAATATTGCAGGCTTGAATCACCTGATTATCCGAAAAGAAAGATGATTCCGTGCTTCGGAAGGCACGTTAAGCTGTTGGTCCCGAACGCCATCTAGCATTTGTACCTATCCTAGGAATGGTTCTGGTCTACCCTTTGGGTTGCGGAGGTCAGACGGCAGTCGCTTTATGTAAAAACCAGTAACCTCATCAAATCACCTAGGTTAGGTGGGCGACCCCGGGCTCTGAAGCGTAACCGCTGACGATGCAACCGGGAATACGCTCGGATGATGATGATGACGACTATCACGTCTTTGCTTCTAACTGACAATAGGAGCCTTATGCTGTAACAAACATCGAAATTGTCTCATTTCGGAGTAGCATTGTTGTCAAAAAAGTACTATGTCGTCGCACTCGAATCGGTCATGTCGAAGGAACGCTTAGCAGTAGAGTAATACAAGAAAAACTTGAGATATTTCGAACCTAACTATTGTCGAAATTAAGATAGATCGAGAGCTGGCACGAATTTTTGGGTAGGTATTGGAGGCAAGTTGAAAACTTGTCACATGCCTCTTCTATTATATTCTAGCACGGAACTGCAGACCTGGCTGGTGAGTAGCGGGGCTAAACCATTTTGATTTATTTAGATTGAACTGGCAGGTAGAAAGTTCCATCAAAATGACCTGTCTTTTTGAGAATCTTATTTTTTAGTTATAAGTAATACCCTATTAAAATTTCAAGTTGCCTCAAATACCTACATTTTTTATATTTTTCTGAAAAATACTTTTGCACGCGCCTGTCAATATCAAAGCCCCGACTAAATCATCTGGCTTATTGATTTTTTTTTATTCTTTAAACATTAAACTACAACATATAAAAAATGCATATTGCCTCAAACATCTTTTTTGAAAAAAAAAAAAAACTTTTAAAAATTTGTAGGTTGCTTTAGCCCCGCTACTCACCAGCCAGGTCTGCAGTACCGTGTTGGGGTATAATAGGAGAGGTATGTGACAAGTTTTCAACTTGCCTCAAATACCTACCCAAAAATTCGTGCCAGCTCTCGGACCAAGACATATCGCAGTTACATATCGTCTTGTATTGTCTTACAATGTTGTCGGAATACGGTTTGTCGAAATTCAGTTTTGTAGTCAGTTGTTACGTTTAGCGTGGCGGTGGTGCAGGTGGAAAAGGAAATTAAGATTCGGGTTGCTTGCTACATCGCCTATTGACAGATCCTCATCCTTTGTCTCGGGTAGCTCTAACGATCTACTTGTATTTATTATATCGTATATATATATACATTTTCCAAATGCCACACTCAATGGACAAAATTGGACAAGACCAGATTGCCCAATGACTACAGGTATATCCCCGCAGGAGCAATTGGGATCTATTATAAACCTGTGCTGATCAATATGAAGGCCTTGTAATTGAGTATAGTATTAATTATACACATCACGTTACAAGTCGTCGTATCTTGTTACGACTGTGTACTCGCAACCGTATTTTATTTAAAATAAACGGCCAAGTGCGAGTCGGGCTCGCCCATGTAACATTTTACGATTTATGACGTACTAAAAATAAATTTACTTACGAGATCTAGATCTCGTTCACACCAATTTCTGGTGAAAGTTTGCATGGTAATGTATATCATATATATTTTTTTAGTTTTATTCTGTGGTTTTATCATTCTCTTATTTTAGAAGTTACAGGGGGGGGCCAACATTTTACCACTTTGGAAGTGTCTCTCGCGCAAACTATTCAGTTCAGGTTTTTTTTTTCTATTTTCGTATAAAAATCTTAATGCGCTTCACAGAATACATCTACTTACCAAGTTTCAACAGTATAGTTCTTATAGTTTCGGAAAAAAGTGGCTGTGACATACGGACGGACAGACGACGAATCTATAAGGGTTCCGTTTTTTGCCATTTGGCTACGGAACCCTAAAAAGGTGCATCTAGTATAGAATCTTCAGCTAATATTGTAAATATAACATGTATTCATTTCATATTATTTCTTACGGTTGCACTGAACGTGGTCTAAGTAAGACCACGTTCGGTGCAACTCAGACGAAATGTCAGCAAAATAAATAAATAAAAGTATGTATCGCGTTAATTAACGCGGTGATTGATGCAACGCGATTGTTTAAAAGTAGTTACAGTTCAAGTCACTTATATCTCATACATGTCTTTCGGTAACTGCCCAATTTAATGGTGTTATTTATTCAAATTATTAGTGAACTGTAACCATGACGTTCTTATACTGTCTTTACATTCATAACATGACTATAGGTTAGGTTTGGTTAGGTTAGAACTGCGACCAACACACGCTAGGTCGATTTTATCCATTTTACTAGGTTAGGGAAAACCTATAGAACCGCTCGTTCAATTTTATTTACCGCCCATTTAATTATTTTCCTGCTCAATTATATATGCACTGATCCAGTTCATTATTTTTTATTACTCATTTTTGTTAACTTTACTGCTTAGTTTTAACTGCTGAACTAGTTATTAAACATGCCATTTATAATTTTTAACTTACCAAAACTGCTATTTATAACTGCCTCTTTAAATCAGTGCCATTATAAATTTCTCGATTACTCAAAATCTACAAGAGAGAATGCAGTCTTAATACTTGTAAAATATTGCTAGTATGGTAAACTATCATATATGCCAAGATTGATATTAGAAACAAATTTTTAAGGTAGATGAAAAACATCAAAATATTCATATCGACAGGAACCATCCGATGTTGAGAGTATATGAAACGAAATAGGTCTGTCAGGTCAGGACTTCAGAATCGTAGCAAGTGGAGGTCCATAGTCTCTGCCTACCCCTGTGGGAAACAGGCGTGGTAATATGTACCTATGTGTGTATTCAATTTTCCAAGCCAAATCCATCAAAGAGTAAGTAAAGGGGTCACGTTAACAGTTCGGTTCGAATGAGACAAAGTAAAAAACATTTAGGTAGGTATTTACCTTCGGATATTTTTATCACTTGATAAAAGTTACTTCTAAAATTTATTAATGAAAAAATATTTCAACCGTATGATAGTTATATAATATTGCCATTTTTTTATTTCATAATAGATACTGACGTGATCATTTAGTTACAGCTCAGTTAAGTAAGAAATAAGTAGGTACCTACGATAGATTTGACAAAAAATGTCAGTATCTACAATAAATATTAAATTAAATAATTATAAACTAAACTCTCACAAAATTCTCAAATTTATTAAATTAAATTAATATTGAATACCTATGTAGGGACAAATTACATAGATTGAACTAGCCCCAAACCTGATAAAATACTATTTATACCTATCTAAAAATGTTTTTAAGTCAAGAATTAATACATTATTAGGTAGGTAGGTGTTGCTAATTTTCATGAAAAAAGAATTAGAAGAAGAAAGTGCGTATAATATTTTTTATAATATTAATGGGAATGCTTCACTTTTTTGCAATTTACTTCAACGATTTTTATTCTCCGTAAAACTATACGTATATCATATAATACAATATTTAACAAATCCTAAAATCTGTTTACATCCAAATTTCATTTACTCGATTATTTATTACTAGCAGTCCACCCCGGTTTCGCCCGTGGTACACACATAGCCTATGTCACTCGGGAATAGTGTAACTTTCCAACGGTGAAAGAATTTTTTAAATCGGCCCAGTACTTTTTGAGCCTATTCATTACAAACATACAAAAATAGGTACAAATCTTTCCTCTTTATAATATTAGTGTAGAAGTGTAGATTTACGAACTCAGTCTACACAGGTATTTAATTATGAACTATGAATGTCCGTTGTTGACAAAACCAACAAAAAAAAAATAGGATCCCCTCAAAGTGCATTTTCCGCCGTAACCACCTCATAGAAAACCACGACAATATAAACTTATAACTTACATTTTATTGAGCGCAATATCTCAAACTTTCATGATAATTGCTCGTTTCAAAACATTTGAAGAAATTAATTCAACTTTACTCGATCATTCGGTACATTAATTACGTCATTTAATTACAAAAATAAACCCTAAAATAACTGTTACAAGTAAAACGTAATTTTAAAATTTAATAACATTTATTCGACTTACATTAGAGCCCACGTGTCGTCCAAAAAGCCGGTTTCAATAAATATGTCACAACACTATTGAAACATACGTCACTTTCAAATTTTGAATAAAGGGGTCACTACACAACACACACACAAGTCACCACGACACGTCCAAAAATCGATGTTCTTTTTCCAGGGAAAATACGTGCGTACGACGCGCGGCGATTTCGCGACTGCGGGAAACCGGCGCGGGGGCGCCACCGTCGCCGCCCGGGATAGTGACGCGCTTTACAATATTTTCCTTTTTCGCGAGTTTAACGCGGTTTAGGTTAGATTGATTTATTTTTGAGGATTTGAATACCTAAGTGAATTAATTGATGGTCCTTGCAAAATTATTAGAAACTAAAAAATTAATACGGAAGATAGCGAAAACACGTATTGGTTTTTAAAGCTGTTTTTCCTTTTAGTAGTTTTTGGGTGAGATCAATTTGTTTAAACAAATAATGGTCCTTACAAAATAGAAGATACTTAAAATTTTCATGTATTATTTAATAAAATTATGTTGAAAATAATAATATTTATATTAAGTATATGTATTTATTGTGTAATATTATGTAAGAATGTTGTACTGTAATAGTGCTACAATTGCAAATTGCACCCCTTCTACCAACTTCTCGATGTGTCCCAAAGGTAAACTGGTAGATAATGCATAGCGTTAAGTTTGACCCATTGTAATCAATCAAATATGAGATTGTGTGCAATAAACTTATAAATAAATAAAAAAAAATATGGAAGATAGTATTGGTTTTCAAAGCTGTTTTTTTCCTTTTTACGGTTTTTTTAGGTTAAATTGATTTATTTTTGAGGATTTGAATAAGCGGATAATGGTCCTTGCAAAATAAGGAATGTTGGGCTACGACGAAAAAAGAAGAACATAAGTTAGGTACATGTAGCAGAAATGCGGATGCTTAGGTGGATGTGTGGGGTGACGAAGATGAATAAGATCAGAAATTAATATATAAGAGGGAGTAGAAAGGTGGCACCGATTGTAGAGAAGTTAAAAGCCACCGTTTAACATGGTACGGTCATATCAAGAGGCGGGATGCCGAACATCTGGTTAATAAAATGGTTAACTGGAAGGTAGATGACCACTGAGATAGAGGATGACCTAGAAAGAAGTGGGGTGAATGTGTTAAGCGGGACATGATGGAGAGGGGGGCTAGTACAGATTTGGTAAATGATAGAAAACGATGGAGGGAGTTGACATACAGAGCCGACCCCAAATAGGGAGAAGGCGAGGGAGATGATGATGACGGTCCTTGCAAAATCATCATCATCATCATTTCAGCTGCACAACTTCCACTGCTGGACATAGGCCTCTCCAAAGATTTTCCAAAATGACCGATCTAGAGCGGCCTGCATCCAGCGCTTTCTAGCGACTTTAGTCAGGTCGTCCGACCACCTTGTGAGTAGGGGTCCTACGCTTCACTTACCAGTATGTGGTCGCCATTCGAGAACCTTTTTGCCCCATCGGCGATCGGTTCGTCGTGCTATGTGTCCCAAAATGTGTTGCAAATAATAAGAAACTAAAAAAAAGCGGCTAAGTGCGAGTCGGACTCGCCTATGAAGAGTTCCGTAGCAGCAAGTAACATAACATAAAAGTTCTAAAGGTAAATTGCGGTTTACGATTTATGACGTATTAAAAGATAACTATCTATGATACCGAGACCGCTATAGATTTAATTGAAAGTATATACTTTGAGGTAAATACCACATTTTTTTTCAATTTTTTAGTAATATTTCAAAAGTTACGGTGGGTGGACACCTCAAATTTTAACTTTGTATTAGATTATCTCAAGACTGGGGGGTTTGATCTACATAGTTTCAAATCAGATTATGTTGCATTTTAAAAGACCTTTTCAACGATACCCCACACGTTGAGGTTAGTCCAATTTAATTTTTTAAATTCACTTTTCGTTGTATGGCTGAAAAAAAACATTTTTTCATAATTTTAAAAACCAACTTTTGGAACTTGCGGTGGAGTACGAGCCCGGACGGACAGACGGACGGACGGCCGGACATGACGAAACTATAAGGGTTCCTTGTGGACTACGGAACCTTAAAAAACATAAGGAAGATAGTAGCGAAAACACGCAATCGGCTGTATTGGTTTTCAAAGCTGTTTTTTTCCTTTTTCACGGTTTAACGCTTAGATTAGCTTAGATTGATTTATTGAGGAGTTGAATGAGTAAATAATTATTTAATACAAGTGTCCTTTCAATCACTATTCCAAATAGATTAGTTTATTTTAAGGATAGAGTCGGCCTATTTAATAATAGCAGGCCTGTGTCACTCCCCGTTTAGGTATTGAAAATGTACCTACATTATTACTATGCGCGAAGCGGCCCCTCCGGGTGGTAAATTTAGTTATACGAATCGTTTGTAATAGGAATGAAATTGGTGTTAGCGACGTGCTCAAAATGGGTTTTCTTTGTATTTTAAATTTGTTTATTATAATGGTAGGGTACTATGATAATTTGTACAACTTTAGTTTTAAGCTGAAAGTTGGAGGTAGATATACGTGTGACGCAGCGACACCTCTCCAACGGTTTTTCTTGAGCAGTCGTCTTTGTCTATCCGCGCGCGACACACGTACATACTGCTCTCATATTAAAATCACGCAGTGTCTGTATATTTGTTTGTGTGTGTTAATAAACTGTTTCTCGTGCCCCGTACTACGAGCTTTTATTGTGGAACACCTGCACCCTCAACAAGTGGTCACTTCGACCGGATTTATGTTCAAAACACCGCCTGTGAAGATGGTTAATACGCGCAGTACAACGCACAGGGAACGCGAGAGAAAAGCAGAAGAGGATAGAAAACTTCAGCTACAAGCACCTTCTCAGCCAACTAATGGAAGTAATACCTGTGGTAATACTCAGAACAATGATGCAACGAACATCGTCCCCGAGTTTAAATTATCGGGTAGCAGTATAAAATCAGAGCATCGCCCGGTGCAACATACGCCCGCTTCGCTAACGGGGGCAAAGTCCAAGTCGTCATCATCGTCTGTGCTGGCTCGAAGAAAACAGCTGGAACTACAAGCGGCTCAAGAAAAAGCGCGTATCCAAATGGCCCTCATCGACAAGAAACTTGAGGCTGATTTAGCTAACCTGATGGATGAGGAACAAGATAAATACAGTCCACATGGTGATCTGCACACTGACAAACAGAGTGAAGTGGAGAAGTGGTTAGAACGAAGCCAACGTGAGCTGGAATCCGCTGCACAACAAGTCCCCGATCATGGTGACCAGCCGGACCTGACGTGCCCGCCGCCGGTCGTTGACCCCGGCACCTCTAATGGAACGATTCAAATGCTCGCAAGTGCACTTCAAAACCTAACTGCAAGTACCGCTAAACAAAAGAGTGACAAAAACCTGCTAAGCCGATTATGTACTCCCAGAGACCTACCTAGTTACTCTGGCGACCCGTTAGACTGGCTACAATTTAAGCAGGCCTACGAAGAGTCTACCGAAGTGTGCGGATTCAGCCCGAAGGAGAACCTATGGAGACTGAGAAAATGTCTACACGGAACTGCAAGGGAAGCAGTTTCAGCTTTGATGGTTACTGCCACGTCGCCCGATACAGTGATGAAAACTTTGGAACTGGTATGTGGAAATCCTGAAAGCATCTTAACACGCATCATGCAAGGATTACGAAAACTACCATCTATGTCGAACGAGTACAGTAAGGACATCGTATCATTCTCAGTCAAAGTGCAAAACTTCATCGCAGCCGTACATGCAGTCGACCGCAAAGAATACCTACACGACGTAAACATGGCTAATATCATTTTATCTAAATTACCAACTGTAATTATATCGAAGTGGTCTGACTACGGTTTCCCTATAATATCCGAAGGCAAGAAACCACGCTTGGAGATACTCGGAGACTTTTTAAACATCGAAGCAGTCAAAATAACTACTACAGCGAACATTCACGTCACAGATCAGCGCAACAATTATCAACATCACTCGAGAAACAAAAGTGATAATAATAACGCCAACCGCCAGCAAACGGTTTTATTGCAATCGACGAGCAGTGACAAAGACAATAAGTGTTTATTCTGCCACGGTGCAAAACATGAGTTAACTGAATGCAAGATGTTCAAAAAGGCGTTAAGAAAGGACCGGTGGCGTCATGTGAAGCGCCACGGAGTATGCTTCAAGTGCCTAGTGTCACGTCACGATCGCGAGAACTGCCCTGCGCCCGCATGTGACAAGGACGGGTGTGGCGAGGCGCATCATCGACTGTTGCATTATGTACAAAATCGCAATATAGATAAGAATGCTACCACGGAATCTCCGGAAACGCAGGAAATAGCCGAGTCCAGCCCTACTAAGGAAACGGTATCCTTTATAAACCTAACTAACCATAAAGTTTTATTAAAGGTAGTGCCGATAAAAATACGCGGACCTAACGGTGTGTTTACGTCAACTGCATTTTTAGATGACGGAAGTAGTGTCAGTCTTATCAGTAAATCGCTCGCCGAGCGCGCCGGCCTGCGCGGGCGCACTGAGACCATGCGAGTGAGCGGAGCGTGGAAGGATAGCGATTTGGAATGTACTACAACAGTCATGTCTATTGATATATCTAGTTTAAATAGTAGTGATGTTTTGAATATCAGTTTACGTGCCGTAGATAATTTGCAAATTCCTGAGCAGGACTTTAGGTCCATTGATTGTAATAAATTTGCCCACTTACAAAAGTTAAATGACATATGGTCACCTAATGTAATTTCTTGTAAACCTGAAGTTTTAATTGGGCAGGATAATTATGATTTAATTATGCCGTTAGAAATATGTAAAGGTAAACCATTTGAGCCGTTCGCTACGCGTACTGCCTTAGGTTGGTCCGTCCATGGGAAGATGCGCGCCCCGCACGGCCGAAGCACCCGCGCCGCTCACAACCTATTGATAGCGGTGGAGGACGCCGGCGCGCCCTGCCCGAGCGCTCACGACGATGCGCTCCGCGACCTTCATGAGGAGGTAAGACGCTATTTTTCCATTGACTCTTTAGGTGTGTGTAACAAACCTCGTCAGAACAGCGACGATGTCCGTGCCTTAGCCCAGTTGGACCGCACGACGACCTTTGCTGACGGCAGGTGGCAAGTGGGTCTGCCGTGGCGAGACAAGAACAGCGTGATGCCTGACAGTTACCCAAACGCCCTCAATAGGTTAAAGGGAGTTGAAAAGAAAATGGCAGCAAACAGTGAGTATGCTCACAGGTACACAGATCGAGTAAATCATTTGTTCGACAATGATTTTGCCCGGGAGGTCAGTGACCTGCGATCCACTTCCCCTCACACATGGTACCTACCTCACCATGCGGTAGACAATTTAAACAAGAAAAAACTTCGTCTTGTTTTTGATTGTGCCGCAAAAAGTAAAGGTACATCGTTAAACGATTACCTACTTCAAGGTCCCGACCTACTCGCGTCCCTATTCGGCATTATGGTACGATTTAGAGAGAATAGGTACGCTGTGGCCGGGGATTTGCGTGACATGTTCCTAAGGGTCAAAATTCGACCCGAGGACCAAGACGCACTTAGGTTTTTATGGAGGACAGACTCTAAACAGCCAGTAAAAACGTATGCTATGACGTCACTAGTGTTTGGCGCTAATTCATCCCCTTTTATCGCCCAGTACGTCAAAAAATAGGAATGCACAGCGTTACGCGTCCACGATGCCTGCTGCAGCTGCTGCCATCTGCGACCAGCACTACATGGACGACTACGCGGACAGTTTACCGGACGAGGCCGCAGCTATAAAGATGGTAAAAGATATTACCTTTATTCACAAACAGGGCGGGTTCGACATGTGCAACTGGACAAGTAACAGCGAGGCAGTATTGGACAGCGTGCCAAAAGAAGCCTTAGGCGCAGCAGCCTTAAGGTTCAAATTAGATCGGCAGCAAGAAGGTGAGAGAACGCTCGGTCTTATCTGGTACCCCGCTACAGATGAGTTTGGGTTTGACTTATCACTCAAACGCATTCCTAGCGATATAGTTAGCGGTAAACAAGTACCTACCAAAAGGATGATGCTTTGCGTAATAATGTCGATATTCGACGTGTTTGGTTTCTTATCACCATTAACTATTCAAGGTAAGATAATGCTACAGTCTTTATGGCAGTTATCCATTAATTGGGACGAAAATATTCCAAATAATATTTTTGTTAAATGGATTGAATGGATAAATCTTTTAAAAGAAATGCGCCATGTACGTATACCTAGATGCTATCTAAGTCCTATAGGTACGAGCGACTTGAGCAACCGAGCGGCATCGGCAGCACCACGGCCGGCAGGCAGCGCTACTACGAGTGCTACGACGCGCGTAGCAGATGACTCCTCCCCTGCGCGCCCCGCGACCGCCGCACCGCCGACCCATACTACGCCGCTAGTACCGCCACCTACCTATCAGGGCTACGCGAGCGGTGCTACGCCAAGTGCGCCGGCACCGTCTACGAATACTTGTTATGGTAATAATTTGGAGATGCATATTTTTTGCGATGCATCTACAAAGGCAATGTGTGCGGTTGCCTATTGGCGCTGGATTTATAATAATGAAATATGCGTCGCCTTTATAGCAAGTAAGTGCAAAGTCCTATCCGTGAAACCTTTGTTGACTGTACCTCGTGCAGAATTGCAGTCTGCCCTTTTAGCAGCAAGACTTGCAGACAGTCTACGAAAGGATCACCGGTTAGTAGCACAGCGCCGTTACTTCTGGAGCGATTCATCCACAGTTCTTCACTGGATTAAGAATGACGCGCGCAATTATAAAACATTCGTAGCAAACCGGTTGGGAGCTATTGATGAGCTCGCGCGTAGCAATGAATGGCGGTACGTACCTACCAAATTGAACGTTGCAGATATTGCGACGCACGAGACTTATGACAACACTCTTTTCAGAAACGAGTGGTTAAAAGGCCCTTCGTTCTTGAGAAGCGATGAGTCATCCTGGCCGCGTAATATTGTCGGCCTCGCAAGTGATGAACCTGAAAGGTCAGAAATTATAAATATAATTAGTGACTTACCTGCTACAAACTTACCTGTATTTAATCCGGAGCGCTTCTCTTCGTGGTTACGGCTCTTGAGGAGCATGTATCATGTGTTAGTGTTCGTGCACAAATGTCGAAAGCAAGCTCACGATGACTCTGAGTTGATGCGGCGAGCCGAGCTGCTACTGATGCGACAGGTACAAGAAGAGTGCTTTGGCGCGGAGTTAGCTGCAATTAGAAAAGGTACGAGTCTCGAACGAAACAGCCGAATACTTACCTGGTCACCTTACCTGGATAATTGTGGACTGCTACGCTGCGGCGGCCGTATTAATGCCGCACAGGATGTGAGCACTGATGCAAAGCACCCGATCATTTTAGACGGGCGGCACCATGTGACGCGATTACTCGTGAAGCATTATCACATCAGGGCTGCGCATGATTACCAGGAAACGGTGGTAAACAATCTAAAGGAAAAATATGCAATCACGAAGATAAGACCGACGGTTAAGCATGTATCAGCGAGATGCATGTTTTGTAAAATACGCAAGGCAAAGCCCCATGTACCTGTAATGGGTGAGTTACCTCCAGGTCGAATGGCACATCACCAGAGGCCATTTACCCACTGTGGCCTTGACCTGTTCGGCCCAATTGAAGTGGTGGTGGGCAGAGGACGCCAAAAGAGGTACGGAGTAATTTTTACCTGCCTTACTGTAAGGGCGATCCATTTGGAGATCGTACATTCTCTCACCACCGACTCCCTCATTATGGCGTTACGACGTATGGCGGCGCGTCGAGGATGGCCAGACTGTTTCTACTCGGATAACGGCACCAACCTACGGGGAGCTGATACCGAGTTGAAACGATCTGTGCAGGAACTCGACCATAATGCTGTCAACGAATTTGCATTAGTTAATGGGTCTAGTTGGAAGTTTATCCCTCCCGCAAGTCCCCATTGGGGTGGGGCATGGGAGCGCCTCATACGCAGCGTCAAGAAAAGCCTTAGCGTTGTCCTTAAAGAGCGGGCACCGAAGGACGAAGTCCTCAGCACTTTTATGGCGGAGGTTGAGAACATTGTCAACAGCCGCCCGCTAACCCACGTCTCTGTGGAACCCGGCAGCAACGGCGCTCTGACACCGAACCACTTTCTCCTCCACTCTTCACCTAATACCCCCGCTTTAGGCGCCTTTGACGATTCCGATTTATTTCTCCGGAAGCAATGGCGGAAGAGTCAAAGACTGGCCGATATGTACTGGCAGAGGTGGGTTAAGGAATACTTACCGGAGTTGCTCCCTAGGAGAATATGGAATAAGGAGCAAACTCCACTCAAGGTAGGAGACTTAGTTTTAGTGGTAGATCCAGGAGCACCACGCAATGTGTGGCCGAAGGCGATCGTCCAGCAGGTTTTTCCAGGTAGGGATGGTCGGATCAGGCTAGTGGAAATAAAAACCAAATCCGGTGTCTTTAAGCGGCCTGCGGCGCGCGTCGCTAGAATCCCTTTGGTTAATGAGTGCTGAGCCAGCACTGGGGTGGGGCGTGTTAGCGACGTGCTCAAAATGGGTTTTCTTTGTATTTTAAATTTGTTTATTATAATGGTAGGGTACTATGATAATTTGTACAACTTTAGTTTTAAGCTGAAAGTTGGAGGTAGATATACGTGTGACGCAGCGACACCTCTCCAACGGTTTTTCTTGAGCAGTCGTCTTTGTCTATCCGCGCGCGACACACGTACATACTGCTCTCATATTAAAATCACGCAGTGTCTGTATATTTGTTTGTGTGTGTTAATAAACTGTTTCTCGTGCCCCGTACTACGAGCTTTTATTGTGGAACACCTGCACCCTCAACAATTGGCTTGCAATGGATGTCTAGGTATCTATACGAAAAGGTGCTGAGTTCTGACGTGAGCTAAATTAAACCATATCGCTAGCCACATTGAGTAGATATTTCTTTGAATTTCTTTGCTGAGTGAGACTTCTGTACGTTAGTATTATTTATTCGTGCGTGATATTTCAAGCCGTTTGTTTAAAGTAACTTTAGGGATAGCGTTGACCACTTTCAAAACTTGATATTCTCCCTGGGGCTGTTTGATTAATTCACGATTTATTCGAGTTCAATTAAGAGTAATACCCTATACTTTTCCATACAAACGAAGTGTTGCTTTTATTTTTCAATAAAAAAACTATAGCCACATCGTACAAACTGTTCCGGCTATTTCTTTTCGATTTCGCATGGTATTCGACATTATTGGGTGACAATTGACATGCATATTATATTTAGAGAAGAAAAAGTGGGGAAGCGCACCCCGGGCTCAGAAGCAGCACCGCTGAAGATGCAACCAGAAACGCTCTAAAATGAAGAAGAATACTTTATATCAACCTACTTCAGTTCCTATCAAAAACAGCCTAATTATTCAAGTAGATTTATCACTTTGCTCGTTTATTCAATAAATATTTTGCGACGCTAGGGAATTCATTTTTTATTGTTATTTATTTTATGGCCTCTAACATACATATCATTTTTCAAGTTTATAACAAATGCTTACTTACATACAGCTTAATTACATATTATAACAAATTAAAATTAGTGATACCCGTGTGAATTGGGTATTTTAGTGGGTCAAAAATAAATTATTTGGTACTGTTAATACAGGCCTGTCACTCCCCGTTTAGGTATCGAAAATATACCTACATTATTACTACGCGCAGGCGTCCCCTCCGGGTGGTAAATTCAGTTATACGAATCATTTGTCCAGAGTAATGAGAATGAAATTGGCTTGCAATGGATGTCTAGGTATTTTTACGAAAAGGCGCTGAGTTCTGACGTGAGCTAAATTAAAGCATATCGCTAGCCACATTGAGTAGATATTTCTTTGAATTTCTTTGCTGAGTTAGACTTCTGTATGTGTACGTTAGTATTGTTTATTCTGTGGTTAATAGAATAAAATGTCACAAGATAATGCCACTTGTCATTGATCACATCACTTTCAACGTGATTTTAAATTTATAAACGCGGATATAGAAAAACGGATATTAAGAGCGCTATTTGAATCCAAGGAACTATGATGTCATAAATCAATATTTCACACAAATTCCATAGAAAATGTTTGTTTTTGACGTTAAGGAAAAAGTGTCTGATTTGACTTGTTGCAAAATAGCGTATTCATTCAGAGTAGTAGTAAACAAGTCGATCTTATTATACACACATTACAATCAATGACAATATATCCGGATTTGTATTGTTATTGTGCGTGCATGAAGAGTTGTGCACACAACCAGGCAAGTCTGAAGGATTAGTTTATTTTCTTATTTCAAAAACAACTATCGTCTAAGTCAGTTTCATACAAACATAAAACAATCATGGTTTGGCTCCGGTAATGAAGTGGCAAAGTTATAATGGTTGCTATCAGGGCGGCCATTAAACGTGGAGTTTTGAGGGATAAGAGTCGTTACGCCGAATTTCTATTAATTTCCGAACGTTCCACGGTAAGTAAGGACAACATCAGTGGCCCTCACGGACCTTTATGCATGAGAAATAATGACGAATTACATTTTATTTATTTTCTTCCAACTACGCAGTAATGTTATCATTAATCACTAAAAAACCGATCACAAAGTGAGTGCTTATTGCATCAAACCAAAACAGTGCAATAATGGTTGTATGAAATCTTATTGTTGCACTGTTTTACTTTTTAATTTCTCATTATTGCACTGTTTTACTTTTTAATTTTTCATTATTGCACTGTTTTACTTTACCATAGATGCCAGGCACAGATGTTTAAGTTTTAATAAAAATGTATGCATTCAATCAAAAAGATACAGGCTAAAAAAAAAAAATTGGCCGCCGAAAAAAGACCTTGTTAAAAAAACAAAAAATCGTGCATTCTGTACCATTGTAAAAGTTTTAAAGTCAAATTATTTTACAACTATAGAGAGCATATAAACAGCTGCAAATGATATTATTAATAACCTTTAACCGCAAAAGTTCCGGGTAAAATAAGTAAGTTAGTTTTGTTTATAATTTGTATTTTTTTTCGTACGTATATTTTATACTCAAAGAATATAAGAAGTTGACAGAAAAGTAGATTACGCACCTTGCTGAAGTGAGTAATTAATGCACTCGTGCTAATTTAATTTAATAAAAACATAGCACTCGTGCAATAATGACTCACTTTGTGCTCGGTGCAGTAATCTACTATTATTTCTTTAATTTTACTACATAACATTTAATTGGTGGACTCAGCAACCCCTTTACGTAGCACCTTGCAGCTAATATATCTAATTCACTTTGTATGAAGAGTTCACGAAGCCATTTAACTTTTCACAGTACAACTAAATGTATGTAATTAAACAAACATTACTATCACGTCTTTATCCCTTCTGGGCAGACAGAGCATTTTGGGTCTTGCGGCTCTAAGCAGACAGAGCCCAGGGCTGCAAGACCCAAAGACCACTTTTAGCGAGATGATGGACGAGAAGGTGGAAAAGGGAATTAAAATAGTGATAGGTTGCTAGCCGCATTCTCTATTAACATGATTTGAATCCGCCCATTCCCTTGATCAGCTTCTACGCTGGATGAGAAACAGCTTGTATATGTACATTTTAAGATTTTTTTCCTTTCTCCCAGACCAGCATGGAAGTAACACTTTATTTTTCCTGTCAAAGTAAGATACCATTGAAAGACATTTATTGAAAACGCGATTACCACTTTTTCAGGCAGTTTGTTCCACATTTTATACACTATTATAGGTCACGTCATGTAAAAAGAACGCTGGCGGTCAAGCTTAGAATTAGGCGTTTTATCGATATTTAATGAATATTAGACCTACCATATTTTTCAATGTACCTACCAATAACCAATTATACCAAGCCGCGAGCGAAAATAATACAATAGCCCTAGTACCTTCATTCGCGAGTGTGCCCATGCGCAAACACACCCCCTCTACTTTCTTCCAGCGTTCTTTTTACATGACGCGACCTATATTGAAAAAGAGGAGTGCGGTGATGGGTTCTTTCTTCCCTACCATTATACACGCCCACAATCAGACTCAATTTGACTTTAAGGTCTTGTGGCTTCGGTTTCTATTCTACCCTCTAATTTGAGGACCTGATTAGATATGTATGTATAAGCAAAACTCCTAAAGCCAACTCTGACGCGACAAGACCGCAACAGATGCAGTCGCTCGCTGTGTACACTCGGCTACGTTAACGTTCCTTATTTACGAATGAAAGTAATGTACCTATATTTAAAGAGTACATAGGTTAATTAGTGTGGTTCCCGGCGGAGTAGAATAGGACCACTCCAAGTTTTCCCGTGGATGTCCTAGAAGGCGACTTAGGAAACACAAGCTAAACAAAGCTTCTGTCCTCTCCAACCCGTCTGGCCAGCGTGGAGAGTGTAGGCCAAATCCTCTGACTGCTCTGGCTAATACAGGATCTAACACAATATACTGAAACTATTTTAAGGCTGGATTCAGTCCATGATACTAAACAACTTTCCGCTAGGAACATATACCGAAATATGAAAAATAATTTTTGACCGCATACAAGTTGTAATATTGTTTCAATATATTTTGTTACATGTTATATAAGGCTTTGGTAGTACAGAGAGGGTCGTGCTCCTGCAGTGGAGACTAAAAAAGACCGGATGATGAACATTTGTTAAAATGTGATAATTTGACAATTGCAAACATGTAAAGGTGCGGAAATGAAAAAGGGGGGTACGGAAAATTATTTAAATAAAGTTTATATAGCAAGTTTAATTCTTGTCTACTTTATATTCTACACACACCCTCTCTAAAAAGACACTTTGCAAGGATTTTGCCAAGTGGCATAAACGGTTATATAAATTTAAGAGAAAACAGACAAGAACTCTATTGTGGGCATTGACTGGACATTTTCACAATCGCAGTCGTCTCTTTAAAATGAGACTTGTTGAGAGCCCAGAATGTCGGGCATGTGAGGAATGAGAGGAGAAAATTATGCAGTCCTTCTTCAGAAATTTCAAGGCGGATCAGTAAGGCAAGGGGGTAAGTACAATATAACCCAAAGGTTCGACGTGCTTCCATATGTGAAACCCAAATGCTTAATAAGATAAATGAGATAAGACTATTTCATAATAAACAAGGCAAACATCATCACTCATCATCGTCACTATATGTAAGAACTATGTTCTTGTCGGTGGAGTATTTTCCATGTCTCCCGATCCTCAGCCAAATCCTTGACTTCCCTATACGACACGACTTCTGCCTTTCTTTAACTTCATCCATTAACGCCCTTCTTGGCCTTCCTTTTCCTCTTATTTATTTATCGATAGCCTCGATCTTTCCTTTCATGATATTTTTGATTAAATTATCGTGTCGTATAAGGTGTCCAAACATTTTCCCCTTCTTACATCGATTGTCTTCATTAACGTTCTTTCCTCCTTGACACGTCCCAGAACCTCTGTATTAGTTTTTTTCCTTCCAGCTTATTTTTTTATACACCTCCAGCACCACATTTCAAAAGCCTCCAGACGTTTTTTATCAAACAAACAAAGAAAAACAAAATTGTAATTATGACCTTTATTAAAGAATCAACCCCCTCAAAAAAAAATCAACTGATCTTATATTGATTCTATTATAAGTATTTTTACCAACTTTCGGATCATTCTACACGTGTAACAAGATGTGTATACATACACATCTTGTTACACGTAGAATGAATAATACAGTCATCTATAAAAATTTAGTTCGTGGACCTAAATATACATGTATATTTAGGTCCACGAACTGAATTTTTATAGATGACTGTATTATGAACAGCTAAATATAGTAGTGGCTATCGCTTATCCGATGTAATATTCGCTGAAGCTTGTTCAAGTTGAACTAAATAGTCTTAACCCCCGCATACAAAGCATCTTGCTTGAGCTCCGACCGTTTATCAAGTGAATAAATAAAAAGGTATAAGTGTTAAGGTTTCTGAGAAGATATTGTTACATAGTTTGAGTTTGAAGGAAAATTGGTTGGTCTAGAAACACAAAAATAATCCATTCGGTATGCTAGGTTATTAGTTTGCAGTGGCTATCAAAATGACCGAGCAAGCGAGCGACAGAGCTTGTGAGTCTTGTGACAGAATATTAACTAGCAGTCAAAATCCGGCTTTGTGAAAGTCGGTGTCATCATCATCAGGTCTTTTTTGTCTCCGCTGCAGGAGCTTGACCCTCTTTATACTACCAGCCATACTTGGACAGCAGAAAGTAGATTTGGCCTACACTCTCCACGCGGGACTGACGGGTTGCAGAGCTTATATTGATGTTTATAAGCTTTATTTAGCTTGTATTTCCTAAGTCGCCTGCTACGACATCCACGGGAAGACTTGGAGTGGTCCTATTCTACTCTGTCGGAAACGATACGGAAACAACAGTTGGTTTGTTACGATATAATATTGGTTTGCTATGACCATGATGTCGTAAGTAGCAACTAAAGGAAAAAAAGCACTTAAAGCTCGTGCTACAATAGCATTCCCAAGAAGGGTTGACGTCAGGCAGGCGGCCGGTCGTAAAACTACAGCCAAATCGTTTAACTTGTTCCTGCTATTTCTTCTCCAATTCGCTAGATTTTTGGCTTCCTTGGGTGACCGTTGATATGCATATTATATTTGGAGAAGAAAAAGCGGGAAAGCGCACCCCGGGCTCCGAAGCAGCACAGCTGAAGATGCAACCGGGAACGCATTCAGATCAAAAAGATTGGTATGCAATAACCATAAAAATCAACAAGCAACTGTACGAACAAATAGACAAACTGGTAGGTCACCAATATTTTTATTTTAACAGTGTGACGTGTCCATCAAACTAACCATGTCAGTATTACCGTAAGTATCTGTCAGACTTCCCATAGTATCTTACAGACTTTAACGTCAGTAAAATTGTATGTTTACTATACTTTATAAATTGTTTTTGCAAATAATAATTATAAAACACAATAGACGGACCTCCAACGTCAAAAATAACATCCACCGGAAAGTTTTCCACAAGAAACAGACATTCAGACTACCGCAAAATATGTCCAAGTCCTCTGAGTCGCAACAAAACATATTATATATATTGCACATACGGTTGATTGGAGCATGGCTACCCAGATTGGTTCTAGACGGTGGACCACTAAGTATTTTAGGTACAGGATAACGCGGCGGTGGCGATAATATGTCACCACAATCTAAACAGTTATTGAATATTTTATATAGGAATATAATGTCGCGAATTTTTCTTCGATTAAAAAAGGAAATCATATTGAAATGCTTTAGCCGTTCGTTATAAGGACAACGATGAGAAACATGAGGCGCCGAAAACGCAAGGTGCCTGGTAAAAGCTCTTTGGATTTGTTCGATTCGCTGAGAATGTACTGCATATGTTGAGTTCCACACTACATTTATGTTAAGGTGACCACTACATTAATGTTAAGGTGACGTGGCTTCACAATTTGCAAAACTGTGCGTGTTTTTAAAAAAACACTGTTATCTAAATATATATAACTCAAAGGTGACTGACTGACTGACATAGTGATCTATCAACGCACAGCCCAAATCACTGGACGGATCGGGCTGAAATTTGGCATGCAGATAGATGTTATGACGTAGGCATCCGCTAAGAAAGGACGCGAGCGAAGCCGCGGGCAAAAGCTAGTAAAGTTTATTCCTCAAAAAATTTACATAAAAATTTTGAGGATTTTCTACAGACTCCCACAATAGCCAAAACACGATTGAGCATTTTTGGCTTGATAAAAAAAATCACAAACATACCTCTAAATTTGCCTTCATAATACATATTACTATTTTATACAATCACCTTTTTATACGGAAGTTATACCAAAAAATGTATTATCTAAATATCTATCCGTTTTGGCTACAGAAAAAAAAATATAAATATAATACAAAAAAAATAATAATAAAGAAAACACAATAAAGAGAGTGAACGAAGGGCGTTCTCGACGATATTTCGCTGTTTTATTTATAAAAACACGCACAGTATTTTATTTATTTATTTATTAATTCTTTATTGCACAATAAAATAAACGTACAAGTGGCGGACCTAATGCCATATGGCATTCTCTCCCGGTCAACCATTAGACCAACCAGAAAATATGTGTGGTTGGCGTAATAAAATTCACAAAAATAAGCAAACTTAAGTATTGCAAATTGTGAACCCACGTCGCCTTAAATAAAATAGGTTTAAATGAAAAAATTGTAATAAGGATTTTGTGAGAAAAGGACGTGTCTACTAGTCTACCACGACAGCAAAATTTGGAAAATTAATCCACGTCAGTCGCAGAGGGTTAAACAAACGTTACACGGTCATCGGGACCAACAGCTTTGCGTGCCTTACGAAGCACGGAATCACCGGAATCACTTTATTTTCGGATAATCAGGTAATTCAAACCTGCAGTATCCAAACCAGACTGGAAACAACTTTTCACAAAGTATGCTTCCCAGTGGGATTTGAACCCACGATCTCCGGATCACAAGGCAAACGCTTGAACACTGGACCACGGAGACGGTCACCGATAATAACTACAGCAAAGAGTAATCTCTACCGCAGCACAAATACGAAATACGAATAAATATTTTTCACCCATTGCAAATAAAACCTCGTGCAATATTTCCCTATAGGTAATCGTTGGGTAAACTGGTCAATAATATCGGATATCCGAGGTCTAAGCCGGACCGGATAAATATCCGGATTAGACCAGTTGTATCAAAATAACTCCGAGTTAACGTTATTTGCTTTTTTGACAGGATCTTTGATAAGATTACATACATACATACATACATTATTACGTCCATATCCCGAATGGGGCAAAACCCAAAATGCTCTATCTGACCTATTAGAGATAAAAACGTAATGTGAGTGTCCTGGGTATTGTACGTAAATATATTTAAATTAATAAATTACCTGTTCAAGGTCTGACTAATCATTCCCTTTCAAAACACCCTGTATTAACAAATTCAGTATATTGGCTATCGAGGAGATCAATAGAACAAGCCCAAAGACCTGACCCACTTCATGCTGAAAGCGAGATGTCCACCGCAAGACGTAGTTTGCTGGAAGGAAAATCAAACTTTATTTATTATAACATTTTAGGAAGACTTACAGCTATAAATACAAATTACATACAAATCATAGGAAATAGAAAGCCATTAAGAAGTCTCCACAAGTAGAAGTAAAGTAGAAACAAGAAGATCAAGGAAATAATAAGAAGCAAGAACACAGTTGCCAATGATATACAAAATTAATAAGTATAAATACATAGAAGAAAGAAAGATTAAATACTTTCATACATAACTTGAATATATACCGCAAACATAGTTACAACTTAATACATATATCGTAGAAAACTTTATGTATAAAAACAAAAGAAATAAGAAGAATAGAAGAAGTCTTATAAGCAAAGTATGTATCTACCTTCAATTCTGCTAATCAAACAAACCATTACTGATTTGACGCCGTGCTGCAGGGATAGACGTATTATTATTATATGCCTATCCTAATTTTGAACCTCGTACTATATGGCTTCAATCTTATTCAAATTTGCCGCCTCATTGTAAACGAAGGGAGGGGGGGGGGGGGGGTGCATACAAATTACAAATAAGAGGATAGGAGTTGCCGCCATCATCCAGCCGCGATTTATATATTTATTATTACCTGTGACCCCTTGCCCAAAAACGCCCTTGTCTGTATCTGGCGCCCTGGGCGGTCACCCAACCGCGCCCTACCCTAACGCCGCTACTGTCTTCTTTAGGTCTTACACAGTCTCCACTGCAGGAGCACGACCCTCTCTGTACTACCAGAGCCATACTTGGCCAGAGCAGCCAGAGGATTTGGCCTACACTCTCCACGCTGGTCGGACGGGTTGGAGAGGTCTTACGGATATTTATAAGCTTTGTTTAGCTTGTGTCCCCTAAGTCGCCTTCTACGATATCCACAGGAAGACTTGGAGTAGTTCTATTCTACTTTGCCGGGAACCACACGGCTTCATGCGACGACAAGTGGATATAAAAAATCTTCCATTTGAATGTCGCCCGCTACCGGGCTCGCCACGAGCCCGGTAGCGGGTGGCGGCCTGCGATCGAGGAGGGCAACGGCCGCGTGAATAGCCATATATCTAAAATACCTATATAAAATATTTAATAGTTTTGATGCTTTTTATAATTAAAAGTAAATCAAAATATATGTAATGTAAATTTAAAACGAATAGTGTATAAATATACAACATATTTAAAAATTCAACTGACAGTTCATCTATGCTGGTCCGGGAGAAAAGACTAAACTTAGAATGTTAGATGTGCTTCTCTTTCCGCGCAGATCAAAAGTCAATCTAGGGAATGGGCGGGAATCTACGATGCGGCAAGCAACCCATCACTATCTTAATAAACTTAGGGTTGGATCTCATCTATCAGCATGGAACAGCACATTTCTATACTGCAATTTTTTTCCGTCGCTCTATGATTCCGACGCGCAATGACACTTCTGAGCCTCCATCACGTTAAACGTAGCCTTTGGGTTTTACAGCCCTGGGCTCTGTCTACCCCGTTAGGGATGAAGACGTGATAATGTATCTGTACCTGTATCAACTGACACTTAAAGAATTCTCAGAAAAATGAATTCGCAATTGAAAATACAAGACATTGTACACATTCTTGTTACAATTCCTTTAAATTATATCTTGAAATTCTATATCCTTGAGGCGAATCGTGAACGTTCAAGCTACATCCATTCTACACTCTCTATTATATAAAACAATCATACATTCTATCAGCTATTACCACAGCATACGAGCGATTTTCCAATAGCACATCTAAAGCTCGAAGATTCACAAATTACAAAATGTAAGAGCTAGTATGTTATAAAAGAAGTCTTAGCGTTATAAGAATAGAGTTAAAATTAGTTTGTTTTTCGATAGTTGGCAGGATTTGCCGAAGTTACTCAATAATGAAGTCAGCGGAGTCACAAGTTGCATCGGAAGGAACTTCAATATGGTTTTGTTGTATTTTGGAACTACTAAAGATCGAGGAAGATAGGGTTTTGGAAACTTTTGACGGGAACCGTGGCAGCAGTGTTGGTTCAGCGAAGACTTTCATTAATTTCACTCAGTAACTGCACATACATACGAACATTTTTATCATTTCAGGAATTATAAGTAGAAAGACAAATGTAAGTAATAAAAGTAATTGGTACCAATAACTATATGCGTGTTAAAATACTGTTTGTGTAGTGATGTTGTGTGTATGTGTGTATTAAAATTGTTATAGATAAAGAATGTTCTTTTAGGGACTTTGGGCTAGGCTCAAATTAAGAACAAAAAACCGGCAAGTGCGAGTCGGACTCGTACATGAAGGGTTCCGTACCTCCGTACAATGTTTTAAAACGCTAAAGAAACGTTTCTTGTATGACGATCCTCTTTAATTTTTAACTTTATTTTATTTTTAGTATTTTTTAGTATAGCAGCTATAATAGTACATAATCGGTGAAAATTTCGAGTGTCTAGCTATTACGGTTTAAGAGATAGAGCCCTGTGACAGACGGACAGACAGCGGAGTCTCAGTAATAGGGTCCCGTTTGCACCCTTTGGATACGAAACCCTAAAAACTATTGCTTGTGTAAGAACAGTAGACCTCGCGAGCTCTTATAACTATGCAATTACTGATACTTTCCCATTTCCCTGGCTTAGCAAAGCCATTTCAGCCAAATCCATCCATAACGCTACAGCAAACTTCCCCGTTTTCCCCTTCCGCTCCCCCCTTTTGAAAGTTTTTTGCAATATATTGTGTTGACTGAAGTCATTAGTGTGCCTCTCAAATTTGATCTTGTAATCCGTCAATAAATACCCCCAATAAAAAACAGTGATCAAGTAATAATTTAAATAAATCGAAGAACTTGTGTGCCAATTTTCATCAAAATTGGTTGAAAAATGCGACCTAAAGGCGAGAACAGACAGGCAAAAAAAGCAATTCGGGCCAATCTCGAAACTGAGACAGTTTGCTCGCTTCGCTTGCTCTGTCAAATAATACGCACTACCATTCTTGTAGCCTCTTAAGTAAACAACACGGTTGTTCAAGTGTATATTTCAAAGAAATAGGAAAACGGAGATAATACGAATCAAAATAATACTTAGGTCTTGTAAGAGGATTATGCGGATGAAAACACTGACTTACTGTGAAATAGACAAATGATAAGACTATTTATTAAGGGCAGTGAAATAAAAAAGTATCAGATAAGAGTATACTATGCGTAATGGAACGTGTATAAACGTAATCTGAACAATATGAAATAATTTGGGTATTAAATAAAAAAGCTAAGAATATAATCAAAATGTAAAATTGATAATCTCAGCATCAGGAATAACACTATCTTGTCATGCGTTAAAATTTTTATTTTGTTAAACATGTTATAATCATTTTAGTTGCTCTAGAAGTAATAAAAAAACACCGTACCGTAATATTATGGATGTTGACCTAGAAAGCCTTCAAATAAGTAACGGGCTAGCAACTTGACTCAGTTTCTGATTCTCTTTTAAGCCCTCAACGATAAAGACGGATGTTATTGGTTAGACGTGTCTATGTGCCTGTAAGTATGTCTATATGGGTCATCGTAGCTCCATAACGAAAAAAAGCGGCCAAGTGCGAGTCGGACTCGCCCATGAAGGGTTCCGTAGCAGCAAGTAACATAATATAAAAATTCTATTGTGGTTTACGATTTATGACGTCTTAAAAAAAACTACTTACTGGATCTCGTTCAAACCAATTTTCAGTTGTTGTTTGCATAGTAATGTACATCATATATATTTTCAGTTTTATCATTCTCTTACTTACAAACTTCTCCCATACTTGCAAAAAACTTACGGGAATAACGGAAAACACCTTTTTTAATTGGATAACAACGACCATTCCAAGCGCGTTCCCGGTTGCAACTTCAGCTGTGCTGCTTTGGAGCCCGGGGTGCGCTATCCCGCTTTCTCTTCTCCAAATATTTCATGCATGTCAATCACCCAAGGATGCCAAAGAGCTTGTGTTGGAGAAGTAAGAGCCGGAAGAGTTTAAAGATTTGGCTATAGTTTTACAGCCGGCCGCCTGCCTGACATCAACCCTCTTTGGAAATGCAATTGTAGCACGAGATGTTTGTGCTTAATCCTTTAGTTGCCTCTAACGACATCTACAGGAAGAGATGTAGTGGTCCTATTCTTACTGCTCGCTTTCCTCTTTCAATGCAGTTGTCCATGGACACTTACCATCAGGTGACCCGCTTGTTCTTATGCCGCCCTATAAAATAAAAAAATAAAATAAAATAAAAACAAAAACTAAATTAAATCCACACATAACAAGACCCTTGCGTTGTCTATTTATATGCACTCTGCGTAAGAAACCATAAGCTTATTATTCTACGCTAGACAATGTTTCTGGTGTTCCGGAGAGAAATTCGTTTTACTCACAAAATAATAGATGGTGCATTGTAGGAAAATACAGTAGCATATATTTGCTTTGTGGACGAAGTAGATAATAGAATAAATGTTTAAGATAAGGTAACAGGTTAGGTATTATAAATATTATTTCCCATTAAAAACTCTTTCTTGCTCTCGACGCTCTATTCACGGTTGCATTTTATTGTGTTACTGTATCCGTTTATTTCAGACTGCTTTTTAGGGTTTCGTACCCGAAGGGTGCAAACGGGACCCTATATTACTGAGACTCCGCTGTCTGTCCGTCTGTCCGTCTGTCTGTCCGTCTGTCACAGGGCTCTATCTCTTAAACCGTAATAGCTAACCACTTGAAATTTTCACCGATTATGTATTTCTGTGGCCGCTATAACAACAAATACTAAAAATAAAAAAAGTTAAAAATTAAAGGGGTTGTCATACAAAAAACGTGTTTTTTCAGCGTTTTTAACTAGATCTTGATAATTGTATTAACTAGATACTTAAAATTTTCACCGATTATGTATTACTATAGCCTCTATAACATCAAATACTAAAAATAAAAAAAAGTTAAAATTAAAGAGGGTCGTCAAAGAAACGTTTTTTTCAGCGTTTTAATCCTTTGTACGGAGGTACGGGACCCTTTATTACGAGTGCGACTCGCACTTGCCCGTTTATTTTAAATAATTAGGTATTTTTATTTCGTCATCACGGAAGGTCCATCCTTATTTGAATAGACAGGTTAGTTTCATAATCAGATCTGGCTCTGAAAACTTGGCCGATGGATCAAAAGTCAATATTCACATTGTATGGTAATCTATCTATCTATCTATATAAATAAAAATGAATTGTTGTTCGTTAGTCTGCTTAAAACTCGTGAACGGCTGAACCGATTTGGCTAATTTTGGTCTTGAAATATTCATGAAAGTCCAGGGAAGGTTTAAACGGTGAGAAATTATGGAAAAGGGAACGGAAAAGGGCGAAACGAAGTTCGCCGGGTCAGCTAGTTTTTAATAATTTTTAAACCTGAACACGTTCAAGACTTTTTCGATGTGCCGACGATATCGTTGTCATGGCAGAATCCATGGAAGACTCAAGTATCATGCTCGGAGACCTTAATCGAGTTTCCCAACAGGTGGGCCTCAAAATGAACATGGACAAAACGAAAGTAATGTCGAATGTCCATGTCGCGCCCCTGTGTCGCGTACCTGTTTGTGTTGGGAGCTCCACCCTCGAAGTTGTAGACCAATATATCTAACTGGGTCAATTGATCCAGGCAGAAAGTTCCAGCTTTGAGGAAGAGGTCTTTCGACGAATCTCGGCTGGGCAGCGTTCGGGAAGTTACGCAGCGTCTTCTCGTCCAAAATACCTCAGTGCCTCAAGACCAAAGTGTATAATCAATGTGGGTTACTAGTGATGACTTATGGCTCTGAAACGTGGTCCTTACTATGGGTCTCATAATAAGGTTCAAGGTCGCTCAACGCGCTATGGAGAGAGCTATGCTCGGTGTTTCTCTACGTGATCGAATCAAAAATGAAGAAATTCGTAAGAAAACAAAAGTCACTGATATAGCCTAGCGGATTAGCTCGTTGAAGTGGCAGTGGGCGGGATACATAGCACGACGAACCGATGGCCGATGAGGCAGAAAGGTTCTCGAATGGCGACCGCGTACTGGCAAGCGAAGCGTTAGACACCCACCCACAAGGTGGTCAGACGATCTGACCAAGGTAGCTGGATGCAGGCTGCTCTAGAACGGTCATCTTTGAAATCCTTGGGAGAGGCCTATGTCCAGCAGTGGACGTTATGCGGCTGAAATGATGATGATAATGACGTTCAAGACTAAATAAATATTTACTCTTATCGGTAGAATTAATAAAGGAATAGTGCCTACATAAGTTAGTCCAAAGTCATAAATCCGGCTGCAGACTAACGCTAGCTGGACACGACAGATATAACACGGTTAAATCCAGTAGATATGCGGCTTATACTCGGCTTTGAGGGAAAACGATGCCTCGTCGTGTGGTGTGGTTGCGATATAAAATTTAAATTTTAGCCGCAAGTGTACAACATGCCTTCATGTGAAACAGCAGTTGTTTAAAACATTTCTTTTAATAGGCTTTAAAACAATGTGAAGAATTTGAATCTATTTAATTATCACATAATAAACAATTAAATCTCAGTCCATCCATATAACTAATTTTAAGTTTTAAGTTTGTTAGTTGACGTCTTTAAAGAAAATGCTGCAGTGCAGTTTGTTGCCGCTTCTTTTGCACCTGCGCCTAGGAAGCGGCATAAACTTAGCTGTAAGTAACGATTTGACGTCAGCATTTGTGCAAAATAAAACAAAGTGACTATTATTTAAGAGATATAATAAATATCCTGTGATGATAAAAATATTTTGAATTTGAACTGCTGTACCTACACCAAAAGAAAATAGGATATAGGATATGGATAGAATTAGTTAGACTTAAACCAAACTAAAGCTGCGTGGAGCTGTACGGTGTTTTTACAATCAATAGACTCTCGTTATTACAAGACAAATATAATGATATAATATCTTTTAGAATGTGCCAATAATTAAACTGTATTGATTGTTAAAAGACCGGTTATCTAAGAAGAAGCCTAGTTTAAAAGCCGCGCTTAGTTAGCAAATATTGATAGGTTCTAGTCATTATCATCAGGTCTTTTTAGTCTCCACTGCAAGAGCACAATCCCCTCTGTACTACTAGAGCTATATATTACAATACAATACTGTAGTGTATGAGAGTGAAAGAGAAGGAAGCATTATGTCATCTCTAGCGCACGTGCGGTCGTAAACAGCTCAGTAAGCTGTGAGCGGCGGAAGTGAGAGGGCGCGCGCGTCTAAGAGCCGACAATAACCTACAATATCCTTTAAAGATATACCACATTTTGGCGACGAGGATAAACTGCAAATAGTATTAATATATTATTAATAAAAAAAAAAAAAAGAAGTATGAGTAAATGGGCGTTTTGAAAAAAAAAATAACTAATAAAATTTGTAGTACAAGTTTTAATAAATAATGTTATTCAGAAAGTTTTTATGAAACATGAACACAGTGTTAATGTTTTTAACAAAAAAAAACTGTTGATTTTTAAATTTAAAAAACAAAATCGTACGTTTATTATCTGTATGACAAGTAAACAAAAACGTTGACTGCCATTTTATTTTTATAAGTGACGTTAAACTATCAGAATCGGACCTGATAGGTAAGCAGTGATTAAGTGATATTTCTTTATATTGTGACTTCAGATATATTTAATTATTTGGACTTTAGGATGGCATTGCACATGATTTATAACACTAGTCGTCCGTTTACTATAAGTGGAAAGAAAAAATCGGCACGGTGATGGTAGCAAAGTTCTATGCTTTTTTATTACTGACTTATTTTCTGCTGAATGCATAAATATTTCACAAAAGTAAGTACCTACATTTCATTATAAAGATATCTATTAAAACAATACAAATAATACTGACATTACTGATGAAAAGTTTACAATCTAGCATTTGTTACTACTGGTATGAAGTCACCATGATGGCTGTACCGTAAAGCCTAGATTTAGGATCTAGGAAGATAGATGAGATAAAAGAAAGACCAGATATCGGCAAATGAGATAAGAATAATAAACAACTATTACATTAGTTACAAGGATTCACAAGAACACTAGGTACAGACTAGGTAGTCAGGGTCGTGAGTTATAGGCACTAGATCAGTTGAGTAGCCCTTCTAGGTAGAAGAACTACTTAGCTTGAGATGCTGCCGAAGACGAAAGAGGACGAGCGCCGGCCGCCGCGCCTTATATATATATGAATGGGCTCCCCCGCTGCGCCTGAGAGGGGCGGAGGGGTGCTGGAGCCGATGTCACATGGCTGCTGTTGTTTCTGTGCAAGTATGTTTTGTGTAATTTTTAAATTAATTTTTAGCATTTAGCGGAATGACGCTAAAATAATGATTTTAAGGAAATTTAAATACCAGTTGACTTAAAGATACATTAGGACCACAATAAAATAGATTTTGAAAAATCATAAAATTGCCTATTGACCGAACCGTATCTGTTTGTTTATGCTGTAGGTTATTATTTACTGCCTAAGCGATTCAAGGTTAAGGCAGGCCTGTGTCACTTCCCGTTTGGGTGTCGAAAGCGTACCTACATTGTTGCTGTGCGTGTGGCAACCACTCCAAGTGGTAAATTCGGTTATACGAATCGTTTGTCCAGAGTAATGGAGATGGGATTGGCCTGCAATGGATTTCTGGGTGTCTGAACGAGGGGGTGCTGGGTTCTGATGTGAGCTAAACCTCGTGAGCTTGAATCATGTCGCTGGCAACATTGAGTGGATGATTCATCGAGTTTCTGTGCTGAGTGAGACTTCTGTGCGTGAGTGCTGGTACTTATTCTGTGGTTAAGGTTGGACATTGCAGAAACGGTCGGCGTTTGTTTTTGTTATATTTATAAGTACTTACTTATGAAGTCGTCTAAGCACTATTGAAAAATATGTCCAAGACTTAACTAATACATTTATATGTTAACGTATAATAAAAAAAATACGGGCCAGGTTCAATTCCGGGTCGGTTCATGATGAAGTATCTATCTCAGATTAATTAATTAAGATAAATAAAGAAAAAATCAAGTCCACCACTTGTACGTTTGTTTTGTTGTGCAATAGAGAATAAATAAATAAATAAAAAATGGGTTGGTACATTATGAGAGTTACATGATGGTTTAATACATACTACTAGACCAATGTAGATTGTTTAATATTGTATCAAGAAATTACGCTCATGCAAAGAAGAACATGGTCTGTTTTATAGACTAAATTACAGGTGATGCCTGTATGAGACGAGTACATGTTGTGATGCAATGTAAATATGTCTGAGTGTGATATAATATGGAAGTCATACGGTGATTCAAGGAAATAGGTATACTTACTTTTGCATCACAATTCATATTTGAAAATATAATGTATGTAAGGAAAAATATTTCCATGTTCAATAAAGTAAGTGATTTTACAGATAGAAATTTACGTAATAAGAATGACTTAGTTAGCCCGTATTACAGGCTGAATACAGTCAGTAAGTCTTTTATGGGGAAGTGTATACTTTTTTATAATAAATTGTCAGAATCGGTCCTTGATATGCCAGACAGAAAATTCAAAGCTTATGTAAAGAAAGTACTTTGTGAGAAGGCTTATTATAGGACCGATGACTATCTTAAAGACAAAAAGGTCTGGCTTGAGCTTGGCGCGGGTCCCTCTTAAAGGTTTGTATACTTAGACATGTCATAATTTAGGTACATTGGTACATACTAAATTTACAAATTGACATTATTTTAAATTTCGTAATTCTTATAATTCAATTTAATTATGACATAATAAACAATGTAATCTCTGTCCATCTATATAACTAATTTTAAGTTTTTAGTTTGTTAGTTGACGTCTTTGGAGAAAACGTGCAGTGCAGTTTTTTGCCGCTTCTTCTGCATTTGCGCCTATGAAGCGGCGTAAACTTAGCTCTAAGTAACGATTTGACGTCAACATTTGTGCAAAACAAAACAAAGTGACTATTATTAAGAGATATTATAAATTTCCTATGATAATAAAGATATTTTGAATTGAATTAAATTGAATTGACGTAATCAGAAGTTGTATGGGTAACCCCCGTAATATGAAGTTTTATTTGGGTAGCGCCCGTTTACTGAAGTGTGTGATATATGTAAGTCATACGGGTGACGCCCGTAATTGGAAGTTTGTACGGGTAACGCCCGTAATAGGGTATTTGACTGTGTTTGTTTTTGGACAATATTTAATTCGAAACAAGAAATATCACTAAAAAGAAATCTTATCTCGAAAACAGCACGAAAATTGGTTGATAAATGAAGTAGTAGTTAGCATTTTAAATATTGGTATGAAGAAAGGTGGGAGCGTAGTGAGGACATCTCGCTATCACTTTCGTACCCGCGAAACCTAATAGCAGTGACGTCACACAGCTGCACGTGCATCCTTTTTCTGTTACTTGACAGTTTCCCTTTTCAAACTAAAACTTACTTATTTTTGTGCAGGAAAAAAATATGTTGTTTTCGGTTTCAGATTATGTAACTTTTAAAATGTAAAGAAATAAATAAATTGAGTCAAATGTCATATTGAAAGTTTGTACGGGTAACACCCGTAATCTGAAGTTTTATACGGGTGACTCCCGTAATTGGAAGTTTGTACGGCTAACGGCCGTAATCTGAAGTTTTATAGGGGTGACGCCCGTTTACTGAAGTTTTATACGGGTGACGCCCGTTTACTGAAGTTTTATGCGGGTGACGCCCGTGATTGGAGGTTTATACGGGTGGCGCCCGCAGTCTGAAGTTTTATACGGGTGACGCCCGTGATTGGAGGTTTGTACCGGTAGCGCCCGTAATCTGAAGTTTTGTATGTGTAGCGCCCGTTTGCTGAAGTTTGATAACAATTACTAGAAGTCTGGTAACGGCTGTCACTGGGGCGACATTGAGTTGGCATTCATTGAGTGTTTTGATGGGTTGTGTTGGCGCCTCGGGGTGTCTAGTGAGGCAGCTGCCGGTTCGCTTTTAAATGTTTGTGTTTAGTAATTGTACCATGTACCGTGCAGGGAAAAGTGAGGAAAATGTTCATTGTTATTATTAAGTTCATTTACAAGTAATAAGATTTTAATTTAATTTAATATTACACATTGTTCATAATAATAAAGATGGCAAAGAATGATTTTGATAAATAATATAAGCTATATTTTATAATCGTATTCTGCAGACTGTAAAATGCTCTAAAAGGCGTATCGAAACTGTATGGTTAATTACAGTGTTATTAATAACATTATACTAATTAATAATTAACTCTGGGATTATTAAACGCCTTCTTCCATATAATGACATCGACAAGTTTCTAGGTCAGTCTTGCAATACAAACTTTCTGACATTAAGCTGACAGTTATACTTATGTAGTTTATTCTTGCATTTCGTACAAGTGATTACGGTAATCAAGTTTATAAGCTTATTCCATGTTTAGTTTTGAGCATTTTGGTTAACAATTGAGACTTATAATAATGAAGTAGTAGCAAATTATTTTATATGTTATTGTTAGGGTTTGTCAATGGTCCAAGATATGTATCTTGGACGGACGTAAGTGAATTGACGGTCAAATCAATGGAAATATTTCCGTCTTTTATTTTAAAGTATAATTACATACATATATAGGTAGGTGTTTAATGCTAGTAATAATAATAATAGGTGTATTGCAGCCACAAAAGATCCATAGATAAAATATAATGAAAGTGTTTACGATGAAAGTAATAAGGATAATATTGTTATAAAAACTTGGCGGCAATAGCCAACCATCGGTAGGTGTTGGTGGTTATAAGTCTCTCTGCCAGACATTGCACAATGCTGTTTTTACGCATGGTAACCCTGGGCATAAGGTTAGCTACACGATGACGACGTATGGCATTTGAAGTGTTGACACTTCCCAGACATACTACACAGGGCCCCATAAGCCCCATAATTTGGCCCCATGGGGTGTCTAGAGATGTTGTTACATGCTACCCTTCAACCCTAATTTGACGTATGTAAGCGTAGCCTGACGCGGCTTGGACGTGTTCAGTTGGCGGTTGGCATCTCTTTGATGTTTACGTGCGAGCTATACTGCTGAGTTTGATGTTGTGTGGCTGACCTCTGCCTGACTTCACTGCGCGTTCAGAGAATGGGCTGTTTTTGTCGAGAGATATCGGAGACATCGTTTGTTAATGTTTGATGCAAGTAGTCGAGAAGAGTGGGGCAGACCTTCGGCTGGGTTTCTAAGTTATTATTTCGACGCCCACCTTTCGGCAAGGTGAGGAATGCGGGTAGAACAAGTGAAGTGAGAATCCGCTTCGCTATTGAGGTATTAATGCATCTACTACATATTGATATCCAACATGGAGTATGGGTCACTTCGTTCCAATCCAATTTAATCGAGCTGAGTATCATTCCTTGTTGGTTTCTGTGATTTTGGAGGCGGGATTACATGGTGACAAGTTGAATTGAGGTTTTATCTCCATGCCACGCGTGATAAAAGAAAAGAAATAGGGATTGCCGTCGTATGGTTCGTGATAACCGCTGCGTAAAACAGTAGCCTCGCTCTATATCACTTACATATGATACATTTTTGATAAAATTTTATGCTTAACAGGATTAAATATATTATTTGATGGATCTGGCTGGCTGGACGAACCAGGGGTTTAACATTTTGAACGTTCAATATTGTAACCACTCGATTATTTATCCGCGATCATTTGGGAATCGAAGTGCATCCGAGAATTGAGAGGTTTTCTAATAGGCATAGAGTCCCCTTATGATGTTTAATCCCCGTGTGATGTTTAATCTTGATTTCATTGGTAGGCTTGGGTAATTATTTCTTCCCTTATTTGTCAGCCTGTGTCGGCCCACTGCTAGACTGAAGGTCTATCCCAGGGCTTTGTAATTATGTTTATTCACTAAAGTTTGCTGTTGATGCTTCAAAAAAAATATATATATATATATATATAAATAATGAAATCTGTCAGGTGAAATTCTTTTTCTTTGGAAAAGGCGATGTGTTATGAAATGGATTGGACTATATAAAAGGAAACGCACAATGGGTACGCAACACATAAAAAAAAGTGGAGGGAGAATGGAAATCTGTGAGCAAAGGGATTGATAGACGGAATTTAGAAATTGCAGTAGAAGCGAGTTTAGAATAAGATATTTAAGAATATCACTCAGAAGACTAGGATAAAAATAAAATGAGAAAATTAAGTTGATTGTTAATTTTGTTATTAGAAGTCGTGGTAATAATAAATTTACGAAGTAAAAGAAAAAACTGAAAAAAAAAACTAATAAAATAAGGAAGGGATGTAGTGTATGTGAGTGAAAGAGAAGGAAGCATTATGTCATCTCTAGCGCACGTGCGGTCGTAAACAGCTCAGTAAGCTGTGAGCGGCGGAAGTGAGAGGGCGCGCGCGTCTAAGAGCCGACAATAACCTACAATATCCTTTAAGGATATACCACAAATACAATACAATGACTCTTTATTGCACCATGAAGAAAAGACATACAACAATACAGAGAAAAAAAAACAAACCTCTATAGCCAGAGCAGTCAGAGGATTTGGCCTACACTCTTTCTGCCGGGAACCACACGGCATATGTTGCTGTTAGTCCGTAGATAAAAATAATACAAAAAAATCATTTGCCGTGAGTTGTAAACGTAAACAAGTAATTTTTTTAAAGAAAGAAAGAAATAAATTTTTTATTCGGCAAGCAATTTACAGAATATAACTTACATAGGACTATACCTAATGAATGCCGAAAAGGTGGCCAGCTCAGCTTCGTGCTGTGGTGTAGGAACCTCAGCGCTGATTTTCAGCTGGTACCAAAAATAGAGGTTAGATGGTTTAAAAACAATAAGTTGATAAACCAAATATCATAATAACTTCGACAATACTCTCTTACAAAATACAGTACTTGCACAGAATTTTACCGGAACTAGTCATTAAAATAGCCATAAACACAAATTAAAGGAATTGCTTCCGCTCTTTCCGTAGCAAAGAGCGGAAGGATATTGTCAGACATTCTGTTGAGCGCTGTTGTGAGGTGGCCTGTGCCGAGCTTGATCATCATATAATTGTTTGTGTATACAGTCCACCAGATAGTAATTTCAAAAGTTTTTTAAAAGCAATGGACCAGGTTCTTAAGTCCTGTTCAACTAGTAAAAATAATTTAATTATTTGCGGTGATTTTAATGTTGATATTTTAGTACATAATCCAAAGAACACACAATTCCTAAATCTTTTTAAGTGTTATGGATTAGAAAACTTATTTTTTGAGCCAACCAGAATTACAGCTACATCTGGCACATGTCTTGATAATTTATTTAGTAATATTCAATATTGTGATAAATCTGTTATTAATAAATTGCCTTCAGATCATTCTGGTGTATATGTAGCTTTTGTCAAAGAGTCCACCAGTAATTTGAGAAAAGATAAGATCTTGTGTAGACCGATTACTTCTAAAAACATAAAAAAACTTAAAAATAATTTAGATAACAAATTATTATCAGCGGTATATACAGGAAATAATCCTGACGACCATTATAATAAACTATTTAGTACTGTTTCCTCTGAGTATTCTAAAACATTGAAACAAAAAAGAGTAATAGTTCATAGTAAATCACAGTTTAGTGAATGGGCTACTACCGGCATCTACATAAGTAGAAACAGGTTATATGATCTATATGCCCAAAAACAATATAACTTTAATCCTTCTTTTATAGAATATGTTAGAAATTATTCTAAAATATTTAAAAAGTTTGTAGACGAGCCAAGTCGAATAGTATTAGCAAAAAAATAAATAATGCTCCTAATAAAATTAAAGAAACATGAAGTGTCATAAATAAGGAAACAGGTAAAAATAAAACTAAAGAAAATATTTGCCGAATGTAGTGGTAAAAATACTTCAAAAACTGAAGAAATAGCAAATATATTTGATGATTATTTTACTAACATTCCTTTGGAACTCACTTCTAATGTGAGTTCTAGCGTCCAGCGTGCTGAGGCTTTGCTTAAGAGTAATGTTAGCCCTTGTGATTCTAAATTTAATTTTAAGCATGTTAGCCCTAGCGATATAATAGATGCTTTTAAACAGTTAAATTTAAAAAAATCAGAAGATCAATGGGGCATGTCAGTAGCCGTAGTAAGTCATATTATACACATAATTGCTGCCGATTTAGCTTTTATATTTAACGAATGTATTGATAAAGGCATATTTCCTAACTTAATGAAATGTAGTAAACTAATCCCCTTATTCAAAAAAGGAGAAAAAACAGACCCTGGCAACTACAGACCTATCTCTATTCTGCCAGTTTTGAGTAAGGTGATAGTGAAAAGATAATGCTCAATCAAATGCTACTTCACTTTAAGACCAATAATCTTTTCCATAGCCAACAATACGGCTTTACTGCTGGAAAATCGACCACCGATGCAGGAGTAGCACTTATTACTAATATCTACGACGCGTGGGAAAACAGAAATGATGCAATTGGATCATTTTGCGATCTTTCTAAAGCATTTGATTGCGTTGATCATCCAACACTTTTGCTCAAATTTCGTCAATACGGTTTTTATGATAAGTCAATTAAATTAATAGAATCTTACTCAACAGATAGGCTTCAAACTGTTGATATAAACGGCGTAAAATCACACGGGTCTAATGTGAAAATGGGCGTACCCCAAGGTTCAATTCTAGGACCATTCCTTTTCTTAGTTTATGTCAATGACTTGCCTTACATGGCTGAGAGAGAGGCTGACATGGTGCTGTTTGCTGATGACACCTCGCTAATATTTAAAATAGATCGACATAACAGTGATGCTAGCGCGGTGAACAGCACCTTATCTTTAATTTCTGATTAGTTTTCGGCCAATAACCTCATGTTAAATGCGAACAAGACCCAATGCATTCGATTCTCTCTTCCTAATATGAATCAAGCCTGCGTTGACATACTAATTAATGGTCAGAAACTCGATCTGGTTGAAAGTACTACCTTTTTAGGAATCACAATTGATTCGAAACTTCAATGGGGCGCTCATATAACTAAACTTTCTAATAGGCTTAGCTCTGCGGCTTACGCTGTTAGGAGAATAAGACAATTGACAGATGTAGCAACTGCTAGACAAGTGTACTTTAGTTACTTTCACAGTCTAATGTCTTACGGGATACTTTTATGGGGGAGTGCAGCCGACATTCAGACTATTTTTCTTTTACAAAAAAGAGCAATTCGTGCTATTTACGGTTTAGGATCGAGAGACTCACTGAGGGAATTATTCAAGGAAATAGGTATACTTACTTTTGCATCACAATTCATATTTGAAAATATAATGTATGTAAGGAAAAATATTTCCATGTTCAATAAAGTAAGTGATTTTACAGATAGAAATTTACGTAATAAGAATGACTTAGTTAGCCCGTATTACAGGCTGAATACAGTCAGTAAGTCTTTTATGGGGAAGTGTATACTTTTTTATAATAAATTGTCAGAATCGGTCCTTGATATGCCAGACAGAAAATTCAAAGCTTATGTAAAGAGAGTACTTTGTGAGAAGGCTTATTATAGGACCGATGACTATCTTAAAGACAAAAAGGTCTGGCTTGAGCTTGGCGCGGGTCCCTCTTAAAGGTTTGTATACTTAGACATGTCATAATTTAGGTACATTGGTACATACTAAATTTACAAATTGACATTATTTTAAATTTCGTAATTCTTATAATTCAATTTAATTATGACATAATAAACAATGTAATCTCTGTCCATCTATATAACTAATTTTAAGTTTTTAGTTTGTTAGTTGACGTCTTTGGAGAAAACGTGCAGTGCAGTTTGTTGCCGCTTCTTCTGCACTTGCGCCTAGGAAGCGGCGTAAACTTAGCTTTAAGTAACGATTTGACGTCAACATTTGTGCAAAACAAAATAAAGTGACTATTATTAAGAGATATTATAAATATCCTATGATAATAAAGATATTTTGAATTGAATTTTGAATTGAATTGCTGTTTTCAAATTTATCTATGAACTTGAAAACTAAAATTAAATTATTAATAAATGAAATTATACTATGTACTATGTGAGGAATAATTAAAAAGGGATTCATGGCAGTACCATCAGCTTGCCGCGATAAGATTAATTCTTTAATATTTTTACGGAAACTGGCAACAGAAGAGAGATTACGAAGTGGTGGGGGGCAAATTATTCCAAATTTTACTTGCGGCGTATTTGAAGTGCTCTTCAAGAGGAATCAATTAAGCCCAAACTCGGTGGGGTTATGTTGTTTTATCACAGAGATGCCGTGGCCACCTTCCGGCTTCATCATGAGATCAGGTCATTAGTACCATAATATTGCATTGTTGCTCCACTTACATGAGTATTTGAAGTTTCAGCTCAATCGTACAATGGAAAGTGGGACTAATTTAGCTTGCAAGATTTGATTACGGACACAGACAACAGGACAGGTGAAACTAATTAAAAAAATTCGTGAAATAAGAACCTATTAATCACACTGTATGGTATTTGATTTAAAATAAAGTGTCTCTTGCGCAAACTATTCAGTTTAGAAAAAAATTAAATTAGAAACCTCAATATAATTTTTGAAGACGTATCCATAGACACGTATGGGTTTGATGAAAAAAAAAATTGAGTTTCAGTTCTAAGTATGGGCAACCCCCAAAATTTATTGTTTTTTTTCTATTTTTGTGTGAAAATCTTAATGCGGTTTACATAATACATCTATTTACCAAGTTTCAACAGAATAGTTCTTATAGTTTCGGGAAAAAGTGGCCGTGACATACGGACAGACAGACAGACAGACATGACGAATCTATAAGGGTTCCGGTTTTTTGCCATTTGGCTACGGAACCATAAAAAGCCAATAAACTTAGTATAGACAAAAAATATTCGCTTAAACCTGCGAATAACGGCAACGACAAAAGTTTACTCATTTAGCGTCTCAATGAAATAAAACAAGTCCACAACTAGGAAACGAAACAAAAAATAATACTTTGCAACATCTCAGACAATTAGGGTGAAAAGCGAAACAAGCGAATATAATTTATCCAGGGTTAAATGATGTGGACAAGATAAAAGGTTACCCGGAATGCGGAGGAGAAACAGTACGGATACTATTAAGAAAAAAAGAATCAAATATTTATTCAGTAATAAGGCCTTTGCAGACACTTTTAAATGTCAATAAGGTAAGTATACAGTACGTTTGTCCTGTCGTTTACAGTAGAGTAGAATAAGACCACTCCAAGTATTCCTGTGGATAGACAACACAAGATAAACAAAGCTTTTATTTAGACGACGACCTCCGTGGCGTAATGGTTAACACGCTAGACCGCTAATCCGGAGGTTCTGGGTTCGATTCCCAGCCAGGGCAAGTTGGAAAATGGCCTTTTTCAAATTGTCCTGGGTCTTGGGTGTTTATCTATATATGTATTTATCATAAAATATAGTATCGTTGAGTTAGTATCCCATAACACAAGTTTAAAAACTTACTTTGGGGCTAGCTTAATCAGTGTGATTTGTCCGTATATATTTATATATTTATTTATTTATTTATTTATTTAAACATCAGTGACACCTCTCCAATCCCTGGCCAGCGTGGAGAGTGTAGGCAAATTCTCTGGCTACTTTGGCTAAGTATAGTTCTGGTAGTACGCAGAGGGTCGTGCTTATTCAGTGGAGACTAAAAAAAACCTGATGATAATAATGATACGAGTACAGGTAATGTTTAGTTTTATTTTTTAAAAATCTGTGAAAAAACGCCTATAGAACTCAATAAGATAAAATTGATCAACTACTGGCCAGAAGGCCTTTGTTACAAACATAATTAACATACTTTCTTTGTTTTTTAGGGTTCCGTACAAAAAATGAACAAACGGAACCCTTATAGGATCACTCGTGCTTCTGTCTGTCCGTCCGTCTGTCACAGCCAATTTGCTTCGAATCTACTGGACCGAATCAGGTGAAATTTGGTAGGATGGTGTAATCCTATGACCCAAACACATATGTGCAAAGTAAATAAATATTTTTTTTAAATAAGGGTCATTTTCGGGGGACAAATTAGGAAATAAAAAAAAAAAGTTTTGCAAACCTTATTGTGTCATATATCAAATGAAAGGGCTTGTTATGAGGATCTTAAATATATTTTTGTTATTATTGTAAAATGAATAGTTTTGATTTTATTTATGAAAGAAGACAAAAATTTACCATTCCCTCCCTCTGATCTCCGAAACTACTGAGCCTAAAATTTTGAAAAAAATACAAAATATAGTTCATTGCTTGTAGATTACAGGAAAACGTATAAGAATTCAAGCAATTGTACGGAACCCTCTCCACGTGAGTTGAACTCGCACTTGGCCGGTTTATTTTATTAGCATATACTGTTCCACTGCTGGGCAAAGGCCTCCCCTTTTATACGACACTGATCTCTATCTTCTTACGCGATGGACTTCCATGTCTTGTCGAAAGACGCCAGATCATCACACCACCTTGTCCTTGCGATTCCTCTCTCGAAGGAATACCTAATATAATGTAATCACAATATTACATGTAAGGCTTGCGAACAAATATATCGACTCAAAATTTTACCATCTGCATTTATATCACATAACAGCCACTGCTGTAGGATGTAGGAACTCTACTATGGATTTCCAATACGATAAATTTATTGATCAGAATTTTACAGTGAACTTGGTATGGTCAAGTTAGACTGCCATTTTTTGCTAAAAGCCCATGTGGTAGTAGGCATGTAGCGTTTAGGTATTTAACTCCAATTAACATAAAACAATCTTGTCGGTGAAAATCTAAAATATGTGATTTAACTTGTTGGAAACTAGCGGATTAGCGATAGACTTAATTGAAGATTAAGCATATTCTATCCTTTATATTTACCTTTGATGTACTGCTGTACTTACACCAAAGGAAAATAGCATATAGTTATAAGCTAGGTTTAAACCATACTAAAGCTGAGTGGAGCTGTACGGTCTTTGTACAATCAATAGACTCTCGTTGATGATAAATTATATTTTACAATGTGTCAATAATGAAACTGTATTGATTTTTAAAAGACCGGTTATCCAAGGAGAAGCCTAGCCTAGTTTAGGTAGTAGAGAATCAAATAATGACGGTTTGCTAGCCTGGCATCTCCAATTAATATATTACTCAGATTTTTGCACATTCTTTCCATTGATTTTAACAATCTTGTGGGTGAGTGACACAGATTGTTTTGGTTAGGTCTTACATTTTCCTAAATAAGTTATAAGCAAAATTAGGATTTCAAAATAGTCAAAAATTATTTCATTATTTATTTCCAACGCACACATAGATTTATGTGTAAAGATAATGGGCCCTAGGCGTTGCACTTTATAACATATTCTAAAAGTACAATATCCGGCACATAACTTGAACCAAAATGGCGATCACTTCGCACACTTTTGCGTCTCTTTATACCTGCGCAGCGCTGCCATTTTGGTTCAACTTATGTGCTGGTAATTGAAGTACTAAATCAAATAAGTACGATAACTATACTTAAATAAACTACTTTTTGAATATTACATTACATATAATTAATATCCTGAATAAAGAAAAAATGCATTTAGAAATGTTATAACACTTATGACTAACAATATTTTTTCCAAAATGGTATAAAGCTGAGTCTCTGTACCTACAACTCTGTGTCTCGGTTGCCTGATATTTGTAGCTCGGTTTTAGGGAAAATATCTGTCATTTTAATCCGGGATTGAAAAGGTGTGATTCAAAGGTTAATGTAAGCGATTTATTATTTTATGTCGCAACGTGGTGTAAGCAATCTTCGTACTTATGCTGTGGCATTTATTTGTATCCGACAGCGGAAGGAGAGTAATGTTCGAGCGTTGTTTGTGTTCTATACTTGTACTGCCTGAGTGATATTGGTGAGAACTAGCATTTTGATCTAGTCGCATTAGTAACAACAATAGATGAGATGGTATTACTGCGACTTTAACGGTTGCAGTAGTACCATGGGACAAATTTCAATGGTACTAGTTATGGTCCGAGAGCTGGCACCAATTTTTGGGTAGGTATTTGAGGCAAGGCTCTTATAACCATGGAATAACCTACACCTTTCACTTTCCCTAGGCTAAGCAAATATAATATAACGATAAACGGCTAAACGAATAAACTGATTTCGATGCGGTTTTTTTAAATCGAAAACCTTGTCTGTCAAGATGGTTCTTAGGTTTGTAAATCGGGGTTCAGCCGTTCAAAATTTACTGGGAGTGGACTCTTGAAACTTGGGGGTATTTGTCTGGCTAATAAATATCTTTATGTTGGTATTTATTGTTCAAAATACCTTATTACAATTTTAATATGCGATATTATTCAAAACCTAATTTGTACTTCAATTTGCATATACAAAGGCGTAGTAAAACTTTCTAAATATTCACCAACTTTTATTATTTTCGACAACATTAGTAATTGTATAATGTTTGTTTTCACAGACTTATAATGATGTAGTGATGTTATAGCAAGTTTACAGTTTGTAAACTTAATAATGCTTAGACGTTACTTTGCAAAGACATTGATAAGTATAAAGATTTAGAGAAGTATAAAAATAGGTACATACTAAAAATCTCCCATTTGAATGTCACCACCTGCTACCGGGCGGGTGGCGGCCGGTGAGCGGGGACGGCCACGGCCGCGCGTATAGTAAATTCATTAGGCTAGTCATTTATTAGAAATTTAGGAGAAAAAAAATACAAAAAATAAGTCTTTTTTCTTGTAAATTTAGAAAAAAAAATTAGAAGATACATATTTAATATTTATACTGTACTATACACATCACGTCTTTGTCCCTAATGGGGCAGACAGCATTTTGGGTTTTGCGGCTCTAAGCAGACAGAGCCCAGGGCCGCAAGACTCAAAGGCCACTTTTAGCGTTATTATGGGCGAGAAAATGTAAAAGGAATCAATATAGTGATGGGTGGCCACGGCAAGTTTTAAACCTAGACGGATCACCAATAATAGTTTCAACGGCAGTTCATAAAATAATTTAAAGGGCTATCTAGTGCCCGACGATTAGCAATATGGAAATTATCACCATATTTACGAGTTAACAATTTATTTCACACTTAAGGCCATTTGCTTCTATATTCACCTCAGGTGGCGGACTCTATGAAGACGTATGTGATATTTATTCGTATTGAAATGTGATGATTTATCATCATCTATTCTGTAGTTTCGTATTTCGTGATTTATTTCAATCAGTCCAAACGCCGCCATTGAGCTGGTGAGTCCAGATTATTCTATGGTGGGCGAGAAGGTGGAAAAAGGCATTAAAACAGTGATGAGTTCCTACCCGCATCTCTCTAAAGGCGACATACGACACAATTTGGCATACAATCTCCAGTAACAAGCTGGTGCTGTATTGCAGACCGCAATCTGTGCGAGAAGAAAAGCAGCCGGCACATTCTAAGCTTTCTTCTTTTTCTCTCAGAAATATAAAAAAAAATTTTATCTGAATCAAAAACAATCTACAATTATGTAACAGCTCTGTTTTTCCATACTCCAATTATTCAATTTGTGATGTCACAAACGAGGAAGAAGGAATCCAAGGCGGACTGGTAAATCATGTGAATTATCCAAACCTTTGGACACACAGTACGTCTTCATGCTCAACGGTGTAGACACTGCCAACGGCCGTAAGATTCAATGTCACTTGTTCAAATGCTTCGCGTAAGACCGATTCAGAAATGCGCCTTTTGGAAACGCTCTTACTTATCATTCGTAAAGTTTGACGATCACATAAATGTGTTCCTAGGTCCGTCGTCACTAGGTGGCTATACCTGGGATGGCCCGCCGGCCTGCGACCGATTAGCAGACCTTGGTATGCTCTCTTCATCCACCGATCCTCCTCCATTCTTACTTGTCAAAACGAATGCAGTGCACTGTAAATTCGCCCACAATGTAAGGCTCGCCCACTTTACCCATTCAGACACAATAGAAATAACAATTGAATTACGTCCACAGCCGTAAGTGTCCCGGAATTAATCTTTAAGTTAATCTTGTATTTCGGCATTGTTTCTTATCCTCCATACACCAACCTCTCCTCTCACTGGTCCCAGAATCTCGTGTAGTACCTTTCTTGAAGATATATTTTTGAGTGATGGATTATTAAACATAATTAAAATTTTCACCCATTTCATTCCATATATGCGCAGAAAGATTAGCAGCTGATACATTCTACATTTTCCTTTTAAAACTAGCTATGAAGAATAAACATTCTATAAATATATAAAGATCATCCCTTAGTAAAAGCTGTTTACATTGGTTAGTTCCTTAACTCCCTTCCGGGTTGATACCCCCTTTTTCTTACACGTTGTATACTGTAAATCGTTTATTTCTATTTTGTACAAACAGAAAACTACAAGATTCATCTCAATCTCCGTCAAAACTTATATACAATTAACTTAGTTCCTTTTTCCCTTAGTATTACTCAAATTATTCAATTTGATATATAACAAACGAGGAAGAACAAATCCAAGGCGGACAGGTAAATCATATGAGATATTAGCCATAAATCACCGATTATCCGAAGCTTTGGAGGGGAAGAAATGTGGCTCTGAAACAAGCGAGTATGATATTCAATCCTTTTTAGCTTTTTGGGACGAAGAAGGCTTAAGACGATACACGATGTCTAGTGCTTTCAAATGAGGGCCATTTGAAATAAATTATTTGTAAGGAAACGGAGATATCATTTAAAATTTTAAGCTACTAAAACCTAGATAACCCTTAAAACTATTTTATGAACCACTGTTTACAGTTTAAAGTGAGAACGTTAAGCTTTAGTTTGCATAAATCATATGAGATATTAGCCATAAATCACCGATTATCCGAAGCTTTGGAGGGGAAGAAATGTGGCTCTGAAACAAGCGAGTATGATATTCAATCCTTTTTAGCTTTTTGGGACGAAGAAGGCTTAAGACGATACACGATGTCTAGTGCTTTCAAATGAGGGCCATTTGAAATAAATTATTTGTAAGGAAACGGAGATATCATTTAAAATTTTAAGCTACTAAAACCTAGATAACCCTTAAAACTATTTTATGAACCACTGTTTACAGTTTAAAGTGAGAACGTTAAGCTTTAGTTTGCATTTTCGCGAATAACGGCCACTTTTGGCGAAAACGCAAATGGGGGCAGCACTGGACACCATGTATCGTCTTAACGAAAGCTTTTGCTTATGTTTTCCTGATAAGGTTTTTGGATTGGATCTCTTATTTTATTTCATCATCATCATCATAAGGTCTTTCTAGTCTCCACTGCAGGAGCACGACCCTCTTTATATTGACAGAGCCATACTTGGCCAGAGCAGACAGAGGATTTGGCATTATTTAGATACACTCAATTTGTTTTGTTGTAATGAAAATACAGGGTGATTTTCAAAGTTCTCTTCAAACGAAATAAAATATACATTATGTTGTTTCGTAATTAAAACCAAAGAAGTCAGTTGCAAAATGCAAACGAAAAATCTCTTATTTAAACGTCACCGTCCGCTACTAGGCTCATGGTGGGTTACAATGGGGAGGACAACGTCCGCGTGTATAGTAATATCAATAGGTTTACTATTATCATTTATTAGAAATTAGGAAGAGTTTTTTTTCCCTTTGAGGTACAGAACCCTAAAAGCCATTTGTTTTGTGGCCCCAATGCCGTTTAATGTAACGAACGATGGATGCATACGAATGTTAACAAAAATCGGCTAACTAGAGATGTAAGAGACTAAGTTTTTTAAGGCTCATAAAAAAGACTAATTTAAAAAAAAAAGAATAATTTTAAACACCTCACGACTAAACTAGTATTTAAAGTATTAAGTCTACAGTATTAAGTCTTCATTTATAAGACTAAAGACTAACGACTATTTTGAGTCGTAATCGTTAAACTTTTCTAAGTCTCAAAACTAAAAAGGCATATAGGACTGAAAGGACGCGCCTTATTCGCCTTGAGTCGCGCGAGTCGTGAAACATGGCATGTTAACAAACGTTTTATCAAACAACTCATTATACTGTTTTTCATACAACGACTAAGTCTTATTAATAAAGACTCGGACCTCTTCCAGTCAACATTTTAGAGTCGAGTCCTTTAGGATTAAGGCTGGTCTTTTTATAAGTCTTAAAAGACTTAGTCTCTTCCATCTCTAACTAACCCTGACATCGTCACGACTTTATCCGCCCGAGAAAGACGAATTATGTTTAGCAACCCAATAAGGTTTTTTCCGGAGATGGTAATATTTTAAGGATTTTCTTTAATGATGTATATTTTTTTAAATCAAAAATTAAGGTATTTTCATTTAGAAATTAGACCTCTGCAGATTTTACTTCAGTGTACATTACGTATTACCTATGAAGATTTGATATTAAATCACTGCTGAGAAGAAACGCCAAAATAAATTCAGACAGACTCAATCGCATTTTAAACATTATTACCGATTTGCGTACTTTTTAAAGCACGGTATCATCTTTTTGGATAATCAGGTGGTTCAAGCCTGCAATATCCTTACCAGACTGGAAACAACTTTTCATAAAGTATGCTTCTCCGTGGGATTTGAATCCGCGACCACTGGACCATGGAGGCAGTTAATCGTCGTTCATTTAGTAAACTAATCAGCAATAATACGCTATAAATAGAGAAAAAAGCTTTTCGCTCAATTTTATTCGACAAAAGGACGAGAAGTTGTATTAAATTGCGAATAGTCCATAAATGACAGTCTTTGGCAATCTCAGCTTCTTTGATACGATCACATGTCTATGTCGCAGACAAACTGCCGTCTCAGGAGATTCGTAAAAAGTCTAATTTTGAACATAGGCGTATAGAGCTTTTTCTTTTAATATTTGGAGTATACGTTTGCTATGTTTTGGATAATATTAGGTATATAGGTTTATAATGCAGCAGGGGATCTTATTGTAATTTTATTCAGAATAATATAAGAGCAAATAAATGACATGTAATATGCAATAATTGATCTATCTATATATTTGTGTATACATTTTATTCACCAAGTTAGCGAAGCAAAGTACTCCGTTTCAGCTTAGGCAATTTTTTTTTCTATACAATACAATACAATACAATACGATACGATACGATACGATACGATACGATACGATACGATACGATACGATATAAATTTTAAAATTACAAAATTTACAGAACTGCCTTTATCTGTATCTTTTGTGTGTCCAAATTCCAGATTTATTGATTGATTATTGATTCTTCATAGAGCCACTTACCGTCTTATTATAAAAACAGGACTAACTTTGTTACTAGGTTTAAACCATTACCCACCTAAATCAAGTTGACATCTTGTATGTGATATATGTTTACCAAATAAACGAATTTTCTTTCTTTCTTTCTTCTTTCTTTCTAGTAATATCACACTACCTCACCTGTCAATGTAAACTTTATTTGGCCTGATAATGTTTTAAAAGTAACAAATTTAGTCCTGTTTTTATATTAAGACGGTTAGTGTTTAATCATATTTCCTGAAAAAGACTGTTGTTTCGTAAAAAATATTGTCCAAAAACAAACATAGTCAAAACCCTGTAATGCTTTTGATGTCATTTATTTATGCCAAAATCTTTGATATTTGTTTTACGACAGTTGTAAAAATCTCTCATGAAAAATAAACGAAGTCCAGTCAGCTAAGTATTTAAGATTAAAGTATCATAGGGATTTGTAAGCAATCAGTAGGATTAAGTTTTATTATGTTTCTTTAACTGTCGGGTTTATGAATCAACCTTTAAAAGTTTGCTTGTTGGTTGGATTTATAGCGTTTAATTCTATTTTAGCAACAAATCTTCGCATTTAAAGATTACGATTCAAGAGAAGGTACCTATCACGTATTTAGTGGTAGTTCTTAAGAAGTCTGTTATAAATTTACGCAATTAATAACTTTGATACTAACGTAATTAAGTAAGGTTAAAAACTAATATGAATTACTTAAATTATGTTCCTATGTCCCCTGGGTGGGGCTACAGAATAAATACTAATACTAACGTACAGAAGTCTCACTCAGCAAAGAAATATCTACTCAACTAGCGATATGGTTTAATTTAGCTCACGTCAGAACTCACCACGCACCTTTTCGTTTAGATACCTAGACAAGCCAATTTCATTCTTATTACTCTACACATACGATTCGTATAACTGAATTTACCACACGGAGGGCGGCCGCGCGCATAGTAATAATGTAGGTACATTTTCGATACCTAAACGGGGAGTGACACAGGCCTGGTGGGGCACACAGTTATACTCGTAGGTACTAAGCTACAGTTATACCCTGAGGTTATACTGCTAGCCTACGACCGAAAACAGAACCCCTTCACTAGGTACCCCGCACCCGAAAAAGGTTTTGTGATTTTCCTACACTATTTCAATTCCAACGAGTATTAAGGCCGTACCTAAATTTTCCGGGGTCCAGTGCTGCCCCCATTTAAAATAAATCATTTTAAAGAAAACGGAGACATTATTCAAAATTTTGCTACTATCAAGTGCTAGGTAACTCTTCAAAGTATTTTATGAACCAATGTTTACAGTTTATAATGAGAACGTTAAGCTTTACTACGCACATTTGCCAAAAGTGGCCGTTTTTCGCAAATGTGCGTAGTAAAGCTTAACGTTGTCACTTTAAACTGTAAGCAGTAGTTCATAAAATACTTTGAAGGGTTATCTAGGACTTGGTAGTAGCAAAATGTACGGCCTTAAAATGGACTTCTGGATAAAAAAAAATTGGTTGCCTGTAAAGTCGGTATACGGGCGAAAGTTTTACGTGACAACGACTTCACTCCACTTCACTCCAAACTTGACTTCCACTCAGGCATGGTTAGCCCGCCTAAGAGCGAGAGAGACAGACATAAAAAGTGAAAGGCACGCGTGCCTCTCACTCGCTCTCATTGTGAGCGCATAACGTGAGCGGAGCATAACGCAGTTTCTTGAAGTGTCACCCGGCTAACCAATTTATAAGACGTTGTCACGTCTAAATTAAAATAATATATTAAATAAAATAAATATTATTTTACATATGTCAATTTAGCTTTTTTTAAAACACTATCAGTAAAACCGATTTCCAACATAAAAAAAATATTTTCCATAAATTTCGCTCGGCCGCACCATGTGCCAATATTTAATTTTGGAATTAAATTCAGTTGACTTTTAGGACTCCGTACCTCAAAAGGTAAAAACGGAACCCTTTTGAGTTCACTCACTTGTCTGTCTGTCCGTCTGTCATAGCCAAGTTGCTATGAAACTACTGGACCGATTGAAACGATTTGTTACACATATTTAATTCAGTGACCCAAAGACGGACGTGTAACGTAACTAAATGATAATCAAATATATTACCCACTTACGGGGGTACGTAAATTAGTGAAAATTATACGTGATATATCAAATGAATGAACTTTCGATGAGAATTTAAAAAAAAAAAAAGTTATTTAAGAAAAAAAGGGATGAATTTACCATCCCCTTTTCTCCGAATTCCCTTATATCCGAAAGCTCTGAGTTTAAACTTTTGTAAAAAAATACTAAGTTCTATACATAACAGGATTAGAGCAATTTTTGTCGTGTGTCATAATCAAATGGAAAAGCTTGTTGTAAGAATGTCGAATATATGTATTTTTATAATAATTTTAAGATAATTTTTTTAAAGTTTATTCAAGAAAATATGCAAAACTTAATTACACATTCACTAGGCCCAAACTTATAAAAAACGGAATAAAGTTCTAAACCTATAAATTTCAAGAAAACCTGTGATAAGTACGGACCCCTCTTGACGCGAGTTTAACTTGCACTTGACCGGTTTATTTTCAATAAATCAGTAATAGAATTCTCTTGTTTTCTTCCATTCAATATTTTATTAGAAACACATGTTGTTCACTGAGTTTTGTCCATTTTTTTATGTTCTAATTCGCTGAGAAGGTAGAGCAAAATAGTACTGCTTTGTTGAAAAACGTAATTTTACCCTGTTTCAAGTAACCCTTGTTTCTAGTAAACCTTGGTTTATTCAGAGACTTTAAGTACAAAAAAGCTGTAATTAAGCATAGTTATGTATATTAATCACACCGACATATTAGTAAAATAAATCTTGAAGTTTTTTTTTTCTGTAGTTCCCATACATATTTTAATAATAAGGAGAATATTTTTTTTTTCGACTAACCCATGTTGTGGGGTGTTGTTGAATAGGTCTTTCAAAAATATTGTGAGTATGTAACAACTATTTTTCTATTTAGGGATCCGTTTGTGAAATATTTGGATTTGAAAATGTTTGTTAGAGTCACGTGTCTCTCCCGTCTGTCAGCTAAGCGGTTGTATATGGACACTTAAAAAAATCACGTCATTAGTTTATGTAACAAAGTAAAGGGAAAACTATCAGAGCTAAGTTGGATAAACAAATTAAATCAATATATATATATATAGGGACAAATCACACTGATTAAGGTGAAGATATAGGCAAATGACCTTGAAGTGGCGCCCTCATTTGAAATAAATTGTTAACTCGTAAATATGGAGATAATTTCCATATTGCTCTTCGTCATGCACTAGATAGCCCTTTAAATTATTTTATAAACCACCGTTGAAAGTATTTACATAAGTCCGTCTAGCTTTAAAACTTGCCTCCGCCATAAGTGGCCACGGCAATTTTTAAAGCTAGACGGATCACCAATAATAGTTTTAACGGCAGTTCATAAAATAATTTAAAGGGCTATCTAGTGCATGACGTAGAGCAATATGGAAATTATCACCATATTTACGAGTTAACAATTTATTTCACACTTCAAGGTCATTTGCCTATATCTTCGCCTTAACCTAGCCCCAAAGTAAGTTTTAAACTTATGTTATGGGATACTAACTCAACGATACTATATTTTATGATAAATACATATACGTAGATACACACATAGATATATCGATAATATCTATTTATAGATATATAGATAAACAACTAGAATACTACAACTTGTAACTAGAATTCTGCTCGCAAGATCTGCTAATCATAGCATGATCGTATGGATATAACTAGAATCCTGTCCGCGGCGAGCCGAGATATGGAATCAAGGCGCCTGGTTCTATGGCTATGAAAATCCGTGGTGAATAGGTTCTGGGTAATGCGAGAATATTGTGCTCTCGATGACGTGAAGTGTGTGTACGGAAGTGCTAGTTTGTCTATTGTTTTGTCTTGTGGAATAAAGTAAACACCCAAGACCAGGACAATTTGAAAAAGGCCATTTTGGTGTTAACCATTACGCCACGGAGGTTGTCGACTAATTATAGAGTTATAGTCGATCAACTTATTTATTAGAGGTTTACGAGTACTTGTTAAACTGTGAGGTGTGAACTCTAAATCGGCATTCGCAACTACGGAACCCTATACTGTGCTGTGCGTAATCCAACAGGCACGTAGCCGGTTTTCATTCACAGCTGACGTGATTCGCGACAATAAATTTATATTTTAGTTTCCAAATAATTCAGTTTGAGTATTTTGTACGTGTTAAAAGAAATGACATATATTTTAATATAGACTTTCTACAATGTGTTATTGAGTGCCTGCAAGGTATATAAAATATACTTCGCCTGGTATTATCTTCCCGTGACAGCTGTGTCACATGATATGATAGGCCCAAGACTATGTCATCACTCAGGAGTGTAGCCACTGTGTGATCGAATTACCCGAGCTAAATGCATTTTTTAAATTAACAAACTAATTTTATATACAACAAAATTAAATAGATGACACGATAAACGAAATAGTTACTTAGACTTAGTTACTCGTAGTATTTTTTGAGAAAGTCACCCGTGTGGTTCCGGGTTAAAATAAGACCACTCCATCTCTTCCTGTATATGTCGTAAGAGGCGACTAAAAGACTAAGCACAAAAATCTCGTGCTTAAATTGCATTCCCAAGGAGGGTTAACGTCAGGCGGCGGCCGCTTGTAAAACTTTTCGCACAAATACATTCCCAAAGAGGGTTGACGTCAGGCAGGCGGCCGGTCGTAAAACTATAGCCAAATCATTTAAACTGTTCCGGCTATTCATTCTCCATTTTGCAAGCTCTTTGGCATCCTTGGGTGACCATTGACATGCATGTTATATTTGGAGAAGAAAAAGCAGGAAAGCGCACACCGGGCTCCGAAGCACCACAGCTGAGGATGCAACCGGGAATACGCTTGGACAAAGAAGAAGAGCTAATTGAGAAAGCCCTTGAATTTATTGAAAAGGACAATCAGTGGTAACAATTATCGTGACATTCGTGACGTATTCTTGGGCCAACGCGGGAAGAGAACACCCTATATTCTTTCATCATGGTATCATCTTAATTCGTATTTTTAACTCTCAAGAAAATTTAATTACTTTTGTCTTTTCTTATTCTTATTTTCAGAGTCAAATACGAGTAACACCAATCACCAACACAAGTCAGTTATCAGAGCTGCCAACCTAATAAATGCAGCTGATGGACTTTGATCTGCTAAGTTTGATTAGTTAAGTTGGTGCAAGTTCAGCTATTGCCGTCCGGAGTTACGAGGTGACTCATTCGAATTTACCTTTACCATAATAATTTTATTCAGGTCTGCCTTTATTATAAAGAATAATATAATAAAACCAGGTTATTTTGCCCCGCGAAGGCCCAAAACTACGTCACGAATGTCACTTAAAGTGTTACCGCTGATTGTTCTTTTCAGTAAATTTAAGGAGTTTCTTAATTAGTTAATGAATAAAAAATAAAATACTAACTAACTTCGTATATTATGTTATTCATCTGTTTAATCTATACTTCTTTACTAATATTATAAAGAGGAAAGATTTGTACCTATTTTTGTACGTTTGTATGTTTGTAATGAATAGGCTCAAAAAGTACGGGGCCGATTTAAAAAATTCTTTCACCGTTGGATAGCTACACTATTCCCGAGTGACATAGGCTATGTGTGTACCACGGGCGAAGCCGGGGTGGACTGCTAGTATTTAATAAATAAAATATTCAATAAATATTGAATTATTATGTCATGATGGCTTTATTAAGTTAAAAAATGCACTTTGCTTAGGTAATTCAAACACAGTGTTAACACTCTCAATTAATGACGTATTCTTGGGCTAATCACCATAATTATATTAAACCATGGTATAAAGAATATATATAATCTGTGCTTTAATAACGACATCCTTGGCGTATAGGTAACCACGCTAGTCCGCCACTTGGAGGTTTTAGGTTCGATCCCCAGCTTGGGCAAGTTGTAAATAAATAAATAATAATAAATAATATATAAGGACAAATCACACTGATTAAGCTAGCCCCAAAGTAAGTTTTAAACTTGTGTTATTGGATACTAACTCAACAATACTATATTTTATAATAAATATATATATATATAAACACCCAAGACCCAGGACAATTTGAAAAAGGCCATTTTCCAACTTGCCCTGGCTGGGAATCGAACCCAGAACCTCCGGATTAGCGGTCTAGCGTGTTACCCACTACGCTATGGAGGTCGTCTAGAGTTTTCAGTATCAGACACTTTCTTCTTACCTCTGACTTAGCAAAGCTATTTCAGTGAAATCCGTCCATATATATGCTACAGCAAACTTTCCCCCTTTTTCCCCCTTTTACTTTACCCCCTTATATTAACTTTATACAAAATAAAATATTTTAATGTCATTTATTGAACACACAAATATTTTTTACGAAAACTGAATTTAAGGCCGTACCTGAATTTTCCGGGGTCCAGTGCTGCCCCCATTTAAAATAAATCATTTCAAAGAAAACGGAGGCATTATTTAAAATTTTGCTACTACCAAATCCTAGATAACCCTTCAAAGTATTTTATGAACTACTGTTTACAATTTAAAGTGATACGTTAAGCTTTACTACGCACATTTGCGAAAAACGGCCACTTTTGGCAAATGTGCGTAGTAAAGCTTAACGTTCTCATTATAAACTGTAAACAGTAGTTCATAAAATACTTTGAAAGGTTATCTAGGATTTCATAGTTGCAAAATTTTAAATAATGTCTCCGTTTTCTTTGAAATGATTTATTTTAAATGGGGGCAGCACTGGACCCCGGAAAATTCAGGTACGGCCTTAAACGCTTTACGCAATATGGCATTTGGGGTCTTACGGCTTCACTGTTGTTACTCCCTATGGTCTGTGTAGCCAGTAAGGGACTAATACATGATAATGATTATGTATTTAAAATGCTTTTAATAATTATAATTTACTAATTATTTCAAACAGCATTAACAATTTACTTGCGAAATATAATTGATCCAAACTTCCAGCGAGTGCCGCCATTAAAACTCACAATAAACTTCGATTTAGTGTTATTAAAAACTTTCCAGACATTCCCTAAAACACCGTATTGTCGCTACTACGACTACATTCGTATTTTTGAGAGTATCTGCAAAAGACAAATTGCCCCAAACGAAATATTGTTTTGACAGACTCATTAGTCAAGAATACTGATGTGGGGTATCAATTAATGAGAGTAGAGAAGCAATAATTTTAAACAAAAAAGAAGCAACTTTTTTTCTGGTCTTTTTCATCAGTTCCACTTCAACAAAACTCACTTTTTGAATACAAATGCTTGATTTCTCCGAAAATATATAAATATCACTATATGTGTGCATGGAATATTCGAGGAGTTCCCTCGATTTCTCGGGGATGCCATGATCAGATCTTTACCTGGTAATAATGGGACTAACTTGCATATATACTCTTTAAAACAAAAAAAGATTTTTTTAAATCGGTTCAAAAACGGAGAAGTTATCGGGAAACAAACATGAAAAAAGAAAAATAAAACATATATATATATCGCCGCGTCGATTTAATTTTTGTTTTATTGTTTTTGTTGATTTGTTGGAATCTTTAAATCATAATTAAAATATGTGATTTAAATTACTGAGTGATTTCTAGCGAAGTACTTTGTAATTTTATTTATTTGAAATTAGTTAACATGATTTGTTATTGTAAATCTGTCAGATGTAAAATTGAGTCGATCCATCGTTTTTTTTATAATCAATTCTTGTTTAACTGTAACCGTTAATAAAATAAGCTTAGATAATTAAGAAATCAATTAAGTAACAATAATAACATGGATTTTCAAATCATTATCGATTATCAAATTGTAACTTCCGGCGACAAGGGCGCCACTTGCCCGTAATTTAAAAAGAGGGGCAAGTTGGCGTATCTTTGCGCTGGGAATCAAAGTGAACGCCATTCTGTGGCTGGATTTCAAAGCGAAAATAACTCTAAGTAGAACCTGTGTTAAAACTTACTGTGAATAGTGAGCTACTGTCTTCCAGCTTGGTGTCTCAGTATTTCATTTTGTTGTTAAGTAGTTTAAAATAGTGAGCTATCTTCTTTTATTAACTTTAAATAGTAAGCTATTGTTTTCTAGCTTGGTTTCCTCATATTTCTTGTTGTTAATACATGGATTAAAATAGTTTAAAATAGTGAGTTGTCCTCTTTTATTTTTAAGCTTAAATATTTCACTTTAGGACCGGATTCAAATTAGTTGAAAGTAGTGGGTAGTTTTCTATGATTTTCTGTGTCAATTAGAACAGAGCTATTAACACGTTTTTTTTTTTTATTTTTTTTTTTATGTTATAGGGCGGCAAACGAACAAACGGGTCACCTGATGGTAAGTGATCACCACTGTCCATGGACAACTGCAACACCACTTTACGTGTTCACATTCTAATTCCGTTGTTTTAATATTGAATTGGCTTTTCTGAGTATTTCCGTTCTATTTTAGTGATCAATTTGCAAGGTGTCTTAGCTGAAATCTTATGCCATGACCTAATTGCTACCCCAAGCATTTCATAGCTATAAAGGTGGAGTTATTTTAAATAAACGAGCTTAGTCGACGGCTCTGGCGTAGCCGTCGGGTATATTTCTTTTTGAGACTAGAGTTACACCAGATTCCCGATAAGTTACATCGAATTCCCGATTTGTTACATCCAATTATCAATAGGTTACTCAAATTTCCGATATATACATTCGAAATGAGAAGCTCTTCCTATTTTTGAAAATTTAGTATCTTATCATTTTCTGTACGCACGCTGTAGCACAAAATCACAACCATCTCGTACTACAACTGGAGAGTTGATATCGGGCGGCGGAAACTTTTTGCACAAATATATTCCTTTATAGGGTCGAAGTCAGGCAGGTCATTTAAATTTTCTACGATTAAATTCAGGTGTCATGTTTTAAATAAAATAAAATCGTAATTATTTTTGTATATAACTATGCATTTTAAAAACATAATTATGAGCAAATAAAGACACAAATACAGAAAATAATCAAGATGAGTAACTTCAGTCAAAACTCGGAGCATGTCGCCGTTGTAACATTCAAACACTCTTTGCGTGCATTTAAGTTGCCTTTTTAATAAAACCCATACACAAAAAGAGGAGTTCTATAAATTTCACATGTGTGTGTGTGTATTTGTATGTCTGTTTGTGACGTATCTCTCCTACGGACAAACCGATTTTAATGTAGATATTTTCTTTAGTTGACTTAAAAGAGTGTAAAGAGTGTTTTAATCTTCTTGCAAGAGGAAAATATCTAGCTTCGTTTCTTTCTAATTCTTAAATCATCATCTATATTTTGTTCAGTAACCGCGTTGTAGGTACAAAGTGATTGCAACTACAATGGAAAAATCATTTACTCATTTATTTATCGCTAACATGTTGCCTTCATTGTGACGTAGTACACATTATTAGTTAACATAAAATTATTATAATATCTATTGTTTACAATTTTAAACAAATTTATTTAAAACAAAACTAAAACTAAATAAAAGAAAACATATAATACCTAAACCTAATTACAATTAAAATAATAATAAACATATATTTACATTAATACAAATAACTTTTCAACACTATTTACAGCAGAAATTGGTCAACGCCAGAACGGCTAATACTGCATTAGTGTCTGCAACATGCCGCGTTTTTATGTAGGCAGTTTAATTTTATTTCTTTTGTCGCGATGCACCGCTGATCGGTCATCATTGGTATCGCTTCCTTACTACGAGCAAGACACGTTATTTGTTCTCATCTCAGAACTACAATTGTGATTTGAATTGTGAAAGTTTTGCACTGAATATAACCTAACAATATAGTCTAACTAAGGTGCTTAACACCTTACTACCTAAGTGCTATTTAAACCCGAAATTCGGTAAGTGGCGAACTGATATTTAATTTTAGTATCCTTTAGGTAGGTAACCTATCTAGATAAATTTTAAATTGAATTTTGTCAATTTGGATAAGTAGTGTTTCTAGTAATATTTCATTAGAAACAACATTACATCGAGTATAGAAACTCATAGATTTTCTCCCGGGCGTGGCTATCTTCTACCACCGCCCGGTATTAAAAATAAATTTATTCTAGAATATTTTCCTCTAAATTGGTATTTATGAGAACAAGTAGTACTAGTTAGATTTCTATTGTAAACTCTGTTCATAATGATGTCCAGCAGCCACAGTCATTGCACTAACTAAAAGTAGGTACGTCCTCACCATCACCTCAAATCGTCATCATCACCTCTCGTGGCAAAATGGCTGGCCTTCATTATATAAGGCATTTCTCTTACAATGGAAATCACTTCCAGGGTTCCAGATTCAGACCACAGAATACCCGTACGGACATACTACCTTTGGCACCTGATACCTGCCTACTTGAGTACTGGACACAGCCACAACATCACGCCACCGTCAACTCCACTACCCAGCACTGGATCCCAGGACAGTACCTCTTGACTTGGAGAACAGAATAACCGGCATAGTAGGGCCCTTGTAAATCCACCCCTGAATTAAATAATTTTTTTTAATAAATTATATATGTTTGTTGAGTTTGTGTTGCTTATTTTATTTAGCTCTTTACGCGCAACGCTTCATCATAAGAATACAGATATTGGTTCAATATACATGTACCAATTTTGGTTAGTGGCGATACAAATACTTAAAAATTATTCATAAAGTAAAAAATATAATCATGAAATAATATTTAAATTTTGAAGGGTTGACACAAGGAGTTGAGTGAGACGCCAATTAGAACTCCAAATGGTATATTCAGTAGACTTACAAAACAATGTAATACTTAGACTTTATCCTAGCCAACATAATCATACATATGAGCTTAGGGGCGGAACGCATAGGCGTGTGCGACCCCGTACTCACTTCGGTGTTCGCTCGAGGATAGCATAGGCCGTCTCTCAAGCTAGACCGCTAGCTAAGAAGTGTCGTGTTGTTTTTTTTTTTTTGACATATATAGGTTGCCTCAGACGGCATATCTTACTCCACCGGACAAGGTTTGAGGAGCGGGCCAAGGGCCCGGCTTCCTATATTTATATACTACTAGCAACAGCGCAAAGGGCTCCCAAGGGGGAAACCTCGGCTTTGGGCGTGCTAGGGGTTATGGCAAATTTTGGGGTGCTGCAACACCCATGTTTTGCCTGAAGGGCCGAAGCTACGGTTGCCAGAAGGGCCTAATCAGGACGCAAATCGTCCAGGTGCCGCCGGGCGGTACCTAGTAAACGAGCTAATGTTTCTACGCCTATGCACTCGATTTCGGCGAATGCGGGGGGGACGGATCGCGTGGGAACTCTGGCTACTCGGAGCCGCAGAGTTATCGAATTGGACCATGTCAGCCGTCATTTGGTCATCGGGATCGGTGAGAACATGCCTCGGACGTCTGCCGGTGAGTCTACGAGGGCTATGTTCCGGGGTATAGTTAGCTGCCTCTCTAACTAAACGGTTCGGGTGGTTGGTTGCTTTATCAAAGTGGCGTGTGGACGCTTCTTTCATAAAGTGTTTGTCGTGTTGATGGGCGAACGCCGCTTTATATGATCGGTCGGGCGCCCTGTCGTGGTACCTCGTCGGCATTCGGGTCGATCGCTCCGTCGAGCGAGACAGGGAGTGTGCGAGTGAGAAAGTATTCGAGGCCGCGCGTCATGCTTGATACAGTAGTTTCTTAGGTAGATATTCTTATATTGCTACAAGTTTAAAATATTATGAAATAGAACAAAATATTTTAAACCAATGAATAGCCTAGCCATGCCGCCTCCGCCAGACCCCAGCAGACTTGACGTCGTCAAGAATGATTGCGTACCAATAGTCTTACAACCAAGGATGCTCAAGACCATGCAAAGTGGAGAAGCACAAACCGGAAAGCGGACCTCATTCACAGCACACAACTGAGGAAGCAACTGTGAATACGTTCAGGTGTGCTAGTTTTTTTTTTTAAATTGGCACAAACTGTCATGTTACAATTACAGTTACAGTTGGTGTATGTTTATGTAATAGATAAAAAAACCTGAAAAAAAAAACCTGACGTTAAGTATTTAGGATTCATGCAGGTACATGCCATACGACATGATGATAGACAAACACAGTGCCGAAACGAAGTATAAATAGATACAATTTCCGAAACATGCTGACAAACACATTGTACATTGACAACTTCTGTGTTTTCTTTATTTTGTGACACTGATGTGGGGCAACTGACAAATTACACGAGAGATACATATAATAAATAGTTGGTGTTTTGTATTCAGTGGGATTGCGGTTTTTTTTATTTTGAAAAGAAGGTAATATTACAGCATATGAAATGAACATTAGGGTTTTTTTGGTAGATGTATGGCACGCCCATTATGCATTATACAAGAATTAAAACACTGGACTGGATTGTGCTATAAAATTAAAACAGTTTTTTTTCTAGTCTATCTAACAATACAGGGTCTAACGAATAGACTGAAACTATTTTAAGGCTGAATTCAGTCCATTATACTATAATTATCAGCGCTCAGCGCTCAGCCAAACAGTTTTGTATGGAAGGACGGAAATTTTTTATCAATTTTTAATAACTATTTTTATAGAAAGTAGTTCAGTATCATGGACTGAACTTGCTCCAAAAATTTTGCAGGTGGATAAAAAGTCAACCTGTATATCGAAATATGATCGTATGATACCCGGGTAACTCAAGTAAAAACTCAGCTGCTGGCCGACATGTTTCAACCTGAACTAGAGGCCTTCCTCAGGCCAAATGTGACTCTCGACGCGCACACGAAGACGTCCCGAGCCGCTTTGATAGTATTTTTTTTGTAAAATTACTTACATTAAAAGATAGATTGGTCTTAACACAACTTGTCGTCAAACCCTATATACTTGTACAACATAACGTAGATAGTATAATCACAAACCACACCACGCGTGGGTGTTTCACAAAAACTGGAACCGAGCCAACTGTATCTACTCGTTTGGTGGATTTTGAGATGATTGTCTAGATTACCACAGTTTAGCAAACCGGCAGCTAAAAAAAATGTATACCTACTTACCTACATAATAATAACTAGGTAGTTATGTGAGCTGTAGACCTTGCGAGTCTGTCTTGCATCATCATCATCATCAGGTATTTTTTAGTCTCCACTGCAAGAGCACGACCCTATACTACCAGAGCCAGAGCAGTCAGAGGATTTGGCGTACACTCTCCGAGCTGGCCAGACGGGTTGGAGAGGTCCCATTGATGTTTATAAGCTTTGTTTAGCTTGTGTTTCCTAAGTCGCCTTCTACGACATCCACGGGAAGTTTTGGAGTGGTCTTATTCTACTCCACCGGGAACCACACGGCTTTAACGGATTCTGTCATATCTTCATGTTAATATACGTTGAAAACGTAAGTAAAACCCCCATGGGTCATTTTAAAAAAATCTACAAGAACAGAATTAAAGAATAATCTAAATAAAAAATATGTTATGAACAATTTCATCACGAGTGAGATACGAACTCACGCCACTCTACCGTGCTTTCGAATGACCCGACTAATTTCCTCATCACACTACTTACATAATTAAAAAATACGCATGCTTTCAACGCGTAAATAATATGTGATGGGTAGAATCAATCCGTCGTTTCGTTCTGGACTCAAAGTAGCGCCTTGCCTTAAAAATATTATCTTTACGCCTTGTAGCACAATCTAATATTTAACTAATTTTATAAGTCCAAATAACAGCATGTACTTTGCTAGTGAGTTAAAATATTACATGACCGTTAAGCGACTTTGTAATCGCCACCTTTAAAACAAATTAAATGAACACAAGAACTTAGACGCAGCTGGCGTGTGTTGGACTTTTAGATCATGTAAAACTTTGTCATGTGGGAATTACCACGATTTCACGAAGTTATTTACATACGTTTAATATTTTTACTCATTCAACGTGTAAAGGAAGAGTTGAGAAAGACTAGCAATACGATAACAGTAATTTCATTATTGAGTTTATGCATTATTTAAAAAAAAATGTAGATATGAAAAAACTAGGTCAGTACGTTTTGATTTTTTTAATTATATAAAGGAACGTTAGGTTTTATTTATATCTCATCATCATCGTCAAGTTATTTTTTTTCTCCACTGCAGAAGCACGACCTTCTCTGTACTACCAGAGCCATACAGGGTGACGATTTAAACAACAGCCAAATTTTTAGAGCAAGTTCAGTCCATAATACTAAACTACTTTCTATAAAAAAAGTTATTAAGTCGATAAAAATTTTTCATCCTCCCATACAAAATCCGTTTGGCTGAGCGCTGATTTGTATGGGAAGACGAATTTTTATTTTAGTTTTTCGGTAATTGTTTTTATGGAAAGTAGTTCAGTATCATGGACTGAACTTGCTCCAAAAATTTGGCTGGTGGTTAAAAAGTCAGCCTGTATATTAGCCAAAGCAGTCAAAGGATTTGGCCTCCACTCTTCACACTGGCCAGACGGGTAGGAGAGGTCTCATTGATTAAAAGCTTTGTTTAGCTTGTATTTCCCAAGTTGCCTTCTACGACATCTACGGGAATACTTGGAATGGCCCTATTCTCCTCTGCCGGGAACCACACGGCACTATTATATCGTTATATATATTTATACCTAAACATATACATATTATATATACCAATAGGAGATTTTAATTGTATCTATAATTTAAGAACTACGTGCTTGTCAGTGGAGTAGTTTCCATGTCTCCCTCTCTTGAGCCATCCTTTTGACAACACGCCGTCAACTTTCTCCTTTACATGACCTATAAATGCTCTTCTTGGTCTTCCCTTTCCTCTTCTTTCTTCTATTTTTCCTTCTATTATGTTTTTAATAAATTGATCGTGTCGTATAAGATGACCAAACATCTGATTTTAATTCATCAAAAAAAACTGAAAATAATAAAGTTAATTCTTTAATAATAATTCCAGCTTCTAAGCAACATTTTCATAAAAAGTTTAGTTAGTAGGGGCAAGTCAATCCTCACGGTCAATACCGCCTGATCTTCTTACGACTTGTGTGAGTTAAGCCACAAAGGTGAAGCCTTTGTATGTACGTACTTGCCTCAAGTTTCACAGCTTTGTTCTTAGCATGTACTTGTTGAATGAACATTCATGTACTAAGAGTTGCAGACTCCCTCACAGAGATCACCAAATCAGTGGATAAATCAATAAATAATAATTGTTCCCTTGTTTTATTATCATTCATTTGTGTTTGACTCTTGGGCTTGATTTATACAATATGGGACCGTTCTCTTTTCGAATCGAATAATGAAACAAAGCGTGTTTTCAAACCGTTTTCCAGCGAAGTATGAATTAAGGCCGTACCTGAATTTTCCGGGGTCCAGTGCTGCCCCCGTTTAAAATAAATCATTTCAAAGAAAACGGAGACACCATTAAAAATTTTGCGACTACCAAGTCCTAGATAACCCTTCAAAGTATTTTATGAACTACTGTTTACAGTTTAAAGTGAGAACGTTAAGTTTTACTACGCACATTTGCGAAAAACGGCCACTTTTGGCAAATGTGCGTAATAAAGCTTAACGTTCTCATTATAAACTGTGAACAGTAGTTCATAAAATACTTTGAAAGGTTATCTAGGATTTGATAGTAGCAAAATTTGAAATAATGTCTCCGTTTTCTTTGAAATGATTTATTAAAAATTGGGGCAGCACTGGACCCCGGAAAATTCAGGTACGGTCTTAATGAACCGTATTAGTCACTGCCGGATAAAAGGCAGTGACAGTTTGATCAAAGCAACTTCCAGTAATTATAAAAATAATGTATAATTACGAGTATATATTCTATTCAGGAAAACGCTGGATGCAGGCCGCTTCCGATCGGTCGTTTTGGAAATCCTTGGGGGAGGCCTATGTCCAGCAGTGGACTTCCTGTGGCTGATATGATGATGATGATATATTCTAATGATTATAGGTATAGTTGACTATACCTTTTAATTATAAATTAGTTTCGTAAATATCCAAAGCTGATTTGAATCAGCTTTGGATATTTACGAAACTAATTGAGATTGCATAATTTATTTTAGATACATAGAGACTAAGACATTAAGGTTTTATTATTAAAACCGTTAATTGTTCTTCAATAAATAAATAAAAAAGTAATGATTTCTGCATGTAAGCCACTTAATTTGCACTTCCTATTAAAGTCTTCTCTCGGCGTCACCAGTGGGTTGGCTGGTAGATAAATCCTATGGCTTTGAGTTTACCTTTTACATTTGGAATATAAAGTTAAATAAATAAAATAAAAATAATGGTTTGTAAAAGACCAATAATATAATACTGATTTGTCTTATCCCTTAACAATCCACAATAATAAGATCACGTCGAATTTTCATTTAGTCTGATTGACAGAAACCATTGACGCCGCGCCGTTCTCCCAAACTCCGCAATTTACGACGCAATTTCCCTATTGTTATGAAAATAAAACACAAACTCGACAACTTAGTATGTTAACTTGGCTATTCAGAGTAAGTCCGCCAATATTTCAAGCTCCTCGTGAAATACGATGCGGCAGCAAATTTAATTTTGTTATTATGTAATGTCTTCATATACTGGGGAGCACGGCTGTGTCACCGCCAAGTTAGTGTAAATCAAGATACCTTCGAGTCTATCCTACTTGTCGACATCACAAAAAGAATCTTTTAGATTACTAAATTAATAACGGTAAACCATACAATTGTTGTATCTACTTCTCTTTTGTGTACAATAAAGATAAACAAACAATGTGAATAAATATTCCGCTATTTTCAAAAAATTCGAAAAACTTAATCGACAAAAAATATATAATTATGTTAATAGCTTACAAAACTCCACAACAATCGGTTAAATGCGACCTGTAGGCGAAAAGACTCGGAAATCTGGACTAATAACTTCAAATACGAAAAAATATATTAGCTAAAGGTCTTTTTAAGAAGTATTGTAATACGGAAAAGATAAGGCGAAACAACCCGCCATATAAATAAATATATGAGTAAGAGGATAGTTGCAACGTGAAGCCAAGAAGCGGGGCCATAGGGAAAATATGTAAAAGATAGCTAACTAATCTAATGAATGTTGCTGAATATCTGTAAATATCTCTCGATCTTATATTCTTTATTTCATTCTCTACTCGTAAAAATCTTATGAAACAGCATTGGTAGAGTCAACCAAAGTGACATCATCATCATCGTCGTCAGCTCTCAATGACCCACTGCTGGGAATAAGCCTCATTTTGTCTGCGCCATTGAATCCTACTTCTAACCCGTTTTCCATTCCACCACTCTTTGACAGCCTTACTCTACCTTCCATCGTTCCTTCTAGCCAAAGTGACACTGCCTGTCGAATTTATTTATACGATACGAAGAAATATCTTTGTAAAAACATCGATGTTAAAATTACACTTCAATAATTCTGTATGCAGCCAAAAATAAATTTACAAAATAAAATAATCACTGAAGTCTATCTTATCCAAACTTGGCCCATTTCACTTCACTGCACTTATTGAGACTATGAAAAGCTTAACAACACTCTCTGACATTATTTTACGCTTCTAAATCCTTTATTACCATAACATAAGGTCGTAAATCGTACACTTTTGTTGCTTCACTGGTATAATGGACACATTTTCAGCATGTTAAGTTTTGGATAGCGCAGATATTAATATTTCGTTCGTTGAGAGTTTTAACGAGAAACTTGTTATTTTAATTGAAAGTATGATTTATTATATATATGTTTTAACACACCTCTTCATTTAAGCGCGTTACTGGTTGCATCATTAGCTGTTGTGCTACTTTGGAGCCTGGAGCTTTTTCTTTTTGAAATAGGTATAATATGATTATCAATGGTCACCCAAGGATGCCAAGAACAAATAGCCAAATCAGTTCCAATCATTTGGCTTAACGATCGAACGCCTGCCTGACGTCAGCCCTGTTTTAGAATGTATTTGTGCGAAAAGATTTACAACTTGAGTACATTCTCGTTATGTGTTAAATTTCTCTCTTAAATTTCTGTTATTTTATAGTATGAACAACGTCCCTGACTTTGCTCCTATTAATACATATTTTATAGTTTTACATTTTTTAAATAATTTAATCAAATATGGCTGGCATATCATTGTTAATTAAGTTTAGTAAGACAAATAACTTATATGTACAAATCACACAGATTGAGCCAGCCCCAAAGTAAGTTAAAAACTTGTGATATGGGATACTAACGATGATTTATTATACAGGCCTTCTGATAAATCACGGATTAAGGGAAAAGTTTATCTGCAATGCCGATTTCCCTAAGGAACATAATAATATTAAGAATGAAAATAGAAACTATACTCTAAAGAGTATTACCGAAATAATAATTTAAGTGCATGCGCAGTCCGTGATAATTAACAGGTAACAAAAAATATACAATATTTTTTTTCTTAGAAACTCTTTGCTCAATTTGTATTGCGAATCGAAAAACTTTTTAGTGATAAAAATATGACAGTGCGTGTGTATGTGTGAAACATACACACTATCACATCTTTATCCCTAATGGGGCAGACGGAGTATTTTGGGTCTTGCGGCTCTAAGCAGACAGAGCCCGGAGTCCCAAGACCCAAAGGCCACTTTTAGCGTATTAGTGCAGGTAAAGCCATTGGTCTCAGCTACCACTAATGTATGGTAGTCGTCAAACTATGTCAGATGCCTTTCGGTAGATTGAAAATTCTGAAACAAAAAGAAAAAAACATTATGTAGATAGCGTCTAACAAAATATATTGAAACTATTTTAAGGGAAGATTTAGGAATATATACCGGAATAAAAAAAAAATGTTTCATGTAGAAACTAGGATCAGAACTTTTTTTATATTTATGGGCTGAATTCAGGCTTAATAAGTTTCAGTATATTAAATTTTTTTAGATCTTGTATACAGGGTGGTTTAGAATCTCGTAGCTATATTCAAGGAATGTACTCTTTAAGCGAAATAAAACAAAAAATATTCTGTCATAAGTATGTTGTTACGTAATAAAAACCGAAGATATCAGCCCAAAAATGCATACCAGAAATCATTCAATGCAATCAATGTCACCACCCTTACTGGGGTCGTGACGGGCGGCGGCCGCAGAGTGGGGAGAACAACGGCCGTACGTATAGTAAAGTCAGTAGTTTAGCCATTTATTAGAAACTTAAGAAAAAAAATAAATTGACAAAAAATAAATACCTTTTTTTCTCGGTTTTTAATTACAAGATTTTAATAAAGCTATAATAGGATACAAAATCAACCTGTATATTCATAGAATAAGCTGAAAAAAATACTATCTTCGCTTGTATAAGCAGAGGCTGTAGGGTGCAGGGTGACAAGTGAAATGAAAAGGCCTCCATGTACTACAGAATAAGGGGGAGTTCATACAGTAAAGAAAAAAAATATTTTCTCTTGCTATACCTTATATCATCATCATCATCATTCCAGCCGCATAACGTCCACTGCTGGACATAGGCCTCTCCCAAGGATTTCCAAAATGACCGATCTAGAGCGGCCTGCGTCCAGCGCTTTCCAGCGACCTGAGATCGTCTGACCACCTTATATAAAAACATTCTTTCACTTTATTTCAAAATCGTCAGAAAAATTTGTTCATTCCAAAATGTACCAGTCTTCGAGTCTCCAGATCGGGTATATATCGTAAATGAAATATTTCAAAAATTTATACGATTTATATCCGACCAAAACTCTATGGGAAGTCTCCACAATGTACATTTTGTAAACACGCCCATCCAATACCCAAAATAATTAAAAATATATATATATACAATTTTTTTTGGTGATCGCACTGAAGGCCTCTGGTGTGGGTAAATAAATAAAATAGCATTTATTGATTCCTTACATAATTAACATGCCAATTAAATACATCACACATTAAGATTATTGATTAATTGGAATTATTAAAACTATTCAATTGTAAGGACCGCATGTTGCGGTAAAAGCCTCCTCCTTTTCATTCCAGCCTGTTCTGTCCCTGGCAAGTCTGCTCCAGATTCTTCCTACAACGGTATCTATGACAACGCTCCATCTCTTGCATGGTCTTCCGCAGCGGCGGTTTTTTTATTTATTAGGTACCAGTTCGTTGTTGTCTTCTGATAATAAATCCTATTCCTTTTTTGCCTTTTGTTACTCCATAGTAGCAAAAGATGTAATTCTGTCTGTTTTCTAATTTGTATCTTGATCTTAGTATTTCTGAAATTCCAAGTATGTCCCATTTCATATCTGAAAGTGCCGGTGCGGGTACTATTGCATTAACCATTACGCAACAGAGTTTATAAATGGTAAGATCAAATCTTTAACATTTGCCGCTTTTTTTCAGGCCCAAAATAAGTCTTTAAAAACTTACCTTTGTTAAATTTACTTATCTACTATATTTTATTGCTGGTACCAATATCTATAACATATCATATAATCAAAATTTTCCAAAAGTTGGTTGTGATTTTATCAACCTGTTCCCGCTAGAGATCGAACTATGAACCTTCGGGTGGTGGACTAGCTTATTTGACAATTATTTATTTATTTAAACTTTATTGCACATAAAAAAAAGTGTACAAATGGCGGACTTAACGCCTTATGGCGTTCTCTGCCAGTCAACCATTGGACCAAGTAGAGAAATAATTTGGGTGGTGCGACAGAGTGTGTAAGCAAAATTTAAAGTATCTATAAATACCTACAAGAACAAATCAAGAATATACATAAATATTAATTTAAAAGAAATATATACCAATACAATAACTATAGATAAAATAAATATACAAAATATATAATTATGTAAATATAATACATAAAGAACTAATTATATATGTATGCGGATAGATAAATACATATATGGATGACTACTAATTACCGCGCAGGGACACGACGAGAAGAAGAGACTTCTTGGAGAAACCGTATTTATACTATAGAGATTGTCAGTGATATATTCCATAAAGCTTTCCAAATACATCGAGCATAACACAATCTGCGAGTACACAGGCCGCGCTAATTCAGGACAAATTTGGCGTCTAATTCAGATGATTACCGAATGCCTCGCCTTTAATATGGATGTTGGATGTGTGTGATATGGACCCGTGTTTAGAATGAGGCTACGCAACTAGCGATTGATGGTAAATATATTTACGTCCATATAATTCAGTGGACTTATTTACTCTAAATTCTTTTATGCTGGTCTGAGACTAAAGAATAAATATGGAAAGTACCTACGAGAAAAGGGGTGAAAATTTAAGGCATCATGTCAATAAACAATGTGGCTCGTAACTCATTACAATTTTGATTCTCTTTTTCCACCTATATGCCCACCGTTACCCTTAAATTAGCCTTTGAATCTTATTGTCCCAGGATCTGTCTACCTTGTTATAGTTAAAGACGTGATAACGTAAAGGTGCCTATTACCGCCCTACAAAAACTTAACTCTATTACCGCTCGTTATTTTCAATCTTTCTTAAAAGATATTTAATATAAATTTCGGACCATTATTACTGAAAAACATTTTAGATATGTTTATTATGCAACGTTCAGAATAAAGTTTAAGTGTGAAAATTATCAGTGAACGGAATAATAAAACAATCAGCGGGACTACCTCTGATCGGGTGCACTTTCCATAGTGATGCGCTCCGGGCCACGAAGGTATTCTTGATTTCTCTTAAGGAAATGACTTTAGTTTAAACCAATGTACGCACATGTGAATATATAAAGATTACAACTTATACATTTGTTTTCCTTATTAAAATCTAATTTTACTGTTTCCACTTTTTCTTCATATTTAAACCGAATTTTTAAATTAGAGTGGCATTAGAATCATATTTTTACAAATTGTTTCTAAAAACGACCCATGGCGGTGTTAGACTTTTGACAGTAGTTAGAATTTTTGTTGAAATATAATTATATATGTTATTTTAGTTAGTTTCTATGAACAATTTTGTTCCTAAACATATTCCGCGTAATTTGATCAATTAAAGCCATATTTTTTGCCTCAAGGATTTTTTTAAGACACAATTAAACGTTACCAATGTTATTATGTATTGTATGGATATATATTTTAATCAATCTTCATTTACGTGTTAATATCTTCAATATATTTAAATATAATATAATATTAATCACAAGATGAAGTGAATGTGATTCTATTCAAATAAATAGTTTTTCAAGATATTATTCATTTTATTAGTCACTAATAGAATATACCAATTTTCATACAGAGTTCTATTACCGACCCATGCTATATGGCCAGTATTTTTCAGTTTTAACATTTCCTTTTTTAGGGATCCATATATTTTTCGTAAGGATTTCAGTATTTATTTTCCTTTAAATATTATTACTTAAATACGCTAGTTTGACTAGGAACTGATTTATGACGAATTTTATCATTGTGGCTGATATTTAAAAAAGTCCGTCTCTTAGCTATGAATAATCATCATCAACAGCCTATGAACATTTGACTAGTAGGTACAAGAACTGTAAAACACTTGGGCATTATGCTCTTACAATGTTAGCCGGTTTTTTTTATTTTTTCCTAATTATATTTCGTGATTTTTTTTACAAACATGGAGCACCGTAAAGATAAATATAGTGCCATTCAACAAGCTGCTCTCATAGTTATAAATGAAGGAAAAAGTATATATGAAGTATCCAAAATCTATGGTATTCCTAAAACTACCCTACGCGATAAGATTGACAATAAATATATGAATGAAAAATGTTTTGTTTCAGTCATTTTCAAGTGCGAATTTAATTTTATTGTATTTTTATTAATTTTAACTTTTACTTTATTATCTTTTATTGATGACAAAAAGTAGAAGTATAATTTCAAGACTGTTGTTGAGACGGACTATTTATTTATAATTTTCAAATATCAACATTTTATTATATAAATATTATTATTTATGTCATTGTATGAATATTTTGCAGTGGTCAGTATTAGAAACAGAAAACACGGTAATAGAAACAATCCCCTTTCTTGGGGCGGTAATAGAAACAATTGCCATTTTAGATTAAAATTTTATTTATGAAATAACAATTGATTTAATATTTAAATTAACCTCTGAACTTCATAGAAAACTAAATTAAGATAATGAATAAATTAAAAATCCTATATTAACTTTACAGCTAACCCCTAATATTTGGGTGCGAATCTGAACAAAGCTTAAACTGGCGGTAATAGGAGCGTTTACGTTAATGTGAATATGTATATATCAAATCAAATCAAAATATCTTTATTATCATAAGATATTTATAATATCTCTTAATAATAGTTACTTTCTTTTGTTTTGCACAAATGTTGACGTCAAATCGTTACTTTATGCCGCTTCCTAGGCGCAAGTGCAGAAGAAGCGGCAACAAACTGCACTGCACGTTTTCTCCAAAGACGTCAACTAACAAACTTAAAACTTGAAATAATGGACCGAGAGAATACATTGTTTGTTATGTCATAATCGAAATTAAACTATAAGAATTACGAAATTTTAAATAATTTCAATTTGTAAATGTAGTATGTACCAATGTACATACCTAAATTGTGACATGTCTAAGTATACAAACCTTTAAGAGGGACCCGCGCCGAGCTCAAGCCAGACTTTTTTGTCTTTAAGATAGTCATCGGTCTTATAATAAGCCTTCTCACAAAGAACTTTCTTAATATAAGCTTTGAATTTTCTGTCTGGCATATCAAGGACCGATTCCGGCAATTTATTATAACCAAGTAAACACTTCCTTATAAAAGACTTACTGAATGTTTTTAGCCTGCAATTCGGGTTAACTAGATCTTTCTTATTACGTAAATTTCTATCTGTAAAATCACTTACTTTATTTACCTTGGAAATATTTTTCCTTACGTACATTATGTTTTAAAATATGAACTGTGATGGAAAGGTAAGTATGCATATTTCCTTGAATAATCATCTGAGTGAGTTTCTCCGTCTTATGCCGTAAATGGCACAAATTGCCCTTTTTTGTAAAATAAAAATAGTCTCAATGTCGGCTGCACTCCCCCAGTATCCCGTAAGACATTAGACTGTGAAAGTAACTAAAGTACACTTATCTAGCAGTTGCTACATCTGTCAATTGTCTTATTCTCCTAACAGCGTAAGCCGCAGAGCTAAGCCTATTAGAAATATTCGTTATATGAGCGCTCCACTGAAGTTTCGAGTCAATTGTGATTCCTAAAAAGGTAGTACTTTTAACAAGATCGAGCTTTTCACCATTTATTAGCATGTCAACGCAAGCTTGTCTCACATTGGGAAGAGAGAATCGAACGCATTGGAATTTAATTTTTATATGCCTGTCCTCTATAAGGAAGAGTATAAACAACGTACGAACGACACCATACCATCCCCAATACAACGGAATAGCGAAGTTTCTATGCCCGCTCAGTTACTGGCCCGGTCCCTAGAATGCAGGCCTCTATTCATCGCGCCAATCTTACTGCTGAATACACCCGCGTCCAATATGCCGCCCTCCACACGATGACATGCCATTCATGCCGCTGTCTATGGAATGTCTATGAATAAATGAGGAGCAAAGTACAGCTCAGGTGGAGTGGAGAGTCTTTTTTTTAATAATTAGTGGCAACTCTAGTTGGATGAAAATATTTTTATGTTTCTAGTTTTGTGAGGATGCTTGTGAATATGTTTTTACGTTTTTAATATTTTTTAAGATAAAAACCTCCTTTTGTGAAATTCTATGTTTTTAAATAAATAAATTAAATTTGAACTAAACAAACAACTTTAGCAATTTATTTTTTTTCTTTTGCAAAAGATTGTGATAGGCATGATAAATTAATCGAATCGATCTTATAGTAATTCAACTTGGTAATTATTACTTTTTTAGCGATATTTATACATACACCATCTTTGTCTTTATTCTTTATAGGGCAGGCAGGGCACATTGGATCTTGATACCAAAAATTAAATGAAAATTTTAAAAATTAAGTGGTTTGACCCCAGGGTCGCTAGACCCAAAATCCATTTTTAACTTTATGGTGGGCCAGGTGCTAGCTGGCACATTTTTACCCATTTTGCGATACTAATGACACAGAGTGATAATATACTACGTACAACTAATATTCATTTAAAATTACATGGGAGAAGACAATGGGGGGAAAAGGAAGTTTCAATTGTCGTGCCTATTGAACTATTGGGCTGTACGGCAAAGAAATGCTAATTCCAAGTCCACACTTTCAAGTGTTGCCTCCCGGTAAACTGAGTTGAATATAGATGTATACCCTCTGTGCTACATAATTATTAAACTCAGGACAACATGGCCAGGAAGAACTCTCTAAGACGCATTTGCCAGCGTAGCGACGTGTGTTTACAATTTGCAATAATGTGCGTGTTTTTGAAAAATCACTGTTATTAAACTATCTAAAACACTGCGAAATATCGTAGAGCACGGCTCCGGGCCTTTCTTCGCTCTCGACCAATATTTCACTGTGTTCTATTTATTACCTTTTTGTATTATATTTATAATTCTTTTTGTTGCCAAAACGGATAGATATTTAGATACTTAATACATTTGTTGGTATAATTTTCATATAAAAAGGTGATTGTATAAAATAGTTAATATAAATAGTTTGTGATTTTTTTCTATCAAGCCAAAAATGCTCAATCGTGTTTTGGCTATTGTGGGTGTATGTAGAAAATCCTTAAGATTTTTATGTAAACTTTTTGAGGAATAAACTGTAGTAGTTCAATAACAGTGATTTTTCAAAAACACGCACTGTATTGCAAATTGTGAACCCATCTCGCCTTAAGGCTGTGGCGTTTTAAGGTTAACTCCTCTTCGTCATGACTCCTCTTCATGTCATCATCATCCGAGCGTATCCCCGGTTGCATCCTCAGCGGTAGTGCTTCAGAGCCCGGAGTCCACTACGTAACTCACCTAGGGTCAGGTACAAAAACCAGTGTTTTTACACTGGTTTTAATTTTTCTTTTTTTACTATAGATTTAAGTGCGCTTGGCCTCTATCTAGCCTGATGGGAAGCTAGGATGAGGTCTAAGGTGTAACACGCAGATTCAAAAAATGCCTATTCACTCTTGCCTTTAAAATCCCTAAATTATAATGTATGGAGAAACATCGACGCAGGGATTTCATGTCATCATCATCATCATATCAGCCACAGGAAGTCCACTGCTGGACATAGGCCTCCCCCAAGGATTTCCAAAACGACCGATCGGAAGCGGCCTGCATCCAGCGTTTTCCTGCAACCTTGCTCAGGTCGTCTGACCACCTAGCAGGTGGGTGTCCTACGCTGCGCTTGCCGGTACGTGGCCGCCATTCGAGAACATTTCTGCCCCATCGGCTATCGGTTCTTCGCGCTATGTGCCCCGCCCACTGCCACTTCAATGAGCTAATCCGCTGGGCTATGTCTGTGACCTTAGTTCTTGTACGAATCCCCTCATTTCTGATTCGATCACGTAAAGAAACACCTAGCATAGCCCCCTCCATAGCCCGTTGAGCGACCTTGAGCCTTCTTATGAGACCCATAGTAAGGGACCACGTTTCAGAGCCATAAGTCATCACTGGTAACACACATTGATTAAGCACTTTCGTCTTAAGGCACTGAGGTATTTTGGACGAGAAGACACTGCGTAACTTCCCGAACGCTGCCCAGCCGAGTCGGATTCGTCGAAAGACCTCTTCCTCGAAGGATTTCATGTAATGATGATTAAATATTATTAATAACCAAACAATGACCAAAATGGCCATTACAGTTAAATTCTCGTTAGCTGAAAAACATTACACAAACCGATTTCAATTAATATTAAAACCACGTAAACACGACTCAACACTTCTGTACTTGGGTTGATTACAGATAAACCTCCAAAACTCAATTTCCCAAAACATATTACGTTGAACATTTTCTTTAAATTACTTGGAAATATTGTGAGGACTCTCGGCAATGGATGAAACAATTGTGTTGTGCTCGTTTCGAAATGGGAAAGCTAATAAAATTTACTTATCACGTGTTACAGAGATACATTTCAGTATATTATAACGAAGGTATGTTTGAACGTGTTTAGAATCATTATTAAATATTAGAGTATTACAGAAATACGAAATAATCCTTAAATAGCGTGGTGTTATTAAATAATAAAATAGGTTTAAATGTAAACAAAATAACGTTTGAGCTATCGACAAATTAACTGAAGAAATTTGATTTATCTATTTATACTATATACAGGTGACTTTTTATCTATTACCTATAATCGATAAAAAATGTCATACAAATCAGCGCTCAGACAAACTTTTTATCGATTTTTAATAACTTATTTTATAGAAAGTAGTTAAGTATCATGGACTGAACTTGCTCCAAAAATTTATCACGTGGATAAAAAGTCACCCTGTATATAGTATAAATACTTAAATCAAATTTCTTGAGTACTTTTTTTTTTAGAATTTTTTTATCGATTTTTAATCGATGTGAGGTGACTAAATGAGATTTTAGTGATTAGTCCTTTAGTCGCCTCTTACGACATCCACAGGAAGAGATGGAGTGGTCCTATTCTAACCCGGAATCACACGGGTAATGTCATTGATCACATCCATTTTGAACATGATTTTAGAAAAACTGATATTAACTGGCTTCAGACGCCTTCATACAAATATGTATAAGAGCGCTTGACTCCAAAAAATTATGACGTCACAGACCGATATTTCATACGTAACATTTGATGATTTGACGTTAATAAAAAAGTATCTGATTTGACTTGTTGAAACCTAGCGGACTTCCTGTAAAAATATTAAGCATTGATAAAAAAATGTCTTTTGGTTCAAGTAAACTAAGTCAAAGGAAAACCTTAAAAAGCAAACAGATTTATCAAGCAGTACCTTGTCCCACTCAAACTTTTTGTTTATCAAAAGTTTATACTGTAAAGTGCCTATTTTACGACGCCAACTTTTCAAAAATTGAAAGGTACAAGTGTTACGTAATCACTTTTTACAGCGACCCACAGGTGGTCTTGTGGCTACGTCAAAGTTTTTGTTTTAACCTCTGACCCTAAAAACTTTAGGTAAGTGGATCGTATGACATCTTGTCTACAAACTACAAATTTTAATAACGTACTCGTATTGGTACGTAATTATTATCTCTGTGGCATATTTATTATATTAGCTTTATACTAGCTTTCGCCCGCGGCTTCGCTCGCGTATCCCACGGAAACATTAAATTTTTCCGAGATTAAAGGTACCCTATGTCCTTCTCTGTACCCTTAACTATGTGTATGCGAATTTTTAAGAAGATTGGTTCAGTAGATAAAGCGTGAAGAGGTAACAAACAAATATACAAACTCACTTTCGCATTTATAATATTAGTTGGGATTAGCTTTCGCCCGTGGCTTCGCTCGCATATCCCACGGGAACATTACATTTTTCCAGGATGAAAGGTACCCTATGTCCTTCTCTGTACCCCTAACTATGTGTATGCGAATTTTCAAGAAGATTGGTTCAGTAGATAAAGCGTGAAGAGGTAACAAACAAATATACAAACTCACTTTCGCATTTATAATATTAGTTAGGATTAGCTTTCGCCCGCGGCTTCGCTCGCATATCCCACGGGAACATTACATTTTTCCAGGATGAAAGGTACCCTATGTCCTTTTCTGTACTCCTAACTATGTGTATGCGAATTTTCAAGAAGATTGGTTCAGTCGATAAAGCGTGAAGAGGTAACAAACAAATATACGAACTCACTTTCGCATTTATAATATTACTAGCTTTTTCCCGCGGCTTCGCTCGCGTATCCCACGGGAACATTACTTTTTTCCGGGATGAAAGGTACCCTATGTTACTTCTAGTACCTCCCAGGATATGTGTACAAAGTTTCATGATGATTCGTCAAGTAGTTTTTGCGTGAAAAGGTAACAAACATCCACGCTTTCACATTTATAATATTAGTAAGGTTAGTTGGGATTAGCTTTCGCCCTTGGCTTCGCTCGCATATCCCACGGGAACATTACATTTTTCCAGGATGAAAGGTACCCTATGTCCTTCTCTGTACCCCTAACTATGTGTATGCGAATTTTCAAGAAGATTGGTTCAGTCGATAAAGCGTGAAGAGGTAACAAACAAATATACAAATTCACTTTCGCATTTATAATATTAGTTAGGCTTGATTGGATAGGATTTATTGCACAATAATCTTACGATTATGATACAAAAGGCAAAACCTAATGCTAAGCATTTTCTACCATTTCATCAATACGACGTAGCAGAAAAGGTAGTAGCATAGTGGTTGACATGCCTGACATAGTCAGCTACTCAGGAGATTCTGGATTTCGATCCCTATTTTTATTGTAATTGGTATTGGGTATAAATACATATACTTATCTGTAAGTAAAAAATGGCAGGAACAAATTAGATAGAAAAAGCGAAAAATAGAAAACTGGAAAAAATGGAGGAGGCCTCACCTAACTTTTGACAGGATAATGCGGTTAACCTCAACTGCTGAATCGATATGTTTCTACATGTTACTACACATTTTTCATTCCTCGTCACTCAGTCACGGGACCTATTCCTACAACAGCGCTTGCACGACTCAACCAATCGGCTGTGCATCGTCGAAAACCTAGATTAACCTTTTCAGATAACGGTTACTAATAACCTTTATTGTATGGGTTAACAAAATCAATTGGTAACCCAATCAATCAGTAACCGAATCAATCGGTAACCTAAAAAATAGGTTACAGTTGTACATGGGTAATCCGATCCCTGATTTTACCCACGTTATTGTTACCTTACTATTTTATATTTAAAAAAATATCACTAAGCTACTTATTTTAACATCGAAACACCATTATCTATAAAATTGTTTTTATATAACCTATTTCTTTCAGTTAAGCTTATCCTCGGCAAAGTTGAAAAGTTTCATAACATCGAGCAAATCCTTTGGTATCGGTTAACTATTGAACTTGTTAGGGTTTTCAACTTCTGAGTCCTCGCTGCTCCTTTGAATTACGTGGCTTATTGATATTAAACTTCAGTTTTATAAAAGATATGTTTTTTTTTAACTGGATATAAAATTTATCTAGTATAAGAAAATAAAACATATTATGCGCAATATATTCAATGTTGTAGATAATTAATATAGAACAAGATATAGGTACGTTCAAAAAACTAATACCTTACTACGGGAAATTTCTTTTCTTTCTGACCAACATGGAAGAGAAAAATAATCACCATGCTGGGCAAACGCGCTGGTGATTGCAGTTAGACGTTACTTAAAGAACGCTGCTGCCCGTTTCCTGTACCCCCCTTAGTCACCTCACGCGCTCTGCCCCAAAAGGGGTGGTGACAAATAGTATGCTACTCTGCCGTCACCACATGGCGAACTATTTAACCAGCATTTCAATTCAATTTCATTTACACAAAATAAAAAAGTCGATTAGAACCTAAAGAATCTAACCAAGGCGGAAAAATGTGCAAAAACATTAAAATCTAGACCGCAATTTCAAAATTCATATTTTCAGCGCTCGCGTCTTCAATTTTGCAAAACGCTGACGTCGTCCGTACCAAACAAAATGGTTAAGACTTCAGGAGATTAAAAGTTTTCGCTAAAATTGTTGGCGACAAGGGAAATAATAAGCGAATTTTGAGAACCACTGTGCCGTATTGGTTGTCAAGCCACTTTGAGGTCCTGTGTTCGATACCTAACGTAAGCAAATTCTTATAGGTTTTTATAATTTTACGTTTTTTGCTGTTCTGGGTATGCTTCTTCTTTTAAGTCATCATCATTTGAGCTCAGTGGTTCTGCTTCAAAGCCCGGGGTCTGCTAAGTAAAACTTAACTACGAGGTTACTGGGTTTTACAAAGAGCGACTGCCGTCTGATCTCTGCAACCCAAAGGATAAACCAGAACCAATCCTAGAATAGGTTCGAGCAAACGCTAGATGGCGTTTGGGATGCACGGAATCATCTTTCTTTTCAGATAATCAGGTGACTCAAGCCTGCAATATCCTAACAAAAGCTTTTCACAAAGTATGCTTCCCAGTGGGATTTGAACCCACGACCTCCGGATCACAAGGCAAACACCTCAACCACTGGAACACGAAGGCAGTCAAAATTACTAAATTAGGCAACATAACATAAATACTAACACGGCAACATAATATACAAAATAAACGGTCAAGTGCGAGTCGAACTCGTACATGAAGGGTTCCGTACCTCCGTACAATGTTTTTAAACGCTAAAAAAACACGTTTTTTGTATGACGACCCCCTTTAAGTTTTAACTTTTTTTTTATTTTTAGTATTTGTTGTTATAGTGGCCATAGTAATACATAATCTGTGAAAATTTCAAGTATCTAATTAATGCCATTATAAAGATCTAGTTAAAAACGCTGAAAAAACACGTTTTTTGTATGGCGACCCCCTTTATTTTTTATTAATTTTTTATTTTCATTATTTGTTGTTATAGCGGCCACAGTAATACATAATCGGTGATAATGCAAGTGTCTAGCTATTACGGTTCAAGGGATAGAGCCCTGTGACAGACGGACAGACGACGGACAGACAGACAGACGGACAGGCAGCGGAGTCTCAGAAATAGGGTCCCGTTTGCACCCTTTGGGTACGGAACAGGCAAGAAACTTGCACCGTGTAAATGGGCCTTTACAAACGTTGTTCAACAAAAAGTGACTGCGGTGTGGAGCTTAGCATAGCGCAACATGATACAAACACACGGTACTAACCAAAACTCAGTTTCTACGCAAACAAGTGCTTTAGCGCGAATGAATTTGATATACGGAACTTGGCTTTTAAACAAAAAGTTACATGCGATTCAGACCCACTAATTTAACTGAGTTGTCTAAACTGAAACCATTATTTCGTTATTTCAGTTTTCAAAGAACAGGGAAGTTTTAATAAAGATAGCCAAATCGATAATTGGTTCATTTTCATTGGTCGATAACTCAGTCGATGTACAGCATGCAGGATTTCCCACATGCTCATGGTATTGAGCCTGGGGAACCGCAGCTCCAACGGTTTATCGTCGGAGGTCGTATACAACGAGTTAATGAACTAACGCAAAACCTCTCAGATGGTACCTCAGCCCATGAAACTGAACAACTTTTGTTCTACAACATTTCCAAAATGCCAAAAATTAATTCAGATTTTCACACAAATTGACTCTATCAAGTGATCAGTTTGTATGAAAATTCTATTTTTTCAAAAAATTTAAGTTTCGTGAAAGTTGTAGATCAAATGTTGTTCAGTTTTATGGGCTGAGGTACCCTCCGAAAGGGTTTTGCGTTAGTTCATTAACACGTTGTATATGTTAAGTTGTACCCAAAACTCTCATATCGAGATGTAGGATACACTTAACGCCATCTCGTGTGCTTCTTTTGAACTATGTTGTAGTGTACCTGTTATGGTTGTAGTTCCTTGAAGTGGCGTAGACTATTCTTACCCATTGGCTTCAACGATTTTCACGTATAAGGAAGCTGTGGATCTTCTTCTACTTTCAGTTAAGAGCTTGCTGTTGTCGGTGGAGTTTAGTGGAGATGCCTCCATTCCTCTCTTCTCTCTGACATCTTTTTAATGTCTTGGTAGGACCTTACTCCTAACCCTTCCTTAATTTGTTGGAAAAGCTTCATCCTGGGTCTTCCTCTTCCTAGTCTCCCTTTTATTTTCCTTCTACTATTATTCTGAATAGATTTTCATGTCTGTATTGTGTCCAATCATCTTTTCTCTGAGCTGGGATACTCTCTATATTTTTCTTTTCTTCCAAACAAGCATGGCAGGACATAACTGTCTGCAGTTTATAAAATGTTTGCCCCGTTTGCACGTCCGCTTTTATTCTATTATGCAGTGAGCAAATACCGGGAATGGCAGGCGCTGAGCCTGTTTTAGCATACTCTTACCAAGTTTCTTTATTGTTTATGTGCATTTTTGCTTTTTGTTTTTTTATCCGACATCGCTTTTTAAATACTCGGTATTTCTTATTACGTTATGTATAATGTAAATATATGACAAAAATAAGTGTTAATCTGCAATGCAATGAAGCCCATCAGGCTGGGTAGTGACATATACTTAACTGGGTTTCTATCGGCGTAATCTTCCTAGCAGTAGTCTTCGTTCTGAAACAATAGTAGTTTGTAGCTTTTGCACGAAAAATAATTTAAAAAATAATGACCTGGGATGATGACTGGGTCAGAAAAGTATTATTCTAATTAGTCCGTTAATTAGATTATCCAAAAATAATGTACACATATTTTTCAGTTTATCAAAAAAGTAAAAATTTACAAAGATACAGAGTGTCAAGGTTCCAGAGTGTGGGCTTGTGACGTCACCGATGTGTAAAAATCGTACGAAAGCGTGACGTGATGCGAAATTTAAATGCGCTGTATCTTCGTTATTTATTTTTTCTCAGAGAAAAGAAAAAATAAGTGTACAATGTTTTTTAATAATGTAACCTATGGGCCAAAAATATTTTTTTAGTCATCATGCGTATTGATATATTTATTCTACATTAAATAAAAATTTTGACTTTGGCTAAAGGACTCGTATCCAGGACCGTAAAAGAATTCTTAAAAAATGACGTGCATTTTATCTATGCTTTATGATGCTAAAGAGCGGCGAAGCTGCGGGCCGACAGTTATTGCTGTTGCCACTCTTTCAGCTCACGTCGGGGCTTTTAAGATTAAACGATGTTAACGCCACACACTGACAGCGAGAGACAAATGGTCTTGGATGAAATTTTAGAGTATGACATCATGTCGAAAATATTTAATACAAGCTGTTATTTAGTTTTACCTGACGTTGTCTGTGTGTCCGTAATCAAATTTTCTAAGCTAAATTAGACCGCCATTGGCACGCGTTGCGGTTGCTCAAAATAAGAATAGTTTTTATTTATGAATCGTATTTTTAACCGACTTTGTAATCACAATGTATGTTTTTCGTTATTAACCATATATAAATGAACTTGCAATAATAAAATATATTAACTAAATCAAAATAATTATTTGATGAGCACATAAGAGACGGCTTACAACTTTATAAGAAACTGGAAAAAGCATTTTTTCCCATGTCAGCAAAAAGTAATTTATCTCGAAAAGTTTTGTTTTTAATAAAAACCACATGAATGTAGTTTTTCATAAGTTGATAGTTGTGTTTTTTTGTTGCAAAGTTATGTTGATCGAGTAAAACCTTATCCTATTTAGACTTATCTTTATTTAGAATTGTCAGTGGTAGCTAGCCGTAACCAAAGAGAACGTAACATAGAGCCGTATATTTTTGGCGACATAAAGACACATGTGCTTTTGTGAGGAATAGAGTATAGACTTTTGTAAAATCATATTATCTCTGTTCTTATATTGTTCGTGACCATTTCAAAAACAGATAAAAGGTATGTAAGGTAAGATACAGGAGTAGAAAAAACAGTTTAACAAAAAGGTTTTGTATATTCATTCGAACCTTTAAGGGCGCAGTCCTTATTTTTAGTGATTTTGACTGCTTTTTCGGAGCTGATTGGAGCCAAACTATCTTAGTAACAGTATGTTATGATATGTTAAATTAAAGTTTATTTAAGTACAAAAAAAGTGAATGAGACAATTTATTGATTTTCATTGTAATAGTTTGTTTAATTCCAAATAACCTGAGACGTGTTTTAATTTTTTGCGGTGCGCGACGTTCATATCTTTGTTGTTTACACGGAATTTAAAAAATAAAGTTGTGTATAAATTACAGAAAAATAACGACAAAGGAAAATCCTAAAAAGTGAATGAAAAAGATTTTAGTATTTTTTTTTAATTCATTCAAAAATTTAGTTAAAAAGGTTAAACTTTGAAGAAAATATAAGGGAATACGTCGTCGGATTTCTTGCGCATACAACTGAGTAAAAAAATAAAAAAATACACATACATGAAGATTGATTCATGCTTAAACACGTACAATAAATAAATAAAAATAATTTGTTTTGCAAAAAGATAGAAAAATTTAAAGTTCTCCGAAATTCTCAATTAAATATGGGGACGAAACCGCTGATAAGGCAGACCGCTCGCTGCGCTTCTGAATTCGTCTAAATTCGTCTCCATGGTGCATGTACAATACAGCGCAATGCGTATGTGTAGATAGAAAATATAGATTCTAGTGTTCAACAAAAAAATCCCACGGTCAAAAATTGCATTAGCTTTTAAAAATATGTTTTAATAATACTTGTTTTTCTTACATGCTGGTTCTCAGTGTAAAAAAACAACTTATAATGTTCCAGCTCCTTCTCTTGTGGCTTAGATCGTAGAAGTCGATCGAGGGAATAAATAAAAAATGAGAATTATGTTATTACGCAATGCGGCTAGCAATTACTCACTATTTTAAATCCTTTTTCCACCTTCTCGCCTTCCATCACGCTAAAAGTAGCCTCTGGTCTTGCGGCCGGCTCTATTTGCTTAGGGCCCTAAGCAGATAGAGCCGGCCGCAAGACCTCAAAAGGCTTTGTCGTCCCCATTCAGGAAAAAGACGAGATAGGCCTTTGCAGACCCCTTTTTCACTTCTAGTCTTACAAGTAGATATTTTTTTCTACAGAAATATCCCTCACCACTCATCCACGGGGATGGGGAGTGGTGGTGTGGGGTTTCAACCCACTAAATAAAACTCTATGGTGCCTTTATTCGTCTTTGCATTTGCGTGTTTCTTATTTAACTTCTTTATAATACATGTAAATGGTACATATATATCGCATATAAACCTACTCAAAAACATACGTATATAATATAAATTATTCCCCAAAAACTGCAAACATAAACAACATAAATACTATATATATAACCTATGACAGATTTCAGAGATAGTGTGTACGTACTGCCTTTTAAAACGCTATTGATGGGAGGGCATTTCAAAGCCGCACTGCTTGTATGAAAAATGAATCATTGTGGAACCTGTTCCAGCAATGTGAAATTTGAAGAAAAAGATTGCTAGAAGAGCGAAGATTTCCAAGAAAGGCAAATTTGGTCTTAAGATGAGCCAGATTCACTAGGTAAACCCAACATTATTTCTACCCCTGAGCCGGCGCTGGCTCTTTAAGTAGCCACATTTCTGTCTATCTACCCCAAGCATTGCGTCCGTGTGTAACAGATAAGCGTGTCCCACAAACGGATGCATTATAATGTACTTGCATTAGAACAGAAGTCACTTGCAAGAGGAAATAGTACATAGTTTACTTCTTCTCAACTTAAATCGTTCCCATCTTAAAAAGATTGCATTAGCTGAACTGCTTTGGAGTCCATAGCGCACTTTCTGGCTAATTCTTCACTATAGAACATATTATGTCTCTCTATGACATTTAAGGATGCAGAAGATCGATCCAAAGTGAAAAAAAACCAGGAATCTATAAAAACACTATTTAGTTGCGATTTTACGTCCTACTGAAATAACATATATTTTTGTGTTGTCGCCAAATGGGTCTTCACAACAGTATAACTATCATTGTTATAATTTTAAAACTTAAGGAGTATGAAGCTTTCAAACTATGTACATGAAATTTATGCCCGCCGGTACCGCGAGGAAACGCATTGTTCTTTGAGCAATATTTTCGCTGAGCCTACGACCTTTTTGTGCTGCTGTAGCATACAAACACGCATCGCATTGTTATAAACCTGTATGTATAAATAACAAATAGTAGATTGTGCTACAAGGCGTAAAGGTAATAGTTTTAACGCGAGGGCGCTACTTTGAATCCAGAGCGAAACGAAGGATGCCTGAGTGAACTGGCCGTACACCGTGTAGCACATTCTTCTTTTCATATCCATTTATGATAAAAATCAGTAGAATACCTACATATACCTAATCAGAGTTTAACCGTTAGGTACTACCCTTTATTTAGTGGCGTTTTCACTGAAGAAGTACTATGAAAATATTGTTCTAGGACCATCACATCTTATACATTTTCTAGTCATTAGGATCGTTTTATTACTTTTTCCTTGTATGTGATTCTTTATATATTTAAATATGTATATTATACGTAAACTTTATACTTATTTAGTATCGACCTCATTAAGAAATTACTCACATTTAAAATAGTTTAAGTAAAAATAACCTAATAGTTCCTAAAATTACTATTAAATAATCAAAGACAACAATTGCGCGTTTTATTGGTTTTTAATAATATTATTATATTACTTTGAAGCAAGAAAACCAAAAAAATTTAACCTACAGACATCCATGTAAAACATGTTGTATTCCAATTTAAAAAAATTACGACGCTGTTGCCTTTATTTTATAATGTTAAAACTAAATTCTTCTTTTTTTTTGTTGACTGCCAATATTATTTTTGATTCTACATTCCTGTTCGGTTTTCAAATGTGTTTTAACGCCTAGGGAATTAACTTTTTACTTTTCAGTGTCTAGATAATTACCAGTGACTTTAGCCCCAAATATTTGGGATAAAAACATAGTTTTTCGAATAGATGAGATGATAAAGTAATTTATGTATTTTCTTGCCTGTGAGTGTGTGTGCAGTTTTCAATCTTTTGTAATCTGAGCTTATGATTGATCTATCTATCATTGGTTTAATGAATAATAAAATAGCAAGTGAATATGATTCTTAATATAGAAAACCAACAAAATAAACATTTGATGGGTTGGCTATTGCTAGCCGCTTCGCCTATTAAAATGATTTGCATTTCCGCCGATTCCCTCCATCGGCTTCTACGATCTGCATGGGAACAGAAGCAGCGGTTACATTCTTAGTGTTTTTCCTTCCAGACCAGCTTTGAAGGTTTTATTTTGGATCCTTTTTCCACCTTCTCGCCCACTATCACGCTAAAAGTAGTATTTGAGTCTTGCGGCCCTGGGCTCTGTCTGCTTAGAGCCGCAAGACCCAAAATGCTCTGTCTGTCCCTTTAGGGATAAAGACGTGATAGTATGTCATCATCATCCGAGCGTGTTCCGGTTGCATCCTCGGTAACGCTGAGCATCCGCTACCTAACTTAGGTGATTTGACGAGGCTACTGATTTGACAGAGTGACTGCCGTCTGACCTCCGCAACCCAAAGGTTAGCCCAGAACCAATTCTAGAATAGGTTAGATGGCCTAAGCTAAATAAAGACGTGATAGTATGTTTGTATAAATATTTGCTACATCATCTCCATAGCAACTATCTGCAACCCCTTACATTGATTGGACAATGTGAAGCACTTATTAACGTTTGGTATTCCAATCTCGTTTTTAGTTTCGAACAAAAATATATTTTATAAACCGGACGTGACAAAACTATAGAGGCGTCATAGACATGTACATGTAGTAGACTAGCGGCCCGCAGCGGCTTTGCATGGATAGGTATGTATTATACTTGTAAACCAAAACGGTGTAATGTTCTTATATGTTTGTTGATACCGCTCCATAACTTTTTATAGATTTTTCGATTACAGACAGAAGATATCTGCTTAAGAACTTAATTTTAAATTACAGTCTATTCGTTCAATTGGTTGGTGTGCTGTCAGTGCGCTTCAAGGGCGGCATCGGCTATTACAAAGAGGGAGGCCTTTGTGGCGCCTACGGGATGCATATCAATTCAGCACATAAGTTTAAGGTAAGTATGGATTAGTTTATCCTTATCTAAAAAACAAAGATTATACCAGCTGCTTCTCTTTTTGTGTAGATAGTAAAAGCCGATCGAGGGAATGGGTTAGACAGATTGCATATCCCCTCGATAATCATATAAATCATTTATATCGGTTGCTAGCCGATTATAATTCCCCATTCCACCATCACTACAAAATTTTGTCCGTTTGAATAATAAAGTTTTTCTTCTTGACAGAACTAAACAAGTGCTCATCGCTGGGAGTGCGCTCTTATTTCTTTTTGATGACCTCCGTGGTGGTCAACACGCTAGTCCGCCAATCCGGAGGTTCTGGGTTCCATCCCCAGCCAGGGCAAGTTGGAATATAGCCTTTTTCAAATTGTGTTGGGTGTTGCCTGTTTGTCTATATTTGTATTTATTATAAAATATAGTATCGTTGAGTTAGTATCCCATAACACAAGTTTCAACTTTGGGGCTAACTCAATCAGTGTTATTTGTCTTTTAATATATATATATATATATATATTTGATGTGCCGTATATTTACGCCGACCTAATATCTAGTTGAATTTGAATCGAAGGACTACTCCGTTAGGATTACGATCCTACATCTATTTATTAAGAAGTCTATGAGCAATGTCGTACACAACAGCGCCTCGTTTTGATATAGCAAACAGTCACCCCGGGGTAAACCAGCCTTTTTCCGTTTCGGTAATATGTAAAAAGGCTGGATATCCCTCGAACTGCGACATTGTCTGAAAAAAGTAGTTTTCACGATAGGGAAGTACCGGGTTTTATTTGGTAGCAAATAGTTTTATGCCGCGTCAGGATTTTGATTGTTTCTAAGATTTTGGTGACATTTTTTATTTGCGATACGACTTTATATCACAGTTGTCTCACTAGTAAAACTGGTTTGGTAGGTACTACAGAAATGCTATCTTAATGGATAGCATTCCATAGTACATACCTACATTTTTACATATACCATTTTTTTGGCAGTATAACATACTTACTAAAATATAGACACCCATCCACAAGGTGGTCAGACGACCTGACCAAGGTCGCTGGGAAGCGCTGGATGAAAACTGCTCTATTTCGATTATTATATGAAAATATGTGATGAAAAAATCCGCCACGAGTGGGATTCGAACCCACGACTCTCACGTTAACGCCGTGAGTACACTACCAAATGTAGTTGCTCTATTTCGGTTATTTTGGAAATCATTGGACTTTGAATTACAAATGTGTGAAGAATTGTGGTTCGTAATATAGTAGTCACGATAAAAACTGTTGGTTGACAGATTGCGATTAAGGGAAGTAGGAATACGTTACTAGTGCGATAAACTTTGCAGCGACAGCTTTTCTCAGTCAGCATTAAGAAAGACGAATAAAAGTGGCCATAAAAAGCTATAACCGTTTATGAATAACATAATTCAGCGCTTGAAGCGACATTCCGACAGCTAGCAGCCGCGGAAATAGGCTCTATTTGTAGGCACGGAGTGAAAACTATTTCCAAGTCGATGTAAATTTCATTTCCTGGGCTTAGCTAACTGATTCTAGATTGGAAATGAACAGTCAGACCTTCTCTTTTAACCGATTACACAAAAATGGATGTATTAAGTTTTTTTTGTCTAGAATTATTTTACAAGGCAGGCATGTGGTCTGACCGCGTACGGATATAGATACACTATCACTTTTTTATATTTTATGGGGCAGACAAACCCACGGTGACCGTGACCTGCATGAGAAGAAAAGCAGCATACGCATCGCTATCCCGCCCGTATGGTCCGCAGTTGGATGTGGGATCACAAGTGGCATAAAAATATTTTGAACTTATCCATGCCTCAGAAGGCACGATTAAGTCCGTTGATCCCGGCTGTCATGATTGTATGGCAGTCGTTGAGCTAAGTCAGATGCCCTTACGCAGCTTTCAAAATAAAAAAATAACACAAAAAAAAACAGAAAAACCGATATTATTATAATAAAAACACAGTTCATCCTAGCTCGATTCAAATGGAGTTCTAGCCTAAATCGTAGCCACGCTAGTCCACCACTCTTATGTTCTGGGTTCCATCCCCGGCCAGGGCATGTTGAAAAATGGTCTTTTTCAAATCATCATGTGTTTTATTTGTTTATCATAAGATACAATAGTATCGTTGAGTTATTATCCGCAACACAAGTTTAAAAAAAAATTAAAAAAATGTCCCTATACAGGTTGACTTTTTATCCACCAGCCAAATTTTTGGAGCAAGTTTAGTCCATGATACTGAACTACTTTCTATAAAACAAGTTATTAAAAATCGATAAAATTTTTTCGTCCTCTCATTCAAAATCCGTTTGGCTGAACGCTGATTGTATGGGAAGGTGAATTTTTATTTTAGTTCTTCGTTAATTGTTTTAGTAGTTCTGTATCATGGACTGAACTTGCTCCATAAATTTGGTTGGTGGATAAAAAGTCACCTGTATATATTTATTAATTACTAGCTTTCGCCCGCGGCTTTGCTCGCGCATCCCAAATCCCACGGGAGCATTACTTTTTCCGGGATAAAAGTTACCCTATGTCCTTCTCAGTACTCCTCACTATGGTATGCAAATTTTCAAGAAGATTGGTTCAGTAGATAAAGCGTGAAGAGGTAACAAACATACAAACCAACAAACAAACAAATATATAAACTCATTTCGCATTTATAATATTAGTTGGGACTATGTGTATGCAAATTTTTAAGAAGATTGGTTCAGTAAATAAAGCGTAAAGAGGTAATAAACAAACAAACCAATAAACAAACATAAAAACGCACTTTCGCATTTATAATATTAGTTAGGATTTAAGTATTTTATTTGTGGTAGAGCCACGCTACCGGCAAAACTCTGTTTTGCTAGTAACATTAATGGGCCGGCTCGTCCGGGGAAGTACCACACTCTCACAGGAAATCGACGTCTGAGTAGTTGTTTCACCGCTTCTATGCTTCGTTCGGTGAGTGAGAGAGCCGGAGCCCCCCTCCCCCCCCCTTCCTATAAAGGCAGCGGAATTTAAAAGAAATGGAGTACCCCAGGAGGGTACCGGTACATTAGATGCGGAGAATCCCTTCCTAAGCATTCTTGCTTGGGCTGCCCTACGTATTCTGGGGAGGGCAAATATCTTCCCGACAGGCCGGTAACGCTCTTGTTACACCCCTGGTGTTGCAGTTGTCCATGGACAGCGGTGATCACTTACCATCAGGTGACCCGCTTGTTCGTTTGCCGCCCTATAACATAAAAAAAGTATTTTTGTATGAAAAAGCACAAAATATTAAAAATACAAATAGGCCGAACTAACTTTCAATTTAATCGCATAATAGAAACGGATTACGTCAACTGAAAAGGTTTGCTTACCGATATCGAAAAAAAACCGTTTTCACCAAAATCGACATAGATCGAACTGTTGCCTCAAGGGCTTTAGAGTGTAAAAAGGATAGGTAAACTTTTGGGTTCAGATTTGTATATACAAATCAAAATACATACAAGCTGACTTTTAAACCACCAGCCAAATTTTTGAAGCAAGTTCAGTCCACGATACTGAACTACTTTCCATAAAAACAATTAACAAAAAACTAAAATAAAAATTCGCCTTTTCATACAAATCAGCGCTCAGCCAAACGGATTTTGTATGGAGGACCAAAAATTATCATCGATTTTTAATAACTTTTTTTATAGAAAGTAGTTCAGTATCATGGACTGAACTTGCTCCAAAACTTTGGCTGGTGTTTAAAAGGTCGCCCTGTATGTATTTAAATCATCGTTAGGTCTTTTTTTGTCTCCACTGTACGAATTAAGGAGCACGACCCTCTCTGTACTACCAGATCCATACTTGGCCAGACCAGCCAGAGAATTAAACCTACGCTCTCCACGCTGGCCGGACGGGTTGGAGAGATCTCATTGATGTTTTTAAGCTTTGTTATGCTTGTGTTTCCAAAACGCCTTCTACGACATACACTGGAAGACTTGAAGTCGTCCTATTCTACTCTGCCAGGAACCACTCGGGAATATATTTAAATATCTGGTTCTAAATATACTTAGTCTGGCCATAATATATTAATATGATTCTCACTCATTCCCTCATCGGCTTTTACGATCTGCGCGTGAAAAGACGCAGGTGGTATGTTTTCGTTTCTGGTTTTCTTGCAAACCAGCATAAAAGTCATAATGTAAAAAAAAAACCATTCTTAGGTAATTCACTTCATCATTTTTGAACACCAGACCTTTTTCCATATTTATTTATTAAATTTATTTTATATTTAACATATTACTCTGTATGTGCTGTGTCATGGAATTTATGTTCTCCATCGTTTCAAAGTATCCAAGTTGAAGGGTCCAAACTTTTCTAACTTCGTCGGTTGAAATTAGAACCTCAAGTACAAATGAAGAGAGTACAGAATCGAAACTAATGATTTTTGGTAAATGTGTCGGTATGCAGTTTTCCTCGAGAGAACAACAAATCAGGAATTAAGGATAGATGCCTGATTGTTTTATTTATTTAAAACTTTTATTGAGCCAAAAGCTACAACAGGTAGACTTAATGCTACAGCATTCTCTCTCCCTGTCAACCTTGAAACTAACTTTTTACTTTGATTACTTGTGTTCTAAGTAAGATTACACGTCAAATAGGGATTTATAACAACTTCATAGATAGATGGTTCATTAAAAGATGGTTTTTAGTGTGTTTACGTCGTGTGGTTCCCGGCAGAGTAGAATAGAACCACCCCAAGTCTTCCCGTGGATGTCGAAGAAGGCGACTTAGGAAACACAAGCTAAACAAAGCTTATAAACATCAATGAGACCTCTCCAACCCGTCTGGCCAGTGTGGAGAGTGTAGGCCAAATCCTCTGACTGCTCTGGCTAATATATGTCTGGTAGTACAGAGAGGGTCGTGTTCCTGCAGTGGAGACTAAAAAAGACCTGATGATGATGAACGCAAAGTAATCGATGGGATGCAAAATGTGACACTGTGTGTTTGATTTGTAATAGAACGACTGTAAATTAGCTGTACGATTAAAATAGTGGTTTTGTGGGAACAGCCGACCTTGCGAGTTCTTATGACCATGCAATAACCGACACATTCCTCTTTCCCCTGGGTGACCAAGGCCATTTCAGTGAAATCCGTCTATATATAATGCTACCTACAGCAAACCCCCTCCAATCTCCTATTTTGTTTTTTTTTTACAACATCTTTCTTAGAATAAAGTCCTTAGTATGCTTCTCAAATTTAATTGAAATCTGCCAATAAAAAAAGCTACAGCAAAGTTCCCCGTTTTAAGGTTTTAATCAGCAAATGGACTCGAATGAATTTATCACCAGAAGCTCCCTTGAAAACTTTAGCATCCTTTGATCGTATGTTAAGTATAAAAAAACAACAAAACTAAAGATAGGCTCTCAAGGAGCCGTAAAATTATTCTTAAAAAAAATACTTATTTAAATTTTGCGGTAAAATGTCAAAAGTGTAACCTGTTTGAAAAACGTAGTGGCGTATTTTTTTATGTGTATGACGTTTTTTTAATAGAAAAGTCACCTAAACATAAACACAAGTCAGTAAGTGTCATTAGACAATGTCATTTAAACGGGTTACAGTATAACTTTTTGTTGTTAAAACTATTTGGTTTTTATGTTCTTTTGCAATGAAAAATAATATTTACTTCAAAATAAAACTGTCACGAGTAAATACGTCTATTATTACAAATTTTACTTTATAATACGTTTTCAGCGGATGTCTAATGTACTTGGCGGTCAACACTAGACCTGATATAGCATATGCGACTAGCTACTTAAGCCAGTTTAATAACTGCTATGATAAATCTTATTGGTTAGCGGCCAAAAGAGTATTACAGTATTTAAAGGGTACATTAGATTTATGTATACTTATCTTACAGAAAAACAAGCCAATATGTATTTGGTTTAACGGATGCAGATTGCGCAAACTGTGTTAAGGACTGTATGCACAAAGCCACGTGGTCGGATTTGGCTCTGAAATATGCAAAATTTTCCCGCTAGGGTGATAAAAATGTCAAGATGAAGTTACATAGAGTTAATAATGTGTAAACGGGACAATAGATGTAGGTAATCATAAATTGTAACGTAGAATTAGTATACAGCTTACTTTTTTCTTTTCGTCAAGACTTCCAGTCCGCGATACTTATTAAAATTTTCAAATCAATCAAATCAAAGAATTATTTTGTTTGAATTATTATTTCTGAATTAAGGCCTTGGCAGACGTCATTATAATGTACTTAACACTTCAGTAGACAGGCTATCAGTAGAAAAAGTAAAGTCGTAAATACAGAAGTGTGCGTGAATGCAAGACGTTTATTTAAAAAGCGAGTTTGAATATATGTGAAATTCATATAGCGCTTTCAAAAAAATCCAAGTTATTCGAATCTTGCGTAAAATTTATTACTTTTTCAATTTATTAGTCGACCTCCGTGGCGATTCCTTAACACGCTAGTCCGTCACTCGGAGTTTCTGGGTTCGATTCCCAGCCAGGGCAAGTTGGTAAATGGCCTTATTTAACTTGTTCTGGTTCTTGGATGTTTATTTTATCCCATCAAAAACATAAATGTAAAAATGCCAAGTTCAAATTCCGACAAAACAATTGAAATTTAAATAGCTGCCAAGTTATGTAGGTAGAGAAAACTGAAATTTATTCATAAGAATCTCAACATTTGACTTCGACAACATTAAGATTGAAAGCACGGTCACCCATCCTAACTGTGACCAAGCTAGAAGTTGCTTAACCTGTAAAAGCATGGTCATTCATCTATCAGTTTTTGAATTTATCGTATGCGAAGTGGAGCGAAATCAAATATTTCGCTAATCATGTGTCTCCCCTCTCCGTCAGTTAAACGCTTGTATATGGACACTTAAAAAAATTCACGGCAGTAGTACTCTCCCTGTACTAAAACTAATTTAAGGTGGATTCAGTTCATGATACTGAACAACTTTTCCTAAGGAACACATAATTAAATATGAAAAGAAAATGTTTGCTTTCCATTCGACCTCCGTGGTGTAATTGTTAACACGCTAGACCTCTAATCCGGAGGTTCTGGGTTCGAGCCCCAGCCAGGGCAAGTTAGAAAATGGTCTTTTTCAAATTGTCCTGGGTCTTGGGTGTTTTCTATGTATGTATTTATCATAAAATATAGTATCATTGAGTTAGTATCCCATAATACAAGTTTAAAACTTACTTTGAGGCTAGCTTAATTAGTGTGATTTGTCCTTACATATATTACATAAATATTACATTTTGCCAAATCTTGTGTGTAAGAGATCAAAAATAATTTTTGTATTTCGTTTGTTCCTTGGTGAAACTTGTTCAGTATCATGGACTGATTTCAGACCTAAAGTTAGGCGGTTGTTAGTTACATAAAACAAGTAAGTACTGACTACGGAACCCTACACTATACGTGACCCGTCACGGCACGTGGCCGGTTTATTTTGGTTAAGTTGAAATTTTAGGGAACCACAGACAAATTTATGATATTTCTGCGTAAATCAATATTACTTATCGCTGACAGGACGTTCTCAAAAATACAATCAAATAGTATTTTACGCTTAAAATTTATAATTATATATATATATAATTTATAATTTTATGGCTTAGCAACTGTATGTGCTCAATCAATGACTTGACTGTTTAATTTTGTACAATATTAATACAAAGAGCACTAAATAGAAATCTTTTCCTGAAAACAGCAAAAAGAATTGGTTGATTAATGAAGCAGTAATTAGCATTATTGCACCCTTTTATTTTTTATCTTCTATAGTTTTTCCTGTAATCTATAGGTAAAGAACTATTAACTGTATATTTTTCAAAAGTTTGGGTTCAGTGGTTTCGGAGATATGGGTATTTTTATTATTTATTTTCAAAAATAACTTCAAAAACACCAACTTAAAAAATATAGAAAAATATATTTAATATAATCATAAAATGCTCTTTCATTTGATATTTTACGCGATATAGTTCACAAAATCCTTTTTTTAATGTCTCATTTATCTCCTATGGCCCCATTCTTTTTTAATTTATTAATTTACCTACATTTTACTTCCGTCTTTGGGTCACAAATTTACATTATCTGCACCACATTTCAACTGAATAGGTCCAGTAGTTTAGTAGGGGGGGTCAATTTTCGCCCATTTTCTTAAATAACTTCAAAATACCGATCTAAGAAATAATAAAAAATATATATATTTAAAATTGTCATAAAAAGTTCATTCATTTGATATGTCACACGATTCATTTATTTATGTTATACGTCTATCTTTGGGTCACTAAGTTACAAAAGTGTAGGTACTAAATCTCAACTAAATCATTCTAATAGTTTCGTAGCAAATTGGCTGTGACTTACGGACAGACAGACAAGCGAAACCCTAAAAACAGTAAAAACACCAAAAAAATCGGTTCCTATACAAATTTCCCGAGCGGCTGCACACTTTTGTATGAAAATGCAGATTTTTTTTTGTTTTTTGACTGTTTATTTTAATATCATTATACTATACTAGCAGTCCACCCCGGCTTCGCCCTTGGTACACACAAAGCCTATGTCACTTGGGGATAGTGTACCTTTCCAACGGTGAATTTTTTTTTTAAATCGGTCCAGTAGTTTCGGAGCCATGTAATGAAAACAAACAAACAACCAAATCTTTCCTCTTTATAATATTAGTATAGATAAATAGCCTACTATAGTCTGCCTGCCTAGTCAAGTATAGATCTAGTATAGCCTGTGGTTCGATATATTACGCATAATGTCAATTCGTATTTTGATATACATTCATGGGGAAAAGTTGTTCAAAATTTCAGACTGAATCACCCCTCAAAATAATTGTAAAACCCTAATTAAACAGCACCTTTTATTACAAAAACAGTTAATATGATCCCGCGACCCGAGAAAGTTCCAATCCGATTTTCACCCTAATCGCCAATTAAAAAATATAGGTAATAAATCAAACCAAATTATTCTTTTCATTTACTTAATTTTCAATAAAATTAAAAAAAAAATGTGCGATGCCGTATCTGCGATAGCATTACATCTTTGCTTCAACGTCAACAAAATGTCAAAACTGTACCATAGTGTAGCAAAAGTATGACATAATTTGGCAGTTTGTACATAGTTTTTTATTGAAATATTTTAGACTGTAATGCAATTTACATTTTTTGCAATTATTGCGTGATTGCATTGTAAGCAAATATTAAGAATAATGTTTCAAAATAGCCTTTATTTTTATAAAATATATGCAATCCCTTGTTAGAATATTTCTTTACGCAGAAAAACAAGCCAGTTTGTAGCAAGATTTTCTAAAATATTTCTTTCAGGTTTCTTTACAATTATCTTACTTTTTCTGAATCAAAATTAAAAAAATACGGTTTTCGTCTACTGGCTAGTCTATTCACCTATAACTAGGTATGTAATTTTCTTAGTGGTCTTTTCTACTCAAGCCATAACTATTGCCCGCGCAAAGTGCGTTTTGCATGTTTTTGGGTAAATTCAATGCTTGTTTTTAGGAAAACTACAAAATATTTAAAAAAATCCTTTTTTTCGTCTACTGTCCCAACTCTTCCTCTATCTATGTGTATACATTATTTGGCTTAAATCAAATGCTTTCTGTACAAACTTGTTGCCCGCACAAACCCAGTTTACATGGTGCCGACCCTTAATGACAGGCGGTCATACACCGGACATTACTTCACGCTAGCAGGCGGGCCAGTAAGTTGGGAATGTAAGAAACAACCGACAGTAATCTGTTGCTCTCTCGTCTATATACGGAAGCAGAGTATTGCCAAAGAAGCAATATTTTTACGCAGGTTAGTGTATGACATAACTGGAAGGGTTTATACAGTCATACTGTATAATGACAGCCAGAGTGCACAAAAAATAGCGCTTAAGGCCGTACCTAAATTTTCCGGGGTCCAGTGCTGCCCCCATTTAAAATAAATCATTTCGAAGAAAACGGAGACATCATTTAAAATTTTGCAACTATCAAGTCCTAGATAACCCTTCAAAGTATTTTATGAACTACTGTTTACAGTTTAAAGTGAGAACGTTAAGCTTTACTACGCACATTTGCAAAAAACGGCCACTTTTGGCAAATGTGCGTAGTAAAACTTAACTTTTTCATTATAAACTGTAAACAGTGGTTCATAAAATACTTTGAAGAGTTATCTAGCACTTGATAGTAGCAAAATATTAAATAATGTCTCCGTTTTCTTTAAAATGATTTATTTTAAATGGGGGCAGCACTGGACCCCGGAAAATTCAGGTACGGCCTTAATCCCGTTCACCACAACAGAACCAAACATATAGATACGAAATTTCATTTTATCCGTGAAAAGATATCTGAGGGCATAATTAATGTCAAGTATTTAGCTACGGAAAAAATGAGTGCTGATGTATTAACAAAACCTTTAAAGCGTAAATTACATTTTAGGTGCGTGAAAGATATAAGTTTAATAAATAGATAGGTCTTCTATTTATTTTATTTTTTTATTCCTATCGTTTATATGTATTTGTAACAATGTAGGTTTTTAGTAATTTAAATTGTTACGTTTGGTTCTACATAGGTACCTACTTGATTGTATTCGATTCTTTTCATTAAGGGGGGAATGTTGTAAAAACTATTTGGTTTTTATGTTCTTTTGTAATGAAAAAGAATATTTACTTCAAAATAAAACTGTCACGAGTAAATATGTCTATTATTACTAATTTTATTTTATAACACTTTTGTCGTTTAGCGAAGTCTCATTCTAGCAATTCAGTAAATGCCAAAAATAGGGACAGAGACAAAAGAAGGGTTTAATCAGATTACCTTTATAAGAAGGTAACTTTTTTGCTCTTTAACCATCCTCGCTGAGCCTACACAGACCCGCGGCCTTTCTTTTATACCATTAGTTTGCACTCCAAGTGTTTGTTTACATTCGTAAGACCCAAACTGGGTGGAAATTAATTAAAACTTGCATCGGGGTATGTGCACCAAAACGTAAAGATAAACATTAAATAAGATATTTACTGTACCTCGTGATTTCAAATTATTTTGTTGCGAAGTGTATTAATTTACTCGTAGATTAATACATTTCATATCAGAGTGGAACTTATTTCATTCTTCTTCTTCGTAAAAGCTAAGCTTTTGTGCTGCCCCATTAGGGATTAAAACGTGATAGTGTATATGTTAATAGGCGATGTGGCTAACAACCTATTACAATTTCGATTCCATTTTTAGGGTTCCGTACAAAAAATGAAAAAACGGAACCCTTATAGGATCACTCGTGCGTCTGTCTGTCCGTCCGTCTGTCACAGCCGATTTGCTCTGAAACTACTGGACCGAATCAGGTGAAATTTGGGTGAATGTTGTAATCCTATGACCCAAACACATATGTGCAAAGTAAATAAATATTTTTTTTAAAATAAGGATTATTTTCGTGGGACAAATTAGGAAATAAAAAAAAACAGTTTTGCAAACCTTACTGTGTCACATATCAAAGAAAAGAACTCGTTATGAGGATCTCAAATATATTTTTGTTATTATTGTAAAATGAATAGTTTTGATTTTATTCATGAAAGAAGACGAAAATTGACCATCCCCCCCCCCCCCCCCCGATGTCCGAAACTACTGAGCCTAAAATTTTGAAAAAAATACAAAATATAGTTCATTGCTTGTAGATAACAGGAAAACCTATAAGAATTCAATCAATTGTACGTAACCCTCTCCACGCGAGTTTAACTCGCACTTGGCCGGTTTTTCCACCTTCATGCCCACCATTAGGCTAATAGAATCCTTTAAGTCTGGTGGCCCTAGGCTTTTGGGATAAAGAAGTGAGAGTGTATATGTATAAATATAAAAACATTTTAATATACTAGCTTATATTTTTAATTAAGTACTTACAAATATATTAAGGGGTGATACACTCCATATTTTAAACTACCTTTCCCAATTAGTGTAAATGCGAAAAACAAAATTTTCACTTCCCAAACAAATCGAAGTAGCCACGTGATCTAGTTACACGATATATATTTTTTGCAAAAAGTGGTTCAAAATAATAGAGTTAATCATCCATTGAAACATTTGTACTTAGTTAAAAGATAAACGGGCAAGTGCGAGTCAGACTCGTACATGAAGGGTTCCGTACAATGTTTTAAAACGCTGAAGAAACACGTTTCTTGTATGACGACCCGTCTAATTTTTAACTTTATCTTATTTTTAGTATTTGTTGTTATAGCGGCTACAGTAATACATAATCGATGAAAATTTCAAGTGTCTAGCTATTACGGTTCAAGAGATAGAGCCCTGTGACAGACGGACAAACGGACAGACAGACAGACAGACAGCGGAGTCTCAGTAAAAGGGTCCCGTTTGCACCCTTCGGGTACGGAATCCTAAAAAGGGGGTATTGCTTTATTCAGAAAGAAGACTTACAAATGAATTAAAAAAAACCGGCCAAGTGCGAGTCGGACTCGCGCACCGAGGGTTCCGTACAAACCTGCAAGGTTTAGTATTTGGTATGAATTTCAATTTAATACCTCTACGCGTTTATGAGGAAATGGGTAGTAAGTTTAAAATTATTAAAAAAAATATATATTATGTGATGTAACTAAAAATTTATGGTTTTCGTAATTTTTCCTTTATCTATGCTATAAGACGTTGCTTCGTACCAAATTTCAAGATTCCGAGTTCACGGGAAGCACCCTGTAGGTTTTGATTCCCTTGCAAGTGTCGAAAATTTGCGGCATAAACGGCTGTATCTTTTGATTGCGTTGGCTTAGAAGTTTGATTTTTTCACAGCTTCAAGGGACAGTAGACCTGAGTAATTGATATAAATTTCAGCTTCATACCTCCACGCGTTCCTGAGAAAAAGGGTCTTGACAGACGGACGGACGGACGGACAGACGGACAACAAAGTGATCCTATAAGGGTTCCGTTTTTTCCTTTTGAGGTACGGAACCCTAAAAAGAAAAAACCTTAATAAATAATAATAAAAAAATGACGTCATAAAAATATACATGTTTATAATTAATAAATAATAATGATGCTCTTGTGTGGACTCTCTTGCAGCTTCGCACTTGCCTTCGCAACTTTGACCCGGGGTGCGGCAGCAGACGCAAGCAAAAAACGAATATGCGTTGGTCTAGCTAGGTGACAGTTATATATCAAAAATATATAATTAGGAAATATATGACAGTTATATATCAAAAATATATAACTGTCACCTAGACCCACGCATTTTCGTTTTTTTGCAGTAGTGACAACGGGTCATTGGGGCCCTAATGCTAAATTATTTCTTAAGGATGTCACAACGCGCCCCATAGAGGGAACTGGATCGTAGAGCAGCTATTTCAGTCAGCAGAAAGGAAAAGCACAATAAATAAATTTGACACAAATAATAGAAATAAATACCTATGTATATAACGTTTCTCAATGCGGTGCGTTGGAAGAAGTAGGTATTCTATTTGTAATTTTTATTGAATTTATTTTCCAACTTGATCTGGCTGGGGATCGAATCCAGAACCTCCGGAGTGGTGGACAAGCGTGTTAACTATCACACAACGGAGGTCGTCATTAATTGTAAACATTACTAGCGCTTCGCGGTCGGAAGCATTACTAGCGCTTTCGCAAGTTAAGTGACACTGGTTGTGGTCAGCACTTGGATGGGTAACCACAAGTGACATAAAAAATTCTTAAGCTCCTCCGTGCTTCGGAAGGCACGTGCCTTTGGTCCCGGCTGTTATTTCACAGTCATTTTACGACTGTGTACATTGTATGATAGTCGTCAAGTTATGTCAGATGCCTTTAGGCAGTTTGAAAAATCTGACACCATTGTTAGCCTCTAGCTCACGGAAAACAAAACAAAATTAAATATACTTGTGTAAAACGTGTGCTTTTTTATTTTTATTTATGTTTCTGGTCACGCTACCTGCCCAGGATTAAATATATTTACCGTTCTCGATCCAATACGCAACAGTGGCCAACGCTTAGCACACAAAGTCCCTCGGGCCTTTGTAAATGGAAATAAAAATTCAATGGAACTGAGTGTTTACGCATAAATTGCAGATACCCTGTTTTGTAATGAATACACAGTGGCTTCGCGATTTGATTGCTTTTAAATAACGTACGGGAAAATGTACGGCTTTTTCCGTTCGTTTACATTGAACACCTACACAATCACATACAAAATCGCTTAGTTTACACAAGGAGCTATTATGTAAAACTAGAAAAGACAAGTTAAGACAAAACATATAACTGTTTTGCCCCGTTCAATTGTAGCTATCTCCGTAAACTTTGCTTTCTAGCTCTTACGCTTAGTAATTTCAACAAAAAAAAAATAATACAAAATAATATAATAAAAATAAAAAAAACATACAAAAACATGATAAACATGATTAAAAATGGCTTATATACAATATACAAGTATTATTCAAGGAACACGCACTACTGAACTGGGTTTCTTACGGCGTATATTCCCAGCAGTGATCATTCCGGAACGCTAGTAGTTTGTAGCTTTTGCATTAAAAATAATTTAAAAATAATGACCTTCAATAAATTATGTAGGTACCTATTAATTCTAAATTGATAAAAAAAATTCACTTCAACTTTGCCGGGAAAGTGTTAGGAAATAACTTTCCATCGGCAGGTAATCAGATTTCATTGTATGAAAATTAAAATGCATGATAATACTCACGCCGCCATTATATTCAGCAAAAATATAATGTTTCAAATAGATGGTCTATTCATTCTGTGTCAATGACTTCAAAGCTCTTTGGAATATCTACACAATGGTCATTGTTGAAGTGTCTATATTTGGGGGTTATATTTAGCAACGGAATAACAAATCACGCGGTTTTATCCCTAACTCTGTAGACCTGAAACCATAAGACCTGGGGTCCAAAACTGACTGTGCGTCTGTGAGGGTTGAGTTCAATCCACGCTAGGTGCAACTTCTACCATATGCTTCAAGTGAAGAAAAAAACATCTCGAGGAAACTAGTTTACTAGTGTCTAGAAATTACTGTTATCTGTTGTTTGAGAGTGTCTGAGAGACTTAACGGTTTCAGCTGTGCGTTATTCGATCAGTCAGTGAGTCAGCCAGTCAGTGAATGAGTCAGCCAGTCAGTTTCTTCATTTAAATATTATAGAGATAGACAGTAGAAAGACAAACTAAAATATCTAATAACTTTCAAACTGTCAACATTTTGATAGGGCAACGGATGTAGTTCGACTTCTCTCTGTTCTCCAATGGTCAAGGCATTTGCTTTATGATCGGGAGGTCGTGGGTTCAAATCCCACTGGGAAGCATACTTTGTGAGAACTTGTTTCCACTTTGGTTAGGATATTGAATCATCTGATTATCCGAAAGGAAAGATGATTCCGTACTTCGGCACGTAAAGCTGCGGGTCCCGAACGTCAGTTAGTTTAAACTTATCCTTGGATTGTTCCTGGTCAACCCTTTGGGTTGCGGAGCAACCAGTAACCACGTCAAATCACCTCTGTTAGGTAGCGGACCCCGGGCTCTGAAGTGTTACCGCTGAGGTCGCAACTAGGAATGCGCTCAGATGATGATGATGGAATAAAAATAGAATAGATAAACTGGGTTGAAAAATGAGGAGGTCGTGAAAAGAGTAGGAGAAAAAAGGTGAATTCTAGATATAATAGAGAATAGACGAAGAAAGATGTAACGTCATCTGCTACAACACGGTGATTTCATAAAGAATATCATTGAAGGAAGATAGAAAGGAAAAGAGGACCAGGAAGACTGAGGCATAGCTACATGAAACAGATGAAGGATTAAGTCCGCCATTTGTTAAAAGTATATTTTTACTTTGGCCAATAAAGTTTGATTAATAAATAAAGGAGAAGGTGAACGTCGTGTCGTACAGCAAAATAAAACAGCTGACGGATGAGAGAGAAAAATTAAAGAGAATTCACACTTCGCCGACAAGAACATAGCAGAAAAAAAACTAGCAGTTACTAAACGAGGTTGGTGGAAAAAATAACAACCCCATAAATCAGGCTTCAAGTTGCAAAGTGTTATTTTCCTTGTAAATACTACACTTAACTTGATATTGTTACTTTCCCTTAACTTGAAAAGGAAAAGTCTCGACGCATTTTATGTTGCACCTTTTTCTTTTCACAAGCTTTTATTTAGTTTCACCTGTTCGTTTGTCTGTGTGTCCGTAATCAAATCTTGCAAGCTAAATTAGACCAACTTCCTGATCTGATTCTTCATTCATTGATCTGAATCTTCACATACTTATTTAAGTTGGGTGACAATGCAATATGGTGCCAATGACCGGATCTCATGATGAAGTCACGTGCCCACGGCGTCTCTGTTATAAAACTAACTAACTAACTAACCCCACCGAGTTTGAGAACAATTGATTCGTCTTGAAAGCATTTTAAACTTTTTAGTCCATTGTTGTACACGATAAAAGCTTGTTTTAAAAAAAATGGACGAGTTACTTGACTGCTCTGTGGTTAGATTTTTTTTTGTGTCCAAACATGGTTTTTCTTCTTACATTGATTGTTTTCATTAAAGTATTTTCTTCTTGACACATCTCAGAACTTCTGGTTTGTTTAACTAATCTTCCATACTAGTCTGGGAGAAAAGAAAAAACCTTAGAATTTAACAGCTGCTTCTCTTCCCGCGCAGATCGTATAAGCCGAACGAGGGCAAAAATGCGAATCATGTTAATAGCGATGCGGCTAGCAACCCATCACTATTTTATTTCCTATTCCATCTTCTCGCCTACCATCACGCTAAAAGTTGCCTTTGGGGTCTTGCGGCCTTGTTTGCTTAGACCCGCAAAACTCAAAATGCTCTGTCTGCCCCGTTAGGGATAAAGACATGATAATATAAATATATGTATGTGTATGTTTAACTTATCTTTTTCATACGCCTCCAGACGTTTTCGATCTTTCTTGTTCATGGATATATTTGGATAGGATAGTAATTAATATTCCCTCTTCCATAACGACTCTACCTTAAGTCAACAGCATCTAGACAGCTAGAGATGATGATAAAAAGAACTCCAAGTTTCGCCCTTATTACCACCGCATAAAGATGCGTGAAGGGTAGCTTACGCTGCTGTCGACTGTACCCAAAGTACATTACGGTACGTACTGACAAGGTTTCCTTTGACCCGAATTAAAGTGAATAAATCACAACAATCAAACAAACTGAATGCCCTAGTTCGATTTTATTGTACGGATAGCAGGTGAAGTTATTGAGCTTTTTCATTTGTTTGTTGACGACAGGAATGTGGCGACGAAAGTTCTGTTATTTCTTTGTTGATTTACTGACAAAACATTAGCTGTGTGATTCCCGGCAGAGTAGGATAGGACCACTCCAAGTCTTCCCGTGGATGTCGTAGAAGGCGACTTAGGGAACACAAGCTAAACAAAGCTTATTAACATCCGTGAGAGTTTTTATTTTCATATTTGTTGTTATAGCGGCCACAGTAATACATAGTCGGTGAAAATTTCGAGTGTCTAGCTATTACGGTTCAAGAGATAGAGCCCTATGATAGACGGACAAACGGACAGACAAACGGACAGACAAACGGACAGACAAACGGACAGACAAACGGACAGACAAACGGACAGACAAACGGACAGACAAACGGACAGACAAACGGACAGACAAACGGACAGACAGACGGACAGACAGACGGACAGACAGACGGACAGACAGACGGACAGACAGACGGACAGACAGACGGACAGACAGGCGGACAGACAGACGGACAGACAGACGGACAGACAGACGGACAGACAGACGGACAGCCAGACGGACAGCCAGACGGACAGCCAGACGGACAGCCAGACGGACAGCCAGACGGACAGCCAGACGGACAGCCAGACGGACAGCCAGACGGACAGCCAGACGGACAGCCAGACGGACAGCCAGACGGACAGCCAGACGGACAGCCAGACGGACAGCCAGACGGACAGCCAGACGGACAGCCAGACGGACAGCCAGACGGACAGCCAGACGGACAGCCAGACGGACAGCCAGACGGACAGCCAGACGGACAGCCAGACGGACAGCCAGACGGACAGCCAGACGGACAGCCAGACGGACAGCCAGACGGACAGACGGACAGACGGACAGACGGACAGACGGACAGACGGCCAGACGGACAGACGGACAGACGGACAGACGGACAGACGGACAGACGGACAGACGGACAGACGGACAGACGGACAGACGGACAGACGGACAGACGGACAGACGGACAGACGGACAGACGGACAGACGGACAGACGGACAGACGGACAGACGGACAGACGGACAGACGGACAGACGGACAGACGGACAGACGGACAGACGGACAGACGGACAGACGGACAGACGGACAGACGGACAGACGGACAGACGGACAGACGGACAGACGGACAGACGGACAGACGGACAGACGGACAGACGGACAGACGGACAGACGGACAGACGGACAGACGGACAGACGGACAGACGGACAGACGGACAGACGGACAGACGGACAGACGGACAGACGGACAGACGGACAGACGGACAGACGGACAGACGGACAGACGGACAGACGGACAGACGGACAGACGGACAGACGGACAGACGGACAGACGGACAGACGGACAGACGGACAGACGGACAGACGGACAGACGGACAGACGGACAGACGGACAGACGGACAGACGGACAGACGGACAGACGGACAGACGGACAGACGGACAGACGGACAGACGGACAGACGGACAGACGGACAGACGGACAGACGGACAGACGGACAGACGGACAGACGGACAGACGGACAGACGGACAGACGGACAGACGGACAGACGGACAGACGGACAGACGGACAGACGGACAGACGGACAGACGGACAGACGGACAGACGGACAGACGGACAGACGGACAGACGGACAGACGGACAGACGGACAGACGGACAGACGGACAGACGGACAGACGGACAGACGGACAGACGGACAGACGGACAGACGGACAGACGGACAGACGGACAGACGGACAGACGGACAGACGGACAGACGGACAGACGGACAGACGGACAGACGGACAGACGGACAGACGGACAGACGGACAGACGGACAGACGGACAGACGGACAGACGGGTAGTCATACAAAAAATGTGTTTTTTTAGCGTTTTTAACTAGATCTTTATAATGGCATTAACTAGGTACTTGAAATTTTCACAGATTATGTATTAATATGGCCGCTATAACAAAAAATAAGTTAAAGGTAAAAATTAAAGGGGGTCGTCATACAAGAAACCTGTTTCTTCAGCGTTTTAAAACATGTACGGTGGTACGGAACCCTTCATGTACGAGTCCGACTCGCACCTGCCCGTTTATTTTAAATATTTCCGGTTCAGACAGATTGTATGACCGACACTACCGATATTTTTCGTTGTTTTATTTTTCCTAGGAAAAGTAATTGTTATTATCACTTACTTCAATTTCTTTAATAGTTCGCGTATTCAATGATAAATATCCTACTGCCGCAGGTAGGTTTGTATTTTTCTTAGTATATAAACACATACAAAATCACACACAGCTTAAAGCTAAAGTGTTTTAGCTCCAAATTACGGCACTTCTGTGGTTCGTGTCTGGCATTTTGGATGTGAGGTAAACGTACCAATGTGTGAACACTTCGTTTACTTAGTAAATGAAATATAAGAAAGTAAATCAGAATCAAATAGATTAAACTAGTCCAAAAGTAAGTTTTAATTATTTAATAGAGTATCATGTCTTTATTCCTAATGACACAGACAGAACATTTTAGGTCTTGCGACTCTAAGCTGACAGAACCCAGGTACGCAAGACTCAAAAGTCCACTTTTAGAGTGATGGTGGACGAGAAGATGGAAAAAGGAATTTATTAACATGATTTGCATTTCGGCCACTCCCTTTATCGGCTTTTACGATCTGCGCGGGAAGAAAAGCAGCTAGTAGGTCCATTTTAAGTTTTTTCTTTACTCCCAGACCAGTATGGAAGGAGAAATTGTTAAAGGTGACAATAAAATATGATATGCAATATAAATGATACTAATTTTACTATTTATTTATTAACTTATACTAAAAAAATACGCGTACAGTATTACAAACACACAGTATTAAATTATAAATAAGCATTTACAAATATTTTATGACGTCGAAATTTTATAGCTAGGTAGGTGCTTAAAATATTTTTCGGTCTACATGTCCGTGGTCATAAAAGGCAGTCCTATTTTTTTAAGTGTTTATAGTGACGTTTATATAATAGTCAAAGCGTCTGACCAAATACTGGTGCATGTCGACCATTGGCATATTTACCCAGCAGTCCAAAGAGAGTCGGGTTCATTTCAAGGTCACGCTGAGATACGAATACAAATCGGGATTTACGGTGTACCCCGAGAATATAAATAATAATATACAGAATATTTGTGCGATTTTATTTAAAGACGACATCTAAAAGGGTTTTCTCAATTCGATAGATGGTGACTTTTTTATCCACTAAAGACATTTTAGCAGCAAGTCCAACGTTCTGTAAAGTAGTTCAGTATAATGGTCTGAACTTGCCTAAAACATTTGGCTTATGACAAAAAATAATATAATCATATTAATGTATTTATTTATACGCGACTTCAAGAAAATAGGAGCCTTATTTCGAATGTTTTTTTACATATATATACTCGTATGTTCCTCAATAACTTCTCTGTTTTTAACTGACTTTGAAAATTATTTTTTAATTGAAATGGTATTTATGCGATTTGGTCCCAAGACCCATAAAGCTCTGTTTATCCCACTAGAGATAATAACGCGATATTTTATAGAAGTTTATTCTTGGAATAAAATTTGCTTCTACTACGTCAGATGTAACTTGTACAGCTACCGAGGTGAAGGATTCGTCAGTAGTCACTTTAGTACTTTTAGAACGGGAATAAATTACGATCGATGTAGGGTCAGCATAAAGCCACGGCTCGATTTGTGGATACCAATTAAAATGTACGTACCTAAAGCAACAGTCTTGGTGACTGTCACTTTGTCTGGAAAATCTCACTACGTGAGACAACTTTGTTTAACTGCAAATGGGTTATCCTCTGTTTTGTATTCTTATTATCCCCCGCAATAAACTAAGTTCTGACTTGTGAAAATGTTAAGCGTATTTGTTCTAATTTGGTTCCAATTAGCCGTGACTTATGGAGCCAATTAACTTTAATATAGTCCAACTGTGGACTAGTTTGTGAATATGCAAGTTATAATTGTGAAAAATAATTTTGTTTTCATGAACTTTTAATCATTAAAACTGCTTAAATCTTTTGTGATTCTACCTTAGTTTTTAGATGTTTTGTTTCTTAAGAGCCGCTCTTTTGGCAGTGGAGTACTTTCCATGTCTCTCTTTTCTCCTAAGTTAATTTTTTAGTTTCCTTTTTCAATTTTATATAGGTTTAAAGATGTTGTTATTTTTTTAAACTGCTAAGTTAAATTTCGTAAATTTTTAAGAGGATCTCGAAAGTATTATCGTATTTATTATTTTTTACGTAGAAATAATAAAACAAAAAAGAAGATAATAACAAAAAAATACTTTAATAATAATTGTTTTATTACAGAAAAAAAAATGTGAGTCCATAGGACTCATGGTAGGTATTTACGTAAGTAAACTTCACCTAGTCAGTTAAGGGCTAGGAACCACGAACGATGGAAAAAAGGCTTTTCGGTCGGGAGTGCCCACAGAAGTGAAACATCCAACCTGAAAATATTGAGCACCACTGGACAGCCACTCTGAAAATGTTGAGCACCACTGGTGGTGTCGGTAATGAGTCCAATGGTTTTTTCCTATTTCAAAAAGTGCCCAACGCCCCATAAAGAAGTTTTATCACTTCAAAAAAACATTGTCTACTCGGCCTATCCAGCATTTATATTTAAGAAAATTCTATTCTTTAATTGGAACTAATAAAGCAGAAAGATACTCATCGCCTCATTGAATAACGGCTAAGTACACTCAACGAGATATAGCCGATGGAAAGTTCCAGCAATATATCTTGCTAACTGTCCAACTCCATTTTCACTTCCCAATAAAAAAGTTAATCTTGCGAGCTATACGTGTAAAAAGTTGAGAGTACCCTATTGAAGTGAGCAAAGGAAAGGCTGTAACTCAAAAATTCCCGGGTATTAATTAAATTTGATTTGAAATCAAAATTACTGATACAGATACATTATCCATAGCGGAGCAGATAGGGCCTAGGGCCGCTAAACCCAAAATCCACGGTTAGCGTGGTGGTGGTGGGCGTTAAGATGGAAAAAGGGGACCAGAATAGTTTTTTTTACACTTTATTGTTGCAAAGTAAAAATATACTTTTAACAAATGGCAGACTCAATGCTAAGACCTTTTTTCCCAGTCAACCATAGGGATAAACAGAGAAAATAAAAGGGCAAGTGCGAGTCGGACTCGTACATGAAGGGTTCCGATTACAATGTTTTAATACGCTAAAAAAATTACGTTTTTTGTATGACGACCCACTTGAATTTTGAACTTTTTTTATTTTTAGTATTTGTTGTTATAGCGGCCACAGTAATACACAATCTGTGAAAATTTCAAGAATCGAGTTAATGCCACTATAAAGATCTAGTTTTAAACGTTGAAAAAACACGTTTTTTGTATGGCGACCCCCTTTAATTTTTTACTTTTTTTATTTTTAGTATTTGTTGTTATAGCGGTCACAGTAATACATAATCGGTGAAAATTTCAAGTGTCTAGCTATTACGGTTCAAGAGATAGAGCCCTGTGAGAGACGGACAGACGGACAGGCAGCGGAGTCTCAATAATAGGGTCCCGTTTGCACCCTTCAGGTACGGAACCTTAAAAAGAATTGTGCGGCGCGAAAAAGCTAAATAAAAAGCTACAATGAATATCGGTGTAATACATACAAGTACTTTATATCAAATATTATGAATATACATATACATACCCATAATACTATATAAAACATACCATTATACAGATATACGAGTAATACTTTGTTTAATTTTGAGAACTGAATGTTGATGACTTTACTAATGCGCGTGAGCGATGAGCGTGAACTTTCCTCTTAAGGCCGTACTTGAATTTTCCGGGGTCCAGTGCTGCCCTCATTTAATATAAATCATTTCAAAGAAAACGAAGACATTATTTAAAATTTTGCAACTACCAAGTCCTAGATAACCCTTTAAAGTATTTTATGAACTACTGTTTTCAGTTTATAATGAGAACGTTAAGCTTTACTACGCACATTAGCCAAAAGTGGCCGTTTTTCGCAATTGTGCGTAGTAAAGCTTAACGTGCTCACTTTAAATTGTAAACAGTAGTCCATAGAATACTTTGAAGGGTTATCTAGGACTTGGTAGTTGCAAAATTTTAAATGATGTCTCCGTTTTCTTTGAAAAGATTTATTTTAAATGGGGGCAGCACTGGACCCCGGAAAATTCAGGTACGGCCTTAAAAGAGAATTTAGTGGAAATTTCTCTTAAAAAAATAGTGATGGGTTGCTAGCCGCATCGGCTATTAACATGATTCTGATTCTCGCCCATTCCCTCGATCGGCTTTTATAATCTGCGCGGAAAGAAAAGCTGCTGATTTTGACAAGAATTCGCACACAAATTCTTTTATTTATTGTAAGTTGCAATTTTTGATTAAGGTAGAAATAGAGGCAATAGACGGGAACTTTTCTGTAGCGTTATTAATTGACGTAGCCGTGTGGTTCCCGGCAGTGTAGAATAGGACCACTCCAAGTCTTCACGTGGATATCGTAGAAGGCGACTTAGGAAACACAAGCTAAACAAAGCTTATCAATGAGACCTCTCCAACCCGTCTGGCCAGCGTGGCGAGTGCAGACTAAATCCTCTAACTGCTCTGGCTAATATATGGCTCGTGTAGTACAGAGAGGGTCGTGCTCCTGCAGTGGAGACTTAAAATGACCTGATGATGATGATTTACTGACGGATTTCATCAAATTTGAGAGACACACTAAAGACTTTCTTCTTCTTTTTATTTAAGAGCTTAGTGGCTCTTGTCGGTGGAGTATGTGCCAACTTCTCGGTTCTCTGCCTTACTTTTGTAGTGCTTTATACGACATAAAGACCTAAAGACTAAAAACTTTTCTACACAAAATGTTGCAAAATAAATCCATAAGGGTAAGTGGAAAGGGAAATAGAAGGAAGTTTGCTGTAGCGTTATACGAGTAATATGGACAAATTTCACTGAAATGGCTTTGCTGAGCCAGGGGAAAGTGGAAAGTGTCAGTTATTACATGGTTATAAGAGCTCGCCAGGTCTACTGTTCTCACAGAAACACTAGCTAAATCTCTATTGTTGTTTTTCGTGTGTGTAAGTGGCCAACATTGGTGTCAGATTTTTCAAGCTGCCTAAAGGCATCTGACATAGGTTGACGACTGATATACAACGATGGCAGCCGGAACCAACTTTTCATGCCTTCCGTAGCACGGAGGAGCTCGATAATTTTTCATACCATTTGTGATCACCCATCCAAGTACGGACCACGCCCAGCGTTGCTTAACTTGTGAAAGTGTTAGCAATGCGTACTTCCACCGGGACCATCGAGCTCATCTATATTACTCTGGCCATCTTTACCTGTTCAAAGCAACCAATGAGAAGCTACTATGAGAATAATCACATTAGTGCAGCAGAGCCATTGTGCTACACTGTGGTAAATGCAGCGGTGAATGCAATTAATGAGCTATGCATGTCGATAGATGAGCGAGATGTGGTTAATTATGGCTACGAGTTAGGCTGAAGCTAGAACCAGAATCCGTAATTCTACACATGTTTTATATTTTACGAGTGTTTATCATCACCATTTACCCGCATAACGTCCACTGCTGGACATAGGCCTCTTCCAAGGATTCCCAACTTGACTTGTTACTTTGGTTCTCGTACGAATTTCCTCATTTCTGATTCAATCAATAAAGAAATAAACTAAAAGAAACTAAAAGTCAGAGCCATGTGGCTCTCGGCAGAGTACCACTCCAAATCTTCCCGTGGATGTCGTAGAAGGCGTCTTACGAAACACAAGCTAAACAAAGCTTATAAACATCAATGAGACCTCTCCAACCCAAATCCTCTGGCTGCTTGTCTAGCTCGTGCTCCTGCAGTGGAGACTAAAAAAGACCTGATGATGGAAACTAAAAGATATTTAGCTACACAAGAACAAGGGTTGCATGGTCATACATACATCTCGTAGGTAAGATTATTAAGAATCAAATTAAAATCCTTAAGCATTTATCATCCATTAAGCAAACCACAAACATTTAGCAGGATTTAGTACAAAATAAAACAGTTATGGAACAGCATTGGACGCCGGCGGAATATTAAATCCGATCCAGGGATTGACGTGTCAAGCCTGATATACAGCGAGGAGCGATTACGAGTAACATTTTAGACAGACAATTTTGGCTGACAAGTTACTACGACATGCGACTAAGGGATTTTGACTAACAAAGCAACTTTGTTTAATTTTATCGATACAGTCAGGAAAAATTAAACAAATATATTAAGGTATTATGTGAATGACAAGAAATCAGAATAAATATAATGAATGATAAGGGTTTTCTTCCCTTTTTACCAAAGTAGTTTAGATGGGTTCCATCTATCTGGTAGAATCTTGATGCTTCGAATTTCATTTGGCATAACATACTTGGCAGATTGTTTTTAGTAGAATATTTCAAACGCATAAAAAATATATGATATAATATTTGTTTGGCCGAATATTTATATGTCCGCATGTACAATAGAATACTTTGCCAATACCAAGGTAGACAGCCTTTTTTTATACTATAATATTTTTTTTATTACATGGAAGAAAAAAACCACATAGGTACGTTTATAATCAACTGTTTTATTTCAATTTTAAATGCAAATCAAAAAGCATAATAATGAAAACCATAATCGTTAAAATTTATAATTTTGTTGGTCAACATAAAAAATAGGTTCAGGCAAAAATATAGGTTAGGTTATGTTAGAACTGTGACCACCCTATGCCATACCAAGGTAGACAGCCTTTTCTTACTATAATATTTTTTTATTACAGGGAAGAAAAAACCACATACGTCTATAATCTTAGTTTAGTTTATAATCATGATTCTGCATTGAAATGACTATACGTATGAAATAAATACCAAAAGGCGATTCTGACTGCGAACTTTCTGCGATATAATGATTATACTTTTAGATTATTATGGCTATAAAATTTATTCTATAAGATTATTCTGATTTTTTAAATTATTGGTTTTGAATCTATGATAAATGAGTAGATGCCAAACTAATTTCTACGAAATGACGTTTCTGTAAACCGTTGTCATGCAAAATAATATTATAACATAAAAAGTTCTTCCATAGAGGGACCCAGTTTAGGTGTATTTATAATTTTATGCTTCTTTCGTTTTGGGTGTGTTAGTTTTCACTGGGAAAGTATTCAAGAAATACAATAATTTAGCCCTTGTAACTTTGGATTATAATTGTATTATATATAAGGCAGTCATAATATGTCGTACTTTTTTAAATAACTCTTAAATATTCTTTTTAAAACAAAAAAAACCTCAAAACTAAAACCAGCCTTATTGAACTACCATGATCTTTTCCCCATGGTCTCGCTGTGTCGCTTCGGCTAGAGTAAATTTGTGTGCGTGGAAGCGGGAGCAAAACTTAGAATATCCACATCAGGCCCAGTCTTAATGTAATCGCTTCCCGCTGTGCATCAAGCAGCAGCCTTAAAAGCCTAAGAGTAAATGACTGGAGTTTGTAAGAACTGCTAAATTATTTATTTGGCACGTTTGAGAAACTGTCTCCGTGTTCCTGCTTTAATAATTCACTGTTATATTAGGATATAACGTGACTTTCACTCGGAAACAATTAGAAGCGTTCGTGTTACGCGAGTCAAGAAGTTTATTGTTATGTTAAGCAAAATTACATACTGATACATTATCACGTCTTTGTCCCTACGAGGCAGACAGAGCCTACGGCGGTAAGGCCTAGACCGCTTTTAGCGTGACAATAGGCATGAAGGTGGAAAACGGAAATTATAATAGTGATGGGTTGCTAACCGCATCGCCTAGATTCTCGCCCAAAATTTCGCAAAGTTACATAATGTATACCTATTTCTATTGCCTACCCTGCACTACCTAATTTCCCATCACTTTTGTTATTTGAGCGAGGTTGCCTGGAAGAAATTGATATTATTGACGATAAGGTCGCCTTTTGCGCATTTCCTAGTTTTAAGATAATTATGTCCTGTATTATTCTTTTATGCAAAAAAGGGTACTGTACAAAAGAAAAACACAAGAAACCTTTATATTGTAATAACATATTGTATGTTAATTTGTCTTTGAATGATTTTATCTCTATCTAAGCAGATTTTGGTAGTAAAGTATCCAAAACGCACAAACAATACAAACATGCATGGCGACCTCCGTGGCGTAATGGTTAACACGGTAGAACGCTAATCCAGAGGTTCTGGGTTCGATCCCCAGCCATGGCAGGTTGGAAAATGGCCTTTTTCAAATTGTTCTGGGTCTTGGGTGTTTACCTATATATGTATTTATCATAAAATATAGTATCGTTGAGGTAGTATCCCATAACACAAGTTAAAAAAAAAAAAAATTTTGAGGCTAACTTAATCAGTATGATTTGTCCCTATATATTTATTTATTTATGCAAGGAAAGAAGAATGAGGATACAGATACACTATCACGTCTTTATCCCTAACGGGGTAGACAGAGCCAAGGGCGGTAAAGCCCAGGCCACTTTTAGCGTAATGGTGGGCATGAAGGTGGAAAAGGGAAATCATAATAGTGATGGGTTGCTAACCGCATCGCTTATTCATATGATTCAGAGTCTCGCCCATTCCCTCGATCGGCTTTTACGATCTGCACGGGAAGAGAAGCAGCTGGTACATTCTAAGTTTTTTCTTTTCTCCCAGACCAGCAAAGAAGAATGAGGAAACAGGCTTATATGTATATTACATCATCATCATCATTCGAGCGTATTCCTGATTGCATCCTCAGCTGTAACGCTTCAAAGCCCAGGGTCCGCTACCTAACCTTGGTGATTTGACGAGATGTGGGTTTGTATATAACGTCTTACAAAATATACTAAAACTACCTACTTTAAAGCTGAATCAGTCCATGATACTAAACAACTTTTTCCAAGGAACAATACAAACTTTTATCAGCTGATCGGTCATTTGTATGGGATTACAAAAATATTTTTTATATTTCGATATGTTTCTTGGAGAAAGTTGTTCAGAAATCATGGACTGATTCAGCCTTAAAATAGCTTTATAATCAAACTAATAACCTACTGCAATACCAAGATGATAATTTATGCATGAGAATTTATAGAGGTGATATAGAGAGACCTAATAAAATAAATACATGTATGTGCACTTAACTCAAGATTACTACACACTTAAATCGAAGGGTTATCTCGTTTCGTCTCATCCGAGACTACAAAATAGTCCCATTACAGAAAAGACACTTATTTTCACATCAAATATTTGTGTCAATCGTTTGCGAGCACAGACCTACCACTACTAGACTTGCAACGACATTGCTAGAAAGAGACTGTCAAATACAGTATAACGTAAGTGAGAAACGCTGACATGTTTTGTGGTCTCTATCGGCGTGGCTGCTATAAGCACAAAGAACAAACAAACCACAAAACGATTGAAGAAAGTTATTAATTTTAGGGATTTTATCATTTGAAAGGTGATTTAAAGTGTTATTTGAGCTTATTATAAGTTAGTTACCATAGTGTGTTCTGTGATGTGTGCAAAATATGGGTGGAGGCAACAATCAAAGATAGAAAGAGATGCACTAAAGTGGCCACGCACTATGCAGGTCTAGTAGTGGTAGGTCTGTGTTTGAGAGGCATAATTCAATATCATCATCATCATCAGGTCTTTTTTAGTCTCCACTGCAGGAGCACGACCCTCTCTATACCACCAGAGCCATATATTAGCCAGAGCAGCCAGAGGATTTTGGAAAGGTCTCATTGATGTTTATAAGCTTTGTTTAGCTTGTGTTTCCTAAGTCGCCATCTACGACATCCACATGAAGTCTTGGAGTGGTCCTATTCTAATCTGCCGGGAACCATACGGCTATTCAACATACTATGTTATTATACACAGTCTTTTCTAGTTATTATTATAAATAAATAAAAAAAAAGTTTATTTCAGGCTTTGCAATCCATTAAGTGCATTATGTGTTGCAATTATCACATTCATACATTACTATCACATCTTAATCCCTATTAGGGCAGACAGAGTAATTTGGGTCAAATGCAAGACTCAAAGGCAAAGGTGGTAAAAGGAATCAGAATAGTGATAGGTTGCTAGCCGCATCGCCTATTAATATGATTCACATTTTCGCCATTCCCTCTATCGGCTTTACGATCTGTGCGGGAAGAAAAGTAGCTGGTACATGTGTGTGACCTATGTATTAGAAATTTGGAAGAAAATAAACCGGCCAAGTGCGAGTTAAACTCGCTTGAAGAGGGTTCCGTACAATTGATTGAATTCTTATAGGTTTTCTTATAGACATAGGCCTCTCCCAAGGGTTTCCAAGATGACCGATCTAGAGCGGCCTGCGTCCAGTGCTTTCTAGCAACCTTGGTCAGATCGTCTGACCACCTTGTGGTCTACTCGGTTCCATTCATTTAAAACAACTCAGTATTCATTATTCTATTAATTTTATCAGGCATTCATTCGCAAACTTTACATTGTATAATGTGCTATCATTGTATAATGCATTGTAAACTTACAAAGCCCTTCTGGCGCGTAGGGGACCAATACAATGAGTTTCTTTCGGCATTTCTTCTTAGTAGTGGACGCTGCGAAATTCTAGTATCGGTAGATTTTCTCTATAATGATTAGGTAATTACAAAGCGAAGTTCGATCGAAATTATATGAGCAGCATCATTCAAAATGATTTTCCATTACGATTGACGTGTTAGAGTGCTTGCAAAGGCCTAGTTACTAAATAAATATTTGATTCTTTGATTGCATAGCTAAACAATTTTTGGTAGGTAGGATGTCGATCCTTCCTACACTGCTGGTTATCGTAGCCCAATCACAAGCGTTGCCTGAAGAAATCTTTCTCGCTCTTTCTGAAGAAGTGTCTAATCTGTTATCCCTTTATTTTGCACTCAGACGTTGATATATAGGGTTGGCGAGATAAAGCACTGTCCTATATTTTTATTAAGGGCTGTCACCGTGATTGATCTTCGGGGACCTTTGTTTAGGGCGTCAATACGTCTTTTTGTTGTAGCGGTGTGGTGCCGAGATAACTCTATCAAATTGACAGTTTCCTTTGAGGAAGCGTGCGATGGAGCGAACGACATGACATTCTTAAGCGGCCCCTTACCCTAGGCTTTTTCATACAAACGTAGTCTAGCTTTTTTGAAATGACATGATAAATTTCGTCAAAATTTTGTAGTTTCAAAGAAATTGCATCTATCTAGGCATATAATTGGTTATCACAGTCGAAATACGTACTTGAAAGAAAATATAAGGGTGTAGAATTTTTCCATACTGATGATCAAATATGATGATATGATACACTAATTCTCTTCCAAGTTCATATTTTGACTGTGAAAAACTGTGGTAAAAACTAGTTACAAGCATATATGCAATATTTTTTTGAATTTAATAATTTGCCGATATCTGTTAGGTAAGTGGTTTCAAAATAAAAGCTAAGACTACTTTTGTATGGGAAATTCTGATTCTGTTTAGGGTAAGGGACTCTTAAGCGTCCTGATTGGAGCTGACTGTCTTGTAAAATTAGCCACGAACTTACGTCCAATAAGCGGCGAACTGTATCATCTTCTCAGCACAATATCGATTACTTTCTTAACTGAACTGTTTAGAAACCCGTGGTCAAACTTATCAATTTTTCTAATTCAAAGATACTATCACGACTTTATCCCTACTGGGGCAGACAGTCTATTTTAGGTCTTGTGGCTCTAAGCAGACAGAGTCCAGGGCTGCAAGACCCAAAAACCACTTTTAGCGTGATGATGGGCGATAAGGTATTTGTGGTAGAGCCACGCTACCGGCAAAACTCTGTTTTGCTAGTAGCATGAATGGGCCGGCTCGTCCGGGGAAGTACTACACTCTCCCGGAAAATCGACGTCTGAGTAGTAGCTTCACCGCTTCTATGCTTCGTTCGGTGAGTGAGAGAGCCGGAGCCCCCCCCCCCCCCCCCCTCCCCCTATAATGGCAGCGGAATTTAAAAGAAATGGAGTACCCCAGGAGGGTACCGGTACATTAGATACCGGAGAATCCCTCCCTAAGCATTCTTGCTTGGGCTGCCCTACGTATTCTGGGGAGGGCAAAATCCCGCTCGTCATTGCTCAAGATGAGGCTTGGGCAACCCCACATGCACTTCACGTCCACCTGTGCAATATCAGGGGTATTCACTCTTACATCAACTCTGTCCACTACCATCTTGAGACAGAAAAGCCGGCCTTATTCTTTTTGACGGAAACCCAGATATCGCCTCCGGCGGATACGTCATACCTTCATTACCCCGGCTACAAAATTGAGCACAAATTTGTGCCACACGCTGGTGTATGCGTATTTGTCAGGGACGATGTCTGTGTTCGCCGTCTGTGCAATATTGAAGGTAAAGACCTGTCAACTCTTTGGCTTCGTATAGATTGCGACGACCACCCACGTGTCTATGCATGCCTCTACAGGTCTCATAGCGGTGATGCCGAAACTGACCGACTTATGGAGCATATTGGTACGGCGACAGATTACGTGCTGCAGCAAATTCCATCCGCTGAAATAGTTATTCTTGGCGACTTTAATGCTCACCATAAAGAATGGCTCCATTCGGAGAAAACCGATCACGCGGGTGAATCTGTTTTTGCCTTTGCCACGGCTTACAATCTAACACAGATGGTTTCAGATATAACACGCATACCAGATGTGGAAGGCCACACGCCTTCACGGCTTGATCTCCTGCTGACTTCTCATCCAGATGGCACCAAAGTCTCTGTGAGTGCCCCTCTGGGCTCATCAGACCACTGCCTAATCCGGAGCATAGCTCCACTTACACGCCAATCGCAGCCTCGTTTTATAGGTTGTCGTCGCGTTTGGCATTTTAAGTCAGCAGATTGGGATGGGATGCGGGCTTTCTTTTCATCCTACCCCTGGGGCAAAGTTTGCTTCTCGCTTCAGGATGCTTCTGCCGTCGCCGACTCTGTTGCTGAAATGGTGCTGCAGGGAATGGAACTATTCGTTCCAAGTTCTGTTGTGCCTGTTGGCGGCAAGTCTCAGCCTTGGTTTGACCGTTCTTGCAAAAAGGCGTATAGCCAAAAGCAGACAAAATATCAGACCTGGTCCAATGCGGCGGCAGCTAAGGATCCAAAAGCGAATGTTCTTAAAAAGGAGTATAACTTTGCCTCTAGATCCCTCAAAAAGGCTATGGCTGCGGCGAAGGCGAAACACATTCGAAGAATTGGTGAGAGACTGGCTCATCTCCCCTCAGGAACACGATCATTCTGGTCTCTTGCCAAGGCTGTTCGGGGTAATTTTTGTCAGCCATCCTTTCCACCATTACGCACGGCAAATGACGTGTTGGTCCAAGATGCAAAGGAGAAAGCCGATCTCTTGGGCACATTCTTTGCAACTAATTCCACTTTGGATGACGGGGAGAATTTACCACCGAATATCCCACGATGTGGGAGTATTATGCCAGATATTCGGTTTACACAAAAAATTGTTCGTCAAACACTCTTCTCCCTCGATGTTCACAAGTCCAATGGGCCTGACGGTATCCCTGCCATTGTGCTCGAAACCTGTGCTCCTGAGTTGGCTCCGGTCTTGATGCGTCTTTTTCGACACTCTTATTCTACAGGCGTTGTCCCGTCAGCATGGAAGACTGCGATAGTCCACCCGATACCCAAAAAAGGGGATCGCTCTGATCCTGGCAATTACAGGCCTATTGCCATTACCTCCTTACTCTCCAAAATAATGGAGTCCATTATTAACCGCCAGCTCCTCCTGTATCTCGAAGAGCACCAGCTTATAAGCGATCGCCAGTATGGTTTTCGTCAAGGACGGTCTGCTGGCGATCTTCTGGTATACCTGTCCCATAAATGGGCGGAATTGGTTGAGAGTAAGGGGGAGGCCTTGGGGGCTGGCCTGGACATGGCGAAAGCCTTCGATCGGGTTTGGCACAAGGCACTTCTGTCAAAACTTCCGTCTTTCGGGTTGCCTGAGAGATTGTGCCAATGGATTACCAGTTTCCTCACAGTTTCCTACGCTTTTTCTTCTGCATATCAATGATATGCTGCAATCCAGCAGCACTCATTGCTATGCGGATGATACCACGGTAGACACTTTTTATTCCGGCCAAGCCAATATTTCTCGGGCAAGAGTCTCTGAGTGTCGAACAAAACTTGTTTCTGATATCGAAACTTCATTGAACCAAGTTTCAGATTGGGGTCTATCCAACTTAGTCCAATTTAACCCCAATAAAACACAAGTTTGTGCGTTCACCGCTAAAAAAAGTCCCTTTGTCGTATCTCCCTCGTTTCAGGGCGCTTCCCTCGATATACAACCGAGGATCGGAATTCTCGGCGTCGAGATTTCAAGCGACGTTCAATTTCGCGGTCATCTAAATGACAAGGCTAAGTTGGCTTCTAAAAAAAATGGTATCCTGTGTAGAGCAAGGCGATACTTCACACCGGCACATCGCCTTCAGCTGTATAAGGCACAAGTTAGGCCGCATATGGAATATTGTTCCCATCTCTGGGCCGGGGCACCTAAATACCAACTTCTTCCATTGACCGTATTCAAAATCGCGCAACTCGTATAATCGATGATGAGACTTTCGTCAGCCGTCTCGATCCTCTGGCTCTACGTAGGGATGTTGCATCCTTGTGCATTTTTTATCGCATTTATCATGGGGAATGTTCTGAAGAATTGTTCGACCTAATACCTGCTGCAAAATTTCACCACTACACTACCCGCCTGAAATTAAAATACCATCCACACCACCTGGATAGTTGGCAATCAACCACCGTACGTTTTAAAAGGAACTTCCTGCCACGAACGACCGAACTGTGGAATCAACTTCCTGCAGCGGTGTTCCCGAACCGATACGACATTGAAACCTACAAAAAACGAGTCTATATCTTCCTGAAAGGCCGGTAACGCTCTTGTTACACCCCTGGTGTTGCAGTTGTCCATGGACAGTGGTGATCACTTACCATCAGGTGACCCGCTTGTTCGTTTGCCGCCCTATAACATAAAAAAAAAAAAAAAAAAAAAAAAAAAAAAAGGTATAAAAATGAATCAAAACAGGATATGTAGCTAGCCGCATCGCATATTAAACTAATTCACATTTTCGCCAATAGGGATGATGACTGGGTCAGAAAAGTATTATTCTAATTAGTCCGACTTACGAGTAGATTATCCAAAAATAATGTACCCATATTTTTCAGTTTATCAAAAAAGTAAAAATTCATAAAGATACAGAGTATCAAAGTTCCAGAGTGGGGGCTGTGACGTCACCGATATGTAAAAATCTTACGAAAGCATGACGTCATGCTAAATTTAAATGCGCTGTATCTTCGTTATTAATTATTTCTGAAAAAAAAAATACGTGTACAATATTTTTTAATAATCTAACCGATGGGCCAAAAATATTTTTTTAGTCATCATGCGTATTCAGGCGATCAGCTTTTCCGATCTGTGCGGGATGAAAAGCAGCTGGTATATTCTATGTTTTTTTCTTTTCTCCCAGACCAGCATAAAAGAGCTTATTTATTATACAGAATGACTTTTAAAACACCAGCCAACTTTTTGGAGCAAGTTCAGTCCATGATACTGGCTGAACTACTTTCTATAAAAAAGTTATTAAAAATCGATAAAAAAATTTTGTCTTCCCATACAAATTCCTTTTGGGAAAGTGAATTTTTATTTTAGTTTTTCGTAATTGGTTTTTATGGAAAGTAGTTCTGTATCATGGACTGAACTTGCTCCATAAATTTGGCTGGTGGATAAAAAGTCAGCCTGTATTAAAACTAGAGAAAAAGAAACATGCCATTTTACATTTTTTGTAGTGTTTTGGTGCAATAAAGTGTATTATTATTATTATTTTTATTTCAAACTAAGAGTATACAAAATGACGGTGTTTCATCTGATTCTCACTGTATTCACCAGACCTGAAATACGAGGTACGTGCTTACAAAATATATAAACGCTGTAGCGTTTTAGTTGGTGACACACAGAGGTAAAGATTGGTTAACTTAGACGAGCGAATGTAACTCAACAATATTTCTTTCTGAAAGGAATCGTTTTCGACGTCATTGCGGGAAGCTATCTGCTACATAGACAAGGGTCGTTGTAAAAAAATGGATTTTTAACTATTTGGTCCAGTAAATAAGGTTTAAGAAGAACTTCCTGCCACATCTCGTTGTTTTGAGCGATGTCATGGTTTTATTTATTTATTTATTATTAATTTTTATTGTTTAACAATGAAATTGTCTTACAATTGGCGGACTTAACGCTAAAAGCGTTCTCTCCTAGTCAACCTACCAACCCAGTTTACTGGGTGACTACAATATGAGCTTGTTCTAATACACTATCACGTCTTTATCTCTAATGAGGGAGACAGATTCTGGGGTCTTGCGGCTCTAAGCAGACAGAGTACAGGGTCGCAAGACCTAAACACCACTTTTAACGTGATGATGGACGACATAGAAAAAGGAATCAAAATAGTGATGCGTTGCTTAGCGTAGCCTTTGGGCCTTACGGCTCTGGGGTTTGTCTACCCTGTAAGGAATAAAAACATGATAATGTAGGTAACTGTATATTTGTTAGACAAACTAAGCCGCTGTGTGTCCCTATAGCAAATTGTGTGAGATCATAAGCCATTGTTAACATCGCAGTTTGCGTGACTGTAAGACTCACTATAAATAGTGTCGAAGGCTTTGTCGACTCGCCTTTGTTGCTTTGTTTCGCCTTTGAGCGTCTAAGATGTGTACGCACATGGATCGGCTATGGGGCCGGAAATTAAGAAGATGATTTAGTGGGGACACTTTATAAGAGGTCTTCGTCGTCAGGTCCTTTTTTGGTCTGCACTGCAGGAGCACGACCCTCTCTGTACTACTAGAGCAATCAGAGGATTTGGCCTACACTCTCCACGCTGGCCAAACGTGTTGAAGAGGTGTCACTGATGTTTAAAAACTTTGTTTAGCTTGTGTTTCCTAAGTCGCCTACTACGACATCCACGGGAAGACTTGGAGTGGTCTTATTCTACTCTGCCGGGAACTACACGGCTAATGAGGTCTTCACTGGGTACATATATATTTCATTTAATACCATCATATTATGAAGTTTGTGGCACAAAGTGACCATGCTTTGTAAGGTCCATACACATGTTGTTTCCAATCTTCTTAGCTGGGGTGGTAGAATAGAAATAATTTATAATTAAAAAAAAACTAAAAAAACACGCTTTAGTAAGTTTGGTAAACCGAACTAAAAATTTCAATTCATGTCTTTGTCAAAAAAGCTTGGGGTGCTTTGTACGACTTTTTTTCACGCCACGCTTTTTTTTACATGGACATGAATCACTACTGTTATATTGAAATCTGACATCTCATTAAAAATAAAAGCTAGTCTACGTTTGTATGAAAAAGTCTAGGGTAACGGGAGTCTTAAAGTTTAAAATGCATAATAGCTAGTAATGCATACATCGGCCAAGTCACCACTCTCTCTCTCTCTCTCATCTCAGCGTATGCATTCTCAGCTGTAATGCTGTGAAGCCCGGGGTCCGCTTTCCGTCTTTTCCTTCTCCACTTCGCACGGTCTCGAGCATCCTTGGTTGTAAGATCATTGGCACGCATATCATCCTTGACGACGTCAAGCCAACATTTCTTGGGCCAAGTCACCACACTCCTCGAAACTAAATTCATTGAACCCTTTTTCTGAAAACCAGAACATCGACACCCTCGTCCCGCTCACATTCGACGTCCTTTAGAGCCGTACATTAGCGCCGCACCCTTATCACCGTCCACCAAATCTCACCCTCTCGCCGCTAGATTACACAAGTTATACGCTGTATACCGTTTTTGCATTACGTGGTTAATTATATTAAAACTACCTTCGTAGTCCAGTGGTCAGGGCGTTTGCCTTGTGATCCAGTCGTGGGTTCAAACCCCACTGCGGAGATACTTCGTGAAAAGTTGTTTCCAGTCTGGTTAGGATATTGCAGGCTTGAATCACCTGATTGTGAAAAGAAACATGTTTCCGTGCTTCGGAAGGCATGCAAACCTGTGGATCTCGAACGCAATCTGGCATTTATTTAAACCTATCGTAGGATTAGTAGGACTGGTCATTGTATTCAAATTATTTTTATTGCAAAAGCTACAAACTACTAGCGTTTCGGAACGACCACTGGCTCTGAGAAGATTACGCCGAAAGAAACCCAGTTCAGTTTAGCCAAAGATAACATAATTACTAACCTAGGTCCCTACCCTGCCTGATGGGGTTTATTGCATTACAGATTTACACTTATTTTTATCATATATCCTAGGTGGTCTTATTCTATCCTATCCTACTTAGGTAGTCTAATTCTAGGGCAAAAGCCAAACTGCTAATGGTATGGAATCCATTGATCAGTTTTTTTTTACAAGGAATCAAATATTTTTTCACCAATAGGCCTTTGTACCGGTAATTTTAAACGTCATACGAGTTGACGCGTGGATCTCACAATGACCTTTTTTTATCAGCCTGTGGCTGTTATGTCCCACAACTAGGCAAAGGCCTCTCCCTTATTCTTCCACTCGGCTCATCCTTCGCTACTGTCTGCCATTTAGGTAAGAATTTATCAAGGTCATCTCGCCATCTGGTTCTTGGTCTGCCTTTATTGCGAAGTCCTTCTGGGTACCAGAAGTACCTTCTGGCACCCAGATGGTCGCCATTTTCACTCATCTGTCAGCCTGCAATCACATTATAGGCTAAAGCCCAGAATGCTGCTCTCCATTGCTCGTTTGCAAACCTTGAGTTTGAACTTTTAAGTTTCAGTCAAAGACCGGTTTTGTGCGCCATAGCTCAGAATAGGCAAGATTCATACATCAAAAAGCTTCCGTTTCAGGGTGAGTGAAAGGTTACCCTTGTATGACATACTACACATTAATTTGTATAACATTTCTGCTCTATTCAAAACTAATAACTGTTTTGATTTAGATTTAGTACACTAAGGCTCCAATAACTCTGCGTTAGGTCCACTGAAGATTAACGTCCTCTATAATCTCATTTTGGACATAAATCAACCTTTGTTGCTCTGAATCAATGAACTCCAATATTAGATAACTTTAGTGATTGTCAGGCTAGCTGTTACCTGCGGCTTTGCCTGCGTGTTTAAAGGGCAGTTAGTTATTTGACAGTCCCAGGGAAACCTAATATTTTTTCGGGATAAAAAGTATCCTATGTGTTGATTCAGGTAATAGCTATCTTACATGCGTTTTAATTATAAAATACACATTTCCACATTACATTAATACCTACCCTTCATTGCACAAAAAATAAATACAGGACATAATCTTAAAAAACTAGAAAATGCGCAAAAGGGGCGTTATCGCTAAGCAGTTTCATCCAGGCAACCTTGCTTATTTAGAAAAAAATAACGGGAAATTATGTAGTGCAGGATGATCAATCTTATATATAAAATTCTCGTGTCACAATGTTCGTTCCCGTACTCCTCCGAAACGGCTTGACCGATTCTCATGAAATTTTGTGAGCATATTGAGTAGGTCTGAGAATCGGCCAACATCTATTTTTCATACCCCGAATCTACGCGGGCGAAGCCGCGGGCAAAAGCTAGTATAATATACATTAACTTTATCTTATTTTTAGTATTTGTTGTTATGATGGTCATAGTTATACATAATCGGTGAAAATTGTTCAAGGGATTGAGCCCTGTGACAAATCGAGTTTAAAACCGCTGGAAAAAAACACGTTTTTTGTATGACGACCCTCTTTAATTTTCAACTTATTTTATTTTTAGTATTTGTTGTTATAGCGGCCACAGTAATACATAATCGGTGGAAATTTCAGGTGTCTAGCTATTACGGTTTAAGAGATGCCCTGTGACAGACGGACAGACGGAAAGACGGACAGACGGACAGACGGACAGACGGACAGACGGACAGACGGACAGACGGACAGACGGACAGACGGACAGACGGACAGACGGACAGACGGACAGACGGACAGACGGACAGACGGACAGACGGACAGACGGACAGACGGACAGACGGACAGACGGACAGACGGACAGACGGACAGACGGACAGACGGACAGACGGACAGACGGACAGACGGACAGACGGACAGACGGACAGACGGACAGACGGACAGACGGACAGACGGACAGACGGACAGACGGACAGACGGACAGACGGACAGACGGACAGACGGACAGACGGACAGACGGACAGACGGACAGACGGACAGACGGACAGACGGACAGACGGACAGACGGACAGACGGACAGACGGACAGACGGACAGACGGACAGACGGACAGACGGACAGACGGACAGACGGACAGACGGACAGACGGACAGACGGACAGACGGACAGACGGACAGACGGACAGACGGACAGACGGACAGACGGACAGACGGACAGACGGACAGACGGACAGACGGACAGACGGACAGACGGACAGACGGACAGACGGACAGACGGACAGACGGACAGACGGACAGACGGACAGACGGACAGACGGACAGACGGACAGACGGACAGACGGACAGACGGACAGACGGACAGACGGACAGACGGACAGACGGACAGACGGACAGACGGACAGACGGACAGACGGACAGACGGACAGACGGACAGACGGACAGACGGACAGACGGACAGACGGACAGACGGACAGACGGACAGACGGACAGACGGACAGACGGACAGACGGACAGACGGACAGACGGACAGACGGACAGACGGACAGACGGACAGACGGACAGACGGACAGACGGACAGACGGACAGACGGACAGACGGACAGACGGACAGACGGACAGACGGACAGACGGACAGACGGACAGACGGACAGACGGACAGACGGACAGACGGACAGACGGACAGACGGACAGACGGACAGACGGACAGACGGACAGACGGACAGACGGACAGACGGACAGACGGACAGACGGACAGACGGACAGACGGACAGACGGACAGACGGACAGACGGACAGACGGACAGACGGACAGACGGACAGACGGACAGACGGACAGACGGACAGACGGACAGACGGACAGACGGACAGACGGACAGACGGACAGACGGACAGACGGACAGACGGACAGACGGACAGACGGACAGACGGACAGACGGACAGACGGACAGACGGACAGACGGACAGACGGACAGACGGACAGACGGACAGACGGACAGACGGACAGACGGACAGACGGACAGACGGACAGATGGACAGACGGACAGACGGACAGACAGCGGAGTCCCAGTAATAGGGTCCCGTTTGCACCCTTCGGGTACGGAACCCTAAAAACGAAGTGGATACAAGGGGAGGTGATTTACCTTTTGGATAGATTTGAAACTGGTTTGATCGTTTGGGCGCGTTGGATAGAAATGGCAGGGAGTTCCATAGCCTTACGAAAAAAAGTGAAAATAAAGTCGGTGGCGTAAACAAGCGGAGGTTGTTAGCGCTGCGTAGTAGGAAGATTGATGTAAAATATTATAAAGTGTAAGTAGATGATTTAAAATATTAGAATATAACCCTACACAACACAGCTCTTAGTGGCACTTAGTAAATACTGTGTGTCTAGACTTGGCTTTTATTGTTCTGAGGAGACCTGAGATAAGGTATATTTTTATTGTTCTGAGGTCTAGACTATTGGATGCACCTGACATGTCATTTCACCGCTGCACATTCAAAATGCGCTTTTGATATTTTGAATTGTTTGGAATGTTTGTAAAAGTTGTTTGACATGTTTGTAAAAGTTGTTTGAAAGGTAGCGGATGGTGACCTGCAAATGGAAGATTTTTGGTAGGTATGCATTTGTCGGCTGATATCTTTGGTTTTTATTATGTATGATACAAGAATATGACAGAATATAATATATATTTTTAAGTGTACTTTCCTCAAATATAGCAAGGAATTTCAAACCACCGTGTATGAAGACTTGAAGAGGCTATAAAATTCATTTGGAAGTACGAGTACAACAACTGTAAGCAAAACACATTATCATAACGCGACTTATCCGGTTTTTATTTACATTTCAGTTTAACTTCAAACAATAAACAGTGAATCCAATTTTGCTTCTGCATTGGAGCCGCTTTTATCGCATGAGCCATATGTAAATGTGCGCTTCTGCATTCCATACATTAACAGCATAAAAATATTCAAAAGAACTTGTTTTTTTTAAATCTAATTGATCAAATCTTCCTGTCTGGATTAAATATTTAATAGAAAAGTTCCAGCTTGGAAGAAGAGGTCTTTCGACGAAGCGTTCGGGAAAATACGCAGTGTCTTCTCATCCAAAATACGTCAGTGCCTCAAGAAGAAAGTGTGTGTTACCAGTGTAACTTATGGCTCTGAAACGTGGTCCTTTACTTATAGGTCTCATATAGAAGGTTCAAGGTCGCTCAACGCGCTATGGAGAAAGCTAATCTCGGTATTTCTCTACGTGATCGAATCAGAAATGAGGAAAATAGTAGAAGAACAAAAGTCACTGACTTGACCAGCGGATTAGCTCGTTGAAATAGACGTGGGCGGGACACACAGTGCGGCGAACCGAACTGTCTGACATCCCACATCTGACAACCCACAAGGTGGTCAAACGACCTGACCAAGTTCGCTGGCCGTCTGGATTGGTTAATTTGAAAATCCTTAGGAATGCCTATCATTATTATGCCCAGCAGTGGACGTTATGCGGCTGGTTTGGAAAATGGGAAAAATCCTTAAAAGTAATATAGGTACCAGCGTATTACTACTTCAATTTAACCTCAAACAATAAACAGCGAATCCAATTTTCCTCCTGGATTGGAGCGGCTCTTATCGCGAGCCGTATGTAAATGCGGTTATATGCATTTCAGAGACCATGCTTTCACGTACGGCAACATTTATAATTTTTTGTAAAATCGTGCGAGCGCGACTTGAACCGACGACCTAGTCTTTACACAACTGACTTTGCTGGTCTTTTTTCAACTGAGGTCCACGTCATCATTCATTATTTCAGCCGCATAACGTTCACTGCTGGACATAGGCCTCTCCCAAAGATTTCCAAAATAAGTTTGGAAAATCCAAAAGTGCACGCCTCATAGCGGTCACTCAATTTTCACAAAAAAAAAAAACAGAACTTGAATATTGCATATTTATCGGTGTATTATGAACAAAATAAAAAATTTACTTTTAAATCTTCGCGCAATTGCCCACACAGAAAAGAAAGGTACTGCTTATGTATTGTCAACGAACCTTATTTACATAGATTTAGATATACCAACGATAAGTGGATTTCAGTTTATTGCTAATTATAATTAAACTACTTTTAATTAGACCGTGATTTTCGAAAGGACTTAGTTTTAGATAATACTTAAGCGTATGAAAAAAAGAAGGGTTCGATTTGTTAAGTTTTTCGGGCGTTATCGTGACCACGCCAGTTTCCATATACATACATATTACATACAGACACACGGACGTCCACGAAATAATTTTCTTAAACAATTATTTTAAAGAACAAAATGTCCTTTAACTATATCATGACTGTTGAAACTAGTGTTTTTTCTTGACATTTGTGTGTAAATATTATTCTACAAGTACGATAAGAAATAAATACCGACATTTTTAGTTCGAAAAATCACTTGATTTTTGGAAGCCGAGAGTAGAGCACTACCTCAACGCTCCGCTTATGAGGCGTGCAATAATCGGTCTACAGCCTGCGGCCTGCATCCAGCGCTTTCCAGCGACCTTAGTCAGATTCGAGAACCTTTTTGCCCCATCGGTCATCGGTTCGTCGCGTCATGTGTCCCGCCCACTGCCACCCAGTGACTTTTGTTCTCCTACGAATTTCATAATTTCTAATGTAGAGAATGCAAAAAAATCATGTAGAGAAATACCGAGCATAGCACTTTCCATAGCGCGTTGAGCGACCTTTAGCCTTTTTATGAGACCCATAGTTAGGGACCATAGTCACACGTGTTTGACCCCAATTGAATTTCTCTACTATATCCTAATCCTTTAACAAGCATACGTCACTTAACACTACTAGAAGTGAGGTATTCTAACCCATGTGCTTAAGGAATTATTTTACGTAACATCATGAATGCCTAAAAATCCTATAAAATTACTGTCGGCCAGGTGTCCAAAAGCGAAAGGTTGAGTCGGTGGATGAATCGCTGGTCAAATATATTTCGGAAAACTACAATCAAATATTACAGTGTTCTGGACCTAAAACCATGATGCCTAAGCCTTCCTTAATGGTCTGGGAGAAAAGCAAAAACGAAGTAACCCTTCACGGGCAGATAGTACAATCTTATCAAGGAAATGGAAGACATCTCATTCATGTCAATAGGCGATGCGGCTAGTTATTCTTGCAACCTTTTGACATTATTCTTTTCATATTGACAGCAACACTGAATGTTTACCTAAATGTATTTTTATCTATCTTGTTGTATTTTAAAGTTTAAATCACTTACATTAAATCAAAGAGCTAATTTGTAAAACTAAAGGAGACTCTACCACTGTTTTGTCCCGTTCAATAGGGATGATGACTAGGTAAGAAAAGTATTATTCTAATTAGTCCGTTACTTAGATTATTCACAAAGATACAGAGTATCAAAGTTCTAGAGTGGGGGCTTGTGACGTCACCGATGTGTGAAAATCAAACGAAAGTGTGACGTCATGGGAAATTTAAATGCGCTGTATCTTTGTTTTTTATTGTTTCTCAGAGAAAAAAAAAATACGTGTACAGTATTTTTTAATAATCTAACCGATGGCCCAATACAATACACACAGTACAATACAATACAATAGTGTCTAAAGACACCGTGTCTAAACATGCCGAAATTACGCGGCTGAAATTACGCCTGTAATGTAAATCAAAGACCATGGCAAAGTGTAAAGAAATAAATTTCCATCGGTAAATAAAAAGATTTCATTGTTTGAAAATTAAATATTTATGATAAATTCACGCCGCTATATATTTAAATATAACAGGGACCAATATTTGAAATAGCTGATAAATTCTATGTAATTGTATATCAGGATCAGGTCTTTTTTAGTCTCCACTGCAGGAGCACGACCCTCTGTACTGCCAGAGTCATAATATATTATCCTGAGTAGTCAGAGGATTTGGCCTACACTCTCTACGCTGGCCAGACGGGTTGGAGAGGTCTTATTGATGTTTATAAGCTTTGTTTAGCTTGTGTTTCCCAAGTCGCCTTCTACGACATCCACGGGAAGACTTGGAGTGGTTCTATTCTACTCTGCCGGAAATCACACGGCTATTGTCGTTGTCATTGTACATTATTGTACGTATTTAACCGATTACATTTTAGGTTTTAATCGTTAAAGTACAAATGGACGTTGTTCATATATAATTGAATTTAATATTTGTCACGCTATACTAAAATATATTTATTACTGCATCCATATTTTGGCATCTTACGCAACTGTTAGCGATGGGTAAAATGAATAAAGGTAGTCTAAGTACGTAATCGGTAAGATTATGCGGATGTTTTAACCGCGATGTTGGTCCCTTGTTCCGGATTATCCTTTAACCGGCGCTGTGTTGAACATCGCCGTGTATAATTAACATATTGATGTAAATTTCTACAGGCATTATGCAGCTCTGGCTAAGGAATCAACTTGGGTATGTTTTTGAGGGTACCGAAGTCTAGACTAGGAACCCTCATAGTTTCGGTACGTCCGATTATCCGTCCGTGGTTTATCTAAGAGACTGTTAGTACTAAAGAGCTGTAATGGAGTCTTTTGCGTTTATATGTTATGCATGTCACTATATAGGTACATACATATATCTAAACTCTTTGACTAAACACTATAACTAGACATTTAGCGTTGACAACATATAAATAAATGGTAAATGGTAAAGAAGAAGAAGAAGCAGAAAAAAAAGAAGAAGAAGATACTAAACACTATCACTTCTTTATCCCTGATACGGCAGACAAAGCATTTTGGGTCTAATTGGTATAGTGGGCGAGTGGGCGAGAAGATGGAAAAAGGAATCGAAATAGTGATGGGTGCTATACATCGTGTTAAGGCCGTACTTAAATTTTCCGGGGTCCAGTGCTGCCCCCATTTAAAATAAATCATTTCAAAGAAAACGGAGACATCATTTAAAATTTTGCAACTATCATGTCCTAGATAACCCTTCAAAGTATTTTTTGAACTACTGTTTACAGTTTAAAGTGAGAACGTTAAGCTTTACTACGCACATTTGCGAAAAACGGCCACTTTTGGCAAATGTGCGTAGTAAAGCTTAACGTTCTCATTATAAACTGTAAACAGTAGTTCATAAAATACTTTGAAGGGCTATCTAGGACTTGATAGTTGCAACATTTTAAATGATGTCTCCGTTTTATTTGAAATGATTTATTTTAAATGGGGGCACCACTGGACCTCGGAATATTCAGGTACGGCCTTAATGAAAGAACGCAAAATCTCTCAGATGGTACCTCAGCTCATGTAACTGAACAACTTTTGTCCAACAACTTCCACGAAACTAAAAAAAAAAAATTGAATTTTCATACAAACTGATCAGCTGATCGAGTCAATTTGTATGAAAATCCAAATATATTTTTTTGGATTTCGTTAAAGTTGTAAAACATAATTTGTTCAGTAACATGGGCTGAGGTACCATCTGAGAGGTTTTGCGTTCTTTCATTAACACGATGTATAGCCGCATCGCTTATATAATTCAGTCGATCTCTGCGGTAAGAGAAGCAGCCATTACTTACATCAACGTTTTTCTCTTCATGTATCTAAGATTATAAACTTACAATTCATATTTACTTACAATACAACGATAGTTTTTGTTTATTCTGTTGAATATGTAGTTAGTTATTTAGCTCAATAGTCACTTTTAAATTGATAAACTGTATGTGCCATTATCGACACACAAATCTATTATGTTTAGCTCATAGCACGATAATATATGATGTACCTACATATATACATAACTGTCCACGCATCCAGAAAGGAGAACCCTGGAGAACTGTAATACAGGTGCTGCCTACATCAGTCTCCAGTCTCCCCAATCTAACTGGTAACTGTAATACAGGTGCTGCCTACATCAGTCTCCAGTCTCCCCAATCTAACTGGTAACTGTAATACAGGTGCTGCCTACATCAGTCTCCAGTCTCCCCAATCTAACTGGTAACTGTAATACAGGTGCTGCCTACATCAGTCTCCAGTCTCCCCAATCTAACTGGTAACTGTAATACAGGTGCTGCCTACATCAGTCTCCAGTCTCCCCAATCTAACTGGTAACTGTAATACAGGTGCTGCCTACATCAGTCTCCAGTCTCCCCAATCTAACTGGTAACTGTAATACAGGTGCTGCCTACATCAGTCTCCAGTCTCCCCAATCTAACTGGTAACTGTAATACAGGTGCTGCCTACATCAGTCTCCAGTCTCCCCAATCTAACTGGTAACTGTAATACAGGTGCTGCCTACATCAGTCTCCAGTCTCCCCAATCTAACTGGTAACTGTAATACAGGTGCTGCCTACATCAGTCTCCAGTCTCCCCAATCTAACTGGTAACTGTAATACAGGTGCTGCCTACATCAGTCTCCAGTCTCCCCAATCTAACTGGTAACTGTAATACAGGTGCTGCCTACATCAGTCTCCAGTCTCCCCAATCTAACTGGTAACTGTAATACAGGTGCTGCCTACATCAGTCTCCAGTCTCCCCAATCTAACTGGTAACTGTAATACAGGTGCTGCCTACATCAGTCTCCAGTCTCCCCAATCTAACTGGTAACTGTAATACAGGTGCTGCCTACATCAGTCTCCAGTCTCCCCAATCTAACTGGTAACATATAACACATTTATGTATGTGTTAATATTCTGCATATTTATCGATGTACTTAATATATTGTTTGATTGTAAGGAGAGCAATAAATACATTTTTTTTTTTTTTTTTTACTTTTTCTAGACCTACATAAAATAAAGATATAAGAATATTTCTGACCCGACAAAATGTGACCGAATAATCTTATTATAATTACTGGTATACGAGTAATTACATAACTGATGTAGTATTGAAATGTTAAATTCCAAACGTTTACAAATTATAACGAATGCGAGTGTTTGCTATTAATAGTGAACAGTAACCATAAACAGTGGGCCATTAGCCAGTGAATATCGATATTAGGGCTAGAGTTTTGGTTTGACATAGCGCGTTTTAAGCACAAGTTACAAAGTACCGCTAGGGGAATTGATAATTAGAATTTTATCATACATAGGTACTGGTATTTTAAACATTTTGAAATAAAAATAAAATATATGAATTTTCTTTATTAACATCATCTAACTTATGACCCTATGACTTTAAATACAATAGATTTAAACCGCAGACCATTCTGAAAAAAGAATAAGTACTTATTAATGAACAGTAATTAATAAAGGTCTAATTTAATTAAGTTATTTAATTTAATTTGTTATAGTCTAGTAGTTTTCTATATATATAAACTAGCGGCCCGCCCCGGCTTCGCACGGGTATGTATTATACATATAAACCTTTCTCATGAATCACTTTATCTATTAAAAAAAGCCGCATCAAAATCCGTTGCGTAGTTTTAAAGATCTAAGCATACATAGGGGCAGACAGCGGGAAGCGACTTTCTTTTATACTATGTAGTGATGTAGTGAATTGTTATTATTTTATCTTTCTTTTTTAAATAAACTTGTCTAATACATCCCAATTAAGGTCGCTTTTCACGACTATACGAAAGTATGTTATTCTGATATTTACTTTTGGACCAATTTAGACGAGATTCTTGCTGTTTAGAAGAGAAGGATTATAATAATTTGGAAGGATTTTGGAAGGATCGATTGACTATTAGGGTTGCTACACACTTATTTGGACCGGCGTTGAACGGCACAGCTGGGCGATAAAATCGAATTTAAGTAGATGAATATTCGGGGAAAAAGCGATATAATTAATTCGGGTCGGCTTTATTGTTCGACAAATACTGCCTAACCGACTGTGCCGGCCCAAATAAGTAATAACCCTTAGTCCCTAGTTATTAATGTGCTACTTTCTTTACGAGCCAAACAATAAGCTTAGCTGACCGATGAGTGGAAGTGAAAGTGAAAATCGCTTCCGCTTCCGCTCATCGCTGTATGTCAAACCACTTGCTAACATCGTAACGCAAAACGGTCGGCCATACGCTTCGCCACAAATATTTAGTGGTCTATTGCTAATGTTGCTTTATTTTAATTGCTACTACAATTAATTTTCATAATAAAATTAAATTTTCGTAATAAGCAAATCTAATGTAAGTAAGTTGTGACAGACAGTACGGATACAAAGCGTTGCTGTCGGCCAAGTGTCCGAAGTCGAAATGTTGTGTCGGACAATCGTACGGATACAAAGCGTACGGTGGGTCAGGTGTTGGAGGTCGAAAGGTTGTGTCGAACAATCGTGCGGATACAAAGCGTACGGTCGGCGAGATGTCGGAGGTCGATATGTTCTGTAGAACAATCTTTACGGATACAAAGCGTACGGTCGTCCAGATGACGGAGGTCGACATGTTGTGTCGATGAATGATTCGCTGGACAAATAAATTTTGGAAAACGGTACTAAAATCTTAATATTTTTATACCAAACAAATCATTATTAAATTGCTGTGATTTGTTTACAAAAAAATTGATGAATGCGAGAATTTCCAATCAAAATACGAAATGTTTGGTCAAATATATAAATCATTTTTCTGAAAAAACTTTAATGATTTCAATGAAATTTTAAACTACTCATACCTACGAGTAAGTTTAGGGTTAGGATCGGAGAAAAAAGTGCTTATATTCCCTGTAGTCCAGTCTGTAGGGATATAAAAAAAGCCTTTGCCCTACAAAAGGTGGCGTGGAAAATGTTTTGACATAATATTATTTAGGTATGGCGGCCTAATAAGAATCAAAGTTTTCAACCTTGGAGGCCGCACATACAGGATAAACATGTATGCATAAAATGTGAGTAATTTTGTATATCTTGTTTAAAATAAGTTCATTGTAGGACAGGCTCTGAAAAGACTGTGTATAGTTTGTAATACAGTAAGATACAAGCTTTATGATCCTCATCCTCATGTATAAAGATCCTCACTAACACCGCGATTACCTCGTCGTGTCGCTTTAATCCTGACGGGTTGGGTAGCCCGGAATTTGACCCTTATGTAACAGGTACATTTATGTTTACGTTACAGTATCTTAGCTATGAGTTCTAGGGCAAAGTGGTAATGATTTTTCATTTTAGCCAAAATTTCTGGTTCGATCCCTGGTCAGGTCAAAAGGAAAACATTCATAGTCCCAATAGAATCCCACGGGAACGATATACAATATCTACATACCCAATTTAATTCCAATCCGTTCAGCCGTCTTCGCTTCAAAGCGTTACAAACATTAATACATACTTCATCATCATCATTCACAGCCTTGAACCTCCCACTACTGGAAATAGGTCTGTCTCAATGAATTCCAATATCCATTTTATTTTTAGGGTTCCGTACAAAAAACGAAAAAACGGAACCCTTATAGGATCACTCGTGCGTCTGTCTGTCCGTCCGTCTGTCACAGCCAATTTGCTCCAAATCTACTGTACCAAATCAGGTGAAATTTGGTACGATGGTGTAATCCTATGACGCAAACACAGATGTGTAAAGTAAATAAATAGTTTTTTTAAATAAGGGTTATTTTCGGGGGACAAACTAGGAAATTAAAAAAAAAGTTTTGCAAACCTTACTGTGTCATATATCAAATGAAAGGGCACGTTATGAGGATTTTAAATATATTTTTGTTATTATTGTAAAATGAATAGTTTTGATTTTATTCATTAAAGAAGACGAAAATTTACCATTCCCCCCTGATCTCCGAAACTACTGAGCCTAAAATTTAGAAAAAAATACAAAATATAGTTCATTGCTTGTAGATTACAGGAAAACCTATGAGAAGTACGGAACCCTCTTCACGCGAGTTTAACTCGCACTTGACCAGTATATTTCATTCATACTTACATGCTAAAAAACTTCCGCATTTATAGTAAAAAGGATTTCACATGTCAACTTATGCCGAAAGCCCTGTTTAAGAACTTTGATTCAAAAATCCTTACTTTAATTTATATTTTAGAAGCGTTAGTAATTTTCAAGTCTATTGACGTAAATCCCAGTCGTAGCACTTCTAGTACATTCCATGCAGTTTGGGCAAACTTCTGTAAGCGATCAGCAAACAAACTTGTTTGGGATGCGCGGAATGCAATAAAGGCTGGTTTACCATTACAGCGAGAAATAGAAACAAATAGTGTGGCTTACTCTTTTTGCAACTTTTGCATACCTAATCAAAGCTAAAAAGTTCTATTTGAGATAAATATCGCTTATCCAAGACCAATTTTATTATACCAAAGTAAGAATGCTTGTTACGCAGAATTTTGACTTTTGAACCCCTTCTCTGCTTTTCAGGATTTTTTTCTATTCCTTTTAACTACAACATTTGGCATGACCACTTCCCTCATCGTTATAATGTCATATGTGGATGACACTTAATAGGCAGTGAGCTAGTAACCTGTTTCACATCTTATGCCCACTATTTTGCTAAGTCGGTCGTGCGACCCTTGCCTCAAAGAAACTTTAGGAAAATTTTAGATTCAAACCCCAGTCGTAAAACTCCTAGAACATTCCATGCAGTTTGGGCAAACAACGAGCGATCCGCAAACAAAATTGTTTGGGACGCGCGGAATGAAATATAGACTGTTTTAGTGAAACTTTTGGTACACCATGGAATTTTCGAAATAGAGATAAAAATTGATTAATTTAAAACGGTTGTCTCACGTGATATAGTTGGAAAAGGCCGACCAGGTTTCGATCGATTTAGACGATCATCTTCAGGGCGAGTGTCAGCGGCGACCCAACGATGTCGACGACGACGATGTGCTGTGTGAGTGACTATATCACGTGAGTCAACCATTTTAAATTAATCAATTATGGATTTATTTCACGTAAGTTTTAATAAAATAGAGATAAAAAGCTTATTTTAACTTTGTGCATGCTGGCTTAAAACTGTTGACAAAGTTTAAGTAATTTCTTCTTTACAGCCTATAAAATTTAAATTACTCCTATTAGGCTATATTAATAGGATTTTCCAATAATCACCACGCAAGGCTGATGTGTTAGTGATCGTAGAAGATGGTTTGAATTCTTTGTACAGAAGACGCTGCGGCCTGTTCTCAGTTACCTATATCTCCTTTAGTCGCCTCTTAAGACACTCGTGGGAAAGTAAAAGGGTGGTGACAATTCGTATTCTACTCTGCCGTCACCACACGGCCAATGTCTTTTAACATTAGTTAACGCGTTTTTTATCCATCAAAAAGTTAAATGTTACCTTACCTATGACATTACATTCTAATAAGAAGGATAACAGAAACTTTCAAGTCAATTTACGCAAACCATACTCGCAATGCATTCCATACAGTTTCGGCAAACAACTGCGAGCGATCCGCAAACAAACTTGTTTGGGACGCGCGGAATGCAATAAAGGCCGCGTTAGTGTAACTTTTACAGTTTGTACACCATTACAGTTTGAAATAGAGATAAAAAGTTTTTTAAAGGTTTGTTACACTTTTTGTATTGCTAACGTGCGTTTAGGAGATAACAGCTCTGAAAGATTTATACAATGCTGTTTCAGAAGAAAAAAAGAAATCTTACAGTCCTTTTATTTGTGTGTCTATTGTTTACGAAGTTAAGAATAACCTACGCGCCTTTTAAAGATTAAATTAAGATCTTCTTCTTCTTATCGAGTCGAAATGGTTACACTGTAGCTTCAATTTCAAATCACCTGTGACCAGTATGTGGCCACGGCGATCCCTCTGTCGTTAGCTTTATTAAGGTCCTCTATGGTACATGACGTAGGGCAGCTCGGCCATGACAAAAGGTGGTCCATCGACTGAATGGCACCGCAGTCGCAAAGGTTTTTATCAGCGTGACGCCACCTAACTCGGTTTTCCCGACACCTCCCAACACTAGCCCGGAGTCTATTGAAATTAAATTAAATTAAGATTAAGTTTACTAATTCTGGGAGCTTAGAAAATATGAAATGTTCCAGTTTATCAATATCGTATAAGAATAATCGTTTTAATTCGTAGAAAACAAAAATAATTTGGGAATGCAATAAAGGCTGCGATCGTTTAACTTCTGGTTTTTTATTACAGATAAAAATAGAGACAAAGGGTTTGGTTTGACGCTTTTTAGGGTTCCGTACCTCAAAAGGAAAAAACGGAACCCTTATAGGATCACTTTGTTGTCCGTCTGTCCGTCCGTCCGTCCGTCTGTCAAGACCCTTTTTCTCAGGAACGCGTAGAGGTATGAAGCTGAAATTTATATCAATTACTCAGGTCTACTGTCCCTTGAAGCTGTGAAAAAATCAAACTTTTAAGCCAACGCAATCAAAAGATACAGCCGTTTATGCCGCAAATTTTCGACACTTGCAAGGGAATCAAAACCTACAGGGTGCTTCCCGTGAACTCAGAATCTTGAAATTTGGTACGAAGCAACGTCTTATAGCATAGATAAAGGAAAAATTACGAAAACCATAAATTTTTAGTTACATCACATAATATATTTTTTTTAATAATTTTAAACTTACTACCCATTTCCTCATAAACGCGTAGAGGTATTAAATTGAAATTCATACCAAATACTAAACCTTGCAGGTTTGTACGGAACCCTCGGTGCGCGAGTCCGACTCGCACTTGGCCGGTTTTTTTTATAATTAAAACTATTTTGTGTTCAAAGCAAAGAAACCATGATGCCTCACTTGATGCTCTTATCATGTATGTTTGTTCTAACGACGGGGGGACTGTCGTGCTCCCAGGTACCGTAAAAAAACTTTTGATCTTAAGGCATACTAGCATGTTTTGGATGCTTGAAACCGAGCGAAGTGGAGAAGTAAAAGCCGAAAAGCGGACTCCCAGCTGAGGATGCAACTGGGAATGCACTGAGATGAGAGAGAGAGAGATATATATATTATATATAGAGACCGCATACTAGCATGTTCTATTTATACGAGATTTTAAATAAGTAACGTTAACTGAACTATAATACTATAAAAAGTGCACAGATCCAATTATTACCTAATAATCACTGCATGGATGAAAAATTATTGAAAATTAATCCAGTGTTATACTCGTACTCCTGTATTCTCCACAAATAATTTGGTATTTCACTACAACTGAATGTTACTTTATAAAGTGGAAGGGACATAAATGTAATAAATTGAACCACGGGCTAGAATAGATCACTATAGTATAATGAAAATAAAATAACAGTCAAAAAACCAAAAAAAAAATTTCGACATTCTCATACAAATCGCCCGGGCGGCCGCACACTTTTGTATGGAAATGCCGAAATTTATTTTTGTTTTTTGGCTGTTACTTTAATTTCATTATACTATTATGATCTATAGACAGTGGTTCGATTTATTACGGGTATGTCTCTTCCACGTCGTATATATAATTAATGCAGCCTAAACTATATTGGTACCTTTTTCTTAAGTAGTTATTGGTAAACAGAATAAACTATCACGTCTTTATCCGTAATGGGGCAGACAGAGCATTTTGTGTCTTGCGGCTCTAAGCAGACAAAGCCCAGAGCCGAGAGACTTAAATGCCACTTTTAGCGTTACGGTAGGCGAGAAGGTGGAAGGAATCAAAATAGTGATGGGTTGCTAGCCGCATCGACTATTAACATGATGCGCATTTTCGCCCATTCCCTCAATCGGATTTTACGATATGCGCTGAAAGTGTAGCAGCTGGCATTCTTAGTTGAACGTTAGGTATCGAAACGTATGCATTATGAAAATATAAACTTTATGTACGTGGCATTAAGTTTAATTTCCGATGTTGTATTTTTTTTTAATTTTTACTCGTAAACATTGTAGATTGTGTTTAATTTCTTTTAATAATACCGAATTGCCTTTGATACAAACCAGCACACCCTCGCTTAGCTTCAATGGAGTTTCGGCCATAATATACAAAAACTTACACATTATCAGTTTAATTCGTCTGATCGTAGCCACAATATAAATAAAATGTCCCCTAACTCTGCAACGCTATCACGCAATTAACTGCAGTTTAGTAGGAATTAGTTTGCTTTAATTGTATCGTAACTGTAACATATAGTGTGCGAATAACAAGTGGTTTGGTTCGGTCGGCAGTTTCTATATTTCATTACAACAGGGATGTGGAAATTGTATTTTATTTAGTCCGTCAATTAGATTATCCGAAAGTAATGACCCATGAATGTAAATGACCCATATTTTATGGAAGTAGTGAAAATTTACAAAGATACAGCGCGTCCAAGTTTCAGAGTGGGGGTGATAACGTTCACCAACAAGTGAAAATCGTACTTGATCGTGACGTCACGCGGAATTTAAATACAATTTATCTTTGTTATTATATGATAATCATAAATAAATAAACATGTTTTTTTTGTACAAAAAAACATGTTTCTTTATTTAAATTATTTTAATTAAATTAAAATTATTTTAAATTAAATTATTTTAAATTATTAGATTTTATCGACGAGTTAAACCAAGGGTTGGTAGAAGCTGTCCAAGCGGTGGGATCAAAGGTGTTCAGGTCCCGCCCCAAACGAAAACCTCAAAAAATCTCTGCTCAGACTCTAGACTTGATGGCAGAGCGACGATCCAGGCCGCTGCAGACCTCCGAAGATGCTGAATCATATCGGCAGCTCAACAGACGTATACAAAAGTCCTTGCGACACGATATCCGCTCCTTTAATACTGAATGTATTAAGGAGACGATCGAGCAGAACAAAGGCTCCAAAGTGTTCGCAAGAGCTATGTCAGTTGGGCAAAGTCGATTGATGAAGCTGAAGACGGAGGACGGTGGCGTGGTGTCGACAAAGGAAGGGGTTCTGGCAGAGATCGAGAGGTTTTATGGACAGCTGTATACCTCAGTCGCACAACCCAGTGGACAAATGGCTAAAGACCCAAGAGCCAAGCTGACCCGACACTATACGGAAGATATCCCGGACATCAGCCTATACGAGATTAGGATGGCCCTCAAACAGCTTAAGAACAACAAGGCGCCGGGTGAGGACGGAATCACAGCAGAGCTTCTGAAAGCGGGCGGAACGCCGGTACTGAAAGTCCTTCAGAGGCTCTTTAATTCCGTTCTGCTCGAGGGCGTAACGCCAGAAGCGTGAAACAGGGGCGTGGTAGTCTTGTTCTTCAAAAAGGGAGATAACACCCTACTGAAGAACTATAGGCCTATCACGCTTCTGAGTCATGTATATAAGTTGTTTTCGAGGGTCATCACGAATCGTCTCGCGAACAGGTTTGATGCCTTCCAGCCTCCCGAACAAGCCGGTTTCCGTAAAGGCTTTAGCACCATGGACCACATTCACACGCTGCGGCAGGTTATAGAGAAGACGAGGGAATATAACCGGCCGCTATGCATGGGTTTTGTGGACTATGAAAAAGCCTTCGATTCGATCGAAACATGGGCCGTGCTTCAGTCTCTCCAGCGATGCCGTATTGACTATCGGTATATCGAAGTGTTGAAGTGTTTATACAGTAACGACACTATGTCAGTCCGAGTACAGGAGCAGTGCACGAGGGCTATCCCACTGCAAAGAGGTGTGAGACAGGGAGACGTTATATCTCCGAAACTGTTCACCGCTGCACTGGAAGATGCCTTCAAGCTCCTGGAATGGAAAGGACTTGGCATCAACATCAATGGCGAGTATACCACTCACCTTCGATTCGCCGACGATATAGTTGTTATGGCAGAATCCATGGAGGACTTAAGTATAGTACTTAAGTCCTCCATGGATTCTGCCCATGGATGCTCGGAGACCTTAATAGAGTTTCCCAACAGGTGGGCCTTAAAATGAACATGGACAAAACGAAAGTAATGTCGAATGTCAATGTTGTGCCCATACCTGTTTCTGTTGGGAGCTCCACCCTCGAAGTTGTAGACCAGTATACCTACCTGGGTCAATCGATCCAGGCAGGAAGTTCCAGCTTCGAGGAAGAGGTCTTTCGACGAATCCGACTCGGCTGGGCAGCGTTCGGGAAGTTATGCAGTGTCTTCTCGTCCAAAATACCTCAGTGCCTTAAGACGAAAGTTTATAATCAATGTGTGTTACCAGTGATGACTTATGGCTCCGAAACATGGTCCCTTACTATGGGTCTCATAAGAAGGCTCAAGGTAGCTCAACGCGCTATGGAGAGGGCTATGCTTGGTGTTTCTCTACGTGATCGAATCAGAAATGAGGAAATTCGTAGGAGAACAAAAGTCACGGACATAGCCCAGCGGATTAGCTCGTTGAAGTGGCAGTGGGCGGGACACATAGCGCGACGAACCGATGGCCGATGGGGCAAAAAGGTTTTCGAATGGCGACCACGTACTGGCAAGCGAAGCGTAGGACACCCACCCACAAGGTGGTCAGACGACCTGACCAAGGTCGCTGGAAAGCGCTGGATGCAGGCCGCTCTAGATCGGTCATTTTGGAAAACCTTGGGAGAGGCCTATGTCCAGCAGTGGACGTTATGCGGCTGAAATGATGATGATGATTGTGAGACCAAAGGTTTTATCAACACAAAACAAATAAGCCCAAACTCAGTGAGTTTTTATTACGGAGTTCCTATGGCTACCTTCCAGTTCCATCGTCAGATCAGCTCCAAGTTATCATAATATTGCATTGTCCCGCGATATACATATGCGTGCAAAATTTCAGCTCACTCGGTAGTAGATATCTGCTTGAAAATTGAGTTGCAAGATTCCACCCGAATAAACATAGTTAACATACCTACAAAAATACATTGCAAGGTAAATAAAAGCCAATAAAAAAAAATAAAAAAAAAAATCCCGGACAGACGGACACACGGACAGACGGACAGACGGACAGACAGCAGAGTCTAAGTAATAGGGTCCCGTTTGCACCCTTTGGGTACGGAACCCTAAAAACGTGATAGTAATTCAGGTACTTTAATATTGTTTCCATTAATCTAAACGTAGCCGCTAAATAAATAAAATGTCCCCTAACTCTGCAACGCTATTACACAATTAACTGGAGTTTAGTAGGAATTAGTAAGCATTAGTTGTGTCGGAACTGTAACATATAGCGTGCGAAAAACGAGTGGTTTGGTTCGGTCTGTGTCCATACTTCATTGCAATTGGGTAGATGACTGGGTCAAAAATAAATTATTTGGTATAGTCAAGAGAAACGTCACAAAATAGTGCCATTGATCATATCCATTTTCAACGCGATTTCAGATGTATTCATGCAGAAAAACTAATATTCAGAGCGCTATTTGACTCCATAGAAATTATGACGTCACAATTGTAATTTTCATACAAATCAAATACATTTAGAAATAAACGGGCAAGTGCGAGTCGGACTCGTACATGAAGGGTTCCGTACCACCGTACAATGTTTTAAAACACCGAAGAAACACTTTTTTGTATGATGACCCCCTTTAATTATTAACTTTATCTTATTTTTGGTATTTGTTGTTAAAGTGGTCATAGTAATACATAATCGGTGAAAATTTCAAGTGTATAGCTATTACGGTTCAAGAGATAGAGCCCTGTGACAGACGGACAGACAGCGGAGTCTCAGTAATAGGGTCCTGTTTGCACCCTTCGGGTACGAAACTTCGGGTCTGATTGGACTTGTTGTCATCTAGTGGATTAAGTGTTACTCGTAAGCATAGAGTCATATTAGTTAGAGAGTCTTTTGGGTCTTGCGAGCCTTGGCACATAGAGCCCAAAATAAGACCACTTTCGCGTGATGTTGAGCGAGAAGGTTAAAAAACTAACCCTAACCCGCTAACCCGTGTGGTTCCGGGACAGAATAGGACCACTCCATATCTTCCTGTGGATGTCGTAAGAGGCGACTAAAGGACTAAGCACGACCATCTTGTGCTACAATTGCATTCCCAAGGAGGGTTAACGTCGGGCGGCGGCCGTTTGCAAAACTTTTCGCACAAATACATTCCCAAAGAGTGTTTACGTCAGGCAGGCGGCCGGTTGTAGAACTATAGCCAAATGATTCTAACTATTCCGGCTATTTCTTCTCCATTTTGTCTTTGGCATCCTTGGGTGACCATTGAGATGCATGTTATATTTGCACCCCGGGCTCCAAAGCAGCACAGCTGAGCATGCAACCGGGAACGCTCTTAGACGGGGAAGAAGAAGAAGTTGTTAGCCGCATCGCCCTTTAACAGAGTATTAGGTCCTTACATATGAAATTGCCGTTCAGTATCAAAAAAGTGAAACAAGATTTTTTTAATGAAATTGTTATTTAATCAATCGAAGTATGCGCCGTTGTTATCGATACACTTCCGCCATTTTATAGGCAGATCATTAATACCTTTGGAAAAAAAACCTGGGAGCGAGAGTCTGTGAACTGTTTGAAGGCGGTTTTGACTGCCTCATCAGATTTGAAATTTTTTCCTTGTAAAAAGTTATCCAAATTTTGAAAAAAGTGGTAATCAGTTGGGGCAAGATCTGGAGAGTATGGTGGGTGACGCAGAGGTTCCAGTCGCAGCTCCTCTAACTTGGCGATCGTTTGATGTGCAGTGTGTGGTCTAGCGTTATCCTGAAGGAGCAGTGGGCTAGAGCAATTCATCAGTCTCGGTTGTTTAATGGCGAGCTTTTCCATCATTGTTTGCAATTGTTGGCAATACAAGTCTGCAGTAATCGTCTGGCCTGATCTCAAGAATCTGTAGTGGATAACACCAGCACTGGTCCACCAAACACTAACCAGAATCTTCTTTTTGGTCAGTTTTCGCTTAGGGCAAGGTTTTGCCGGTTCTCCAGGGTCAAGCCATTGTGATGATCGCTTCCGATTGTCGTACAGGATCCATTTCTCATCACAAGTCACGATACGGTTCAAAATCCCCTCATTATTGTGGCGATTAAGCAAAGAAACGCAGCTAGCAACGCGTGTTTGTTGGTTTGCTTTAGTCAATTCGTGCGGTACCCACTTTTCGAGTTTTTTAATTTTTCCGATTTGGCGCAAGTGGATAAGTATCGTTTTGTCACTTACGCCGAAGGCTGCTGCTAATTCAGAAGTGGTTTGAGATGGATCCGCTTCCACTATCGCCTTCAATTCTTCGTTATTCACTTGAGTATCAGGTTGTCCACGAGGCTCATTGTGTAAATCGAAATTTCCAGAACGGAAACGTTGAAACCAAAAACGCACCGTTCGTTCGTTAGCGGTGCCTGGTCCATATACGTCGTTAATTCTTCGAGTCGTTTCTGCAGCACTGGTGCCACGGTGGAACTCGTATTCGTAAATACCGCGAATTTTCAATTTGTCCATAGTTGTTGTTATAGCAATGTTAAAACTCAAACAAATGATGTTAAAACAAATGAAATACGAATTTTAAAACAATATTTTTCTGGCTTTATTTCGAAATAAATTTGAATTTGGAATTCCTAATAAAACGCAAGATAATTGATTTTAAAGTTGCCAGTATTGAAAATCGGCAATTTCATATGTAAGGACCTAATATAATTCGCATTTTCACCCAATCTCTCGGTTGGCTTTTACGATTTGCGCGGAAAACGAAGCAGCTCGTACATGCTACGTTTCTCACAGACCAGCATTGAAGATTATCTTACACATGTACGAAAATGAACAAAAATATATTTAGGTACTCGGAAATAAACATAATATACTTTTGGGAGCTCAGCAATCCATCAAAAGGGCTATAGCAACTTGAACCGACATTGATGCATGAACTTATTTAATCACTGTAACATATTTTATTTCGAGTGATGTGGAGAAAGTGGCAGAGTGGAATTTATTGGAGATCGGATAATAAGCATGATGACTGAAAAAATATTTTTGGCCCATCGGTTAGATTATTAAAAAATATTGTACACGTATTTTTTCTTTTCTCTGAGAAACAATAAGTGACGAAGATACAGCGCATTTAAATTTCGCATGACGTCACGCTTTCGTACGATTTTTACACTCTGGAACTTTGATACTCTATCTTTATGAATTTTTACATCTATACTTCTATACTAATATTATAAAGAGGAAAGATTTGTACCTATTTTTGTATGTTTGTAATGAATAGGCTCAAAAACTACTGGGCCGATTTAAAAAATTCTTTCACCGTTGGAAAGCTATACTATTCCCGAGTGACATAGGCTATGTTTGTACCACGGGCGAAGCCGGGGTGGACTGCTAGTTTTTGATAAACTGAAAAATATGGGTACATTATTTTTGGATAATCTAACTAACGGACTAATTAGAATAAATACTTTTCAGACCCAGTCATCATCCCTATTATATCTACTACTGTGAGAATAGACCTCGCGAGCTCTTTTAACCATGAATTGAATTGAAAGACATTTATTTGCTGCTATAACACATATACTTACAAAAAATAGACAGACATAATAACCGACACATTTTAGTGAAAACCGTCCATACATAATGCTATAGCGAATTTCCTGTTTTTCCCCCACCACTCTCTCTTTTTAGTTTTTTTTTTACTTGTGTACAATGAAATCTTTAGTATTCCTCTCAAATTTGATTGAAATCCGTCAATAAAAATCAAGGAACTTGTGTGCCAATTTTCCGGTTCAATTTATGGAAATCGGTTACAAAATGCGACCTGTAGGCGAGAACAGACAGACGGACAAAGCATTTTAAGCCAATTTAGAAACTGAGAGGCTTCGCTTACTCGTTTATTTAATGAAGCGGTCATAGCCAACCAGTTTAGGTAATGACTGTGTGTCTGTGAGGTACAAGTTCGATCCGTACCTACTATACTTACCTCTGAGTTTTTATTCATGTACGGTCATGTTTTACTATAACCACAGAAGACAATAAGTGTAACATACAGAACGGAATCTCCTAAGGAGCGCAATATGCGTCCCCGTTCCCCGTCCTTTCCCCCATTTTCGCCTTGTCGACGGGCGAGAGCGGGCGAACACACACTTCACAGCGGCACTTGAACGTGGGAGAGGTGCGGGGACGGGGAACGGGGACGCATATTGCGCGTACCTTAGGAGATTCCGTTCTGTATGTTACTCTTACTGTGTTCTGTGCTATTACTACTTACTTTTTCTGGTAAAGGAAAATATTTTTTTAACCAAAAACTAAGACACTTACTAAACGAGAGACTCAGACATTACTATATGTTATACACGGGTATCTCACGTGAAAAATCTGCTACTGGTTGACATGTTTCGACCTCATCCGGAGGTCGTCATCAGGGCGAATGTGATGCGCGACGCCACACGAAGACGTCCCGAACCACACTGACGTTAGTGGCGGGTCGCGCGGGCGTTTGCGTTTTCACGTGAACTACCCGTGTATAACATATAATAATATAGAAAAAGATCTTTAGGAAACCTGCACACTAGTTTAGGTTATGGTTCACACCTTCCGATTCCATTATCAAATCAGCTTTTTGTCATAATAATATTGCATTGTCATCTGACTTACATACAAATTTTAATCTCAATCAGAAACCGGGAAGTGGCTCAAAAACTTGCAAGATTTGGCCCAAAATCAACAACAAACAGGGCAAGCTAAATAAAAGCATGTAAAAATTCTGTCTCGTGCTAAATCACAGAAAAGCATGTAAAAATGCTGTTAAATGCTACATCACAGAAAAGCTTGTAAAAATTCTGTTTCATGCTACATCACATAAAAGCTTGTAAAAATGCTGTTTCATGCTACATCACAGAAATCTTGTAAAAATGCTGTTTCATGCTACATCACAGAAAAGCTTGTTAAAATACTGTTTCATGTTACATCACAGAAAAGCTTGTAAAAATGCAGTTTCATGCTACAACACAGATCTGTGCTATATAGTTGTATTAATGCAGGTGTACTACAAGTTATTCATAGGTATATTAGATATATTCTATGAGAATAATTAATTTACCACCAAGGCTTTCCAGTACCGCCAATAAATTACATGTATCACTAGTGTCCATACAAACTATTACGAGACATAGGATCATCTATTACATTGTTCATGAAAGCGCAAATTAGAGTGAGGTATAGAAGTGTCAAACAAATTTATTTATTTATTCATTTCGATACACATACGTCATTTTGTTTTGTATTGTACACGCCAATTTCATGTTTTTCCCCATTTCCTTTCATTTTTTCTAAAGAAATTTCTTTAGAAAAAAGTAGCACCTAAGCACTATGTACTTCAATTAATAAAATGTAATAAATAAATACAAACTGGAAAAGACATTAGCGTTATAAATGAAAGCTTGTACTAATATATTTAATGACTGTATGCAAAAAATCATTGAAACCCACCAAGTAGTTTTCGAGAAAAATAATTTTAAAATTTCAGCTGAATACGAGTATAATAATAATACATAAAGAAAATAAAAACCGGCCAAGTACAAGTTGAACTGGCGTGGATAGGTTTCCGTATAATTTATAGAATTCCTATAGATTTTCCTGTAATCTACAAGCAGTGAACTATATTTTGTATATTTAAAAAAAAATAGGCTCAGTAGTTTTTAGATTAGGGGAAATGGTAAATTTTCGTCTTCTTTCGTGAATAAAATCAAAACTAAGACACAGGCGTGTCTCTTCTCTACTAAAAAGAGCCCTTTCAACTTGGCTCCCACTTTCCGGGGTGTGCCTGTTCCTGTCACCCGTCATCTCGAACTTCTCGGTATCGATCTCTCATCAAATCTTAACTTCGGTAGCTATATTGAGTCCAGGGCTAAGACGGCTTCTAAAAAACTGGGCATCCTCTCCAAGGTCCAACGGTATTTTACCCCTGACCAACTGTTGAGCCTTTACACTGCTCAAGTCCGCTCATGTATGGAGTATTGCACCATTCCACCATCGGACAACACGACGTGGACAGGGGTTCCACCCATTTGTGGTCGATATTCCTCCTCATCGTACCTCTCGATTCGCCTCCTCCTTCATTGTGCGAACCGCTAAGGTGTGGAATTCCCTCCCTGCGTCGATGTTTCCCCATACATATAATTTAGGGATTTTCAAGGCAAGAGTGAACAGGCATTTTTTGAGTCTGCGTGATACACCTTAGACCTCATCTTAGCTTCCCATCAGGCTAGATAGAGGTCAAACGCACTCAAATTTCTAATAAAAAAAAATAAAAAAAAACTATTTATTTTACAATTTTAACAAAAATATATTTGAGATTCTCATAATATGCCCTTTCATTCAACATGTAACACAGTATAAAGTTTGCTAAACTTTTTTTTATTTCATTATTTGTTACCCGATAAATTAACCCTTATTTTAAAAAAATATTTATTTACTTTGCATATCTACGTTTGGGTTAAATTTGGTTTAGTAGATTCGGAGGAAATTGGCTGTGACAGACGGACGGACAGACGCACGAGTGATCTTTTTTATAATATCTATACATAAAAATATTGGTACTGGTACTTATTTCACTTATAATTTTTAATCGACTTCAAAAATAAGCGGCTCTAAACTTAGGTAGCTGTACGATTTGACGTCAACATTTGTGCAAAACAAAACAAAGTGACTATTTTATTTTATTTATTTCTAAAACTTTATTGTTCATCAACGATAGTTACACAAAATAAAATAACAAATTGTGGACTTATCTCAGACTATTATTAAAGAGACATTATAAATAATAATAAGAAATATGTTTTATATTGAATTGATTCATTCTAGTAAAAAAGTAACCACCTATTCAGTCTATATATTGACTTTGACTTTGAAAGATTTTCTTCTGCTACCTGTCTTTATTTTGTACGCGTTGGTCCTAATAGCTTACATGCAATATGTTATTATCAATAAACTGCATCTAGCTAGACCTGAACTGAGAATATATTGTCAATACGTTCTTATATCAATGGATTTGCTTGACAGGCCCATATAGAGCTCATAATATGGTAGTTCAGAAGACTCTGAAAGAAGGAGAATCTACTTCTTCCATTTAAGAGCCCGTACTACCCTAAAGTTCTTAGGGCGATCTTAAATATTATCAATACGAAATACTCACTTTGAAATAAAAACAAAACACAGCAAAGTTCAGGACTAACTCCAAACATAATAAGTTTTGAAAACACGATTGCTTAAAAATTTTTCGATAAAAAAACATTGCGAAGTTGCCTCAAAATCACCTCAGAATTATACTAAAACAGAGATTATTTAAGAAATACAATGAATTAGCAATTGTTACTTTGGATTATAATTGTATTAAACATAAGGCAGTCATCATATGTCTTACTTTTTAAATAACTTTTAAATATTCTTTTTAAAACGAAAAAAACCTCAATACCAGAACCAGCCTTATTGACCCACCGCGATTCCCGACGCCCCGCGTGGCCAGTCTTGCTTCGGCTAGAGTAAATTTGTGTGCGTGGAAGCGGGAGCAAAATTTTGATTATTGACATTAGGCGCCCTCTTAACGTCGTCTGCGTCCGCCTAACGTAGCGTCAAGCCTAAGAGCTCTTGTCGATAGAGTGCTTTACATGTTCTTCTTTCTTCCGCTAAGTTATTAACCTCCTTATATGTTTTCACATTTAATTTTTATTTTATTTGGTTTTCTGACTCCTCTTTTTACTTCTATCTTTCCTTTAAGTATTGTTGGACCTCCATGGTTTAATGTTCAACACGCTAGTCCGTCAATCCGAATGTTCTATGTTCGCCTAGCCAGTGCAATTTGGAAAATGGACTTATGCAAATTGTACTTGGCCATGGGCGTTTATCTATGTATATTTTTATCATAAAATATAGAATCGTTGAGTTAGTATCCCAGGTTAGCATGGTGGAAAAATAAATACCCTCCCTCACCATCCCATATTCCACCCGCTGAGAAACTTCCACCGGGTGGTGATCTCCCGTGGGCAGTTTGGAAGTCCCTAAATAAGCTCCGGACTGGTGTTGGGAGATGCCACGAGAACCGAGCAAAGTGGGGTTTCTCAAATAACAATCGATGCGACTGTGGAGCTGTTCAAACCATGGCCCACCTACTATCATGTCCCAGCTGTCCAACCCCTTGTACAATAGACGACCTAAATTCGGCTAATGACAGGGAAGTAAGTGTGGCCACACATTGGTCCACATTCATTTAATAATTTTAGCCTTTCCAACTCGCTAAGAAGAAAAAGAAGAAGTATCCCAGAATACAAGGTTAAACCTACTTTTGGGCTAGCTCAATCAGTATGATTTGTCCTTATCTATCTATTCATTTCCATAAAATGGCGGACAAAACATTTAATATGAAAAATTATAAAGCGATGAGTGCGGCGCGTACGGTGCCAAACAGTACATGTATTCAGGTTAACACTTATCCCACACACTAAAAGATATTAAGATTGACATGATCACGGCAGATTGCAATTTATGGAGGAGACACGGCAGCAATATCAAGTCAAATATTACCCCCACTAAGAGGGGGTTTGCTGAGTTGTAACTAGTGTGGTACTCAGAGCACAGAGAGGGTAGAATATGGATTTTTTTACGTTTACTCTTGCTCTTAAAATTACTTACTTACTAGCTTGGGTAGGCGCCAGTTAAATGTGACTTTTGAGAGATCTCTCTCAAAAGTCACATTTTACTTGTAGTATTTACTACACTCTCTTCGTAGTATTTAAAATTTATTTGTTTTAATATGGAAATTATTTTATAATTAAATTAAACCTTTTTTACTTCACCTTTTTTATCACCCCGGCCAGAATACGTACGTACTTACGTTTTTAATGTCATTTCTATATTAAATAAATAAAAAAAAAATCGTACAAGCTTTATTGTTAGGTCTAAGAACATAACAAGACAGGATATTAATGTAATAAACTCAAACTCGATGAGAACTCATTTTATCAAATCAGCTTTTTGTTATAAGTAATCATATTGCATTATCATATGATTTACATTAGCATACAAAAATTCATTAATTTAATTTTTTATTATTCTCAATCCGAAACCTGAAAGTGACCCAAATTTAACTTGCAAGATTTGACCCAAAATCAACAACAAACAGCAAAAACTAAAAATAAAAGCTTGTTAAAAATACGTATCTCCTTCATGCTGTGATCTGATGTGGAATCTGATATAGAATAACTGTGTTTTAGGGGCGTCGTGTGTTTACATTAGTGTTGCATAAAGCATAGTTATCTGATTTCACCTGATAATACCTTACTGACTGCAATTACAATGCCAGAAATCGGTCTAAGCGCTTGTTAGGAGACAATGTTGAGAACAAAATTAAGAGGATAGAGAACAAGGTCAGTGACGGTGATGTGAGAGGAGCTGCTCAATTGGTTTTCTCTAGTGATGTTATAGCGCCAGAAACTGAGGAAACGCTTACGTCTTTAAAACAGAAACATCCACAGTCGCCGCCATCCGGTTTATTTCCTTTGCCTTTGCCTTCAGACACAAATGGTACCGTTCCAGTTACGGCAGATAATATCATGGAGGCTTTGAATAGTTTTAAAACTGGCTCGGCAAGTGGGTTGGATGGATTATCAGCTCAACATTTAAGGGATTTGTCTTGTGGAGATACTGGAGACTCTGGGAGAGCTCTAATTCATAGTATGGGGTCTCTCGCAAGTATCATGTTGGCCGGTAGGGTACCGAGCGAGGTGGCGAGGGTGTTGTACGGAGCTAATTTATGCGCTTTTATTAAGAAAGATGGCGGCATACGTCCTATTGCTATAGGGTGCATGATAAGGAGACTTGTTTCCAAAATAGCATGTAAAAAAGTGGCTTCAGTTTTGTCACCATGTTTCCATCCTAGACAATTAGGTTTCGGTGTAAGGGGGGGGTGTGAGGCTGTGGTACATGCTACGAGAACATTCCTCAATACTGAGAATAGTGAAATTGTTTTGAAAGTTGATATCTGTAATGCTTTCAACTCTTTAGAGAGAAAGGTGTTCTTACAGGAAGCTAAAGAACATATGCCTGTCCTTGATGCATATTTATGGCAGTGTTATGGTTCTCCTTCTGACCTTGTTTACAAAGATCAGTTAATAAGTTCTACAACTGGATGTCAGCAAGGAGATCCTGCTTTATTCAGTCTTGGCATAAACCCCATCATATCCGGCCTCAAGTCACCCCTTAATGCCTGGTATTTGGATGATGGCACTATTGGCGGGGACGCTTTGACGGTGAAATTGGACTTGCAAACTCTTGTCTCTCGGTTCGAAGAAATAGGATTGAAACTTAATTTCTCTAAGTGTGAACTGTATATAAATGATTCGGTTGAAGGCTCGCGAAAAGATGAAATATACTCCATGTTTCAAGAGTTAGCTCCGGGAATTAAGCTTGTGCATAAGGATTCCTTAAACATTCTAGGAGCCCCACTTTTAGACGATGCGATCCCTGATTACGTAAGTGCTCAGGTAATCAAGTTTCAAAGTTTATCTGATCTTCTATTTAAGATAAACGCTCACATGGCTTTTTTTTTACTCAAATGTTGTCTGTTTGTGCCAAAATTCACGTATGTTTTGCGATGTTCTTTCTTGTGGAAGCATCGAAACCATCTAAAAGTATTAGACGATCTTATCCAGACGTCATTAGTAAAGATATTTAATTGTCAGATTAGCGATGAGTCTTGGCATTTTGCCTCTCTTCCTGTCCGTTTTGGGGGCATTGGTGTACGCAAGGTATCTGCAGTGGCTCTACCTGCTTTCTTATCTTCCGCTCACGCTTCATCCTCACTATGCGGTAGTCTACTTGGCCCAGTAATGGGTTCCGCTGAGGTCTGTGGCGTGAGTGAGGCTAAGGGGGTATGGCTATCCAATGAACTCGATGCACTGCCTTTAAATTTATGCTCTCAAAAACAGTGGGACAATCCTCTTTGTAAAAATATCCAGCAGCGAATGATTGCAGAGTGTTCTCGAGTGGAGGAACGCTCTCGCCTCGTGGCGCTATCGGAGAGAGAGTCTGGATATTGGTTGCAGGCGCTTCCTTCTGCACATGTTGGCACCCTTCTCGATAATTGCACCTTTACTCTTGCTATGGGCCTTCGTCTAGGCGCAAAAATTAATGAACCACATGTTTGCCATTGTGGTGCTAATGTGGATGGGTACGGTCGCCATGGGTTAGCCTGTGTTAAAAGTGCGGGCAGAATCCCCCGACATGCATCTATTAATGATATTATTCATAGAACCTTGGCCACTGTCGGTGTTCCATCCATTTTGGAACCGAATGGGATCGTCCGCACTGATGGCAAGCGACCTGATGGCTTGTCCTTGGTCCCATGGAGGCAGGGTAGGTGCCTCGTTTGGGATGCCACATGTGTGGATACTCTTGCACCTTCACATTTGCCTGCAACGTTTAATCTTGGTGGAGCGGCGGCTTGTACTGCAGAGGCTGCCAAAAAGCGGAAATACGCGGGTCTGGGAGACGGGTTTATTTTTCTTCCATTCGCAGTAGAGACGATGGGACCTTGGGGCCCTGATGCTAAGTTATTTTTAAGGAACTCACAACGCGCCTTATCGAGGCAACTGGTGACCTTAGAGCTGGCGGCTTTTTTGCTCAGAGAATAAGTCTAGCTATACAGCGAGGAAATGCTGCCAGCATATTGGGTACGTTGCCTCGATGTGGCGCGTTGGAAGAGATATTTTATTTGTAAAATTATTTTATTTGTGTTATTTGTCCGTATTTAATTTATTACAATGTATTTGGTTTGAATACAAAGTTTTTTTTAAATCATTTAATATTTACTATTTATTTCTTTCCTGCCTTACTCCATTATTTGTGGGATCAAAACGGAAAGAAAAAGACCAAAATCAATTGCAAGAAATACTAAAATCTTATACTGCTTCTGAAGATAGCCTATAATAAATCTTACATTTGTAATTCTATCTATACAGATAAATATTTAGTTAGTTTTATTTAGGGTAGCTTACTAGTACCTACCTAGTCGCAAGTTTTTCTTTTTTTTCTTTTACAAAATTTAAAATGTTTAATAAAATAACATAGCTCATTAATAATATTTATTTTAGGTTGCCGTGTGGTTCCCGGCAGAGTAGAATATGTTCACTCATATATGACGTCTTAGAAGGCGACTTAGGAAACACAGGCCAAAAAAAGCTTGTAAACATTAATAAGACCTCTCCAATCCAACACGTCTGGCCAGCTTGGAGAGTGTAGGCCAAATCCTCTGACTACTCTAGCTAATATATGATTCTGGTAAAAGTGGAGCCAAAAAAAAGGCCTGATGATGATGTAAGGCTGATGACTGTTTAAAAGTTTGTGTTAAATAGAATTTTGCCCGATTTCTGCTGAAGATGAAAATATTTTTCAATACTAGTTTGGCACAAGCTCTAAGGGAATACGAAAGGAAAGACCTAGTTTCAACACTCCATCTGGTTTTAAATTAACACTTCTACGTGTGGATTTCATTATTTCTTACAGTTAGACGAAAGATAACTGTAAAACCTAGATGTTAAAACTCATTTTTCAGTATAGAGGGCTAGTAGGCCGCGGCATACCTTCACACATAAAAGTACTTTGTCAAAGAAACAAATGTGTCTCATACATATAGAGCAATTTATGTTGTCATAGAGTATTTTGAAACAGAAGGGACAATGCTTCCTTTGAACCTTTCTTTTGTTAAGGCCGATAAGAAATGCCGCAGGCAAAAGATAGTAAAATATATATAATCAAAAACACATATACTTATACACAAATATACTTTTAAATATATAATAACTATACATATATACTAACATATATTTATATTTTATCAAGTCAAAAGATTGGAAATGAAATGGCTTGTTTATATATAAAATAATATAATCATTTCACAAGCTGACAAGCTCAGGGCTCGCACATTTGTTTTTTTCTCCAAAATTGCATTCGAACAACATATTTAATATTGCTTTTTTCTTCCATTTCCTTTAAAACCATTTAAGGTCAGTACACATACGCAGTACACACGCAACGAAGCGTGCACTTTTGAAAAAATATAGAACTTGTTGTCTTAACAAAAATATACTAATTTCTGTTGCCGCTCAGTTGGCCGCGCTGAGCCGCGCTGTGCAGCTTGGTACAGCGGGCTTAAAATTAGTATCTTTTGTGTAGTAAACAAGTTCTATATTTGTTTAAAAGTGTACTCCAGGTCGCGTCGCGAGGATCAATCACTAATGACCGATCTTTTTCTGCCATAAACTTGTAGATTCGCCTGATCGAAAGGAAAATAACCTCGGTTTGCAATGATCGATTTACCTGACTTGTTATTTTCAAACGAGCGAGCAAAGCAAGCAAAATTCTCAGTCTATTTGGATAATTCAACGTTTGTATTTATGTGTACGGGTATATTCAACCATCATCATCATCATCATACGAGCGTTTTCCCAGTTGCATCAGCATTGTCGCTTCAGAGTCCGGGGTCCGCTATCTATCCTAGGTGATTTGACGAGGTTACTGGTTTTTACACAGAGCGACTGCCTTCCGGCCTCCGCAACCCAAAGGGTAGACCAGAACCAATCCTAGAATAGAAACAAACGCTAGATGGCGTTCAGGACCCACAGCTTTACGTTTCTTCCGAAGCACGGAATCATCTTTCTTTTCGGATAATCAGGTGATTCAAGCCTGCAATCTAACCAGACTGGAAACTACTTTTCACAAAGTATACTTCCCAGTGAGATTTGAACCCACGACCTCATGATCACAAAGCAAACGCCTTAACCACTGGACTACGGAAGCAGTATTTTGTTATTGGTTGCCAATAACTCGAGTATTTACTTAAAATTGGATACACGATGGTTAGATTATTAAAAAATATTCTACACAAATCTTTTTTTTTTTTTGAGAAACAATAAATGAGGAAGATACAGCGAATTTAAATGACGTCACGCTTTCGTATGATTTTTACACATCGGTGACGTCACAAGCCCCCACTCTGGAACTTAGATATTCTGTATCTTTGTAAATTTTTACTTTTTTGATAAACTGAAAAATATGGGTACATTATATTTGGATAATCTAACTAACGGACTAATTAGAATAATACTTTTCTGACACAGTCATCATCCCTATTTTTTAAATTAGAACTTTAGCCAAATCCGTCGAGGGGTACCCGCGATATGGGTTTCGTAAGTTTACAGTTCGGGGTGAAATTATGAAATACTTTTATGTTATTAATATGCAATAAACGGGTAACTATGGTACTTATCAGGTCTTAATCCCTAATGAGGCAAATAGAGCATTTCGGGTCTTGCGACTCTAAGCAGACATAGCTTAGGGCCGCAATACTCAAAGGCCATTTTTAGCGTAATGGTGAGCGAGAATTCAGATACTTTTATGTTATAATCCTGACCCAAATACACAAAGGTGCATTCTTCCACGAGACATAGGATTAACATGTCATGCAGACATTTTTGAAAAAATATGTTATGGCCCTGGATACAAGTCCTTTAGAGCCTATCTTTAGTTTTTCGTTTCTTTATTCTCAACAAGTTTCAGTCAAAAGTTAGTATACGTCCTTTAATTGCTTTAAGTGAGGTTCTGGCGATAAATTTATACAATTGCACTGGTTTTCATAGCGAAGTGGACGGCAGTTAAAGACGCCCACCACAATCCGCTAAACAAATATCACTACTATGACTTTCCACTTTAATTATTTCACATATTGTTTATAAGCATAAGCATTAAAAACACCATACTACACTAATTCCACAATATAAAGTTCACTTAAATTATTTTACAAATTGATTTAAGTTTTAAGGCGCTGTGCATCAGAGGAATACCGTAAAACGTCTATTTTTTCGTCGCGCAGTTAGCCTTATTTTTCATGGAATACTAGCATGACAAAAATATGAAGTACTGTTAAAAGATCACTATAAATGCTTTAAATCACAAGTCAAATCACACTTCCTTTCTTCTTTGTAAGTCACTCTTTTCCTTTCGCATCTTGTTTAGGTTCTTACTTTCTTTCGTGTACCCTATCTTATTTATATTATATATATATATATATATATATACTTATATATATATATATATATATACTTATATATATATATATATATATATGTAAATATTTTTTATATAAGAATGTATTATATGTATTCTATAACATTTTATTTGTATATCTCCTTTGAAATATTGCACCTCACCTGTAACATATCAAAATTTCTTTTGTATCCATACTACCCTAAGGTTGCCTGGAAGAGATTGCTGTGCGATAAGGCCGCCTTTTGTATGCAAAAATTTTTCTCTATTATTTATGTATAATTTGTTAAATTGTGTGCAATAAAGAGTAAAATAAATAAATAAATAAATGATTAGATCAAAATATTTTCAAAAAATATTTAAGACCTAGTAAAAAAGCTATATCAAGAAAAAGTTTCGTCGCATATTACTTGATATTTCCAGCGACAACTACCAACTTTTTACGGCTATAAAAAGTATAACTTAATAAGCAAGAGAGATATCTAAAAAAATTACAATATTTGGTTATAATTATTTAATTATTAAATTAAAACTGAAAAATAACAACCAAAATGGAAGACATGGGTTTAACCTGTGGTGACGGTATCGCCTCTTTCAACCTTATTTCATTAAGAGTACGTACTATATCGCTCTGCACTCCCTCAAATACCGAAAGGTTGAGGGATACAGCGCCTTAACCACTTGACTTCCCGCCAAAACCCAGTCATGTAGGCACAATATCTGTCTCTTCTGCATTTCCAGGCGTTACTTTCTGCGCCTTCATCTATTTGACGTCATGTCGCAGAATGGAAATTAAATTGTCGTGTAATTGACAGGAAAGTCTCGTCTTTGAACTCCGACTTGAGTTTTGTGCATTCAAAGGAATATTAAAACTTTGTGTGGAAATTGATACGTTGCTCGAAATGTGATGGCTAACTTTTGGAGTTGTATTATCTACATATTATTATGGTCACAGAAGACAGTAAGCGTATACAGAACGAAATCTCCTAAGGTCCCTTGCAATATGCGTCCCCGTTCCCCATCCCCGCACCTCTCCCCCGGTCTCACCTTGCCTCAGGGCGAGAGCGGGCGAACAACACTGCATGGCGCACGCGGCCTCACAAGAACGGGGGAGAGGTGCGAGGTGCGGTGACAGGGAACGGGGACGCATATTGCGCGTACCTTAGAAGATTCCGTTCTGTATAGTCTTATTGTCTTCTGTGCTATGGTGTTACTTGTCATGATTCACATAGATGTCAGATGTAATCATTACTAAACTTTGTTAATGGCTCCATTAACAAAGTTTAGTAATGATTGACTGAATAAAAGGAAACTTTATTCCATGAAACTTAGGTATATAACATGAAAGGGACATTACCCATAGTAAATCGAAGCACGAATATAATGAAATTAAAATAACAGTCAAAGAACAAAAAATTCGACATTCCCATACAAAAGTCGTCAAGTAAATATTGTAAGAAGTTTTATAGATTATATAATATAGTCATAGCAAATTGGAAAATGGCCTTTTTCAAATCGTCCTGGGTCTTGGGTGTTTATTTAGGTATAAATATTTATTATAAAACTTGCGGCCCGCCCCGGCTTCGCACGGGTATGTATTATACATATAAACCTTTCTCATGAATCACTTTATCTATTAAAAAAAACCGCATCAAAATCCGTTGCGTAGTTTTAAAGATCTAAGCATACATAGGGACAGACAGTGGGAAGCGACTTTGTTTTATACTATGTAGTGATATATAATATAATATTATATTATAGTATCGTTGTGTTAGTATCCCATAAAATAAGTTTTAAATTACTTTGGAGCTTAATCAGTGTGATTTGTCCTTATCTATTTATATATGCCACAAAGTGTAGATGTTTCAGAATTGTGAGAAGAATATTGCTTCTTAAATCAATAGCGTTATTCTATATAATATAACTAAATATGGTGATTAGAATTTGATATGCTACAAAGTGTAGACGTTTCAGAATTGTGAGAAGAATACATAATATAACTAAATAAGGTGGGTACAGAATTTTGTATGAGGGTGACGGCTTGTTGTAAAACTTTTCGCGCAACTGCATTTCTAATGAGGGTTGACGCAAGTCAAGCGGCTGGTCGTAAAACCATAGCCAAATCGTTTAATTGTTCCGGCTGTTTTCTTGTCTTATTTACACGATCTTCGTCATCGTCAGGTGACCATGCTACAGAGTGGGCAAATAAGAGGTGTACACTTTATTTTTAAAATTGTATTGTATGTTTTTTTTATAAATACAGTATTTAGGGTCGGCAATCAAATATTGAAAAAAAAAATGTCAGCATCAAAATAATTTTTATGGAACAACAGTTGTTGCATGAAAATAATTTTGTGAAGATACGGCAAATTTGTATGGAGCATTTTACTGACTTTTAATTATAAAAACCTTCTACCTAGCTGATTATTGCGGAAACTTTAAGAAAATTTCGGCCAATTTTTTGTAAAAAACCTTCGCGGCTAACAATAACTCGTTTTATGAATAAATTTGAGCAGCATCGCTTTATGGGGGTTATCTAGAGAGACGTGTCTATGCTAACAGGCCAATGAACTTTCAACCATTTAAACAATATATCCGAGTACAGTCACAAAAAAAACGCTACTAAAATAAGTATGAAAGTTACTGTCATACTTATTTGCCGGCAAAACAAAATTGCGACAAAAAAAAATTGAATACTTCCAAGTTATTATTATTATTTAATCTTTATTGTCCATCAAATACAAATTGTACGGAACAGAAAATAGACGAACTTAACGCTAAAAGTGTTGTCTACCAGTCAACCTTTGGGTTATACAGAAATTCTAAATGTGGGTTGCAAGATAAAGTGTAGTATACATAAAATACACAATGTACATTGTTACATAAATATATATATATATATATACTTGCTATACATATACCTACCTACATACATACATACATATATATACACGCTACATATACTATACATATAAATAAATAGATAAATGCAGCAATTCTTAAATCAACTTTTATAACTTGGCCAAGAAGTGTATAAATACCTGTGTTATAAAGCTAGCGTGACTAGGAGCAGTTTGAATGGATTCAGGAAAATTTTTCACCCAGTAATGTTTAGAGAAGAGCGATAAAGCACACCTCAAGCTCCAAACCAGCGCAGTTAAAACCGGGCACGAACTAAAATGCGTGGAAGTAATAGGTACCAAAATAAATTGTTATGTGGTGAATTGTGTTTAATTTTATCTACTGTCGCTTGCGACAGACAGACAGATGTGCCGATACGCCAGCGTGCCGTCACCGACTCCAACAAAACTAGAGTATTGTTCTCTATAAATAGCGGGAGTTCCTGGAATGTACTACGAGGGTGATAGATCTAAAGTCGGCTTAGAAATACAGTGTGTATCCGTGACACACGGATGGTAAAATAGTCCATAAAGTTTATTTAATAAGGTTCAATCAAGCAATTCGTGCTTTAGACATATGTTGCTCTATCTGATAACAAGTTTATTTGCGAGATAAATTAAAAAAACACTGACTTTTAAGCATTCACCCCCAATACCTTTTGAAGGGCTGAACTGATTTTCATCAAACATTGCTAAAAACGATCTCGACAAACAAGGATTTTGATAAAAAAATCTTGATGATGAGACAAAAGCGCAGCTCTTAAGGTGAAGATATAGGCAAATGGCCTTGAAGTGTGAAATAAATTGTTAACTCGTAAATATGGTGATAATTACCATATTTCTCTTCGTCATGCACTAGATAGCCCTTTAAATTATTTTATGAACTGCCGTTGAAACGATTATTGGTGATCCGTCTAAATTTAAAACTTGCTGTGGCCACTTTTGGTGGAGGCAAGTTTTAAAGCTAAACAGACTAACGTATATACTTTCAACGGTGGTTCATAAAATAATTTAAAGGGCTATCTAGTGCATGACGAAGAGCAATATGGAAATTATCTCCATATTTACGAGTTAACAATTTATTTCAAATGAGGGCGCCACTTCAAGGCCATTTGCCTATACCTTCAACTTTAATACAAGAAGAAGAAAAAAAGGAAAAGAAAAAGAAGATACGTAAGTACACGCTAGATTGTCGATGTATACTCAGACAACTGACATAGAAATTGCTTCAAATCCTCGTTCAAAAATTACAAGTATATAATATACCTAATAATCGAAGGAAAGATAGAAGGAAAAGGAAAAAGAAGAGTAGGAAAACCCAGAACCAGGGCTTGTTAACGATACCAAATTCACACTAAAAGTAACGTTAAATAACGTTATTTTCATACAGGTACTAGTGGTAATGTTATAAGGGGTATCGATAATACAGTTATAAAACGTTATAGGTAATAACGTTATCAATTAACGATATAAGTAACGATACTTTTTTCAATACTTTAAAATATTATATAAATAATATACAAGTGTATTGCATCGCGCTGGGAATCGAATCCAAGGTAGCACAGGCTATCACGACATCCGTGTAGCTCTAGTAGCCTACTAGAAAAACTCTCATCAATTTATTATGTCAAATATGGAAAGAAATGCAGTGTTAACAATATCTTTTACCGTTAACATCATTGGCAACGTTATCTGATTTATCTGTAAATGGTTGGAAAAATACCGTTATCCAGCATAACGTTATCTTTGCCTATAACGTTAACGCCATTTGACAGAATTAACGTTACCAGATTTTTAACGGTATTCCAAGCCCTGCCCAGAACATGTATTGATCAAATAAAAGAAAATTTTTACGTGAAAACATATAAGGAGGTTAAGAACTTAGCGGAGGAAAGTGAGACATGGAAAGCACTCCACCGACAAGAGCGCAGCTCTTAAATACAAGAAGAAGATATCTAGGATAGAAGAAAGGCCCTTGCCCAACATAAGGACATAAAAGATTCGTAATAAATAAATATCTAGAAATAACTATCCCGTTGCAACGCATGCACACTAATTTAGCAATTGAACACTAAAATATGACGGCAGTGTGTATCACCACAAATTTAACTTAGCCTCTGGCGCCGGTCATTTCATTTTATTCCCACTAAAATACCTCCGAGTCTCGACGGATTATGTCTAATTAAGTATAAAGGATGCCTCACCACGACTCCGTAAACAGGGGTTAAAACTTGGCATAGTAGTGTAAGTGGGGGACACAAGTTGTTTGGGCGCCCCGGGGCGCTTTGCATAAATGGGTTGTGAATCAAATCAAATGTACATATTTTTAGCATCTAACATGGTATTTAATATACAGGTCTCTATAATTGATAGATGCGTAATTAAAAAAAGTACAATGGCATGCAAAACTGTTTGCCATTAGAAATTTAAAAACAATTACAAATACAGATGTGGACTAAAAAATATTTTTGACTCATTAGGTAGATTATTAAAAAATATTGTAAATATTTTTTTTCTTTTCTCTATCTATCTATCTATAATTTTAGAACTACGTCCTTGTCGGTGGAGTAGTTTCCATGTCTCCCTCTCTTGAGCCATCCTTTTGACCTCCCTATACGACACGGCGTCAACTTTGTCCTTCACTTGATCTATCAATGCTCTTCTTGGTCTACCCTTTCCTCATATTATTAGCAATTATTAGCAAATAATCACGAAGATACAGCGCATTTCACATGACGTCCCGATCTAGCACGATTTTCAATAGACGGTGACGTTAATCGCCCCCAATCCAAAAATAAATTTTTACTACTTTGATAAACCGAAAAATATCCAATATTTCTCGAGATTGTAACTGACGGACTAAATAAAATTACATTTATTTTTCAGACCCAGTCCATATCCCCATTATATGTAAGTATATATAATATTGATAAAATTTTAATTAACAATACTGAAAAAGAACGTGAAAAAATAATTAGATGTCAAATACACATACAATATTATAGCTAATTATGTAATTAAATTATTCATCAAAGACACATCAAATGTCACCATCAGAAAAATATTCATTAATATTGTAATAGCATTTATCTATGAATATTTTAGTAAGTAATCATAAGCATTATCATCATCAGGTCTTTTTATTTTCAGTCTCCACTGCAGGAGCACGACCCTCTCTTACTACCAGAGCCATACTTGGCCAGAACAGTCAAAGGGTTTGGCCACATTCTCAACGCTGGCCAGACGGGTTGGAGAGATCTCATTGATGTTTATAAGCTTTGTTTAGCTTGTATTTCCTAAGTCGCCTTCTACGACATCCATGGGAACACTTGGAGTGATCCTTTTCTACTCTGCCGAAAACCACACGGCATATATAAATAATTATTAGCACAATTTAAGGAATACATGGGATGTCAAAACAGTTTTACCAAAGGGGTTTAGTAGAGCAAAAACTGGCACCAAACGGTTGGCATAAACTTGGTTTAAATCCGCTAAATAAACGCCCAAGTGTTATTGTTACTCGTAACGATGAGTGACGTAAAAAGCAACGACAAATTTTAATCTAATTTGATGTGGCCGCAGCGGCGCTTCGCTGAAGAAGCATTTATATTTACTCTGATAATAAAATGTGTGATGAAATTCTACTTGTAAACCAAGTACCTAAATTAATTACTGTGGGGTTAATTTATCCCTTACTCATTTTCATTACCAACTTCACAAAAGAGGAAGTTTTCAATTCATTGGAATTTTTTATGTACGATCCCCGATTACTCGAAGCCGTACCGAGTAGAAAAAATATATTTTGTTTTAAAGGGTATACAAGGTGTAAAAAAAAGGGGGTATCAAACCGAAGGGGAGTTAACGTACTAACCAATGTGAACAGCTTTTACTATGGGACCATCCCTGAAATAGCGAAAAAAAAATCTGCAGCTCCATACATTTTGGCATGGTAAGTATTTAATTTTGTATGGAGCTACAGTTTTTTTTTTAATATTTCTGTTATGGTTCTATAGTAAAAGTTGTTCACATTGATTAGTACGTTTACTCCCATTCGGGTTGATACCCCCTTTTTGTTACATGTTGTATACTTGTCAGGTGGTCCCATAGAAATGTTATCAAAATCGGTTATGTAGTTTGGTTTTTAACAAAAATAACTCAAAATAAACGGGCAAGTGCGAGTCGGACTCATACATGAAGGGTTCCGTACCTCTATACAATGTTTTAAAACGCTAAAAAACACGTTTTTTGTATGACGACCCCCTTTAATTTTTAACTTTTTTTATTTTTAGTATTTGTTGTTATAGCGGCTATAGTAATACATTATCTGTGAAAAATGCAAGTACCTAGTTAATGTCATTGTAAAGATCTAGTTAAAAACGCTGAAATAAAACGTTTTTTGTATGACGACCCCCTTTAATTTTCATTTTTATTTTTATTTTTAGTATTTGTTGTTATAGCGGCCACAGTAATGCATAATCGGTTATTACGGTTTAAGAGATAGAGCCCTGTGACAGATGTACAGACGGACAGACAGCGGAGTCTCAGTAATAGGGTCCTGTTTGCACCCTTCGGGTACGGAACCCTAAAAATATTATATCATGTCGTCTTAGTATTTAGTTTTCTGTGACTGTCACTGATGTTGAAGACGGTTTTTAGTTATGAAATATTATATGGTCGAATTTACATATTGACGGAAAAGTACTGGTTGAACGTCATCATCATTTTAGCTATCATTTTAATTTTTTCCATGCTGGTCTGGTAATGGTCAACACGCTAGTCCGCCAATCCGGAGGTTCAGGGCAAGTTGGAAAATGGCCTTTTTCAAATTATCCTGGGTCTTGTTCATCTATATATGTATTTATTATAAAATATATTATCGTTGAGTTAGTATCCCATAACACAAGTTTTAACTTACTTTGGGGCTTGCTATGGAGCTAGCCCCAAAGTAAGTTTAAACAGTGTGATTGGTTTTTATCTATTTTTTTATGTATGTGAATTATATTGAACACCCCGAGCACTACCTAATTTCTCATCATTTTTCTTTTATTATTTAATTTATTTCTATTTCACCATTATATTTTCTTTCAAGTTTATATTTTGAGTGTCGAAAACTAGTTATATGTCTATATTGTATGTATGTATTTAGCAGCCCAAAATACTATTTGTTATTTTGTGAACGTAGCCCACAGCATTGGCTACGTTATTGATAACTCCTTTTATATATAAATTGTATATTGTATTGGTATTTATAATGTAGCTGTTTGTCGTTCCCAATAAATAAAATAAAATATATTTATGTAATTTCTTTGAAATTACAAAATACTGCCAAAGTCCGACATGTCGTTTCAAAATAACAAGATTACGTTTGTATGGAAAATTCTAGGGTTAGGAGACTCTTAAGACAGCTAGAATGAAGACTATTTACCCTCACAAAAAGTCTAGAGCACCAACGTTGTTTTAATATTACATTTTCTGATAGATCTCTTGTTCTGTAAAACCCTCAGAATTATAATCTACTCGTAATCCCGCGATTGTGGTATTCACCGAGATAATTGCGTTCTTAGTGTGTGTAATCCTGTCGCTGGGAATTCTTAGAAAAATTCAGCAAGCGTGAAAAACAGGGCAGTAATGAATTTTTTATTCATTTTTTACCCGACTGCGACTGTGTTTCGCCGCTATGTATGTATGTATGTTGATCTGTCCCTCGTACCTTCTATGATATCCATGGTACCTTGACAAATGAGATATCGTTTGGAAGCGTCTTGACTGTGCGCTGGTTATAGGCTTTTTGACGTCACAGTAAATTCAATATGGCCTTCTTTACGCCATAAAGTAAAGAACAAAAAAATAAAATAAATTTCATCACACCAACTTTACTCTACAGTATCAAATAAAAGGGCTTATTAGCATATTCCACAAATATATATGTATTTGTTTATTATCAGCCGATTCCCCTTGCTGTGCATAACTGGATAAACTTTTGAACAAGAATCTTCCCGCAGTCGGGTTTTAGTTTTTATGTTCCGTACAAAAAATGAAAAAACAGAACCCTTATAGGATCACTCATGCGTCTGTCTGTCCGTCAGTCTGTCACAGCCAATGTGCTCAGAATTTACTGGACCGAATCAGGTGAAATTTGGTAGGATGGTGTAATCTTATGACCCAAACACATATGTGCAAAGTAATTTTTTTTTTTTTTAAATAAGGGCCATTTTCGGGGGATAAATAAGTAAATTAAAAAAAAAAGTTTTGCAAACTGTGTCATATATCAAGTGAAAGGGCTCATTATGAGAATTTCAAATATATTTTTGTTATAATTATAAAATAAATAGTTTTGATTTTTTCCCCTGGTCTCAGAAACTACTGAGCCTAAAATTTAAAAAAAAAATGCGAAATATAGTTCATTGCTTGTAGATTACAGGAAAACCTATAAGAATTCAATCAATTGTACGGAACCCTCTCCACGCGAGTTTAACTCGCACTTGGCCGGTTTATATTAAAACTATATACCACTTTTCCAGACACATATAACTACGAGTACTTTTAGAGTATCTAGCGAGATGAAGGAACCATCGAAACTGTCTAGCTGCTAAAGAAAGATCATTTGACAGTTCCCCAAATAACATACATAACGTGGAAGGGACATACCCATAATAAATCGAACCACGGGCTATACTAAATCATTATAGTATAATAAAATTAGTATAATTGCCAAAGGCATTTTCATAGAAAAGTGTGCAGCCGCCCGGGCGATTTTTATGGGAATGTCAAACTTTTATTTGGTTTTTTGACTGTTATTTTAATTCATATACTATAGTAATCTAGTATAGCCCGTGGTTTGATTTATAAGGGGTTTGTCCCTTCCACGTTGTATAAAAGCCCTTAAAATAGTTTCGGTATATTTTGTTAGCCCTGTTTTTGGTTCTTTTTTTAAAATTACAGAAAAAATATAAGCATTCTTGATACGAACTTCTTATCCTCTGTTGAAATATAAAACGCCACCGTAAATTGTACATCTTTTTCACCATTTCGTTTTCTCAAATTTATTTTTGAACACTAAAACGTAATCTGTTTCATCCAAGGTTTAGGCAAGATAAGACGGTGCTTATGTTAATCAGTATATTTCTAACCAAACGCGACTTTAGTTTTAATTGAGCTAGATAAATATTTAATTAAGTTGTACAAATTTAGGGATAGTCCGAAAATTAACCCTTAATAAAACTTGCAAATTTAAAGTTAAGCTACGTATTGTGTTGGATATTTTTGCCCACACTCCGCCAAGTGTACAGGTCCAGTTCATTTCTTTCTTTCATATATTAACGCCTTTGGCTTGATTTCTTTTTCGATGTTGGAAAGACAAATCTAGTTATAATCAGTAAAAATAATAATTTAGGATGCCTACGAAGTGGCAAAGCCGTCCCCAACATAGATACCTAAAGGTAAAGGCAAAGGTCTCTACCTAATTGAACTGGCACTTTGCGGAAAAGGGCCGCCTTTAAGTTAAGGTGCGTTTTTTGGGAACTTTAAGAAATAATGAGGGATCTTTAATAAAATAAAAATCTATAATGTCAAAAACATTTTACAGGATAAAATATCCTCTCTTTGGTTTACTTTGGGTTTAACAAGTCTTAACTTGATAAGTTGTTCTTTACATTTCGAACTCTTGTCACCTTAACACATGATTAAGCGACGAGCAGCTACAATATATATTACATTGTATGGGGTCTATTAAACCTCACTTCGTAAGCACAGGGTTAAACGAGTGTTGGGACCGCAAACTACATATTTGTGTTTTAATATCTTCCGCGCCGTTCGTTTTAGGGCTTTATTAAAAATAACTGAGGCTTTAATTAAGAAATCTCGCGAATATTTCGTTAGTAGTTCATTTGGAAAAAAAATTTTAAACCTCGATAATGTTTTGGATCTCCGTGCCCAAAATATTAAACAGGAAAGTTTAATTATCTCGCCAACTTAATCTCCAAATTAAAAACAAAGCCATTAAATAGAAACAATTGAAAAATGTTGGCTTGACGTAGTCAAGGATGATATATGTGCCAATGATCTTACAACCAAAGATGCTCAAGACCGTGCGAAGTGGAGAAGGAAAAGCCGGAAAGCGGACCCCGGGCTTCGCAGCGTTGCAGCTGTAGATGCAACTGGAAACACGCTTCTATGAAAGAGAGAGAGAGAGAGGGGAAGCAACGGAAACACGACACCATGAGAAGACCTTTACACTAGTGACAATGACGTCTTCTGAAGATTCCATGCAGTTTGCTAGTAGTGTCTCTACTAACTTTATCGCAACACCTACTACTGAACATGTCACTTCGCCTGCTGAAAACGCACCGTATGTGTTTTAATTTAAAACAAAACACACACGGTGCATTTTTCAGCAGCCGAAGTGTTAATAGCGTCCGAATAGCATTTGAAGCTACAACCCGCCCGCTGGCCAGACATTAGTAACAGTAATGGCAGACTAGGAACATCAGTCTGGAACTCGTGCGTTAATTGATTTCGTTAATGAATACAAAGTAAGAAAACAATTTATAAAGACATTTATTTGGATTATAGCTTTATATGAATGTGAAACGTGGTTAATGAGGAAGAAGGACAGAGAAAAATAGATGCATTCGAGATGTGGTGCTGAAGGTGAATGAAGAAAATAAGTAGTAATAGTCCAAGAAGGTTGGCAACTTATATGCTCTTATTTGTATATGTATAAATTTGTGTGTTGTACAGCCAGTTAGCGAACCAAATAAATTAAAAAAAAATAAGCTGGATGGATAGAATAAACAATGAGGTGGTACTAGAAAGAGCGAATAAGAAAAGAAATGTTTTAAAAGCTATTGAAAATAGAAGAAGGAAGATGATTGGATATCTAATAAGACATGACATTTATACCATTGTGGTCAGTAAAAAAATAATAAATAAATAAATGTCAATTTTGCCATTTTTGCTCGATATTAATAACGGAAACAGGTAAGACGCTTGAAATATTCACAGAATATTTGGTTGTATATTACGTATGGTACGGAAACCTTCGTGCGCGAGTCCGACTCGCACTTGGCCGGTTTTTTATGTACCTATGTTCCTCAATAAATCCTCTATTTTTGAACTGATTTGAAATCATTTTTTTTGAAATACACGTACATTTCGGACAGTAGCTACTTTTTACGTGAGGTGTAAATAGGTTACTATTTACCACATAATAATGTATTTGATGCCTTCTTCTTAAATAAAGCAAAGTTAAAATCCCAATAATAAATAATAACTTAAACAGTTTATCCAGGTTTGTCCACAGAAAACTCCCAACCTATATTTGTAAAACAAACCAAATGATAATAAGTGAGACTAATTCCAAACGGATAACCCGAAAGTTTCGCGTGGCCGAAATAAAACCGTGGAATCTTTTGAATTTACTGCAGACAAAGAAACCCCCTTTTTGTTGGAGGCCAGCCGTCTATTTAATCTTCTTTGAAATTTCCGCCAAAACAATTCTTTATTCTTGATTGCTCGCTCTCAAAAATATAAAATATCATAGAAGGATAGCTTATCTTCACCTGTAACATATCTAAATTTATTTTGTATCTATACAACCCTAAGGTTGCCTGTATATCTGATCGATGTTTCTCCATACAGGGATTATTAAGGCAAGAGTGAATAGGCATTTTTTGAGTCTGCGTGTTAGGTACACCTTAGACCTCATCTTAGCTTCCCATCATGCTAGATGGAGGTCAAACGCACTCAAATATCTAATTAAAAAAAAAAAAAAAAATATATATATATATTTATTTAATTCATAGATCTTCTTCTTCATCTAAGTGCATTCCCGGTTGCACCCTCAGCTGTGCTGCTACGGAGCCCGGGGCTCACTTTCCCGCTTTTTCTTCTCCAAATATAACATGCATGTCAATGATCACCCAAGGATGCCAAAGACCTTGCAATATGGAGAAGAAATAGCCGAAACACTTTAAATAATTTGGCTAGTTTTACAACCAGCCGCCTGCCTGACGTCAACACTCTTTGGGAATGCATTTGTGCGAAAAGTTTTACAACCGGCCGCCGCCCGACGTTAACCCTCCATGGGAATGCAATTGTAGCACGAGATGTTTGTGATTAGTCCTTTAGTCACCTCTTACGACATCCACAGGAAGAGATGGAGTGGTTCTATTCTAACCCGGAACCACACGGGTACAATTCATAGATATGAAGCAGTAACCTATGTAGATACATAGGTAGCACTAATTCAACCTACATTTTATCTATCTGCAACCTTACGATTAAGTAAGTTATGGCATTATCTTCTTCTCTTCTTCTTTATCTAAGCGAGTTCCCGGTTGCATCTTTAGCTGTGCTGCTTCGGTTCTGCTTCACTTTTTCTTCTCCAAATATAACATGTTGTTGTAGTTGTATATATCTTTATTGTACAAAAAATATTTTTACAAACATAAAAGACCAAATAATATGTACAATGGCGGACTTATCCCATATAGGGATCTTTTCCAGTCAACCAAGTATCAGCGAATGGAAATTAAAAAATGCTTGTCAATGGTCACCCAAGGATTCCAAAGATCTTGCGAAGTGGAGTAGAAATAGCCGGAATAGTTAAAAACTGTTTGGCTATAGTTTTACGACCAGCCGCTTGACTGACGTCAAACCTCTTTGGGAATTTATTTGTGCGAAAGTAAACTATGTCATTATATCAACATATAAGTGATCTTAACGTTAAGGGGAAAACAATTTTAGTGTAAAGAAATTACTCAAAGGGTTTGGTTATATTCTCTTAGGAGTTTTTACCTCTTACGACAACCACAGGAAGAGATATAGTGGCCTTGTTTTACACCAAAAATCACTCAGTAAATTTATATTATATTTAACGGGCAGGGGGAGGCGTAGGCGTCATCGCTGATTCAGTCAAGCTGTACGGGACCACGTTCGGTGAAACCCGAATGAAACGTCAGCAAAATAAATAAATAAAAAAAGGTACGTTTCGCGTTAATTCCCGTATGCATGAATTTAATAATAATGCAACGTGATAGTTTAAAAGTATTTAAATTTATAATCATCATCATCATCATATCAGCCACAGAAAGTCCACTGCTGGACATAGGCCAGTCAATTTCTTTTGCAATGTTGACGTCAAATCGTTACGTACAGCTAAGTTTAGTACCGCTTCCTAGGCGCTAGTGCAGAAGAAGCGGCAACAAACTGCACTGCGGCATTTTCTCCAAAGACGTCAACTAAGGCCGTACTTGAATTTTCCGGGGTCCAGTGCTGCCCCTATTTAAAATAAATCATTTCAAAGAAAACGGAGACATCATTTAAAATTTTGCTACTACCAAGTGCTAGATAACCCTTCAAAGTATTTTATGAACTACTGTTTACAGTTTAAAGTGAGAACGTTATACTTTAGTACGCACATTTGCGAAAAACGGCCACTTTTGGCAAATGTGCGTAGTAAAGCTTAACGTTCTCATTATAGACTGTAAACAGTAGTTCACAAATAATTTGAAGGGTCATCTAGGACTTGGTAGTAGCAAAATTTTAAATGATGTCTCCGTTTTCTTTAAAATGATTTATTTTAAATGGGGGCGGCACTGGACCCCGGAAAATTCAGGTACAGCCTTAAGAAACTTACAACTTAAAATTAGATTTGTGGATGGACTGAGAATACATTGTTTGATGATTTCATTGATCAAAATGTTTATTGTCTTCGCCTTGGAAATTATAATAATAATCATATTTACTTACAACTAATAAGCTAAAATAATTATCGCTAAAACATATTGCTTACGGTTCATTAAATGCTACACGTGCCGGTGTCCCAATTATTAAGACAAGAGTTCAGCAATATTATATAGTTACTAGAATAGGGAGCCATGGAAAATAATCTACTGACCTAGTCTTAAAATTAATTGATGATGAATATAAATAAATTGAAAAATAAAATTTATAAGAAAGTTTATGGTACACTATAGAAGTCAGATATATCTATACTTCTATACTAATATTATAAAGCGGAAGAGTTTGTTTGTTTAAACGCGCTAATCTCAGGAACTAATGGTCTGATTTGAAAAATTCTTTTTTTGTTGGGTAGTCCATTTATAGAGGAAGACTTTAGGCTATATAACATTACGTTCCGACAACCACGCGAACGAAGTCGCGGGCACAGCTAGTTTTTATATACAACAAGTAAGGACATATGCTTTTTACTCTTGTTTATGTTAGTTCTCGGCTGACTTATCGTTCTCTCCTTGTTATTGGTTACCCAAGGAGCAAAATTTGGTACTCTAAAAGTCCTGAGAACGATTTAGAACGTACTAAGTATGTCTTCGCTGATATTTCTTGAAGAATTTCCGGAATTTTTGGGAAGTTGTATACATTAGCGGTCTTGGGAACGTTCCCGTATTTCTAGGGAATGTCACGGAATATTGGATGTATGTATTTGTATTATAACCATATGAAGTGATGCATTTACGTTAGTAAAATATATTTAAAGTGATAAAAAATATGTCTCATAAATAAAATTACAACTTTCCCTGACATTTCCATTTTTTGGGAACATTCCCGGGTACTTTCCCGGAAATCTGGGGAACGGGAACGGCACATCACTTGTCCTCAGTGTTATAATAACACGTGTTAAATACATAGACATATATACCTACAATAAATTATGATGTTGATAAGAAAATGAGACTAATTTAGAAGGACAGTGTACTCTTCTCTAATTTTGTAGAAATTTCTTTGATGTCAACGGGCAAAGCATTCCAGAGTCGTGAAGCTTGAAGGGTAAAAGAGTTTGCCATAAATACATGTTTTAAAATAAATCATGTTTAAGTGGTCATTCTGTATTGTTTTTATTCTATTCGTCCCTTTGTTTTATAAGACGACCCGCGTTAATCAAAACAGAGAAATTAATATTTCATGGAAAAACGCGATGACTCAGTTGGGGAACGCTTGATTGGAACTATGCATAGCGGAAAAGTATCACTTTTCTGCCTTCTTTGTTTGTTATTTCAACTGTATCTAAGTTAATAGGAATATGGACTAGGTCCAAAAAGTTGTATTTTATTAAGTCCGTCAGTTTCATTATTTTTCAGGAACCTATCCTAACAATTGTAACGACTCAAAAAAAGTTTAAAATATTTACAAATGAGGTAGTCCTGATAAGAGTTGCGAGAAAAAAGGTGCATTCTAGATATTATAGAAAATAGATGAGGAAAGATTTAATCTGCTATAATACTACGATTTCATTAAGACTATCATTGAAAGAAAGATAGAAGGGAAAAGAGGACTAGGAAGACCGAGGCATAGCTACATGAAACAGATAAAGGAGAAGATGACCGTCGTACAGCGAAGTAAAAAAACTGGCGGATGAAAAAGACAAATGTATGAAAATTCATACTCTACCGACAATAGCATAGCTCTTAAATATAGATAGATAGGACCTAACAATTGGAGATAACGTCAAGCTAACATCTCTTCTAAAGGGACCTGATATTACGCTGAATCCTCGTAATACAATTAAATAGAACTTTTAACATGTAGTTTTCTACGTGCCCTGAAAACCTTATTGCCATCCACCTTAAGCTAGAAGCTTGTCAAATGGCAGCTTAAGTAATTTAATTTTAACTTCATAAGCTTTACTTTACGTTAGAAGGAATATTTTCAAGTTTTTTTATTATTGCATGAAAAGTTTTATTTATGCTTAATCCCTTTGTGACATCTTATTGAAAGATATGATGTGGTCATATTATAGAGGTAATTGTAGAGGTATTGTGATGCTGGAATGGAAAAATGTTACGAATGTTACACCTGCCGATTAATAATTATTAATATTTTTTCAAAACAAACAACCGACTACAGTACCAGAAAAGCTAAATATTCAAACAATGGTATACTAGACGACATCTTTTTCTAGTTATTTTCGTTTAAAAAATAAACCACCCTACCGATTTTAATAAAATTTCTATAGGACCACCTGGAAAGTAATCCCCTTTCAAACAAAAAAAGAATTTTCCAATTCGGTCCAGGCGTCCTTGAGTATTCGGGGAACATACATAAAAAAACATAAAAGATTCCGAGGAATTGATAACCTCCTCCTTTTTTGAAGTCGGTTAAAAAGGAATAGAGCGTGGTGACGGATTGCTGAGTAGACTGCATCTTAAAAGCTAGCCTAGTATTATGAATATAAACGGTTAACTAACGTACTATAGTCAAAAAGACCGACCACGTTTAGATCAATTTAGAAAATCATCAACCAGGGTGTGTATTGGGAGCGGCGACCCGACGGTTTCGCCACACGGTGGCACACGGCGGCGGCACAAGAACGGGGGAAAGGTGCGGGGACGGGGAACTGGGACGCATATTGCGCGTACCTAGAAGATTCCGTTCTGTATGTAGTACTCTTACTGCTTCTGTGGTTTCGCCGCACTCTCTGCACTGAGTGCCGCCTCGTGCGCCCGTGCAATATTCATAAATAATTTCTTACTTTCGTTTTAATAAAATAAAAGCTAGCCTAGTTATTCGGTAATAGCTTTAAGCTTAGCCTGCGGTCGAACCTTAGCCAAATAAATGACCGAAACCACAACGACATCAGAACATTAATTATTCGTTTTAAAGACAGTTCATTCGACTTAAGCAAATCTTTACTCGGCTAATTTCACGTACATCAGCTGAAAAGTGCTGATTAGCGAAAATAAACTTTGCTGCGTCGTAATAAAGTTGGAAGTTTAGGCTGAGTTGGCGGAATCGGAATGTTCAAAATTTAGGCGCTTTAGTAATTTAGTTACGATTTTGCAAGTAGATATACAGATGTTGAATCCCGTGACATACTTTGAGAACAATTGTGTTCCTATAGAACCAATACTAAAATCACGAAATCAAAGATGGTTGACATCAGGCTGGCAGTCAGTCGTTAAACTAACACAGAAAAAACATTTTAATGGTTCTGACTTTTCTGCACGTCGGGTCTTAGGCATCCTTAATTTACGATTGACATGCATATAATATTTGGCAAAGAAAAGCAGGAAATCCAAAACGAGGGTTATGATTTTTGACCTTTCGTTTCGTTTGAAGTATCTTTAATCATCATCATAAGGTCCCCTTTAGTCTCCACCGCAGGAGCAAATACCTCTCTGTACTACCAGAGCCGTATATTAGCCAGAGCAGTCAGAGGATTTGGCCTACACTCTCCACACTGGCCAGACGGGTTGGAGAGGTCTCACTGATGTTTCACTGAAGTTTTGTTGAGCTTGTGGTTCCTAAGTCGCCTTCTACGACATCCACGAGAAGACTTGGAGTGGCCGTATTCTACTCTGCCGGAAACCACACGACGTGTATCTTTAATACTCCAAGAAAATTTATAAAATCAGGAGAAATAATTATTCGTTTTGAAAATTGGTACAGTTATACCTTGTGTAAATAAATATTTTTTTCGAAACTAAATAAATAAATATATACGGACAAATCACACTGATTCAGCTATCCCCAAAGTAAGTTTTAAACTTGTGTTATGGGATACTAACTCAACGATACTATATTTTATGATAAATACATATAGATAACACCCAAGACCCAGGACAATTTGAAAAAGGCCATTTTCCAACTTGCCCTGGTTGGAGAACAAACCCAGAACCTCCGGATTAGCGGTCTAGCGTGTTAACCATTACACCACGGAGGTCGTCTAAACTAAAAAAACCAACGAACTATTTTAGTATTAGTTTTAGATTTAATTTATTTCTGTTTATTTTGTTTAGTAGTAATTTTATTCATATAATTAAAACTAAATATGACATTAATATTTTGTTTTAAATATAATCTGTCATACATGTTATACTAAAGCAAACATCAACACCAAACTACACAACTGAGAAATAAAAACACAGTTTTTAAAACTCATTTCTTGTTTGGATGAAAAAATCTACCAAATCAAACGTCATCTATACGAGTAACGCAAGTACTTTGATTGCTTAGAGATAAATTATAATGTAAAAAAAATAACCTACATATTTTTGTATTATGAGAAAAAAATTATTATTAAGATGTTAGACGACATTTCTAAAAAGTTTTCTTTACTGGTAACAGCAATGTCTTTGTAAGTACGTACCTAATGTTAGAATCCAATTTTCTGTCGGATGTTACAAAGAAAGGGCGATAAACCGGCCCATAAAGGCGTAAGTAGCTAACCTTTACCCGTATGTCAGTTGCTAGGTATTACATATTGAGATTATAAGGGTTCTTCTATCCAGTCAAATTACAGGGTAATCTTTTTTCCAGTGCCCAATTTTTTACAAGGTCTGTCAGACCATAATTGGGTACTTTACTGTGGTTGATTATGTACAATATTTTTTAGGAAACAACATTTAGCGCTAAAATGAAATCTTTTTCTGCAAACAGCAAGAAAAGTAGTGATTAAATGAAGCAGTAATTACCATTTCAAATATTAGTATGAAGAAAAGTGCATGGTGGGGATATCTTACAACTTTTTCGTACGCGCGACACCTTCCTTATGGCAGTGACGTTTGAAGGCGTTAGGGATATTTATTCTAAAATAAAATCACTAACGTTTATTTTACAGTATTTATTACAAAGAAAAAAATATAATCCTCAGGCGAAATGGAATTCAACGATTGCGTTAGCAAACGCACAGATTATTATAGTTTCACATTATCTTAAAATAGCTATATTAACACAATAATAAATACAGGAACACTGACCTTGAGATTACTCCAGCAGTATCACGCACTTATTTACTCGCACTTTATAACTTCTTCAGACGTCCGTCCGTGGTAACGGCTGAATATTGAATGCCGTTCAGGTGATCGAACCGAAATAATGAAATGAATGATTGAGTGAACCAATCGAATGTCCGTTCAAATTTGTTCACTCGATCATTATAAATACTTTTTAATTTGACGAATTAAAGTATTATTGTAAAATAATAAATATATTATTATAAATTGTACTCATATATATTATTACGCTAACAGCTCGGCCATCCTGCTAGAGCAAGTCCCTTTGCGATTATTAATTAAATTTGATATGTTTATACATTATTAATAATAACAATAATAATATTAGTAATAGTAATAATAACAGATACTCTTCACTACATTATACATTGATCATATTAATCGGCAGTTCATTTTGTTGAATTTTCATTCTACGTATTACAAATTATGTTTTAACTATTGAAAATATAAAATCGGTTTATATTTTATAACTTTTACAATATATGAAACTTTATTATCTAGTATCATATTTCTAAATGTAACATAGCGTTTTTTTTTTTTTTTATTTTTTTTTTATTATACATATTCCTATATGTTAGAACCAATCACATATGCTATAATGCTATTACAATGAATTAAAAATACGCCAATTCAGAAAGCAATCAATAATACATGATTCATTATAATTAACTGTAACATCTCAATTTACTCTTAATTTGATATCAATAGAGTTGTATATTATCTTAATTAGTAATGCATTACAAAATATTTTATAAACCCTTTTTGGGCTGTTTGGTTTTGACAAATGTAAAATGTCATGATTAACAATGACTTTGTAGATTATTAGACAAAATAATTATTGGGAAATATGACGATTATGCTAGCTGTTTAATTATTCCTCTTCTGTAGTTTCGTCGTTATCGGAATCTGAGCTACCAAAGTTCTTATCAAAGCTAAGCCAAGGCTTCATTTTGTCGATTGCAATTATATTTTCGTAGCGGCGACAACTCTTCTTGCGTGTAAGAGGGGTATCCTCCACTAAATAGCGGTCATTAGGCAAAACTTTTAAGACCCGGTAAGGTCCATGATACTTGGTAACCAATTTTTTTGACTTACCATCGCTAGGGACCTCTCTTTTTATGCTAACCAAATCCCCCACTGAAAAAGTGACGCCTGTAATACGCTTGCAGTCATAATTCTGTTTGTCTTTAGCCTGCTGTTTAGATATACGTATACCTGCTTCATGTCTAACTTCGCTAATACCGTCTGACGGTATTGGGTCTGATACCTCATCGATAATTTCACTAAGAATGTTTTCAGTGGTACTTTTAACCCGAATACCGAATAGAAGTTCGGAGGGACTTTTCCCAGTGGTTTTATGTATTGTGGTATTTAAGCCAATCTGTATGTCTGGTACGTACTCATCCCAACATTTATCATCCCGATCATGACATTTAGTGGATAGCGCATCCAAAATGCTCCTGTTGAATCTCTCCACCTGTCCGTTAGCTCGCGGCGTGGCTACGGCATTGAGAATATGTTTAATGCCTACTGATTTAACAAAAGCGCGAAAGCTATTACTGGTGAAGGAAGTCCCCTGATCTGTGATCAACCTAACGGGCGTGCCAAAGTAACTTATATGCTCGCGTAGAACTCTAATTGTTGTTGAACTCTTAGTGTTTCTGACGGGCTTTATGTTTATAAATTTAGTAAAGCCATCGATAATCACTAATAAATACATATTGCCTCTTTTACTGCGCACGAATGGTCCCAAATGATCCGCATGGATGGTATGGAAAGGAATTTCTGTTTTTTGGATAGGGTGTAATTCACCTTGTTGTTTACTAGTGCCACTTTTGTGGTGCGCGCACTCTAAACAAGACCGGACATATTTTTTCACGAAACGCCTCATTTTAGGGAACCAGAAAGATTGCTGTATTCGGTGAAGGGTTTTATCGAACCCAAAATGACCAACATCATTCATTTTAAGGACTTGCCAGCGAACACCTTTAGGGACGAGCCAACGTATACTTCCTTCTCCCTCTGGTCCTACTATTCGGTAAACCTTTCCATTTTTAAGTTTATAGTTTTTAACTACATCTACAACCTGCTCAGACCCCGGATCACATAAAATATCTTTAATCCTAGCTACTTCCTCATCACTAGATTGAACTGTGGCTATCCAGTCTTCTGGTTCAGTCGTGAGCACATCAAGTATATTATGCTCTTCGGTGATGGCGCTACCTGCTGGATTTCTACTTAGGGCATCTGCATGTGTCATACTAGCCCCTGGACGATATTCTACTTCGCAATCGAATTCCGTGAGTTGTATCCACCATCTGCCAATACGTGGTATTAGATCTCGCTTTGTAAGCGTTGTTCGCAACGCATTGCAGTCAGTGAATATTTTGAAATGTATCCCAAGGAGATAGACTCGAAATCGACTTAATGAGGCTACAACAGCTAAGGTTTCTAATTCGAATGAATGTAAACGTTGCTCATCAGGTGTAGTTTTGCGGCTAAAATAAGACACCGGCTTAAATAAACCTTCATCAGTTTTTTGTAGCAAAATCCCGGCAACTCCGTGTTTGGACGCGTCAGTATGCAATTGTGTCTCGCGTTTTGGGTCATACAGAGTCAGAATAGGCCTTGAAACTAATTTTTCTTTTATAATATTAAATGAGTCATCCTGTTCTTTCGACCATTTCCACACACTGTCCTTTTTTAAAAGATCTGTCAGGGGTTTACAAATAACTGCAAAGTTGCGAACAAACCTCCTGAAGAAACTAGCCAAGCCTATAAACTGTCTTAGTTCATGCTGATTCGTCGGGACAGGAAACTTACTTACAGCTTCAGATTTTCGCAATCCAGGCTTAATACCATCAGAGCTGACTTCAAATCCCAGAAAATCTATCTCATCAAAAAAGAAATTGCACTTTGCTACCTTTAAAGTTAATCCCCCTTTTCTAAGAAGTCCTAAGACTTCCTCGAGTCTAAATAAACCTTCTTCAAATGAGCGCGACGGAATTAGGATATCATCCATGTAAATTAAAGCGTATTTTACTTTTGCATCTGAAAGTATTTTATTTATCGTTCTTTGGAATACCGACGGGGCATTTACTAGCCCGAACGGCATACGAGTATATTCATATTGCCCGTCGGGCGTTATGAATGAGGTTTTCTCTTGTGAAGATGTCGAAATCGGGATCTGGTAATACCCGGATGCGAGGTCAAGAGACGTAAATAAATTGTTACCAGATAACAGATCTAATTGATCCTCAACACGAGGGAGAGGATAGTGGTCCTTTTTCGTTCGCTTGTTTAGCGCCCGATAATCTACGCAAAGTCTTTTCTCCCCGGTTTTATTTTTAACAAGCACGATGGGGCTAGCATATGGCGACGAAGACTCTCGTACGATACCCGCCTCCAGCATTTCATCCACCATATCGCGCACAAGAGCTCTTTCTGTCACTGACATACGATATGGTCGATAAACTACTGGTTCTGCGTTCTCGACTTCTATCACCATTTCTCCCGCGGTTGTAAGTCCTAAGTCATTTAAACCGGACGAAAAACAGTCATTGTATTTAGACAAAAGACTCTGTAACTGCATACGTTGTTCACTAGAGATAGTTGGCCCACAGTTAATTTTATTATCTAAATGCGTATCTTCAAAAACTACGGCTGATGTCTCATTTGTTATAACAATAGGCAAACCCCGAGTTAAAAGGGTATCCCTTTTAAAATGTAAGTCTTGTTCGCACACGTTCAATACAACTATCCGACCTAACCCTGCTCTAAGTCTATACTCCCCAGGGAATAAATAATATTCTCCATTAATAGGGCCCCGTATCAGACCGCTAACGTACACACTTCCATCAAAGCTATCAGATGAAACCACCGGAATAGTACCAAGCTCCTGTGATTTTAGCGTAACGTTTTCTTGGGCTCGCAAAAATAGCTTATCGGATTTACTTTTTTCAAAAATCAATTGACTCGGTGTCTTGATAATAGTTATCTTGGGTAATTCAGTAAATGTATGTCCCAAAAGTATTGGATATTTCAAGACATGATCTTCAACTACAAGTACCTCAATATTTTCTTTAATACCCTGTATTGTCACATCAACTCTAGATCTACCCAGCGGTTTCACATGATGGCCCCCTATGGCTCTCATTAAAGGTAAATTATCAGTATCCAGGTGTAAATCTAATTCTTTCGCCTCTTGTTCTCTGATCAAGGTACATTGACTACCTAAATCGACATGACAGAGAAGTTTGGTATCATTAACCAGAACATCAAAAACATATTTGGAATTAGTCCCTTCTAAAGAGTTAAGTTCCGAGACTTCTTTTTCTTCCTTAGCAGTCACTGTTATTGTTTGATTTGTGTCTGGAGCGTTACGTTTAGTCGACCTACAAACAATACCCATATGGCCTAATTTCCCGCAATTAGAGCACTTAGTAGGAGGTTTTGGACATTTAAAACTTTTGTGACCTTCCTCATTGCAATTATGACAGACTATTTTCTTAAGAGAGTCAGGGCGCTTATTAGTAGATGATGTCGTGCTAACAACCCGTTTTTCCTGTTTCGTTTTTTCACCTAAATCCCTACTGGTCCCTGCCCTAACAGTTTTAAGATACATGAGTGCATCTTCAGGCTCACGAAACTGAGCAGCTTGGGCTCCAACCCTCACTGCCCGATCTTCTATACCGTTTAGAATACAATCGACAGCCTTCCGCCCTTTGATACCGCACCGGTTAAGTAAATTCATCTTTTCATAATAGTAGCATTCTAAGGATTCACCATACCGTGCCTTTTTAGCTAGCATAATCGTCAGGAGTTCCGCGTAATCTTCACGGGAAGGGAACGATTCTATGAGTTTTCTTTTCCACTCATTCCAAGAGTAAAGGACTGTGCTGAGACCCTGATACCAAGACTTGGCGATTCCGGTAAGCTTAGGGAGTGCAAAATGTACAATTTCTTTCTCTTTCCATCCATAAATCTCAGCACACTCCTCCACTTTAGTAAGCCAGGTTAAGATGGTTTGATCCTTGGACAAAGGATCAAACTCTGGGATAACATTATTCAGTGAAAGCTTAGGAGAAGATTGATTCTTCATATCTTTTAAAATATCCAAAAATTTGTCTAACACATAATGAGTATCATTTGTATCGTCCTTTGGTTTATTATAACTATCTCTACTACGATGTAGCTCCGTCTGATGCCTATGAGTACCCACGCGAGGGGAACGAGAGTATAATCTTCTTCGTTTATTTCCACGAAAATTAGATTCGTCCGAATCACTACTATTAAGATACCTCTTATTCCCACCACGCCGGTAGCGTTCTCTAGAACCGCGGGGTTTCTCACGACATCCCGGGTATCTATCGTAAGATCTCAACGAATCCCGCGAACTACTACGCGCGTATCGTTTTCGTCTGCTATCTTCACGCGGTCTACGACGTATCCGCTCCTCATCATCAAGACGAGTTCGGCTACGGCTACGAGGCATACGTTCGAATGAATTAGGGTGGCGATATCGCCTTAAAGTTTGACTAACAGAGCGTTGCCGGCGAGACTCCCCACCATGACGGCGTTGCCTCGTCGACTCCCCGCTCGGACTCCTTGAGTCATGGGTTCTTATGCGTGACGGTCTCTTATTTGGGGATTCGCAATGACCATAATTATCATAAGAATTGCGGCTTTGCCTACCTTTATGGCTCCCTTCCGCCATTCTTCTTGGTTCTTGCGAAATCTTCCCCTGATCAGCGTCGTCATCAGCATCATTGACGTCTGCACAGTTATCCATCACGACGCTACTGGCAGCATCTCGTCCAGCAGCCGTCGGTTCTTTACCAGCGGATTCCATCACTGAAACTTGCAGACAATAATAGTTAATTTCGCGTTGTGACATTGTTAGTCAGTATTATTATTTATTCAGCATTTTGGTTATTATTATATTTGTTTCATAAAACTTGGTAATAAGTAAAACGTGGAAATAAGTGCTTTACTTTCTTCCTTACTAAGGTGTATTTAAATAAAAATTATAAAAACACAAAAATATCTGATGATTGCGAAGCTAAAGATGGATTTAATCTTAAGTTCATTTCCAGACATATTAAAAACGAATTATAATAAATAACGCTTGGAAATAAGCTCAGTGTTTACTTACATAAAGAGGTATATTTTAATTAATGTTGTAAAAACACAAAATTATCTCATGATTGCGAAGCTAAAGATGGATTTAGTCTCGAGTTAATTAACAGTAATATTTTTAAAAAAAGGAGAAAAAAAATAATTAAGAAATGTAATTACCAACAAAAGCTGAAAATAAGTGCAGTACCTTCTTTCTTTCTAAGATTTACGTAGATGAAACTCATAACGGCACAAAATTATCTATGATTACTAAGTTAAAGACGGATTAAATCCGGAAATTATGTCTATTCTACTTATTTTTTTGAGCAAATTACTCGTTAAATTCCATTCGCATTAATGAATTAAAATGTTTATTAAAGTGACAAACAAAAGCAAAAAGAAATAAAATAAATAAAGCTCGAGTACGTGGGCGGGATAGGCAAACAAAATAAAAAATTATTCACCTATCCCACTTCTGAACTGAAGGCGTTAGGGATATTTATTCTAAAATAAAATCACTAACGTTTATTTTACAGTATTTATTACAAAGAAAAAAATATAATCCTCAGGCGAAATGGAATTCAACGATTGCGTTAGCAAACGCACAGATTATTATAGTTTCACATTATCTTAAAATAGCTATATTAACACAATAATAAATACAGGAACACTGACCTTGAGATTACTCCAGCAGTATCACGCACTTATTTACTCGCACTTTATAACTTCTTCAGACGTCCGTCCGTGGTAACGGCTGAATATTGAATGCCGTTCAGGTGATCGAACCGAAATAATGAAATGAATGATTGAGTGAACCAATCGAATGTCCGTTCAAATTTGTTCACTCGATCATTATAAATACTTTTTAATTTGACGAATTAAAGTATTATTGTAAAATAATAAATATATTATTATAAATTGTACTCATATATATTATTACGCTAACACGTTATATTTTTAAATGTGCATCCTCTTTATGTTAAGATAATTTTCCTTTCCACTAGATTTTTAAGATTTCAAAAATTTACTTATTTTTGAGCGGATAAAAACAAATCTTTTTGTACTCGGTTTCAGATTACGTAAATGGTTTTAAATAAAAAAAATTGAGTGAACTACAATAATTTTTCAATCTTTTTCAATGTTTATAACTAGATCTTTATAATAGCATTTACTAGATACTTGAAATTTTCACAGATTATGTATTACTATGGCCGCTATAACAACAAATAGTAAAAATAAGATAATGTTAAAAATTAAAGGGGGTCGTCATACAAGAAACGTGTTTTTCTTTAGCGGTTTTAAATCGATCTTGAAATTTTCACCGATAATGTGGCCAATTTGCCACTATAACAACAAATACTATAAATAAGATAAAGTTAAAAATTAAAGGGGGTTGTCATACAAAAAACTTGTTTCTTCAGCGTTTTAAAACATTGAACGGAGATACGGAACCCTTCATGTACGAGTCTGACTCGCACTTGCCCGTTTATTTATTCCTAAGGTCCTTTGATTGCTTAAAGGGAGCTTTTGGCGAAAAAGCTTTACAAGTCCACTGGTATATAGACGATTGATCGCGGACAACGCCTAACCCACAGTCCGCTTAACAAATAATATCACTACAGCCGTACTATGACTGTCCACTTAAGGCCGTACCTGAATTTTCCGGGGTCCAGTGCTGCCCCCATTTAAAATAAATAATTTCAAAGAAAACGGAGACATCATTAAAAATTTTGCAACTACCAAGTCCTAGATACCCCTTCAAAGTATTCTATGAACTACTGTTTACAATTTAAAGTGAGAACGTTAAGCTTTACTACGCACAATTGCGAAAAACGGCCACTTTTGGCTAATGTGCGTAGTAAAGCTTAACGTTCTCATTATAAACTGTAAACAGTAGTTCATAAAATACTTTAAAGGGTTATCTAGGACTTGGTAGTTGCAAAATTTTAAATAATGTCTCCGTTTTCTTTGAAATGATTTATTTTAAATGGGGGCAGCACTGGACCCCGAAAAATTCAAGTACGGCCTTAACTATTTCACATATTGTTCATGAGCATGAGCATTTATAACAAACTACACCAATTTTACATAATAACATCCACAAGAATTAATTTGCAAAATAAAGCAAATCCTGATTGAACCACTTGAGTTCTCACCAAAAACTCCTCAAAAGGACATTCAGTTAGCGACCTGTCACTATTTCCTTTTTCTACCTAGACATTCACAATGACGCTTAATGTGGCCTTTAAATAGTATGGCCTTAGGCTTTGTCTGTCTACAAGAAATAAAGACGTATTGGTAATGTATATGTCGCAGTTGGATAGTATAAACCGCTAATACACGAAACCTCTAGTTGTTTGGCATTACAGCTCGGTTTTGTTAAACAGCCGAATATCGTTCAGCTGGATTGTCTAAGTTTGCGTAACGTGTTACGTTCATTGAAACCGCTAATCATGTTTCCAAACGCGTAGCGGTTTTGTGAAACGGTAGCGGTAATCCGCTGTTTGACGAAACCGTTAAACAATCCAACTGCGACACATGCATGATAAGATTTTTTTGACATGGAATTTAATTTCCCAGAAAACTATTCATGATTTTTATTGCTATAGGTTTGCCCTAACCTAGTAAAATGGATAGAACTTTTCTAGGTCGCAGTTCTAACCTAACCTATAGGTTTGCCCTAACCTAGTAAAATTACTAAATTGTATATAATTTCTTTAGATAGAATGTTCAACAACTTCTCTAGCCGCATGGATGAATACAAGTCGTTCATTCCATTCCGCGTATTAGGGTTCGCTGTTTTACAAAACCGAGCTGTAATGCCAAACAGCTAGAGGTTTAGTGAATTAGCGAATTATACCATTCAACTGCGACATATTAGGTCCTTACATATGAAATTGCCGATTTTCAATACTGGCAACTTTAAAATCAAATATCTTGCGTTTCATTAGGAATTCCAAATTCAAATTTATTTCGAAATAAAGCCAGAAAAATATTGTTTTAAAATTCGTATTTCATTTGTTTAAACATCATTTGTTTGAGTTTCAACATTGCTATAACAACAACTATGGACAAATTGAAAATTCGCGGTATTTACGAATACGAGTTCCACCGTGGCACCAGTACTGCAGAAACGACTCGAAGAATTAACGACGTGTATGGACCAGGCACCGCTAACGAACGAACGGTGCGTTTTTGGTTTCAACGTTTCCGTTCTGGAAATTTCGATTTACACAATGAGCCTCGTGGACGACCTGATACTCAAGGGAATAACGAAGAATTGAAGGCGATAGTGGAAGCGGATCCATCTCAAACCACTTCTGAATTAGCAGCAGCCTTCGGCGTAAGTGACAAAACGATACTTATCCACTTGCGCCAAATCGAAAAAATTAAAAACTCGAAAAGTGGGTACCGCACGAATTGACTGAAGCAAACCAACAAACACGCGTTGCTTGCTGCGTTTCTTTGCTTAATCGCCACAATAATGAGGGGATTTTTAACCGTATCGTGACTTGTGATGAGAAATGGATCCTGTAAGATAATCGGAAGCGATCATCACAAAGGCTTGACCCTGAAGAACCGGCAAAACCTTGCCCTAAGCGAAAACTGACCAAAAAGAAGATTCTGGTTAGTGTTTGGTGGACCAGTGCTGGTGTTATCCACTACAGCTTCTTGAGATCAGGCCAGACGATTACTGCAGACTTGTATTGCCAACAATTGCAAACAATGATGGAAAAGCTCGCCATTAAACAACCGAGACTGATGAATTGCTCTAGCCTACTGTTCCTTCAGGATAACGCTAGACCACACACTGCACATCAAACGATCGCCAAGTTAGAGGAGCTGCGACTGGAACCTCTGCGTCACCCACCATACTCTCCAGATCTTGCCCCAACCGATTACCACTTTTTTCAAAATTTGGATAACTTTTTACAAGGAAAAAATTTCAAATCTGATGAGGCAGTCAAAACCGCCTTCAAACAGTTCATAGACTCTCGCTCCCAGGATTTTTTTTCCAAAGGTATCAATGATCTGCCTATAAAATGGCGGAAGTGTATCAATAACAACGGCGCATACTTCGATTGATTAAATAATAATTTCATTAAAAAAACTTGTTTCACTTTTTTGATACTGAACGGCAATTTCATATGTAAGGACCTAATATATAACGTCTAAAAAAATATACTGACACTATTTAAGCTGAATTCAGTGCATGATACTGTCCAACTTTCCCAAAGAAACATACAACGTGGAAGGGACATACCCGTTATAAATTGAACCACGGGCTATAGTAGATCACTAAAGTATAATGAAATTAAAATAATAGTCAAGGAACCAAAAATAAAATTCGACTTTCCCATACAAATCGTCTAGGCGGCTGCAGACTTTTTTATGGAAATCCTGTAGAGAAATATGAGAAAAAAGTTGTTTTCCGTAGAAACTCAGATCTGTTGATCGGACATCTTGTGTATGAGGAAGCCAAAAGTTATTTTGCATATTTCGATAGGTATATGTCCATTGAGGAAAAGTTGATCAGTATCATGCAATATGATTTATGACGTATTAAAAAAAGCAGCCAAGTGCGAGACGGACTCGCCCATGAAGGGTTCCGTAACATACTCGTAATATAAAAGTTCTAAAGGTAAATTGCGGTTTACGATTTATGACGTATTAAAAAAACTACTTACAATACCCGGCACATACTAAAATGGCGGCTCTGCGCAGGTATAATTAGAGGAAAAAGTATGCGCAGTCACCGCCATTTTGGGTCAACTTATGTGCCGGGTATTGTACTAGATCTCGTTCAAACCAATTTTCAGTAGAAGTTTGCATGGTAATTAATCTACATCATATATTTTTTTTAGTTTTATCATTCTCTTATTTTAGAAGTTACAGGGGGGACACACACATTTTACCACTTTGGAAGTGTCTCTCGCGAAAACTATTCAGTTTAGAAAAAAAATATATAAGAAACCTCAATATCATTTTTGAAGACCTATCCATAAATACCCCACACGTATGGGTTAGATGAAAAAAAAAAATTGTGTTTCAGTTCTAAGGATGGGGAAACCTCCGAAATTTATTGTTTTTTTTTTATTTTTGTGTGAACATCTTAATGCGGTTCACAGAATACATCTACTTACCAAGTTTCAACAGTATAGTTCTTATAGTTTCGGAAAAAAGTGGCTGTGACATACGGACGGACAGACAGACATGACGAATCTATAAGGGTTCCATTTTTTGCCATTCGGCTACGGAACCCTAAAAAGTTTCAGTATATTTTGTTAGACCTTGAACTATTATTTTGATTCGCTAATCAATAAATGAATGATTTTCTGTTTGAAGAGAAAACTTTAGACGCGTTGGGAACTTTTTAAGATGGAAAAAACCATTGTACAGCAACCGACAGCGCCACTGTTTTTTTTTATGCACATATAGGTGGACTTAGATTGCTACCGAATGCATGCGCCTGGCGTCATTACCCGTGTGGTTCCGGATTAGAATAGGACCACTCCATCTCTTCCAGTGGATGTCGTAAGAAGCGACTAAAGGATTAAGCACAAACATCTCGTGCTACAATTGCATTCTAAAGGAGTGTTAACGTCGGGCGGCGGCCGTTTGTAAATTTTCGCACAAATACGTCCCCAAAGAGGGTTGACGTCAGGCAGGTGGCCGGTTGTAAAACTATAGCCAAATAATTTTTAAGTGTTCCGGTTATTTTTTCTCCATTTTGCAAGGTCTTTGGAATCCTTGGGTGACCACTGACATGCATATTATATTTGGAGAAGAAAAAGCGGTAAAGCGTACCCCGGGCTCCGAAGCAGCACAGCTGAGGATGCAGCCGGGAATGCACTTAGACGAAGGAGGAGCATGCGCTGGCGACACAAGACCGATCACCCAAGAACTAAGTGGTGTGTTGGCATCTCTCGACAACACCTGGAATTCCATCACACACGATAGGGATCAGTGGCATACTAGATAAGAAGGGAAGTCTCTCTCAGCAGTGGGACAACATAGGCTTGAAAAGAAATGTAATTACAGCCGAACACTCTTAGGCAGTGATTCCACTGCACCGCGCATCGTCGTTATCTCAATTTGTATAGAAAACACGCCTAGTCCAACAAACAGAAAACGCGTCAACGCGCGGGAGCGTCAATGTGTTGAACCGCGACGGTGCGCGGTGAGGTTGGTTCACCACCATATCAGGTATATTATTTTTTTATACATTGTTTTAATGAAAGAACGCAAAACCTCTCAGATGGTACCTCAGCCCATGTAACTGAACAACCTTTAAAGAAAGAAAGAAAGAAGAAGAAAGAAAGAAAAATTGTTTATTTGATATATCACATACACACAATTATAATAACAGGTTTCACTATCCAAAATTATATCTGTGCCTATACCAAAATGGCCTCCTCTCAGCATAATGTTGTGGCCGTCCGACCACAACGCTGGTCTTCCGAGGACACCAACCAAACAAATAAAATAAAAATAAACACATACATAAAATTCAAACAAACAAACCAGGGTGGCGCCACGTTAATTCTGTTTGTTCATAAGCAAAAATAATAACTTTTGTTCAACAACTTCCACGAAATCCAAAAAAACATTTCGGATTTTTATACAAATTGACTCGATCAGGATTCTGAGAACCATCTGAGAGGTTTTGCGTTCTTTCATTAACACGATGTATACAAGGTTACTTTTATTATGTATATACTTTTGTTTAAAATTAAACTAAATAAATCTTTATAGAGCATTGCTCTCTGCGCTCCTTTGTCTCCATCTCAGCGTTTACGTGATTTTCATACAAACGCGATGTCACCGTGATTGAGTGTAAACGCATTTTCAAGAAATTTAATTACGTTTTGTAAACATTGGTTATTATCCAACGAATATTGGCTACGTTAATTAATATTTTGCTTTGTTACGAATATAATTACTTTGATTTAGTAGCAGAATGATTATAAATCTTTTTAATGAATGAAAATTACACAAGTACGCCCATAGAATATAAATGACAATAATATAATAACATTTTCCTTAGTATCATTTAAATTAGTAGATTCAATAACGTAAGTACGTTTTAAGTTTATTGCACACAATCTTATATTTGATTGATAACAATAGGTCATACTTAACGCTAATGCATTATCTACGAGTTTGCCTTTGGGACATGTCGAGAAGTTGGTAGAAGGGGTGCAAGTGTAGTGTAGATGTAATATTCAAGTAGTTTCATACTTAAAAAGTTTATTTTTGCATTGAGTCATTAAGTTTTCGATCCAAAAGAGTAACTTTATTTAAGGTTTTTCAGTAAACACCTACATATTCCGTTAGATCAAACGAATACCCGCATCTACTCGCAATTTCAAAGTTGCTTTTACAAAATTTTCGATCTTTTACGTTACATCATTAGTTGAAAGAAAAAGTTTAGATGGTTCGAGTTGGGAAAATCCAGCGTTTTTCCTCCTACAATCTTAATCGACTATCACAGCTGGAAATTTCCTTCAGACTAATTTGAACTGATACGGGTAGCTACCAGAAAAGATTTCCCATGCTTCTCACTCGTACTAGTTTAATTTGGAAGTGAATTTGTAATATGTGAAGTGGGTCCGAAAAATAATATTTTATTTAGTCCGTTAGTTAGATTATCCGAAAATAAAGTACCCATATTTTTTAGAGGTTTATCAAAGTAAAAATTCACAAAGATACAGCGCATGGAAGTTTCGGAATGGATGTTTTGATTAACGTCACCGTCTAGTAAAAATCCTCATAGATCGTGACGTCACGCAAAATTTAAATGCGCTGTATTTATGTCATTGTTTGCTTATCAGGGAAAAGATGAAATACGCATACGATATTTTTTAATAATCTACCTAAAAATATTATTTTCTATTCTATTAAAAAGTTTAGCAAATGACACAACTTTCAAAAATTTAAGTCTGTGAAACAAGGGGCACCCGCTTTTGAAGGCCTATCAAAAGCGGGTGCCCCTTGTTTCACAGACTGAAATTTCATAGAATTTCGATTCACAAAAAAATTTTCATATAATATTTAATTCTTATATTTTTATTACAAATATTATTGTTTCAAAGACTATTGACTTGAATGAAACAAAATTTATACTCGTAGAAACACAGTTCAATGAATTTTAGAATCTCATATTTTCATTTAACAAACTAATCAAACAACTTACAATATTTCTTTAAAGAATATTGTTTGTATATACGGTATAATCTTTCATAGAATTATATTTTACTGAAAATTATTATTTAAGGAAGTATTAAGTGAAAACATTGTTTAATCAAATTAAATACCATATAATAAGTTAGAATACATTATAAATCGCTACCACAATATAAGTTAGGGCAAACTTATAGGTTAGGTTAGGTTAGAACTGCGACCAACTGCTGGGAAAGTTTTATCCATTTTACTAGAATAGGGAAAACTTATAGGTTATAAATATTATATTAACTAAACTTATTAAAAATAATAATATTTAATTTGATATTAGAAACATCGCAAAAGTAAATGTTATTTGTAATACAATTCTATGATTTCAAATTATTCATAACAAACATTCTAATTATTGATTTTCCGTGCAACGAAAATCTATTATTAAAAATTCTTTATACTGAGTAACCTACATATTGATTATTCTATGACATGATAATTTCTAAATAACGAAAATCTGTTAAACTTTTGTCTGTATAAGAAAGTACACCCCTTCAAAAGCTTTCTACGTTTGATAGTTGAACGAGCGACAGAAGACAGGCTAGTGTTTGTATGTTGTTCGAAGATAACTCAAGTATCTTTGATAGGAACTTTATGAAAATCGTTGAGTGAGCAGATAAAATCAGCAGTATTTCAAGATAATCAGCAGATTACATAAAACGAATCAGTCATAAGATTGCCGAGATATAAAGTTGCAAGGACATTGTGAGTTTATTGTTTGGGGCGAACTAAGTACTAAATATTTCGAATTTAAGACGAAAGGGCCTTTTTTCCATACAAATATAGTCCCTTGTTTCCTCCCTGGATAATGCCGGTAAAGTTATATATTTTTTTTTGAATATCTATAGCCGCTATTAGCATGTCCCTATGTTTTCTTTGTTTTCATAAATTATTTATTAAAAGAGATATGAACGTTCAAAAACCTTAAAAAATGGCCAAATTTTCCGCTGTGTCACATCCAGAAAATAAATTTGACTAGATTATATAATAAAATTAAAACATAGGAACACCGCTCAAGTCTTTGTTAATTCGTTATGAAAAAATATTTATATAGGTATGTTTTGGAGAAGAAATCAGGGGACTACGAATCGTTGATTTTCTGTTCTTTTAATAGGTATTTTCAGTCCGAGCTGCAGTATGTCTCTATCGCACATGCTCGGTTGTAGTTGGGACACAGCGCGACAGCAATAGATTTTACAAATACCTATTTTTCATTTCTCTAGTCCTTGAGGTTTCCTCTTAATGTACCAGTGTAAGCACTAGTGATTTTTGCAGCAAACTTAGACATTTTTTTTTAATTATTTAATTTAATTTTATTATCACACAAAACAGATTACAACTATTACAAAACTACACAGAAAGAAACATACAAAAACATTAAAACTGGTTGCAATCCCAAACATGTGTGTGCATGAAATAATAAAAGAGGTGTTCTTACAATCTAAGAGAAAACAAGTAAAATAAAAATATACAAAATCTTACCTATTAAATAAAAATATGGAATGGGATAGCTTCGTGTATAGACAAATATTATTCAAAAACTTGTATTTCAATGCGAACTACAAGTCAACTCATGTTGTTTCATGCGAGTAAAGAGTACTAAATGATTTGCGCTCGGCCAGTGTAAACTTCACTAAGATGTGGGATAGCTCCAAGCCCAAATTGATCCATCTAGTGGGCGCTACTTGCATTATTCATGAGCAGGTACGATAACGAGCCGAGGTGAACATATTTTCGTACTAATCTGATTGTATTTTTAACGAGAATTTTCTCTTTTGTTCATCCCTGGTTAGCTAAAGTTGCTGACGCAAATAAATTCATCGATAACTTAATTCAGTATTCTTCTTCCAATCGATCATTTTGCTAATAATAACGTGCAAGGTTTAAACTTTAAAGTGCAAGGGAACATTTTTATTTGTCATAAATATTGATCAAAATTTATTGACTCTATTCAAATTCTTACCATGGAAAGAAAAGCGGCCAAGTGCGAGTCGGACTCGCCCATGAAGGGTTCCGTAGCAGCAAGTAACATAATATAAAAGTTCTAAAGGTAAATTGCGGTTTACGATTTATGACGTATTAAAAAATAACTATCTATGATACCGAGACCGCTATAGTTTTAATTGAAAGTACATACTTTGAGGTATATACCACATTTTTTTCAGAATTATTTTAGTAATATTTCAAAAGTTAAGTTGTCACCTCAAATTTTAACTTTGTATTAGATTATCTCAAGACTGGGGTGTTTGATCAACAGTTTCAAATCAGTTTTTGTTGCATTTTAAAAGACCTTTTCAACGATACCCCACACGTTGGTTATAGTCAAATTTAATTTTTTATATTCACTCATCGTTGTAGGGGCTAAAAAAAAACATTTTTTCATAATTTTAAAAACAAACTTTTGGAACTTCAATATCTATCTCTCCACCAATTTTCGTGACAATCGGTGCAGTAGCGGCGAAGTACGAGCCCGGACAGTCTATCTGTCAGGGCTCGTACTTCGCCGCTTCGAACGGACGGACGGACGGACGGACGGATGGACGGACATGACGAATTTATAAGGATTCCTTGTGGACTATGGAACCCTAAAAAAGCCAGAGAACAGACCTCGAGCTTCGAAGCAAAGAGCTATAAGGATGTAACGCGCCATGTGGTGACGGCAGAGTAGAATACTATTTGTCACCATCACTTCTCTTTCCCACGGGTGTCGTAAGAGGCGACTAAGGAAGGTAAAAGTAAAATGAAACGGGCAGCAGCGTCCTCTAAGCACACGACTTTATACCATCGGCGATGACCAACCCGTCTGCCCAGCGTAGTGATTATAGGCAAATCCTTCCTTTATTAGAAGCGGTCTTTAGTCCAGTAGTGGATTTAGGCTGATGAACGATTAGGGCTTGTTAACGATACCAAATTCACGATATTTTAGTGGTATAAGGGGTATCGATAATACAGTTTATAACGTTAGCAATTAACGATATTAGTAACGATACTTTTTTCAATACTTCTAAAATATTATATAAATAGCTCTAGTAGCCTACTAGACAAACTCTCATCAATTTATTCTGTCAAATATCGAAAAGAAATACAGTGATACAATACCTTTTACCGTTAATATCATTGGTGAAGTTATCTGATTATCGGTAAATAGTAGGAAAAATACCGTTACCCAGCATAACGTTACCTTTGCTGATAACGTTAACGCCGTGTGACAGAATTAACGTTACCAAATTTTTAATGGTATTCCTGGCCCTGACTCATCCGTCAGTCTTCACTGTCTGCTATCACACATACATTGCGTGTTTTGTAAAAATATTACATTCAGATTGTTTGACGACCTTCGTGGCGTTATTGTCGACACGCTAGTCCGCCAATCCGGAGGTTCTGGGTTCGACCGCCAGCGAGGGCAAGTTGGAAAATGGCCTTTTTAAAGTATTTATTAAAATATAGTATCCTTTAGTTAGTATCCCATATTACAAGTTTAAACTTACAGTGGGGCTAGCTCAATTTGTGTGATTTATCCTTATCTATTTATTTATTTTTTACAAAGCTAGCAATGTACATTGAATCGCACACAGAACTAGCAATGTACATTGAATCGCACACAAAACTAGCGATGTACATTGAATCGCACACAAAACTAGCAATGTACATTGAATCGCACACAAAACTAGCGATGTACATTGAATCGCACACAAAACTAGCTATGTACATTGAATCGCACACAAAACTAGCAATGTACATTGAATCGCACACAAAACTAGCAATGTACATTGAATCGCACACAAAACTAGCGATGTACATTGAATCGCACACAAAACTAGCGATTTACATTGAATCGCACACAAAACTATGTATGTTAATATAAATAATATAAATATAATATGCAATGTACATTAAATCGCTCATAAAATTAGTAATGAATATTAAATCGCACACAAAACTAGTCTACATCTATTAAGCAACTTAAGAAGAAAGAGAAAGAAAAAGAGGGACATTCAAAAAGAAACTGACATGAATTTTAAAACCTGACTTGCAAGCTATGCGATATTTTCTCAAGTATTTGAGTTGCAACGCGAAAAAGATTTCTTCACCTGAATTCCCAAGAGGTTGAAACGAGGGATAAAATATTTTACCGGTTTCCGTGCGAACAAAGCAATAGGCGATTATCTAAAATGTAAGACGAAACGGTATCTTTTAAAAGATAAAATTAAGCTAGGTAGTGGAAATATAAGCAATTAGATTATTTTAACACGATGCCTATAGTTTTACGACCAGCCCATCAGCAGACAAACTAAACAAAATTTTTTATTAAATAGTTATAAATATAGCTGTTAAGAAATAAAAAATATTGCTATTAAACCTTTTTACAGAATACTATGGCAATTTTCGTGAATTATTTCATTAAAAATAATGGCCCGGCTTTGCACGGTTAAAGTTATTGAATAGTTACTCAATGATACTTAATTTAGATTAACACCCAAGTCCCAGGGCAATTTGAAAAAGGCCAGTGTCCAACTTGCCCTGGCTGGGATTGAACTCAGAAGAACCTCTGAGTGGCGGATTAGCGTGGTTACCGCTACGCCACGTTGGTCGTCAAAACATTAACATATAATGCATACATACATATACCCTACATTTGTTATGAAATTGACGCGTATATCTGCGTACTGCGTACTGCGTACGTCGTACTGTCGCTGTAATCGCCTGTAATCAATAAACTCTGAAACTTTAACATGCAGAACATTTCTCCCGGAAGGTTTACATTTATACTTATGCTTAAAATTCCACCCCACTCTAACGAAATGTATTCCAAATCTTTCTTTATCCACTCTGCTCATCTATGGAACGCTCTTCCACCATCCACGTAAAGCCCCATTATTTTCCATCTTTACAGTAACTTATCTCGTGATGTTTGACCTCTCCTCCTTTGTGTATGACATGTGTATGTATCTCTGTATTTATATATTCTTATATTCTTTTATGTATATTATTTAAACTCTAAGTTATATTATTATGTTTACTACATCTCCGTATTTTACTGTACTATATCACTCAATTATTGTTTCACATTACCTTCTTCATCGCACCACCTTTTATTTTTAGTACAATTTTCTGTCACCCAAAGGTAGCCTGTAAAAGATTGCCTTGGTGATAAGGCCGTCCATTGGTATACGTATATTGTACATATTGCACGCCTCATAAGCGAAGCGCATGAGGTAGTGCTCTACTCTCGCCTTACAAAAATCAAGTGATTTTTTTAACTAAATGTGTCTCTATTTATTTTCTATCGCACTTGTACAATAATATTTACACATAAATGTCAAGGAAAAACACTAGTTTCAACACTTATGACATTTTTAAAAGACATTTTGCCTTTTAAATAAATAAAAACAATGTTTAATAAAATCATTTTGTGGACGTCCGTGTGTCCGTATGTATGGAAACTGGCGTGGTCACGATAACTCCCGAAAAACTTATCTGATCAAGTCTATTTTTTTTATACGCTTCAGTATTATCCGAAACTAAGTCCTTTCGAAGATCACGGTCTAATTCAATGTAGTTTAATCGTAATTATTATTATAAAAATACAGGTGACATTTCGTTTGTGTTGTATATCTATATATGTAGATAAGACCAAGGAAAAACTTAGCTCCGTTTACAACTCTTGCGTGGTATGGTACTGAGTTAAAAAAAAGGCGCGTATCATTTTTATTTGAAAAAATAATAATAATAATTAAATAAAAAAGTCTTGGAGAAATTAGTGGACCAATAATTTCTAGAACTAAAAAAATTTCTCTGTTTTATCTTTTATTATTAATTTATTTTGTTTATTTATTTCATTTTATTAGTGTTGTTTTTTTATTATTATTATTTTTATTTTATTTTTTTATTATTATTTATATATTCTGATTTCTTATTAATTTGAAAAAAAAAGCTGGATGGATAGAGTAAATGCTGAGGAAGGGACAGAGTAGGAGTGAGAAGAAATATTTTAAATACTATTGAAAATAGAAGACGAAAGATAATTGGACATCTAATAAGACGTGCCAATCTCTTCTGAATAATAGTAGAAGGAAAAATAAAAGGGAGACGAGAAAAAGGAAGCAAGGATGAAGAATGTCTACAAATTAAAGAAAAGTTAGGACAAAAATCTATCTATCAGAACTGGTCAGATGGCAGAGAGAAGAGAGGAATTGAAGCATCTCCACTTAACTTCACCGACAAGAGCAAGCTCTTAAATTACAAAAAGAGAAGAAGGATAGCCACCTTAACAGTGTTTCCCATTTCTGGGATATTACAGTAATACCCTTTATTGCACAAAAGTAAAAAACAGGACATAATTATCTTAAAAACTAGGAAATGCGCAAAAGGCGGTCTTATCGCTAAGCAATTTCTTCCAGGCAGCCTCGTTTATATAGAAAAAAATTATGGGAAATTAGGTAGTGCGGGGTGGTTAATATTATAAACATACTTATATACAATAATTATAATAAACATATATACACCTAATACTTAAATACATACAACTTACACAAATAAAACAGAACAGGACAAAATGAAGAAACTAAGTGGAAACAAGGGAAGGAGACTACCTTTCATAAGGATAGAAAATGCGATTTTACTTGGGATTTAAAGCTGGCTAGCGTTTGGGCGCGTCGGATAGTAAGTGGTAGTGAGTTCCAAAAACGTACGGTACGTACATATATTTGGTTTATTAGATTTATGAACTCGTGCTTAGTGAATTGCCCGTTTTCATTTAGCACAGAAACTAGCAACAACAGTTGTTAGTTACTAAGCTCACACAATTTCCGTCGCCACATCCGGATATGATAGGGAGGGGAGACTTCATTAGCTGGATACTGTTAGGAAAGTGGATTTCAAACTGTATCTTTATAGACGTAAAGGATATATAACGTCTAACACAATATACTGAAAGTATTTTAAGGGTGAATTCAGTCTATGATATTGAACAACTTTGCCCAAGGAGCATATATCGAAATATGAAAAATAATTTTTGGCTTTCCATACAAACTCGGATCAACTGATCGGTCAAATGGGAGGCCGAAAATTATTTTTCAGATTTCGATATATGTTTCTTAGAGAAAGTTGTTCAAAATAGTTTCAGTATATTTTTTTAGACCCTGTATAAGTGAAATTTTTGTCTGATTTCAGTAAATATAGAGTTTTTGGCGGGAAGTCAATTTATTTTGCAAATTGATTTTAGTTGATTTTATAATGTGAAATTGGTGTAGTTTGGTGTTATAAATGCTCATGCTTATTAACAATAACTATGTAAAATAGTTAAAGTCGATAGTCATAGTACTGCTGTAGTGATATTTGTTACGCAGACTGTGGTGCCCACCACAGTCCGCATAGCAATCTTTAGTAAGGCGCCGTCCACCACTCAATAGGCTATGAATACATGTGAACTCATATAGATTTGTCGCCAGAAGCTTCATTGAAGGAATCAAAGGTCTTTAATTGTAAATTATTAGGAATAAAGAAACAATAAAGCTAAAGATAGGCTCTAAGATACTTGTATCCAGGGCCGTAAAATAATTCTCCAAAAAAACAGTAAGTATACCTACCTACTTAAATAATTTTTCTCTTCCTTTTTATTACGGGTAAGTAAATTGCATATGAATAGACGGACAAGTGCGAGTAGGACTCGTACATGAAGGGTTCCGTACTTCCGTATAATGTTTTAAAGCGCTGAAGAAACACGTTACTTGTATGACGACCCCTTTTAATTTTTAACTTTATCTTATTTTTAGTACGTGTTGTTACAGTGGTTATAGTGATACATAATCGGTGAAAATTTCAGGTGTCTAGCTATTACGGTTCAAGAGATAGAGCCCTGAAAAATACACGTTTTTTGGATGACGACCCCTTTTAATTTTCATCTTTTTTTTATTTTTAGTATTTGTTGTTATAGCGGCCACAGTAGTACATAATCGGTGAAGATTTCAGGTGTCTAGCTACTACGGTTCAAGAGATAGAGCCCTGTGACAGACGGACAGACGGACAAACAGTGGAGTCTCAATAATAGGGTCCCGTTTGCACCCTTCGGGTACGGAACCCTAAAAAGCAATCAACTACCCGTAAACGTTGCATCATTATGTATACTCGGCAGCTTGCTGCTACTGAGTTTAAACGCGAAGCACACAATTTCCGTCCCCACATCCGGATATGATACGGAGGGGAGACTTCATTAGCTGCATACTGAGAGTTGTTGCTAAAGTGGATTTCAAACTGCTATTTTATAAACGTTAAGATGATAGACAAAATATATGTAATTTTTACCAATTCTAGTAACTATCTTCGTGGTGCAATGTTGAACACGCTAGCCCGCCAATCCGGAGGTTCTGGGTTTAATCCCCAGCCAGGGCAAGTTGGACAATGGCCTTTTTCTAATTTTCCTGGGTCTTGGGCATGACTTGGGTGTGTATCTATACCTATATGTATTTATTATAAAATATCGTATCGTATTAGTATCCCGCCAAAGTTACCATCTGGCAGTGAACTGCCATGGCCAATATGGAAATGCCTTAAAAGGTTTAGAAACCAAGGTCGGCCAAAGGATAACCTGGTCTGGTCAGGTGGAAATACTTATACAGAGACGGCAACGCCTGTTGCTGTGGTGCATCTCCATAGACTATGGCACACCTACTAAGCTGCCCAGCGTGCCCGATACCTGCACGCTGGAGGACCTTTACAGTGCAAGCCTAAACGCAGTACAGGTCGGTCGATACTGGGGCCAGTGTATTTAATTTTTTGAACATTGACACGCTAAGAAGTAGTATCCCATAATACAGGTTTAAAAACTTACTTTGGGGCTAGCTCAATCAGTGTTATTTTTCTTTATCTATCTAACTACCTGCCTGCCTGAGTAATGTGAATCAAGAACTTGGGATTTTTGGTCTAAACCTCCAAACATTCGCGTCCAACACGTCCGGGTGAGTAAAACGTAGGGCTACCGTTGATCGACACATTTTACCCGACTACCTTATGATGTCTATCATTATTGCAGTTGTCAAACTATGTCAGATTTATAATGATAATATATTTCATATCTAGGTATATTATACCGAGTTGAGGGGGAAACTTAGAAACGTAATCTTGCCGGAGGGGGTGAGCATCAGCTCTGTACGTTAGCACTTATATTTATTCTGTTGTTAAGTATGTATTAAAATTAATTTAATTTAATAAAAGAATTTTGTAATTTCAAACAATAAAAAATAAAACGTGAATTTCGATAAATGAACAGAGGGCACGACCACAATATCGAGTATTAAAATTAATTCGCGATCCGCCGCCGCTGGAATCGTAAAAGATAATTGCTGATGCTGACAAAATGGACGCTGCAATATGGCGATTTCTGTAATTCGGAAATATCTGAAATATAAACAAACATTGTATTGATTTTCTTTTATTTGTTTTCAATCTTGACTGTACGGACGCACGTGTGGTCTTTTGATTTGGTTCTTAAACGACCAAAAACAAAACTCAGGATGAAGGAATATAAATATAACTCAAGACTATCTACTGGCTTCAAATTTTATATAAGTGGGGCTGTGCACTGTTCTAACAACCGTAGCATTTGGATGCCACTGTACAGATATATTATGTCTAATATATCTTAATCGATGTGTCGGCGATGCGGATGGTAAAAAGTCGCTTTTTTCTTTCATTTTTCCTACCTACACGACCACCAACACTGACTCGACTGCCTCTGTGGTCCAGTGGTCAAGGCGATTGCCTTTTGATCCGGAGGTTGTGGGTTTGAATCCCACTGGGAAGCATACTTTGTGAAAAGTTGTTTCCAGTCTGGTTAGGATATTGCAGGCTTGAATCACCTGATTATGCGAAAAGAAAGATGATTCCGTGCTTCGGAAGGTACGTAAAGCTGTTGGTCCCGAATGCTATCTAGCGTTTGTACCTATCCTAGGATTGGTTCTGGTCTACCCTTTGGGTTGCGGAGGTCAGACGGCAGTCGCTCATTGTTAAAAACCAGAAACCTCGTCAAATCACCTAGGTATGGTAGCGGACCCCGGGCTCTGAAGCGTAACCGCTGATGATGCAACCGGAAATACCCTTGGATGATGATAAAGTGGCCTTTGGGTCTTATGGCACAAGGCTCTGTCTCGTACGAACGCCCACGTTACAAATTAATAGATTTGAAGATTAGATGTAAGTTTATGTGGGATGAAAATAATGTTAATGGTGATTGTAGGTGTATATATATATATCATCCGACAAAATAGTCGCTTCTTCTTCGAAAACTCAAAATGTTATTAAATTTTTTCCCTCCAGAAGGTTGCCACTTTCACAGCGTTCTGTAGCCTCACAGAGGTCACGCTTAGTGCAGCTGGTGGGGCACGATGGGCAGGAGCGGAGGTGTCACATAGTCTGGTCGTTATGACCACACTGACACTGTGTTGCACTGGTCGCTGCAATATGACGATTTCTATAATTCGGGAAATTATTAAATATAAAATAACATTGAAATGTTTTTTTTATATTTGTTTTTAATCTTAACATATATTTTTTTATTGTTGTTTTTGGAGGGTGTACCAAAAAAAAAGCATTTTTTGGGCTACTCCCAGTAAACTTATCAATGTTACTCCTACCAGTAAATCCAACAAGAATTTTCGTTTGTTTCATCGTCATCATATATCAGCCACTGGAAGTCTACTGCTGGACTTCCCCAAGTTTTTCCAAAATGAAAAGCTCCAGTTAATGATTTTCGATAGTACCGACGACTTTAGCAACAAGTTTTACATCACCAGTATCGATATGCGTTGTCTATGGGATTGAAAGTAATCCGTCATGTAGGATCAACATCACAGAGTGGGTAATAGACACGGCTGTCGATCTGTGGCTTTGATCGGCAGTGTCTATGATTATGGATTAACCCCCCAGGTACCGGCAAGCGCAGCGTATATTCACCCACTAGGTGGTCGGACGAACTTAACAAGGTTATAGGAGAAAGCTGGATGCAGGCCGCTTTTAGATTGATTTATCACTTTTGTTAATGAGGGGTATTGTCATTAAATACGTATTCAACGACAAAACATCGTTATTGTTATTATAGTATTATCATATTCAAACCTATAATATTATTATAAAATTATTTTAAACTGTAATTGATAGTTTTGAACGAAATATAAGATTCTATACAATTTTCCGTAAAACAACATAAGTTTCGTAGTAAATTCCCAGTATTCTATTAGGGTTGTACCTCTGGGGTGTATACACCCAGATATTTTTTTTCAGTATAATACTATAGTGTCTAATGTTTATGTACCTATCTACTTTTTATCTTACCTAATTTAAATCATTCGTTTTCATATAACGCCATAAACCATTTTCCTTATTTCATACAAATTGTATAAGCTTGGATTGACTTCTTAGTTCTTACTTCACAGTGAAAGGTATATTATTTTCTCAAAGAATAATAATTTAATATTATATCTCTTATCTCAGATCAATAACTCCTTACAAGTAAATTAATTCTTCATAGACAATAATTTTTATGAACATAAATATTTTATTTTTTTATTTTATTTAAGTTTATTGCACACAATCTCATATTTGATTGATTACAATGGGTCAAACTTAACGCTATGCATTATCTACCAGTTTGCCTTTGGGTCACATCGAGAAGTTGGTAGACGGGGTGCAAGTTTTAGCACTATTACAATACTACATTATTACATAATATTACACAACAAATACATATACCTAATATAAATATTATTAATTTCAACATAATTTTATTACATAAAACATGAAAAGATTTATAACAATACATACATACATATATATCCACAGAAACATTAAATAAATACCATACATATATACTAAACTATATACATACATACACATATCTATATATTATATACAGCAGAGAGAGTTTAATTTGATTCCAGATAATATTTCTTGACCAGCATTTTGAAATAATCACGATTGTGTGATCTCGTAATGCTATTAGGGAGGGCATTCCAGAGCCGAACAGCCGTCACGGCAAATGAATTAGAAAAGAAACCAGTACGGTGAGAAGGAACAGCAAGTTGCATTGTGTTAGAGGAGCGTAGATTTCTATCATGAGTTGAGCTAAGGAGATGAAATTTAGATATCATGTAACTGGGAGCAGAAGGATTATAGATAACACTATGAAGATAACAAAGAATATGTAGATTTCTACGCTGTTTATCAAACAGCGTAGAAATCTACATATTCTTTGTGAGCCATTTAAGCTGAGAACGAATATTTATCACAGATCTAAGTTCAAAATTGAAATGTTTGTCTTAATGAAATGAAAAATTAATTAATCTTTGTGTAAAAAGCTCAAGTAAATGTTTATAATTTGACAGGCTCAAATATAAGCTCAAAGAAATATCGCCTCGGGATTCAAAAGTTATATTTACCTCAAAGATGCGTCAGTAAGTAAGTTGTTTTCCCAAGTGCAGTAAATCTGACGGGGCTAATAAAGTGGACAGACAGACAAATGCGAGCTATATATAAACGTACAATTTAAATTCTTCCCGACGAGTCGGTTTATAGCTTTATTTACGTAAAGGTTACAACACATTGGAATTGGACGGAACAAAGTCTTGAGCATCGACATAATACATGTGAGGATGACATACGGAAAATTATGTCTATTAAGTCGAAAGCGGTAGGATGTGATGGCGTGAGCAGGCAAATGATTATAAACATTTTGCCTATAATTCTTCCCATTCTGTCTCACATCATCAATTTCTCCTTAGTTACTGGGACCTTTCCTTATCTTTGGCGTAAAGTTTTCGTTATTCCACTTCCTAAAGTTACTTCTCCCCAATCCTTAAATAATTTCAGGCCAATTTCTATACTCCCCTTCCTCTCCAAAATCCTTGAAGCTGTAGTGCATGCACAAGTTTCTTCCTTCGTCTTTTCTAATTCTCTCCTTACACCTCTACAGTCTGGTTTTCTCCCTGGCCACAGTACTGCTACTGCTCTTCTTAAAGTCACTGAGGACATAAGATTGGGCATGGAGAATAAGTTGGTCACCATCCTTGTCCTCATTGATTTCTCTAACGCTTTCAACATGGTTGATCACGATATTCTCCTTGCTATATTTAATTATCTTCAGTTCTCATCCTCAGTGGTGGATTGGTTTTCAGCATATTTACGTGATCGGCAGCAATCGGTTCGATTGGACCGTGACCTGTCGGACTGGAAAACTCTCTCTCTAGGTGTACCTCAAGGTGGCATTTTATCTCCTTTGCTTTTCTCTCTTTTTATTAATCTTCTTTCTTCTACGATTGGCTGCTCTTTCCATTTTTATGCCGACGATCTCCAAATTTATGTTCAGTCACTAGCAGAAGACATCAACACGGGTATTGCCACCATTAATTCCGCCTTATCTTCGATTATGTCCTGGTCTAAAAATTTTGGAATTAATGTCAATTCATCTAAGTGTCAGGCTATAATCGTGGGTAGTTCAAAGCAAGTTGCTCAAATTGATTCTAAATTAATCCAACCAGTTACTTTTAACAATAATATTATCCCTTATTGTAATTCAGTAAAAAATCTTGGATTACATATCGACTCAACTCTTAGCTGGACCACTCACATAGCTGCAATTAGTCGACCCATCACCGTAAGCCTCCAACAATTAAACCGTCTTAGAAATTTTCTTCCTGTCAAAACAAAGATCTTACTTGTTCAGTCCTTAATTTTTCCTCTCTTTGACTATGCTGATGTGTGTTATCGTGACCTAAATGTTGATCTTGTTAATAAACTTGATCGAATTCTTAATAATTGTATTCGTTTTATCTTCTGTCTTCGTAAATATGATCATGTGTCCTCTTATCGTTCAGAGCTTAATTGGCTTCCTATCCGTCAACGCAGGGAACTTCGGTTACTGTGTACCCTTTTCTCTATTCTTACTAATTCTGTCTTCCCTGAATATTTAAAATGTAAATTCAATTATCTTTCAGACACTCATGATCGACAACTACGTTCCAATGAGACACGTCAACTCTTTATCCCTCTTTTCCGGACAAATTTTATGTCTAACTCCTTTTCTCTCCAAGCTTCACGGCTCTGGAATGCTTTACCCGTTGACATCAGAGAAATTTCTACCAAATTCTCTTTTAAAAGGAAAGTTCACGCACATCTTTTGAACTCCCTTTCTCCGTAAAGTCATCATCATTAAGTTCTTAAAATTTATTACATTTGTAATTATATATGTTGGTATAATATAATGGTACGTATTGTATAAGTAGATATTTATTCTGATATATATTATATAGTTTGTAGTAATGTAATGTTTTATGTATATGTTCTTAATATTTTATATGAAGTATTTATTACATTGGTAGTCATAATTGATTAATTTTGCTTTTTGCGCCGAACAAATTATTTCTCTGTTTATCCTTATGGTTGACTGGGAGAAAATGCTCTTAGCATTAAGTCCGCCATTTGTTAAAAGTATGTTTTACTTTAAAACAATAAAGAGTGTTAAAATAAAAAATAAAAATAATAATACTCAATCATTTTGATGTTGACAACTATTTATTTGGCCACTATAATAGCTTAACCCAGTAGAATTGAAAACCATGTATCCTTGGTTAAAACTAACGTGAGACACATACATATACTTAAAGCGGGTAACTCACGTCGAAATCACATTTGCCCTGATGAAGTATGAGGTCAAAACATGTCGGTCAGTAGCCGACTTTTGCCAAAAGTGGCCGTTTTTCGCAAAAATGCAAACTAAAGCTTAACGTTCTCACTTTAAACTGTAAACAGTGGTTAATAAAATAGTTTGAAGGGTTATCTAGGTTTTAGTAGCTTAAAATTTTATATGATATCTCCGTTTCCTTACAAATAATTTATTTCAAATAGGGGCAGCACTGGACTCGGTGTATCGTCTTAAGGTGAATCCCAAGCAGGCGCCCTCATTTGAAATAAATTTTTAACTTATAATTATGGTGAAAATTTATATATTTCTCAATGTTAGGCACTAGATAGCCCTTTAAATTATTTAATAAACTGCCGTTGAAACTAATATTGGTGATCTGTCTAGCTTTAAAACTTGCCACTTTAAGACAGACTAATGTAAATACTTTAAACGGTGGTTTATATACTTATAATAATGAAAGGGCTATCAAGTGCCTAACATTGAGAAATATGTAATTTTTCATTTATTAATATTATTATTAAATTTACGAGTTAACAATTTATTTTTAATGAGGGTGCCACTTCAATGTCATTTGCTTCTAACTTCACCTTAAAGTATAGTAATGACCATTGGTATCCTGTTTATCATATCGTAGTCATATCATAAATGCAAAAGTTTGTATGGATGTATGAATGTGTGGATGTTTGTTCCGCTTTCACGTCAAAACGGCTGAACGGATTGGAATAAAATTTGTCATGTAGACAGCTTATTATTTACGTATAGGATACTTTTTATCCAGGGAAAATTTGAGGCTCCCGCAGGATAGTCAAAAGTTTGACCACAGGGCAACGGGCATGCGGGTAACGGGCATGCGGGCATTAGCTATACCTCTATATATTAAAAATAATTTAAATTATTTTAATTCTGAACGTGTGGTGTTTTTGACTAATGATTTTATATAGTTAAGAATCCCCTTATTTCTAGACTTTTTCATACAAACGTAGTCTTGTTTTAATTTTAAAATGACATGTCAAATTACGTTAGTATTTTGCAATTTCAAAGAAATTGCATATATCTTGTTTTCAACGGTCAATATATGAACTTGAAATAAATATAAGAGTGTAAAAGTTTTACATACCGATGGTCAAAATATGATATGATATACTATATTCTGTTTCAAGTTCATATTTTAACTGTAAAAACTAATTATATGCCTTGTTATAGGTATAACAAGGCATATAATTGCATAGGTATGGAATTTATTTAAAATGACAAACTTTTTTCGAAATCTGACATGTCGTTTTAAAATAAAAGCTAGACTATGTTTGAATGGAAAAGTCTGATTCAGTCTAGGTAAGGAGACTCGTTTCATAGAAACTATTAGTGCCCCAGCATTCCCAATAGTATAGTAAATCAGGATAATATCTTATTAAGCAAACAGAGTTAGCGCCCGCCCCAAAGCCAAAACTAAACGAAAGAATTAATAGGTGGTGTAAAACACTTAGAGCATTCAGCCAACCTAAGATTAGACACATTTTATTACGTCGTAAAGCGCCTATTGTGAGACTAACGAGGTGTTTCCGTTACAGTGTGATACACAATAGTGGGAAGACTCGATACCTACTTAGGTATAAATATACAGGTTTGAAAAAATATACCTACTGAAACTATTTCAAGGGTGAATCCAGTCCATGATATTGAACAACATTCCCCAAGGAACATTTATACAAATATAATATTAGGTCCTCACATATGAAATTGCCGATTTTCAATACTGGCAATTTTAAAATCAAATATCTTGCGTTTCATTAGGAATTCCAAATTCAAATTTATTTCGAAATAAAGCCAGAAAAATATTGTTTTAAAATTCGTATTTCATTTGTTTTAACATCATTTGTTTGAGTTTCAACATTGCTATAACAACAACTATGGACAAATTGAAAATTCGCGGTATTTACGAATACGAGTTCCACCGTGGCACCAATGCTTCAGAAACAACTCGAAGAATTAACGACATGTATGGACCAGGCACCGCTAACGAACGAACGGTGCGTTTTTGGTTTCAACGTTTCCGTTCTAGAAATTTCGATTTACACAATGAGCCTCGTGGACGACCTGATACTCAAGTGAATAACGAAAAATTGAAGGCGATAGTGGAAGCGGATCCATCTCAAACCACTTCTGAATTAGCAGCAGCCTTCGGCGTAAGTGACAAATCGATACTTATCCACTTGCGCCAAATCGGAAAAATTAAAAAACTCGAAAAGTGGGTACCGCACGAATTGACTGAAGCAAACCAACAAACACGCGTTGCTTGCTGCGTTTCTTTGCTTAATCGCCACAATAATGAGGGGATTTTGAACCATATCGTGACTTGTGATGAGAAATGGATCCTGTACGACAATCAGAAACGATCATCACAATGGCTTGACCCTGGAGAACCGGCAAAACCTTGCCCTAAGCGAAAACTGACCAAAAAGAAGATTCTGGTTAGTGTTTAGTGGACCAGTGCTGGTGTTATCCACTACAGCTTCTTGAGATCAGGCCAGACGATTACTGCAGACTTGTATTGCCAACAATTGCAAACAATGATGGAAAAGCTCGCCATTAAACAACCGAGACTGATGAATTGCTCTAGCCCACTGCTCCTTCAGGATAACGCTAGACCACACACTGCACATCAAACGATCGCTAAGTTAGAGGAGCTGCAACTGGAACCACTGCGTCACCCACCATACTCTCCAGATCTTGCCCCAACCGATTACCACTTTTTTCAAAATTTGGATAACTTTTTACACGAAAAAAATTTCAAATCTGATGAGGCATTCAAACCGCCTTTAAACAGTCCATAGACTCTCGCTCCCAGGATTTTTTTTCCAAAGGTATCAATGATCTGCCTATAAAATGGCGGAAGTGTATCGATAACAACGGCGCATACTTCGATTGATTAAATAATAATTTCATTAAAAAAAACTTGTTTCACTTTTTTGATACTGAACGGCAATTTCATATGTAAGGACCTAATATAAGGAATATTTTTGGCCTCCACTTGCTACGATCCGGACAGAACTCTTTCGCTTCAGAAACCTCCACTTGCTACGATCCTGACAGACCTCTTTCGCTTCAGAAACCTCCACTTGCTACGATCCTGACAGACCTTTTTCGCTTTATGAACCTCCACTTGCTTATGATCCTGACAGACCTCTTTCGCTTCATGAACCTCCACTTGCTACGATCCTGACAGACCTCTTTCGCTTCATGAACCTCCACTTGCCTCAATCCTGACATAGCTATTTCGCTTTATGAACCTCCACTTGCTACGATCCTGACAGACCTCTTTCGCTTCATGAACCTCCAATTGCTACAATCCTGACAGATCTCTTTCGCTTCATCTACACTCATCCCTTCATTTCTTTATACATGCCCTCCAGTTATGGGTACTTCATATATGTACGCAATTAAGTCAAAACTAATACAAAACTACTACATTACTTTAGACATCTATTAACAATGAACTCGAAATGTTGAAACTTCGTGGCTTTCAGACCATTAACCAGCATTACAAGGTTTAATTGCTAAATGTTATTTCGAAAGCCATATGTGGCTTAGAACTAAATGAGTTTTCACTTTATATTTTGATTTTATAATTTTGAGAGGAATAGTAGATCAGGGTTGCCCTCGACGAATATACTGCGACCAGATTGCAGACATTCTTAAAGAAGGAGAGGTCAGAAGTAGTCATAACCGGTGGGCATGCATGAAGGGAGTGATAAGTTTAGATGTAGCGAAAAGATTATATCAGTATCTTATCAAGTGGAGGTCCGTGTTTGTTATCGCCATGTATAGTTCCCGGCAGAGTAGAATAGGACTACTCCAAGTCTACCCGTGGATTTCGTAGAAGGCGATTTAGGGAACACAAGCTAAACAAAGCTTATAACCACAGTGAGACCTCTCCAACCCATCTGGCCAGTGTGGAGAGTGTAGGCCAAATCCTCTGACTGCTCTGGCTTATATATGGCTCTGGTAGTACAGAGAGGGTCGTGCTCCTGCAGTGGAGACTATAAAGACCTGATGATGATGATGATCTCCATTTGTATAGAAAACACCCTAGTCCAACACACTGAAAACGTTTCAACGCGCGGGAGCGTCAGACGTGTGTTGAACCGCGCTCCGCGATGGTTTGCGGTGCAGTGGGTTCACCGCCGTACATACCACAAAATAGAACCCACCTGGGTCCTTAAGCCCGAGTCTGACCCGGGAAGTGCATGTAAAGCGTACTTATAAACATCAGTTAGACTTCTACAATTCGTCTGGCCAGCGTGGAGAGTGTGTGGAGGCCAAATGTCCAGACTGCTCTGACTAATGATGGCTCTGGTAGTACAGAGAGGGTTGTGCTCCTTTAGTGAAGACTAAAATAGACCTAATGATGATAACAAATTCACGTCAATATTTTTTTAATGAATAGGCAAAGTTCTCACAGTTCAATGTCAATGTTTTTTTTTCCTATAATAAGAATTTATCAGAAAAAAACTAAAGATTTTACTGCAACAGTTTATCATCTATCCACTTTATTGCACTCATTACATTTTTATCACCCCTAATACAGAGCGTCAAACCCGTTTACCCACGTGTATTTGCCCTCTAGAATGAAAAATATGGAAGGTCTTTTTTGTTAGATTTGTATTGTTGTTAGCTTAATATCCTAACTGGCTCATCCTGACTAGCTCGGTCATCAACTTTATAAATAAAAATTCCATCCAAGCCATTTCAAATCTCAAAAATTTTTTTTCAAATTCTGCAACTCATAAAACCTTTAAATAACTAGATAATACAAGTCATTGTATGTAAATAAGCACATTTATTTCTGGATCAGTTATGTACTCGTATAGGTACCTAATTTAATAATATATGAACATCGGATTGAAGAAGAAAGATGAAATATTTTGTTTTTAATTTAGGGTCAACGAAGATATCCCTAGACAAAATCTGGAGTGGACTCCCCAAGGCAAGCGAAAAGTAGACCGTCTTATGCAGACCTGGTGGCGCACAGATGCAGCTGAGATAAAGACAATCGAGCTATTATGGCCCGAAGTAAAGCGCGTAGCCAAAGACCGATCGCGATGACGAAACACTATTGAAGCCTTCTGCCCTACCAAAGGGCCTTAGGACTTTAAGTCAAATAACTCATGGCGAAAGGGTGCGAGACCTACACTTTTACACCTAGACTTCTAGACTCTGTCTAGACGTCTAGGTAACTTTCGTATTCCACTTCAATACAGATTAACTCATCCTTTTCCAGCTTTCTATTATTAACTTTTATTCAAACGACAAAGTTACCTGACGTTGTCTTTCGACGTCAAAGTCAAGTTGGTATTTACTTTTAAAAGACTAAAATCATTTTCATGAACTTCGTTTATTTTGAAAATGTATGCAAGTATTATAAATTAATTAAAAGTTATTTTAATAAGCACTCTAAAAGCCTTTAATAATTTTAGTCTCCCGGACAAAAAAATTAAAACAGTAGGGTTTTAAAAGCGGTACGTAAGACGTACGTAGTTAACTGCGTATTCGCGTTTCAGTGCCTAGCAATGGCATTAAGTTTGATTTGGTCTCGTAGAAATAGGACGTCAGCTCGGCTCCGTTTTTTAAGACGAGTAGTCTTAATAAACGGAGCCGAGCTGACGTGTAACTTATTTCTGTAAATTGGATTTGGCACTCGTTTGCAAGCTTTACATATTATGTTGTGATAACATTGTATTGGGCATAATATCTTTGTAAACTGACAAAGCCCTTCTGGCGCGTAGTTGACCAATACTGGGTAAATTTTTTTTTTTTTTTTTTTTATTAGAAATTTGAGTGCGTTTGATCTCTATCTAGCCTGATGGGAAGCTAAGATGAGGTCTAAGGTGTATCACGCAGACTCAAAAAATGCCTGTTCACTCTTGCCTTGAAAATCCCTAAATTATATGTATGGGGAAACATCGACGCAGGGAGGGAATTCCACACCTTAGCGGTTCGCACAATGAAGGAGGAGGCGAATCGAGAGGTACGATAAGGAGGAATATCGACCACAAATGGGTGGAATCCCTGTCCACGTCGTGTTGTCCGATGGTGGAATGGTGCAGGGGGAATTAAATTATGTAATTCCTGCGCACACTCCCCGAAGTGCAACCTGTAGAAGACACACAGACTTGCTACCAGTCGGCGATGTTCGAGGCTGTGGAGCCGTCCTGCCGTAAGCAACTCATCACCAACGAGTCTTCTGGCACGTCTGTCGATAGCTTCCAGGGCTTCGAGCTGATAGCGGGCAGATCCATCCCATAGGTGGGAGCAATACTCCATACATGAGCGGACTTGAGCTGTGTAAAGGCTCAACAGTTGGTCAGGGGTAAAATATCGTTGGACCTTGGAGAGGATGCCCAGTTTTTTAGAAGCCGTCTTAGCCCTGGACTCAATATAGCTACCGAAGTTAAGATTTGATGAGAGATCGATACCGAGAAGTTCGAGATGACGGGTGATAGGAACAGGCACACCCCGGAAAGTGGGAGCCAAGTTGAGAGGGCTCTTTTTAGCAGAGAAGAGACACGCCTGTGTCTTAGAGGCATTGAATCTCACAAGGTTGGCATCACCCCAATCGGAGACAGCTTGCAGAGTAAGATTGGTATGGAGCACCATTGCCTCTCTTAGTTCGTCTATTTCCGGTTTTTTTGCCCTTGCACTAGAAAAATATCTTTCCGTAACGGTGCTATCGTCTGCATAGCCAAAAATACCGGGCTTTAGCAGATCGTTAATGTGAAGCAGAAATAGCGTTGCGGAAAGAACAGATCCCTGAGGTACTCCAGCATTAATTGCCAATAGGTCAGACGAGCAGCCGTCAAGAGTTACTCGAATAAACCGTTCCCTCAGGAAATCGGAAATCCAAGCACAAAGGGTGGGAGGGATACCGTAAGCGGAAAGCTTCGCTATAAGAGCGTCATGCCATACCCTGTCAAATGCCTTTGAAATGTCAAGTGAGACAGCAAGTGCCTCACCGTATTTTTCAAGGGCTTCACCCCAAAGATGTGTAGCGTACACAAGAAGATCCCCAGTAGATCGGTTCTGGCGAAATCCGTATTGCCGGTCACTGAGGAGATCATTGTCCTCAAGGTACGCAAGTAAGCGCTTGTTAATAACACGCTCCATTACCTTACACAGAATGGAGGTGATTGCAATTGGGCGATAGTTTGAAGGGTCGGCACGTCTACCCTTCTTAGGTACGGGTTGAACATTGGCGAGCTTCCACATTTTTGGGACGATTCCGGACCGAAGAGATAGACGAAACAGGCGCGTCAGAACAGGAGACAACTCGGGTGCGCAATTCCTTAAGACAATAGCAGGAATACCGTCGGGACCACTGGCCTTATTCACATCTAAGTTGCGTAGAGTCTTGAGAACCTCCTTTTGATGAATGCGGACTTCAGGCATTTTACATCCACAAGGAGGTAACTGGGGCGGTGTTTGATTGCTAGCATCTAGACGTGAGTTTTCGGCAAACAGTGAAGCTAGTAAATTAGCTTTTTCTAAAGCCGTGTGTGCCAGTGTACCGTCAGGTTTTTGCAAAGGAGGAAGTGAGGAGCGGCAAAAGTTAGCTTCAACGCACTTAGCCAGAGACCAAAATGCTTTACTACCGGATGGGTACGAAGCAAGTTTGGCACCAACTCTGCCTATGTGGTCGAAGCGAGCCTTTTTAAGCGTTTTTTTGCAGGACTTGGCCGCAAAGTTAAAGGCTTTCTTCTTTTTACGCGTATCCGGAGCTCTGCGCTTACGAGCGTCAGCCCAAGCCTGGTATGCTGACTGTTTAATAGCCTCAGCTTTTAAACAGTCAGCATTGAACCAGGGTTCAGCTTTGATGCCAGAGGGTCGATCAGAAAATGGAATATAATACTCCATCGCCTGACCGAGAACCTCAGCAACGGCACTTGCACAGCTCGACGGATCGCCAGAAGAAAAGCAGGCTTGCAGCCAAGGGTAAGAAGCAAGGAAATGTCGCATCTCTTCCCAATCTGCTGACTTGTACCGCCAAACCCGTCTATTGCCTCTAGGGCTGGAGTCAGGTGGAGGACATATGAGGACGGACTTTACCAGACAGTGGTCAGAACTCCCAAGAGGGGCTGAAACAGACACGTGATATCGGTCTGGTTCAGTCGTCAGCAGAAGGTCCAAGCAATTAGCTATGTGATTCTCAACGTCGGGTATCCTAGTCGCCTGGTCGACCAGCTGGGAAAGGTTCGAAGACAAGGCAAACTTGTACGCCTCTCTACCAGCATGGTCAGTTTTCTGGTATGGGAACAACCATTGTTCGTGGTGAGCATTAAAGTCCCCCAGAAAAACGATTTGCGCGGTAGGATACCTTTGCTGAGTCACATCAACAGCCTCACTTAGGTGACGAAAAAGCCTCGTTGTCTCCTGGTCACCGCTATGCGATCGGTAGACACCGACATAGACAATTTGTTCTGTGCCGGTGTCCACAAGCAGCCAGATTGAAGAAGAAGAGGGATCTTCCAAGTTACGGAGACGCTTACAGCAGATGTCATCACGCACATAGAAACAAAGCCCTGCCTTAAAGCGGAAATTGTGCTCCAGGACATATCCTGGGTAATTCAAGTAGGATGTATCAGCAGGGGTAGTAATTTGCGTCTCCGTAAGCAAGAGCAGATGCGGCCTTACAGTCTCAAGATGGAGGTGGACTGGGACGAGATTAGAGTGCAGACCTCGAATGTTAGTGAGGTGCACTTTTAGCGAGAGGCCGTGTATCCGCTGTTGATTCCTCAACTTTTTGTTTCTTTTATTCATTATTGTTTTTATTTTTGGGGCAAGAGGGAAAAAAGGCGAAGAGTGGCAGTTACGCGAGGCATCAGCCAGTCCCCCCCAGAAGTCACAGTACTGTTGCGCGGTAGGATATGACTAGTGCGGAGACCGCGGGGACGCCCGGACCCCCCCAAGGCCGCCTGTCGAGGCCTCTCGCCCGGTTGCCAACCGGCCCGACAGGGCCAACCTTAGGATTATGCGCGCGATGGCGGAGCAGCCTTTCACAGAAGGCTAGTCTGCAATTGGGCTCCCAACTATCGGCGGGCGGCCAGCGAAAAAACCGTTGCTCCGGATCCCGCTGCCCTCCGAAACTAGGCACCCCGCGCAACAACACTGTGAGTCTGAATTCGGTACATTGGCAGATGCAAAACTGCGTAGACCCACTCCTCGAACGGCTACTCAGGGAATGCAGGATGGAACGCGCGAACGCTTGGCACCCTGATTTTTCCACTGAGGGTGGTGACCAGCCGCGGCCTAAGCCTACCACCGGAGAGGGTGTCACTCTTTAGCACCACCCGGGGGTCACGTGTAGGGTCTCGAGGGTAAAGCCTACGGACGCGAGTGACAATCGACCCCCAAAAATGAGTTTCTTTCGGCGTTTCTTCTCAGCAGTGGTCGTAGCAAAACGCTAGTATCGGTAGCTTTTGAACAAAAAAATAATTTCAATTTAAATAAACATTACACGTAATGTACACTATAACTATTGACGTGTAAAAGTGCCTGCAAAGGCCTAATTACTGAATAAATATTTGATTTTGATATCGGACTACTACCATATTATTTTATGGAGTAACCCCCATGCTTTACAATTGTGATCAACTTTTATCATCATGCCAGGCTGTCACACCGGAGGTACCGGGTTCGATCCCCGGTCAGGTTAAGATGGAAAATTATCTTTTTTAGATTGGCCTGGGTCTTTGATGTTTGTTTATCTATATGTATTCATTATAAAACATAGTATCGTTTAGTTAGTATTCAATAACACAAGTCTTTAACTTACTTTGGGGCTAGCTCAATTTGTGATTTGTTTGTATAATTATATTTATTATTATTTATTTATTTTATATAAAAGTTTTGCCAGACACAAAATGTATAAATTGAAAGTGTTCTAGTAAAAATCTAACTTAAGTAAAATAGTCCATACAAACTAATAATGTGAGTTATTTCGATAAATAGAAAAAATAACAAAGACTCAATGGACAGATAAATCCACTTCAAAATAAGCGAGAGAGAGAAATATACTGCTTCATTACTGTCCTCTTGTCTAACCAACTCGATTTGGTCCAAATCGAGTCGATGTATCGATCAATCATTGCCGTCGGTGCGTATGCGCAGCCACAGAATATGGAAGCTATAGAAGTGAAGCATGTAGGTAATATCGGACTGTTTGTACACAAAATTTTTCATTAAGACATTGCATCGCATAATACGAGTATACCTATATTTTGCCCACTGGATGGATAATTTATAATAGTTAATTTTTAAAATAAAAATATTATATTTTGTTTTATTTTTGTCTGATTAGTTGTAGTTATGAATTAAACAAGTATACCTAGTACCTTTTCAACTTAATCATTTTTAGGTTACTTTTTATGATTATTAAAATATTTTTTATTTTTATTTTTTACACTTTATTGTAGGTACACACATACAAATGTAATAAGTACAACAGGCTAATACTAGAAAATGTATAAAGTACTACTAGAAAATACTTTTAGCATTACTAAAAGCATTCTTTAATAGTCTCTCTAATATTTTATGAGCGTGTTTACAAAATATTCCATTAAATATTTTGTTTTAAACACTTTGCTCATGTTTACCCAATTAGATATAATGACTATGTTTTTAAACTTAAGTGTCCTGAAAAGAGGATAATCATCATCAACAACAGGTCTTTTTAGTCTCCACTGCAGGAGCACAACCCTCTCTGTACTACCAGAGCCATACTTGGCCAGAGCAGCCAGAGGATTTGGCCTACACTCTCCACGCTGGCCAGACGGGTTGAAGAGGTCTCATTGATGTTTAAAAGCTTTGTTTAGCTTGTGTTTCCTAACTTGCCCTCTACGACATCGACGGGAAGTCTTGAAGTGGTCTTATTCTACTCTGCCGGGAACCACACGGCAAGAGAGGATAATACTTACTTTTAATTTAGAGTGCGACTAGGAACGTCTTCGTGTATGCGTTGCGAGTCACATTCGCCCAGAGGAAGGCCTCCAGATGAGGTCAAAACATGTCGGCCAGTAGCTGACTTTTACGTGAGTTACCCGTTCATAGCATATTAATAACATTTAGTGGCTTGTATTTATTAACTGCTATTTTATTGGTTTTGAAAATAATCAGATAAAAACAAAATCAACTGAGGTGACCATTGCACTATCGGACAACACGACGTGGACAGGGATTCCACCCATTTGTGGTTGATATTCCTCCTTATCGTACCTCTCGATTCGCCCCCTCTTTCATTGTGCGAACCGCTAAGGTGTGGAATTCCCTCCCTGCGTCGATGTTTCCCCATACATATGATTTAGGGATTTTCAAAGCAAGAGTGAATAGGCATTTTTTAAATCTGCGTGTTACACCTTAGACTTCATCTTAGCTTCCCATCAGGATAGATAGAGGTCAAACGCACTCAAATATCTAATAAAAAAAAGGTGCACTTGTGTAAAAACTCTTTTAAAACCATTCATTGGTAATGTACACTTCACAATATCACTTCTGTGCCGTTTATATTCTGCGGTGCAACTGTCTCCCTAATTTATATCCCCACCCATCATTCGTGACTTATTTGTCCACATCGTTGTTAACAATGTCTTAAATTGGAGGAGAATTCGTTATTGCGAGTTATTTTTGGATGAACATTTGTGACCGCGTTTGATTGGTAGAAAAAAGAATAGAATGGACCAGCTGCTTCACGGCTCGATTATATCCATGATGATATCCATGTGATGTACATATAATGTTTGGTGGTAAGCATTATAAAGACAGTTTTCTATGTTATTTATGAGCTAGGCTATTGGCGATGTAAATTAATTGAAAGGAAAGTAGAGATTAAAACGCCCCGCCATTTGAAAAATTTCCAAAAACTGAATCGACAAAAAAATCTATATTATTATCAAACCTTCTTCCTTTTGACCGTATTCAAAATCGCGCAACTCCTATAATCGACGATGAGACTTTCATCAGCCGTCTCGATCCTTTGGCTCTACGTAGGGATGTTGCATCCTTGTCCATTTTTTATCGCATTAATATGCGGGGAATGTTCTGAAGAATTGTTCGACCTAATACCTGCTGCAAAATTTCACCACTACACCACCCGCCTGAAATTAAAATATCATCCACACCACCTGGATAGTTGGCAATCAACCACCGTACGTTTTAAAAGAAACTTCCTGCCACGTACGACCTAACTGTGGAATCAGCTTCCTGCAGCTGTGTTCCCGAACCGATACGACATTGAAACCTTCAAAAAACGAGTCTATATTTTCCTGAAAGGCCGGTAACACTCTTGTTACACCCCTGGTGTAGCAGTTGTCCATGGGCAGCGGTGATCACTTACCATCAGGTGACCCGCTTGTTCGTTTGCCACCCTATAACAAAAAAAAAATGCTTATAAAATTTCAAGAGAATCAGTTGATAAATGCGACCTGTAGGTGAGAACAAACCGACAGACAGACAGACAAAAGCATTTTTGGCCCATCTCGAAACTGAGACGCTTCTCTCGCTCTGTCAATAAAGAATAAAATAAGTTTGGAAAATCCAAAAGTGCACGCCTCATAATCTCATTTTTCACAATTAAATTGAAATTACGATTAAACTACATTGAATTAGACCGTGATCTTCAAAAGGACTTAGTTTTGGATAATACTGAAGCGTATAAAAAAAAATGGACTTGATAAGTTTTTCGGGAGTTATCGTGACCACGCCAGTTTCCATACATACAGACACACGGACGTCCACAAAATGATTTTATTAAACATTGTTTTTATTTATTTAAAAGGCAAAATGTCTTTTAAAAATGTCATAAGTGTTGAAACTAGTGTTTTTCCTTGACATTTATGTGTAAATATTATTGTACAAGTGCGATAGAAAATAAATAGAGACACATTTAGTTAAAAAAATCACTTGATTTTTGTAAGGCGAGAGTAGAGCACTACCTCATGCGCTTCGCTTATGAGGCGTGCAATAAAGAATGTACATAGTAGTTTTTGTCAGTATTTCTGTTCAACACTCAATAAAACAATTTTCCTGGAATGAAATAAAATTCAAACTTTTTGTAATGTTGAAAAAGCCATACATCGAAACATAGTCAGGGCATCCATGTTTTATGTGAATATTTGTGCAGTCCACCGACCGGGGGATTTATCGCTTCTGTTGTCGTCACAAATTATTTTGCTTTTGGAATTACGATAAATTTTCATTGCTAGAAAAAAAATGCATTCTGCAGATCATTTTGACGACCTCCGTGGCGTACTGGTCAACACGCTAGTCCGTCATTCGGATGTTCTTGGTTCGATCCCCAGCCTGGACAAATTGGAAAATGACCTTTTTCAAGTTCTCCTGGGATTTGGGTGTTTATATGTATATGTATTTATAATAAAATATAGTATCGTTTATATAGTATCCCATAACACAAGTTTAAACTTACTTTGGGGCTAGCTAGCTCAATCAGTGTGATTTGCCCCTAAATATTTAATTATTTATCATGCGTCGCAAGTGGATATGGATAGGCCATACTCTCAAAAAAACACCCACACACATCCCAACCCAAGGCAAGCCCTGGAGTGGACTCCCCAAGGCAAGCGGAAAGTAGGCTGTCCCAAGCAGACCTGGCGACGCACTGTCAAAAAATCAAAGAATCAAATATTTATTCAGTAATAAGGCCTTTGCAGACACTTTTACACGTCAATAATTTAAGTGTACATTGCGTGTAATGTTTATTTATATTTGAATTATATTTTCTTTTTTAAAATTTACCGATACTAGCGTTTCGCAACGACCACTGCTGAGAATAAACGCCGAAATAAACTCATTTACACAGTATTGGTCGCTTACGCGCCAGAAGGGCTTTTTCAGTTTACAAAGATATTATGCCTAATACAATATTATCACAATATAACATGTAAAGCTCGAACGAGCTTTTTGTATTGTTATCATAGGATATTTATAATATCTCTTCATAATAGTCACTTTTTTTTGCACAAATGTTGACGACAAGTCGTTACTAGTTAGTGCTACTACTACTAAGTAGTTAGTGTTACTAGTTAGTTAGTTAGTGCAGAAGAAGCGGCAACAAACTGCACTGCACTTTTTCTCCAAAGACGTCAACTATCAAACTTAAAACTTAAAATTAGTTATATTTATAGAAATAAGTTACATTGATTAGTCTTAAAAAACGAAGCCGTGCTGACCAGCCCCTACTGGCGGCAAGCGTTCATGAGTTGACGCGTGGATCAGCTCTCGCTGAACTCAACCATATTAGTGGGAATCCAGCGAAGTTCAAGACAATCGGTCTAACCTGGCCCGAATTAAAGCGCGGAGCCAATACGAGTAAGACCGATCACGATGGCGAAACATAGTGGAAGCTCTCTGCCCTACCCTTGAATACAGATACGTCTTGAACTAAGTACTCGAAATGAGAACACCTTTAGGTGAGTTACAATACAATACAATATCCTTTATTGCACAAAAAAAATATAGGATATAATTATATTAAAAACTAGGAATGCACAAAAAGCGGCCTTATCGCATAAATAGAAAAACTGATGGGAAATTAGGTAGTGCGGGGTGGTCAATATAATAAACAAACTTAAATAAAATAAGTATTATAACATACTTAAATACATACAACTTACACAAAGAAAATATAACAGGTCAAAATAAATCAGACAGGTCAAATTTAGGAATCTTTAGAAATATGCCATAGGATAGGCGATCCGTCAAATTTCTAATTCATGTTTTACTTCTACACATATCTATCTTCTTTAATAAACTTATTATACTTTATTGTTCCACAATTAACAATTGTACACAATAATAATTGACTGACTTAACGCTAAAAGCGTTCCCTTCCAGTCAACCGGATAAACAGATAATTTGATGCGGCGCAAAAATAACTAATTTAAGACTAAGATTAAAGTGTACTCTTCTCTTAAAAGAAAATTTTGTGTAAATTTCTTTGAGGTTAACAGGTACAGCATTCCAAAGCCGTGAAGTTTGTAGAGCCTAAGAGAGTTAGCCATATTTGTGCGATGTAAAGGAGGAAGGAGACGAGTATCTGCAGAACCAAGTACTATTTTTCTGTTTACTTTATTACCATTTCAAAGAAAAGTCGTAACATTTAAAAGTTAATGACAATAAAGCTATAAACCTGCAAAGCGGAAACACCATTCAGATGAAGTCACCTGAAGAACCGAATCACTTTGAGCACGTCACATTAATTTTGAAAACACTTAGCACACTCAATTTGACAAAAGTACAATGGAATTTGCACGCATTATTTGGCGCGAATTTTCAATGAGCTTTAATAAAACTTTAGCACGTGTTTAACTGAATTTGAAATTAAGGAAGGGGATCATAATTTTAATCTCATATTGGATTTTGCAGTCGACTTGCTTTTTCTTTTATCTTATTTGGTTAAAATCTTAATCTACCACTGCAAAGTTAGTGTGTCTGTTTGATATTGTCTAGGTTCTTTATTTTTTAAATGTGTTAGTGGCCAACACTGATGTCAGATTTTCAAGCTGCGGGACTATACAATTATTTCGTTTGAAAGTAACTTTATTTCCTTATTGTTTAATTTTATGACTCCTGAGTTTTTTAGTACATACATATACATGCATAATAACGTCTTTATCCCTAATTGGTTAGATATAGCATTTTGGATCTTTCGGCTTTAAGCAAGCAGAGCCCAGAGCCGCAAACACAAAAAGATCACTGTTAACGTGATGGTGGGCAAAAGGGGGGAAAAGGAACAAAAGTTCTTTATTCTTTATTGTGTAAAAATACTTCGTGCACTTACAGTTTCTCAGCGCGTGCACGTGAGACAGGTATTAACTAATTAGACAAATAACGAAACCATATATCAAAATATTTCTTAAAATTGTCTTAAAAGAGCAATCAAGGCGTTGAGCAATGGCTAGTGGGCGCATACTTGGCGGTGTCTGAACTTACCGCGGCCGGTGCTAGCTGTTTGCTATGCATCGCTTTTTAAATATGATTCATACTTTCGCATGGTACATTCGTTTTTGGGCCACAATTTTTTCTCGAAACAAAGTAACATAAGCGTAAACATGAATGAATAATATAGTACATCTCAACTTCTGCACATCATAATTCGGTTTATCCCTCTCATTGTGAACGAACCGAGAGCATCAAGGGTGGATAAATGGATAATTACATCAGTGCCCCTGGGCGTGAGGCGTGAAGATATGGCTTAACGGATTTCTAATGTGTTGTAAATCGATTAGGATTTTTACCTTTTTGAACGAGGTGTGAATGGTCGACACAGAAGAAGAGGTGGCTGAGTGAATAGATGGAATTATATGCATATTTCTATGCGTATACGGTATTTGGCTCAATTTTTAGGGTTTCGTACAAAAAATGAACTGATGATCAATGATCACTCGTGCGTCTGTCTGTCCGTCCGTCTGTCACAGCCAATTTGCTCCTAATCTACTGGACCGAATCAGGTGAAATTTGGTAAAATGGTGTAATCCTATGACCCAAACACATATGTGCAAAGTAAATAAATATATTTTTTAAATAAGGGTCATTTTCGGGGATAAATTAGGAAATTAAAAAAAAAGTTTTGCAAACCTTACTGTGTCATATATCAAATAAAAGGGCTTGTTATGAGGATCTCAAATATATTTTTGTTGTAATTCTAAAATAAACAGTTTTGATTTTATTCATGAAAGAAGACAAAAATTGACCATTCCCCACCCTGATCTCCGAAACTACTGAGTCTAAAATTTTGAAAAAAATACAAAATATCGTTCATTGCTTGTAAATTACATGAAAACCAATAAGAATTCAATCAATTGGACGGAACCCCCTCCACGCGAGCTTAACTCGCACTTGGCCGGTTTTATTTTTAAAGTGTCTGTATGCCGCTAAAGGTACTTTAACAGACCTCGATAATGAAAAGGATGCACATACTACGCGTGTGACGTCACTGCCATTTGGTTTCGCGCGTACGAAAGAGTGAGATGTTCCTACCTCCTTTTCTTCTTCATACCAATATTTGAAATGCTAATTGCTGCTTTGTTAAATAATCACTTTATTGTTACATAAAAAATATTGAGCCAGATGATTACTTTTGTTTCAATCTAATTTTGCTTTTATTTTACGATTTTTTGTTTTCCTTTTTCTGTTTCAACAATTATTTTACAATTCATGAAATGATTTATCTGAAAACTAAAAATGTAATATTGTCTCCCGACCTTTGATGTCTGAAAGCTTACAGTACCTGCGGCAAACATTATATTAAAATACTAAATAAATATGTACAAAAAATTCTTTAAACATGTACATATAGAGACAAAAGTGTATTCTGTAAAACTTAAAATATTTTTTTTCTTGAATTAATACAAATGTTTAAAATTAATATTATTTAGTACAATATAATAAATAATTATAACTATGTACGCATATAACAATAAAACTAGGATAACTAAACTAAAACCAAACTAAATATAATAAGTATAAAAGACATTAAATTATATAAAAGATGGACCCCAAATCGCTGCGCTCGCAGGGTAAGGTGCCCAAAGAGGCCGGCGGCATTGCTGCGTTGAATAGCCAGGCTTAATCTTTGGCCAAAATTTGCGCCAGCCCTTGGATCCCCTAAGGCGTCGATTAGGCGTGCAGAAACCTTGTATAGTTGACGGGCCTCCCCACCCCAAGGCCCCAAGGTCTCCACGGCAAAAGGCACAAATATGTACGGCTCTCCCAATGTTTCAAATAATATAATAGTTATATTATGTCCAAAAATCTGTACTTGTATACCTACAAGTATTATGCAGCCCTGTGACAGACAGACAGACAGACAGACGGTCAAACGAACAGACAGCGGAGTCTTAGTAGTAGGGTCCCGTTGGCACCCTTTGGGTACTACGTTTAAGAGCCAGGCTCTTGTTGGTGTCATAGTATGGAAAGAAACGCACACAATGTCGATTTTTGGCAGAGATAATGGAGTGGTTTGCTATTGCCTTCTCCATCCTTTGGGTACGAAACCCTAAAAAGATATGAAATGATATAATAATAGAACAGTTTTACCCAAACTTTTTCTTTATAACTGTACCTATCTTACAATAACGTCTCTTTGTCCTCTAGCCGTCTGAAGCAAAACCTTTCGAAGAATCCTCATAATCTAATAATAAAATAGTTTTACTCTAAACGAAAATAAATCATACATAAATCTTTTACATGTTGCAACTTCGCCATTTTTACCGAATGGCCTGTCATGTACAAGTGTTTACTGCTTTTCTCAATGATACATTTCTGTCGTGTTCTAATATGTTTGAAAGATTTTCGGATAGTCAATTTCTTTTATTGAACATATTCTGATCTTTACAAATTGTTTTTAAAAATAAAGTTGGTGACATAAAAATATAATCACATATAGATTAGTATTTTTGATATTATATTTTTAAACCCTCTATCACTAGCATGATAAATGGCAAAAATTTCTGTGTTTTTAACAGAATATTTTTTTTAAAAATGGATATTCTTACTTCTTTATTCATGGGTAAAAATAACATTTTTAACTAAAATTAAACTGACTATAACTATATATAAAACTAAACTAGATATAAATACTTCAATAATATAAAAATGTACGCCTAAACGCTGCGCTCGTTGGGTAGAGTATCAAAGAGGCTGGCGGCATCCCCGCTTTGAATGGTCATTTTTTATGTTCATTTTCATTTTGTTCTTCTATCTTATCCTTGTCCAATATTTCTAAGAGGTAAGCACACATGCCATGCTTCAGACTTCTTCTTCATCTAAGCGCGTTCCCGGTTGCATCCTCAGCTGTGCTGCTTCGGAGCCCGGGGTGCGCTTTAGACATTCCATCCAATATTTCTTTGGTCCCACTCTCCCTTACTTGAACTTTTTACCGATTATGTATTACTGTTACCATTATAACAACAAATACTAAAAATAAAAAAAGTGAAAAATTAACGGGGATCGTCATACAAAAAACGTTTTTTTTTTTGCGTTTTTAACTCGATCTGTGACAGGGCTCTATCTCTTGAACCATAATAGCTAGACACCTGAAATTTTCACCGATTATGTATTAATATGACCACTATAACAACAAATACTAAAAATAAGATAAAGTTAATAATTAAAGGGGGTCGTCATACAAGAAACGTGTTTGTTTCTTCAGCGTTTTAAAACATTGTAAGGTGGTACGGAACCCTTCATGTACGAGTCCGACTCGCACTTGCCCGTTTATTTTTTTCTTGCCGGTGGAGATATACCATCGTTTTGATGGGCTGGTAGGATACTCTTTCTTTAATTGGTGGCTAAACTTCATCTTTGGTCTTTCTTTTTCTCGTCTCATTATTCTGAAGACATTGGCATGTCTTATTCTATGTCCGTCCCTCTTCTATTTTCAATGGTTTTTAGGGTTCCGTACAAAAAATGAAAAAACGGAGCCCTTATAGGATCACTCGTGCGTCTTTCTGTCCGTCCGTCTGTCACAGCCAATTTGCTCCGAATCTACTGGTACCGAATACCAAATTAGGTGAAATTTGGTAGGATGGTGTAATCCTATGACCCAAACACAGATGTGCAAAGTAAATAAATATTTTTTTAAAATAAGGGTCATTATCGGGGGACAAATTAGGAAATAAAAAAAAAGTTTTGCAAACCTTACTGTGTCATAATATATCAAACGAAATGGCTCGTTATGAGGATCTAAAATATATTTTTGTTATTATTGTAAAATAAATAGTTTTGATTTTATTCATAAGAGAAGACGAAAATTGACCATTCCTTCTCCCCGATCTCCAAAACTACTGAGCCTAAAAAAAAAACAAAATATAGTTCATTGCTTGTAGATTACAGGAAAACCTATGAGAAGTGCGGAACCCTCTTCACACGAGTTTAACTCGCACTTGACCAGTTTTTATTAAAATATTTCTTCTCTCTCCCACTCTTTCTAACCTCCTCATGCTTATTCTATCTATTTAGCTTATTTTTCCATTCTCCTTATTTGCCTACGAGTATTTAAATCCGCCAACAAAAGACAGTTTCACGATTCAAGGGTTCTGTGAATAATGCTTCGGTTTCAATGCTCGAAATAATTTACGAATGATGGATCTGTAATGTAAACTGGCGATAAATCACAACAGATGTGGACAATTTTAAGAGTAGTTACGGGAGTCTGTTTATAAGCCTACGAATTAGTACAGTTTAACTTACTCCTACTGTGGTATTATATGTGTTCGTGTATTGACAAGCTGGACAGTTATAAAGAACTTGGAGATTGAAGATCAAGTGTCCTTACAAAATATCATCGTTGAAATGAAAGCAGCTACGCTTCGCTGGCTCGGACACTTAGAAAGAATGGGAGAGGATCGGGCGGTGAAGATAGTTACTTGGGTCGGCCGACTGGCCGGCAACCTTTTTGTTGCCCCCGGGTAAGCTTATTTAGTAATCTGTGCCCTCCCCTCGGTACGGATAGTCCGACGATATAGAGTATATATTCTTTGCCGACGAGGTGCCAAGAGACCAGTGGTGCGTCGGAGCCGACGACTGGCAGCGACGCTTACAGGACCGCAACAAATGTAGCAACTGTTCGGTATCAAATAATATTTTTAGGTACAAATACATCATACTTACAAGAAAATATTTCAGAAAATGAGTGGGGGTGATAAACAAAAAATAGCAGATCATGAAAAATATATTTTTATCGGTCTGTTTGTATACTTAATTATCTAGTGGCATACTTAGAACTGTACTCAATTTTTTTTCATCAAACCCATGTGTTTGGGGTATCTATGGATTGGTCTTCAAAAATGATATTGAGGTTTCTAATATAATTTTTTTCTAAACTGAATAGTTTGCGCGAGAGACACTTCCAAAGTGGTAAAATGTGTCCCCCCCTGTAACTTCTAAAATAAGAGAATGATAAAACTAAAAAAATATATGATGTACACTACCATGCAAACTTCCACCGAAAATTGGTTTGAACGAGATCTAGGAAGTAGTGTTTTTTTAATACGTCATAAATCGTAAACCGCAATTTACCTTTAGAACTTTTATATTATGTTAGTTGCTGCTACGGAACCCTTCATGGGCGAGTCCGACTCGCATAGCCGCTTTTTTTTTATGAGGTTGTCAGTCTTCTAGTATTATATATATAATATATATATAAATAGTTAATCAGGCTATTTATGAATAATGTTATACAAAAAGCAAGCCGGGACAAACCACAAGTATGTCTAGATGATGGATCCACACTGAGAATGAATCTGTTATATTTTTCAGGCACTTCATCACTGTCAACGTGTAGAACGGCCTCAAAATTCATTGAGCTATTGTTCTTGCTCTGCAAATATCGCTATGGAATTTGTTTTGTTTCCAAAATGTCATTTAACAATTTTAATATTTCAGATTTTTTTTATTAGTTTTAAAATATTTAAATAGATTTAAATTTTATTACCAAGGTATTCAAGTATATAGTATATAGTATATCAAGCCGTGTGGCTCCCGGCGGAGTAGAAAAGGACCACTCCAATCTTTCCCGTGGATGTCGTAGAAGGCGACTTAGGAAACACAAGCTAAACAAAGATTATCAACATCAATGAGACCTCTCCAACCCGTCTGGCCAGCGTGGAGAGTGTAGGCCAAATCCCTTGACTGCTCTGGCTAATATATGGCTTTGGTAGTACGAAAAGGGTCGTGCTCCTGCATTGGAGACTAAAAAAGACCTGATGATGACCAAGGTATTATTTGGATTTTAATCGTATTGCCTGCATGACTATACCTATATACCACTTTGTTTTTGTTTTTCGTGTTTGTAAGTGGCATAGCTCGACGAACTGATGGCCGATGGGGCAAAAAGTTCTCAAATGGCGACCATGTACTGGCAAAGTGTAGGACACCCACCCACAAGGGGTCATAAAACGTGCCCAAGTTCGCTGGTAAGCGTTGCATGCAGGCCGCTATAGATCGGTCATATTGGAAATCCTTGGAAGAGGCCTATGTCAGCAGTGGACGTTATACAATTGAAATGATGAATGATGATGAAGTGGCTAACACTGGTATCAGATTTTTGAAGCTGCCTCAAGGCAACAATATAGCTTGACAACTGCCATAGGTACAATGGTGACAGCCGAGGCCAACGGCTTATCGTACGCCTTCCGTAGTACGGAAATCGATATTTTTTAGGGTTCCGTACCCAAAGGGTACAAACGGGACCCAATACTCAATACTCAATACTCCCTATTACTGAGACTCCGCTGTCTGTCCGTCTGTCTATCCGTCTGTCTGTCCGTCTATCACAGGGCTCTATCTCTTGAACCGTAATAGCTAGACACTTAAAATTTTCACCGATTATGCATTATTGTGGCCGCTATAACAACAAATACTAAAAATAAAAAAAAGTTAGAAATTACAGGGGATCGTCATACAAAAATCGTGTTTTTTCAGCGTTTTTAACTAGATCTTTATAATGGCATTAACTAGATACTTAACATTTTCACCGATTATGTATTACTATAGCCGCTATAATAATAAATACTAAAAATAAGATAAAGCTAAAAGTTAAGGTCGTCATACAAGAAACGTGTTTTTTTCAGCGTTTTAAATCATTGTACCGAGGTACGGAACCCTTCATGTACGAGTCCGACTCGCACTTGCCTGTTTATTTTTGGCTACTTGTGGTTCCCATCCACGTGCGAACCATACCCAGTGTTACTTAAATTGCGAAAGCCTCGCGGATTAAATTATTAAAAATCCCTTTATCATGGTAAATCTTTAAAACTAAACTTTTCAGTAACCGTAAATATCATAAGTTCAAACGCATAAGCCGCCATTTTGGATTTGAGGAACGGCCCGCCTGAGGCGTCGCGTACGCTTTTATCTCGACGCTAATTTCCCAAAGGGCCTTTAGGACATTGAATACCTGTTGATTGTTTATTGATTAATAGTGACAATACTTGAAGATAATAAGACATGGAAACTACTCCACCAACAAGAACGTAGTTTTTAAATTACAGATAGATTGTGATACCTAATACTTAGTTTACATATTTTTTCTTATCTTTGATAAATAAAAATTTAAACAGATACAACGCATTAAAATTTTACTTTACGTCAGTAATTTTTTGCTAACGGCTTCGTACCATCTTAACCGAGTCGTGATGTCTCAAGTCCACAACTGGACTCCGGAATTTGTATACAGAGCACTGTATTTTTCCTAATTTGATAAAATTAAAAATATGGATTTAATTTTTTCGATGAACGAACAGACTAAATAGATTAAGTATTAATTTTCTTACCCAATTTACACTGGGTAAGAAAATTAATACATAATCTATTTAGTCCGTTCGATCATCGAAAAAAAATTAAGTTTTTTCTTATCTCTCCCATTCATGATTCAGTAGGAGATACGAAAAAACTTAGTATGTCAGCTGCTTTTCTTCCTGCGTAATGGGAATGAGCGAAAATGCGAAAAATCTTAACAGGCGATGTGGCTATAGCCACATCGCCTTAACTGATCAGGAATTAATTAAATAAGTTGTGGTAGAGCCACGCTTCCGGCAAAACTCAGTTTTGCTTGTAGCATGAATGGGCCGGCTCGTCCGGGGAAGTACCACACTCTCACAGAAAATCGACGTTTGAGTAGGAGCTTCACCGCTTCTATGCTTCGTTCGGTGAGTGAGAGAGCCAGAGTATAATAGGATCACTCCAAGTCTAACTGTGAATGTCGTAGAAGGCGACTTAGGAAACACAAGCTAAACAAAGCTCATAAACATCAATGAGACCTCTCCAACCCGTCTGGCCAGCGTGGAGCGTGTAGGCCAAATCCTCTGACTGCTCCGGCTATTATATGGCTCTGGTAGTACAGAAAGGGTCGTGCTCCTGCAATGGAGACTAAAAAAATATCTGATGATCATCTTCATCATCTTCCTCGCCTTCTCCCTATTTGGGATCGGCTCTGTATATCAACTCTCTCTATCGTTTTCTATCAATTTATTATATCTATACCACAGGCCGGAATCTCCTAAGGTACGCGCAATATGCGTCCCCGTTTCCTGTCCCCGCACCTCTTCCCCGTTTTCGCCTCGATGACTCACGTTGGCCGTCAAGAACCGGGGGAGAGGTGCGGGTACGGGGAACGGGGACGCATATTGCGCGTACCTTAGGAGATTCCCTTCTGTTTACTCTTACTGTATTCTGTGTCTATACTGTACCCCTGTCCATCATGTCCCGCTTAACACATTCCCTCTACGTCTTTCTAGGTCGTCCTCTTTCTCTGTGGCCATCCATCCTGATGATGATATTTATATATTATATTATATTATCGCGTTCCTAACACCGTAATCCGACAACGTACTTAAGTACAAGACGTTGGCATAACGGTCATGAACTTAAAGTGGAACTGGGCAGAACACCTGGCCCGATGAAGTGATGGCAGGTGGAGCAAGGCTCTGACCGAATGGTGGCCCAGAACGGGTGAGAGAAGCGTCGGGCGTCCGCCTATGCGAAGGGTTGACGATATATTCAAAGTCGCGGGTCGCACCTGGATGAGAGCAGCACAGGACCGAGATGAGTGGCGTCGACGAAGAGAGGCCTATGCTCAGCAGTGGGCGGAAGAAGGGCTGGGATGATGATTATGATCGAACATAACTGGAGTATCTTTGATGAGAGCTTCATGATATGTGAAGCAGCACAATGCGCGCTTAGATGAAGAAGAATCAGCTATTCCACTTCATAAGACTCAAAATTTTGAAAGTCGGTAAAATGGAAGTTAGACTTTGCAGTCAGCATTTTTCGGTTCCAACAAATGATAGTTAACTAAAGTTGAACTGCTAGTTAAATGCAGCTCACGTTTAACTTTATCAGTGTAAAGTACTCTTGAAATGGAAAAGAGATTTCACGCGGCGATTACACAAGTATGCTCCACATTTAGATTCATGAAACTAGAATTAAAGCTGTTATACATGTTGTGGTCATTATGAAACTTAATGTTAAATAGATAGATAAACGCATTAAAGTGTTTTATTGTTATTGTTGATACGCTTTTCAGCCATGGGTCCAAGGGGCCCCGGTCCTTTGAGGAATTCATAGGGCCAAAGCCAACATGAAGAGGCCTTTTAGTACCTTTTCAGCCACGGGTCCATGGGGACCCGATCCTTTAAGGCGTTCATGGGGCCGAAGCCAACATGAAGAGGCCTTTTAGTACCTTTTTATCTAAAAAGTGAGATGGCTGCATCTAAGGAGGTCTATGCCTTAATGTACCATTGAGATGCACTAACGAACAGTCCTTCATAGCTGCCGAACTATATTGCCAGGGAGGGATTTACTTGGTTTAAGCTGTGTGGATGGGATGTTAGGGACCGGTTAACTGGAACTGGAACTAGGAAGGAAGATTTGTAGGATCAGTGCCTCAGTAGAATAAACACGAACGTGGAGTTAGTAATAATTATTATATTTTAATTTACTTTTTACATCACTAAATAAAAAAATATACATAGACTTTATATAAGTAGCTTAGTAGCTACTTCTGAATGTATGTTCAAAATGAGAAGTGGAAGTGGAATGAGTCAGATGAAGGGATGTACGAAGAATTTCTGAATGGTATTAGGATATGAAATTAAAAAAAACGGGCAAGTGCGGGTCGGACTCGTACATTAAGGATTCCGTACCTCCATACAATATTTTAAAGCACTGAAGAAACACGTTTCTTTTATGAAGAGGTCCTTTAGTTTTTAACTTTATCTAATTTTTAGTATTTGTTGTTATAGTGGTCATAGTAATACATAATCGGTGAAAATTTCAAGTACTCGTATCTAGTTAATGCCAATAAAAATATCTAGTTAAAAACGCTGAACAAACTCATTTTTTGTATGACGAACTCCTTTATTTATTTATTTATTTTTTATTTTTAGTATTTGTTATTATAGCGTCCACAGTAATACATAATCGGTGAAAATTTCAAGTGTCTAGCTATTATGGTTCAAGGGATAGAGCCCTGTGACAGACGGAAAGACAGACGGAGAGACGGACAGACAGCGGAGTCTTAGTAATAGGGTCCCGTTGCACCCTTTGGGTACGGAACCCTAAAAATGTAGTTTCAAAAAAAGGTTGAGATGAAGAAATGAGGTGAATATTAACATGTAGGATAAATGAGATATGCAGCATCATTACAGGAATTAAGTCGTGATAGTGTATGTACGAGTATGTTTCATCATCATCATCATCATCAGGTCTTTCTAGTCTCCACTGCAGGAGCACGACCCTCTCTGTACTACTAGAGTCATACTTGGCTAGAGCAGACAGACAATTTGGCCTACACTCTCCACGCTGGTCAGACGGGTTGGAGAGGTCTCACTGATATAGCTTGTTTAGCTTGTGTTTCCTAAGTCGCCTTCTACGACATCCACGGGAAGACTTGAAATGATCCTATTCTACTCTGCCCGCGACCGCACGGCTTATGTATGTACCTTGTAGTAGTGATGTGATGTGTAGGGTAAAAACCAGATACTTGCCCCACTCTTTGAAATTACTTTATATCTCTTTGTACATAAAGCAAGACACTTTATTTGTCCAATGGGTAGGTACTTTAGTTTATTATCTTCAAATTTATAAAAGGAATAAACATTATCTTTGTTATTTCCTGAGTATTGGCGATTTTTGTGGACCTCTAAATTTTGGGACAACTATCCCATATAGGGGATAGTTCCCTATTCCATGTAAATTACGTTTAGGATAGATGCCCTATTGAGAAAGAGGACATCTATCCCGCAAAAACTTTGATCGCACTTAGCCGTCCCATGCAATCGCACTGAGACATGCAACACGGTCAACTTAGTTGTAGATGCAAAGTCTCTCGATAGATAAATTTAATAACATGTGTTTCATTTGCGAAACTAGAGTAATTGCAATCAAGGCAACTATACCCCCGGGGCGACTATCCGGGTTTTACCCTATGTCACAGGCCGGAATCTCCTAAGGTACGCGCAATATGCGTCCCCGTTCCCCGTCCCCGCACCTCTCCCCCGTTTTCGCCTCGATGACTCACGTTGGCCGTCAAGAACCGGGGGAGAGGTGCGGGTGCGGGGAACGGGGACGCATATTGCGCGTACCTTAGGAGATTCCCTTCTGTTTACTCTTACTGTATTCTGTGCCTATGTATGAGATTTTATAAAAGATAAACTGTTACTTAAAATCCAACTTATCTAAAAATGTCTGCCGCGTGCAGTGCCTACGAGAGCCATTTGTCGCCGAGTGCCGTTGAACTGAATTTATAGCGATCGCATCGCTATAAATGTCAGATAGAGCCATTCGATGGCTTTATTGGGACTTGAGCCTGAGTTCATTTAAACTCTCAGATTTTATTTGTATTAGAATGCTTTATATTCTTGGGCATGTAGGAAGGATGAACACTACCCGTGTGGTTCCGGGTTAGAATAGGACAACTCCATCTCTTTCTGTGGATGTCAGAGGCGACTAAAGGACTAAGCACAAATATCTCGTGGAGGTTGCATTCCCAAGGAGGATTGACGTCAGGCAAGTGGCCGGTCGTAAAACTATAGCTAAATCATTCGGAGTCCAGTGGTGCCCTTAAATTAAAAGATGAAAAGCTCGTGTCAAAATATTTCATCACATATTTTTAATTTGAATATTGTTTCGAGCATTGTGTGTGTCTGTATAAATCAATATTATAATTAAACCTTATTTCATATTTATCCAATTATATTTAAATTTACTTTACAAATTAACCTAGTGTCCCTCTTAGTAAGGTCTCTGAGCCCGAGCCTGGCATGCTCATTAAAATGTCCAAACTGGTGGTGGCGTCGTGGCCTCGTGGATCGGGTCGCGGGAATCTCTCTAATATGGTTTAGTTAAGTTCAGCGATGGCTGATCCACGCGTCAACTCGTAAACGGGTGCCACCAGTAGGGGCTGATCAGCTAGGCTCCGTTTTTTAAGACTACTCAGTATTAAATTATTCTGTAAATTGGATTTAGCATTCGTTCGCAAACTTTGACATGTTATATTGTGATAACATTGTATATGTATCTTTGTAAACTGACAAAGCCCTTCTGGCGCGTAGGCGACCAATACTGTGTATGTGTGTAATGTTTCTTTCGGCATTTCTTCTCAGCAGTGGTCGATGCAAAAAGCAGTAGCTTCAAAAAAATACAAAAATAAATATTTCACTAGAATAATTAACGTGTAAAAGTGCAGCAATTAGATTCGTTGATTGATTGATGGATTCTTCTTTGATTCCATATTATGCCAATTTGCGGGTGACAATCAGGAACGTCATCACGGGAGGGGTGAGCTTCTGTTCTGTACGTTAGTACTTTATTCATTCTAAGGCCGAGTGTTGTAGAAGTGAATTTATAGCGATGGCATCGCTATAAATGTCAGATGGAACGACTCAATGGCTTCATTGGGACATGAACCGGAGTAAGGTAAATTTCAGGAATAAGAGCTTTTCATTTGGATAGAAGATTGAAACTCCTTGGTTTAAAAAGACTCTCTGCTACTATAATTTCTAAAACTTAAACAATCCTATCTTTAACTTATGTCTATCTAAGTAAATTTACCGTACCTACAAAAAACTAGCATAACAGTTATAAATTTAGTTTTTTCGATCTTTCATATCAAAATTTCGTAAGAAACGCGTAAAGCATCCTCATTGACCCAGCACGATCTTTTCTCCCCGCATGGCTCGCTGTCTCGCTTCGGCTAGAGTTAATTTGTGTGTGAAGCGGGAGCAAAATTTAGATTATCAGCCTTAGGCGCTGTCTTAAGCTTGTGTTTCCTAGTCGCCTTCTACGACATCCACGTGAAGAGTGGAGTGGCCCTATTCTACTCTGCCGGGAACCACACGCCACATTTTATATATTAATATTACTGGATTTTAACTCAAAGATACCATATTTTACTGTATTAGAATAATCAGATTTTCCATGTTGACTTGGCCGAAGATCAAACCCGAAATTCTTGAAGCTAGAAATTTACTATCAGTCACTAACCATATTTTCTCAAACTTAATATTCTATGAAAAATAAAATTAAAAATATAACTAATATCTCCCTCTTAAATAACAGTGGGTGCCAAAAACATTTAGATTTCAATAAAAAAACTTAGTTTTCTGGCACGCCCCTATGCCGAGTAAGCATGATTTTATTTGGTATATATATGAACTGGCACCCAGCCCAAATGGTTGTAGGGCATTGCATCTAGCCCAGATAATTCTGCAGGCTGGTTCAGCTATTAAAATAAAAGGTAGCTTACAAACAGTCCGGTTACCGGATCTCAGGCGGTGATAAGCAAAATTCTATTCTTTTTCTTATTAGCGTGTCGATGATAATTTTAATTTATATTTGGTTGCTCCAGTAAAGGGAAACCTCAAAAGCTCTATCGTTGGCTGTGACTAGGTCTTCCATAGTACCAGTATGTGTGCACATAGGACACGAAAGCAAGCACGCCATCGTTTGGGAAGCCATACTCGCAGTACTTATCATGCGAGCAGTCCAGTATTTTCGACTCGATTCAATTCAATTCAATTCAAAATATCATTATTGTCATAGGATATTTATAATCTTCTTCGTCTAAGCGCATTCCCGGTTGCAACCTCAGTGTGCTGCTTCGGAGCCCGGGGTGCGCTTTCCCGCTTTTTCTTCTACAAATATAATATGCATGTCAATGGTCATTGAAGGATGCCAAAGACCTTGCAAAATAGAGAAGAAATAGCCGGAACACTTTAAATGATTTGGCTATAGTTTTACAATCGGCCGCCTGCCTGACGTCAACCCTCTGGGAATGTATTTGTGCGAAAAGTTTTATAACCGGCCGCCGCCCGACGTTAACCCTCCTTGGGAATGCAATTGTAGCACGAGATGTTTGTGCTTAATCCTTTTGTCGCCTCTTACGACATCCACAGGAAGAGATGGAGTGATCCTATTCTGACCCGGAACCACACGGGTAAACCACATAGGATATTTATAATACCTATCTCTTAATAATAGTCACTTTTTTTTAAACAAAGGTTGACGTCAAATCGTTACTCACAGCTAAGTTTACGCCGCTTCCTAGGTGCAAGTGCAGAAGAAGCGGCAACAAACTGCACTGCACGTTTTCTCCAAAGACGTCAACTAACTAACTTAAAACTTAAAATTAGTTATATGGATGGACCGAGATTACATTGTTTATTATGTCATAATTAAATTGAATTATAAGAATTAGAAATTTAAAATAATGTCAATTTGTTAATTTAGTATATACCAATGTACCTAAATGATGACATGTCTAAGTATACAAACCTTTAAGTGGGACTCGCGCCAAGCTCAAGCCAGACTTTTTTGTCTTTAATATCATAGTCATCGGTCCTATAATAAGCCTTCTCACAAAGTACTTTTTTTACTTAAGCTTTGAATTTTCTGTCTGGCATATCAAGGACCGATTCTGGTAATTTATTATTAAAAGTATACACTTCCCCATAAAAGACTTACCGACTGTATTCAGCCTGTATTACGGGCTCAAATCAAATCAAATCAAATCAAACATTTATTGCTCTCCATAACATTACAGATCATAAACTAATACAGTTGGGGATATTAAATACCATTAACATTATACAGTGTAACATTATGGGCCTAGTATAGGCGCCGCAATACAAGAGGTCTAACTAAGTCATTCTTATTACGTAAATTTCTATCTGTAAAATCACTTACTTTATTGAACATGGAAATATTTTAACTTACATGCATTATATTTTCAAATTGAACTTGAGAAGAAGAAGAAGTATTTTCCATCTCTATGACACTTCCAGTCAACATTTATTTAGTAAAATTCCTTTTTAATAAATATTTTTTTTATATCATAATTAAAATACCGGCATTGGGCAATGTATTATGACATCCGTACATTCTGAAGTACAGTGTATGGTTGGCCTTAATGTCCAAAGTCCTTATAGTCTTGTGAGAATGGCTGTTGTGAAAGCGCAGATATAGTTGATATACGTGATTTGCATTGTTTCACCGAATTTATGACAAAATCTCAGAAATTAGATAGGTACCATAATAAATTAAAAATATAGATTTTGTGGGTTGAGTTTCTTTCATAATCCAATTAGATTCCTTAGTTCGCTTGTTCGCAAACATTACACGCTATTGCGTGTGGTTCCGGGTTAGAATAGGACCACTCCATCTCTTCCTGTGGATGTCGTAAGCGGCGACTAAAGGACTAAGCACAAACATCTCGTGCTACAATTGCATTCCCAAGGAGGGTTAACGTCGGGCGGCGGCCGGTTATAAAACTTCTCGCATAAATACATTCCCAATCAGGGTTGACGTCAGGCAGGCGGCCGGTCGTAAAACTATAGCCACATCATTAAAACTGTTCCGGCTATTTCTTCTCCATTTTGCAAGGTCTTTGGCATCCTTGGGTGACCATTGACATGCATGTTACATTTGGAGAAGAAAAAGCGAGAAAGCCCACCCCGGGCTCCGAAGCAGCACAGCTGAGGATGCAACCAAGAATGCGCTAAGACGAAGAAGAATGTGTTAACATTATATTGTTATAAATCACATTTTTGAGGTCTAACAAAGAAAGTGCCTAATTTTTAGGTTAACTTTATTTTTATTTGGTTTACTCCGCTTATGCTCTCTTCCTCCTCATTTTAGCTCCCTCTAGGTTGCAACCACAGCTGTGCTTTTTCTTCTTCACATAATATCATATATGTCAATGGTCACCCAAGGATGCCAAAGACCATGCGAAGTGGGAAAGAAATAGCCAAAACAGGTTAAGTGATTGCTCTACCTACTTAGTTCTTATTCGGTACAATATACTTACAATATTTAATTAAACATGTGATGTAAATTGAATCGAATTATATAAATAAGCCAAGATACCTTACCTACCTTACTCTTACCTTAGGACAGAGAAACCAACAAACAATAATACATTAGTTTTTGCACAGGAAAGCACACAATATTGAAGAAAAAAAATATTAAGGAATCAAGCAGCATACTCGTACAGTCTTTTTTAGTCTACATTGATTTTTTTTTGTTTTTTTTTTACAGGCGAATAGAGGAACAAACTTGCTATCCGCAGATCTTCATCCCCTATCGTCCATAAAAAAGATATTAGCTGTATAAAAACGAAGATTCGCTTCTTTCCTAAAAGGCCGGTTCGTTGACCTATCATGTTCTAGTTTCCAGCCCTACATCTTGTAGGAGTGATGATATATTTTTTAAAGGTTTCTTTTCAATGCTCATTAGGTTCTTTTGTGTAGAAATCTGTGAAAGATTAATTGCGATATATTTAAAGCTTATTAAGCAAACTTAGGGCATTGAACAATCTAGTTACTTTGTCTATTCTGATTAAGGGAAAATGATTTGGAAACTTTATAGATTTCTTTTCCTGGTTCTGACTGATTCTTCTTTTTGGAAGGTCTTCGGCATCTTAGGGTGACCATTGACATGCATGCATATCTTTACAGACTATATCAGTCTACTCCTAAACTAAAGGCCTCTCTTAAGACGATACACGGAGTCCAGTGCTGCCCCCATTTGAAATAAATTATTTGTAAGGAAACGGAGCTATCATTTAAAATTTTAGGCTATTAAAACCTAGATAACTCTTTAAACTATTTAATGAACCACTGTTTACAGTTTAAAGTGAGAAAGTTAAGCTTTAGTTTGCATTTTTGCGAAAAACGGTCACTTTTGACAAATGATACAAAGATGGTTGCCGTTCTTAAGAGCCCTAAGTCATACCTAATCTAAAAAATGTAACTAAATGAACGAGTGCCGCCATTAGGGACTGGCCAGCTCGGCTCCGTTTTTTAAGACTACTCAGTAATACTTATTTCTGTAAATTGAAATTGGCACTCGTTCGCCAGCTTTACATGTTATTGTGATATCAATGTATTTTATCTTTGTAAACTGACAAAACACATCTGGCGCGTAGGTGACAAATACTGTGTTAATGTGTAATCTTTTCGGCGTTTCTTCTCAACAGTGGCAGTGGTCGTTGTTCTATAAAAATATATTTTTTAATAATTTTAATAAACATACATACCTAATGTACACAAAAATTATTGACGTGTAAAAGTGCCTGGAAAAACCTTATTACTAAATAAATATTTTATCCTTTGATTCTTTGAAATATAAAGCAACTGTACACCCGCATAAAACCTATAAACCATACAAATAGTGTTTACCTAATTTGTGTAACAAGCCTTAGTTCGTGCTAAACTGATATGTAATTTAGTCACCCGTATTTGGTAAAGTTACTCAATATAACCGTTTACTGGATTCACACTTTGACAACCTCTGTGGTCTAGTGGTCATCATGCCAGACTGTCACACCGGGCTCGATCCCCGGTCTGGTCAAAATGGAAAATGATATTTTTCCGATCAACCTGGTTCTTGAATGTTTATCGATATATGTATTTGTTATAAGATATAGTTGTTATATAAGATATGTGAGTTGAGTTGGTATCCTATAACACAAGTCTCGAAATTACTTTGGGGCTACACAGATTGTGTGATAACACAGATTGAGCTAATATATACGGACAAATCTGTCCGTCAAACGCTACAAACAATAATTCTCTAGAATCGTAAATAATCCCGAAAAATCATTCCACGCGATATGTACCGCGGCGGGCGGGGCTTAAAATATGAACAGCGCGGTGCGACAGTTCGCCGTGACACTCGAGTGGTGCGGTTGCGTCACAACAAGTTTCCTTTGAGAATATTGCTGTGTGTTTGCGATAATCGATTCATAAAAAATGCCGTCATGTGCCGTGAAGTGGTGTAAAAGCTATACAGACATGAAAAATACAGGACTCACATTTCATATGTAAGTAAATAAACATTTTAATATTGTGCCTCACCGCTCGTGGCCGCGGCCGTGTCGGTTAAGCAGCCGGCTTCGGAGAGATAGCTGCTTGACCGACATAACGCGTACGTGACCTTGTCGCGACCAATCGCATGCATATTTGTCTATGTGTGCGTTCGAGTGTTTCGTTGTAATTACTGTTCATTTGTTTGCGTAAATGGAATCAGAATCGAAGACGTGAATGTAGGAGCGTTAGGTATCTAGAGAATTATATGTCGATGGTCAAACGACAGTTTCCCAGAGCCGCCGATAAACGTCGACGGTTGCCGACGGTTGCTCATTGTCGCTGACCGTAAGAGCCCTTTGAAGTTTACGTATTTTACATACAAACGAAGTTTAACCTGACGTTTGTATGAAAATAAAAATAGATCATATTAGATTGGCTAAGTCACCCTTTAAGCATGTGGCAATCGTACTTTTACACCCTTTATAATGGTACGCATTACATATTATGTTCCATTAAGGGGTATAAGGTTAATCAAATACCTTATGTATATCACAGTATGATTGTGAACGCCGAGAGTTTATAAACTATCGAGCGAGATCATAAACTGTCGGTAAATTGTGAATCCTTACGTGGATAGATTATAAACTATCGTTAATTAATACGTTATATTGTGAGCAGTACGGTACAGTTTACCATTTATCGATTTTTTATAAACTATCGATAAATTGTAAACTGCTGTAAACTCTCGGTGTTCACAATCATACGGTGACATATACAAAACAAAGTAAGTGAAAATATAAAAATATTTCATTCAATATTTCTGTATACCTATTTGAAAAATGTATATAAAATAGTATCTATACGAAAAAAAAAATATGGCATAGAACTTCAGAAAATATTGATTAAAAAATTAAGGTATGTTTAAAAACTTATTAGTAAAAATAACTATATTTTGTGTTAGAATATTAGGTACTCATGAATTCGCAGGAAAGTTCCCATCTCTGTTAACACATTATTCGGCTTTTCTAAATTGGTAAGTGAATAAATCACTTTAATTGTAAATAAAGCGCGTTGACAAATAACGGTGTGCAATTTAAAGTTACTTAACAAGTCTACAACTTTAGCGAAATAGATGATATTTTTGTTCTTAGAACAAATTATGCTGTGGTTATCACAACTTAGTAACTATCAAATTTTTTAATTAATACTTACTAAGCATATAGATAGCAATTAATTCACTTTTATAGGGTTCTGTACTTTAAAAGGTAAAAACGGAACCCTTATAGGATCACTCACTTGTATGTCCGTCTGTCACCCCAATCCGCTAGTTGCCATCAAGTCAAAACAGATACTTTTTTTCTTAACGTCAAATCAAATATTTTTTATTTAATGTCTATGAAAAACGCACGGCGTGACGTCATAGTTTCTTGGAGTTAAATAGCGCTCCTAATATTAGTTTTTGGGCATTCATAAATCTAAAATCACGTTCAAAATTGATATGATGAATGACAAGTGACATTTTTTTGTGTCGTTTTATTCTCGTATCATTACAAAATAATTTATTTTAGACCCTGGATACTACGCAATTTGCTACGAAACTACTCGTACTGGAACGATTAAGTTGAAATTTGGTACACATAAGTAACTGAATTTCAAAAAGGGGGCCGATTATGGAGGTAAATATGAAAATAAAAAAAAGGATCTTCAATCTATGTCGAAAGGCCTTGTTGTATGGATACACTATCACGTCTTTATCATAACAAAATAGTAAGTTACCTACCTAATTGAAAACTCACTAAGCCTTAGTAAACTTGGCATCAACTGATTGTTTCTGATTACATTAGTTAATCAGAATGTCGGTTAGAAGTTACAAGACATTCAATTTATATGTTAAGGCCCCGCCAGTTCAGAGCCAAGAAAACTGTGAGTGTTTTTAAAAAAATCACTGTAATTAAACTACTACATTTTATCCCTCAAAAATTTTACATAAGAATTTTAAGGCTTTTCTACAGACACCCACAATATCCAAAACACGATTGAGCATTTTTGGCTCGATAGAAAAAAATCACAAACATACTTCTAATTTGCCTAAATTTTCCTTTATAATACATATTACTATTTTATACAATCACCTTTTTATATGAAAATTATACCAAAAAATGTATTATCTATCCTATCTATCCGTTTTGGCTACAAAAAAAAATATATAATACAAAAAAAAAAAAAAAAACAACAACACTGCGAAATATCGTCGAGCACGGCTCCGGCCCTTTCTTTGCTCTCGGCGAATATTTCACTGTGTTTTATTTATTATTATTATTTTTATTATATTTATTATTTTTTTTTGTAGCCAAAACGGATAGATATAACAGTGATTTTTCAAAAACACGCACAGTATTGCAAATTGTAAACCCACGTCGCCTTAATATTTTTCTTAACATTGATAAATAACATTGTTTAATTTGAATTTATTTTATTTGACTTATTTTGACAGAATATCTTAAGGACCTCTGGCATCCTCGGAAAGCTTAATTTTAACTCGGCAATATTACAGAAAGTTAAAATCAGTCGAGTGACGTCCGATCTAAAACAGCCCTACTCCATCTCTTCCTGTGGATGTTGGAAGAGTCATGTTAAGGCGATGCGTCTAGGAACCTATTTTGATTCCTTTTTCCATTCCTTCTCGCCCACCATCACGCTAAAAGTGGCCTTTGAATCTTGCGGACATGGGCTCTATCTGCTTAGAGCTGCAAGATCTAAAATACTCTGTCTGCTCCATTAGGGATAAAGACGTGATAATGTATACCACGTGGAGTGAAGGTGGAGTAAGGTTGTCTCCAAGTAATACCCCAGGAATAGAAAACGGAGTGTTGGGCGTCCACCGACTAGGTGGGTCGATGATATCAAACGGATTACTCAAATTAAATAATGAAATAAGAAATGGTGAAATATACCACGTAACCTTGAACCCGCGAACTTAGTCTCAATACGACTATGCTCTTACCATCTGAGCCATCACGTGTTCAACTCCGCACGCCGAATTTCGCCACCAATTGATATTCCTACACGCACTAGGCTTGCGTCACCAACACTACTACCCACTGGTACAAGTAAGGTATCTGATTTAACCCATGTTCTTTACTTTAGTACTGCATCTTGAATACCTAAAAAGCCCTATAAAAATATCAAACGGATTGCTAGAAAGAACTGGATTGCTAAGGCTAGAGATTGGATTCAATGGCGCAGAAGGAAAAGGAGGCTTATGCCCAGAAGTGGGTCGTTAAGAGCTGACGATGATGATGATGATGATAAGTGTGTGGGACCTCGACCTGTCCCGGCGTAGTCAGGGGAGTTCCCACATAGAGGAATAGAGGTGGAGAATAGAGACTCAAAAACACAGATATAATTAATTTATTATCTGACACACAACTTTTTTTTAAAGGTAATTACACTTTAAATTATATTTATGTAGCAGATATTATAATAAGTAGGTAGTTCTGGATATGTTTCCAGAATAAGAGATGGTAGTAGAATGAGTGAAAATGAAGAGGGGTGTGTAAATGATTCGAAAATAGAATGAAACGAAATTTGAAATGAAATGAAGAATGAAAAGCGGACAGGATGAGATCAAGAAATGAGGTTAAACATGATGCAGCATACAGTATCGTTACAAGTATACTACTAGAGACTACATTTCAATTCCGTAGTAAGTTGTATAAGTATTACGTAATCTGGGGTAGGTATATACACAGAGCGACAATTTTCAGCACAATTTAGAAGTCATCCGACTCAAAACCATGATAAAGGGGTTCCGGCGATTATACGCTAAGTTTATGGAGGTAAATGTCGGGGAAAGTCTCAGCGCTGCGGAATACATAGACCAGTTTAGTTGTAGACGGACAAATTAATTATTCTGAAACTGTAGTAAATTAAAACATTTTAGGTAACATTTTTTTGTGAATGTTGTAAGTTATTGGTTTGTTAGTTTTGTTTTTCGTGTGTAAGTGGCCAACACAATTAATGCCGTAGTTTCGCATATTAGAATAGGACCACTCCAAGTCTTCCCGTGGATGTCGTAGAAGGCGACTTAGAAAATACAACCTACTTAAACAAAGCTTGGACATAAAAAAAAGTCAGTGAAACCTTTCCTACCCATCTGGCCAGCGTGGAGAGTTTAGACCAAATCCTCTGGCTGCTCTGGCCAAGTATGGCTCTGGCAGTACAGAGAGGGTCGTGCTCCTACAGTGGAGACTAGAAAGACCTGATGATGATGATGACAGCTGGGACCAACGGCTTAAGGGTCGGCACCATGTAAACTGGGTTTGCGCGGGCAACAAGTTTGTACAGAAAGCGTTTGATTTAAGTCAAATAATGTATACACATAGATAGAGGAAGAGTTGGGACAGTAGACGAAAAAAAGGATTTTTTAAAATATTTTGTAGTTTTCCTAAAAATAAGCATTGAATTTACCCAAAAACATGCAAAACGCACTTTGCGCGGGCAATAGTTATGGCTTACGTAGAAAAGACCACTAAGAAAATTACATACCTAGTTATAGGTGAATAGACTAGCCAGTAGACGAAAACCGTATTTTTTTAATTTTCATTCAGAAAAAGTAAGATAATTGTAAAGAAACCTGAAAGAAATATTTTAGAAAATCTTGCTACAAACTGGCTTGTTTTTCTGCGTAAAGAAATATTCTAACAAGGGATTGCATATATTTTATAAAAATAAAGGCTATTTTGAAACATTATTCTTCATATTTGCTTACAATGCAATTACGCAATAATAAAAAAAAACAATTTTAAAAATTGGTTGTTTTGCAACGTTTTTGACAGAATTCTCTGAAATGGCGGCCATGTTACTTCCATACAAATTTAGTTGCCCGCCGGGCGTTCAGGAAGGAGGCCGTGTCGAATTTTTAAAAAAAATCCATTTTCGAATTACGTAAAATTGCATTACAGTCTAAAATATTTCAATAAAAAACTATGTACAAACTGCCAAATTATGTCATACTTTTGCTACACTATGGTACAGTTTTGACATTTTGTTGACATTCAAGCAAAGATGTAATGCTATCGCAGATACGGCATCGCACATTTTTTTTTTAATTTTATTGAAAATTAAGTCAATGAAAAAAATAATTTGGTTTGATTTATTACCTATATTTTTTAATTGGCGATTGGGGTGAAAATCGTATTGGAACTTTCTCGGGTCGCGGAATCATATTAACTGTTTTTGTAATAAAAGCTGCTGTTTAATTAGGGTTTTACAATTATTTTGATGGGTGATTCAGTCTGAAATTTTGAACAACTTTTCCTCATGAATGTATATCAAAATACGAATTGACAATATGCGTAATATATCGAACCACAGGCTATACTAGATCTATACTTGGCTAGGCAGACAGGCTATAGTAGGCTATTTATCTATACTAATATTATAAAGAGGAAAGATTTGGTTGTTTGTTTGTTTGCATTACATGGCTCCGAAACTACTGGACCGTTTTAAAAAAAACTTTCACCGTTGGAAAGGTACACTATCGCCGAGTGACATGGGCTTTGTGTGTACCAAGGGCGAAGCCGGGGTGGACTGCTAATATAGTATAATGATATTAAAATAACAGTAAAAAAACAAAAAAAAAATCTGCATTTTCTTACAAAAGTGTGCAGCCGCCCGGGAAATTTGTATAGGAACCGATTTTTTTGGTGTTTTTACTGTTTTTAGGGTTTCGCTTATCTGTCTGTCCGTAAGTCACAGCCAATTTGCTACGAAACTATAAAAATGATTTAGTTGAGATTTAGTACCTACACTTATGTAACTTAGTGACCCAAAGATAGACGTATAACGTAAATAAATGGAATTTAAAAAAGGGGGCCACTTATGGTGGGTAAAGTACTTTTTTTTAAGACATTAAAAAAAAGTTTTTATAACAAAATCGTGTGACATATCAAATGAAAGAACTTTTTATGACAATTTTAAATATATATATTTTTTTATATTATTTCTTAGATTGGTATTTTTAAGTTATATAAGAAAATGGGCGAAAATTGACCCCCCCCCCCTAATAAACTACTGGACCGATTCAGTTGAAATGTGGTGCACATAATGTAAATTTGTGACCCAAAGACGGAAGTAAAATGTAGGTAAATGAATAAATTAAAAAAAAATGGGGCCACTTATGGAAGATAAATGAGACATTAAAAAAAGGGTTTTGTGAACTACATCGCGTAAAATATCAAATGAAAGAGCATTTTATGATAATATTAAATATATTTTTCTAAATTTTTTAAGTTGGTGTTTTTGAAGTTAATTTTGAAAATAAATAATAAAAATACCCTTATCTCCGAAACCACTGAACCCAAACTTTTGAAAAATATACAGTTAAAAGTTCTTTACCTAAAGATTACAGGAAAACCTATTAGAAGATAAAAAATAAAAGGGTGCAATAATGCTAATTACTGCTTCATTAATCAACCAATTTTTTAAGCTGTTTTCAGTAAAAGATTTCTTTTTAGTGCTCTTTGTTGATTCGTTAAAAATATTGTACAAAATCAAACAGTCAAGTCATTAATTGAGCACATACAGCTGCTAAGCCAAGACTGTTGATCTGTTCAACGTGCAATCCTTTTTTACCCTCCGTACTTCCATAATAAGGTGAATAGAAGTGAAAGGTGTTACGATTGCAGATGGTCGCTAAACGTATTGTTTCACAAAGAAAATTCAAATGTGTACATTTTCTGTCAGTGGAACACAAAACGTGTAGTTTTCCAAGTTACCGCTCGCGTAAAATACTATTTGATTGTATTTGTGAGAACGTCATATCAGCGATAAGTAATATTGATTTACGCAGAAATATCATAAATTTGTCTATGGTTCCCTAGAATTTCAACTTAACCAAAATAAACGGGCACGTGCCGTAAGGGGCCACGTCCAGTGTAGAGTTCCGTAGTCAGTACCTACTTGTTTTATGTAACTAACAACTGCCTAACTTTAGGTCTGAATTCAGTCCATGATACTAACAACTAACGAACAACTTTCACCAAGGAACAAACGAAATACATAAATTATTTTTGATCTCTTACACACAAGATTTGGCAAAATGTAATATTTGTGGAATATATGTATGGAATATGTAAGGACGAATCACACTAATTAAGCTAGCCCCAAAGTAGGTTTTAGACTTGTATTATGGAATACTAACTCAATGATACTAAATTTTATGATAAAAACATACATAGATAAACACCCAAGACCCAGGGCAATTTGAAAAAGACCATTTTCTAACTTGCCCTGGCTGGGCCTCGAACCCAGAACCTCCGGATTAGTGGTCTAGCGTGTTAACAATTACGCCACGGAGGTCGAATGGAAAGCAAACATTTTCTTTTATATTTAATTATGTGTTCCTTAGGAAAAGTTGTTCAGTATCATGAACTGAATCCACCTTAAATTAGTTTATGTACAGGGAGACGTTATATACCTACTACTACTGAATTTTTTTAAGTGTCCATATACAACCGTTTAACTGACAGAGAGGGGAGACACATAATTCTAACAAAAATTTGCAATCAAAAACCAAATATTTCACAAACGGATTGCTAAAACGAAAAAGGGTGTTCATAATCTTACAATATTTTTGAAAGACCTATTCAACGAAGACTCACAACACACATTTTTTTTTCAAGTTTTTATTACCACATATCCATGCCCATGCCTAATTACAGCTTTCTAGTACTAATAGTCTATGAGTAAAACTGGGGACAGACAGACAGACAGACATGATGGATCTATAAGGGTTTCTTGTTTACTACGGAACCCTAATAAGCTGCGTGAAACAAAACAGATTCTCTATTCTAAGGGTTCTTTGTCATTTGCGCTTTAACAAATTTCAAAATACGAGTAATCAAAACCACTTGTGTATATATTTCGCTCCACTTCGCATACGATAAATTCAAAAATTGATGGATGAATGACCGTGCTTTTACAGGTTAAGCAACTTCTAGCTTGGTCACAGTTAGGATGGGTGACCGTGCTTTCAATCTTAATGTTGTCCAAGTCAAATGTTGAGATTCTTATGAATAAATTTCAGTTTTCTCTACCTACATAACTTGGCAGCTATTTAAATTTCAATTGTTTTGTCGGAATTTGAACTTGGCATTTTTACATTTATGTTTTTGATAGGGTAAAATAAACACGAACCAAGAACCTGGACAAATTAAAAAAGGCCATTTACCAACTTGCCCTGGCTGGGAATCGAACCCAGAACCTCCGAGTGACGGACTAGCGTGTTAAGGAATCGCCACGGAGGTCGACTAATAAATTGAAAAAGTAATAAATTTTACGCAAGATTCGAATACCTATAACTTGGATTTTTTACTTACTTACTGTATTTTCGACTTTACTTTTTCTACTGATAGCCTGTCTACTGAAGTGTTAAGTACATTATAATGACGTCTGCCAAGACCTTAATTCAGAAATAATAATTCAAACAAAATAATTATTTGATTTGATTGTTTTGAAAATTTTAATAAGTATCGCGGACTGGAAGTCTTGACGAAAAGAAAAAAGTAAGCTGTATACTAATTCTACGTTACAATTTATGATAACCTACATCTATTGTCCCGTTTACACATTATTAACTCTATGCAACGTCATCTTGACATTTTTATCCCCCTAGCGGGAAAATTTTGCATATTTCAGAGCCAAATCCGACCACGTGGCTTTGTGCATACCGTCCTTAACGTGCCTTCCAAAGCATGGAGGGGCTCAAGAAATTTATTTTTCTAAAAAACCGCCATCTAGTGACCTGTTTAAAAAAACATTTGTCACTAAATGTTTTTTTTAAAAAGGTCACTAGATGGGATTTTTAACTTATTTTATTTATTCATATTTATTACAAAAATTGTAAACGGTCAACCGAAAAATTGTGCAGGATTGCTTATAATTTGTGTGCTGCCATCTCTGTGAGCAGCTGGTACTAATAATTTGTTACCAAGTTTCTGCCATTTGCGTGCCTTCCAAAAGTAGGTAAGACGTTGGGTATATGTTACGTCCGTAATTATATTATATTTGGCAAAAGTATACCCTTTAATATATATGTAAGTATATATCGTGTGGTTCCGGGTCAGAATCTACTCCATCTCTTCCTATAGATATCGTAAGAGGCGACTAATGGCCTTAAGCTCAAACATCTTGTGCTACAATTGCATTCCCAAGGAAGGTTAACGTCAGGCGGCAGCCGGTTCTAAAACTTTCTCACAAATACATTCCCAAATAGGGTTGTCTTCAGGCAGGCGGCTGGTCGTAAAATTACAGCCTAATCATTTGAATTGTTTCGGAAATTTCTTCTCCACTTTATAAGGTCTTTGGCATCCTTCGGTGACCATTGACGTGCATGTTATATTTGCAGAAGAAAAAGCGGGAAAGCGCACCCTGGGCTGCCAAGCAGCACAGCTAAGGATGCAACCGGGAACGCGCTTAGATGAAGAAGAAGATAACTATGTTAGTCTATTACTTTCCTTTACTCACTGTGTCACAGCAGTGTAAAATAAAACGCGTTTAGCACGATGGTATCTCTAATCTGTGAACAAAGCAAGGACGTGACGACATTCGTATGCGAGCTAGCATACCGAGCCTTTCCACAGAAATATACACTAGAGAGCGCGGATATTAAAATCTCTAATGTCTTCATACTAACATGAACTTGCATTGCATGTTATCCTTCTTTTTGTGTCATCGGTACAATACGGTATTTTACACAAAATTTGAAAAATCGTTTTTTTTATTTGTTTTTTATTAATGGCTTGACGCTACTGCGTATTTAGCCAGAAACAAGTTAATAAAACGTGGGAAATTATTTTTTCCTAACAAGTTACAATCAAAGGTTGGTGTAGGCCTTTGATTGCTTTAAGGGAGCTTCTGGCGACAAATCTATACGAGTCCACTGGTTTTCATAGCCGATTGAGTGGCAGACGACGCCCGAATACGTCCACCCACACAGTCCGCGAAATAAATATCACTACAGCCGTACTATGACTGTCCACTTTATCTATTTCACATATTGTTCATAAATAATTCTTTATTACATTGCTGAGATATTGAAGGGATATAAATTCCGCGATGTGTCAAAAGTGTAAGCTGTTTTAAAACGTATGTCAAAACGCGTGTGACGCTACTAAATAGAAAAGTCACGTAGGTAACCAGAAGTCAATGTCATTTGACAATGTCATTTAAATTTAGTCGTATTGTGTAGAAAAAAGTTTACATTTTTACTTTTGACGTTTACCTAAGTCACATTGTAGTAACAGTAAATGCCGATAAGAAAAAAATATACATACCATGTTTTTTTTTTTATTGTCACCCAACTTACATAAGTAGGTATGTGAAGTTTCTGCTCAATCAAATAACGGGAAGGAGGTAGACCTCCTAGCTAGAGCTTGCAAGTTTTAATTACGGACACATAGACAACGGGACAGGTGAAACTAAATAAAAGCTTGTAAAAACGTGGTGCATGTAAAAATAAACGGGCAAGTGCGAGTTGGACTCATCATGAAGGGTTCCGTACCACCGTACAATGTTTTAAAACGCTAAAAAAGCACGATTTTTTGTATGACGACCCCCTTTAATTTTAAACTTTTTTTATTTTTAGTATTTGTTGTTATAGCGGCCATAGTAATACATAATCGGTAAAGATTTCAATACATAATCTGTGAAAACTTCAAGTATCAAGTTAATGGCATTATAAAGATCTAGTTAAAAACGCTGAAAAAAACACGTTTCTTGTCTGACGACCCTCTTTATTTTGTAATTTTTTTCATTTTTAATATTTGTTGTTATAGCGGCCACAGTAATACATAATCGGTGAAAATTTCAAGTGTCTAGCTATTACGGTTCAAGAGATAGAGCCCTGTGACAGACGGACAGACGGACAAACAGCGGAGTCTCAGTAATAGGGTCCCGTTAGCACCCTTTGGGTACGGAATCCTAAAAAAAGCTTTTTACCTTAATACGTCGGACGATGTTCCTAACTGCCCCAGCAGTAGATAGAGAGGCATCCTCCCCCTAGAGTACAGTTCATTACTTCGCCGCTTGTTACAGAGGATTCTGCTGATCTATTGCAGTAGAAATTATGATAATATTTTCACTCTTTTGTAGGGCTGCTACTAAAGAAAACTCTTTAAAGTCTACTATTACTGTTGCAGCATTTTCTTTAATGACGTCAACTAACAAACTTACAAATTAAAATTAGATATGTGGACTAAAAATACATTGTTTGTTATGTAACAATTTAAATTGGATTATTAGAATTACGAGATTTAAAATAATGTCGATTTGTAAATTTAGTGTGTACCAATGTACCTTTATGACATTTCTAAGTAGGTATACAAACCTTAAAGCGGGACCCGCGTCGAGATCAAGCCAGACTTTTTTGAATCACAGATGTAGTTATACGTAAACATTACTATTTTTAAGTAGGAGCTAAAAAAATATACACTGTTAAAAATTATGTCATTTTACATGCAAAAAAATTATGTAATTTTACATAAACCTGTAAAATTCCCGAAAAATCTGGGAAATTTACGGAAAAATATGAAATTTTACATAATTTTTGTAATAATTACATATTTTTCCGTAAATTTCCCAGATTTTTCGGGAAGTTTACAGGTTTATGTAATTTTTTGCATGTAAAATTACATAATTTTTAACAGTGTTTATGTATATAGCTTTGATAACCCTGCCTACAGAAATATCCATGGTCACATAAATTGGGCGGACTTTTATCGTTTTGATTAATTCCAGCATCAAAGGGCCTTTTCGGAGTATGACAATGTCAGTTATGATGCTACAGGGAGATATGAAAAACACGTGGCTCGGTACAATATATATTATTTTTTTGGAGTAGAGGTCGTCTACCGAAAGATATTCAATTCTTTCTATTTCATTATTATTAAAAGTAATGAAAAGAAAGATCATCTAGGCATGACGACGAAAATAATGGAATAAAAATGGAATTCCCTTTCTTTGGATACTGAAATGGCATCATCCTTGGGTTCCTATAAAAACAAAATTTTGAGTATCTTTCAGGATTCGTGAGTTTCTTTGAGCTACCTGATTTCTTTTTCATGTTTTTAGTTTATATTATATGGCAGGTTTAAGTAATATGTAAGTTTATGTTTACTAATATATGTGTAGGTTTATATTTTTATATAAAAACAACAAATTAACAATTGAACTAGCCACTTCTGCCCCAAACTCATATTAGTTAAACATTTCTCTCAATTACTGGCCGGTTGACTGAAAGAGATCCCTATATGGGATAAGTCCGCCGTTGTATGTTTAATTTTCTGATTTAATATCTGCTTCTCTTTTGTTTACAATAAAGCTTTATAAAAAAACAAACAAATTAAATTTTTTTTGCCCATCGGTTACATTATTAACAACAATAACAACATTCCCAAAGAGATTTACGACCAGCCGCCTGCCTGACGTCAGGCAGGCGGCTGGTCGTACAACTGTAGCCAAATCTTTAAACTCTTCCGGCTATTTCTTCTCCAACGCTAGGTCTTTGGCATCCTTGGGTGACCATTGACATGCATGTTATATTTGGAGAGGAAAAAGCGGGAAAGCGCACCCCGGGCTCCGAAGCAGTACAGCTGAGGATGCAACCAGGAACGCGCTTGGATGAGGAAGGTTAAATTAAAAAAAAATATTGTACACGTATTTTTATGATCAGGTCTTTTTTCGTCTCCACTGCAGGAGCAGACCCTCTCTATACTGCCAGAGCCATATTTTAGCCAGAACAGTCAGAGGATTGGGCCTACACTCTCCACGCTGGCCAGACGGGTTGGAAAAGTCTCATTGATGTTTATAAGCTTTGTCTAGCTTGTGTTTCCTAAGTCGCCTTCTACGACATCCACAGGAAATATACTAAACAGGAAAATAAACATTATTTCTAATTTTTAAATCTTAGATTTTTTGCATTTAGACTAAATAACTTAATAAAACACGGATTTGTCGCTGTCCTGTCATCATATATTTATATGTTTTATTTAATTTTGTTCTGGACACATACAGTCATGTACGAGTACCTATGTTTATACTTAAAACTATTTTATACGTATTTATATTAGGCAATCAAGGTATATGTATAATATACCTTGAGTGCCTAACATGGGAACAATATATTACTACGGTAAATAAATCGGAAACAGTGCGAATAAAAAAGGTCACAGGCCAAACTTCTAAATCAATAATTTTTCAACCACCGTCTTTATAGCCTGCTAACTATCCCACTGTTGGGCGAAGGCCACTGCTTTCTGCTTCCACTGTTCTATTCATATCAAAAGCTGTATTTACATCTAATTGACTGTCAAAGACCCTTCAAATACCATGAATACCTACGCCTCGTCTATTGTTACGTCAACATTGGATTTGCGCAGATAAGCCTAATTGGGTCCGAGAGACTGTTTGTCTATTATATTACGTGTGTACAATATACATTATACGTGCATACACAACAGAGGAGTGTGAAATGAGAAAATTATTTTCTCTATCAAAGTTGTAACGATGGCTGACCCGTGTTTCAACTCGTGAACAAGTGCTGCCAGGAGGAACTGGTCAGCTTGGCTTTGCTTTTTGACTAATAAGTAAGTACCCTTTTTATTAAGGCGTTTCCTTAGAGCCGTGTGATTCCTGGCAGAATAGAATAGGACCACTCCAAATCTTTCCGTGGATGTCGTAGAAGGCGACTTAGAAAACACAAGCTAAACAAAGCTTATAAACATCAATGAGACCTCTTCAACTCGACTGGCTAGCGTGGAGAGTGTAGGCCAAATTTTCTCACTGCTCTGGCTTATATATGGTTCTGGTAGTTCAGAGAGGGTCGTGCTCCTTGCAGTAGAGACTAATATAGAAATGGATGATGATGACGAGGACGATGATATTTGGGTAAAAATAGAGCGCGTCATAAAATATTAAAAATAAACATTGGTAAAAGTTCAGTTATGTTACATAAGGGAGAGGTAAGAAGTACCCGTAACCGAAGGGCATGTATGAAGAGGTTGATGCGTGTAGGTGAAGCGAAAGAGGTCTGTCAGGATCGTAGCAAGTGGAGGTCCATAGTCTCTGTCTACTCCTGTGGGAAACAGGCGTGATAGTATGTATGTATGTTACATAGAGAAGGAAACTGCCGAAACAACTCAGATTTAATTTTCAAAATCAAATGATATTTTCAAAATTTCATGGCTACTTCCAATTACGCTGTAAATGGATAAACAAGAAATAACACGATAAATTCCTGAAAGCAAAATTATATGACTCCAAGAATCCAGGTCAGAAAGTTTGAAGAAATTAAAGGAGAGAGCGGTTGCAGAGCGATATAAAGCGATTAACTAAATAAACACAAAATGTTAACCCAATTTCAATAGTCGCTATTCAATAAATCCTACCACGATAGGATCTGTCTCAGCTCTTTCTATCATCTTTTCAACTCAAATCTTTTAGACTTTGACTAATTATGGTCTAAATCTCCTTTCAGAGCAGCCTTTATTTCAGAACCGATAAGGGATTAAATTAATTACTGTATTCATCTTTTGATTTAACGCAACGGTTTTCTTAAGTTTACCTTTTTTGAGAATATTTTGTAAATATTTAAAATTACATTATTAATATGCGATAAGCGGGCAACTCACGTTATAAGTCAGCTACTGGCTGACTTGTTTCGATCTTATACGGAGGCCTTCCTCAGGGCGAATGTGACTTGCGACGCATACACGAAGACGTCTCGAGCCGCACTCACTAAAGCACATGATTCATGATTGAGACATGATTCATGGTTATTCATATATCTATCTAAATACGTATATAATCTTATCTTTCGCAATTTAGTTCATCAAAATGTGTTGTTTCGACTTTATAGTTCATACAAGTGGCATTCTTTCGCACTAGCGTTCGTGGAAGAAATATTCTGTCGCTGCACAAAAGTCAAAATCACTTTTTTTTCTTTGGATGTTTGTATCACTTCATCATCATGGCTTTTTTCTCTGTACTACCAGAGCCATATAATAGCCAGAGCAGATAATTGTTTTTTTTTTTAGGATTTCATAATAAATTTTGTTGACATCAGATCATTTACATACAGCTAAGTTTAGTGCCACTTCCTAAGCGCAGTGCAGAAGAAGCGGCAATAAACTGCACTGCAGCATTTTCTCTAAATACGTCAACTAACAATTAAACTGATATTAAAATTAGATATGTGGATTGAGAATACATTGTCATGTCATAATCAGTGGCGTTCTTCAGCACTAGCGTTTGTTGAAAAAGTATTCTGTCGCTGCATAGTTTGACTCACTACCATTCCTTCGTACTTTCATTAATCGCACAAGCAATATATCGAACATCAGTTTATCGAAACTACGATATTTCGAAGCACAATTCTTCGTTTGTATTTCGAAGTTCAGTTACGAGGTATTTAATTTAAGTAAGTAAATAAGTTATAGAAGAATTGGTAAAGATGTCAATCGACAACAAAATCATGCTTCGCGAATGGAAATAAGAATATATCTATTCATTCGCAGAATAATAATGATATCAACCTCTAATACAAGTACTGAGAATAGTGTTTTATATCTGCTGCTCTTTGCTCTTCTAAATAAACTTTAACTTTTTTGATAAAATATACATACAGTGGTTGTACTTTTTAAAACTATAACTCCGACTCAAATTATTTTTCAATTAATTTATAAAGTTACTTAAAACTTTTGGAGCTAGATTGCTGTCATTTTATCAATCTAGCTCCAAAAGGAATAGACCGATTTTTATGCGGTTTTTCTGTTCAAATACCATGTCTGTCGAGATGGTTCTTAGCTATGTTTGATGAACATCGGTTCAGCCGTTCAAAAGTTATTGGGGGTGAACGTTTGAAAGTCGGGGGCCTTTTAATTTGTCTGGCAAATAAACTTGTTTCTAAAGCTTAATAGATCTTCTTCTTCTTCATCTAAGCGCGTTCCCGGTGGCATCCTCAGCTGTGCTGCTTCGGAGCCTGGGGTTCGCTTTCCCGCTTTTGCTTCTCCAAATATAACATGCATGTCAATGGTCACCCAAGGAAGCCTTATACCTTGCAAAATGGAGAAGAAATAGCCGAAACAGTTTAAATGATTTGGCTTTAGTTTTACTGCTAACGTCAACCCTCTTTGGGACTGTATTTGTGCGAAAAGTTTTACAACCGGCCGTCGCCCGACGTTAACCCTCCTTGGAAATGCAATTGTAGCACGAGATGTTTGTGCTTAGTCCTTAAGTCCTCTTATGACATCCACAGGAAGAGATGGAGTGGTCCTATTCCAAGATCGTTTTGGCATTTGTTTACTTTATTACAATTTTTTAAAAGAAAAGATGAATGTTGAATCTTTTGTTTAGGTAGTCATAAAAATACCGAAAAACTTTTCGATTTCATAAAAAGTAGCTAACGGCGAAGACTTGAACTACTTTTAGCACTTTTCAAAGAGAATGTGGGTACTTGCGCATATCTTAATAACGGAAGTTGAGCAGTTTGGGAAACCGTAACGCCGCGCCGCCGCCATATTGGATGAAAATGCTCCTGTGTGACGTCATAAATATTGTTATACATAAAATTGGGGAAAACTTCGATAAAGTTTAGGTCGTATGTGTTTTGGGAATAAACTCAGTTTAAGACGTTGTAGAGTTTGTAAATATTCGATACGTATTTAACAACATCACAACAGAGGACTGTGAAATAACAATATTGTGAAATAAAAAAACCGGCCAAGTGCGAGTTAAACTCGCGTGGAGAGAGTTCCGTATAATTGATTGAATTCTTATAAAGGTTTTCCTGTAATCTACAAGCAATGAACTATTTCGTATTTTTTTCAAAAGTTTAGGTTCAGTAGTTTCGGAGATCAGGGGTGGGGGAATGGTCAATTTTCGTCTTCTTTCATGAATAAAATCAAAACTGTTTATTTTATAATTATAACAGAAATATATTTGAGATCCTCATAACGAGCCCTTTCATTTGATATATGACACAGTTTGCAAAACTTTTTTTTTTAATTTCCTAATTTATTCCCTGAAAATTACCCTTATTATAAAAAATTTTTTTTTTACTTTGCACATGTGTTTGGGTCATAGGATTACACCATCCTACCAAATAACACCTGATTCGGTGCAGTAAATTCGGAGAAAATTGGCTGTGATAGACGGACGGACAGACAGACGCACGAGTGATCCTATTATCGGTATCGCCCCAAGAAAGACCGTAAGGTCTACCAATCCACATTCATTACAATAACCAGTAATCAAACCAGTAATTTCCAGTCCCACAATAAAATTGTACAACACGACGGCACTTGAAACAATCCCAATTTCACTGGTGCTAATCGACGGCTTCAACGCCCCGTTCACGCAGATTGCTACTCCAAAACAGCCACTGCACATCACAGCGTACATCTTTCTTCTTGTACGTTGTAATGAAATCCCAAACGAGTTGTGTACTGCACGGCGGTTCGAACAAGACTGCGTCAAAATTCAAATCGAATAACCGTTTTGCAAACAGTGTTCCCCTTCCTCAAAAAGTGTTGACCTTTCTCAAAAAGTGTTGCCACTTACCCGTGACAACCTTAACCGAGCTTCCAGCTTGACGTACTCGTAACAAACAATTTAACAAACTATAAACTAGATGTCGCTAGCGTCTCCTTGATCAGACGCTGCGACATATATAATATGAAAATTTGAATATCAGTTATTTTGAGAAAAATTTAAATATGTCATGCAACTTGTCTGAACAACTTTTTTATCCAATAAACTTCAACGGGTTGGGTAGGGGTGAGTCGTGAGGTTTACAGCTCACCAAGCCACTAGTTCTTATCCTTTGAAGGTCGTGGAAACCTTAGGTGTCTTTCGGAAACTGTCCAGTGTTAAGTTGTCCAATTTCGTATCTTGTAAACTGGTCGCGGCGTAGTATGCACGCTTGTCAGTTTTTCTTGCGGCGTTCAAAGAGTTTACCAGGCGAGGTGGCTAGCAGCACATCACAATTTTGATTTCGTTTTCCAACTTCTCGCCCACCATCATGCTAAAAGTGGCCTTTGGATCTTACGGCCCTAGGCCTAGGCTCTGTCTGCTTAAAGCCGCAAGACCCAAAATGCACTATCTGCCTCATCATCATCCGAGCGTACTCCCGGTTGCATCGTCAGCGGTTACGCTTCAGAGCCCGGGGTCCGCTACCTAACCTAGGCGATTTGACGAGGTTACTGGTTTTTTACACAGAGCGACTGCCGTCTGACCTCCGCAACCCGAAGGGTAGACCAGAACCAATCCTAGGATAGGTACAAACGCTAGATGGCTTTTGGGACCAACGGCTTTACGTGCCTTCCGAAGCACGGAATCATCTTTCTTTTCAGATATTCAGGCGATTCAAGCCTGCAATATTCTAAACAGACTGGAAACATCTTTTCACAAAGCATGCTTTCCAGTGGGAATTGAACCCATGACCTCCGGATCACAAGGCAAACGCCTTGACCACTGGACTACGGAGGCAGTCAAAAGTTAGTAGTTAGTTAAAGTATTGTGTAAGTAGGTATTTACTACATTATATATATATATATATATATATATATATATATATATATATATATATATATGGTTGACTGGGAGAAAATGCTCTTAGCATCAAGTCCGCCATTTGTTAAAAGTATATTTTTACTTTGGACAATAAAGTTTGATAAATAAATAAATATATGTTTGATGTACTCGTATACTATGTCTATGTAGAACATATCACATAACAGCGACTTTCATTACACTTCGTTGTTTTATGTGTTTTTTTTTTTTTCACTTTGTCACTTTCTCATGATGTAATGAAAATAGCTCGTACGAAGCCTCAAAGGAGTTAAATGAAGGCTTCAGTTAATCAAATTAATACATTTAATTACGCCTAGATTGACGATAACGGCGCATAAGGTTTTAGAGTGAAGAAGTAAGGAGATATTTCTGCTTATTCTGCTTACCATCTCAATCTACTTTGAACCATGTATTCATAATGTTACAGATTTACATGAGTTAGAGTATGCTGGGGCGAATAATTTAAATGACGTATTCTAAGTTGTAAAATTGCTCGTCATCAAGGCGCGTTCGAGATAGTAGGTTTAGGGCTCAGACTGACAAGCGACAGCTTACAACCCTTGTCGATGACGAACAGTGACAGTTGGTGACCAGTGTCTGTCGCAGCTGCGCTGGCACACAGTCGCTGCGTCTGTATGAGACACAGAGCATAGATCAAAATAGACACAGCCTCTGTATGAATTTGCGTGTCGATCTGACGTCACATTGACTTCATTTAGAATCGTCACATTTAGTCCGTGTATTTCAATTCATTAGATCGGACATTTAGCTCTCTACTGTAAAATACCTAAATCTACCGTTTGAGATGTAAAAACTCGTTGAAAAACGTCGGAGGAAGTAATAAATAAGATTTCTTCCATTCGTAAGTAACTTTCTTATTTATTGTTTTTGAAAATTGGCACGCCAGGTTTTCATACAAATTGAAGGACATTCATTATCTAGTAGTATATACAGATCTGTGGTAAGAGACCTTAGTCGTGCTGCTTCGAAGCTGTAGGTCCACGTATCATGATCAAGAATATTAAAGATCGTGCGGAAAATATGACACACTTACTTATATCTATTATCAAATGGTAGAAGGATTTGACGCGTGTGGTATTTTTATTTTATTTTACGTACTAGCTGTGCCCGCGACTTCGTTCGCGTGGTTGTCGGAACGTTATGTTATATAGCCTAAAGCCTTCCTCTATAAATGAACTACCCAACAAAAAAAGAATTTTTCAAATCGGACCATTAGTTCCTGAGATTAGCGCGTTTAAACAAACAAACAAACTCTACCGCTTTATAATATTAGTATAGATTACGTATGACATATGACACAGATTGAGCTAGCTCCAAAGTAAGTTCGAGACTTGTGTTTTGGGATACTAACTCAACGATACTATATTTTATAACAAATGCTTATATATATATAAACATCCAAGACCCAGGCTAATCTGAAAAAGATCATTTTCCATCTTGACCTGACCGGGGATCGAACCCAGGACCTCCAGTATGGTGGACTGGCGTGTTAACCACTACACCACGGAGTTCGACAAAAAAGGTCGGTTTTGGGTTAGAATAGGACCACTTCATCTCTTCCTGTGGATGTAGTAAGAGGCGACTAGAGGATTAAGCCCAAACATCTTGTCTACAATTGCATTCCCAAGAAATTAACGTCAGGCCGGTCGTAAAACTTTAGCCAAATCTTTAAACTCTGCATAATAAGGGTCGAAGTGGGTATCTGAAATCTGCAAGGCTTTGAACGTAGGAGCTTTGTCCACAGAGATGTCCAAAGGTCGAACAGACGGCTTCGGCACAGGCGGAAATGACACCTCCCACTCGTGGTACGATTTGTAGTAGTAGTAGTACGAGAGATCGCCGCAATTTCTTCTCTAACGCAAGGTCTTTGGCATCCTTGGGTGACCTTGGGTGATTCACATGCATGTAATATTTAGAGAAGAAAAAGCGGGAAAGCGCACCCCGGGCTCCAAACTGCAGCACAGTTGAGGTTGCAACCGGGACCGCGCTTGGATGAAGAAGAAGGGTTTGACGGGTAGAGAAAGCCCAAGGGCACCATTTATAAATATTGCAATAAAGTTAAATAAAAAAAAATCTTTACCGTAGATAAACGAGCCAAGAATATTAAAATTAGGTACAATAAATAAAGGGATAGATTGATAACCCAAGATTAAGCAGAAACTACATACATACGTAAATACTATCGCGTCTTTATCCCTAGTGGGGCAGACGGAGCATTTTGAGTCTTGCGGCTCTAAGCAGACAGAGCCCAGGGCTCAAAGGCCACTTTTAGCGTGATGGTAGTCGAGAAGGTAAAAAAGTAATCAAATAGTGATGGGTTGCTAGCCGCGTCGCCAGCATGGAAGCGTAACATACGAGTTCATAAAAAATACAGTCGAATTGATAACCTCCTCCTTTTTTTAAGTCGGTTTTTTTATTTTATAAAAACATAATTACTTAGTACATCGAAATGGGATGAGCAAAAACCATTCCAGTTTATCCGCACATCCAACTCGCAAAAATACATTTTTACACACAAAATCCATATTAACGAAAATTAATATTTTTACAAAACTATTATCAAATAAAAACTCAATAAAAGTATTGTCTTGTCTGCAATGCGTTTCACAAAATAATTTGGTAAATAACCAAAAATTTACTTAGATAAGTTGAAGTACTTGCAGTTACTATCCGCACACGATGCAATTGTGTGCAATACGTGAATAAGTCGAGCTCAAAAATTATCTCTCGTAAGTTCGAATGGAAAAGACTAAGAGGTATTTTCAGCTGATTTATGTCGCTTGCAATAAGTTTTGCTGGCTGTTTCTTCGTTCCCAAGATAAGCGTTCCAGTAATAAATGCATGCAAAGTTTCACGGCGAGTTCTCACTAATACTTGTCAACATTATTAAATTAATAATTAAATTAATGCATACGGGAATTAACGCGAAACGTACCCGTATGCATTAATTTAATAATAATGCAACGCGATAGTTTAAAAGTACTTGTCATCATATTTCTAAGTGCAAAATTGTTTTTTTTTTATTAATGGCTTGACGCTACTGCGTATTTAGCCAGAAACAAGTTAATAAAACGTAAGAAATTCTTTTTTCCTATATTTTGTTAGAATGATTTCTCTGAAAGTGTAACGGCCTATGCACACCACGTTTTTAGGGTTACGTACCCAAAGGGTGCCAACGGGACGCTACTGAAACTCCGTTGTCTGTCCGTCTGTCTGGCACAGGGCTCTATCTCTTGAACCGTAATAGCTAGACACTTTCAATTTCAACAAATTATGTATTACTGTGCCCGATATAAAAATACTAAAAATAAAATACCGCTTTAAATTAAAGGGGCCCGTCATACAAGAAACGTGTTTTTTTCAGCGTTTTAAAATATTTTACGGAGAAACGGAACCCTTCATGTACAAGTCTGACTCGAACTTAAGTGGTTTGTAAAGCACCGTCGACGCATATTTTAGAAACACGCGTTGGCGACCTTTTATCCTACAGAGTAGTTTGTTTGTTTGTCTTGATACACACGTGCGTTACCATTGCGTCTGTATCGATACACACGTGTCGTGCGTTACCATTGCATCTGTATCGATACATACGTGCATTACCATTGTGTCTGTATCGATACACACGTGCGTTACCATTGCGTCTGTACCGATACATACGCGCATTACCATTGCGTCTGTATCGATACACACGTGCGTTATCATTGCGTCTGTATCGATACACACCTGTCGTGCTTTACCATTGCGTCTGTATCGATACATACGTGCATTACCATTGCGTCTGTATCGATACATACGTGCATTACTATTGCGTCTGTATCGGTGCACATGTGCGTTACCATTGCGTCTGTATCGATACACAAGTGTCGTGATTTACCATTGCATCTGTATCGATACATACGTGCATTACCATTGCGTCTCTATCGATACACATGTGCGTTACCATTGCGTCTGTATCGATACACATGTGCGTTACCATTGCGTCTGTATCGATACACACGTGCGTTACCATTGCGTCTGTATCGATACAAAAGTGTCGTGCGTTACCATTGCATCTGTATTGATACATACGTGCGTTACCATTGCGTCTGTATCGATACATACGTGCATTACCATTGCGTCTGTATCGATACACACGTGCGGTACCATTGCGTCTGTATCGATACATACGTGCATTACCATTGCATTTGTATCGATACATACGTGCATTACCATTGCGTCTGTATCGATACACACGTGCATTACCATTGCGTCTGTATCGATACACACGTGCGTTATCATTGCGTCTGTATCGATACACACCTGTCGTGCTTTACCGTTGCGTCTGTATCGATACATACGTGCATTACCATTGCGTCTGTATCGATACATACGTGCATTACTATTGCGTCTGTATCGGTACACATGTGCGTTACCATTGCGTCTGTATCGATACACACGTGCGTTACCATTGCGTCTGTATCGATACACAAGTGTCGTGATTTACCATTGCATCTGTATCGATACATACGTGCATTACCATTGCGTCTCTATCGATACACATGTGCGTTACCATTGCGTCTGTATCGATACACACGTGCATTACCATTGCGTCTGTATCGATACAAAAGTGTCGTGCGTTACCATTGCATCTGTATTGATACATACGTGCGTTACCATTGCGTCTGTATCGATACATACGTGCATTACCATTGCGTCTGTATCGATACATACGTGCGTTACCATTGCGTCTATACCGATACAAACGTGCATTACCATTGCGTCTGTATCGATACATACGTGCATTACCATTGCGTCTGTATCGATACACACGTGCGTTACCATTGCGTCTGTATCGATACACACGTGTCGTGCGTTACCATTGCATCTGTACCGATACACACGTGCGTTACCATTGCGTTTATATCGATACACACGTGCGTTACCATTGCGTCTGTATCGATACACACGTGCGTTACGATTGCATCTGTAACGATACATATGCGCGTTAGCATCGCGTGTTGTTTACGCAGATGTGCAAAGGTCTACAGGCTGCGCCTGACTCGCATTCGTATCGCTATACACACGCGTTGACGGCGCTTTCAAAAAATGTTATGAGCACAGGCTAAGATGTAATATTTCTCAGGACTGTTCAGGACAATAAGTAAACCAACTTGATTGTATTTAAACTTTTCAAACTATGACGAATATTCAAGTCCAAAACGAAGCTTGTAATAATTTAAAAAAATAATCCAAGGATGAAAAAACCACCGAAGCACTTTCAAATAAACTGCCAAAATGCAATGCAATATTCAAAATAAACCCACCAAGTTATTATTGTCTAGGTATTCGGGACACTTGTTGATTTTACCGAAACTATTATTCTAGATTAGACTAACTGAGCACCTGACAGAATAGTGCAACGGGATGGAAATTTTGTTAAAATTGCACATCGTATTCGAATGAATTGAAATGTTTTTGGAGTAACGAGATGAGCACTGGTTCAGTTTTCTCGAGAGACTTCGGGACTCGTGACATGGCTGAACTTTAACAAAATTCCAACAGGATTGAAGAAAAAATACCCACAAAAAACATATCTTTAACAATTTGGTACATGTATAAAAGATTTTTAGCCGTGTGGTTCCCGTCAGAGTAGAATAGGACCACTCCAAATCTCCCGTGGATGTCGTAGAAGGCAACTTAGGAAATTCAAGCTAAACTAAGCTTATGAACGAACATCAATGAGACCACTCATTTATTAACCATATTTGGGAGAAAAATAAAAACATTAATAATAATAAATAAATTATTTATTTCAGGCAACGGAATGAACAATTGTAAATAAACTATCCTTAAAAATCTACCGCTATTATTTTATTTAAATTTAACTTAATTTACTATATAATTTGCATTAGTCCCTTAACATAAGTAAATATTAATTACGGGACCAAATTCAACCTAAAAATATTAAAGTAAAATTAAAGAAATATTTCTTGGAGAATATCTGATGTTTATCTGGTTCCTAAGTAGGTATTAATTATAAGATATTAAGTACCGATGTAAATAAATAATAACATAAGGACAAATCTGCGTGGTTTATGTATGTTATTTATGTAAAAAAAATGTTATTCTTTATATGGTAAATAAAATAAAAAAATAAAAAATATATAATTTTTTTTTCAATAATTTTATTTTCGTATTTACCCATGTTCCAAATAAGAATCAAATCTCACAGAAAATTATCGAATCCAAACTCCAAAACTGTATTAAAACAATAATCCGCTCAATTAAGTCTCAAATCGCGACGACAATGAAACGGTTATAATTATAACTGCTAATAACGGTTAAAATAAACGGATAACGTTAACAAATAACGGTTATTCTGAGCACGGTTGTTTACACAAGATTAACCCGTGACCTACTTACGGAATGCTAAGTTAAGCCTATCTGAGGGAACATTATTTTGTGATTTCATCAGGAACTCCCGAAATGGGGGAGTTTAATTTGTAAAAGGCTCTATTTAAGCATTTGTTTAAATTTGTTGTACACCACTAAAGTTTGTAAGTAATGTTCACTGAAGATCAGTGTTTTCTCCGTGTGCAATTTTATCGCTGAGTTTTATGCTAATGTGGTACACCAAATGTCTACGACTACTTGTCAATATATTTGGACCATCCGAAACCGTCTGCAAATGCGCTGGTTCAAAGCTACTATACTATAATACCCCAAATCAAATTATGAGAGCAGACAAACAAAAACCCAGTTCTCAAGAATATCCCCCGTTTGAAAAATTCACTAACCTGTAACTGGGTGTAAAAGCTTCATGTCGATCTGGTATATAGGCGGCAGCGGATTGGCCTCCTGTGTATTTGTTGTTTATCTATATGTATATAGTATGGACCTGTGGCCTAGTGGTCAACATGCCAGGCTGTCACACCGATCTGGGGTTCGATCCCCGGTCAGGTCAAGATGGAAAATGATCTTTTTTAGATTGACCTGGGTCTTGGATGTTTATCTATATAATATTTATATGTTATAAAATATAGTATCGTTGAGTTAGTATCCCATAACAAAAGTCTCGAACTTACTTCGGGGCTAGCTCAATCTGTCTGATTTGTCTGTATGTATTTACTTATTTTATTATTTTGTATGACATAATACAAGGTTAAACTTACTTCGGTCGGTAAAAATAAAATAAAAAATAAGAAGTCTAAGCACGTTCCCGGTTGCATCCTCAGCTGTGCTGCTTCGGAGCCCGGGGTACGCTTTCCTGCTTTTTCTTCTCCAAATATAACATGCAGTCAATGGTCACCCAAGGATGCCATAGACCTTGCAAAATGGAAAAGAAATAGCCGGAACAGTTTAAATGATTTGGCTATAGTTTTACGACTGGCCGCCACCCGACGTTAACCCTCCTTGGGAATGCAATTGTAGCACGAGATGTTTGTGCTAAGTCCTGTAGTCGCCTCTTACGACATCCACAGGAAGAGATGGAGTGGTCCTATTCTACTCTGCCAGGAACCACACGGCACAAATCAGCACTTTGTCTTTCATAGGTCATAATACTTAAGGCTGCGTCTGATGTGGATAATCTAAATTTTGCTCCCACTTTCACACACACAAATTTACTCTAGCCGAAGCGAGACAGCGAGCCATGCGGGGTGAAAAGGGTCAATGAGGGTGGTTTACGCGTTTCTAGTTTTTGAGGTTTTTTCGTTTTACAAAGAATATTTAAGAGTTATTTAAAATATAAACCGGCCAAGTGCGAGTTAAACTCGCGTGTAGAGGGTTCCGTACAATTAATTGAATTCTTATAGGTTTTTCTGTAATCTACAAGCAATGAACTGTATTTTGTACTTTTTTAAAAATTTTAGGCTCAGTAGTTTCGGAGATAAAATTGACCATCCCCCCCATGGTCAATTTTCGTCTTCTTTCATGAATAAAATTCATTTTACAATAATAACAAAAATATATTTGAGATCCTCATAACGAGCCCTTTTATTTGATGACACGTAAGGTTTGCAAAACTTTTTTTTTAATTTCCTAATTTGTCCCCCGAAAATGGGGTCATTTAAAAAATAAGGGTTTATTTAAAAAATATTTATTTACTTTGCACATATGTGTTTGGGTCATAGGATTACAACATTCTACCAAATTTAACCTGATTCGGTCCAGTAGATTCTAAGCAAATTGGCTGTGACAGACGGACGGACAGACAGACGCACGAGTGATCCTATAAGGGTTATTTATATTTATACTTTATTGTACACACATACACATGTTTAAAGTACAACAGGCGGACTTAATGCTAAAAGCATTCTCTAACAGTCAAACCTTTGGGTCGATTGGAGAGTTTTATGTGGGTGTGAATATATAAAGAAAACTTAAACTAAACTAAATTTAAAAGATAACAATCACAACACATACTATAAACATACTATTATTATTATTACATATACACAATTACTTACATACATATATACCACTTCATAAAATATATACCTACATTAAAATATATACAAAAATGAATATACAAATACATAACCATAAATAAATATTATGCAATCAAGTCTGTCCTATGTTTAATTGGAAATGGAAGTGCCACTTAGAGTTTTTAACTCTAAGTTTAAAGGAGTCGCGACTAGGGGCCCTTCTAATGGATTCAGGGAGAGCCTTCCAAAGTCGTACAGCAGTCACGGAGAAAGAGTTATGGAAAAAACCTGTACGGTGAGAAGGAGTGACTAGGGTAAGAGTATTTGAAGAACGCAGGGACCTTTCATGAATAGAACTTAAAAGTTGGAAACATGTTTTGAGATACTCAGGGGCCTGGGAATTATTTAAAACATTGTATAGTTGACAGAGAATATGTTGGTTCCTGCGTTGACGGATTGGCAGCCAATTAAGTTGAGTGCGAAATTGAGAAACGTGGTCGAATTTACGCAAGCCGAAAATAAACCTAATACAATAGTTAAGAAGACGTTCTATTTTATTGAGTTGTCCCTCGGTTAAGTCCAGGTAACACACATCGGCGTAATCAATTATGGGGAGAATTAAAGTTTGTGCTAGCATTGTTTTTGTTTTCTCAGGTAGAAAGTTTTTCAAACGATTTAAATAGTGAAAACTGGCAAACACCTTTCTGCTAACTTCTGCGATGTGAGTGCTCCAAGACAAAGTGTGGTCAATCCAGAGGCCAAGATTCTTAACCTCGGTACTAAAAGGAACATTGCAACCATCAAATGTAATAGACATCACTGTACTCATGTCTATGATATTTATTTGCCTCCTGCTACCAACAATTATGGCCTGACATTTTTGAGGATTCACCCGCACCCCAAAGTCGTTGGACCAGATCATGACTTTTGTAAGATTGTCGTTCAATAGTGAAATCGCTGTATTCACATTATCCGCGTCGGTTTGCGCATAAAGCTGCAAGTCGTCTGCATATAGATGGTATGAACAAGTGAGACAGTCTGTGTCCGTTTTTTCATTTTTTGTACGGAACCCTAATAAGACATATGATCCCTGTTTTATGTTTAATACAGTTATAATCCAAACTTACAAGGGCTAATTTATTGTATTTCTTAAATACTTTCCGTTTTAGTATAATTCTGAGGTGATTTAGAGGCAAATTCGCAATTTTTTTATATCGAGAAAATTTTAAGCAATCGTGTTTTCGAAACATATTATGTTATTCCTGAACTTTGCTGTGTTGTTATTTCAAAGTGAGTATTTCGGTAAAATTGATCATATTTAAGATCGTTCTAATCTAAGTACTATCAGGGTCATACGAGCTCTTAAAGGCTGTTTGCATGCAGATGAAAAAGATAATTATATAGGTAGGGATGGGTTGTTGGCGACATCACCTTGTTGACTTTATTTTTAAGACTCTCGCCAATTTTTCGATCGGCTTTTACGATCTGTGTGAAAAAGAAGCAGCAGGTACACATTCCACACATTCTTACATAAGAAATAAACTTTTTTTTAATTGAATGCATATTCTTGTGGATACAAATACATTATCACGTCTTTATCCCTAAGGCAGACAGAGCATTTTGGGTCTTGGGGCTCTAAGCAGACAAAGGGCCGCGAGACCCAAATGCCACTTTTACGTTATGGTGGGCAAGGCAGGTTAAAAAGGAATCAAAATAGTGATGGGTGGCTAGCCGCATCGCCTATTAACATGATTTGCATTTTCAAATATTCCCTTAATTGGCTTACGATCTGCATGAAAAGAGAAGTTAGCTGGTACATCCTAAGATTGTCTTTTGTCCCAGACCAGCATTGATTCCCGTGGACTACGTGATAAACTACACACGTAGGTGGAAGTAGTAACCATAGACGTAGAACTTTATGACAGGACCACACAAAACTTATCCCATATACAAAACAAACGAGATACTTGAATGACAATAGGAACGAGGATTTTGGGGGCTCATAAAACATTTTACGACTTATTTACGATCGTTTGGGAGAAGCGGATAATGTTTTTATGAATACGTTAGATTAGCACAATTTCTGGATTACGCCTGTGGTTATATGTAATGCCACAGTCGCTTACTGAGAAAATATCCTGAGTATATCTTTGGGATATGAAATCTAAAGGCAAACGCCTTGATCACTGGAACACGGAGGCAGTCAATCATTATCATATTATATTATATCACCGCAAACGAAGTCCGCTGGACATAGGCCTAGGACACCCACCCACTAGGTAACCGGACGACCTACGATCTGCAATTTATGTAATATACTATATAATATACAGGATAACACTGGATCTAGGCAGTTAGTTTTAGAATTCCTTGGGAGAGGTTTAGCACGAGTATTGGGATGCTGACTATCTGGAGAATTCACAACACAATCACGTCATTTTTCCTTTCGGAGAAGGCCAAGAAGAAGATCGTAGGGCCATAGAACCTTTAGGTTACTTTATTTATTTATTTATTTAAAAAACTTTTTTGTTCCACAATAAAAAAATGGTACAGTTGGCGGACTTAACGCTAAAAGCGTTCTCTTCCAGTCAACCATAGGGATAAACAGATACGAATCATGTTGCGGCGCAAAACACTAGATACAAAATAAAGTATTAAACTATATAAATATGTGTTACTTTCAGCGTGATGGACGAACTGTAGGTGAAATAGAGAATCAAACAGTGAAGGCTTCCTAGCCGTATAGCCTGTTGACATTGTTCCTGAGATTTTCAACCATTTTCTCGATTGGTTTTCACGATTTGCGCAGAAAAAGCTGGTCTACTATCAAAAAAATTTATTGCTAAAAAAAATATACAAAATTAAATTGCAAAGGACTTCAAAAAATCATTGTAGAACCGAACAATACCGTTAAAAATATATTTGTCTAGAAAATTTGCAACAACTTTTCTCGACAACAACCCAAACTTACAAGGTTCACGGTAATGCAAAATTTTATTTTATTACCTTCATTTTTAAGACTGCCGTAGTTCTGGGGAGACAAGAGGATCCATTCACATATTTTTAAATTTATTTAACGCTGTATTTACAAGCTTACATTTGCTTACATTTATGAGTTACTTTTAAAAAATACAAAAGAACGTTAAGAATTTGATATTGGTTTTCGAAAAATAATAATTCACAGCAATAATTTTTCGATTCTATACTGTTATATTCGGTCTATGTGAATATACCAGACGTATAACAAACCATCTGTTTTTATGGTACTAACAGAAATAGAGTTCATTGTACCCACTGTTCATATTAACGGTGTAGAGCGTCTTAATAGGATGTAAAATATAGTCAACATATTCAATACAAACGCCTTTTTCAATTAAACTAACACAAAGATAACGAATTTTATGACACTTTCTAAAAGCCTAAGCATACGGCGTATTTTATACGCGCAGACAACGCGTATTCGCACTTCACGCGTAACGAGATTCGAACGCAACCTTGTAGCCTAAGCACATTGGGCGATCATGAAACGTGCGTCTACAGGGCGTATACGCACCGTAGACGCACGTATCTTCTGCGTTTTAATCAGAGTGAGTGCGCGTTTGTATTGATTCAATCCCGCGTATGCGCGCTTCACATGCGCATGTTACGCATGTTTGAATTGATACAAACGCAACAATTGGCATCTACGGCGTCGTTTGCGCGTATAAAATACGCCGTGTGCTTAGTGTGTTAGTGTGCGTGTGGCACCTCGACCTGTCTCGGCGCTCTTAGTCGAGTTCCCACGTATAAGGAAGTAGATGGAGTGGAGAACAGAGACTCGACACAACAGTTAGATTAAATTTATTTGTCACACAACTTATAAACTTCTATATATATATAATATTATAATAAGGTATTACAGATCAGATAGAACGTAGGAACAGAAGGGAACAGACCGAGAGATGATGGTAGAATGTGAGATGACCGAGAGAGAAATGATTTGAAAATGGAATGAAATTAAATTTTAAATGAAATGAGGAATGAAAAGTGGACAGGATGAGAAAGAAATGAGGTTGGAACATATGCAGCATGCAGGTGGCATGCAGCATCGTTACAGGCCTTATACAATATTGTCTTGAAATTAAACTGTTTTCGCATTAACACATATACTATTACGTCTTTATCCTTATAGATAGCAGATATAGTATTTTAGGTCTTGCGGCAGACAGAGCTCATGGCAAGACCCAAAGTCCACTTTTAGCATGATGGTGGATGTTTTTTCAACTGCAACACAGTGTCAATGTGGTCATAACGACCAGACTATGTCACACCTCCGCTCCTGCCCATCGTGCCCCACCAGCTGCACTAAGCGTGACCTATGTGAGGCTACAGACAACGCTGTGAAAGTGGCAACCTTCTGGAGGGACAAAATTTAATTACATTTCGAGCTTTCGACACGAGAAGAAGAAGAAGCATGATGGTGGGCGAGAAGTGGATAACGAAATCAATATAGATGAGCTGCTAGCCGCGTCGCCTATTACTCTTTGAACGCCTCAAGAGAACTAAATGACCGTGCCTACCGCGACCAGTTTATAATAATATAATAATAATAATATTTGTTTATTTCGGTCACACATTCAACCATATAATTGTAAGTAACAAGGCTTTGCTCTAGTGTTAGTTATGAGTGCGTTCATACAAAAAAATTCATAATAAAATATTTCATAATAAATAATTCACATTACTTATATTTAATATTTAATTTTCTAATCTAAATATATGGTGTGCACACCCCCGGGGATCCCAACTACGTCACAATGCATACGCGTCCAATATGCCATTGGATTGGACACTCCGGCTTATCAGTGATGACTTTCAAAATGCTGTTATGGCTCCCGCGAATTCTGCGCCTCAAGGAAGCAGTTCTTTTTCGTAATATGGCAAAAAAATCGTCGGTACGCGCCTCATTTATGTTCTACCTGATTTCCCATCACTTTTTCTATTTGAGAGAGGTTGGTAAAAATTGCTGAGCGATAAGGCCGCCTTTTGCGCATTTCTTAGCTTTTAAGGTAGTTTATATCCTCTATTTTTCTTTTGTGCAATATAGGGTATAGTATCGTTTGTTATACGAATTTGGACTACTTAAGAAGTCGTTGGCGTTTTAGGACAATTTCGGAAGAACGCCTAAAGGTGTCAACGGCGTTCAAAGAGTTTAAATGATTAGCATTATCACCTATTCCCTCGATCGGCGTTTACGATCTGCGCAGAAAGAAAAGCAGCTGGTAAATTCTAGGTAGTTTCTTTTCTCCCATACCAGGATGCATTATAACCTGCTTAATTGTAAACAGCTCTTATTGGGCGATTTTAGCTATAAAAACGGACATAAAGGTGTAAGATAAGAGTGTAAATGTACAATGGGCTACATAGAAAAATATACTATACACGAATAAATGTAATATTATTAAACTGACTATAACTATGTACTCGTATAGAAAATAATATACTGAACTAGATATAAAAAATAATAATATAAACGGGCAAGTGCGAGTTGGACTCGTACCACCGTACAATGTTTTAAAACGCTGAAAAAAACACGTTTCTTGTATGACGACCCCATTTAATTTTTTACTATTTTACATTTTTAGTATTAGATGTTATATCCGCAACAGTATAACACATAATCGGTGAAAATTTAAAGTGTCTAGCTCTTACGGTTCAAGAGATAGAGTCCTGTGACTGACGGACAGACAGACAGACAGACGGACAGACAGTCGGACAGACAGTCGGATAGACAGTGGAGTCTCAGTGATAGGGTCCCATTAGCACCCTTTGGGTACGGAACCCTAAAAATGGACCCCAAATCGTTGCGCTCGCAGAGCCAAGAGGCTGGCGGTAATATATATTATTTGTATACTAACTTAATTCGTTACTTACTTACTTACTGCAGCCTCTTTTGCTGACATCCTCTGCATTCCTGTTGCGACTACTGTTGTTGGTCGTCAGCTTGCCCCTTGGCAAAGGCCTCCCCGATCTGTCTCCACAGCACTCTGTTCCTTGTCTTTCTTCTCCATAACCCTCCAGCCACCTTCTTGAGTCGTTTGTCGATTTCTCTTGTCTTCCCATCTCCTCTTTTGTCCTCCTCTATTTCTTTTCCCATCACGAGGATACCACTCAGTAACGTGCTTTGACCATTTATTTCTCTTACTTCTCAAAGTATGACCAATCCATTTCCATTTTAGCCTTCTTACAGTATATGTAACATCCTTTACTTTTGTCTTTGATCTTATATGTGATAACTTCACCCTGTCTTTTAATTTGATGTTGAGAATGCTCCTCTCCATTTTGTTTTGACATACTTTTAGATCGTTTCTGTATTTTTCTGTAAGAGCCCACGTTTGCCATCCATATGTCATACATGGCAGTATGCATGAATCAAAAATTCTTCTTTTATCTTTTATTGGTATCTGAGGGTTCTTCATTACCTCGTTGAGTGACCAGTAACTTTTCCATGAATTTGCTATTCTTGTTTCAACTTCTTTTTTCGTTTGGTCTTCTTCTAGGAAATTATTTGACCTAGATAAGTATAGGTATTGATTAACATAGTTAATTGCGTTTTTATTAACCTGAATGTTTTGGTGATTCCTGTTTGTCATCAGCTTAGTTTTTGTAGTACTCATTGTTAGCCCTACCCTTCCACTTGCCTCTGCTAAATCCTGAAGCATATCTTGAAGTACCTCTGGTGATTCACTCAAGAGTATAATGTTGTCCGCGAATCTAATGTTTGAGTTTTTCACCGTTAATGTTAATGCCATAATCCTCCCAGTTCAATCCTCTGAATACCGTTCCAGAACAGCAGAAAATAATTTAGCTGATAATGGGTCGCCCTGTCTGACTCCCTTCTTTATACCAAAATCCTTCCCAACTCTTTCTGTGTGCATTTGTATACTTAGGGGTATACTTTTCTATGTGATCAATTTTACGGTCGACATATTTTTTAACTATTTCAGTTGTGTACATTTATACTCTATGTAAACAATAAAATCCAGAAATTAATTATTTTTACTAGCTAATAAAAAAGTACTTTAGAAATTGCAATTCCAAACACAGTCTCAACTTTTATAGTTCATTTCAGTAGAACTGCGATCGTTTAATTGCACAAAATGAAGTTTTGCAGTACAGACACTATCTGACAAAATAAATTGAGTATAGAAGTATCACCACACAAAGCACTAGAAAATATTTAGGTATGTTTAACTGTTTTACTTTCGTTGGTGTGCTGGTCTGGGATAATAAACTAAGAATGTACCAGCTGACTATTTTCCCGCGCAGATCGTAAAAACAGATTGAGGGATTGGACGAAAATGCGAATCATGTTATTAGGCGATGCGGCTAGCAATCATGCCTAACTCCCATACGAGTATGAGTTTGACAGGTAAAAATAGACATTTCGAAAGTTGGAAACGTGAAATCGTACAAATTTGTCGGCAATATGTCTATCATATGTAAAACAATAGGGATGATGACTGGGTCAGAAAAGTATTATTCTAATTAGTCCGTTAGTTAGATTATCCAAAAATAATGTACCCATATTTTTCAGTTTATCAAAAAAGTAAAAATTTACAAAAATACAGAGTATCAAAGTTCCAGAGTGGGGGGTGGGATGTATAAAAATCGTACGAAAGCGTGACGTCATCAAGCGAAATTTAAATGCGCTGTATCTTCGCTATTTATTATTTCTCAGAGAAAAGAAAAAAAATATGTGTACAATATTTTTTAATAATCTAACCGATGGGCCAAAAATATTTTTTCAGTCATCATGCTTATTGTTTTATTAAATTATTATTAAAATTATGTTTACATATTTTCATGTTTACTACGTGTTTCTATTAATTATTATTATCTAGTCATAACATTGTCATGTACATTTTTACAGAGGAAAGATATGTATAGATCTTTAGTTTAAATTCACGTGCTGAGGCCGCTGGAAGGGATAACGAGCTACATCTTTACTTCCCGTATTTTATCAACCATTTCAGCGTTGTTATTATTATTATTTTCCTGCTTGCCTGCAAACTGGAATTGCAGTAAAAACCAATTTTACTTCGCTACGGAAAAAATTAAAGCTGCGATTTTGTTTGCAATTAAAAAATAAGCATCGAATACGTACTTTTTACAAGAATCTGTTTCATACGCGGATTCAAAATTACTATCTTGTTTTCTTAATTCTGATCACTGATCTGTAGATTCTGATTAAGTATGTTTTTATTGTAGCAACTTGTTAGTAAAAAAAATGTATAATATTTTTTTTTTTATAAAAACAAAAGATATCTTCTGAATTGGTATAGAATAGTGAATATTTATTTGACAAAAAAGATGTAGGTAGTCTTTTGTGCAATAAAGGGTATTTTATTGTAGTCAGCGTATTTATATATGGTGATTTTGAACATCGTTGCTATATTCAAGAAAAGTAATAATAAGCAAAATAAAAAATACATATTCTGTCATATATGTATCTTGTTTCATAATAAAAACAAAAGATATCAGCCGACAAATGCAAACTAATAATTTCTTATTTGAATGACTTTGCTCGTTACTGGGCTCAAGCGGTAGTTGGCAAGCGGAGAGGTCAATGGCCGCGCGTATAGTAAAGTCAGTGGGGTAGCCATTTAGTAAAAATTTGGGAGAATAAAATTTAATATTTTTTTTTTTACAGTTTTGTGTTACAATTAATGATTCTGATTACAATATACTAAATATATAGCTATATAATTAACCTGCTTTTATTAAAATATACGATAAAATATTTATATTTATAGATACATATTCATACCAATCAGGGAGTTGACTGGCAGTCGGCTATATAAGCTGACTCCAGCAGATATAAGAGACTATATATATACTAGTCATTTGTATATACAAATGACTAGTATACATCGTGTTATTAAAAGAACGCAAAACCTCTCAGATGGTACCTCAGCCCATGAAACTGAACAACTTTTGTTCAACAAGTTTCAAGAAATCAAAAAAAAAATATTAAATTCTCATAAACGGATCAGCTGATCGAGTCAATTTGTATGAATTTTCGGATTTCGTGAAAGTTGTTGAACAAATGTTGTTCAGTTTCATGGGCTGAGGTACCATCTGAGAGGTTTTGCGTTCTTTTATTAACACGATGTATAAGTATAACATAAGGGTTTCGTAGTAAACAAGGAACCTTTTTTTTTTATTAGAAATTTGGGTGCGTTTGACCTCTATCTAGCCTGATGGGAAGCTAAGATGAGGTCTAAGGTGTATCACGCAGACTCAAAAAGTGCCTAGTACCTTTATAGTTTCGCCATGTTTGTCTGCCTGTCCGTGGTTTTACTCAGAGATTTAAGACTCTTTAGTACTAGAAAACTGTAATTTGACATGGGCATGTATTTGTATGTATATTAATCCGACAAGGTGCCAAGTTTTTTTTTGAGAGTGGTTATCAATTTTTTCGGTGTATTTTCTCAACTAACCCATACGAGTAGTGTAGGTCGTCGTTGTGACGTGAACTCTATGCCGGCATTCGCAACTACATAACAGAACCTAACACTGCACGTGGCCCGACACGCAATTGCCGACATTTATTTTTCCTGGGAGTCTCAAATTCGTTTTTCATAGCAGTAAAAGTTCGCTGCGTACTATCCTACGATTATGTATAGCACGCTTGTAGACGTATATGTAGCACTGCTACGATGAGTCATGCCATGCTACGAGTATGTGTAACACGCTCGTAGATGTATGGGTAGCACTTCTACGATGAATCGTACCATGCCACGAGCATGTGAAGCACGCTCGTAAATGATGTGTAGCACTGCTACGATGAATCGTACTTTGCTACGAGTATGAGTAGTGTGCTCGTAGATGTGTATGTAGCACTGCTACGATGAATCGTACTATACTACGAGTTTGTGTAGCACGCTCGTAGATGGGTAGCACTACTAGAGGATGAATCGTACTTTGCTACGAGTATGTGTAGTGTGCTCGTAGATGTGTGTGTAGCACTGCTACGATGAATCGTACCATGGTACGAGTATGTGTAGCACTGCTACGATGAATCCTACCATGCTACGAGAATGTGTAGCACGCTTGTAGATGTATGTGTAGCACTGCTACGATTCATCATAGCAATGCTACAGAAACAGTAATTTTATTATTTATTCAATCTACTAATAAAAAATGAGAAAATTTGTAAGGATATATGCAACGGCTAAACGAATTTTGATGAAATTTTATCATATAAATAGTTTAATACTCTGTAAATGAGGTTTTTTGGCGTTTCTTCTCAGCAGAGGTCGCTTTTTAAATGAAAATAATTTAAATATAAATTAACATGACACTCCATGTACACTTAAATTACTGACGTGTAAAAGATTTTGAAAGGGCCTAATATATAAACCTTTTCGATTACTTTATTCTCTGTCAATGACCACTAGTACAACGCCGCGTTTAATAGCTATTTTGATACTAATTTAAATTAAAAAATATATATAATTTTATATTCGACGAAATAAATACATATACATACATACTATCACGGCTGTTTCCCACAGGGGTAGGCAGAGACTAAAAAATAAATACATATATTTTAAATAATTTCTAGCAATTTTCTTGAGGCTAAGTCTGGAGATAGTCAACTCGTTTCTGTATTAAATGGGCCAATGTCGCTGCAATTTCATTACCAAGGCGCCGGAATGAGGTACACTCTCGGTTTTGCTCTTGAGTTAGATGCTTTTTGTAAAAAAAAAAAAAAAAAACTCGTAGTTAAAAATAAAACAGGTTGATTTTGCATCCCCTAGCTGTATAGAAATCTTGATATCAGAGTTATTAATAGAACACAAAAACGTAAGAAAAAAGACTAATTTTTTGTAAAAAAAAAAAAATCTAGTATGGCTTAATATGCCTTAAGTACTTAAGACAAATGTAATAAGCCCAAACTCAATGGGGTTGCGTCATTTCATTACATGGTTTCTATAGCCTTCCAGCTTATCATCAGATTAGGTACTTGTTATTATAATATGTATTCCATCTCAGTCGGAAACCGGGAAGTTACTTAAATTTAACTCTCAATATTTGACCCAACCAAATAAGCTTAATTAAAGCTTGTAAAAATATGGCTATATAATGTAGCAATATATGCCAGACAAAATATTCAAAGCTTATATAAAGAAAGTACTCGTACTTTGTGAGAAGGCTTATTATAGGACCGGTGACTATCTTAAAGACAAAAAGGTCTGGCTTGAGCTAGGCGCGGGTCCTTCAGGTTTATATACGTAGACATGTCATAATTTAGGTACATTGGTGCATACTAAATTTAAAAATTGACATTATTTTAAATTTCGTAATTCTTATAATTCAATTTAATTATGAAATAATAAACAATGTAATCTCAGTCCATCCATATAACTAATTTAAAGTTTTAAGTTTGTTAGTTGACGTCTTTGGAGAAAACGCGCAGTGCAGTTTGTTGCCGCTTCTTCTGCACTTGCGCCTAGAAAGCGGTGTAAACTTAGCTATAAGTAACGATTTGACGTCAACATTTGTGCAAAACAAAACAAAGTGACTATTATTAAGAGATATTATAAATATCCTATGATAATAAATATATTTTGAATTGAAAAGCAATTATCCCAACCTTACTAAGAAAACTCGAAACGCAAAGGAGACAGTATCTTATCTCCACAATAAAAACACAATTCCGTACGGGGCGTCTTCTGCATGCAAATCACCAATCCTTGCAAAAACGAGTAACTCCATCCCTCTCTGACATGCGAGTTCAATATCACTATCTCTTTCAGCTTAGTTAAGACAAAAGTTTTTTATTCAAGATAAGTTACAATACGGTATGCAGGCATTCGCATTGGAAATACGAAATAGTGTTATTAAATAGAAATAAGACAATGAGAAAGAGAAATTTTTAATAAAGTCTTTAAAAAAGGACTAAAACCGAATGCAAACAGTACAATATACTTCTAATGTCCGAGTCCGTCTTATAAAAAGTCCTTTCTTTCAATGACTAGAGAGGTGTAGAATTAAAAAAAATTGAAGACGTCATTTTGCGTGGCTTATTTTTTTTATATACCTACTGTCAGTCTCACAATAGGGATGATGACTAGATCAGAAAAGTATTATTCTAATTAGTCAGTTAGAATATCCAAAAATAATGTACCCATATTTTTCAGTTTATCAAAAAAGTAAAAATTCACAAAGATACGGAGTAAAAGTTCCAGAGTGGGGGCTTGTGACGTCACCGATGTGTAAAAATCGTACGAAAGCTGACGTCATGCGAAGTTTAAATGCGCTGTATCTTCGTCATTTATTGTTTCTCAGAGAAAAAAAAAGGTGTACAATATTTTTTAATAATCTAACCAATGGGCCAAAAATATTTTTTCAGTCATCATGCCTATTATGACAAATCTAACGACAACTCTCAAGTAAAAATCCAACAAGCCGTTTAGTCTGCAGAGAGTGCCAAATAAATTTACATACATACATACATATATTCGAAAAACATAACCCTCCTTTTGGCGCAATAGGGTAAAAAGAAATTTAAACAAAATGCCAAATAAACAAGACTTATCCAACTTGTATCCTAAACTTATTTTTGCTTTATTTACTGTTTTATTTTAGGGACACCACTAACCCACCATATCACAGCCCATTTGATATCAACCCTGTTTATGAGTCATTACCCAGCCCCCGATTAGGGGTGCGATAAAAAAAACAAACATGTCGCCAACCTAAGATAAATATCGCATGATTTATAGCGGTCTGTGAAGTTTTTAAGATGTTAAATATATTTTATTTGGAAGGACAACTTCCGGAAATAAAACAGAGCAGCTTTTTAGACATCATTTTTCATGTTCTTTGAATTTTCCTTTTCTTTATATTATTTTTTAGTAGGTACTTAATTATTCGTAGTTGTAAAATAGTAATATGTAAATAGGGCTTCTAAGTAATTCTGTATATTTTTTTTCTAAATAAATGGATATAAATTTATTACTAATGTAACATATTTACCAAAATTTTGCCGTATGGTGGCAGATTAGAATAGGACCCCGCCAAGTCTTCGTCTTCGTAGTAGACGGCGACTTAGGCAACACAAGTAAAACAAAGCTTATAAACATCATAGAGACCTCTCCAACCCGCTGGCCAGCGTGGAGAGTGTCGGCCAAATCCTCTGACTGCTCTGGCTAACTAATCCTGCAGTGGATACTAAACAATAAACTGGCAAGTGCGAGTCGGACTCGTACATAAAGGGTTCCGTACCACCGTACAATGTTTTAAAACGCTGAAGAAACACGTTTCTTGTATGACGACCCCCTTTAATTTTTGACTTTATTTTATTTTTAGTATTTGTTGTTATTGTGGTCATAGTAATATATAATTGGTGAAAATTTCAAATATCTAGTTAATGCCATTATGAAGATCAAGTTAAAAACGCTGAAAAAAACACATTTCTTGTATGACGACCGCCTTTAATTTTTAACTATTTTTTATTTTTAGTATCTGTTGTTATATCCGCCACAGTAATACATAATCGGTGAAAATTTCAAGTGTCTAGCTATTACGGTTCAAGAGATAGAGCCCTGTGACAGACGGATAGACAGACGGACAGACAGACAAACAGACGCACCGACAGCGGAGTCTCAGTTATAGGGTCCCGTTTGCACCTTTCGGGTACGGAACCCTAAAAAGACCTGATCATGATGATGTAACATATTTACACTAAAACAATTCTTAGTTACTATACACCATCACGTCTTTATCACTAATGGGGCAGACAGAGCATGTAACGATCCTACATGCCACCTCCATGCTGCATATTCAATTTCACCTTATTTCTCCATCTTATCCTTTCCACCTATTCAAAATAACCAAAAATAATAACCTCATTTTAATTTCCTAATTCCATTTTCGAATCTTTCGCGCATCCCTTCTTCATTTGACTCGTTCCTCCTCCACTTCTCATCCTGAACACTCAATCAGGTGAGTTATTATTTACGCCTATTCAAGGCGTAAATAAATTTAGTCACATTAACAAACTTTTTAATTTTTATTTATTTATTGTACACGTATTTATCACGCTACATATAACATATTTTTGACCGGCAAATAAAAATTTCAAGCTTCTCATTCGACAAGTAATTATTAAAAAATATTGTTTAAAAAGCTTTTATGTGAACAATGATCAAATTTAAAGTTAAATTAAGTTTAAGAAATGAAAAAGTTTGAAGTGCTCCTCAAGACGAATCAATTAAGCCCAAACTCGGTGGGGTTATGTTGGTTTATCACAGAGATGCCGTGGCCACCTTCCAGCTTCATCATGCGATCAGGTCATTCATCATCATTAGTATTATTATTATTCATCATCAGGTCATTAGTAGCATAATATTGCATTGTCACTGAATTTACATAAGTATGGGAAGTTTCAACTTGACCGAATATTGAGAAGTGGGTCTAATTTAACTCGCAAGATATCATTACAGACAACGGGACAGGTGAAAGTTTATAAAAGCTTGTAAAAAGGAATTTAAAAACGCTCTAGTTTAATCAAATAAAACACAAAGTAGAAAATTTCGATCTACGTTTTCCATTGAAATAACCTTTTTAGGGTTCCGTTCCCAAAGGGTGCAAACGGGACCCTATTACTGTGACTCACAGACGGACAGACAGACGGACGTCTGTCCGTGTCTGTCCGTCTGTCTGTCCGTCTGTCTTTCCGTCTGTCGGTCCGTCTGTCTGTCTGTCCGTCAGTCACAGGGCTCCATCTCTTGAACCGTAATAGCTAGACACTTGAAATCTTCACCGATTATGTATTACTGTAGCGGCTGTAACAAAAAATACTAAAAATAAAAAATTGTTAAAAATTAAAGGGGATCGTCATACAAGAAATGTGTTTTTTCAGCGTTTTTAACTTAATCTTTATAATGGCATTAACTAGATACTTGAAATTTTCACCAATATTACTATGACCACAATAACAACAAACACTAAAAATAAAATAAAGTTAAAAATTAAAGGGGGTCGTCATACAAGAAACGTGTTTCTTCAGCGTTTTAAAACATTGTACGGTGGTACGAAACCCTTCATTTACGAGTCCGACTCGCACTTGCCCGTTTATTTGTATTAGGTTTTATTTCAATAAACAAGATCTATTGTCAAGACACACTGTTTAGTTATTTTTAAATATTCTATTTGTGTCTCCAAAATCTTATAGATTTAATAAAAAATATTATACAATGTTCAATATTCTTGGTATTTTCTATTCTATTTTATTTGGTATTTTCTATTTAATTTTAAATGTAAAGTCTTCTTGCAAATTCCATTAAAGTTCCAAAAAAATAATAAATAAAATACTGCGAAATATCGTCGAGCACGGCTCCGGCCCTTCCTTCGCTCTCGACGAATGTTTCACTTTGTTTTTTCTTTATTTATTTTTTTGTATTATATTTATAATATTTTTTGTAGCCAAAACGGATAGATGGGTATTTAGACAATAATTTTTTTGGTATAATTTTCGTATAAATAGGTGATTATATAAAATAGTAATACGTATTATAAAGGCAAATTTAGGCAAATTTAGAGGTATTTTTGTGTTATTTTTCTATCAAGCCACAAATGCTCAATCGTGTTTTGGCTATTGTAGATGTCTGTAGAAAATCCTTAAGATGCTTATGTAATTTTTTTGTGGTATAAACTGTAGTAGTTTAATAACATAGAAAATCCTTAAGATGCTTATGTAATTTTTTTGTGGAGTAAACTGCAGTAGTTTAAAAACAGTGATTTTTCAAAAAAAAAACGCACAGTATTGCAAATTGTGAACGACGTGGGTTCAGACCTTAAGTTCTAATATACCGAGCGTGCGAAGCGTCTCAGATTCGATATTGGTTACTTTTCGTTTTTCATTTGGTCAAGTTTAACATTTTAATACCAATTTCATTTCTACGTTTGCAGAAAATGGAAATTTGGAGACATTACCGTTTTTATGTTTGAAAAATTAAATTGCATGAATTTCTTTTTATCGCTTATTCTATCTTTTTATATTGTATTAGTTGAAATTGCGACTGTATGTGGCTTTGCTTGGATTACGTATAGTTCTATAAAAGGTTTATAAAATGTTAGTTATTTTGTTTGCAAAATTTATGCTGAATAATTCATGTTTGCTAAATAATATTATTTCATATTTTATAATATTAATTCCTGAATAACTATTCTATATAGTACTTATTCATTGAATTTTACTTTTTGCGATTCCTCACCATCAAAAAAGTATACAACTAATTGTTTGTTCTGAAATATACCCGGTTATGAGTCATCAGTTCGGGTATATTTAGTAGTACGAATATATGACCATCATACTTGTTTATAAAACATAAATGAGTACAATAGGACTACTCCAAATCATGCCGTGGATATCGTGCAAGGCGATTTAGGAGTTATAAACATCAATGGGACCTCTCCAACACATCTGGCCAGCTTGGAGAGTGTAGCCCAAATCCTCTGGCTGCTCAGGCTAAGTATGGCTTTGGTGCCTTGCTCCTACAGTGGAGACAAAAAACGATAACTATACATACATACATACCTACTATCACGCCTGTTTCCCACAGAGTTAGGCAGAGACTAATACTAAGTAAATATATCTGACCCTTTGTGTTTTAGCTTGTAATTATTGTACAAAGTTAAGTCCGCCAATTGGACCATTTTCTTTAATGTGGATTAATAAAGTTTTTTAAATAAATAAAGTTCCACTAAATTTTTATCATAATCTTCTCTGGTTTTAGGGTTAACTGGAAGAGATCCTTGACAAGGATAAGTCCACCTTTGTACTGTTTTGTATTTTTACTGTCTCCTTTAATGTACAATAAAGAATTTATTCACTTTGAGGAGTCTCAATACAGTACAATTTGTAAACACGTGTCAAACATGCGTACATACAAACAAAACATGCAATTCTACGTATCAGGAAAGAGCCAGAGTTGGAATAATAAGATCTCGTACTCCTGAGATATCTTTACTTAGTTTACTTTAATAACTATAGATTAGTTTAAGTTTTAATTTTTTTTCTAGCATCTAGTGTATTATCATATGTTTTTTGTATGAATAAATGACCACTTGAATCTTAACCTCTATAGCCTTTACAAGCCAGGTAACTTATCAACATAATAAACCGGCCAAGTGCGAGTTAAACTCGCGTGGAGAGGGTTCCGTACAATTGATTGAATTCTTATACGAGTAGGTTTTCCTGTAATCTACAAGCAATGACCTATATTTTGTATTTTTGTCAAAATTTTAGGCTCAGTAGTTTCGGAGATCAGGAGGGGGATGGTAAATTTTCGTCTTCTTTCATAAATAAAATCAAAACTATTCATTTTACAATAATAACAAAAATATATTTGAGATCCTCATAACGAGCCCTTTCATTTGATATATAACACAGTAAGGTTTGCAAAACATTTTTTTTAATATTCCTTATTTGTCGTCCGAAAATGATTACAACATTCTACCAAATTTCACCTGATTCGGTCAAGTAGATTCGGAGCAAATTGGCTGTGACAGACGGACTGACAATCAGACGCACGAGTGATCCTATAAGGGTTCCGTTTTTTCATTTTTTGTACGGAACCCTAAAAATTAACAAAAGTACCTACTAGTCCCAAATATTTGAAACTACGTCGCAGATATTATTAATTTGTATTAATCAAACAAAGTGCCGGCTTTATTTAATTGTTCATTATTTATTCAACCCTTTCAATATCCAATCATCGAAAATACACGATTCAATAATAATCAGGATTTGCGAAATTGATTCATTCGGAGCTGTAATGATTCAGTAATTCAACGAGGCAAGGGCCGCTCTGTAAAGTGGGAAATTAATTAATAACTTCATACCTAGGTTTGTTCTTCTTAGTACTGAATATTATTTATTATTTGTTAGCCTATATAGTAACACTGGCCGTGAGGTTTATTATTAGCCGGCCTAGAATAGAACCACTTCATCCCTTGTAATGGATTTTGTAAGAGGTGACAAACATTTCGCTACAACGGCATTCCCAAGGATTCCTGACTGACTAGACTACCGAGCCGCACGTTAGTTTTAACCAAAGAATTCTTCATTATAATTATGATAGTAGATATTGGAATATCTACAGGGTTCCCACTATAGGCACTAGGATTATTAAAACATAAATATTATTTCTTATTTTTGACTAAAAAAAATTACGATGCCTATAGCTCTTTTCAAGCTTGCACTACGTTACGCCTTGGTGCAGTTTTCACTGGTGATGTTACAACTGTTACAAGCCCCCACTCTGGAACTTAGAGGCCTAAATCTTTGTTATTGTTTACTTATTGGATGAATCGTAAATTAGGAATCTTATTTTTTTTTTAATTAAATTTATTATAAAACATGTAATAGGCGGACTTAAGGCCCAGGGCCTTTTCTACTTGTCAACACAGGTGGTGCTGATAAAAGCAAATTTTGGACACTATGGTACATTATCATTTTATATACATTCATACATTCATTCATACATAAGTATCCATTATTTTTGGGATAGAACTGAGAGAACTGACAGACTAAATAAAATACTATTTTTCTGACCCAGACATCATTCGTATTGGACAGACAGCATGCGTAGGTTGTGATTTCACAGCCTACTTAATTTTATCCCCTTTCTGAAATCGACAGACCGTATCCCAACTTTTTTACCACTTACCTTGCAACAAATTTTATTACGAGTAAAGTAAAAGTTCTACAAAACTCCGCCCCAGGATAATATAGGCACGTCAAACTTGCCTGATTGATTGTTGTTTATGTGTTGGCATTGGGAATATGGGGCCAAGGAGCTTGTATCCTTTAGAGTTTGTGACATAAACTTAAATCTTTTCTGTTGTTTGTTTTTCTTGTGTTTAATTGGCCGACTCTCTCTCTCTCTCTTGTCTCAGCATATTCCCAGTTGCATTAGCTGTAATGCTGCGAAGCCCAGGGTCCGCTTTCTAGCCTTTTCTTCTCCACTTCGAACGGTCTTGAGCATCCTTCGTTGTAAGGCCATTGACACGTTTAAGTGGCCAACACTGGTGTCAGATTTTGTATCTGATATAGCAACTTCCATAAAATAATGATAGCTGGAAACAACTGCTTAACGTGCCTTCCGGAGCACGAAGGAGCTCCAGAAATTTTTGTGCCATTTGTGGTGTCCCCATCTAAGCCAGTTACCTAACTTGCGGGTAATGCGGGAGTATGGATTAACGCTTACGCAAGTTAGGACACTAAAATTCACACCACCGAACACCTCAAATCTTTATTAATCCACTCTTATCTAAGCTCGTCCCCAGTAGTGTCCTCAGTTGTGTTGTTTCGGAATTAGGAGATCCGTTAAGCGACATTTCTTCTGTGAGGACAAGTGAAAAAGAAAGATCTAAACCAAATAAGAAAGGATCTTTCGATTTTGATAATGGGCAACACTGGTCATCATTCCACAATATGGTATTTATATCCGCTCATAAATAATTAAGCTACAAGCCATAGGAAACTGTCAACTAACAGAAAAAGGATGCAATACATGCTCTCGTGACGTCTCTGCAAATAGATGTCGCGGGTACGAAAGAGATAGCGAGATGTCCCCACCAAGCTCCCACTTTTCTTCGTACTAATATTTGAAATACTAATTGCTGCTCCATATAATAACCAACTTTCATGCTGTTTTTACAAAATAATAATTTGTTGTGAGTGTAAATTTGTAAAATGTTATTTGTTGTTTCATATAAAATATTGTCCAAAAACAAACACAGTGAAATATTATTGTGTTGTGATCACAAGTGGTATGCAAAATATTGAATATAATATTTACTTGTTTCTGAAGGCATGTAGGTATTAACATGCCTTCATTGCCAGCTGTCATCATTACATATATAGCAGGCGTCAAGCTATGTTAGGCAGCTTAAAATTGTTGACAACATACACATTTACAAAAAGTTGATAGTACATATTATGCAAATCACCATTTAGTATCAGCTCCTTGAAATATGTAAACTCAGATGTTGTTTTTTTCTGTGCTGAATTAAGACTGGGAAAAGTTTTTATTTGTATTTTGTTGATATGTTTTTAATTTTTTCATGATATTAGGATGGGTAAGTACATAACTTAAATACCATACATTTATAATTTTATTATTTTTGTACCGGGTCTCTCTACATACAGGGTCTCCCTAGTTTGGTAATATAGCAGTCTTACAATTTTCTATTTTTATGCAATAGAATATTTTTAATTAATCAATCAACCAATCAATCAATTCATTTTATTTCACGCAATAAAAGTTTATCCAAAATAAAAATTCAGAGGCCCATATCAATAAATACCTTAACCTAAAATACATATACTCGTATTATAACTTAAAATCTACGACACACGTTGAGGCTGCGACGTGTTGCCCGTCATCAGGGTGTCAGGTATCGTTCCCCGAAAGCAACGATACATAACACTCTTCGGCTAAAAGTTCGCCTCCATGAAGGTCGCCAGCTTCTACGTCGGGACTCGCACCAGAAGGAAGTAAAGTTCACGTTGTGGCGCGACTCCAGCTTCCCGACGATGACGACGATTTTATGTACAGTAGTGTTGAAGGCCTTTTTTTGTTGATAATCGTGATGACGTAACAAACAAGTTCCTACTAAATGAAAATTTGAAATGCTATAAAGCTTTGTTCTTCATACAAATAGTGTATTTCATACAGATTGAAAATATTTCTCATGAAGCAAACTAACAGGTCCAACCTAATCTAACCACGTTCCCAGTTGCATCATTAACTTTGCTGCGTCAGAGCCTGGGGTGCACTTTTAGGGTTTTTCTTCTCCAAAGATATAATGTACTAGTTGAAGGCCGCGACTTCATTCGCGTGAAATTTAAAAATTACAAACTTTTCAAACTTCAATGAAACAACGCCTAAATGTTGCTCCAATATGAGCTAAATCTGTTTGTATAAATCACAAAAAATCTGTTTAGTAGTTTCAGAGGTACAGACAGCCAAAAATATACAAAAAAAATTGTTATCTATTACTTGTACTGTTATTCTGAAAAGATTGTCATGTCTTGTTAGATGTCCAATTACCTTTCCTCTTCTATTTTCAATAGTTTTCAATATATTTCTTCTCTCTCTTCCTCTTTCTAGTATCTATCTCTTCAGAATAATAGTAGAAATGACTTGTTGCATTCTTTGCTGCATTACTGCTTCGGAACCAGAGGTGCGCTTTCCAGGTTATTATTTTCTAAATATAATTTACATGCAAATTATAACCCAAAGATGCCAATGACAGTGCAAAGTGGAGAAAAAATAATGCAGATTTTGTAGAGGTTTTACAATCGGACGCGTGCCTGACGTCAACCTTTAGTAGTCGTTGCCTTTTAGTCCACAAATCCACAGAAATTCCTTTAATTGTGGCAATGCTGCCAGCCTTCTGGGCACATTACCACGGGGCAGCGATTTGCCAGGTCTTTTTGCTTTATAAGTAGTTTTAATTAGTTTTTTCTTTTTTTCAATTCATTTGTTAATATCTTCTTTCTAAATAAATAAATTTTATTGTAATAGGTAGAGTAGAATAGAACTACTCCAAGTCTTCCCGTGGATGTTGTAGGGTAATACAAGCTAAACCAAGCTTTTAAAAATCAATGAGACCTCTCCAACCCGTCTGGCCAGCGTGAAGATTGTAGGCCAAATCCTCTGGCTGCTCTGGCCAAGTATGGCTCTGGTAGTACAGAAAGGGTAATGTTTCTGCAGCGAAGACCTGCTGCCTGCTGAGTGAATGAAACACAAAACTAAAGTAATATTGTTTTATCGGACTTAAAAACGTGATGGAGCTATACAAAACACATAGCGTTATCTCACTCTCAAACATTCATTCGCTTACATCACTATGAAACAATCTTGTTTCAAGAGCTCATGGTGCGATTTGAAACAATATTATTATAAGCTTGAATCAAAACGGAACTAATCCAACATGATTTTGATAAAGTTCATGGTAAGGCCCCTGATGATGTTAGGTTGTGGTGCCAACGGGACTAAATTTACGGCGTGGTGCAGCCTAGTGGAACCCGACGATCCCGATACTAATGAAGAGTTCAGTGCAGGGAAGATGTTCAATTATAATACAACGTACTCTTTGCTAACTTCTATTTAACTTATAACGGATCGTACGCAGGAATGTAAAAAATAACTTGTTCGTCATAAAATTTACAATCGAAGTTTCTTGTTCATATTATACTGGTTATCGACCCCAGGAGGGTTGACGTCAGTCAGGCCGGTCCTTAAACTTTAGCCAAATCGTTGATGCCGGTTTTTTTCTTTCCCACTTACGACGACCTCCGTGGCGTAATGGTTAACACGCTAGACCGCTAATCCGTAGGTTCTGGGCTCGATCCCCAGCCAGGGCAAGTTGGAAAATGGCCTTTTTCAAATTGTCCTGGGTCTTGGGTGTTTATCTATATATGTATTTATCATAAAATATAGTATCGTTAAGTTAGTATCCCATAACACAAGTTTAAAACTTTCTTCGGGGCTAGCTCAATCAGTGTGATTTGTCCCTATATATTTATTTATTTACTTACATTGTCATGCTTAGAATCAAGAATGAAATAAATATTTTTTTACATGTCAATAAGTTTATTATACACTAGCTGACCCGACGAAATTTGTTTCGCCCGTTCCCGTTCAACATTTCAAGACCAAAATTAGCCAAATCGGTTCAGCCGTTCTCGAGTTTTAAGCAGACTAACGAACAGCAATTCATTTTTATTTATATAGATTACATGTAATGTTTATTTATGTCTGACTAAATTTTAGGCGGAATACGAAGAGAACTACCGAAATAAAATGTATTTCTGTTCACTAGAACTTTGACCTGAAGTAATTCTAAACGATAAACATTTTTGTAGGTTTGTTCAGATACATCACAAGGTATCCGCCTTCTTAAAATTTTAAAATAAATCAATATACTATTAATTATAATTATTTTAAAGAAAACGACTACTGCTGAGAAGAAACACCGATAGAAACTTATCATCTTTGGAGAAGAAACAGTTTAAAGGGCACTGGCTCCGAAGCAATATGTGCTAAGGCGCAAGTTACCTTTGTAATACAAAAAAAACAAACATATGAAAGTTGCATAAGTAAATTATCAGCTATCAATAGTACTGTAAACCGTAAAGATCTTCATTTGACATGACCAGGAAATACTTTCATAATACATCCAGTGGGAATCGAACCGGAAATAGTCAGGGTCGCGTCCGACGCATCGACCCAAAGGCCGGGCCAATGGCGAAAGTGGGGCAAGAAATGCTGATAACGGTCATGAAAGAATTAAATGGAAAATGCTTGCGATATTTGCTTTGAGATGTTTTGCTGATTTTTTTTTTGATCGAGTGATCGAAGCGTGTGAAGCGTTGCTTTTGTCGGTCTGTTCTCGTCTACAGGTCGCATTTTATAACTATACTATAGATTTATAACTAAAGGTTTTGTCGTAGAGTGGCACTCAAGGTCCTTGATTTATTTAATGTTTTTAGTCGATCGTGATTTTTCGTTGGGGAAAAACACATTGATCGATCAATTCGGGAACACATTGATAAATTCTATTGTTCGTTATGTATGTTACTATGTTATACAACGTGGAAGGGACATACCCGTAATAAATCGAACCATGGGCTATACTAGACCTCTCTTTGACGACCTCCGTGGTGTAGTGGTTAACACGCCAGTCCGCCACACCGGAGGTCCCGGGTTCGATCCCCGGTCAGGTCAAGATGGAAAATGATCTTTTTCAGATTGGCCTGGGTCTTGGATGTTTATCTATATATGTATTTATTATAAAATATAGTATCGTTGAGTTAGTATCCAATAACACAAGTCTCGAACTTACTTTGGGGCTAGTCCAATCAGTGTGATTTGTCCCTATATATTTATTTATTTATTTATTATATATCTCTCTCTCATCCTAGCGTATTCCGAGTTGCATCCACAGCTGCAACGCTGAGAAGCCCGGGTCCGCTTGGGCTATACTAGACCATTATAGTATAATGAAATTAAAATAACAGTTAAAAACCCAAAAAATTTTTCGACATTCCCATACAAATCGCCCGGGCGGCTGCACACTTTTGTATGGACATGCCGATTTTTTTTTTGTTTTTTGGCTGTTATTTTAATTTCATTATACTATAATGATCGAGTATAAATAGTGGTACGATTAATTACGGGTATGTCCCTTCCACGTTGTATATTTAGAACACATTGTTCTCAAAAAGGTTTTAACTCAACATATGCTGGCTGTGTATGGACTTCTAGCGCTTTTTAGTTTTTAGGGTTCCGTACCCGAAGGGTGCAAACGGGACCTTATTACTGAGACTCCGCTGTCTGTCCGTCTGTCACAGGGCTCTATCTCTTGAACCGTAATAGCTAGACACCTGAAACTGTCACCGATTATGTATTACTGTGGCTTATATAACAAAAAATACTAAAAATAAAAAAAATTGAAAAATAAAGGGGGTGGTCATACAAAAAACGTGTGTTTTTCAGCGTTTTTAACTCGATCTGTCACAGGGCTCTATCTCTTGAACCGTAATAGCTAGACACCTGAAATTTTCACCGATTATGTATTACTATGACCACTATAACAACAAATACTAAAAATTAGATAAAGTTAATAATTAAAGGGGGTCGTCATACGAGAAACGTTTTTCTTCAGCGTTTTAAAACATTGTACGGTGGTACGGAAACCTTCATGTAGGAGTCCGACTCGCACTTGCCCGTTTATTAAAAGTCTTGTTATTTTTTCCTATCGTTTTTGCAGTAGTATCGTTTAGATTGCACTCACCGCGCAAATAACCCAGGTATTCAATGTAAACCGATTTTCAGTCAAATTCTCTTTCACCGATTATGTATTACTATGACCACTATAACAACAAATACTAAAAATAAGATAAAGTTAATAATTAAAGGGGGTCGTCATACGAGAAACGTTTTTCTTCAGCGTTTTAAAACATTGTACGGTGGTACGGAACCCTTCATGTAGGAGTCCGACTCGCACTTGCCCGTTTATTAAAAGTCTTGTTATTTTTTCCTATCGTTTTTGCAGTAGTATCGTTTAGATTGCACTCACCGCGCAAATAACCCAGGTATTCAATGTAAACCGAATTTACAGTCAAATTCTCTTTGAAGTACTCTATCCGCATTCAGTCTGAGCCAATGCTTCTGATCCGCTTTTGACTCTCAGCTCAGGGTGTAAGTGTGCACTCTTCTCCAAAGTGCATCTACATGTAATACATTTGCAGTGTATACATTTTAACACCTTCGCTCAAAGGCTATATTTTAAATAACTTTTTTTCAAATATTTATTTATTTAATAACATAACATCATTACCAAAAAATGTTTTACATTCGATTCAAATTTAAAAACTTGTCTAAAAATAATTCTTCTTCTTCTTCTTATTTAAGAGCTTAGTGGCTCTTGTCGGTGGAGTATGCGCCAAACTTCTCGGTTCTCGGCCTTAAATTTTAAAAATAATTCATAAAAAAAAAAATTTCGTTCCATGCTGGTCTGGGAGAAAATAAAAACCTTAGAATGCACCAGCTGCTACTCTTCCCGCGCAGATCGTAGAAGCTGGTCGACGGAATGTTGAAATATGCTAATCATAATCAATCTGCGATGCGGCAAATTTTGATTACCTACTTTTCCATCTTCCCGCCCATCGTCACGGTAAAAGTGAACTTTGGGTTTTGCGGGTCTGGACTTTTTCTGCTAGAACGCAAGATCCAACATGCTCTGTCTGTCCCATTAGGGATAAAGACGTGATAGTTTATCAGTAACATTTTTGTATGGCGTATTTAGTTGTGGTAGAGCCACGCTACCGGCAACACTCAGTTTTGCTAGTAGCATGAATGGGCCGGCTCGTCCGGGGAAGTACCACACTCTCACAGAATTCGATGTCTGAGTAGTAGCTTCACCGCTTCTATGCTTCGTTCGGTGAGTGAGAGAGCCCGAGCCATTTTTTCGCAAAAATGCAAACTAAAGCTTAACGTTTTTACTTTAAACTGTAAACAGTGGATCATAAAATAGTTTGAAGCATTAACTATGTTTCTAAAGGTTATCTAGGTTTTACTAGATCAAAATTTTAAATGATATATCCTTACAAATAATTTATTTCAAATGGGGGGCAGCACTAGACTCCGTGTATCGTCTTAATAATAAATATACTTAAAATACTTTAAGGGTGAATTTTATTGCTCAGAGATGATTGTTAACGACATTTTCGATAAAAGTATCTTATTTCAAATTGATAGCTTTAGTTCCAATATTTTTATTTGAAGTAAGAAAAGTGCATGAGACAGCTTATCACTCCGCGTACCGCTGAAGGCAATATGAAATATCTCCCTTGGTGCCACTTCATATCCAAGGCCACTTGCAAAGAGTTTAGCACCAAATGGACTTTTCAACTGAATGGTGATATTTTGGACTATGTATTGTATCTTCCAACGAGCGTGATTTGTTCAAAGAATATATATGTCGCACTTGGATGGTATAAACCGCTAATACACGAAACCTCTAGTTGTTTGGCATTACAGTTTTGTTAAACAGCCGAATATCGTTCAGCTGGATTGTATAAGATTGCGCAACGTGTTACGTTCGTTGAAACCGCTAACCATGTTTCTAAACGGCTAGCGGTTTTGTGAAACGAAACCATTAAACAATCCTTTTGACAAAATTTTTTTGACATCGAATTTCATTTCCCAGAAAACTATTCACGATTTTTATTGCTATAGGTTTGCCCTAACCTAGTAAAATGGATAGAACTTTTCTAGCGTGTGTTGGTCGCAGTTCTAACCTAACTTAACTTATAGGTTTGCCCTAACCTAGTTAAATGAATAGAACATTCTAAAATTGTAAATTTTATATAATTTCTTTAGATAGAATGTTCAACAACTTCTCTAGCCGCATGGATGAATACAAGACGTTCATTCCATTCCGCGTATTAGGGTTCGCTGTTTTACAAAACCGAGCTTTAATGCCAAACAGCTAGAGGTTTAGTGAATTAGCGGATTATACCATTCAACTGCGACATATACATATGCTATATAAAATTTGCATGAAACTCATTAAAAAACTAAAATTTTCAAATTTTTCATTACTTTATACCTATTAAACTTTAGTAAAATATACTATTATGCGACTGTATACTATGCCTCAAAACATTGTGCAAATTATGCATAAATATATTAGACCTAAATATAATTATTCCAAAGTACATATGCTGCTAAAAATCAATTATGCCCAAGTATAATTATGCCAAAAAAAGTATGCAAAATTCATTGTGCCAAATCATTTTAGGAATAAATACATTATGCTTACGAAAGGGATCCCCTTTTATGATGTCTTAATAAATAATAACAATTATCAAGTGATACTAACATCTAAAGATAGATATATGATTTTAACTTCTAATTTGGTCGACACTTAGTTACAATAAACGGGCAAGTGCGAGTCGGACTCGTACGTGAAGGGTTCCGTACCACCGTACAATGTTTTAAAACGCTGAAGAAACACGTTTCTTGTATGACGACCCCCTTTAATTTTCAACTTTTATTTATTTTTAGTATTTTTTGTTATTGCGGCCACAGTAATACATAACCGGTGAAAATTATAGGTGTCTAGCTATTACGGACGGACAGACAGACAGCGGAGTCTCAGTAATAGGGTCCCATTTGCACCCTTCGGATACGGAACCCTAATAAGAGCCAACTCATATTGTTAATGTGAAGAACTTTTAAGAACTTTTCTATGCGACCAAGAAATGGAATCGCAATAAAATGTCTGAAGTTTTTGGCTGTAGTTTTACCCTCGGCCTGCCTAACGTCTGATGAGATGTTTTTACTTATCCCATTGTAATTATTCATTTAAAGCGTTACAATGTTTGAAATAATGTGTGATTATGAGTAAGATTCGAACTCACGCCCCTCAAGTCTATACCACAAGTAGCTGATAGTATTGATTTAAATAGCATTATATTGCTCGGAACAACATGAAATGAAAAATGGTTTAGTGAATTAGCGGATTATACTATTCAACTGCGACATATACACTACGCAAAAAGAAACGACACTTAAGCATGTGTGCACGTAAAATCGCTTGCGGCTATGTGCGAGTGGCTGGATGTGCGAGGAGGTCTTGAGAGAAGCGCGGGGCGTGAAACGGGCTATCGCTGACGAGCTCCGAGCTCAAGGTCACCGGTGTTCGAAATCTCACGTACAGGGAGTGTCGCCGCTGTGGTTTGGTTCAAATTATATTGTGAACACTAGTGGAATAAAAATATCTTAGGCTCAATTTACATTGCCGCGGAATCGAGGTGATTCATTTATTTATATACCTGTATCATTTTTTTTATAATGTTATATATTTTGTATAAGTATTGCACGACTCATAAGCGAAGCGCATGAGGTGCTCTACTCTCGCCTTACAAAAATCAAGTGACTTTTTTAACTAAATGTGTCTCTATTTATTTTCTATCGCACTTGTACAATAATATTTACACATAAATGTCAAGGAAAAACACTAGTTTCAACACTTATGACATTTTTAAAAGACATTTTGCCCTTTAAATAAATAAAAACAATGTTTAATAAAATCATTTTGTGGACGTCCGTGTGTCTGTATTTTTTATCCTTGGCCTACCATTTTGCAAACGTAGCCCGTGGGTCTTGCGAACTTTGGCTCTCTTTACCCTACAAGAGGTAAAGACGTGATAGTCATATTATACTTTATAGTATATATAGTCTTTTTGGTTTTGCTCCGTTTGATTCTAAGCTCTTTGTTCTCTTTCAACCCTTGTTTCTAAATATAGAAACGGCACAACACCGAGACAACTATCTTCTGTGAACAGTTATTTTTTATAGGCAGTCTACCATTTACACGTCATGCCACTTTTGTTGAAAACTATCTCTCTATATGAATATGGAGGGGAATCTAAATTAAATATACAGGGTCCAGGGTCCTAAATAAACAATGTAAATGTATGAAAGTACTTTGTGAGAAGGCTTATTTATAGTACCGATGATTACTATTAGACAAAAGAGTCGGGCTTGTGCTTGAAATTTGTACACTTACAAATGTCTTAATTTGGGTACATTTAATACATTTTTGGCATTGTTTTCAGTTTCACTAATGACAATCTTTATTTATTTTATGACATGACAATGTATTCTAAGTCCACATATCTAATTTTGATTTCAGCTGTAAGTAAATGATCTGTCGTGTTGGCGCAGATAGCTATGATTACGTTCAGCTACCAAGAAATGTTACTAACTACGCTCTTGGTACGAGTCCGGCAATCCCACCGGCAACAAACAAACACACAAACAAACCTACGCAGTCTGCTACCACCCTAGATAAGGTCCAGGGAACCTCCTAACCTAATTATAAATTAAACTTAAATCTAATTAAAAGTAATTACACTAATTACAAATGGGAAACGATTAAAGATAAAACTTACCGCTTCCATGCCGTCTTCAGGCAGCCTCGCCTGGCCTTCGCGTCGAGCCCGAAGTCCTCCTCAGGGCTGGCGACGGCCTTAGGTCCCACTATGGGTCCCAAGTCAGTGGTGAAGAAAATGGGGTCCCTAAGCGAACCTACCCATGAGCTCATGTATGTCGCCCCAAACGAATACGTCGTATTTATAGCACCACTTCACCACAGCACAACAAGTTTCTTTTATAGTCAATTTACCAATACTTCCGTATCACACGGGCAATAGTCAAAAACCAACAATTTACAATGACGCAATGACACGCGTTTTACACCCGACACAAATCACTGTTTTTATACGAACTACAGACAATTCACGGCTCCACGCCGTTTCAAACAAATTGGGCACACAAACGAACAACAATTAGCGACAATTCTTCACGAAATACTCGCAATATATCAAATACAAAATGCCGGCCTCCGGCTCTTTTGCGACGGGACAACGAACCTGTCATTCACAATGGCGTTGGTCGAGACTGACGCGACCCATAGACAAAGATCATTTCCTGGCCGGGCAAATACAATCCGCGCTCGACAGCCGGAATATCGCTAAATCGATAATCTTGCCCGTGTTTGTGGAGATCACACGCAGATGGCGCTAGTCTCCTAACAATAAGAACTTTTATCCAAAACATGTCGTCAACTACTTTTATGAGGTTCACTATCCATTTGCATAAAAATAATAACCATAAAATATATTGGCATATGGTAAATTAGACTAATGATAATTACGCATAATTTTTTTATCCACAGCAAATGTAGCATAATTGTCTTAATCATAAATAAAATTAGCATAATCATATTTCAACATAACATTTATAAGCATAAATTTATAAAGGCATTAAGGCAAGAATTTTATTTCCCAGAAAACTATTCACGATTTTTATTGCTATAGGTTTGCCCTAACCTAGTAAAATGAATAGAACATTCTAAAATTCTAAATTGTATATAATTTCTTTAGATATAATGTTCAACAACTTCTCTAGCCGCATGGATGAATACAAGACGTTCATTCCATTCCGCGTATTAGGGTTCGCTGTTTTACAAAACCGAGCTGTAATGCCAAACAGCTAGAGGTTTAGTGAATTAGCGGATTATACCATTCAACTGCGACATATACATATGCTATATAAAATTTGCATGAAACTCATTAAAAAACTAAAATTTTCAAATTTTTCATTACTTTATACCTATTAAACTTTAGTAAAATATACTATTATGCGACTGTATACTATGCCTCAAAACATTGTGCAAATTATGCATAAATATATTAGACCTAAATATAATTATTCCAAAGTACATATGCTGCTAAAAATCAATTATACCCAAGTATAATTATGCCAAAAAAAGTATGCAAAATTCATTGTGCCAAATCATTTTAGGAATAAATACATTATGCTTACGAAAGGGATCCCCTTTTATGATGTCGTAATAAATAATAACAATTATCAAGTGATACTAACATCTAAAGATAGATACATGATTTTAACTTCTAATTTGGTCGACACTTAGTTACAATAAACGGGCAAGTGCGAGTCGGACTCGTACGTGAAGGGTTCCGTACCACCGTACAATGTTTTAAAACGCTGAAGAAACACGTTTCTTGTATGACGACCCCCTTTAATTTTCAACTTTTATTTATTTTTAGAATTTTTTGTTATCGCGGCCACAGTAATAAATACATAATCGGTGAAAATTATAGGTGTCTAGCTATTACGGACGGACAGACAGACAGCGGAGTCTCAGTAATAGGGTCCCGTTTGCACCCTTCGGATACGGAACCCTAATAAGAGGCAACTCATATTGTTAATGTGAAGAACTTTTAAGAACTTTTCTTTGCGACCAAGAAATGGAATCGCAATAAAATGTCTGAAGTTTTTGGCTGTAGTTTTACCCTCGGCCTGCCTAACGTCTGATGAGATGTCTTTACTTATCCCATTGTAATTATTCATTTAAAGCGTTACAATGTTTGAAATAATGTGTGATTATGAGTAAGATTCGAACTCACGCCCCTCAAGTCTATACCACAAGTAGCTGATCCCTCAATTGGGTAGATGACTGGGTCAAAAATAAATTATTTGGTACTGTTAAGAGAATAAAACGTCACAAAATAGTGTCACTTGTCATTGATCATATACATTTTCAACATGATTTAAGATTTTTTAATGCAGAAAAACTGATATGAAGAGCGCTATTTGACTCCAAATATCTATTACGTCACGTTTTTGTATTTCATACAAATCCCATAGAAAAAGTTTGTTTTGACGTTTAGAAAAATGTTTTTTTATATTAAATAATTTTACGGCTCTGGATACAAGTCCTTTATAACCTATCTTCAATTTTGTTCTTTATTCCTAATCCTTACAAGTTACAATCAAAGAGTGGTGTAGGCCTTTGACTGCTTCAAGGGAGCTTCTAGCGACAAATCTGTACGAGTCCACTGGTTTTCATAGACGACTGAGTGGCGGACGACGCCCGAAGACGCCCACACAGTCCGCAAAACAAATATCACTACAGTCGTACTATGACTGTCCACTTCAACTATTTTACACATTGTTCATGAGCATGAGCATTTATAACACCAAACAACACCAATTTCATATTATAAAGTCCACTAAAATCAATTTGCAAAATAATTTAAAGCAAACCCCAACCGAACCCCTTGACTTCCCGCCAAAAACTCCAGAAAAATGTTTCTGATTTGACTTATTGTCATCTAGCAGATTCTGTACCATAAATAGTGGTAATTATTGTTTTTTTTTTTAAACAATAAATTCTTTATTTCGTAAAAACATATTAAAATAGTGACAAACTAAAAATACTCGTGCAACGTAAAACCAACAAGTAATTATTGATTTAAATAGCATAACTATGCTCGAAACATTATGATGAAATTTTTTTGCTACGAATTAGATTCGAGAGATCAAATATCTATCTTAATTTTCTAAGCACAAAGAATCTCAATTATGAAAATCTAGAAATAAAAAGCACTTACTTAATCCGCAATCAGCTTTGACATCGCAAAATAGAATAGATTCCCTTTTGTTCCATCAGTACAAATGGCGAAATCAATAAAGAATAAAAGAAATACAGTACCTCGAACAACAAAGCCGAACACTTAACTTTATAGCTAAAGAAAAAACATCTATCATATCGAATGGCCGTGCGCGGCTTTCGCGGCAGGAGGATGTAAGGAGGAATTACATCAATCCAATTTAAGGAACGACTCACATTACGCTCATTCCGAGATCCAGAAATTATTGCGTGGTTCTATTCTAGTTTTCTCCTGTAAACCCACCCAAACAGCCTTGTTGCCAAGACGCGTAGATTCTAAGTGGAAAAGATTTCGAAGAAGACTTATATTGTATGATGTATTCATTGATATAACTATTACTTATTCCTCCTTTTTTAACCCCCAGGTTTCATTTTCAGTTGAGAGAGGCGACAGCACATTAGGAGCACACTTTGGGGCAGACAGAGCATTTTGGGTTTTCTGGCTCTAAGCAGACAGAGCCCAGGGCCGCAAGACCCAAAGGCCACAGGAGAGGGTGGAAAAAGGAATCAAAATAGTGATGGGTTGCTAGCCGCATTGCCTTCGATTTTCCTCTACTCGGGTTTTATGATGTGTGCGGGAAGAGAAGCAGCTGGTACATTCTAAGTTTTTTCTTTTCTCCCAAACCAGCATAGAAGTAGCATTACAAAATACAAAAAAAGTTTAAGTATAACAATGACTCCCGCATTAGGCGTTGGCCTGTGTCGAATGCAATCAGAAAGATAAATAAAAAATACAGTTACGGTGCGCGTACGTATGTGTGTGTGTGTGTGTGTGTCTATGTGTGTGTGTGTGTGTGTGCTAATGAGGATGTATGTAAGTGAGCATAATGTGAGTGTTTATATGACCCTTATTAACAGCGATTTAGTCTCTTTATAATCTAAGGCATTCTAGCCGTATATTTGGCAAAAGTTTTTACGGATGGCTGCCTGACGCCATTCCTCCTTGGGAATGCTTGTGCACTAGATGTAAGTAAGCGGGAGCAAAATTTTGATTATTAGTATCAGGCGCCCTCTTAAGCTGTCTAACATTATGAATGTTTTATTTAGTTATTTCGTTCGCCAAAAGTTGGAAAGCAATACGTGGAAAAGTTTTTGATTAAGACCACGTGTATGCTCTCTATGATTGAAGACGTATTAAAAACGCGTATGACCCTGATTGTACTTAGAGCGATCTTAGCTATAATTCAAGTTGGGGCGAAAACACACGAACACACACAAACACACTATATGTTTCAAAAACACGATTGCTTAAAATTTTCTCTATAGAAAAAAAATGCGAAGCTGCCTCCATATCACCTCAGAAGTATACTAAAACGGAAAGTATTCAAGAAATACAATAAATTAACCCTTCTATAATTCAAGTTGGGGCAAAAACACATTGTTTGTATGTATGTATGTATGTTTGTTCCGCGATAACTGCCGAACCGATGGTCCGATTTTGATGAAATTTGGTAGGCATATAGGAAATATCAATAGAGTTTTCAAGTTCTTTGGGTATCAAAATCGGTTCAGAAGTTTTTGAAATATTAATAAAAAATCGCGAGGTCTAAGTTCGCGGGTAACTACTAGTAACTTTGGATTATAATTGTACTAGTAGTTCGCCGCGAACTTAGACCTCGCGATGTTATAGTTAATTATTATAGTTCCCTAAGTAACACTTATATGGCGCTATCCAAACTTAGAACGCACTATGGTTTCGTTTGCTACACAATCGCGGACATTTTTATTAATATTTCAAAAACTACTGAACCGATTTTATTGATCAACAAAGTTAAATTCTATTGAAATTTCCTACATGCCTACTAAATTTCATCAAAATCGGACCATCGGTTCGGTAGTTATCGCGGTACAAACATACATACATACAAACAATGTTTTTTCGCCCCCAACTCGATTAAGAGAAGCGGGAGTAAAATTTATAATATCAGCATCACGCGCAGCCTTAATTCCTAGGTTTTCGTCTTCGTATTTATAACGAATTATGTACTTTGAGACTTTGTGAGATGATATTTTTTCTCTCCTTTTTATATTTTATTTTTATTTTATTTTTGACTTTTTCAAAATTCATAAAGGTCTTCCTATGCTATTATCTTCTATTTTGCATTCCAAACAAGTGCAACCTTTATTTTTGGGTCACCTCTCGCCCTATCTGCCTGGCAATAATAATTACTTACAATAAACTCCCATTTTGCACCAATCCACCAACCGAAAGACTGCGAATAAAAATGAAATGTTGGTAGTAAAAAATCATCACAGACGACTGTTAGTCCCAAATACTCGGAGCTGGAGACCTATTTTTGAAATAAGAAGAACTTAAAAAAAACTAATACGGAGCACTACACATCGCTCGCATTCAAGTATCCAAATACTATTTTATCACTACGACTAGTAGTTCGCCGCGAACTTAGACCTCGCGATTTTTTATTAATATTTCAAAAACTACTTAACTGATTTTGAAGCCCAACAAACTTGAAAATTCTATTGATATTTCCTGTATGCTCACCAAAATTCATCAAAATCGGATCATCGGTTCGGCAGTTATCGCGGAACAAACAAACGTCATTTCGTAGAAATTAGTTTGGCATCTACTCATTTATCATAGATTCAAAACCAATAATTTAAAAAATCTGAATAATCTTAAAGAATAAATTTTATAGCCATAATAATCTAAAAGTATAATCATTATATCGCAAGAAGTTCGCAGTCAGAATCGCCTTTTGGTATTTATTTCATACGTATAATCATTTCAATGCAGAATCATGGTTTAATATAATTTTCTAAGATAGAATTTTCTTCTGGCATAGTTATTTGTTAAATTAATTGATTATAAACGTATGTGGTTTTTTCTTCCCTGTAATAAAAAAAATATTATAGTATGAAAAGGCTGTCTACCTTGGTACTCGCCGGCTGCTACCGTGGCACGCTCGCTCGGCTCGTGCCGTGGGGTGGTCGCAGTTCTAACATAACCTAACCTATATTTTAGCCCTAACCGAGCAAACTCGAAATGCTTTTTTTATGTTGACCAACAATAGTATAGATTTTAACGATTATGGTTTTCATTATAACTTATGCTTTTGATTTGCATCGCAGATGAAATTATGCCATCTTCTTAGAAGGTGAAAAGAAATTATACCAAATAAAAGTAACACTAATTAAACATTATTCTATAACAAATTATGCGAAACGTAATGTATGTAAAAGGTATTTCTACTAAATGAAATTCTGACATCTTAAAAGACATTAACGACACGAAATTCTGACATCTTGTAAGTATGCTATTGTACATTCGGACAAATAAATATTCGGGCAAACAAATATTATATCAAATATTTGTTATGTGTTTGAAATATTCTACTAAATAAAATTCTGCCAAGTATGTTATGCCAAATGAAATTCGGAGCATAAAGATTCTACCAGATACCTAGATGGAACCCGTTTTCGCCCCAACTTGAATTAAACTTTAACTCCTATCTTGCACCAATCCACCAACCGAAGGACTGCGAATAAAAATAAATGTTGGTAGTAAAAAAAACATCACAGACGACTGTTAGTCCCAAATACATGGAGCTGGAGACCTATTTTTTAAATAAGAAGAACTTAAAAAAACTAATACGGAGCACTACATATCGCTTGCATTCAAGTATCCAAATACTATTTTATCTCTACAATTAATGTATTGCAGTCAACGTTCAGTGAAAAATTTTGTTGTTTTAAGCAGGAAAATAGCCAAATTTCCTTTTCAACATTGTTCAACTTCAATAAGAAAAGCTGCATGAAAGGACGAAATATCCGTGACACCCATGACGAAGGTTTCTTTGACGTAAGTAAAGTTGCAAACCCTCGAAATTATAAAGAGGCACTTTGGAAATGGACAGAAATACCATTTGATGACTCCGCGTTTCAAAATCATGACTCGAGTTCGTTCGTCATCCTTATTCCAAAGAATATTGTAAGAACTAACTTAGAGATCGCTACCACACCCGCTTCCACTAGATAATGTTTCTAAGTATCCCCTAGTATCCCCGCAAATCAATATAATATTGAAGGAAATAAAATAAAGTTTGTTGCCATACAATAACGAAAGACAATCCCGTAAAATAAGTTGATATAGATCAACTTATTTTACGAAATTATCTTATTCTGTCTGTGTGAGGGCTACCATTGGGTAGCCCTACGTTTTATTTACACACAGATGCTTTTGTTCAAACGTTGCATTTATGATATTGTGACAATTTTGGTTAGAGAGCTGTAGTTTCACTCCGCGTTTCAAAATATAACCTCCCTGAGAGTGAGGCGGTGCTGGTCAAGCAATTTATGCACTGGCTCTGGCTCACAAGTTCGATCCTCAATAAGCGACTTGTACCTCTGAGTTTGTACTTATGTACGGACCGTTGTTTGGGTCTGGGCGCGTTTCGTGCGTCGTTGACTTTTTGTAAACAAGTAAATTAGTCGCGATTCGTGCGTTCATCAACATTTAAAAAAATTCTCTACTTTACACGCCTTTCGTGCCCGGCGGTCGGTGGGGGCATTTTTTTTTAATTTTTCAAAATATTTGAGGGCACGAAACAAAGGTAGACGGTGGAGGCATTTTTCTTTTTTGATGAACACACAAATCGCGACTAATTTACTTGTTTACAAAAAGTCAATGACGCACGAAACGCGCCCAGACCGGTCTTTTTTAACTACCTTCACTTGCTTCCGGTGAAGGAAAACATCGTGAGGAAACCCCAGGTTTATCTTTTTAGTCGCTACTGTAGGAGCACGATCCTGTCTGTACAACCAGAGCCATACTTGGTCAGAGCAGCCAGAGAATTTGGCCTACGCTCTCCACGCTGGCCAGACGAGTTAAAGAGGTCTCATTGATATTTATAAGCTGTGTTTAGCTTGTATTTCCTAAGTTGTATTTCCCATAAATGGTAAGCGCATCGTGGGACGTCCGGTGGCTAGTGGGTCGACGATATAAGACAGGTCGCTGGAAAGAACTGGATCGAGGTAGCCAGGGACAGAGCAGGATGGCGCGAACAAAGGGAGGCTTATGCCCAGCAGTGGGTTTTTGAAAGCTGATAATGATTTCCCTCTACGACATCCACAGGAAGTCTTGGAGTGGCCCTATTTTACTTTATCGGAAACTACATGGCAACACTAGTTCACTATTATGTAACAAAACTGTTGTCGCTAGTTGACTGTCATTGAGCGTCAGATGCCTTTAGGCAGCTCGAAAAACCTGACACCAGTGTTAGAAATAACACACTCAGTAAGAAGTCCCCAGAAAGTTCGTTAATCACCCTGATTCCTTCAGTCTTAATGTGATCCGTATCGTGCAAGATTCGGTTTGAAGAAAATTAAGGCGTCCGCAGATTAATCATGGCCCCGATTGAGACAATGAAATTTTAAAGTGAGCGTGTTGTCTTATTTTGTCTTTTCGGGAACGAAACGCCATTAATTTTAAATGTTCGTGCCGGAACGCGTTGCACGCCGCGTTTGATTGTAAATAAAAACATTTTAATATGTTTTTCCACAATTTCCTCGATTTTAACCCTGTTCGGTTATTCATTTGCCGCCTTATCTTTCTTCTTCGTCTAAGCACGTTCCTGGTTGCATACTCAGCTGTGCTGCTTCGGAGCCCGGAGTGCCCGGGATGCATGTCAATGGTCACCCTCTCTCTCATCCCAGCGTATTTCCAGTTGCATCCACAGCTGCAACGCTGTAAAGCCCGGGGTCCGCTTTCCGGCTTTTCCTTCTCCACTTCGCACGATCTTGAGCATCCTTGGTTGTAAGACGATTGGCACGCATATCATCCTTGACGACGTCAAGCCAGCATTTCTTGGGTCTACCACGTCTGCCGGGCGCCGGCGGAGGCGGCATGGCTATACATTTGTTTCCCACGTAGCTTGCCGGTTTCCGTAAGACATGACCGTACCAGCGTAGGCGACTTTCCTGCAGTTTGTCTGCTATGTCACGGACATGGAGGCTGCCACGGATGCGGGTGTTTCTCACTCGGTCTTTCCGTGATACTCCGCATATCCAGCGCAACATTTGCATCTCCGTGACACGCAGTTCCTGCTTGTGTCGCTCAAGCAAAGGCCATGCTTCACTACCATATAAAAGGACAGGTCTAATGATGGATTTGTAGACCTGTCCCTTTAACCTAACCGGCATTTTGGGGTCACAAATGACACCCGTCACCTCACGCCACTTTGCCCATGCGGCAGATATACGGGCCTTGACGTTGGCATCGATGTCTCCGGACGCGTGAAGTGCAGATCCCAAGTATTTAAACTGGTCCGTACGCTTGACCAAGTCTTCGCCTATGCGTACGGGCGGGGGATCTGTAGAGTTCAAGGCCATGTATTCAGTCTTTGCCACATTTAGCTTCAGACCACCGTTCTCAAGCGACTACCTCCATGCCTTTGCGCGTCGCACCAGTCTCCCTCTGTCCGCGTCCGCCAGTGCGATATCGCCAGCATACATGCTCATGTATTACACACACACGAACAACCCCCGTGGCTGCTCAGCCACGGGGGTTGTTCGTGTGTGTCTCTAATGCTGTTCGACACTTCGTCTAATATCACACTGAACAGGAAGGGACTCAGGACCGAGCCTTGGTGGACCCCGACTGTAACAGGGAAGGGTTTGGTGTCACCAACAGCATGTCAATGGTCACCCAAAGATGCCAAAGACCATGCTAAATGGAGAAGAAATAGCCGGAACAGTTTAAATGATTTGGCCAAAGCCAAATTGAATGGAGGTACGGAACCCTTTATGTACGGGTCCGACTCGCACTTAACAGGTTTTTTTCTTAATAAACGATATTTGTATTTGTAATTTGAGTTGTCTTTTACATTCTGTGTATCAATTTGTCATATTACCTACTTGTCTGCAGTGTTTGTTTCAAATCAAATCAAATCAAATTCTTTATTTGCTTAATAAGAGTACAGTGTTGTCTTATAATTAAAAATATAGTCCTTCTTATTAACCCTTTCGGGTATAGCAAAATTTTTACATACATATTTATCTATTTTCTCCTAAAATTTTACAATTTATCAAATAAAAAAATCCCTAATACTATAATAACACTTACCTGTCAAAAAGAGCTTAAATTTTTTCTTAAACAAAGTTAAATTTAAATCTTTATATTCTTTTGGTATTTTATTATATATCTTCGGTGCCATACATACTACACTGTCATGCAATAAAGCAGTTTTAGATGAATGCAGACACAAGTTATCACAATATATCTTACGTCGGTTTCTTATTACTACATCGGATAAACTAGGAAACAAATGAGAATTAGTTTTCACAAATATTGCTACTTCCAGTATATATAGTGACGGAAGTGTTAGAATATTATGTGTTTTAAATAGTGGCACACAACTATCTGTACTTTGTAGTCCAAACATTGCTCGAATACAGCGCTTTTGCATTTTGAATGCTAAATCTTTATTGGTCGAATTTCCCCAAAAAATTATACCGTATCTAAGCACTGATTCGACTAGACCATAGTATGCCGTTATTAGTACCTCGGTATTTAATTCATTTGATAGTATGTACAGTGCATACGATGAACTAGTAATTCTTTTACAAAGACTTTCAATTTGTTCTTTCCATTTTAACTTAGAATCTATTATTAATCCAAGAAATCTAGTAGAAGGAACATTACCTACAATGTTGCCCTGATACTCTAAATTAAAATTGTCCGTCTTTTTCAGTCTTTGACTAAAATGCATTATATTGGTTTTATCAAGATTTATTTTTAAATTATTATTGTCAAGCCATGTAATTATTGAGGTTAATGTTGAATTAACGTCGAATTTATATGTTTCTTTGTCCATGCATAATGTTACGTTATGTTTAATGTTATTAGGAAGAGCGTTTATATAGATAATGAAAAGGAGAGGCCCAAGAACACTACCCTGTGGAACTCCATATGATACACGTCGTTCATTTGATGTGTTTGAAGTTTTTCTTCTTTAGATTTAAAATCAAATTTGGATACTTCTGTTACTTGACGACGATCCCATAAATAGGACTTAATTAATTGTAAGACATTTCCTCTAATTCCGTATGCTTCAAGTTTATCTAATAATATTTTATGATGCATATAATCAAAAGCTTGTGTCATATCGCAATTGATAGAACAAACGGGATTTCTTTTGTCAATTTCAGTAATAACATTCGTCAAAAAGTCAAAAATTGCCATATTAATTGTCTTATTTCGCCGGAACCCTTTTTGTTCTTGACAAAATATTTGTTTTTCTTCAAAGTACGAGTTTAATTCGTTAGAATAGTACTTTTCAAAGAGCTTGGTATGTACCTTCTTATAATACGACAAAATTTAAATGATAATATCTAATGACATTGACTTCTGGTTAAGTGAATTTTTTATTTAGTAGCGTCATACACGTTATGACGTATTGCGTACAAAAAATGACGCCTCTACGTTTCTAAACAGCGGACACTTTCGACATTTTATCGCTATAGGTATAAATTACGACAAAATTACCAATGCAATAAAATTAATAATAAGTATTATTATTAATTCGCAATAATTTTATACATTGGTATTTTATCTTCAAACCTCCAATCAGGGCTAACGGTATTCCATACCGTTAAAAATCTGGTAACGTTATTCTGTCAAACGGCGTTAATGTTATCAGCAAAGGTAACGTTATGCTAGGTAACAGTATTTTTCCCACTATTTACCGATAATCAGATAACGTTACAAATGATATTAACGGTAAAGGGTATTGTTAACACTGTATTTCTTTTCGATATTTGACAGAATAAATTGATGAAAGTTTGTCTAGTAGGCTACCAGAGCTATTTATATAATATTTGATAAGTAGGTATTGAAAAAAAGTATCGTTACTTATATCGTTAATTGATAACGGTATAAACTGTATTATCGATACCCCTTATAACGTTACCACTAAAATAACATTACTTAACGTTACTTTTAGTGTGAATTTGGTATCGTTAACAAGCCCTGCCTCCAATACCTATCTCTGGTTTGTTTGTTATTGTGACCGTGTAAAAGTGTAAAATAAAACTTCTTATATTTTGCGAATACGTCTTTCCATCCAGATGGATGGAAAGACGTATTCGCAAAATATAAGAGAGAGTGTGGAGATCCACACCTCATCATCATACAGTCCACCAATCGGTTATACTCTAAAGACTTGTGCGCCCCGAAGCGCACAATTTCCACATCGTCAGTAAAGTGCACTATTTCAGGAGCAGGCAAAAATCAGATTCCAAACAAATAGTCCGCGCCAGCTCGCTCGATCGCACTTTTGGGAGCTCACAAATTTAAACTCAAATGTTTCTTACTGGAGAATATTTGGCAGAATTTTCTGAACTTTTCTAAATGTAACTACCTATTTTTTTAGGACTTGGTTATTTTATAGTATTTCGTTATTGCATTATTATCGACTCGATAGAGGAATAGGATTTTTTGCTGTTAATTTTGTAAAAATTGTATTAAGTATTAAGTGGCTTTTAGTTCGAATTAGCAGTATAAACTCTCAACGTTAATATAGGAATAAACGGGCAAGTGCGAGTCGGACTTGTACATGAAGGGTTCCGTACCACCGTACAATGTTTTAAAACGCTGAAGAAACACGTTTCTTGTATGACGACCCCCTTTAATTTTTATCTTTATCTTATTTTTAGTATTTGTTGTTATAGTGGTCATAGTTATACATAATCTATGTAAATTTCAAGTATCTTGTTAATGCTATTATAAATATCTAGCTAAAAACGCAGAAAAAACACGTTTTTTGCTTGACGACCCCCTTTAATTTTTTACTATTTTTTATTTTTAGTATTTGTTGTTATAGCGGCCATAGTAAAACAGAATCGGTGAAAATTTCAAGTGTCTAGCTATTACGGTTCAAGAGATAGAGCCCTGTGACAGACGGACAGACAGACGGACAGACGGACGGATAGCAGAGTCTCAGTAATAGGGTCCCGTTTGCACCCTTTGGGTACGGAACCCTAAAAAGCTAGAAGTAGAAACGTTTTGGCAATATGTAATTTAATACTATTTTTAATTAAAATAAATAAAAAAATATTTGAAGATAGATATTCTATTTAATTACGCCAACACGATTTAGGACGTCCACCAGAAGGGATCCCTTTGTTTTGGATAATTTTTGTCCTGATTTAATTTGGCACAACGAGTTAGGCATATTTTTTTGTTTTAATAATATTTTGACATATTTGTTTTGTTGACAGACTATTTCAGTAGGCATAAATATTATTTAGGCTAATGTTTTTTGCCTTCATTTTGAATGGCATGCCAAGTGACGGAAGCGACCGGTTTGGCTACCCTGAATTAGCCACAGAAGGAAGATTAGGCTGTGCAGTGACCATCACAGGAGCGAGCGAGCAAAGCAAGCGAGCGTCGACATTTTTAATATTTAATGTTATTAAAGTATTCATATCTACATTAGTTTTATATCCATAGTTACCTAATGATAGATATGGTCAGTTTAATTTTAGTTTAATAATGTTAATTTTACTTATGTTATCAATAAAATAAAATAAATGGGTTAGACAAAACGAAAATAAATAAATAGACCAAATTCAAAAGTCCACTATATGTGGGCACGATAATGTAACGTAGTTCCAGACACAAATACAGAAATATCAGACTAACACATGAAAAAAATTGTTAAATCATCATTTAGCTCTCGCTGTAAATCGAATCTAGGTCCTCTCTAATTGACGGACAATAATGAAAGAATATTTTTTTTTTTTAAATGTGTGAGGATTTTCACATGGATCGTGCGCGTCATTCCAGTCCATTAGACACGACACGGGCCGCGGACCAGTGAACATAATCCACTGCGTACATAGAGCGCTATACTTCCAATTTCATCAAAGTAAATAGTGCCTTTTTACCTTATGTATATTATACTACAACCTAGATATAGTAGCTAATAAAACTATATAAGGCAAGATATTTTGTTATAACGTGAGAAAAAAATCGCATAGCTCTTGCGCGTCATTCCAGTCTATTACACACGACACGGGCCGCGGACGAGTGAACATAGTCCACTGCATACATAGAGCGCTATACTTCCAATTTCATCAAAGTAAATAGTACCTTTTTACCTTATGTATATTATACTACAACCTAGATATAGTATCTAATGAAACTATATAAGGCAAGATATTTTTGTTATAATGTGGGAAAAAAATCGCATAGCTCTTGCGCGTCATTCCAGTCTATTACACACGACACGGGCCGCGGACGAGTGAACATAGTCCACTGCATACATAGAGCGCTATACTTCCAATTTCATCAAAGTAAATAGTACCTTTTTACCTTATGTATATTATACTACAACCTAGATATAGTAGCTAATGAAACTATATAAGGCAAGATATTTTTGTTATAATGTGGGAAGAAAATCGCATAGCTCTTGCGCGTCATTCCAGTCCATTACACATTACACGGGCAGCGGACCAGTGAACACATAGAGCGCTTTACTTTCGATTTCATCAAAGTAAATATAGTGTCTTTTTACATTTTGTATATTATGCAACAACCTAAATAGTAGCTCATTAAACTATATCATCATCATCATCATTTCAGCCGCATAACGTCCACTGCTGGACATAGGCCTCTCCCAGGGATTTCCAAAATGACCGATCTAGAACGGCCTGCGTCCAGCGCTTTCCAGCGACCTTAGTCAGATCGTCTGACCACCTTGTGGGTGGGTGTCCAACGCTTCGTTTGCCAATACGTGGCCGCCATTCGAGAACCTTTCTGCCCCATCGTCGTAGTTCGTCGCGCTATGTGTCGCGCCTACTGCCACTTCAAAGATATATATATTATACAACAACCTAAATGTAGTAGCTAATGGAACTATATAAAGCAAGATATTTTTGTTATAATGTAGGAAGAAAATCACATAGCTCGTGCGCGTCATTTCATTCCATTACACACGATACGAGCTGCTGACCAGTGAATTTAATGCACTGCATACATAGAGAGCTATACTTTCAGTTTCATAAAAGTAAGTAGTTCTTTTTACATTTTGTATATTGTAGAACAACCTAGATATAGTAGCTATAATGAAACTATATAAAGCAAGATATTTTCTTTTAATGTGGGAAGAAAGTCGCATAACTCGTGCACTTCATACCAGTCCATTACATATTATATTACACGGGCCGCGGACCAGTGAACACATAGAGCGTTATACTTTCAATGTCATTAAAGTAAATAATGCGTATTTACCTTATGTATATTATTCAACAAACTGAATGTAGTAGCGAATGAAATTATATAATGCTGTATATTTTGGTATAATGTGGAAGAAAACTGCATAGCTCGTGCGCGTCATTACAGTCCATTACACACGATACGAGTCGCTGACCAATGAACTAAATGCACTGCATACATAGTGCTATACTTTTAGGTTCATTAAAGTAAATACCTAGTACCTTTTTTATATTATACAATAACCTAGATAATATAGCAGCTTATAAAACTATATAAAGCAAGATATTTTTGTTATAATGTGGGAAGGAAGTCGCATAACTCGTGCACTTCATACCAGTCCACTACATATCACAGAGAACATATACTTTCAGTTTCATTAAAGTAAAAAAGAATGCATTTTTACCTTTAGTATTATATACCTATTATTCCACAACTTAGATATAATAGCTAATGAAACTGGGTATATAAATAAATATATTTTTGTTATGATGTGGGAAGATAAACGCATAACTCGTGCACATCATTTCAGTCCATTACACATTACACGGGCCGCGGATCATTGAACAATACAATGCAAAACTGAAGCGCTTTATTACAGTTTAAACAATATATACTTAATTGCTTGTAAAAAAAATTTAAACAGAAGCTCCTCCTTTCTGGAAGTGGCTTAAAATATTGATAACTACATATACGAAGGAACTTACAACATATACATAGGTGCATAAAAGTACAGAAATGAAGGTACGTTCTGACAGTATTTTATAGTCAGCATAAAACTATCGAATGTACAATGAGACGGTAACAAATATATGTAAATGGCACGATAAAATGGAGTCGACGAACTATAAGCTGTGGGACACACTTTCGGGTAAAAATTTTAAAATAGACAAAACAGAGTTTGGTGTACCGAACATAATAACAGTAGAATAAAATACAATCAGTTATATGGTAAACTAATATAGATAAATAGACTATAATTAACCGGGCGAGCGAAGCGTGTCAGTTTCGAAACTGACCAAAAATGCATTTTCCCGTCTGTATGTATCTCGCCTACAGGTCGCGTTTTTCAACCGATTTTGACAAAAATTGCTACACAAGTTCCTTGATTTCAGTTTTCAAATTTTTAGTTGATCTCGATTTTTGATTGGTGAGGAAATAGGGGGGGGGGGGGGAAGGGAAGGAACTTTGCTGTAGCATTATTTATTTACGGATTTCAATCAAATTTGAAAGGCATATTACTTTATGCTACACAAGAGGTTGCAAAACAAATTTAAAAAGGAAAAAAATTGGAGGGAGACACGTTTGCTGTAGCGTTAAGGTAAAACCGGATTTTTGCCCCACTTTATGAAATCACTTTATATCTCTTTGTACAAAAAGCAAGATACTTTATTTGTCAAACGGGTAGGTACTTTGGTTTATTATCTTCAAATTTGTAAAAGGAATAAACATTATCTTTGATATTTCCTGAATATTGGCGATTTTTGCGGGTCTCTAAATTTTGGGACAACTATCCCATATAGGGGATAGTTGCCTATTCCATGTAAATTACTTTTAGGATAGATGCCCTGTTGAGAAAGAGAACATCTATCCCGCAAAAACTTTGATCGCACCTAGCCGTCCCAAGCATTCGCACAGAGACATGCAACACGGTCAACTTAGTTGTAGATGCAGAGTCTCTCGATAGATAAATTTAATAACATGTGTTTCATTTGCGAAACTAGAGTAATTGCAATCAAGGCAACTATACCCCCGGGGCGACTATCCGGGTTTTACCCTATAAATGGACGGATTTCACTGAAATGGCTGTGCTAAGCCAGGGGAAAGTGTCTATTATTGCATGGTTATAAGCGCTCGCGAGGTTTTCATAAAACCACTAGTAGTAGTTTGACACGAAATTTGAATTTGATTTTGAACATCATCTTTGATTTTGCTCATATTCCAACTTAAAAAGTCTTACACTACCATATTTCATGAAATTTCTATGAAAATAGGTACTCAAGCTACCAATACACAAGTTAAACAAAACGCAAATTCAAATTCAAAATATCCTTATTACCATAGGATATTTATAATATCTCTTAATAATAGTCACTTTGTTTTGTTTTGCACAAATGTTGACGTCAAATCATTACTTACAGCTAAGTATACGCTGCTTCCTAGGCGCAAGTGCAGAACAAGCGGCAACAAACTGCACTGCACGTTTTCTTCAAAGACGTCAACTAACAAACTAAAAACTTAAAATTAGTTATATGGATGGACTGAGATTACATTGTTTGTTATGTCGTAATTAAATTGAATTATAGGAATTACGAAATTTAAAATAATGTCAATTTGTAAATTTAGTATGTACCAATGTACCTAAATTATGACATGTCTAAGTATACAAACCTTTAAGAGGGACCCGCGCCAAGCTCAAGCCAGACCTTTTTGTCTTTAAGATAGTCATCGGTCCTATAATAAGCCTTCTCACAAAGTACTTTCATTACATAAGCTTTGAATTTTCTGTCTGGCATTTTGCGTTTTGTAGCCTCAGAGCTATGTAGACTCGGAGAACTATAGTTCAATATTTTATTTATTGTTAATATATACAATTTATTAAATATATTATGTCCACGTGTCACGGAGATGCAAATTTTGCGCTGGATATGCGGAGTAACACGGAGACATCGCGTGAGAAACACCCGCATCAGCGGCAGCCTTTATGTCCGTAACATAGCAGACAAACTACAAGAAAGTTGTCTACGCTGTTACGATCATGTCTTGCGGAAACCGGCAAGCTACGTGGGAAACAAATGTATAGCCATGCTGCCTCCGCTGGGGCCTGGCAGACGTGGTAGACCCAAGAAATGTTGGCTTGACGTCGTCAAGGATGATATGCGTGCCAAAAGTCTTACAACCAAGGATGCTCAAGACCGTGCGAAGTGGAAAAGGAAAAGCCGGAAAGCGGACACCGGGCTTCGCAGGCAGCTGTGGATGCTACTGAGAATACGCTGAGATGAGAGAGAGAGAGACAATTTACTATGGACACAACCGCAACATGCTTCGGAACAGAACAGAATCCACAACATGCTACAACAACACTCTAGTTCTATAAGTAAGATAATTAAATTTTTAACAAAAAAAAAACAACCGACTTAAATTTTTTTACAGGAGTTTCTTCCATATTTTCAAAGTTCTTCATCATATCTTCACCAAATTAAAATGCAACCAATTTGGTAGTAAAGGCTTTCAAATAAAAAAAGAATTATCAAAATCGGTTTACAATTGGCGAAGGTATCGCGTAACAAACATAATGTCGAATTGATAACCTCCTCCTTTTTAGAAGTCGGTTAATAAAACTAAATACCCACAGTAAATTGTAGTATGTACTATGAAAAAAATTAACTGTTTTAAATCAGCGCTAAAGTTGTCCCCGGATCAGCCTCCTCCGGCAATCGGAAGGTGTGTCCTCGAGCAGCCCAAAGCCGAAGGGATCCGTGTAAATATCCCGACTGAGGCAGTTTAGCCCAACTTACGATTTCGGTTTATTTTTGCTGAAAACCTTGTATTTCGTTTGATGTCGGCAGGATATTATATAACTATTTTATATTATGTAACTATTTTGATTTCTTTATCGTATACGCTCTCGTCCACCATCATGCTAAAAGTGGTCTTTGGGTCTTGCTGCCCAGGACTCTGTCTGCTTAGAGCTGCCATTTGCTTATAGTGTGTATTTTTCGGCAGGGTATTAGTGTTTAAGGCCGTACCTGAATTTTCCGAGGTCCAGTGCTGCCCCCATTTAAAATAAATCATTTCAAAAGTGGCCGTTTTTCGCAAATGTTCGTAGTAAAGCTTAACGTTCTCATTATAAACTGTAAACAGTAGTACATAAAATACTTTGAAGGGGGATACTAGGACTTGGTAGTAGCAAAATTTTAAATAATGTCTGGGTTTTCTTTGAAATAATTTATTTTAAATGGGGGCAGCACTGGACCCCGGAAAATTCAGTTACGGCCTTAAAACATGAGCTTACAAGGATAAATAGCAACAACATTCAAATTAAACCTTGGGAAGAAACTCACATTTTAAATACATTATCTACTTATATAACAAAAATACATCCAGAGCCTTTTTAGACTTGAAAATAAAATAACCCATTCAATATGAGATGTAAATAAATAAGGATGAATAATTTATAGTGAACTTTAAATGAATAAAAATTTACATAGGTATGAGATCCCGTAGCGATCATAAAAAAGCTATAGAAATCCTAATAAAAATTCATATTCACAGCTTTTCTAAAAGACTATTATATAACCACCTATAACTTAGATGATATCACGCGCATACACTTCACGTCTTTATCTTTAATGGGATAGACAAAGTGAAGAATTGCAAGACACAAAGGCGAAAAAATAATATATAATAATAGATATAGTTTTAAAAACTAAAACCCGACTACGGAAAACCATCCTTTATGCTTCGCCGTAGTCGGGTAAAAATCATACCTACTGAAAAGTACATGCACAGTAGGGAGCAACAGCTAATACTGTATACATTTTTAATCCTTTGAACGCCGCAAGAAAAAAATACAAGCGTACCTACTACGCCGCGACCAGTTTATGTGACACGAATGTTGGCGTTTCAGAACAGTTTCCGCTGGACGCCTAAAGGTGTCAACGGCGGTCAAAGGGTTAAAATATGTTTTTTAAGGCCGTACTTGAATTTTCCGGGGTCCAGTGCTGCCCCCATTTAAAATAAATCATTTCAAAGAAAACGGAGACATTATTTAAAATTTTGCAACTACCAAGTCCTAGATAACCCTTTAAAGTATTTATGAACTACTGTTTACAGTTTATAATTAGAACGTTAAGCTTTACTACGCACATTAGCCAAAATTGGCCGTTTTTCGCAATTGTGCGTAGTAAAGCTTAACGTTCTCACTTTAAATTGTAAACAGTAGTTCATAGAATACTTTGAAGGGTTATATAGGACTTGGTGATTGCAAAATTTTAAATAATGTCTCCGTTTTCTTTAAAACGATTTATTTATTATTATATATGATTTATTTAAAATGGGGGCAGCACTGGACCCCGGAAAATTTAGGTACGGCCTTAAGACCTTTCATTTGATATCCCACTCGGTATGATTCGATTTATTTTATTTTTTAGTTCATTACTTTATGGCCTATAGAGGGCGCCACAGTGTATGTACTGTGACGTCACACACATATATATATATATATATATATAGCCTATAATCCGCTAGTCAAATCAGGTACTTTTTTCTTAACGTCACAACAAATATTTTCTATGGGATTTGTATAAAATATCGGACTGTGACGTCATAGTTTCTTGGAGTCAAATAGCGCTCTTAATATCCGTTTTTCTAAATCTAAAATAACATTTAAGGCCGTACCTGAATTTTCCGGGGTCCAGTGCTGCCCCCATTTAAAATAAATCATTTCAAAGAAAACGGAGACATCGTTTAAAATTTTGCAACTACCAAGTCCTAGATAACCCTTCAAAGTATTCTATGAACTACTGTTTACAATTTAAAGTGAGAACGTTAAGCTTTACTACGCACAATTGCGAAAAACGGCCACTTTTGGCTAATGTGCGTAGTAAAGCTTAACGTTCTCATTATAAACTGTAAACAGTAGTTCATAAAATACTTTAAAGGGTTATCTAGGACTTGGAAGTTGCAAAATTTTAAATAATGTCTCCGTTTTCTTTGAAATGATTTATTTTAAATGGGGGCAGCACTGGACCCCGGAAAATTTAGGTACGGCCTTAACGTGGATGTGATCAATGACAAGTGACATTATTTTGTGACGATTTATTTTCTTAACGGTACCAAATAATTTATTTTTGACCCAGGAAACAACCCAATTCCGACGATAAGTCATTTGTCAAGGTACCAAGGATATCTTTGTTGATACGAAGGAACAGATAAACATACATACATACATACATAGCGGTAAAAAGTTGCTAGCTCATCACTTATTAAGGATTTTCGAGTTGGCGTCTACTTCCTCGATCAGTCTATACGATCCGCGAAGGATAAAATATATAGTTTATTAGATTTTCTCTCTTTGTTCCCAAATCATCATGACAGATAAGGTAATCTAAACACAAAGAAATTGAATTTTTAGCGGGAAGTCAAGGGGTTCAGTTGGGGTTTTCTTTAATATTGTTATGCAAATTGATTTTATTGGGCTGAATTTCCTTTAAATTGCTGTAATTTTAAAGAAAGAGAAAAAAATTATTAAAAATCTGACCATTTTCTTGGAAGAGTTTCTTCCATATCTCCAAAGTTCTTCGTCATGTCTTCACCAAATTATTATGGGACTAACTTACTCGTAAATGCTTTCAAATAAAAAAATAAAAAATCAGAATCAGTTCACAATTGACGAATACCTATATCGCGTTACATACAAAAAAATATTCAAAAAAACATACGGCTCGAATTGATAACCTCCTATTATTGAAGTCGGTTAAAAATAATAGTATTTTTGGTTAGATTACCTATCAAAAAAAAAGTTGGTTTAAGTGGTTATTTTTTTTTATTTCGCCCTATATTTATTAAGGAATGTAACATCAAAATCAACTTAAAATCAAATAATTATTCAGTAATAAGGCCTTTGCAGGCACTTTTACACGTCAATAATTAATAGTGTACATTACGTGTACTGTTTTTTTTTTTTTTTCTTGGTTCAAAAGCTACCGTTACTAGCGTTTCGCGACGACCACTGCTGAGTAGAAACGCCTAAAGAAACTCATTTACACAGTATTGTAGTAGTATTGGTTGCTTACGCGCCAGTAGGGCTTTGTTAGTTTACAAAGATATTATGCCTAATACAATATTATAACAACGTATTATGTAAAGCTTACGAACGAGTGCCAAATCTAATTTACAGAAATAAGTTACACTGAGTAGTCTTAAAAAACGGAGCTGAGCTGACCAGTCCCTACTGGCGGCACCCGTTCACGAGTTGACGCGTGGATTAGCTATCGCTAAACTCAACCATATTAGAGGGAATCCAGCGACCCGACCCACGACGCCACCACCAGTCTCACAGTCTGGACATTATAGTGAGCATGCCAGGCTCGGGCTCACAGAGCTTACTAAGAGGGAATACTAGGTTAACTTGGCTCTCACCCATTGATCGCAGTCCTTACATATTTTACATTAAGAAAAACAGTTGAGTTGAGTTTCATGTGTTGACGATTTTTTCAATATAAACTTTCCACGCGTTTTGTCTTTTAAATAATCATTTACCACATAAATCGCATTTTCCATCAAAACTTTTTGATCTTCTTTTTTAAATTGTTGCATGGGTAGGTTTGTAACCGTTTCAGGGAGTTTGTTAAATAATTTTATCCCTAGACCCAGCACTGAAAGCCTGGCTCTAGTAAGTCGAAATTTAGGCATGCGAAGCTTATTTTTGTTCCGAGCCTTAAATCTGTGAACATCACTATTTTTCCGATAAGTATTTAGCCTAGATTTAACAAAAACAAGATTGTCGTAAATAAATTGAGATGCCACTGTAAAAATATTTATAGATTTAAATAACTCTCTTAAGGAATCGCGTGGCTTCGACCATACATAGACCTAACAAAACAAAACAAAAAAATAATGGATTGAACTTGCTGTTCACATGCTTGTTTGTTTGTTTTTATATAGTTTTATTACACTTAAGAGAGAAACCGATACAAAAACAGAAAATTATCTCACTGAAAAGATTTTTTTCTGAATATCGGTAAAAATCCTTCAAAGTAATTTGGACGCCCGCAAAAACTGTGCGAAACAGGTAACGCATTTTCTTTTAGAAAACTAATCTAATGGAAAAAGGGAAAGCTGTATTAGAATATATCCGTGTGTAGAACTTAGTACTTAGTACACATGGGCGCAAGGATTGGGTGTCATTATTTTTAACCCCCGAAAAAAAGGTGGGTAGTATAAGTTTGACGCTAATGTCTGTGGCATCGTAGCGCTCGAAAGGATGGACCTATTTCGATGCAGTTTTTTTAAGTGAAAGCAAGTTTCCTTGATGTGGTTCTTAGCGATGTTTGATGAAAATTGGGTCAGCCGTTTAAAAGTGGTAAAGTTATTGAGGGTAAACGCTTGAAAGTCAGGCCTTTCTCTAGCAAATAATAGATGGCGCTACGGATATCAAGTCGTATCGATATTTCCGCTACTCATCACAGATGGCATTCTTGACTGTCGGGGTTTTTTTTAATTTGCTAGGCAAATTAATAAACTTGTATATTATACGTACTATCTATGCCTATTCCCAGCAGTGGGCAAAAGGGTAAAAAAGCCGCCAAATGCGAGTCAGACTCCCCCATGAAGGGTTTCGTAGCAGCAAGTAAAATAATATAAAAGTTCTAAAGGTAAATTGCGGTTTACGATTTATGACGTATTAAAAAATAACTATCTATGATATCGAGACCGCTATAGTTTTAATTGAAAGTACATACTTTGAGGTATATACCGTATTTTTTTCAGAATTATTTTAGTAATATTTCAAAAGTTACGGTGGGGGGACACCTCAAATTTTAACTTTGTATTAGATTATCTCAAGACTGGGGAGTTTGATCTACATAGTTTCAAAGCAGTTTTTACTGAATTTTAAAAGACCTTTACAACAATACCCCACACGTTGAGGTTAGTCCAATTTAATTTTTTAAATTCACTTTTCATTGTATAGGGAGGCTGAAAAAAAAACATTTTTTCATAATTTAAAAAAATAATTTTGGAACTTCAATATCTATCTCTCCACCAATTTTCGTGACAATCGGTGCAGCAGCGGCGGAGTACGAGCCCGGACGGACAGACAGACGGACGGACGGACATGACGAAACTATAAGGATTCCTTGTGGACTACGGAACCCTAAAAAAGGAATCAAAATAGTGAGGGTAGCATGTCATTTAGTCAAATGATACTCAAGAAGTATGAATCTTATATTTTTCAACAGAAATTCGTTTGAAAAATTATGTGCGTGTAGACGACGCCTTACAGTGTTCATAAGAAAACAGTGTTTCTTAGCAACTATGATTAGTTCCGAGATGGAAATTGTAAATAAATTAATAAGTATCCTCCTATGATCTTAAGGCTGCCTAGACTACAAAGATGTTACGTGTTTTTTAACCAACTATGCCGAAGTCACAAGGAGGGTTATGTATTTCGCCGCTATGTATGTATGTTCATTTGTTCCCTCGTATCTTTAAAGATATCCATGATACTTTGACAAATGAGATATCGTCGGAATCGTCTTGGCCATCCGCTGGTTTAAGACTATGTGACATCACAGTGAATCTACGGTGGCGCCCTCTAAAGGCCATAAAGTAATGAACTAAAAAATAAATCATAGTATCAAATAAAAGAAATTAACAAATAAATTTCAAAAATGTATACATTATTAGCTGTTGCTGTAGCATCAGACTACTTTGACTGCCTCCGCGGTCCAGTGGTCAAGGCGATTGCCTTGTGATCCGGGTGTCATGGGTTCAAATCCCACTGGGAAGCATACTGTGTTAAAAGTTGTTTCCAGTCTGTTAAGGATATTGCAGGCTTGAATCACCTGATTATCCGAAAAGAAAGATGATTCCGTGCTTCGGAAGGCACGTAAAGCCATTGGTCCCGAACGCCATCTGGCGTTTGTACCTATCCTAGGATTGGGTCTGGTCTACCCTTTGGGTTGCGGAGGTCAGAGGGCAGTTGCTCTGTGTAAAAAACCAGCAACCTCGTCAAATCGCCTAGGTTAGGTAGCGGACTCCGGGCTCTGAAGCGTAACCGCTGACGATGCAACCGGGAACATGCTCGGATGATGATGATAATGCTGAAGCATCAGATATTTTTTAGACTCTACTGCAGGAGCACGACCCTCTCTGTACTACCAGAGTCATATTTCAGCCAGAGCAGTCAGAGAATTTGGCCAACACTGTCCACGCCTGGCCTGATGGGTTGGAGAGGTCTCATTGATGTTTACAAGCTTTGTTTAGCTTGTGTTTCCTAAGTCGCCTTCTACGACATCCACGGGAAGACTTGGAGTGGTCCTATTCTACTCTGCCGGGAACCACACAGCGATACTTTTGTATGGAAATGCCAAATTTTTAACGTTTATTAGTAACTAGCTATTGCCCGCGGCTTCGCCCGCGTATACTACATAAATTAGATTGGTTTATTCTAAACTCTTCTTCTTTGTCCTCGCTCTTTCCCGTTACACGGGGTCGGCTTTTTAATCATGCAGCGCCACTTGCTACGATCACCGGCACTGTCGCTGTTTAGGCCTAGCTGCTTATTCACGTTGTCGGCGGTCTGCCCTATTGGTTTATTCTAAACTGGGGTTGCAATTTATTAAAATCCAATTAATGGATTATTATTTTTTACTAACCACTAATACAAAAATGTCATGTGTTTCAAAAATAACGAAGATTAATACAAACTTGCAACCCTTATTTCACCTCTATAGGGATGTTTTTTTTTTAATCTAATATATGCATTATTATTTTCTACTAACTACTAAAATACATAAAAATTTCATGTGTCTCAATTTTAAAATTACGAAGTTTCATACAAACTGCCAACCCCTATTTCACCCCCTTAGGGATGGAATTTCCAAAAAACCTTTCTTAGCGGACGTCTCCTAGTCACAATCTACCTTTCTGGCTAATTTCATTTTCATTGGCTAAGTAGTTTTTGAGATTTCATAATGAGTAAGTGAGTGATTTTCGATTTTATACTCGTATATACTTTATAGATAAACTAGCTTTCGCCCGCGGCTTCGCTCGCGTATCCCACGGGAACTTTACATTTTTACGGGATGAAAGGTACCCTATGTCCTTCTCTGTACTCCTGACTATGTGTATACGAATTTTCAAAAAGATATAAACAAATAGAATAAAAGGAAGATGTAACAAATATACAAACTCACTTTCGCATTTATAATATTAGTTAAGAAGGATGATAAAAAAGTTTTTTTTAATTCAGCGCTAAATGAATTAATTATACCTAATTAATAAATGTACATTATAATTAGTACCTAATTAATAAACGTTAAATGAATAAGTAATAGTTTTATTTCACACCCCTAACCTAAGTCACGGTGCCAGCTTATCACGGGTTTCCGGCAGGCTGCGTTACGTAATTAGCCGTAATTATCACGGAAATATCTCGCCTCGTTTGTTTACGCCATTTTTGAGGAAAATAGGTTATTTCTTTTTCCTGAGATTACGCAGTTTCTTTTGTATCTTTTCGATGTTATATAATTTGAATACGCATGATGACTAATAAAATATTATAGGCCCATCGGTTAGATTATTAAAAAATATTGTACACGTATTTTTCCTTTTCTCTGAGAAACAATAAATAACGAAGATACAGAGCATTTAAATTTCGCATGACGTCACGCTTTCGTACGATTTTTACACATCGGTGACGTCACAAGCCCCCACTCTGGAACTTAGATACTCTGTATCTTTATGAATTTTTACTTTTTTGATAAACTGAAAAATATGGGTACATTATTTTTAGATAATCTAACTAACGGACTAATTAAAATAGTACTTTCAGCCCCAGTCATCATCCCAATTGAACATGAGTTCGCGTTTATAACCCCTTGAAAAAAAGAGGGGTGTTATATAATTATGACGCTAATGTCTGTCGGTCTGTCTGTCTGTCTCTCTGTTTGTCTGTCTGTGGCATCTCGTAGTGCTCAAACGGATCGACCGATTTCGATGCGGTTCTTTTTTACGTGAAAGCAAGTTCCCTTGCGGTGGTTCTTAGCTATATCTGATAAAAATTGGTTCAGCCTTAAACCAGTTATTGGGGGTTAACGCTTGAAAGTCAGGGCTTTCTCAAGCAAATAATAGATGGCGCTACGGATATCAAGTCGTATCGGTAGCTCCGCTTCTCATCACTAGATGGCGATCATGACAGTCAGGGTTTCTGTTTTAATTAGTCCAGCAAATTAAGTTGTATAGTAAGACGGTTGTTTAGAAAGACAAGCAGATAAAATTTTCATTTCTCTAAGTTTTATTCTCCTGTTTAAACTTCAAAATAGTCTTCATAATTTCTATCCTAAGCTGAAACTTTTGTTCCGTGTTCATTTCTCTAAACGTTGGTAGAAGAGATTTCAAAAACGCATGGTCATCATCAAATCCTTGACATTTATTTTCCACTTCTTTGTTTCTTTCATTTTTATCGATAACTTCTTCACTATATTCTATTTTCTTCTTCTTTTTCTCAACTTCACTTTTTGGATCTCGTTTTCTATTAAGTTTTTCTATAACGATTGTTTCGACTTCATTATATTCTGTTTGTTCATTAAAATTTTGTGTGCTTTCGTTTTGACTGGTTTCTCCTTCATATTCATCTTGTGTACCAACAGCGGTAGTTATTTCTGTTTGAACAATTTCTTCTAAAGGGTTTTTAACAAATTCTTCTGATTCAGAGTCGTAAGTCACATATTCCTGTTTTATGTTAATCTCACTGTCCATCAAATTCTCATATTCAATTGGAACTGTTTCAGACTGCCTGGCTTTGAAAGGTTCAAGGAACAGTAGGGCATCGAAAAAATAGTATTTTCTCTTTTTGTGTTCATTTTTATCCAACATCCTGAGCTCTCGCTTGAAACAGTCGCGAAGTGACGTCCATTTTCTTTTTACTTCAAAATCTGCAAAAATAATAAAAAAAATATAATAAAAACAGATTAAAAGAAGTGGGCAACACTGCTATTTGATTGTTCAAGCTATACCTATAGCTTGACGACTGCCTAACAATGGTGACAGCCAGGACCAACGGCTTAACGTGCCTTCCAAAGCACGGATGACTTGATGACTTACTTAGGACAATCGACTAAAATGTCCTTTTATAGAAATATCTTATACAGTTTATGTTTAAGTAGGTATCTACATATTTTTTTTACATTACACAAGAAATATTTATTGCTACATATGATAAATAAATTGTTAACAAAAACTTAACACTTTATTATTTAAGGCTATTTTTAATTCGGTAAAAATATAGTATGCATAGTATACAGTCGCGTTCATCGAATCCCGTAGTAACTATATAGGTCACGTGACTACTTCGATTTAAAAAGTTGTTCAAAACGATTGACTGAATCACCTTTGAAAATATGGCACTGATTTAAAGAGGCAGTTGTAAATAGCAGTTTTGGTAAGTTAAAAATTATAAATGGCATGTTTATTAAGTAGTTCAGCAGTTAAAACTAAGCAGTAAAGTAAACAAAATGAGTAGGTAATAAAAAATAATGAACTGGATCAGTGAATATATAATTGGGCAGGAAAATAATTAAATGGGTAAAAAAATTGAACGAGCGGTTCAATTTTTTTCCCTAACCTAGTAAAATGGATAAAACCGACCTAGCGTGTGTTGGTCACAGTTCTAACTTAACCTAACCTATAGGTTTTCCCTAACCTAGTAAAATGAATAGAAATAGTAATATGATAAAATAACCGACTAATTGTTTTTTTATTACTGTTCATGTTTTACTGTCGCAATAGCACAGAATACAGTAAGAGTAAACAGAAGGGACTCTTCTAAGGTACGCGCAATATACGTCCCCGTTCCCCGCACCCGCACCTCTCCCCTCTTGACGGCCAACGTGAGAAATCGAGGCGAAAACGGGGGAGAGGTGCGGGGACGGGGAACGGGGACGCCTGGGTGACGCATATTGCGCGTACCTTAGGAGTGTCCGGCCTGTGGCAATAGTTAATCAACCGCCATTAAATTAAATAACTGCTCAATATGTTTACCAACTGCTCATAATAACATCTCGAATATTTAAATAACAGCTCAAAAACTTAGTTCCCTTAAAATATTTGTACTGAATTAAAAATAATAGTGTATAATTAATATACACATGTGCCTATCTAGTTCAAATAAGATGTCTATAGCGCTTTGTCGTAATAACCCAATTAATAATTTTGTATGAAGTTTCACTAATGAGGCTATTGCGACAAAATCTTACATCATACATAGAATCAGTGCCTTGCGACTGTATTTTCGACACCACGTCAATCGTGACTTCCACTGTAACTTGGTCTCTCAATCGTATTGATTAAATAAACGCATGGAGATCAGCTTATACTGGATAATGGTCGTTTACGATTATATTGTATGGTTGGATTGAGGGCAAGTCAAGTGCACATACCTACAAACTAACCACAGTTTAACTCATACGGGTTAGCGGCTAGTCATAGTAAGGATCTATATAGGTGGAAAATGGAATCAAAGTGACAGGTTGCATCCGCCTTTTATCATTTTTTACCATATTTTTAGGGTTCCGTACTCGAAGGGTGCAAACGGAACCCTATTACTGAGACTCCGCTGTCTGTCCGTCTGTCCGTCTGTCTGTCCGTCTGTCGGTCCGTCTGTCACAGGGCTCTATCACTTGAACCGTAATAGCTAGACACATAAAATTTTCACTGATTATGTATTACTGTGGCCGCTATAACAAAAAATACTAAAAATAAAAAAATTAAAGGGGTCGTCATACAAAAACGTGTTTTTTCAGCGTTTTTAACTAGATCTTTATAATGGCATTAACTAGATACTTGAAAGTTTTGACGTGACAACGTCTTAAATTAGGTTGCGGCTGGGAGTCACTTATGAAAAAGTGTAACGCTCGGTAACGTTACGATGAGTCACCGAACGAGAGAGAGGCCCGCCGAATGCCTTGCGTCTCTCTCCCACTCAACTATGATCGGTCTGCGTTGTCACGTAAAATCTTCGCCCGTAAAACCGACTTTACAGGCAACCATTTTTTTACACATTATGTATTACTATGGCCGCTATAACAACAAATACTAAAAATAAGATAAAATTAAAAATTTAAGGGGGTCGTCATACAAGAAACGTGTTAACGTGGTACGGAACCCTTCATGTACGAGTCCGACTCGCACTTGCCCGTTTATTTGCAATATACCTTAGATTTTTTTACTGTGTAATTTTTTCCCATTTCGTCGATCGGCTTTCACGAGCTTTGCGGGAAAAGAAAGTTAGAAATTGTAGATTATTTATTGTAATGGTGCAATGTATATTTATTTTCTAACAACATAAAAATGCATTATTTAGGTAGTAAGGTATAACATAAAAATATAAAATATTGAAATAAATATACTTATTTATAATTTTAGATTACCTATTACTTAATAACACTTTAACTCCTCATAACAATATTAAAATAATGAGTTACCTATTTCATTTGAATTTTGGAAATGTTATCTTATCATGTTATTAATGTTAGTAGCTTATACAACGTGGAACGGACATACCCGTAATAAACCGAATCATGGGCTATACCAGGCCTGTGTCACTCCCCGTTTAGGTATCGAAAATGTACCTACATTATTACTATGCGCGCAGGCGGCCCCTCCGGGTAGTAAATTCAGTTATACGAATCGTTTGTCCAGAGTAATAAGAATGAAATTGGCTTGCAATGGATGTCTAGGTATCTATGCGAAAAGGTGCTGAGTTCTGACGTGAGCTAAATTAAACCATATCGCTAGCTAGCCACATTGAGTAGATATTTCTTAGAATTACTTTGCTGATTGAGAGTTCTGTTCGTTAGTATTTTTTATTCTGTGGCTATACTAGATCACTATAGTATAATGAAATTAAAATAACAGTCAAAAAACCAAAAAAAATTTCGACATTCCCATACAAATCGCCCGGGAAAATAATAATAAAAATCGGCATTTCCATACAAAAGTGGGCAGCCGACTTTTGTATGGAAATGCCGATTTTTTTTTGTTTTTTGGCTGTTATTTTAATTTCATTAATCATTATAGGTACTACAAAGATCTAGTATAGATCGTGGTTCGATTTATTACGGGTATTATATGTCCTTTCCACGTTGTTATAGGTAAACATTATTGACAGCAGTGTGGAAACACCATATTGCATGAAGGATATAAGTACATTAACATTTACCTACATTTATTTACCATTTACATGATTGTACAAGCGCTAAAAACGCCGCAAATAGTTTTTTTTTCAGGTGTGTAACCTACAGAAAGGCATGACATGGCTCGATGGCTGCTTTCATAATAGGTAACTGAGTTTATAAAAGGAAACTCTTTGCTGACTGATTTCTTTTTTTTTACATTTTTATGTCATGCCATTTTAGCTATTGCCTTTTTATGTGCTTTTACATTTTGTTCTATCAACATTAAAACGCAGTGATAATATCCAACAAATAGGTATTTTATTTCATAACTAAATAAAATCTTTGGCATCTTTGGGTCTATATATAAATGCTGGCTATAATGATGACAACCGACACTTCGGTGGAGCTCACGAAATTTTTATGCCACTTGTGGTCACCTATCCAAGTGCGGACTACGTCCGGGGTTGCTTACCTTTTGAAAGCGCTTGCACGGCAACGAGCTCTTTGGATACGAACGACTATTAAGAAATAGGTAATGTAGTGATGTGAACAATACTCACAGAAATCGGTTTTCTCGCTCTCGTCCAACTCGTCCCACTCTGGTATCATTGTATTCGTCTTGCACACCTCACGACATACTTTATCCCATTCCCGTTCCTTCACCTTCTTATCCCTATACTCCGGAATAGAGGTATCGTACAAACACTTTCGTTTTTTCACTTCCTCTATCAATTTTTCAATAGAAAATTCTAGCTTTGACATTTTTGGAAAGAATTACGGGCCGTGCGTACGTGACGGGCGGCAGTGGCCGACTAATCGACGTTGTCGGTCTTTGTCTGCGCGTGGCGTTCGGTATCTTCTGTCTCGCTCGCCGACGTTTTGTGGGAAAGAGTCGGGCGGGGTCGGGTGACCTGCTTGTGGAACGGCATTGATAACGGGCCGAGTGCGCGTCAAGATCACGTCAAGGTCGTAGTGTTAAAAGGATATTTCGTCGGTTGCCGTTTTGTGGATCCCTGAAAGTGTTGTTAGTCGATCCTCGTTACGTCATTCCTACATATCTGTAAAATACCTATATTTAAGTATATTATTTTGTATACAAATTGATATAATTTAAGTACCATATAGTCACTCATATTATATGCACTTGTTATAATTTAAGGTGGAGGTATAGGCAAATGACCTTGAAGTGGCTCCCTCATTTGAAATAAATTATTAACTCGTAAATATGGAGATAATTTCCATATTTCTCTTCGTCATGCACTAGATAGCCCTTTAAATTATTTAGCGGACTTTTTTGCGGAATTTTACGGACTAATGTAAATACTTTCAACGGTGGTTCATAACCACCGTTGAAAGTATTTACATTAGTCCGTCTAGCTTTAAAATTTGCTTCCGCCAAAAGTGGCCACGGCAAGTTTTAAAGCTAGACGGATCACCAATAATAGTTGCAACGGCAGTTCATAAAATAATTTAAAGGGCTATCTAGTGCATGACGAAGAGCAATATGGAAATTATAACCATATTTACGAGTTAACAATTTATTTCACATTTCAAGGCCATTTGCCTATATCTTCGCCTTAAGTATTTATTGTAAGTATTTCAGTCGTGTACTTACACCCCGTCTGTTAACGTTTTACTATAACTGTATAGTAAAACGTTAGCAGTTGACTTTTTAAATACCAGCCGAATTTTTTGAGCAAGTTCAGTCCATGATATTGAACTAATTTCTATAAAAAAAGTTATTAAAAATCGATATAAATATTTTTGGTCCTCCCATACAAAATCCATTTGGTTAAGCGCTGATCTTTATGGAAAGGCGAATTTTTATTTTAGTTTTTGTTAATTGTTTTTATGGAAAGTAGTTCAGTATCATGGACTGAACTTGCTCCATAAATTTGGCTGGTGGATAAAAAGTCACCCTTTATTCTCTGTCATCCATCGGTTGTCTAAAAGAAAACGCTTGTAGCCGCCGATAATACCGCCTTTGTATATTTTAATGTCTTTGTGTATATATAGTTTTTTTTTGTACAATAATACTTTATTGTACAAAAAAAAAAGATATCTCAAAATCTTTCGCTCCAATGTAAAAACCGTTCTGCTATATGGGTGCGAAACGTCGAAGGTGACCAAAGACATCACGCAGCAGATCCAAGTCTGCAACAACCGCTGCCTTCGACAGATATTGGGTATCTTTTGGCCTGAAAAGATATCCAATGAACGTCTGTGGCAGCTTTGCGGCGAGACACCGATCGACCAACAGATAGCGCGTCGTAAATGGACATGGATCGGCCACACGCTCAGGAGGGCGCCTACTCACATTCCGAGACAGGCATTGGAATGGACCCCTCAAGGAAAGAGGAAGCGTGGTCGACCAAAGCAGACCTGGCGACGATCGGTAGCGGCGGAGATGAAGACAATCGGGCTGTCTTGGCCCGAAGTGAAGCGCGTTGCTCAAGACAGAGCGGGATGGAGAAGCACTGTAGCGGCCCTCTGCCCCACTCAGGGGGCATAGGAAAATAAGTCAAGTAAGTCAGTACAAAAAAAAACAATGAATTTTTTTTTTTTATTTATTTATATCCAAAAATAACATTAATTTACAATTCTATGCACCCATAAACTTTCTTTTTAAACAAACTTTTTAACTTTCTTTAATTGTCTACTTTCAATCTTAAAATTAGGTTAGTATTCATCTGACATTATATAGGTACTTATAAATATATAAAGTGGTTACTTACTTAAGTAATATGTGGTATCAAATTAGGTTTATATAGAAAGCACTCGACGGCCCCAAGTCAAATAAGTAAGATTATAAATTATCGACTATAAGTTGTCGAAATCCAAACATAAATCTATAGGTAGGGTGCATACGTAAATATTACATAAAATTATTACATTCGCTAAAAAATATTCTTCTTCGTCTAAGCGCATTCCCGGTTGCGTCCTCAGCTGTGCTGCTTCGGAGCCCGGGGTACGCTTTCCCGCTTTTTCTTCTCCAAATATAATATGCATGTCAATGGTCACCCAAGGATGCCAAAGACATTCGCTAAAAAATATTATATAAAACAAAATAAATACGACGCCCTCTTATAAAAAAGTGTAAAGAGTGAATTTACGTAACTATTGTTTTTTAAGACTAAACAATAAAAAAAGAGTCCCTTTAATCAAACTCATTGACAGCACAGAATAAGGGAAAAGAATGGTGACTCCCGCTCAGGCTCATTTCTGATGCAAAGGTTGGCCATTGCCATTCAGCGCGGTAACGCAGCTAGTATATTGGGCACCTTTGCAGCAAAAATGTCAAGGGGCGGGTTAGAAATATAGTGCAGATTGTATTTATTAATTGTATTATTATTATTATTTTAAATATTATTATATAAAGTTAAAATGTAATTTAGATATATTTCCGAGAATTGTTATCTTAAAAATTTAAGCGATTTAAAATACTTATGACCCTAACTTAAAATTGAACCCATATATATAAACCCATTGACTAAGAAGAAGGGATTAAGAAAATGATATTAGAACAAACCTAATGCCAGTTAACGAGTCCCGAAAACGATTATAATCCAAATAAACACTTGTCCTTAAAAACTAGTTCAACCCTTTATTTGGTCATATTCGGTTTATTTGCGCCTTTACAGTTATGGCACGAAACAGTGAGGGAAGAGAGACAAAACCAAAACCTAGCACATAATATAAAAACAAAATCTATCTATATATATAAAAGCGAAAATCACTCACTCATCACGAAATCTCGAAAACTACTCAGCCAATGAAGATGAAATTAGGCAGAAATGTAGATTGTGACTAGAAAACGTCCACTAAGAAAGGATTTTTGGAAATTCCATACCTAAGGGGGTGAAATAGGGGTTGGCAGTCTGTATGAAACTTCGTAATTTTTAAAATGAGACATGAAATTTTAATGTATTTTAGTAGTTAGTAGAAAATAATAATGCATTTATTAGATTTTGAAAATGACATCCCTATAGGGGTGAAATAGTGGTTCCAAGTTTGTATGAATCTTCGTCATTTTTTAAAGCAAAACACATGACACTTTTGAATTAGTAGTTAGTAAAAAATAATAATCCAATAATTGGATTTTAATAAATTGCAACCCCAGTTAAAAAAAAAACAATCTCATTTGTGTAGTCTACGCGGGCGAAGCCGCGAGCATAAGCTAGTTAACAATAAAAGAAAAACTCACAGACAAACACACATATACTGATAATATTAATTTTATTTAAAAAAAAACGACGGGTTGCACTCCGGGAGTGCCGGCAGAAGTGAAAACTTGAATATTAACCTTGTGCATTTTTGATATTTTGTAATGGTTAGGGAATAATTTTGCACGAATTGCTTTAATTATATTATCAGTATAAAAGTACCTACTATCATTTATGTGTTAGAATACAATACCTATTTATTTATTGCGCTATCGTACACAAACATGACAATTTATATTACATTAAAAAGTTTATCTCTCAGCTAAACGAAACAGCAGGCGCAGGCATACATTTTCGCCGCGCCGTAGAAAGAGAGGGGAATACTTCCTCTCCTACGCCACGCCAGCTGTCATCCGTCTTACGAATTTTCGATCAGGACACGTGTCCCTTGATGACGCGCTTAACATTTTCTACCCTATACAAAAAAAGTGCACAACGCGCTATAGAAGTTTTCACTTCAAAAAAATAATTGAGGTAGGGTCAAAAACCGGAGAGAAAATAGGTACCCGAGAACGTTTGTATGGAAAAATGGCCCATAATCGAAATAAATGAATTTGATTTCACAGGTAAATCAGCGCTTAAATCGGATGATGTTTTTTTTGTGACTACGGGGGTAAAGAAATAAATAATGATAATAGGTTCTTCTTGCAATGTATCTAATGAACTAACGCAAAACCTTTCAGATGGTACCTCAGCCCATTAAACTAAACAACTTTTTTGTTGTACAACATTCTCAAAATGCCAAAAATGAAATTCGGATTTTTATACAAATTGACTCCTTCTTCGTCTAAGCGCGTTCCCGGTTGCATCCTCAGCTGAACTGCTTTGGAGCCCTGGGTGTGCTTTCCTGCTTTTTATTCTTCAAATATAACATGTATGTCAATAGTCACCCAAGGATGCCAAAGACCTTGCAAAATGGAGAAGAAATAGTCGGAACAATTTAAATGATTTGGCTACAGTTTTAAGAACGGCCGCCTGCCTGACGTCAACCCACTTTGGGAATGCAATTGTAGCACGAGATGTTTGTGCTAAGTCCTTTAGTCGCCTCTTACGACATCCACAGTAAGAGATGGAGTGGTCCTATCCTAACCCGTAATCACACGGGTATATATGTTTTATACAAATTGACTACATCAGCTAATAAGTTTGTATGAAAAAAAATTTTTTTTTGGTTTTCCTGAAAGTTGTAGAACAGAATTGGTACAGTTTTATTGGCGAGGAAACATCTGAGACGTTTTGCGTTAGTTCATTCACACGTTGTATAAATATTATATTTTTATCATATTCACTAACCGTAGCTTTAAACTTCCAACTGTAGTTAACAGGTAGATGTATATCTATACATGTACTTAGGTCTTTTGTCAACTCTCATCTACCTTCGATCTTTGCTCAATATTATTTTACATCATCATCATCCGAGCGTATTCCCGGTTGCGTCGTCAGCGGTAAGGCTTCAGAGCCCGGGGTCCGCTACCTAACCTAGGCGATTTGACGAGGTTACTGGTTTTTACACAGAGCGACTGCCGTCTCACCTCCGCAACCCAAAGGGTAGACCAGAACCAATCCTAGGATAGGTACAAACGCTAGATGGCGTTCGGGACCAACGGCTTTACGTGCCTTCCGAAGCACGGAATCATCTTTCTTTTCGGATAAACAGGTGAGTCAAGCCTGCAATATCCTAACCAGACTGGAAACAACTTTTCAAAAAGTATGCTTCCCAGTGGGATTTGAACCCATGACCTCCGGATCACAAGGCAAACGCCTTGACCACTGGACCACGGAGGCAGTCTAACGGATATTATTTTACATTGAGTATTATTTCTATTAAACTCTATTTCTATACCTTGAATGTTTTGTGTGTTTACGGTTATGGGCGCGGGGAGTTTGCAGACCATTGTTTCCAAGGGCCCTTGTCACACTTTTTGCCCGAGAAATGTGAAAATGGCCGCATTTAGGGGCCTTTTGTTTTAGTTTTTGAACGTTTTGTATGCCATTACGCTTGATATTTGAGTTACAGAGAGTTTATGGCTAGTAGTTATTTTTTGCGAGTTTTAATAAAACTTACAATCAAAATATTAAAAAATATTTAGTATTCATATACTACCACTTTATTTCTAATGGGGCCGACAGAGTAGTTTTAGTTTTGCGACTCTACGCAGAAATAGCCCAGGGTCGCAAGCACAGAATACATATTAGTACAAGTACCGCAAGACCCAAAGTACTTTGAACCAGGGCTTGTTAACGATACCAAATTCACACTGAAAGTAACGTTAAATAACGTTATTTTCATACGGGTAGTAGAGGTAACGTTATAAGGGGTATCGATAATACAGTTTATAATGTTATCAATTAACGATATAAGTAACGATTCTTTTTTCAATACTTGTAAAATATTATATAAATAACTCTAGTAGCCTACTAAACAAACTCTCATCAATTTATTCTGTCAAATATCGAAAAAAAATACGGTGTAAACAATACCTTTTACCGTTAATATTACCGGTAACGTTATCTGATTACCGGTAAATAGTTGGAAAAATACCGTTACCCAGCATAACGTTATCTTTGCTGATAACGTTAACGCCGTTTGACAGAATTAATGTTACCAGATTTTTAACGGTATTCCAAGCCCTGCTTTGAACGTGATGTTTAGCGAGAAGGTGTAAAAAGGATGGGTTACTAGGGTTCCTAGCTGCATCGCCTATTCAAATGATTCGCATTTAACCAAGAAGGGAAAAAAATATCAGATGTAACTAATATCTAACTATTTGTATAAACTTACATACCTTTACAAATATATAAAACATAAATGAAGAATGCTTACGAAGTGGTAAAGCCGTTCCCAAACATAAATTAAACTTACTTACATGCACATCATATACATATGTAATGTAATATTATATGTATTTGTACACACAAAGCCTAGAGTCGAAATATTCAAGGGCTACGCTAAGTATAAGCGACTCTCCTTGTAAGGGGTAATTCACATTTATCTCACGATTATGGGGGGTCATGTCAAATGTGACAGAGGTTTAAATATGGTAAAGTAAGTAGTTATTAATGAATGAATGAATTAATAGTTTATTATTTCAAGTAACATGACACATTAATATTCAGTTTCTCCTAGGATTCCTTAATTGAAACATTTTCAACACCTTTATCAAAACTTTTATTTCAAAATCTAAATTCAGCTCCACTTTTCGTTTGAAATAAGTTGATGTCCAAAGCAAGAGCGTTGCCACAGTTCAGTATTCACTTACAAACGGAAGGAATCTTTTTTATTACTTCCTCCACGTTTTTCGACGAGTTTCTACGGCTCAAAACAGCTGATTTAGATATTTTACAGTAAATAAATATATAAATATATAAGGACAAATCACTAGGTATAAGTAATTTTTTTTTAAACTTTGTGTTATGGGATACTAACTCAACGACACTATATTTTATGATAAATACATATATAGATAAACACCCAAGACCCAAAAAAATTTTGAAAAAGGCAATTTTCCCCTCTTGCCCTGGCTGGGAATCGAACCCAGAACCTCCGCATTAGCGGTCTAGCGGGTTAACCATTACGCCACGGAGGTTGTCAATAAAGTAAAGTCATTAAAGAGCTCAATGTCCGATCCAGAGATCTCTAATGAATTGACATACACTTTTTTTTACGGCGTTTAGCATCTGCCTTTTAGCCATCCTTAATTTCCATTCTTTTTCTGAATACAATGTTAAGCTTTTCATTTTTCTTTTCTTCATATTTCTTCTTTTTTGTGATATTCTTTTTTATTTCTTTAAATTATTTTAGATAATAAGATCTAATTTTTCATTCTTTTTCTATATACAATGTCAAACTTTTTCATTTTTCTTTTCTTCATATTTCTTCTTTTTTGTAATATTCTCTTTGTTACTTTAAATTGTTTTAAACGACATACACGGACTAGTGACGATCCTAAAAGTCAATTTGACGTCAGATTGACACGCAAATTCAGGCAGAGGCTGCGTCTATCTTGATTCATGGTTTATGCCAGTCTATGTTTGCTAACCTCCCTTAGACACCTCTTGATGACGTAAGAGGTGGCGACTAAGGGAAAACAGTATTCTACTGTGTTGTCACCACATGCCCATAAAATATAATCTGGGACGTTGATCAAACAGTTGTGCCTTTCCAATGCACGAAAACCAAATAACGTTATGATTTTCCTGCAATTGAAGCAGAATATAGCAAAAGAGTTTCTTATAAAAAATAACACGCGTCAAACATACTAGTATCGGAAATCGGATATAAAAATACAGCCACTACAATACCATTAGACACGGCAATAATTTCGTTCCGATAATATTGGAGGGAGAAAATGATCAATAGATAAGATATACGGCTGCAGGATATCGCCTTTCATATATCAAGAGTCTCATATTAATGGTAAAGTATACTGATACCAGTAGAGGAGGTTATGAGCTTTGCTTAGTCATTATCTAGAACAAAAGACAAATCTAGCTTTACGTAATGTCTGAAGATTACCTAACAATCGAATAAATTAGTTGGGTAAGTACCTAAAAAACTCTCAAAAATTCTAAAATTCTTCTTGGTGTATATTATAGTCCCTCGCTTCACATTAATTACTTTCAGTCTTTCGAATCCCTTTTGTCCAATTTTCATAGCCAGTATGAGCATCTTATTGTTATGGGTGACTTCAATACATGCCTCATTAAAGATGACTGTCGTTCTTCTTCCCATCTTTCCCTTCTACATTCATTAGATTTGCATACTCTTTCTCTTGGCCCAACTCATTTCTCCCACAATGGACCACCTTCCCTTTTGGATTTCATTATTACTTGTCCGGATCTTGTCGCATCATATGGCCAATTTAATGCTGCTTGTTTCTCAGCCCACGATCTTATTTACGCTTCCTTTAAAATTCGCATGCCTAAGCGCCGGCACAAGATCATTACGAGGCGTAACTTTTCAGCAATAGATGAAGATCTTTTTTTAGCGGACTTTGCTGTGACCAATTGGGATGCTGTTATCACGGCCTCTGATGTAAATACTAAAGTTGAGATATTTAATTCTACTCTATTGTCTCTTTTTGACAAACATGCGCCTATTAAATCTATTCGGGTCAAACATTTTCCAGCTCCTTGGCTCTCTCCTGAAATTAAAGGTCTAATGGCCAGAAGAGACAGAGCTAAAATAAAGCTACGTCAGAGTCCCTCAGATGAAAATCGCGAAATCTACATTCTTTTACGTAATAAATGCAATAAAGTGTGTCGCGATGCTAGGAGAAAGTACATTTATGCAAATGTTGAAAACTGTCCGCCTAATAAAATGTGGAATTTTCTTAGGGGCATGGGTTTTGGTAAGCAGAAGTCAACAAGTGATTTTACCTTCGACGTGAATGCTCTAAATAGACACTTCTGTACTTCCCAATCCAATCTTACGCCTGGTATAAAACAAGCAACCTTAGCTGACCTTTTATTTAAACCTGTTTCTGAGTCGCCATTGTTTAGTATCCCTACTGTTTCTTGTGAAGAAGTAGTTAACATCATTAAGACAATTAAATCGAAAGCTGTAGGCAATGATGATATCTCCTTGGATATGATTAAACCTATAGCTTGTCTTTTAGCCCCTTGTATTGCAAATATATTAAACTGTTCTCTTTCTACTGGTGTTTTCCCTTCAGCCTGGAAATATGGTCATATTATCCCTCTTCCCAAAAAACCTAATCCATCTGATCCCTCTCATTTTCGCCCAATATCTATCCTACCCATTCTTTCTAAGGTTCTCGAGCATCATGTCCAAAAACAACTTTCAGCGCATTTAAATCGCTATAACTTACTAAATCGTTTCCAGTCTGGTTTTAAAACAGGTCACAGTACTACCACAGCACTTCTCAAAATTACCGATGACATCCGCGCCAACATCGAGAATAGGACTCTTACAGTTCTAGTATTGTTGGATTTCTCAAATGCTTTCAATTCGGTAGATTTTGATATTTTGATTGGATTAATGCAATCCCTAAATTTCTCGCCCATTGCTCTTTCATGGTTTCATTCATACCTTACGGGACGCTTTCAGCTGGTCAAAATTGATGATCGCCGTTCTGATTGGTGTGAAGTTAAGGCCGGTGTTCCGCAGGGTGGAATATCATCTCCGATCCTTTTCTCATTGTTCATAGATGGTATTACTGCTTCTCTCTCTTCACCCTTTCATCTTTATGCTGATGATTTGCAGATATATACGACGGCCCTCTTCAGAATTTTACTCATGCAATTAGTGCAATCAATTCTGACCTTGCTAGTATCGCAAACTGGTCTCGTAATTTCGGGCTTACAGTCAATGCTGCGAAATCCCAAGCCATTGTTATAGGTAGTTCCCATTTTATTTCAAAATTGAGTGAAGTTGATATTCCAGATTTAGTACTTGACAATAGTGTAATTCGTTTCTCAGCCAAAGTCACTAATTTGGGTATCATCTTTGATCAAACATTATCTTGGACTCCTCAAGTCAATGAAGTCAGTCGCAAAATGTTTGTCACACTACACTCTTTGAGACGTATGCAATACTTCCTTCCATCGAGAACAAAAGTACTCTTAGCCCAATCCCTTCTTATTCCTTTACTTGATTATGCGGATGTTGCTTATTTAGATCTTAATCAATGTTTATTAGACAAGCTTGATCGACTGCAAAATCAGTGCATTAGATTTGTTTTCGGGTTGCGTAAATTTGATCACACGTCTGAATTTCGCTCTCAGCTTAATTGGCTCCCTATAAGACTTCGTAGGAACTCCCATATTCTTTCGCTGCTTTTCAATGTCCTTTTTAAACCCCAATCCCCAAGTTACCTTTCTGAGAAATTTTCATTTAGACAGATTGACAGTCGCTTGCGTGGTAGTGGTATCCCTCAGCTGCAAATCCCTGCACATGTCTCGGAGTCATACGGATACTCATTCTCAGTTCTTGCTGCCCGGTTATGGAATGCGCTTCCTGTAGATGTGAAAAATGCGCCCTCTCTTGATTCATTCAAAGTCAGACTTAGAAGTCATCACGAAGGATCCTCAGACACCTTGAGCTAACAATATTGTAGTTTATGTATTTTATTTATCTTAGTTGGTGATATTTAGGTATATTATTCTGTTATGTATTAGTTTATGTATTATAGGTATATAATATGTAATATGTTTTAGATTAAAAGTGAACATTTAATTTCTATTGATCAACGCTTTGACTTCTGCCCATTATGCCTATTTTTTATTTCTATTCGCTGATACTTGGGTGACTGGAAGAGATCCCTTTATGGGATAAGTCCGCCATTGTACAATTATTTGGTCTCTTATGGTTTATAAGTATGTTTGTAAAATATATATTTTTTTTTTGTACAATAAAGATATCAACAACAACAACAACAACTGTTACATGCGGCGTGGCCGGTGTATTTGTATGCACAGCTTACAAATTTGTACGCAAATATCCTCAGTTTCATACAAAATAAACGGGCAAATGCGAGTCGGACTCGTACATGAAGGGTTCCGTACCACCATACAATGTTTTAAAACGCTGAAGAAACACGTTTCTTGTATGACGACCCCCTTTAATTTTTAATTTTATCCTATTTTTAGTATTTTTTGTTATAGTGGTCATAGTAATACATAATCTGTAAAAATTTCAAGTATCTAGTTAATGCAATTATAAAGATCTAGTTAAAAACGCTGAATCAACACATTTTTTGTATGACGACCCCCTTTAATTTTTTATTTTTAGTATTTGTTGTTATAGCCGCCACAGTAATACATAATCGGTGAAAATTTCAAGTGTCTAGCTATTACGGTTCAAGAGGTAGAGCCCTGTGACAGACGGACAGACAGAATGACAGACAGACGGACAGACAGCGGAGTCACAGTAATAGGGTCCCGTTTGCACCCTTTGGGTACGGAACCCTAAAAAAGGAAGACTTATCAATACGATATCCCACTCGGAAGAAAAAAAAAATATTATACCCGCTACCAAGCTACGAGTAGATTATAATTAAAATTGTCATCATAAACTATACCAAATAAACTTTTATACTTTGGTACAATAATTTAACGCCATACCTAAATTTTCCGGGGTCCAGTGCTGCCCCCATTTAAAATAAATCATTTCAAAGAAAACGGAGACATTATTTTAAATTTTGCTACTACCAAATCCTAGATAACCCTTCAAAGTATTTGATGAACAACTGTTTACAGTTTATAATGAGCACGTTAAGCTTTACTACGCACATTTGCCAAAAGTGGCCGTTTTTCGCAAATGTGCGTAGTATAAAGCTTAACGCTCTCACTTTAAACTGTATACAGTAGTTCATAAAATACTTTGAAGGGTTATCTAGATCTTGGTAGTAGCAGAATTTAAAATGATGTCTCCGTTTTCTTTAAAATGATTTATTTAAAATGGGTTCAGCACTGGACCCCGGAAAATTCAAGTACGGCCTTAATAATAATATTGAAGAAAAAACTATTTAATTACCTATATGTGCCTATTTTATTAACACTAAAGGCTTATACTTATTGATAAATTACCTGAGTCTTTGAATCTCTGAAGTTATTTATGCTGAATTTCATTTCAATCCATTTTTGCATGATCTCGTGGTTTACTCTGATTGAGTAAGAATAATAGAAGGTGATGGCAAACTCCTTTATTCCTGCCAAAAATCATCATTGTGTGCTTTCATTTCCAAAAGTAAAAGAAGCATGATTAAGTATTATGAAACATTCAAAGACACTAACATCCTCATAACTTTTTTTTTGTATGAATAGGTATACATGAGAATAAAGGCCCATTTACACAGTGCAAGTTTCTTGCCTGTTGCATACAATTTTATTGAAGCAATAAATGATTTGTATGACTGACATTCTGTTTAGACCATGCAAGTTTTCCATTGCTTTAATTTAATTGTATGCAACAGGCAAGAAACTTGCACCGTGTAAATGGACCTTAAGTATAAGTTTTAACTGAAGAATGTTCGCTTTGTTTCCCTAAAATGCGGCGTACAACGCGTCCTACCAACATTTAAAATTAATGCTGATTCGTTCACAAAAAAAGACAAAATAAGTCGACACAGCTCACTTAAAAATTCTTTGTCTCGATCCGGAGCACGACCTAATTCGGCACAAGCTTTAATTTTCTACAATCCCAATCTTGCTCGATACAGATCTCGTTAAGACTGGAGGAATTAGGGTGACGAACTCAAAGGGTTCATATTTTTGAACCGCGGAGAACATCAAAAGGTTTTCCGTCCGTTTCAAAAGTGCCACTTTGTGAATCGCTTCAATCGAATTCTTTCCAATGAGCCGTCTTGACCATTCGTTGCCGCTACTTACGAGTACGTAAAAGAAACCTTCGCCATGGTTGTCATGTGGATTCCGTTTCGTTTCACGCTGTTTTCCTTATTGAAGTTGAATTTTGATAAATATTCGATTTTGATAAATATTCTTTTTTGATAAAATGATCATTAAGTCTTTTAATATTTGCCAGAAATTCCCAAAGGCCTTCCTTTTATTTCTCCGTCTAACTCTATTCTGATTAGTCTGCTGCCATTCTCTCAAAAAAATCTCGATGTCAATTTGGGGGTACATGAGGGTCACCTTATGGGGCGAAGAAGTAGGGATAGACTAAGAAAGAGATGGCAGATTGACATCGTCAAGTATTTTCGCTTAAATTTTCCGCACTATACGTCAAGCTAACATTGATATACAGAGCCGACGACCCCAAATAGGAAAGTGGCAAGGAGGATGATTATGTCTCCCCATTTCAAAAATAGGTCTCCAGCTCCATTTATTTGGGACTAACAATCGTCTGTGATCTCACTTTTTACTGCAAAAAAATATTTTATTCGCAGGTTTGTGTATTGGTGCAAGTTCATTGTAATTATTATTGCCGGGCAGATTGGGTGAGAGAGAGGTGGCGCAAAAATAAAAGGTTATTGTATGAAATATTAAATAGAAGATTGTCCTAACAAAAAAGGTCTAGCTGTCGGTATCTACGCGTCCTAGTGACAATAAATACCGCTACAGCAAAGTTGCCCCCTTTTCGCTTTTTTTCCCCTAATCAAAAATCAAGATAGACAAAAAAAAAATCAGGATATTGTGTGCCAATTTTTGTAAAATTTAGTTAAAAATTGCGACCTGTAGACGAGATAGACAGGCGGACAAAATCATGGCAAACTCGTAAAATATGGAACTTTCTTCCCGTGACAGCTGCTGTTCATGTGATTAGAACAAAAATACGACATCAGTTGGTTTGGGAGTGTTGCCACTATATGTGATTGAATTACCCGAGCAAACTGCATGTTTTAACGTAACAAACCAATCATAAACTAATAATGTAATAAATAAATTTATTAAACATTAAACAGCTGAATTACACTATATGTATACGAAATAGTTTAGTTAGCTAGTATTTTATTTAATATTTATTGTTCATGACATTCGTGACGTAGTCTTGGACCTATTGCAGGAAGAGAACCATATTTTATTATACTATCGATGCTTCGTTCGCTCAGTCAAGCAAACATAAAATCGTAATTCAAAAACTCTTGTACCAACTTCGTATTTACGCATCTTAACAACGAGCCGGCCTCGCAAACTTGGACTACGCAATAATTTCTGGATCTCGGAATGTGCGTAATGTGAGTCGTTCCTTAAATTGGATTGATGTAATTCTCCTTATATCCTCCTTTCACGGAAGCCGCGCACGGCCATTCGATATGATAGATGTTTTTTCTTTAGCTATAAAGTTAAGTGTTCGGCTTTGTTGTTCGAAGGACTGTATTTCTTTTATTCTTTATTTATTTTACCATTTTTACTGACGGAACAAAAGGGAATCTATTTTGCGGGGTCAAAGCTGATTGCAGATGGAGTGAGTGCTTTTTCGCGTGAGATTTATTTCTAATTTTGAATGAAAAGATAATGAATACAGTTTCTTGGCGGATCGTGTTTTTATTCTGAAATTAGATCAGTATTATTGACCGCTGAAATCATAACGCTACAGCAAAGTCCCCTCTTTTCTTTCCTTCCTTTTATTCCCTGGGGTACTCTACTCTAATCAAAAATCGACATCAACTAAAATATTTAAGCGAATAAAGGAACTTTTGCCACAGTATGGCGCAATATGCGTCCCCGTTCCCCGTCCCCGCACCTCTCCCCCGTTCTTGTGCGGCCGCGTGCGCCGTGCAGTGTGTGTTCGCCCGCTCTCGCCCCTCGACAAGGCGAATCTCGAAACTCAGCTCGCTCGTTCAATTATTCGCATTTCTACCCATTCCTTCAATCCGCCTTTACGATTTGCGCGAAGAGAAACAGCTGGTACATTTTAAGTTTTTTTCTCGCAGAGCATTTTTTTGAAATAATCTTATATTATGAGCTAAGCAACATATTATTTTGTCTCGCCTCTCAATTTAGTAAGCCAGAGCCGACTTTTTCGAGAGAACTTTTCACGTTCAGGAGTTAATTCACGACGGAAGTTGGAATTTCCTCGTCTCGATTACTTTGAGAGAACCAATCGTGTGTTAAAGTTTTGTTTTTGACGGTTTTCTGCTTTGACGAAAGTAAATTAGAAACGGAAATAAACTTCTCTGCACTGCTGATATGTTTTACGTAGAATAGTAGGTAAAGTACAGACACACAGGCGCATGGACACACGGACACATGGACACACGGACACACGGACACACGGATACACGGACACACGGACACATCGACAAACGGACACACCGGCACACGGACACACCGACACACGGACACACCGACACACGGACACACCGACACACGGACACACCGACACACGGACACACGGACGCACGGATACACGGATACACGGACACATTCAGATACACAGACACACAGGCACACAGACACACCGACACACAGAAACACAGACACATTGACACACAAATAAAAGACACAGACAAATAAAAGGAAAAACTGGTAGATTGATCTCGGTGCAAAGATTTTACGATTTTAGATTTTTTTCCTATGTACTTGTACTTACAAAGTTTACAGAGAGTTTTATTTTTGATACAAGTTTTCATTGGTTTAGAAATGTTTTAAATTCTAATCCATTTGAAGAGGAAATGCCCCCAGCCTCTTTACCTTACTCTCCGAGCGCAGTGATCTCGAGTCCATTTTTAGGGTTCCGTACCAAAAGGGCGCAAACTGGACCCTATTACTGAGACTCGGCTGTCTGTCCGTCTGTTTGTCCGTCTGCCACAGGGCTCTATCTCTTGAACCGTATAGCGAGACACTTGAAATTTTCACCGATTATGTATTACTAATTAAAAATTAATTAAAGGGGGTCATCAACTCATCATACAAAAAACGGGCGTTTTCAGCGTTTTTAAGTATATCTTTATAATGACATTAAACTAGATACTTGAAATTTTTGCAGATTATGTATTACTATGGCTGCTATAAGACAAAATACTAGAAATAAGATAAAATTAAAAATTAATGGGGTTTTTCATACAAGAAACGTGTTTCTTCAGCGTTTTAAAACATTGTACGCATGTACGGAAGCCTTCATGTATGAGACCCACTCGCACTTATTTAATGCATTTCATCACCTTTCTTATCTTTTTCTTTTTAGCCTTAGTTTAAAGCTTTAAATAATATAGGTATTATTGTTATGTACTTACTAGCTGTGCCCGCGACTTCGTTCGCGTGGTTGTCGGAACGTAATGTTATATAGCCTTAAGCCTTCCTCTATAAATGGACTACCCAAAAAAAAAGAATTTTTCAAATCGGATCATAAGTTCCTGAGATTAGCGCGTTTAAACAAACAAACAAACTCTTCCGCTTTATAATATTAGTATAGATTTTACTTTTTTTAATAAGGAAATATAAGCTTCACCATATTTCACCGTTATTTTGGAGATTTCCAATATTTTTTCCAATGGTTTAAAATTAGTTCTCACAAAATGTTAAACAAATCCTAATTGCGAACGGTTCTCTACACTTTAGTACCTATAAACATACAGAGTTCAATTGCAGGTACACACAATAAGGACATGTTTTCGACAAATATACTAACAACCGACTGTCCTTATCCTGTAATGTTAGGAGTAGTGTTCACTAGATAATCTAGATATACTTAAGTATAGGTAATAATGAATTAATATCTATAGGTCCTCGCTTATACAACGTGTAAGGGACACACCCGTAATAAATCGACTCACGGTCTATACGAGTTTACTATAGTTTAATAAAATTAAAATAACAGAAAAAAAAAAAAAATTTGGCATTTCCATACAATCAAAATGTGTGCAGCCGCCTGGGCGATTAGTATGAAAATGTCGAATTTTTATTTGGTATTTTGACTGGTATTTTAATTTCAGTATACTTTAGTGATCTAGTATTAGACAGTGGTTCGATTTATTACGGGTATGTCCCTTCCACGTTGTAGGTATACTATATTCAAGAATGAACTCTTTCCCTGAATACAATATTCAGGGAAAGTACTCTTTAAGCGAAATAAATAATACTTATTCTATCATAAGCACCTGACCAGGGTGTGGTAATGGGATCAATATTAAACGGATCACAAAAAAAAATAAAAAAAATTAAGTAAGTTTCTGGCGGTTGGGGTTTGCTTTAAATGATTGCAAATTGGTTTTAGTGGAATTTTTATTATGAAATTGGTGTAGTTTGGAGTTATAAATGCTCATGCTTATGAACAACATGTTAAAGTGGACATTCATTAGTACGGCTGAAGTGATATTTGTTAAGCGGACTGTGGTGGTCTGTAGGCGTCGTCCGCTACTTAATCAGCTATGAAAACCAGTGGACTCGTATCCATAAATTTGTCGCTAGAAGCCCCCTTGCAGCAATCAAAGGCCTTCTCCAATTTTTGATACTAACTTGTTAGGAATAAAGAATCAACATAACTAAAGATAGACTCTAAAAGAACTCGTATCTAGGACCAAAAATAATTCTCAAAAAAAAAAAAACAAAACAAAAAAGTGAATTTATTAACAACTATTGTTTACCCGTGATTTCGTCTGTGTTAATTTAGTACTTTGTAATAATGTCTACTTTTATTTGGCAAAATGGGAATCCCTATACAAAGGTTAAGAGATGATTTTGGGATAAAAGTGGGTTCTTCACCGGGTCTCAAACTAAATAAAAAATATTTCAACTAAATCGGTTCAATGGTTGAAGCGTGAAGATCTAAAAATACTCCGAGAGCTGAAAATATGAGTTATGGTATCGAAAACAAAAAATAACCACCAGATATATGCAGTGATAAAACTGTCCAGTTTTTTCCGCTTATTTCCGTGCGATGTGCTCTAGCCTTTGCCCGTCTGTGCACACGTTTATTCCGAACCGATTCCCGCAATTTTCCGGATGAAAAGAACTCGTCTAAGCAATTAACCGGGTAAACACGGGACCCGGATGTAATGCACCCGGTGGCAAGTTATCTTTAGGGGGAGGGTGACTACATTGAGTAAGTGACTGAGTAAAAGGTCAGTATTTTGTTTTATGATTTCCAATAAAGTTGTGATACGATTATACTCGTATTTTATCAGTGGCCATTTAGGGTTTCGTACCCAAAGAGTGTCAAATAACAAAAAATATCAGAGGAGAAAAGATCAATCGTTATGATTTAACACCTTTTTACGAGTACTTACATAACGGGAAAATACATCCCCCAAGGATTTTCATTCGAGAACCTTTATAAAACTGTGAGATCAGGACCTCGCAAAACCTTATAACCATGCAATACTTAATATTGTCAGCTTATAGTGATTGATTGTCTGTCGCAAATCAATATCAAATTGGTAACGCATGCCGAAAATAAAATATATTTCTAAAAATGTACAAGGAAAAATCTGCATTGGATCATCAAACGTTGTCACCCTTATTACGTACCCGTATATCATAATCAACTGAGAATTTTCTGATATTCTGACTGTACTCATGTTGTCCCGTTGTAAAAATGAATAAGTTATTCGTATTTTAGGTCTCTCTCCATAGTCTCTGCCTACCCCTGTGGGAAACAGGCATGATAGTATGTATGTTTGTATGTATGTATGTATGTTAACGATAAAAGATGATAATCAAAATTACAGATTTAATTCTAATGTATTTTTTTTAATTGATCCTTTTTAGCCAACTGATTATGGTAGAAAAAAGTCTTTTTGGGGTTATAATAAAAAGTTTCAGTCTCAGTGTATCCACGAGCTGGCGTGCATTTTGGTCTGAACCTCTGGATTGGCAAACTAGCGTGTTGACCATTACACCACGAAGGTCGTAATAACCAAAGGGGAGTGTATGATGTGACGATGATAAACCAAGTAGGTTGAGCAGAGAATTGAAATAGTGATGTATGCTAGATACGGCACATTTAATTCCTTTGTTAAGTTTTTTTCTTACGGACTTTCTACTTTTCTTTTTACGGACGACCTCCGTGGCGTAATGGTTAACACGCTAGACCGCTAATCCGGAGGTTCTGGGTTCGATCTCCAGCCAGGGCAATTTAGAAAATGGCCTTTTTCAAATATTCCTGGGTCTTGGTTGTTTATCTATTTATGTATTTATCATAAAATATAGTATCGTTGAGTTTGTATCCAATAACACAGGTTTAAAACTTACTTTGGGGCTAGCTTAATCAGTGTGATTTGTCCTTATATATTTATTTATTATTTATTTCTGGTCCCTTTAACACAGTTTTAGGGTCCCCCCTCCCCGCTACGACGTATGTGGATTGGCCCTTAACATGATTCCTCTGTTTCAGACCCTAAACAGCTTTAGTACCATTAGGACTAAGTACCATTACTACATAGACATACGTATGCACAGAACAGAAGTGACATCTTCATTATTCGTAATCCTTGTCAGCCACTTACTTAGTGCCGAAATGGACATAAGCCGGGTCTTTAGACCATTTAACGGCTAAGTACATTGCTTATTAGCCATTTACACACAACAAGAGGTAGAATAGGACTTAAGCAATGTCAAGATGCACGGATTATTAGGTACTTACTACTTACTACTATGTGTAATCTTAATTTAGTTTTTAATTTTAGATTTTAGTTTTAGTTATAATAAATATTTTTATTGTTTTCATAAGAACTATTATTTAAGTTTTCATTAAATAAATGTACATTTATGAAAATAAATAAAAACACTATGATAAATGAAACAAAAAAACTTAAATTTATTAGATTTATTTATTTCTTGCAAGCTTTTATTTAGTTTCACCCGTCCCGGAGGATCTCGGTGGCTCGGTGAGAAAACGCATTGCTAGCGGTTTTGCAAGTTAAGCAACACTGGGCGTGGTCCACGCTTGGATGAGTGACCAAAAGTGACACAAAAAATTCTCAAACTCCTCCGTGCTTCGGAAGGCATGTAAATCAGTTAGTCCTGGCAGTCATCGTAGTATGGCACTTGTCAAGCTATGTCAAATGCCTTTAGGCAGCTTGAAAAATCTGACACCAGTGTTGGCCACTTATACACACGAAAAACAACAAACAAACCTGTGCTGTTGTCTGAGTGTCCGTAATAAAGTCCCTTTCCATTTCGATTGAGCTAAAGCATCACATACTTAGGTATGTAAGTTGGATGACAATGCAATATTATGGTATCAATAACCCGATCTCATGATGAAGCCGGAAGGTGGGCACAGCATCTCTGTGGTCAACTTATCACCACACCGAGTTTAGACTCAATTGATTCGTCTTGAAACTTTTTAGTTCATTGTTGTAGATGGCTTGTTTTCAAAAATATTACTTGTTTAATACCTTACAAGTACTAATCATTACAGATATATACCTATACCTAATTTAACCCTTTAACCGCAAACGTCGGATTAATCCCACAAACATTTTCGTGCTCATTTCGCGAGCGTTGGATTTATCCGACCAAAAACTATGGATATTCACAATTCCTCGCGCTGGGAGCACGACAACTGATATAAAGTCTCGCGGTGAAAGGGTTAATGGTTCTATCATTTGTAAATAACATGCATACTTATTAAAAATAATAATTTTAAACAAAAAATACATCACATGTTGCATTTGCACTCGAGTAAACATGAAACCTCTAAAACTGCGAATGTCTTACTACTTGACGATTTGCTTATTATATTCGCTTAGATTAAAAAATAATTAGATATATAAAATAACTAAATAAGTACGTAAAAATATAACTGTTTTCAAACTGTAATTTTAAATATCTAATTTTAAAACACTCAGACTCACCATGGCTCTTCATACTACTTCTAGAATATACATGAAACCTCGAAAACTGCGATTCTCCTAATTTTTCCGACCAACTCTTTATTTACTTGACGGATTTGCTCATTAGAGGCTCGTGGCAAAAATAACGCCCAGACGCGACGCAATTAAACCGACGCCACGTTACAAGCTGTAGCGATTTTTATTTACGACTAGCTGTGCTCGGAAATTCGTCCGCGTGTAAAAGTTACTTCTTTACATTAGCTATCTGCCAGTGAAATATCCGTCAAAAGCGGTCCAGCCGTAATAAGCCAACTGGTCTACAAGTTAAGTTTACTACTAACGCAAAAACCAATTTTAGTTGCTTTTCCTCTCGTCTACATTTCAGCTTGGGTAAAAAAAATTGGTTGCCTGTAACATCGGTATACGGGCGAAAGTTTTACGTGACAACGACTTCACTCCACTTCACTCCAAACTTGACTTCCACTCGGGCATGGTTAGCCCGCCTAAGAGCGAGAGAGACAGACATAAAAAGTGAAAGGCACGCGTGCCTCTCACTCGCTCTCATTGTGAGCGCATAACGTGAGCGGAGCGTAACGCAGTTTCTTGAAGTGTCACCCGGCTAACCAATTTATAAGACGTTGTCACGTCAAAATATATAGCCAGAAAACCCTGGAGAAACTTATGATGATCGGTAGGATGGAAGGAAAAAGATCAAGGGGTCGTAGCCTGATTACGATGGTCTGACCAAATTAAAGAATACCTGAACACCAAGATCTCCAAGGCACTGGAACAGGCAAAAGATTGCAACAAATGTAGGGAGATCGCAAGGAAGACGCTCAGCAGTGCGCAGACAACTGAAGGAGGAGGAAAAATGATTTAAGTATGTCCGGCTTTCTGGCTGTCCAGGTTTTCATTTCAATTTAGGTACATTGGTACATACTAAATTTACAAATTGACATTATTTTAAATTTTGTAATTCTTATAATTCAATTTAATTATGACATAATAAACAATGTAATCTCTGTCCATCTATATAACTAATTTTAAGTTTTTAGTTTGTTAGTTGACGTCTTTGGAGAAAACGTGCAGTGCAGTTTGTTGCCGCTTCTTCTGCACTTGCGCCTAGGAAGCGGCGTAAACTTAGCTTTAAGTAACGATTTGACGTCAACATTTGTGCAAAACAAAACAAAGTGACTATTATTAAGAGATATTATAAATATCCTATGATAATAAAGATATTTTGAATTGAATTGAATTGAATTTCCCCTCTTCACGTCACATTTTTTAAACAGATTCTCGTGAATTTTTGTGTGTGAAACAAATATAGAATATATTGTCGATTCAGTTTCTGATTTTTTTCAAAATGACGGAGCTATTGTTTGTAGACGTAAAGAATATCACATTTCATAATGACTCGCTACAGCTCACAGAACCATTACTAATACGCACTCACATAACCATTACTAATACTTCACTAAATTATAAATCGCCTCAGCTTATAATATACGCCAAGCCGATGAACGCAAACACTTTAGGTACAAACGACGGAGAAAAAAGATACGCCTACTACATCCGTCGTTTTTGCTGGTTCAGATAAATAGGAATACAACGTACGCCTATTTTCCTTTAAATACCCGTTTGTTTAGGGATCGGATAGACAATTTATTATTTGTGTGTTGGAGCCTGTTTTTGGCATGTCTGAAAGGGAACATATCTGGCCTTGAATAAAATAGCTAACTACGCGTAAAATTATTCAAGTGTAAAATTACCCTGTTTGTTGTTTTTTGGGTTCCGTACCCAAAGGTGCTAACGGGACCCTATTACTGAGACTTCGCTGTCTGTCCGTCTACTCGTCACAGGGCTCTATCTCTCCATTTGTTATAGCGAGACACTAGAAATTTTACAGTACAGTATATAGATAAACATAATTAGAAATGCCTTTGTGTGTATTCACAAGGGCACCCTACTACTGAGACTCCGCTGTCTGTCCGTCTGTCACAGGGCTCTATCTCTTGAACTGTAACAGCTAGATACTTGAAATTTTCACCGATTATGTATTACTGTAGCCGCTATAACAACAAATACTAAAAATAAAAATAAAATAATAATTAAAGGGGGTTGCCATACAAAAAACGTGTTTTTTCAGTGTTTTTGACTAGATCTTTATAATGGCATTAACTAGATAGGTACTTGAAATTTTTACAGATTACTACTACTATTACTACTATTATTATATTATTACTATGGCCGCTATAGCAAAAAATTCTAAAAATAAGATAAAGTTCAAAATTAAAGAGGGTCGTCATACAAGAAACGTGTTTCCTCAGCGTTTTAAAACATTGTACGGAGGTACGGAACCCTTCATGAACGAGTCCCACTCGCACTTGCCCGTTTATTTTATTTATTAAGAGAAACAAACAGGCTTAAATATTTCACATAAGCTTATGATTTAAATATTATTCTTCTTCTTATTTAAGAGCTTAGTGGCTCTTGTCGGTGAAGTATGCGCCAAATTTCTCGGTTAAATATTTTACATGGCCCAAAACGTTACGAGTACTACTACATTGAGAATTAATTACATTACATAATAGGTCTTTGTATAGGGATGTTTACTGAGTCCGAAAAATTGTATTTTATTTATTCCGTCAGTTACATTATCAAAATAATGGACTCATATTTTTCGGTTTAGCAAAGTAGTGAAAATTCACATGGGTATATACAGAAGATATATACATATATAGATATATATAGATAGATACAGCGCGTCGAAACTTTGGAGTGGGGGTGATTGACGTCACCGTCAAGTGAAAATTTTGATCGTGACGTCATGCTGAATTTAAATGCGCTGTAAAAATACGTAAACAATATTTTTTAATAATCAACCTGCAGATGAGCTTAGGAATATTTTTTTAGTCGACATCTGTATTGTCACTAGTGTACAGGTTTCCTCATAATGTTTTCCTTTTTAGGAAGGAAGTCTAGTAGATAAAAATAAATATTGTATATATACTAAGCACAAAACCGTTCTGAACCCTGTCTTACATAACGTTATTTACTTTGCTATATCGGAGTCTGGGATCCGGTTATCTTCGACCGGATAAACAGGGATAAAACAAATACGATCGGCCTTATCCAATTCCCGGGTAAAAAGTATTACCGATTTCTAGGAATATTGGTTCATAGAAAATATTTATTGTGAATCGCAGTGAGATTTTTTTTGTATGACAAATAATAAAAAGTTTGTTTAAGATCACTATGGCGCCAATAAACAATGTCGAAGTGAAAAAATTATGTTGCCACGCCAAAAAAAATGTTTTTTTTTTTAATTTCTACTGCGTATTTAGCCAGAAACAAGTAAATAAAACGTGGGAAATTCTTTTTTCCTAACAAGTTACAATCAAAGGTTGGTGTAGGCCTTTGATTGCTATAAGGGAGCTTCTGGCGACAAATCTAAAAGAGTCCAGGTTTTCATAGCCGATTGAGTGGCGGACGACGCCCGAAGACCCTCACAGTCCGCGAAACAAATATCACTACAGCCGTACTATGACTGTCCACTTTAACAATTTCACATATTGTTCATGAGCATGAGCATTTATAACACCAAACAACACCAATTTCATGTTATAAAGTCCACTAAAATCAATTTGCAAAATAATTTAAAGAAAAAACACCAACCGAACCCCTTGACTTGACTCTTGACCGCCAAAAAGTGAAAGTTGTTGAAAAGTTGTTCAGTTTCATGGGCTGATGTACCATCTGAGAGGTTTTGCGTTCTTTACTTACCACGATGGCTATGTCTATTTGGCTACTTAAAGATTTATTTATTTATTTATTTTATTTATTGTTTATTATCACGGCTACTTACCTAGCAAAAGATTATAATTTAAGACAGACTAGGCAAAAATACATGAAGTTGCTATATAAACCATCTTGTCCCAAAACGGTGTACGAAAGAAATTCTTACAACATAAGTATTGTAATATATAATAAACTACCTGACGAAATCAAGGAATTAAATGGGACTTCATTCAAAAATAAATTGACAAAATGGCTTTTAGATAAATGTTTTTATAGTGTAAAAAAAATAATTAGCATCTAAGTAGACTGACATTTTATTATTATTATCATTTTTTATATTTTTTGTAATTTAAATTGTACGAGTATAAATTCAGTTTATGTAACTTGATAAATTTATTGACTTGATTGTGTATATTTGCACGTCTTATTGCAGGCTGAATACAATGGCTTTAATTGTACTGAACAACTATTTTGTAATGTATTCTGGCAAATAAAGATTTCTGATTTCTGATTTCTGAAAAGCCCTAGTACCTAATACTTACTCCTCTACTGAGTTCCATTCAATTTGCTCAAATAATAAAAACGTGATCCACTTAAAGAACTTTGGAAAGCAAACAGCTGTCTTGATTTAGGCACACCTGTGTTTGTTTGCTGAAACAACACAAATAAATTGTTTGGCAATTTGGTAAATAAAATAAATTACTTTTTTCTATCTACTTTAATACGATTAAGAACATAGAACTAAGGCGATCAAATTCAGACTTTCATTAAACATTGTTTTAACCCCCGACGAAAAAGAGGGCGTTATAAGTTTGACATGTCTGTGTATCTGTGTGTCCGTCTATGGTATCGTAGCTCCTAATCAAAGTGACCGATTTCGATGCCGTTTTTTTATCAAAAGTCTAATCTGTCGAAATGGTTTTTAGCTATGTTTGATAAAAAACGGTTTTGCAGTTCAAAAGTAATTTAGGGTAAACGCTTGAAAATCGGTAGATTCAATCCATTAGCCGGTGATCCCACTGCACCTAACATTGTATGCAAGTAGCTCTGTGTATAGAAAACACGCCTGCTCCCACCCACTAAAAACGCGCCACCGCGCGGGAGCGTCAGTATGTAGAAACCGCGCTTCGCGACGGTGCGCGGTGCATTAGGATTACTGCCTTATACTTAACAACTTTTCCCAAATAACATACTCTTATTGAACATACCTATTGAAATATAAAAAAATATTTTTTGTCTCCCATATAAGTAGACCGACCAGAATTTGATCCGATTTTGTTGACATAATATGTCGAAATATGAAAAATAATTTTTGGCTTAACTTTTTGGCTCAACTTTCCGCATAGTTGTTAGTATCACGGACTGAATTCACGCTTAAAATAGTTTCACTATATTTTGTTTTATTTTATTTTAACTTTATTTACAATAAATGGTACAAAAGGCGACCTTAATGCTAATAGCATTCTCTACCAGTCAACCCTACGGGATAAATATTAATACGGGATAATAGTAGGCGCAAAAGTATGGTACTCAAGCAAGAACTTGTTAGACTTTATATTATATTCTTTAGGCAGCTTGAAAAATCTGACAAAAACTGTGTTGGCCACTCACACACGAAAACCGAACGAAAACAAAACAATTATTTGCTAGACAATTATTATCTGCAGCATCATAAATATAAAACAAAAGTTTCCGTATCCACTCGTCACTTTGCGAATTCATTTCAACACATTTCCGCACTCCCTTACCCTTTAAACTCCTAAACCCTTACACAAAAGCTTAATAACAGCCCTTAACATTGGTAAGAGAAAAAAGGAGATGCAGTTTGTTAATTTTTCGTGTTTGTACGTGGACATCACCATTGTCAGATTTTACAAGCTGCTTAAATTAACGTAGCTTGACTGCTATCCAATGGTGATACCGAGCAACGGTGTACTGTACGTGCCTTCCGATTTAGCCCCGCTACTTTTCAGCCAGGTCTGCAGTTTTGAGTCAAGGTATAAAAGGGTAAGAAAGTATTAGAAAAATCAGTAACCACGTCAAAATTTTATCACCTAGGTTCAATGATTTCAACTAAGGATAAGCCTATCGGAACATTTTGCATAAAATATCTTTATACAATTCAACGTCGCGCCCGGAGCGACCACGTATGCGCTGCTGTAACAGCGCATGCGCTGTTGTCACGCCGGGCGCGACGCCGCGAAAATGGCTGCCATTCGGTTTTAAAATTAGCGCGGTAAAATTCCTTAGTATTATAATTATAACAAACAGTTATGTTACTTACCGATGAGACGATATTCCATGTACTTTTTTAGCCTATATCGTAGTTTTTTCAACTTTTAAATACGTAACCAGCAGGCATTTTTATGGCATTTACAAGTATGAAACAAAAACGAATAAACTCTTTCGCGGACCGAGGACGACTAAGTCGCGTTAGTCCCCAAACCGACTTTACCGGGTCAACGAGTTGGTGCCATTTCTTCGCGCGGCTGGCCTAGTCCTTACGCTAGTAATATATAAGTCAATGCCTAGGTTAGGTAGTGGACCTCGGGCATAGAACCGTTACCGCTGAAGATACAACCGGGAATACGCTCGGATGATGATAGAGGGTATAGTGAAGTATAAGACAAGTTTTCAGCTTGCCTCGAATACCTACTTGAAAAATGCATACCAGCTCATAATTTTTCCAAGTAGATCTGGCAAAGTTAAAGATCCCACTAAATTATCTGGCTTTTATGTTTTTTTACTCCATAAATATGCTTTTTGGCGTGTAAATTACCAATTGCCTCGAGCATATTAAAAAAGAATTGTAATTTATATATTGTCTTTTTTAGTCTTCGCTACAGGAGCACGACCCTTTCTGTACTACCAGAGCTATATATTAGCCAGACCAGTCAGAGGATTTGGCCAACACTCTCCACGCTGGACAGACGGGTTGGAGAGGTCTCGTTGATGTTTATAAGCTTTGTTTAGCTTGTTTTCTAAGTCACCTTCAACGACATCCACGGGAAGACTTGGAGTGGTCCTATTCTTCTTTGCTGGAAACCACACGACTAAGTGACATTTAAATGTTATCTCCGTCTTCCTACTATCTCCGCTCCTTAATGACCCTCAGAGCCTTATCATCCAGTACAATGCATCATGACGCGATTGGGAGTGGCCATTAAAATTGCATTAGTGCATTACTTGCACGCTGTCCAGCTTATCTGATGGGGTGTACTGAGGAATGTAGGGACTTGAATGATCCTCTTCTGTATTTCCGGAAAGATGTTTGCTAATCTTAATGGACTTGGAATTAATGTAATAAAGTACACATTTTTTATTAATTGTAGGAGAAATATATCACTCATTGCGCAGATCATTATTTTTAGTGCAAAAGCTACATACAAACTACTAGCGTTTCGTAACGACCACTGCTGGGAAGATTCTATCATCGAACTTGAAGATAATAGGTACCTACTTATTATTTTCGAACTTTTAGACAACCAACGCAACGGCTCACCCCGGTACGTGTATGTCGGACTTCTTAAAAAACCTTGTTTTCTGTGTTTTCAAGCATTAAAAGTGTATTCGAAATATTATTAAAAAGGCTGGTGACCTACTAAACGAAGGTTCATGATTCGAATCTCACCAAGTCAATTTTAATTCCCTTTTGCTGCTAGCAACCCATCACTATTTGGAATAATTTTAGACAACTCTATTTGGAACTGCATTTGTGCGAAAAGTTTTACAACCGGCCGCCCCCCGACGCCAACCCTCTTTAGGAATGCAATTGTAGCTCAAAATGTTTGTGCTTAGTCGTTTAGTCGTCTCTTACGACACACACAGGAACAGATGGAGTGGTCCTATTCTAGGCTGGAAGCCACAAGGCACGTCTACGTAACACGTGGTAGTTACCCTATAGATAAGGTCTAAAACGCGGTATGTGATGCTGAAATTCCGAATAATAAATAATCAGCAGCTTCTATTAGGGACGCTAAACACGGAGTAGACGTATCGACAAGCGCATTACGCCTATTGAAATGCAGATACGTGGAAACGATGCGCGAACAATAGCATCATTTTGGCACCTACACGCTGCAATACACGCAATCGAGCTGGGATGCAATAAAACCCGGTATTTTCCACTACTGTGGCAGAAAATGTAATATGTAACCTTTAATATTGTTATATACCTACATCATCATCAGGTCTTTTTTAGTCTCAATATAACGAAGTTAAAAGAAATATTATCGAGAGTTAAGTAGGGTTTACAAATTGAAGAGTAGTCGAACAACTTATTAAATATACTCGGTAAAATTAAAATTTATTAAAATGATGCTTCCCACCAAAATGATACAGGTTTATTCCTAGTTCGATGGTGGGTTGCAGATTGATGGCCCCGCTCGCAGTTGATGCTACAAAACTTTTATTGAAACATTGTAATACTTATATTGTATACGTATGAAACTAGTCAATAAATTTATTTTTATTTTATTTATTTTATTTTTATTATTTCATACAAATTCAATTGAAAATTAGTTAGACACTTGTTAGTTACGTAAAACAAGTACTGACTACGGAACCCTACACTGCGCGTGGCCCGACACGCACTTGGCCGATTTTTACTTATATATGTAACTTACAAAAAAGATAAAATTACAGAGGCCGCAATGAAATAAAAATAAATTAACTACCTAGTTATTCGCTACGTTTCACTTTGCTTTCGTAACATTTTCTCAAAATCCTACTGAATTAGGATTGAATGTAGCATTTTCTTTTCGAGTCTCGGAGAAAATATGATTTACTTGTTTAGCTTATAAAGCTTATTCTAGTTGGGGCTTATAAAGAAAAACCTGATTCGCTGTTTCTTTGCACTACTTACAGAAAAAAAAATGAAAATAATATTTACTTTTTGTTTGTTATAACATTATTGTATCAAAAACATTAATACAACGACAATATTTGAAAGAGCAAATAATATTTGTTCTTCGGAATAGTTCGCCATTGTATATTTTACTAGCTTTTGCCCGCGGCTTCGCTCGCGTATCCCAAATCCCACAGGAAAATTACTTTTTTCGAGATGAAAGGTATTATACCCTTCTCAGATAAAATAGAAAAGAAAAGAAATCAAAATAGAATTGCTAGCCGCATCGCCTACATAAGCATTTTCACCTAATTCCACCCATTCCCTCGATCGGATTTTTAGATCTGCAAGGGCAAAGAAGAAGTTGGTACATTCTAAATTTGTTCTTTAGATATAAGTATCTACCGACATGTTAAGATTATATTTACTAAATTTAGTTACCTACTTACTAGTACTTGTCTGTCTACATTTAAGAGCCAAGCTCTTGTCCGTGTTATAATTCATATTTATTTACTAGTGGTTACTAGTAAATAAAGAATACGGGCCTCCATCAGTGCGCGGCAGAAGAGGTGGCACAGGCAGAGCGCTAAAGTTTAGTACACACGAAAGATAAGATACATGTGCCACCTCCCGGCCTCCCGCCCGCGGTATCTTATCTTTTGTGTGTACTAAACTTTAGCGCTCTACCTGTGCCACCGCGCCCGCCGTGCATCGCGGCAAGTCCGGAGGTGGCACGGGTATCTTATCTTTCTTGTGTACTAAACCATAGCGCACACAAAAATTATCCCGTATTTTTTGGCTTTACTTTATTTACTTGAATAGTAAATAAAGTAAAGCCAAAAAATACGGGATAACGGGAATACACTTCAAAGGTGAAAGCTCATAATAAGTTCATTATAACGTCGCAGCCAGTCCACAGCGAATTATTAATTAGCGAAGTTTACGACCGCCGACCGGAATGCCTTTCCATTTTCTGAACCAGAAAACATCAAACATTACCGAAATTGTAGAAAGGTAGCAGCGTACGCTTTTGACTCTGACTGCCTCCGTGGTCCAGTGGTCAAGGCGTTTGCCTTGTGATCCGGAGGTCAGGGGTTCAAATCCCACTGAGAAGCATACTTTGTGAAAAAGTTGTTTCCAGTCTGGTTAGGATATTGCAGGCTTGAATCACCTGATTATCCGAAAATAAAGATGATTCCGTGCTTCGGAAGGCACGTAAAGCTGTTGGTCCCGAACGCCATCTAGCGTTTGTACCTATCTTAGGATTGGTTCGGGTCTACCCTTTGGGTTGCGAGGTCAGACGGCAGTCGCTCTGTGTAAAAACCAGTAACCTCATCAAATCACCTAGGTAAGGTAGCGGACCCCGGGCTCTGAAGCGTAACCGCTGACGATGCAACCGGCAATACGCTTGGATGATGATGAGCAGCGTACGCTTTCGAAAACGACAAATGCGAGTGCAGTGCTGTCCAATCAGTGAAAGTATTGTCCTGTCCAGAATTCTCTACATCCTGTGATCCTGCACAATGCAATCACTAAGGTCGAGGGAATTTAAAAATAGGTATTTAAATAATGAAATACGAAATGGTGAAAAGATACCACGTGAGAAGTTATTTTTTAACATTTCTTATTTCATTATTTAATTTAAGTAAAGAACCTACTGCATCTTGAATGCCTAAAAACCCAATAAAAATAGGTATTTGTAAAATCTATATATTACTGTCGCCGTGAACTACAACCGAGCTAGTGCTATAGAGACAACTGCAGCTTGGACCGAAAATACCTATGGAAATTACCCAAACCAACGTTTCGTAATCCACTGATTTCTTCTCAAAAACTAAATTGATTTAATTTCTTTTTTCATTAAAGATTAAAGTTGAAACTATGCCTAATATAATATCGTCTAATTTCTTTGCTAGATGTTTGAACAGAGTAAAAAATCTTACCAATTTTTCAGTTTATGAAGGTTTGTATCTCTTTTAATAGTTAAATTATGAAATAAAAAAAAAACATATTGACATGCCAATATATCCATAGATGTTTTTGGAAAGAAAATATTGCTCCACTGGCACTATCCGCGGTGAGAAATCAGGACTACACTTGTACGGAAATACGGCCCATAAATTTCCTCGTAGTGAAGCAAATGACCGGGGAGTCTTCGGACCCAAACACTGGTCTAGTTTATTATAATTTATTTAAATAGTCTTTCTAAAAGGGACCTCCCCTTTCCTTGAAAGTGCGTCAGTGACGTGAAGTGGGTCTTGGATCAAGTGTCAAAGTCAAAGTCAATTTTTTTTTATTCAATGTAGGTACATATTGAAGGTCCTTATTTTTAAATATTTAAGTGCAAAAGCTACAAACGTTTCGGAACGACCACTGTATCGCTAAACTAGCGTCTAAGCGTAAGTTACACTTGCTGACTTGTATACCTTCTTTATTCTATATTTTCCATTTTCTGTACGAACAAACGTGGAGTTTCTTACTTTTGTTTGAATAAACAATGTGATTTATTAAAAAAATGATTTGTAGACCTACTTTATTTGGAGTTTTCATTTCCTTTTGTTTTCGGGGGCGGTTACCGTCTCAGGCCATTTTACCGTCGATTTTAAGAAATATTGGCCTGGATCGAGTTTATTAGTTTCTGTCTTAGACTATATTAACTTTTTTCATTAATTAAGCTTTTTTGACGTGACAACGTCTTAAATTAGGTTGCGGCTGGGAGTCACTTATGAAAAAGTGTAACGCTCGGTAACGTTACGATGAGTCACCGAACGAGAGAGAGGCCCGCCGAATGCCTTGCGTCTCTCTCCCACTCAACTATGATCGGTCTGCCGCCGTTGTCACGTAAAATCTTCGCCCGTAAAACCGACTTTACAGGCAACCATTTTTTTTTTATTTTCTGACAGTATAATAAATTAATTTAATAATTATTTATTTTAATCTTGAGCAACGCGTATAACGTAATACATCAAATTCTTAGGGCCGAGTACCTACTCGGCGTGCCGTGTTGATCAATGAACCACATGAGTACAAAAGGTATAAAATGTATCATCTACCAGGAAACCGGCATATATTTTTCCTTATCTACTATATGTGTATGCCTATGTCAAAATCAAAGTCAAAGTCTTTTTTTTTTTTATTAAATGTAAGATAAATACCTATTACTTATTGAATGCCATTGACCTTATTTTTTATGATTTTTAGTGCAAAAGCTACAAACTGCTATCGTTTCGGAACGACCACTGCTGGGAAGATTATGCTAAAAACCCAGTTCAGTATACCTAGGTCCCTACCCAGCCTAATGGGCTTTATTGCATTAGCGATTTACACTTTTTCTTATCATATATTTACATTATAATTTACAATACACATTTAAAAAATTGCATCCATTCTATTCTTATGAAGTTATAACATCAAATCAAAAATCAAATATTTATTCAGTAATTGGGCATTTGCAGGCACGTTACCTACTACATTCCACGTCAATATTTTTTGTGTAAATTACATGTAATGTTTATTTATACCTATGTGTCTAAATATTTCCATGTTCAATAAAGTACCTAAGTAATTTTTAAGAGATAAAAAATTACTTACCTAATATAAATGACTTGGCTAACTCGTGTTACAGGCTGAAAACAGTCAGAAAGTCGTTTATGGGGAAATGTATACTTTTTATAATAAATCGCCAAGATCGGTCCTTGATATGCCAAACAGGAAATTCATAGCTCATTTAATTTTATATGGTGTGCGTCAATAATCAATAATAATAATCAATAATCATTAATTTGCCAAAATACAGTGTTATAAGTTGTTGTCATCGTAGTTTAGTACATGTATTAGTCTGAGAACAGACATGCAAATATTTTACAATCAAAAAATATCTATATATATTTACTTCATTACATAAATTTAAAGGGTCCCTCTTAAAGGTTTGTATACATGCCGTAATTTAGGTGCAGTGGTACAATCTATATTTTTATGGAATGTTAAATGATAAAGCGAAGTAGAATCCACAGGAAAAAATTAAAAAATCTGCCCCGTCAACTCGGTGAGCGTAAAATGATGCGATCCGTCATCGGTATTGTTAAAAATCGGTAAAAAACCGGAATCGATTAAACCGTGTCGGATACAGGGCATGTTCAGATGACGTGCGTCACTCATGTGTGTACCTGCCCTTAATCGCTACACTGAAATGTGGCGACAAAGTCAGCGATTTAGAGAATACTTAGGAAGTTAGGACCAAAGTTTTTCTATTTTCCAAATCAGTCTAATCCAGCCTTTCCAAGCCACTTCTTGGACAGGGGTACCTTTGTCTCCCCTAGCCAAGAATTGGTTTTTTTCGCACGCGTTCATACTTAGAGACTGTAAAAATATTTTGTACTTACCAAAATATTTATGTCTTTTGTTTGTCTATTTTTGTTTATTATCACTGGTATGACACTTCATAGATTTAGAGTAACATATTTTTTATATATGTTATCATAAGTATAATATATACTTACCTACTACTACTACAAACGAAACAATTTAGTACACACGTCGATGTGTGAGTTTTATAATTAGGGTCGCACCGCAGAATTAATTTAGTACTTACCTACTAACGAGTTCGACATATTTACGATTATATCTTTCCATACCGGGAGATTAGCGAACACTATGACGTAAAAAATATTCTGTTTTATATGTAATAAATGTTACAGAAAAGTCTGAAACAGCTACAGAATTCTTCTTCAGCTTCACAATTATTTTTGTGTTCTCTCTTGTGTATTCTCCCGCCAATGCGAAAGAGCGAGAAGGGGTATATATATCAATCGGAGTTCAAGATAGTTGCTGGGTAATAACGTGAAATTATATTGTTGCTTTGCTTACCTGTTTTCATCACTCTGAAATGTATGAAATGTATGTTCTTTTTTGTATTCGGTGCATAAACAATTATTATATGCGCATCTTCTCACCATGATGGTTACTATTGGATGACAGTTCTCAAGACAACTAAACCCTGGTTTAGAGCGCAATAAAGCGCACAAAGTGCGGGGAGAGGTGCGGGAACGCCAATTTGCGGAAGACGCTTAGTGTTGGGAAATGTACAATAATTATTGTATTCATACAATAATTTGGGATACGAAATGAAAGTGTACCATAAACCCCCCCCCCCCCCTACACCCCCCCCCCGCATGAGTATCGCGAATACAATAATTGTACCCAATACACAATAATTTCTAGCTTCACTAACTCACCAACTAATTCCCAACACTGGAGACGCTGTTAGATTCCATTCTGTTTGTACTCTTATGTATTCTGTGCTCTTATTACGAAAAAAGAGAGCGTTATTTTCAATCAATCCATATATTTAAGAACTATGTTCTTGTCGGTGGGGTATTTTCCATGTCTCCCGATCCTCAGCCAAATGCTTGACTTCCTATACGACACGACCTCTGCCTATTCTTTTACTTCATCCATGAACGCCCTTCTTGGCCTTCCTTTTCCTCTTCTTGCCTCGATTTTTCCTTCCATGATATTTTTGATGAAATTATCGTGTTGTAAAAATATTTTGTGCTTAGGTACCTAAATATTTTTACGCTCTCTAAGTACCAAATTTTAGGTCCCATTTAGTAATATACTTTTTTTAATAATAGCCTGTGTTTGTGTCCCACTGCTGATCAAAGGCCTCTCCTTTATTTTTCCATTGATCCCTGTCCGTAGCTGCTGCCACTTACAATATACTTACCAGGTTTAAATCTTATTTCATTAATTAATAACATTTTACTCAAGTACTTTATTAGTCAACTCCGGCCAGCAAGTTTTCAAATTTTCAATCCCATTGCGAGGCCATTTCCAGCTTACACTGAACTCGCAGCGGCGACGCCTCATAGTTCTTTTGTTTCATTTTCGTGTCCGAGAGAATTATTTATTTTAATTGGGAGAAAGCCTGACTAAGTAACCAACACTAGCGTTTTCGCGCACTGTAACAGAATACAGTAAGAGTAAACAGAAAGGAATCTCCTAAGGTACGCGCAATATTCGTCCCCGTTCCCCGCACCCGCACCTCTCCCCCGGTTCTTGACGGCCAACGTGAGTCATCGAGGCGAAAAAGGGGGAGAGGTGCGGGGACGGGGAACGGGGACGCATATTGCGCGTTCCTTAGGAGATTCCGGCCTGTGGCACTGTCGTAATCTAAAAGAGGTTGTCACTCTAGTTTCATGGCCCCACGGCCCCATCACAACGGCATTGTGTGGGCGGGCAGTAATTAAGGTAAATCCCTCTCTTTGTCCCCTGAATGGTGTGGTCGACGAGCGACCACAAACACAGTAAGATACTAAGTAGTTGAGTAACATACCTACCTATAAGTATAGCTTTAATTTATACAGCAAAGCTCAGGGCCGGATCTATCTAATGGCTTTTTGGGCTGCAGCACAGGGCCCCGTGGATACAAAAGGTCCCTAGCCTCTATTAAAAACAATAGAAAATATTGTGAAAAAAGAATCTGAAATTAATAAAAAAACATTCGTAGGTTATTTATTGTCTCACACAGAAACAGAGTGAACCAACCACCTTATGTCATGGAAGAACAAAAACAAGAAGAATTCCAACCCTATACAAAAAGTACCTACTCTGCTAGAAAGCCAAAATCCTGTATTATTTTACCTAAGATATCGCTACAATCCCGCCCGCATTTCATACAACAGATGCTGGGTACGTTACGTAGGCTGACGGTATCCACAAAATCAGAGATGGCGCTTGTTTGTTCGTAGTAAATTAATATACCGCCATCTTTCCGAAATTAAGCGGCATCACTGCGAAACTACCTTCTTTCGAACTAGTAGCTCCATCTAGTTACAACATTTAAACTCAAAATCGAATTAGTATGCTTCAAAGTATGAAAGTAGTCCGTCCTCTTTGATAAGAAAATACATACGTACTCAAGAGCCCGTACTACCCTAAAGTTCTTAGAGCGATCTTAAATATTATCAATATTAACGAAATACTCACTTTGAATAAAAACACAGCAAAGTTCAGGACTAATTCTAAACATAATAAGTTTCGAAAACACGATTGCTTAAAATTTTCTGGAAAGAAAAACATTGCGAAGTTGCCTTCAGATATTATCACCTCAGAATTATACTAAAACAGAAACCATTAAAGAAATACAATAAATTAGCACTTGTAACTTTGGATTATAATTGTATTAAACATAAGGCAGTCACCATGTCTTTCTTTTTAAATAACTCTTAAATATTCTTGGTAAAATGAAAAAAACCTCAAAACCAGAACCAGCCTCATTGACCCACCGCGATTCCCGACGCACAGCATGGCGCGCTGTCTCGTTTCGGCTAGAGTAAATTTGTGTGCGTGGAAGCGGGAGCAAAATTTAGAATATTGACATCAGGCGCCCTCTTAAGTACGTTTGTTGACAAAATGGCAATTAGTTGAGTAATAAGGTAGGCCCCTAAGTAGTCTTTTCCTCACCTTATCCCACTTAACGTGGGGTAAGGACGGACAGCATGTGAGTCTGTTATTACTCTCCATGCTGAATAAAGATTTGGCTGTAAATTTTACGGCCGCCATGCAACCCTCCTTGGGAATGCATTTGTGCAAAAAGTTTTACAACCAGCCGCCGCCCGACGTCAACCCTCCTTATAGGCAGATGTTGCATAAGATGTAAGTGCTTTGTCCTTTATTCACCTCTTACGACATCCAAATGCAGTGGCGGATTTGCAGTCCTAGCCGCTCTAGGCCCCAGGCCATGTGCCGCCCCTTTCTCAGTACCCATCATATAGACTAAACGTATAAAATAATATTTTCCGAAGCCTGAGGGATGATTGGACATTTAAATAAAACATTTAGAACGGTTTTAGGTTTTGTTTATTAATAAATGTTTTACAATGTGTTACAAAACTTGTCGCGCAGCAAAATCATTTATTAAATCTTCGTGCCAATGCACATCGTGTCAAAAAAAAAAGATTTTTTTTGTACGATTTGCCGCCCTTCATATCTGGCCGCCCTAGGCCCGAGCCTACTTAGCCTTAGGGCGATTCCGCCACTTTCCACGCGAAAAAATGGAGTGGTCAAGGCAGGAAACCACACGGTTGGCCGCTAAGTAGTATTAGCCCACAAATCCACGATCCACCCCTGGAAACCCTCATATTCATAAATCTCTGTCTTCCAAAATCATTCATACGAGTATATAGTAAATGACAACAGCTTTCGTAGTAAATTACGGTGAAAGTTTATCCCTAAAAGGGTTTCAAAAGATGTTACTTAGGTGTGATGAATTTGTCCGCAATTCCGATAATGAGGACAGGAAATTAGAGGTTTGTAAAGATGTCATTTTGTAAGTTAGGCCGTGGTAGAGAAAGTCGGTCATCTCGACTAATTGATTTCCTGGGTGTTTAAAGAGAGTGAATAGCTAAAGGAGGATAAATTACAGCTTTAGTTAGTCCCATAGAGCCGTGAACGTAAATAGGAAAATTAAAATAAATTTCATGGGGCGTTTTGGAAAAGTACACTCAATTAAAAAAACCGGCCAAGTGCGAGTCGGACTCGCGCATGAAGGGTTCCATACCATTGCTTTCTGTACTTTCCAATACCTATGAATTTTTCCGTAGTCAGGTTTGTTTGTGAATCAGGTGTGTGTTGTAAATCCATAATTGATCAATTTAAAATGGTTGAAACCTACCGCGTACAAAAGTATCATAGAATATATTGTCTAAAAAGTTGTTTCTTTGTCTGGCGGGGCGATTATTATATGTTTAGATTGATGGTGTAGCGATGGGGTCCCCCATAGCGCCTGTGGTGACGAATATCTTTAAGGAATGGTTCGAGGATAGAGCCCTCAGCACGTCAAACACTAAGCCGAGATTTTGGTGGCGATATGTATTTGCCATCATGCACAAAGACAGCGTGGCATCTTTGCTTAAACATCTAAACTCGGTACACCAGAAAATACGATTTACGGTGGAGCAGAAGAATAACGGCTCTCTAGCGTTCCTGGACGTATTGGTCGTGCGAGACCCTACTGGAAAACTGTCTCACAAGGTTTACAGAAAACCGATCGATATCTAAGGGCTGACTCTCATCACTACCCAGCTCACCTAGCTTCGATTCCACGGACTCTTATAAATAGAGCCTTACGCCTGTGCGACTCTCAGTACCTATCTTGATACTGAGCTAGGACACTTTCGCAGAGTACTGGAGTCGAATTGGTATACATGGAAACAGAGCTTGAGAGTAAGCGAAAAAAGAACAGCACGAGTCATGCCTGTAAATAGAGCACTTGCATTTCTTCCGTTTGTTACGACACTTACTACGACAAAAATATTGCATCAAAGCCATATTTCAACCTCAGACAAGGTTAAGAAACTTAATACGCTCTCCCAAGGATCGTGAGTTCGTGACCCGCTGTGTGCCTTTTTTTTATTAGAGATTTGAGTGCGTTTGACCTCTATCTAGCCTGATGGGAAGCTAAGATGAAGTCTAAGGTGTAACACGCAGACTCAAAAAATGCCTATTCACTCTTGCCTTGAAAATCCCTAAATCATATGTATGGGGAAACATCGAAGCAGGGAGGGAATTCCACACCTTAGCGGTTCACACAATGAAGGAGGCGAATCGAGAGGTACGATGAGGAAGAATAACGACCACAAATGGGTGGAATCCCTGTCCACGTCGTGTTGTCCAATGGTGGAATGGTATGGTAATGTATACCTGGCGTATACATGTGAGTGCCATGTGAGTGTGGCAAGTTACATAGGAGAAACAGGGCGTAATGCGTCGACTAGGCTGACTGAGCATATACGCAGTGTGAAAAATCTAGACAAGAATGGGTCTGCCATCGCTGAGCATGTTTTGGATTCGGATGTCTCTCATTACATCAGGTTTGATAAGGCGAAAGTCTTATCAAGGGAGAAAGCTTACGTCCCGCGCAAAATCCGGGAGGCCATTGAAATAAGTAGACATCCGAACTCCAATCGCGATGGTGGATGGGGATTACCGGCTGCCTGGAAACCCGTGCTGCAGGCTCTAAAGAACTCGGGTTGTACATCAACAAGTATTGACACAGTCAGCTCAGTACACACAAGTGCTTTAGTTACACCAGACCCAGAAAGCTGCGAAGATACACCGCATACAAGATTGAGAACCTCGCTGGTATCGGCGGAACTACCAGCAGTCATCGTTTCATCAGTGCGGACAGCGACATCGTCGGTTCGCCGCTGACACTCGCCCTGAAGATGATCGTCATCGATCGAAACCTGGTCGGCCTTTTCCGACTATATCAATCAATTATATATCTTGTTGCCTTGTCTAAAACGGCGAGTGCGATGCGTTCGGCAATAAAGGTTTTAGGTAAATAAATGCAAAAGAGATTTTTAAATAATACAACCATTTCTGAAAAATATTTATTCGAACTTAAACAAACAATCACAGAACTCAATTATACTTGCACCCATGAAAAAAAAAACTAAAGTCAAAAAATGACTATACTTTCATAATATGCCTACAGTACCTACTCGTTTAGGAATTTTAGGACATAGGATCAATATTTCTTCCATGTTACGAGAAAAGAGAAAATGTAGAATGTACCAGCTGCTTCTCTTCCCGCGCTGATCATGAAAGCCGAACGAAGAACTGGGCGAAAATGCGGATCATGTAAATAGGCGATGCGTCTTGCAACCCATAACTTTTTTATTTCATTTTACGCAATTTTACAAAAACTAGTCATTGACCCGCGGCATTTATAAATAAAACATTTTTATGCAATGCAGTTAATTCACTAAAACGCTAAACGTCATTCAGCTGCTTTACGAAACCGAGCTATTTTGTCAAACTGCTAGCGGTTTTAATTGAATTGCCAAAGAACAAAAACAAAAATTACGGCATTTCCATGCAAAAGTGTGCGGCCGCACGGGCGATTTGTATGGGAATATCGATTTTTTTTTTGGTTTTTTGACTCTTATTTTAATTTCATTATACTTTAGTGATCTAGTATAGCCCGTGGTTCAATTTATTACGGGTATGTCCCTTCTACTTTGTATAATTTCTTTGGGTAATGTAAATAAACCCTATGTCCTAAAACTGCCAATCAATAATAAGTTGATCTAGAATTCGATAACTAGCCTACCCTACACGTCTTAAAGTTCATATTTGTTCTTCAGATCGGCTATTTCGTCCTCGGTGGCGTTCTCGATGGTCTTGCAGTGGAGCAGCAGTTTGGTAAGCACTTAGAGAAAAAAACAAAGGAGTAAACATATGACTGTTATAGGCGTTACTCAAAAAGGAAAATAGTGTCTTTGACAGGAGTAATTCATAGTAAATGTAGTCGTCTTGCTCCTGCAGTGGAGACTAAAAGGACCTGATCATGTTGATGATGTAGTCGTCACTTATCATTGTCGCTTACCATCATCGTCGTCGTCATCATTATCAATTTATTATCATTGCCACCATCATGGTCACTATCGTCATCATCATCAGCACCAATGGGCGACTAGGTGGACCCCAGCCCCATATCAAATCACTGTGCATGCTATCCATAATATCATTCAAAATATATTTCCAATTTGTGTCGTGGCCCTTATCAAAACGCTCAGAACGCGTTGTGGTCGTTCTGTGATTGCCACAACGCGTTGTGGCCGTTTTTGTAAGGGCCACGACACGAATTTCGCGTCGTAGCCGTTTAACAATACCCACAACGCGTTGTGGCCTATTATTTTGCTATTATATTAGAATGTAAAGTACTCACACTCCTTATCATTGGTGGAGAGGAACATCGCCAGAGCGGAAAATCTTTTCACAGCGCAAAGACTCTTCAGATACGCCTTGATAGTCTTCTGCTGGAACTTAGCGGTGTAGTTGCTCAGGAGGCGAAGCACGTCAGATAGCACGTCACTTTCGAGGGCGTTCTCGAAGATGGAGGGGATTTTCGATGGTTCTATTATCTGAAATAACGATTGATCAATTTTAGAATCGTTTTAATGGTATTTTTCTTCTCCACTTCACATGGTCTTTAGTATATGGACCTGAACGTTTGGTATCTCTGGGTTACAGCCGGTAACGGTTACGGATTACGGTAATCTAATTCAGTTGAGATCTTGCCTCTGGAGTTCCCAAGGCTCTACCCTGGGACCTCTTGTTTTTTACTGTCTGTAACTGTAATCAATCTAATCCAGTTGAAGTCTAAGGAGTCCCTCAAGGCTCTACCCTGGGACCTCCTGTTTTTTACTGTCTATAACTGTAATCAATCTAATCCAGTTGAAGTCTAACTCTGGAGTCCCTCAAGGCTCTATCCTGGGACCTCCTGGTTTTACTGTATGGCTGATACATCTCTTACTTGACTACTATGATAATTTGTATTGGTGTAATCAGAGTAGATGACTAGAGACGAATATTTCAAAAATCGTTTAAGGTAGGTCTAAGTACTTACACTTAAATAGTCGCTCCTGGCGTCATCTCTGCCCCTCAAGTACTTCCATTCGGACATAAATTGAACACTATTGACTGGCGGTACCATGTTTTGGACACTTTTCTCATTGACTATAGTATCGGTGATGAGCTTTACCGACTCGGGACTAGTTGCGTTGCCGTCTCCTTTACCTGAATAGTGGATTAAAATTTACTTAGTAAATCTAGTTACAAATAATTAAAATAAATGTTTGAATGGCTACTAGGCATGCCGTGAAATAATCTAATCTTTCGCCATAACAAATAACATAACATCTTCCCTTTTAAATCAGTTGCGTAAACAGTAACCTACCACTTGCCGCGTGGACCACTCCATCTCTTCCTGTGGATGTCGTAAGAGGCGACTAAAGAAATAAGCACAAACACTTAGTGCTTCAACTGCATTCCCAACGGTTTACGTCAGGCTGACATTGATAAACCAAAAAATATAGGTCTATTATATTTGAATAATGTAACTGAAGGACTATAATCAAATCTAGTTACCCCTATTTTTGCGTCAGAGTTTAAAGCCTAGTATTTCCTATCAGTAGTCAACGTATTCTGAGAGATACATAAATAATTTTAAAATTGTCATTATTTTATATTTCGTAATTCTTATTCATCATCATCATCATCAGGTCTTTTTTTGTCTCCACTACAGGAGCACGACCCTCTCTGTACTAACAGAGCCATATATTAGCCAGAGCAGCCAGAGGACAGTTGCCCTGTGGTTCCCGGCAGAGTAGAATAGGACCACTCCAAGTCTTCCCGTGGATGTCGTAGAAGGCGACTTAGGAAACACAAGCTAAACAAAGCTTGTAAACATCAATGAGACGTCTAGCCAGCGTGAAGAGTGAAGGTCAAATCCTATGACTAATAATTTAAGAATTTATGACTTATAATTCAATTTAACAATGACATAACAAACAATGTAATCTCAGTCCATCCATATAACTAATTTTAAGTTTTAAGTTTGTTAGTTGACGTTTTTGGAGAAAACGTGCAGTGCAGTTTGTTGCCACTTCTCCTGCACTTGCGCCTAGGAAGCAGCGTAAACTTAGCTGTAGTAACGATTTGACGTCAACATTTGTGCAAAACAAAACAAAGTGAATAATATTAAGAGATAATAAAACTATCCTATGATAATAAAGATATTTTGATTTGAATTGAATAGAAATCTATTAAGGGTCGATATTTTGTTAACAAAATGTAATAAATCGCACTGTTGAGCCATTAAACTCTCTCTTTGATGTAGCTTTAAGTACCTACCCGTATCTGGAATGAGCTCGGTTGCCCGGCAGAAGTACGCATTACTGGCGCTTTCGCAAGTTAAGTAACACTGGGCGTAGTCCGCCCTTGGATCGGTAGCAGAAAAATTCTTGAGCTCCTGCGTGCTTCGGAAGGCACGCTAAGTCGTTGGTCCCAGCTGTCATCATTATATGACAGTCGTTAAGCTATGTCAGATGCCTTTAGGCAGCTAGAAAAATCTGATACCAGCGTTATAGCTAATTAAGACACATGCATGATATATAGATAGATAGACAAAATCTCTAAAAGGCCACATATTATACTATGGTACACGAGTAAGGCCCACAATGATTATCAAAAATCGACTTAGTAGTAATAGCACAGAATAGGATACTAGTACTCCGTACAGAAGTCTCACTCAGCAAATAAATTCAAAGAAATATCTACTCAATGGGGCTTACCACTTGAGATATGATTTACTTTAGCAGTAACAGTCAGATTTTTCAAGGCATCTCATAGTTTGAAACTATGAGATGCCTTGAAAAATCTGATTCTAGTGTTGCCCACTACTATACATACACAAAAAAAACAAAAAAACAACAACCTTTCTCACCAACTCGAAGAGTCTCATCAATTTTGTAGGAGTCATTATTATTGGTGTCTCCATGAGCCTTCTTGTCTTCAATATCTATCTTGTCTTCTTGAGCTTTGTCTTCAATCTCGACGATTCTCATGCGAGTGGCAGGTTTCTCTGGTGATGTCTTTCCTAGTGGAATTTCCTTGATCGGCACGGATTTTAGCGGTCTCTGAAAATGTTAGAAAAACATTTTTTAATTGCTATAATGACATAAACACTACTTGCTACCTAGTCAATGTCCATTTGTTCGACATTAGGTTTTTAAGAACTACTACGTGTGGTTCCTGGCAGAGTAGAATAGGACCACTCCAAGACTTCCCGTGGATGTCGTAGAAGGCGACTTATGAAACCCAAGCTAAACAAAGCTTATAAACATCAATGAGACCTCTCCAACCCATCTGGCCAGCGTGGAGAGTGTAGTGCAGGCCAAGTATGGCTCTGGTAGTACAGAGAGGGTCGAGCTCCTGCAATAGAGACAAAAAAGACCAGATGATGATGATGTATATGTTCCCCGTGTGGTTCCGGGTTAGAATAGGACTACTCCATCTCTTCCTGTGGATGTCGTAAGAGGCGACTAAAGGACTAAGCACATACATCTGGTGCTCGTACAATTCCATTTCGCATTCCCAAGGAGGGTTGACGTCAGGCAGGCAGCCGGTCATAAAACTATATATTTTTCGCTTCCGGTTGTCAAATCAACAAGACGTATTATTGTAGCTCCCATAAAATAGTGAAAAATACTCAAGTGTATACTTATAAAAAGAATAAAAATCATACAAGAACTAACCTGAACACCATAGCCCGCAAGGTACGACAAATGTTATCACTATTTAACTCCAATTTCTTGAGAAAATAACAAATGTAAATATTTTGGAAGTAATAACTGACACATTTTCAAAATATAAGGGCTATTTTTGACCAAAATTTCACCTCACTCACATTCAAAACAACAACATCATAACCGGTCAGTTTTCATACTTTGACAGCCCCGTCAAAATGAATTTGACATAACTCGTGACACTGACATATCCGAAGTTTACTAATTAAGAAGCAAAGAAACCAATAGTTATACTGCCATTACCAAAGATTGAACTCGATTTAATAGTTACAAAATTTACCAAAAGATGGAGCAACAAGTAGCTAACTGCAAAAAGTGTAATCAAATACTGGATAGAAGAGAATTTCTCAAATGTTCTATATGCTCATCGCTATTTGATTTGAATTGTGCAAACATATCAGAAAAAAGATTTAATAATACTATGACACCCGCGAATAAAAATAACTGGAAGTGCGAGAGTTGCAAGGTCAAAAAACTAAAACAGAAACATCCAATAGCCAGAACAGTCCTAACACCTCCAGTTGATAAACTAAATACAAGAAGGAAAAAGAAACTAATCACAAGTACTAATAGCAATACGATAACAAATTCACCCAAAGAAGAACACCAAACGGAAGAAGGAGAAACTGAGACACCAGTATTGGACGAAGAATTCATGCACCCCACTGACGCTCCAGATGTGTTAAGTACTTCCAATGGTATAGTTAATGTAGAACCAGACATTAGCCCAAGTATCTCAGAGATGGACCATCCCAAGGAAAAACGTGCAATTCAAGAAGAATTCCGTGTTACACCAGTAATATCTTCAACTTCCCCCACCTGCCCCAGTAACTTGGTACATCCAAGCGCGAAAATAACCAAGTCACTTTCAACTGACTCTCTTTGTTTATTAGACAACCAAATCGTTTTGTCAAAAAATGCCGAAAGTATAAATCAACAAGAAGTAGATGAAATAATACACAAACTAGAAACAGAAAATGTAGAATTAAAAGAGAACCTAGAGACAACACAAAATGAACTGGATAATACGATTCTAGAAAAAAATGAACTCAAGAGACAAATTGAAAAACAGACACATGAAATAGCAGTACTCAAAAAAATATGTTTAGAGTCAACAGAAAACAAACATAGCAACTCTCCCAGAGTACAGAATAGACGAAGCCATATGGCGTATGACACAAATATATTTACCCCACCACGTCAAAATCACAGCTTAATATTCACGAGGGACCAGCATAACACACAAAACTACCAACAAAAGTTGGAAGAACTAGGGAACAAAATAACTCACCTCCAGGAGGAACTCGATCGGTCAACGTCAGGGATTATGAAGAAATTAAATGAAATTGTCACCGAATTTTGCCAAGAAGAGGAAACGCCGAAAAGTATCGAAACGCTGAGAAAGAACTTAATGAATATAAAGCCACTTAACAAAAAATCAACAATGACTCTCATCAGTAGTATCGATAGTGAAAAATCTGTAAAAACCTTCTACAGTAAATTTGAAGACTTGAAAATGTGTCACTTCCGAAAGCCGGGTGCTAATGTAAAGGAACTGCTGCATGGATTACAAAATAAACTGATTGGCTATACCTATCAAGACTACTGTGTTATACTGATTGGTGAAGCTGACTTTAACTCTTCCCAAAATTATTCGAAGTTGGTTTACGAAATACGCCAAAAACTATTAGAAGTTCAGCACACCAACATCATTCTATGTTTGCCTACATTCAAGCTTAGCTCACAAGCCAATATTTATAATAAAAGAATTGAAATGTTTAACCATTTAGTTTACCTAGATAATTTTGAATATCAATATTGCTTTATTTTGGATTCTAATAGAAATCTTGAATATTCGTATAACATGTTTAATAAATATAATGGGAAAATAGACTACTTAGGTATAAAGACTATCACTAATGACTTGACTAGACTTATGTCAATTATATTTCATGACCTTGAAATAAATAATCATACTGACATAGAAGACAGAGTAGGTTCCCAACTAGATCCTAAAATAAATACTGCAACTACACCAAAAAAGTCTTCCTTTCGCACCTAAATTCTGTACTATTATGTGTCAGAATATGCAAAGTCTGACTAATAAAATTAATGAATTAGAAATCCTATCAAATGACCATGACATAGATATATTTATTGTTAATGAACACTGGCTAACATTAGATAACTATCAACTTTTCACAATCGAGGGATATGACCTACGAGCAAAATATATTAGACAAAAGCATGAACATGGTGGAGTTGGCATATTTACCAAGGAAAGTATAAAAACACAGGAGCGATTAGACATACAAGCATTCACAGTAGAATTTTATATTGAACTCTGTGCAGTGGAAGTGGTGGACCATAATTTATTATTAATATCAATTTACCAACCGGGCAATAATATTGAAATATTTTTCACACAATTAGAAGCATTACTGAATTACATTTCTAAGCAATCTTCACGCAAAAAAATTGTATTAGCGGGAGACGTAAACATAGACATTAGGAAAAGAAGCAAAGAATCTATTAGGTTTATCAATTTACTAAATTCATTCGGTTTACACTGTTTGATTAACACAGTAACCCGGGAAAAAAGCTCAGCATGCTTAGATCAATTCATAGTTAGTCAAAATGTAGATATGAAAGTTGAAGTACATGATTACAAAATATCAGATCACAACACTCTTATTGGATACATTGAATTGAAAGAAAAATTACAAAATTATTTACCACCTTATACAAAAATTACACGATTATTTAATAATAAAATTATGGAAGCATTTAAAAGAGCTTTAAGTGAAGTGAATTGGAGAAATTTACTCTCATGTGAAAAAAATATAAATGAAAATTATACCTTATTTGAAAACAAAATAAAAGAACTGCTAAATTTACACATTCCCCAGAGAAAAATTACCATAAAGAATACGCAAAAATTAAGATGGATTACAAAGGGAATTCAAAAGTGCTGTTATCATAAACGCATCCTACACCATCTCTCAATTAAATTCAAAAATGAATCTTTAAAAAGCTATGCTAAATCGTACAGCAAGATACTAAAAAAAATAATAGCAAGCCAAAAAAGAAGACATAATATAAGAATAATAAAGAATTCGCAAAATAAATATAAAACAATGTGGAATATGATAAATAAAAAAATAAAAACAAAAAAGAATAACAAAAATAAGCATGAAAATATAAGATTAAAGAAAAATAATGGAGAAATTATAACGTCTCCTTCAAAAATATCGGACATGTTCAGTAAACATTTCCTAAGTATAAATGACAATAAAAATAAACCAATGACATACCAATCTAATTTATCCTCCCAATTGACAAATACATTTTTTCTAGAAAGTGTGACCGAATCAGAAATTAAAAAAGTTATATTAGGATTTAAACGAAACAATACAAGCGGTTATGACGAAATACCTTCTTCTTTACTCGTATACTGTGTTAATGAATTTTTAACACCATTAACATTCTTAATAAACCAATCTTACAACGAAGGAGTATTTCCGGATCATCTAAAACTGACTGTAATAAAGCCCATTTTTAAAAAAGGTGAAAAAACGTGTATAACTAACTTTCGACCAATTGCATTGTCATCAGTTTTCTCTAAGGTATTCGAAAAACCAATATGCCAAAAAATCGGTTTGTTTTTAGAAAAATACAAAGTATTGAACCAAAACCAACATGGTTTTAGAAAAAACCACTCGACAACGTCGGCTGCCTTCGATTGTTGTCAAGAAATATACGAAGCCCTAAATAATAATAAGTGTGCCATAGTTACGTTTATGGATATGTCCAAAGCATATGACCGAGTGGATCATAACACTCTGATAAAACAGTTAGACACTATAGGAATCCGCGGACCAGCAAAGAAGTGGCTAATATCCTACTTAACGTATAGACGACAATATGTACAGATCGCTCATCATTCTGAGACCAGAAGGGAACTAATACAGAGTAAATCATCCAGTGAGGTTGTGCTTGGGTCTATTCCACAAGGCAGCGTGCTTGGTTGTTTGTTATTCTTAGTTTATATAAATGACCTACCCACGGTAGTCGAGTCTCACAAAATTGTATTATATGCAGACGATGTCACACTTATAGTATCTTGCGAATTAGATAAAATAAGCGAACTACAGGACCTCATCTCTGTTTCTCTTCGTAAGGTTATTGAACACTCAAAACAAATAGGACTTACGCTAAACTTCGAAAAGACCAAGATAATGCAATTTAGACCCTATCAGAGAAAAGAAGTAGTATTAAATGTATCCCACGACGGTACTCGTATTGAGGAGGTGAATAAGTTTTCACTGCTGGGGATCACGCTGGACTCCAACTTAAACTGGAAAGACCACGTAGAATCAGTAGTTGGCAAACTAAGCCAGTTCACCTATGCACTACGGGAACTCAGAAAAAATACGAATCAGGAGTGTACACTTACCGCATATCATAGTCATGCAGCAGCCTGGATAAGGTATGGGTTGATCCTTTGGGGAAACTCAACTGACGTTCAGGCAGTATCTGTACTACAAAAACGTTGCGTTCGAATAATAACCTTCACAAAACGCAGAGAAACATGTCGAGACCTCTTTAGTAAGCTAAACATTCTCACAGTTACGGGCATGTACATATACGAATTATGCCGCTTTGTAAGAAGACACCCACACATATTTGAAAAATACGAGGACAGGCCTAGGCGATACACCTCGCGCCGCGGTAATGACTTAATTCTACCCCCATGGAATCTTGCATTGTACCAACATAGTCCGTATTATATGGCAATTCAGGTGTACAATCACCTACCAAAAAGAATTAAAGACCTTCAGGGAAAAAAGTTTGACACTGAATTAAAAAAACTTATGATAGACAAAAGTTATTACAGTATGACGGAATATTGGACGGACAAACTTTAGTAATTAAGGACATTTTAACGACATTTATATACCTAATTTAAATTATATTAAAATTATCTATATTTAATATTAATAATCATATCCCAGTTAATAATTTTTGGAATTTTATGAATTGTAATGTTGTTTAAAATCAATTCCCAATGCCTAAGAAGGCAATTTTGTAAATAGTTTTAAGAACACTAATTGTTAAGTGCATGACAGTGAATGTGTATATTGTTTACAAATGGTTAATAAATGAAATATGAAATATAGCAAAATTATTTAAACTGTTCTGGCTATTTCTTCTCCATTTTGTAAGGTCTTTGGCATCCTTGGGTGACCATTGACATGCATGTTATATTTGGGGAAGAAAAAGCAGGAAAGCGCACCATGGGCTCCGAAGCAACATTGCTGAGGATGCAGCCAACGGAACGCGCTTAGACGAAGAAGAAGATGATGATGAATGGAGTGGTTTTCCATTGCCTTCTCCATTTAGGAACTAAGCAGAATAAAATGTGTAATGAGTGGGCTAGGGTTTTTAACTGATTTGCTTACCTTAGACCTCAAATGCGGTGGTTTCCTCACAGGTTTGATCACTGTTATAGGTTCTCCAACACCATTTCTCCATTTCTCATCAGCTGACACCGGTTTCTCCACCTTCGGCTCGTCAGGTAGTTCAGTGATCTTTACTTGGGATTGCGGTTTGATGATTGGCTTGCTTTCCACCGTTGGAGTGGAAGACGGTGAAGATTTGGATTTTGACTGAAAATAAATAATTATTATGGTTGAGGTACATTACATACCTACTATCATGCCTGTTTCCCACAGAGGTAACCTGAGACTATGGACCTCCAATTGAAAACTAACTAAAAAAAGCAAAAATAATCAATATTCCTATACAATTTGTCCATTCCGCTGAACACTTTTGCACTGGTTCTAAATTTTTATTGAGACCCCATGTTGGTCAAATTGAAAAAGGGATTTTGAGGGGATTAATTTACATTCTGTATTTAATACATAAGTAAGTAGATACATACAAACATAGTAGACTGTTTTCCAGTAATAAAATTCTTAATTAAAAAAAATTATATGTATCCAAAAATTCACCACAAGTAAAATTTAAACCCACCACCTGTCACATATGAGGAGTGTGCAACCAACTGAACTTTTGGCAAATATTTTACCACATCAAATAAATTTCATTTCTTGTAATTTAAGAGATTGCTCTTGTCCATGGAGTTGCGTGGAGATGCCTCCATTCCTTTCTTCTCTCTGCCATCTGTTTAAGGTGAAGATATAGGCAAATGGCCTTGAAGTGGCGCCCTCATTTGGAATAAATTGTTAATAAGTAATCGTAAATATGGAGATAATTTCCATATTGCTTCTTCATAGATAGCCCTTTAAATTATTTTATGAACCACTGTTGAAAGTATTTACATGAGTCCGTCTAGCTTTAAAACTTGCCTCCGCCAAAAGTGGCCACGGCAAGTTTTGAAGCTAGACGGATCATCAATAATAGTTTCAACGGCAGTTCATAAAATAATTTAAAGGGCTATCTAGTGCATGACGAAGAGCAATATGGAAATTATCACCATATTTACGAGTTAACCATTTATTTCACACTTCAAGGCCATTTGCCTATATCTTCACCTTAATATCCTGTTAGGACCGTATTCCTAAATTTTCTTTAATTCGTTGGAAAAACTTCATCCTCGGTCTTCCTTTTACTCATCTCCCTTTTATTTTTCCTTCAATTATTATTCTGAAGAGATTGTAATAATAAGACTATTAGATGTCCAATCATCTTCCCTCTTCTGTTTTCAATATTTTTTTAAATATTTCTTCTCTCTACTACTCTTTCTAGTACCTCATCCAGCTTATTTTCTTCATTCTCGTCCAGCACTACATCAGTGCTGAATGAATGAATTTGAATGCTTCTATTCTCTCTCTGTCTTTCTCCCTCATTTTCCACGTTTCACATCCATATAAAGCTAATTTCATTTATACATATTAAAATATACACTTTCCCTTTTTTTTGGACTTTCACTCACCCCTTTAGTGCCCATCCTAGCTTTAATAGTCTCAAGTTGTTTCCTTGCTGCATTGTTATTTGGCTCCAGTTTTAACACTTCATTAAGGTCGTGCGACGCCGAGCGGAGCGACCCGAGGCGTTCTCTAGCGGTGGCTCGGCGCTGCAGTGCCTTAACGTAAGTTGGGTCGAGGCGTAGGGCTTCGGTGCAGTCGGTTTCTGCTTGGTGCAAGCTGTAAATGTATGTACAGAAAGAAGTAGGTAGTTCAACATCATCATCAGGTCTTTATATTCTCCACTGTAGGAGCACGACCCTCTCTGTACTACTAGAACCATATATTAGCCAAAACAGTCAGAGGATTTAGCCTACACTCTCCATGCTGTTCAGACGGGTTGGAGAGGTATCATTAATTTCTAACATAGAATAAGTACCATTGTTACTAACACCTGGGCCTATGTTGTCTTAAATAAAGATTATTATTATTAATGTTTATTAGCTTTGTTTAGCTTGTATTTCCTAAGTCGCCCTCTACGTCATCCACGGGAAGACTTGGAGTGGTATTATCTACTCTGCCGGGAACCACATGGCTTTTAATCAAAATTAGACACAGATTTAGCAATAAACAGTACAAAACAGAAAAATATTTGCGATATTCACTTATCAATGTTTTTTTTTTCGCTTTGTGTTTTGAGAGAATACTTAAGACCATCAAAATTTAAAAAGTTAAGGGTTACAACACACTTATTCTTCAAATTTTTTTACACAACTGGCCGAGAGCTGTTGTAGATTTTTTTTTTTATATATGTAGCAAATCTTATGAAAATACCTGTCTTTCTTGAGGTAGCAGAGTCCTCTATTGGCGAAGTATATGGCATCATCTTTGACCAGCTCAATAGCTCGGGAGTAGCATGAAATGGCTTCATCCCACTTCTCTTGCTTCACGAATGCATTGCCCTGGTGAAAAACAAAACCTTGTTCATATACATAAATAAATTATTCTTATTCTTAATGTCACGTAACTGGGATTCAATATTTTGAGTAAAACGCCAAAACTTATCCTAGGCAATGTATTCACTATGGAACCAAAAGTCTTCACTTAGTCTTCCTAAACATCCAATGTCCACTGATCTCACAATGTCACTCACTTAAAGCTCACTTTAGAACTGGTGTGGCACACACTCAGATATACAGTGCCACATATACAGATTCAACTTACAACACCATTTTTTTATCAGGGGTTTAATTTCGGATTTCTATGAAAAATGCACGGCAGCGTGACGTCAGTTTTTAGAGTCAAATAGTGCTCTTATTATCAGTTTTTCAGCAGTAATAAATCTACAACACGTTCAAATGGATATGATGAAAGATAAGTGACATTATTTTGTGACGTTTTATTCTCCTATCATTACAAAATAATTTATTTTTGACCCTGGATACTACCCAATTCCATGCCATCATACTAGTATTGAAATAAATTACCCTCTCTTTCTCATGCTGTGCCTCCTCTCTCAGCTTCTCTAGCTTGGCGTCCTGACTTTTTTTGCTATCTAGTGAAACGGGGCCGACATCCTCCATGTCTACTTCCTCGCATGCTTTATCCTGGAAAATATATAATTGGATTCAATTATAGACAAGCATCCTATAGCTGATGTGTTACATATATTTATCTCTTTTCTATGTCAAGATTTAATAGTAAAACTTTTCCCGCACCACAAGTAAAAATGAGACAAGCAACAGGTAGTAGTCTTAAAAATCTCTGACAAATTTAGCAGGTAAAATAAGTACTTTATAATAACAATTACATTTTTTTCTACTCACCACATCGAATTTTTCCCAAGACTGGTAGTCGTGCGCTGGAATTCTTTTATCTGGCTTCTTCTTAACTACTGGAGGCTTTTCCTTCTTTATCTTGCTACGGACAGGCGGCAAGTTCTGGAGGGAACATAACAATAGTTTAGTGACTTAACACAAGAGTTTCAACACCGTTATTGATGAAAATTACTAAGACAATCAATTGATTTCGCATGTTTTACTACAAGAAATCACCACGAGACTATCTGCTACTTTAACCAAAAATTACACGAAATATAGCAAAACTACACTGTTACGTAAAACTAGATTTAATATACTATTGAAATACTGCAGTAAGGGAGTTGAAAATAGTCTGGAACCTGCTCAAATTCGCCATTGAGTGCGGCCTCCTTCCGTTTCATCTCCGCTTCCCAATTTTGCAAATCTGTTAAGTATGTTTGCAGCGACTTAGCATTATCCCGAACTTGTTTTTGGATCTCGAAAGCTTTTTCCATTATTTAGTTACAGCAAGCAGAACAAAGGATTATTGTATTTTTACCTGTTAGATCAATATTCGCATTTCGATTTTATGAAAAGAAAACTGTCAAACATTTTTTACGTTGTCATGGCGGCGCCGCCGTTTGACATTTTACTTTTTTGACACTTCCTTTGTTGTGACAAGCATAGAGATCTAATATCATACAGCCTTAGCCACTAGCTCGCCTGTCGGAAAACTCTATTTAAATCATTTAGGGTTGGATCTCATCTATCAGCACGGAACAGCACATTCCTATACTAGGCTGCTATATTTTTCTGTCGCTCAGAAGCGTCATTTGCTAGAGCGAGAGAGAGCGACGGAACGCTTCAGCACCGGCCGTGCTGCAGCGTTCTGTCGCTCTCTCTCGCTCTAGCAAATTACTGTTCTGAGCGACAGAAAAGGATAGCAGCATAGAAAAGTGCTGTTCCGGGCTGATAGATGAGATCCACCCTTATTGAATTTGAATATGTATGTTAAGGAATGGTTTTTTTCATACCAATAAAAACCGTTCGTGTATTGACTCTGCGTTTCGAAAATAAGTCCGTACTGCACGTTTGCCATATCAAACACATAAGTACGATAGGTACCTACGTTATTTCATAACCAAGTAAATTAGTGGATATTTCATTACTTCGATCAATCTGGCTGAAATCTGTAACAGGCTGAACAGCACAATACAGAAGATGGATCAGCATTATCATAGCAAAGTTAATATAATTACTACCGTAAATCATAGTTAGCTTTCAACGGCACAAATACGGACCAATACTGGGCCTATTCGTATATAAGGCCTATAATTAGAATAGACTTATCACTCATTGCATTCTGTTCCTGGCTCTAGATTTTGAAAAGATTTGTTTGATAAAGTAGGTAGGTACCTACCTAATGTAGGTACGTAATGTCGATGGCGCGGAGGTAAAATGCAATCAAACAAGTTTATTAGGTAGGTACCTACTTATCTAAGTAAGTGCAATGACCTTTCAACACAAGCTGACCCGCAGTTTAGTGGTATCAATCAATTTCTATATTCGGTGATGAAAGATTGTAATGGATTAATTTACATTTAATTTTACGGAAGATAAGTACCTACTCACTTGCTCAAAAATAGGGTAAACTTAAATACCCAATACCCTATGTCAGCCATATCAGGGCACATTTTTGCATGTTCAAGATCAAGGGATTAAGTCAAAAATCATAGTTTTGAGATAATCGAGTTTAAAGTTTCAAAAAATTCCCACTCATTTTCTATGGAAGTTTTATAATTTTTTGTTTCTATTATTGATAGATAATATCAATTTCAATAAACTATTGAAATAAAGATAACGTTATGTCGCCTTTTTTAATAAAAAAAAATGAAAAACATTTAGTTATGTCGTTTAAAAAAAACAACATTTTATTTGTGAAAATAAGTAAATAAGTCACATTATAACATTTTACACATTCTGCTTTGCTTTAGTGCTAAATGATAATACATTTAATGTTTTCATAGACAAATGAGATCTCAAATAATACAGCGAAAAGTCACATAATTAAACACATTAATTTCAATGACAGCATTTGAAAATTATAACAATTGAATTTCTTTTGCAATGTTTGCGTTTTAAGTAAAAACCGCTTTCCACAAATCTGTTTTACGAAAATTGGATGTGTTTAATGATTTAAGATAAGATAGGTACCTATATCAGAATGGACCAATTTATTTATTTATGTTAATTGATGGGTAAAGTGATATGATTATATTTATATCAATTTACACTAACAAAATTTAAAATATAGTTTAGTTCAACTAGTTTTAAATGCAATTGTATTGAAAAACAAAAAAGTTGTGGGAACTTACATCACTTTGCACAACATACTTACATCACTTTGCACGAATCCTAACTTTGGCATTTTGAGCCCTACGGCTATAAAAATAAGACAAAAATAGCATTTTTTATTCTGCTTCAGAATATGTAAGAATATTAAAACCGATATTACTCGAGTTAACTCAGTTTTCACTGAACGTACAGATTTATATGAATGAATTTATACCTATTTACCTGCATTTTTCATTACCAGCTTACTATTACCTAAACTATTCCTATTCTCTTCAATGCTGGTCTGAATACTAATAAGTTGTATATTATCACGTCTTTATCCCAAATGGGGCAGACATAGCATTTTGGGTCTCGCGGCTCTAAGCAGACAGAGCCCCAGGGCAGGGCCGCAGGACCCAAAGGACCACTTTTAGCGTGATGATGGGTGAAAAGGTAGAAGTAATCAAAATAGTGACGGGTTGCTGCATTACCTATTAACATCCATGTTATCATCCATGAGGGGGTCAAATATTCGCCAAAATGAAGGGTGGATTTACTTAGGTAAATAATTACCTAAAATGACCACATGGAGCAGGCGGGTAGGCGATCGCAGATGGTACAAGTTCCTACCGAAATCGTTGCACAGAAGAAATTGTTGCCCATTCTCAGGTACCTCTTATCACCTTACACCTTACCTTACATTCCTTGGAGAGAAAAGGGATTTATGCTGAAATGAGAAATTTAAGCCTTGTTCCCGGCAAAGTAGAAAAGGACCACTCCAAGTCTTCCTGTAGATGTCGTAGAAAGCGACTTAGGAAACACAAGCTTAACAAAGCTTATAAACATCAATGAGACCTCTCCAACACGTCTGGCCAGCGTGGAGAGTGAAGGCCAAAACCTCTGACTGCTCTGGCTAATATATGGCTCTGGCAGTACAGAGAGGGTCGTGCTCCTGCAGTGGAGACTAAAACTACCTGATCAAGTATTAAGTACCTACTCAAAGTTTCATGCAATATTTCCCTCTGGTTGTATTGCGTAGATCGACCTCATAAAATTAGTATTTAAATCCCATAATTCACATCAAACACGCCATCGCGCGTAATGTACCTACTTGTACCTACGAAGGTAATAAATATCTAATTTGCCTATAATGAGCCTGTGAGAAAATTCCGAATGTCTTTCCGATGCTCGCGTGTGTTTTCTGTTTGGTTCACGGAGCGGATGAAAGAATAAGACGCCGCGCTGCGACGGAGGCAGAAAATGTATATAGTCGATAGAGTTAACTTACTTATATTTGACAAAACGCCTTAAACCAAACGATTTAAACCAAATCAAAGAAAAGTGTAAGTAGTTGCAGTGTGTGTTTATTGGTATAACAGCGGTCGTTGTCGAAGCATGCCTCTCTTCTCTCGTGACTGGTAACGTTGCACTCCGTCTAAACTTTTTCAGAATTTAAGGTTCGATTCCGTTAATTTTCGGGTCATGGCCGGTTCAAATAATTGGCAGGTTCAAGCTGTTTTTAAACTATAATAATGTGTGTATCTGCTATCTGTCACGCCTTTCCATGAATACACCTTATACAGTCATTGGAATCGTTATGTATACAAACATTATAAGGTAGGTAGGTTTTTGATACTTTTTAATCTACGCTACGCACCCAGTGGCGGATTTACATATTTGCCGCCATGAGGCTATTAATTTTGCCGCCGCTAACCTGTATTAACTGGAGAGTTCATTGCTTAACTTTGCCGCCCCCTTAAATCGAGACAGAGCGACGGAACGCTTCAGCATGGCCGGTGCTGAAGCGACAGAAAAGGATAGCAGCATAGGAAAGTGCTGTTCCGTGCTGACAGATGTGTCCCAATCCCAACCCTTATGCAGAATATGCGGCCCCCTTGTCCCAACGTGACGGAGATTGCCCGCCCCACAAATTTGGATATATTGCGCCCGTCCCTTGTCAAAAGTGACGGAGGGGTGGAGGAGGGGTGCAAACAGGAATTGTTGACTTTACCGCCCCCTAAATCTACCGCCCTAGGCTCCTTCTTAGCCTGTTGATGAAACCGCCACTGTATGCACTTATTGTTTAAAATACTTACTTAATAAACTGCTTACACTTACGCTCTAGATCGGTCATTTTGGAAAACCTTGGGAGAGGCCTATGTCCAGCAGTGGACGTTATGCGGCTGAAATGATGATTATGATGATGATGAAACTGCTTACAAAAATTGCTAATACATCTATCTATATTTTAAGAACTACGTTTTTGTCAAAAGGATGGCTCAAGAGAGGGAGACATGGAAACTACTCCACCGACAAGAACGTAGTAATACATACTTTACTATATATTTGGTTTGCGGTGACATTCAAATAGGAGATTTTTGGTACATACTTATGCATTTGTCGCCTGTTATCTTGTTTTAATGAAACAAGGTAAAACAAAAAACCTACCTTACCTACATTCCATTTAAACCTACCTTACCTACATTCCATTTTAACGCCCAACATCACGCTAAAAGTGGCCTTTAGGTTAGGTATTACCGCCCTGGGCTCTCTCTACCCCATTAGGGATAAAGACGTGATAATGTATCCAAAACATATTTATTTGTATTTTACCTAAAATCCGCGAATTGGAAACAACACTTCGCAAGGTGAATATAGAAGCAAATGGCCTTGAAGTGGCGCCCTCATTTGAAATAAATTGTTAACTCGTAAATATGGAGATTATTTCCATATTGCTAATCGTCAGGCACTAGATATCCCTTTTAATTATTTTATGAACCACCGTTGAAAGTATTTACATTAGTCCGTCAAGCTTTAAAACTTGCCTCCGCAAAAAGGGTCACGGCAAATTTTAAAGCTAGACGGATCACCAATATTAGTTTCAACGGCAGTTCATAAAATAATTTAAAGGGCTGTCTAGTGCCTGACGATTAGCAATATGGAAATTATCACCATATTTACGAGTTAACAGTTTATTTCACACTTCAAGGCCATTTGCTTCTATATTCACCTTAAGAACCTATGTTTAAGCTGTGATTAAAAAGAAGTGGTTAAGTACCTAGTATTTAGTGATTACTTTTATGACGTGGAATATGATATCATTAAATATCCGGATCCAAACACACGGTTTATAATAAAAACATCGCAAATAGGTAATTACGTGGTGTGTTAGTTTGAATGGGTTTTAAAGTAAGTATTCGTATTTACTACTAAATGTATGATAGGGTTCCGTACGGATAAGTAGATACTTATCTACAAAATTTGTAGATAAGTATCTACTTATCCGTACCTATTTAATAGGCAAAGTAAAATCTTTTTTTTAAATTTTGACGACCTCAATGGCATAGTGGATGTATTGCAGGACTATCGTTAGTTGACATTGAAAAACAGTTATAATATCGATAGGGCAATAGTTTTCGATATTAATTATAAAAAACACTATCGATACTATTGATGTTTTATAATATACTATAGATGGTATCGAAATTATCATTTATTTCAATAAATAATCGATAGTTTTTAGCTTTCGATAGTAAATTGCACTCTCGCTAGGCGGATCCAGGGATTCACAGCATTACAACTGAGGATGCAACTGGGAATATGCTGAGATGAGAGAGAGTAAATTGCACTGTCGTTAGCTTGTAAAAATTGTATAGTGTTTTTGGTGAAATTACGTTGATCTCGGGATCGATAATGCCAATGCCATGCAGTTTATGTAAATATCTTGCTACGATCCTGCTTGACAGACCTCTTTCGCTTCATAAACACTTATCAATCTCTTCATACATGCCCTTCGGTTGAGGGTAATTTATTTATTTATTTAAAAACTTTATTGTACAAAATACAATTTGTATAGCACAATAGGCGGACTTAATGCTAAAAGCATTATCTGACAGCCAACCTTTGGGTTGTTAGAAAACTTAAAATTGGTACAAAAGAGATATAGATACTTCTTACCCCTCTTTTTTTTTATTGCATGACATATGTCATAACAACTACCACAATTTGCTTCCATTAAAGGAAAACATCGTAAGGCAACGCACACTAGCTTACTAGTGTGTAATAATGCCAGTCATTATTACACACTAGCTTACTAGTGTGTAATAATGACTGTTGTCACAGATGACAGTCATTGGGCTACATCAGATGCCTATAGGCAGCTCGAAATATCTAACACCAGCGTTATAGCTATTAACACACATTATATAAGTAGATAGATTGACAAAACCTCTAAAAGGCCACATATTATGATACACGAGTATATAAGGCACACAATTATTATCAAAAATCTAGTATACTAGTAATAGGTGATAATGTGACCTAGATAGTGAAAAGGCCCTATTCAGCATGATGTTACAGACGAGCTGGGTAAAGCGATACGAATATGGGCTAATTATATTTCTGTACAGTGTGTTCAAGTTGAAAATGTATTTTAATACCTCTTGTCGATCATAAATAGTATAATATAACATATGCACGTTAAGTGAGAGATTAAAATATCTGTATTAAATTAAAATTTAAATCTGAACATGTACTTATATACAGAACCCTAATTTGCACATCCGCATTTAATTGGCATGGCACTCTATCACAAAACTGCGTTAAAAACTAAATACTTTGCAATATCCTTGATTACAATTATTAAAATATTATACCGGATACTTCTGAGAAGCATTCACCCATAGTTTAACGTTAACTTTTAAGATAGTAAACGTTAAACTATAGTGATGACGATGTAGTAAGCTACACCATCATTATACGAGCGTATTCCCGGCTGCATCCTCAGCGGTAACGCTTCAGAGCCCGGGGTCCGCTACCTTACCTAGGTGATTTGACGAGGTTACTGGTTTTTACACAGAGCGACTGCCTGCTCCTTGGCAACCCAAAGGGTAGACCGGAATTACTAATGGACCGAACCAATCCTAGTATAGGTTTGAACAAACGCTAGATGGCGTTTGGAACCCACAGCTTTACGTGCCTTCCGAAGCACGGGATCATCTTTCTTTTCGGACAATGAAGTGATCAAGCCTGCAATATCCTAACCAGACTGGAAACATCCTTTCAAAAAGTTTGCTTTCTAGTGGGATTTGAACCCACGATCTCCGGATCACAAGGCCTTGACCACTGGATGGAAGCAATTTCTTTGAAATTTCATTTTTTTTCTGAAACCTGATATGTCGTTTCAAAATAAACGCTAGACTACGTTTGTAAGGAAAAGTAGAGGAAACACCAAGAACAAGAGAAATGAAAAATAGGTATTTGTAAAATCTATTGCTGTCGCGCTGTGTCCCAAATACAACCGAGCAAGTGCGATAAAGACATACTGCAGCTTGGACTGAAAATACCTATTAAAATAACAGAAAATCAACGATTCGTAGTCCCCTGATTTCTTCTCCAAAATTTAACCCATATAAGTACTTTTTAGGGTTCCGTACCCAAAGGGTGCAAACGGGACCCTATTACTGAGACTCCGTTGTCTGTCCGTCTGTCTGTCTGTCCATCAGTCACAGGGCTCTATCTCTTGAACCGTAATAGCTAGACACTTGAAATTTTCACCGATTATGTATTAATGTAGCGGATATAACAATAAATACTAAAAATAAAAAATAGTTAAAAATTAAAGGGGGTCGTCATACAAGATACGTGTTTTTTTCAGCGTTTTTAACTTGATCTTCATAATGGCATTAACTAGATACATGAAATTTTCACCAATTATGTATTACTATGACCACAATAACAAAAAATACTAAAAATAAAATAAAGTTAAAAATTAAAGGGGGTCGTCATACAAAAAACGTGTTTTTTAGCGTTTTAAAACATTGTACGAAACTCTTCATGTACGAGTCCCACTCGCAATTGCCCGTTTATTTTATATTTATTTTATTTATTTAGAGAAACAAACAGGTTTAAATATTTCACACAAGCTAAGCACATTAAATAAAATATAGGGACATGCTAATAGTGGCTATAGATAATCAGGAAAAAATATAACTCTACCGGCATTATCCAGGGAGGAAACAGGGGACTAAGTTTGTATGGAAAAACGGCCCCTCTGTTTCGTCTTAATCGGAATAGGCCACTAGTGTACCATATATGAACGTAAACAGAATATGTATGACCATGACCCTTCTAATTATTTGGACCATGTGCGCAAGTAATTGCAAGTTTACGTGATTTCGATTTTCTTACAAATTGGTTTGTCTGTTCGCTGATGTTCTAGAAAGATTATTGAAATTTAAGTATTTTCTAAACTTAAATTATTTGTGATGTTTTATAAATGATATTTATAACAATATTAAACTATAGCTACCCATCTAAATAAATTAAAATCGATAAAGAAATCTCCCTCCCACACAAAATCCGTTAGGCTGAGCGCTGATAAATAGATATATAGGGACAAATCACACACAGCTAGCCCCAAAACTTTTAAACTTTTTTATGAGTCACCTTACCCTAGACATAATCAGACTTTTCCATACAAACGTAGTATACGCTTTTATTTTAAAACGAAATTTTGGCAAAAAATTGTATTTTCAAATAAATTGCATACTATCTGGGTATATAACTGGTTTTCACAGTCAAAATATGAAGTTAAAAGGGAATATAGTGTACTAGACTACACAAATTAGATTGTTTGTTATTTATTAAAATCCAATTAATGGATTATTATTTTTTACTAACCACTAATTCAAAAATGTCATGTGTCTCGCTTTAAAAATTACGAAGATTCATACAAACTTGCAACCCCTATTTCACCCCTATGGGGATGTAATTTTCAAAATCGAATAAATATATATTATTTTCTACTAACTACTAAAATACATTATAAATTTAATGGAGACATTCAAAATTACGAGGTTTCATACAAACTGCCAACCCTTATTTCACCCCCTTAGGGATGGAATTTCCAAAAATCCTTTCTTAACGGACGTCTTCTAGTCACAATCTACCTTCCTGCCAAATTTCATCTTCATTGGCAGGAAGGTAGATTGTGATTACGTAGTTTTCGAGATTTCGTAATGAGTGAGTGGGATTTTCGCTTTTATATGTAGATAGTTTTTTTTTTAATTTTTTTTTATTATATTATTATATTAGACCATCAGTATGGAAAATTTCTACACCCTTATATTTTCTTCCAAGTTCATATTTTGACAGTCGTAAACTAGTTATACGCCTAGATATATGCAATTTCTTTGAAATTACAAAATACTGACGAAATCTGACATGTCATTTCAAAATAAAAGCTAGATAGACTACGTTAGTATGGAAAATTCTAGGGCAAGGGCACAGAATACAGTAAGAGTAAACAGAAGGGAATCTCCTGGGACGGGGGACGGGGACGCATATTGCGCGTACCTTAGGAGATTCCGGCCTGTGGCAAGGGGACTCTCAGTAACCTCGTCAAATCACCTAGGTTAGGTAGCGGACCCCGAGCTCTGAAGCGTTACCGCTGAGGATGCAACCGGGAATACGTGAGGATGATAATGATGATGAAGGGATCTCGCGTGGTTCCGCGTTAGAATAGGACCACTCCATCTCTTCCTGTGGATGTCGTAAGAGGCGACTAAAGGACTAAGAACAAACATCTCCTGCTACAATTGCATTTCTAAGAAGGGTTAACGTCGGGTAGCGGCCGGTTGTAAAACTTTTCGCACAAATACATTCCCAAAGAGGGTTGACGTCAGGCAGGCGGCTGGTCGTAAAACTATAGCCAAATCATTTAAACTGTTCCTGCTATTTCTTCTCCATTTTGCAAAGTCTTGGTTGACCATTGACATGCATGTTATATTTGGAAAAGAAAAAGCGGGAAAGCGCACCCCAGGCTCCGAAGCAGCACAGCTGAAGATGCAACCGGGAACGCGCTTAGACGAAGAAGAGATGATGATGAAGGGGACTCTTAAGGGATACTTCAACGATATTATATTTTATGTTAAATACATATACGAGTATAGTATAGGTAAACACCCAAGCCCCAGGACAATTTGAAAAATATCATTTTCCAACATGCCCTGGCTGGGGATCGAACCCAGAACCTCGGTCTATAAACCTACATCATCGACGGGTAGGGGGTGCAGGCTGAAGGTAGGTTAGGAATCCCCTACAATGGAAGGTTGATGCCTGGACTCTCTCGTTGCTTACTTATATAGAAAAGTATACTTACTGGTTTTACCAGCGTAAAATAATAACATTAATTTTTTGCGATTTGACATGTGACAATATCGAATAAAGATAATATCGTGACAACTGACATCACCGTTTTAACGGTGAAGTTAACTGATAGTCAAAATATACATTGAAATTAATCAAAGGTTCACTGACCACTTGTTATTAATTTGTGTGATATTTTGAAGATATATCATAGGTTTGCACACTTTCATACTGGTCAGGGAGTAAAGATAAAACTTATTATGTTCCAGCGAAAATGCGAATCATGATACACGGAGTCCAATGCTGCCCCTATTTGAAATAAATTATTTGAAAGGAAACGGAGATATCATTTAAAATTTTGTTCTAGTAAGGCTAGATAACCCCTTAAACTATTTTATGAACTACTGTTTACAGTTTAAAGTGAGAACGTTAAGCTTAAGTTTGCATTTATGCCAAAAGTGGCCGTTTTTCGCAAAAAATGCAGACTATAAAGCTTAACGTTCTTACTTTAAACTGTAAACATTGAATCATAAAATAGTTTGAAGGGTTACTACGAGTAGAACAAAATTTTAAATCATATCTCCGTTTCCTTTCAAATAATTTATTTCAAATGGGGGCAGCACTGGACTGCATGTGTCATCTTAATAGGCGATGCGGCTAGCTCACTATTTTGATTCCACGCAGTATTTTCACGCAGTATTATGGTGCAAGGGGCCTTTGGGTCTTGCGGCCCTGGTGAGGCCCGAGGCCCTCCCAACCCCCCAAGTAACTAAGTGTTTGAGGCCGAAGGGTGTCCGGGTGTCCGGTGTCCGTGTGTCCGTATGTCTGGGTGTCCGGGTGGCCAAGTGTAAAACAAGTGGATGTATTACTCATCATATGCGATTACTAAGCGCTCACTCGTTTTTGTGATTTCATTATATTTTTCATGGATCCAAGATGACCTATGCCATTTGACTGAAACTCGGTATCCAGGGTTTTTTGGGATCGCAAAATCCGAATCTAAACTTTTTTTAAACCAAGATTGCGTCTGGAAATTAATTGATTTTGGTTTTGATTTTAAATGATTTTGACTGCTTTTTCGGAGCTGATTGCAGCCGAACTATCTTAGTAACAATATGTTAAAATATGTTAAATTGAAGTTAATTTAAGTATTAAAAAAGTAGATGAGACAATTTATTTATTTTCATTGTAATAGTTTGTTTAATTCAAAATAACCTGAGACGTGTTTCGATTTTTTGCGATGCGCGACGTTCATGACATTGTTGTTTACACGGAATTTAAAACATGAAGTTATGTATAAATTACAGATAAATAAAGACAAAGGAAAATCTAAAAAGTGAATTTTTAATTCATTCAAAAACTTAGTTAAAAAGGTTAAACTTTGAAGAAAATATAAGCGAATACGTCGTCGGATTTCTTGCGCATACGACTGAGTTAAAAAAATAAAAAATAAACATACTTAAAAGAAGATTGATTCATGCTTAAACACGTAAAATAAATAAATAAAAATAATTTGTCTTTTGTAAAAAGATAGAAAAATTTAAAGTTCTCCGAAATTCACAAATAAATATGGGGACGAAAACGCGGATAAGGCAGACTGCTCGCTGCACTTCTGAATTCGTCTAAATTCATCTCCATGGTGCATGTACAATACAGTGCAATGCGTATGTGTAGATAGAAAATATAGATTCGGGTGTTCAATCAAAAATTCCTACGGTCAAAGACTGCAGTCTCAAGATAAGTGTTCTTGATTTAAGTGCTTTTGATTTTGCACTAAGGATTTTCGTTCCCACCGGGTGTACCATGATCCATTCCATTCCATTTTTTTTTGCTTTTTGCGCCAAATTGACAATCCAAGCAAAATTAGTTTGTTTTATCGCTATATCTAGTTAATTAGATCCTGGCTATAATGTAAGACCGAATATACGTCAACTTCTCCTTGTGGATTTCGTAAAAGGCAACTATAGGCACATATTGTGTAAGAACTAAATTTGCAAGGAGTTTTGACATCGGGCTGCGACTATTTGTTAAACTTTTAGCAAAAATACTGTCCCAAGGAGAATTGTTGTCAGGAACCTCGTCGTAAAACCACAGCTCAATCGTTATAATTGTTCCCTTTTTTTTTGGCCAAAAATAAATACAATATTCTCTAATTTCAAGAAGAAAGCAAGCCACCTTTTTAAATTTATTTCAAGGTAAATATAAAATACACGCATGAATCCATCAACCTGTAAAAGAGGGCAGAAGTTCATTTCGTCAGAAAACAGGTCACTCTCGGTAACACGTGACCTGTCTGTACGAACTCGGGTAATAGCAGTTGTGTTATTTTATGCATCAGGTCAGGGTTCATTGACATCACCTTGACAGCGCAAACTTCCGCTGAGGAGATATTCTAGAGTCATTCGATGAGACACGAAAATCACTGTCTAACAGCCCACAGAATAAACTGGCGAGCGATATTACATTTAGAATTTTAAATTATAGACTAAGATGTTTTGGATATTAATATTACAAAGACACTCGTAATTTGGTTCCTTTTTTTCGAGCACCAAACAATTTCTTACAGTACAAAACAATGGCTGGAGACATAAGATGTAGAAGTAAGTTGACAATACAATAAAAATTATTGCCATTTCCAACAGTTCTATTGGTGGTTTTCGCGACCTTACCTAAATAGAGCCAGGTTTTCTTAGTTGTTTTTTTCCTAGTTTACTGAATAACAGTTTTTGTAAGAAAAGAGTTAGTAGGTGATTAATTTTTGTGCTATTTACGAATAAGCAAAATGAAAAGAAAAATTTACTCTGTTATATCGAAACAAGCTTTTGTAACAGCTTTATAAGTAGACAGATAATCAATCGAAGCTTTTTACCACTAAGAAAATATCGCGTACGATATCAGAATAGCCCCGTATCTCAGCCCACCTACCTATCAGCAAGTAATATATTTTATATCGAAATCGTTCCATTAATCGAGTCATTCGTGATCGTTTATAGACCAAACTCGATAATCGCTACCGTTGTAACGTCCTTGGCAGTTGTAGATTTTCAAATCGATGCAGAGCCATATATCACGATATTGATGATATCATGGATTAGGACTATTCATTTAAATGTGCTGTCTTAGAAAAAGGTACAATAGGCCACATAGAAAAGTATACCACCTTTATACTATTGGTACTATTTGGTGGTATACTTTTCTATGTGGTACTTAAGTATTAGTTAGAATGTATTTATGTAAGTAAGTTTGTAGCGTGTGATGTTTGGCCTATTAAAATAGAACCATTTCATGTGAATGTACTCGTATGTCTACATTTGGACGACCTCTGTGGGCTATTGGTCATCATGCCAAGCTGTCACACCGGAGGTCCCGGGTTCGATCCCCGGTCAGGTCAAGATGGAAAATGATCTTTTTGGGATTGACCTGGGTCTTGGAAGTTTATCTATATATGTATTTTGTTATATAATATAGTATCATTGAGTTGATACCCCATAATACAAGTCTCGAACTTATTTGGGGCTAGGTCAATCTGCGTGATTTGTCCGTATAATATTTATTTATTTATGTTTTGGAGACCTGATTGAAGGCGACACTAAAAAACTAAACAAAAATTCTGGTGTTATAAATTCATTTCAAGGAGGGTAGCGCGGTATTTCCTAGATCTGCGCGAAAAGAAAATCTGTTGGTGCATTCTTAGTTTTTTAGGGTTCCGTATCTAAATGGCAAAAAACGGAACCCTTATGGATTCGTCATGTCTGTCTGTCTGTTCGTCCGTATGTCACAGCCACTTTTTTCCGAACTATAAGAACTATATTGTTGAAACTTGGTAAGAAGATGTATTCTGTAAACCGCATTAAGATTTTCACACAAAAATAGAAAAAAAAAAACAATAAATTTTAGGGGTTCTCCATCCCCACTTAGAACTAAAACTTATTTTTTTTTATCAAACCCTTACGATTCGGATATCTATGGATAGGTCTTCAAAATTGATATTGAGGTTTCTAATATATTTTTTTTTTAAACTGAATAGTTTGCGCGAGAGACACTTCCAAAGTGGTAAAATGTTGGTCCCCCCTGTAACTTCTAAAATAAGAGAATGATAAAACTAAAAAAATATATGATGTACCATGCAAACTTCCACCGAAAATTGGTTTGAACGAGATCTAGTAAGTAGTTTTTTTTAATACGTCATAAATCGTAAAATGTTACTTGCTGCTACGGAACCCCTCATGGGCGAGTCCGACTCGCACTTGGCCGCTTTTTTCTTTTCTCCCAGACCAGCATGGAAGTACCAGAACAATCCTGAGATGAAGAAGAGAGAAGAAAACAAGCCACCTATAATTTAATAACTTCTTTCTTGTCGGTGGAGTAGTTTACATGTCTCCCTCTCTAGAGCCATCCTTTTGACCTCCCTATACGATACCGCGTCGACTTTCTCCTTTACTTGCTCTATGCTCTTCTTGATCTTTCTTTCCCACTTCTTGCTTCTTCTTTTCCCTCTATTATGCTTTTAATAAATTAATCGCGTCGTATAGGATGACCAAACATCTTTCCTCTTCTAATATTTATAGTTTTTAGGGTTCCGTACCCGAAGGGTGCAAACGGGACCCTATTACTGAGACTCCGCTGTCTGTCTGTCTGTCCGTCTGTCACAGGGCTCTATCTCTTGAACCGTAATAGCTAGACACCTGAATTTTACACCGATTATGTATTACTGTGGCCGTTATAACAACAAATACTAAAAATAAAAAAAGTTGAAAATTAAAGGGGGTCATCATAAAAGAAACGTGTTTGTTTCTTCAGCGTTTTAAATCATTGTACGGTGGTACGGAACCCTTCATGTATGAGTCCGACTCGCACTTGTCCGTTTATTTTACAAGTTCTTTTTCTCATTAACTAAGTTATCTATATCTGTCTTTTTCTCTACTGTATTATACCACAATTCTATATTTAATGATTAATGCGTAGGTATAGATAAACACCCAAGACCCAGTTTCCAAACTGCCCAGTCTGGGGATCAAACCAAAACCTCGGCGGCCTAGCTTTCTAATACGTAAGGGAGATCTTCAAACGTTTGTTTTAACAAACCGGTAAAAAACAGGCAAAAATTAAATGCCGATATTCATATCATGAATCTAGCCATCTTTTTGTCTCATATATCCATCAGGAATAATTTCCGACAACCCATGGGTATTCATAATTACGGCTAAATAAAAACTGATAATAATTCACACGCATTTACACGCCAACACTAATGGTGATCTATAGCTTTCCATTTATTGTGATTAATTTTAAATCAATCATTAAATTAAAGATGCAATCTTTGTAATCGAATTTATGTAGCAGTCATGTGAAAAATAAGACATCTTATTATAAGTCTAGTTTTTGATAAAGCATACGCAATAAATATTAATTCTTCTTCGTCTAAGCGTATTCCCGGTTGCATCCTCAGCTGTGCTGCTTCAGAGCCCGGGGTGCGCTTTCCTGCTCTTTCTTTTCCAAATATAATATGCATGTCAATGGTCACCCAAGGATGCCAAAGACCTTGTAAAATGAAAAAGAAATAGCCGGAACACTTTCAATGATTTGGCTATAGATTTACAACCGGCCGCCTGCCTGACGTCAACCCTCTATGGGAATTATTTGTGCGAAAAGTTTTACAACTGGCCGCCGCCCGACGTTAACCCTCCTTGGGAATGCAATTGTAGCACGAGATGTTTGTGCTTAGTCCTTTAGTCGCCTCTTACGACATCCACAGGCAGAGATGGGGTGGTCCTATTCTAACCCAAAACCACACGGGTAACAATAAATATTAATTACCTACAAAAAATATATACTGGGCTTGTGGACTTTCTGAAAATTTCATAGGAAAACAAATACCTATAATGTTCATAATGTTATTATTATTTATACAATTTAAACTCCTGAAACAGTCTGGGATTCGCACGTGGATAGTGTCTTTTCTCTAATAAAAAATAATAAATATTAATAAATTCAATTAATTTTTATTTTTTAGAAGAAGTACAAATACCAACTAAAAATTAAAATGTTACAAATTATGCAGTCCCACCAAAATGCTCGCCAACGTGGGTAAAAGACTATCAGCATTGCCAAACTGTATGACTATATAAGGTGGAAGGGACGTACCCATAATTTATCAAACATCGGTCTATACTAGACCATTTAGTATAATAAAATTAAAAAAACAGCCAAAAACAAAAATAATTTTCGGCATTTCCGCCTGCCCGAGCAATTTTAAGGGAATGTCGAATTTGGTTTTGGTTTGTTTGACTGTTATTTTAATTTCACTATACTTTAGTGATCTACTCGTAGTATAGCCCGTGATTCGATTTATTACGGGTATGTCCCTTCCACTTTGTATAAAGAAAGAAAGAAAGAAATCATTTATTTATCAAACATAGGTATAAACAAGTTGGTGAAATATAATATTATAGCCGCTATAATATAATGTATCTATGTATGCAAAATAGTCCTTTGCTTACGGGATATACCTTCATTCTGAATGTTTTAATTTAAATTACTGATAAGCTTAAGGTGAAGATATAGGCAAATGACCTTGAAGTAACGCCCTCATTTGAAATAAATTGTTAACTCGTAAATATGGAGATAATTTCCATATAACTCTTCGTCATGCACTAGATAGTCCTTTAAATTATTTTATAAACCACCGTTGAAAGTATTTACATTAGTCCGTCTAGCTTTAAAACTTGCCTCCGCCAAAAGTGGCCACGGCAAGTTTTAAAGCTAGACGGATCACCAATAATAGTTTTAACGGCAGTTCATAAAATAATTTAAAGGGCTATCTAGTGCAAAACGTAGAGAAATATGAAAATTATCACCATATTTACGAGTTAACAATTTATTTCACACTTCAAGGCCATTTGCCTATATCTTCGCCTTAAGCACCCCATGGACCATGTTTTTATTTTATTATTTTTTTATTGACCACAATGGTACGAAAAGTGGACTTATACTAATGCATTCTCTGCCAGTCAGCCTTTAGGAAAAAAAGAAATAAATTTACTTGCGAAATAATTTATACTCTATGAAATGTTATAGTAATGTTAGGAGAGAAAATTCAATCACCCTGGCAACCCCCATCGAAGCTTTATAAGGAGTTACGCCGGTTACGCGCGCTATTCTTGTCCATTTTGTCGTCGGTCGTAAGATAGGCATTATCTTAGGGAAAAATATCTGCTTGGTTTAATTATTAAATTGGTCGGAATTTCGATAACTTGTTTGTAAATTTATTTTTTGGGCATAAAGTTCTAATAAATATTTTTTTTATTTGTTTAATGTGTTTCATTCCCAATAGTAACTTAATTATATTAATAACTGCAACACGCTACCACCAGTACACAAAGACCCCTATTATCTTCCATTGTTATTGACGTTTAAGGTCAAAATTGACCAGCTCACTGTTGTGATAGCCTGTCATTCCTAATTATCATTGTAAGAACAAACGCCTTTTATGCATATTACAGTATCATCTTTGTAAAATTTAAATTCAATCAAAAATCAACTTTCTACAGATCACATTAAAGTTGAATTTAATTTAATCATTGTAAGATCATATAAAACCTTTTATGCATATTAGTTTCATCTTTGTAATATAAAATCTTATCTAGATTCGTCTTTATTTGATGAGAGTTAGGATTGAAATTAGTTTGACATTAAAAGCAGTATGGTCAAGTAAAATTATTTTTGTGACTAAATCAACCTTAGATGCCAATTTGATCACGTTTTTAATGCATTTGGATGATCGTTCAGTTTTATAGGAATTGAATGAACGTTTTGAGTATTGGAACACTTGATAAATTATGCCACGGATAGTTAATGAAGTTTACAAGTGTTTTGTTTTTTAATTTATAATCTTGTCATCGCCTAGTTAAATCGTAATTAGAACTTTATAGAGTATTATGGCCTGAATTATGAATAAAAATGATTTATTATCTTTGGACGTACCGATTTGACTTGTTTGGCCTTTTTGCTGGTTTCAATTTATTTACCTAGTTAACTTTTTACACAAATTCTGTATAATAGTCAACTTAAAAGCCTGTCAACCAACTGAGTGATGTGAAAGATGGTAGTAATATACAGGATTTTTTATATTTCGACCAATGTTCTTTGGGGAAAGTTGTTCAAAATCATGAACTGAATACCCTGCTAGTAATAAAGACATGATAATAGACATGATCTATAAATGTAAAAACTTAACACCCCTTATTAAAAAAAATACAAATATTTTCAACTTAGCACGGCACTTGAAACTCAGTTTTTATTTTTATTTTTCTTTGAAAGATTTACAGCATTACTACTATATAATAATCTCTTGAATACTATGTGCCAATTACAAATATTCACATTTAAAAATAAATATGATAAACTTTAAAATATCAGATGCACATAAATTAATCTTACATTGGACTAAAAGTTACTCTTAACATCCAAAAGTGAATGCCAGATGAAGCAAACTGTTCAAGAAGGAATTTTTCAAATTAACCGTGCGCAGTTCAAAAAGGAAAGTTATAATATATTTTAAATAATATATTCTCTGCTCCATATCTGCTCACAATAGTTACGTAAATATTACTTGATCAATCATTTTGCATTTCACAAACCAACCAATAAATCAAGTAGGCCCATACTTACACCTAGTATTGTTAAAAATGGAGATCACTTTATTTGACCTTTTTATGGCATGTAAAAGTGATATTTATTGCTTTCTTGCGAATCATATAGTGAAATAGTAAAAAAGGAGGAGGTTATTAATTCGACTATATGTTTTTATATGTATGTTACTTCGCCAATAGATTCTTTTCTTTATGACGAAAAGGGAGTGTTACAAGATTGACGTCGCTGTGTGTCTGTCTTTGAGTTTTGATGCGTAAAGAGAAAATGTAGTTAATTCATGTTATTATTATTATTCTCTATAAGTATTTATTTTTAATCTTACATTAGGTTTTATTATTTGCCTGGTAAATTAACTTGTGTCTTATAGGTAAATTTTAGTTTTTCGTCTTATAGTTATATTTACTCGTAATTTAAAACTTGGAGGGTTTGTAAAATATGAGAATATAGCGCACTAGAAAAAACATCTTCCTTTATATCCAAAGCCGGTCTATAAGGTGGTGAAACCACTGCACCACGCACCGTCTCGGAGCGCGGTTCAACACACTGACGAACCCGCGCGTTGACGCGTTTTTGACTGGGCGTGTTTTCTGTATAAAATATACTTGCATACAATGTTAAAAACTGCCGCCCTGCACTCCACGACGGTGCGCGTGCGCGGTGCAGTGGGATCACCGCCTAAAGAGAAATTTTATTTTTTAACTCAGTCAATAGCAGTTTTATTTTTAAACCAAACCAGTGGCACTGCAACCTTGAGACACTCATCATGAGTTACTAAATTAATTACATTTTGTAATAATTAAACATAATTTGATTGGCAGCTGAAAGCAGCGGTAGAAGTAACATATTGCCCGATTTCATAATACACTTGCATTCAATTTAAATGATATAGAGTAGAAATTAGAAGTCTTTGGATGCATGTACACATCACCAAAAAGCGATACTCATACGTAATGTCTCGTCTTTTTTAGGGTTCCGTACCCGAAGGGTGCAAACGGGACCCGTCCGTCTGTCCGTCTGTCACAGGGCTCTATCTCTTGAACCGTAATAGCTAAACACCTCAAATTTTTACCGATTATGTATTACTGTGACCGCTATAACAACAAATACTGAAAATAAAAAAAGGTTGAAAATTAAAGGGGGTCGTCATACAAAAAACGTGTTCAGCGTTTTTAACTAGATCTTTATAATGGCATTAACTAGATATTTGAAATTTTCACAGATTATGTCTATATGGCCACTATAACAACAAATACTAAAAATAAAAAAAAGTTAAAAATTAAAGGTGATCGTCATACAAGAAACGTGCTTCTGCAGCGTTTTAAAAAATTGTACGTTGTTACGGAACCCTACATGTACGAGTCCAACTCGCACTTGCCCTTTGGTTTTTATTGCTAATGGGGCAGAAAGAGCATTTTGGGTCTGACGGCTCCAAGCAGACAGAGCCTAGGGCCGCAAGATTCAAAGGCCACTTTTAGCATGATGGTGGGCGAGAAGGTGGAAATAGAAATCAAAATAGTGATGGGTTGCTAGCCGCATCGCTTATTCGGTAACATGATTAGCATTTTCGCCTATTCTTTCGATCGGCTTCTACACGATAAATCTACTATTCAATGGACATGGTAAATAGCATTCGTTTGTAATCGGAAAAACGATGATTGCCGAGGGTCATTAAGAAAATAGACGCACTGTAGGTATTATAAATTTAAGTCCCCTAGAGCATAGATTAATAAATAGCCTGAGTGTGTTTTTGTACAAGAATCACATGCGGTTTTCATTAATGTTTACATGTACGAGTTACATACAAAGACAAAACCATGATAAGACTAAACTTATATTCCCTTTCAATCCCTTTGTATGGTTATATTTGAGTATCTGCTATTTTATATGTATATTCATGTTTTTATTCCCAACGAGGTAGACAGGGCTCAAGACCTAAAGACCACGTTTAGTGCGATGGTGTGAGAATATAGTGATGCTAACTGAAATGATTCTGTTTCTTGCCCACTCCAATCGCTGTTTGCTCTAAGTATGCCTCGGCAAGAGGAGACGTATTCCACGGACAAATAGAATCAAATGCTACAATCTATTTTTTCTATTCTCCCGGACCAGCTTGGATATTACCAGGCCTGTGTCACTCCCCGTTTAGGTATCGAAAATGTACCTACATTATTACTATGCGCGCAGGCGGCCCCTCCGTGTGGTAAATTCAATTATACGAATCGTTTGTCCAGAGTAATAAGAATGAAATTGGCTTGCAATTAATGTCTAGGTATCTATACGAAAAGGTGCTGAGTTCTGACGTGAGCTAAATTAAACTATATCGCTAGCCACATTGAGTAGATATTTCTTTGAATTTCTTTGCTGTGTGAGACTTCTAGACGTTAGTATTATTTATTCTGTGATATTGCTCGCTACTAGTATAAAAAGCTTCTTGTCTATAAACAAGTCATCAATCTTTCTATGACTCCCTTTGGCTGTCAACATCATAATTAATAGGAATCAACCTGATTCAATTATGTCTACCGAAAATAGATCACATTTTTATGATGAAACAAAAAGTGAAGTAAGTAATTTATCAAGAAGGAGTCAGAAACATTTGGGGTTCCGTATAGATTATACAAATCATGGCAAGGTTGATGATCGATAAAGTAACAGAATAAAAATCAAGACACATCTCGTAAAGTCGGATATAGAATAAAAATACAACTAGTTCGTATTTTTTTTTTAATTCAGGATTCATTCATAGTAGGTAAGGTTTATGTATATTTATTATTTTATACAGAGGTGTAGGTACCTAGTTGTTGTAATATTTCAGGAATTTTAACAAGTGAAAATCAATCATGTTATTTTTATTAACTTTAGTAATAGGGTTCCGTTTTTACCCTTTGGGTACGGAAAATCAGGTAAGTAACAAATAATTACCCTTTTTTAGTCAATTTATTATATTATGTATTATAATTAATTAGCTGCTTGGTTTCCTGCAGAGCAAAATAGGACCACTCCAAGTAATGACCGTGTATGTCGTAGAAGGCGACTTAGAAAATACGCTAAACAAAGCTTATAAACATCAGTGAGACCTCTCCAACCCGTCTGGCCGCGTGAAGAGTGTAGGCCAAATTTTCTGGCTGCTCTGGCTAAGTATGACTCTAGTAGTATAGATAAGGTTGAGCTCCTGTAGTGGAGACATAAAAGACCTGATATAATAATGATAATGATTTTTATTAATAAAATGTTACAAATTAATAAGGCATTTTCTTACAACATACACATGTATAGAGGAAAAAAAAATACCCCTTGGTCTACTGACTCTAGGCCCTATATTTACATATGGGATAAAGATTTAATTATAAATAAATATAAATAAAAATCACACTGATTAAGCTAGCCCCAAAGTAAGTTTTTTTAAACTTGTGTTATGGGATACTAACTCAACGATACTATATTTTATGATAAATACATATATAGATTAACATCCAAGGCCCAGAACAATTTGAAAAAGGCCATTTTCTAATTTTCCCTGGCTGGGGATCGAACCCAGAACCTCCAGATTAGCGGTCTAGCGTATTAACCATTACGCCACGGAGGTCGTCGTATTAATTACTATGTGTAAATATTATTATCGCCCACAAATAAAACCTTTTTAGAGTGCATATCAAAATTAAAAGTAAACTTCTCATAAGGAACTCTAAACTATTATCCGAACCGGTTGCCCGGTCAACGAACTCTAGTTTTGATCCAAAACTGATTGTTATCTGGCGCCGGCGGTAGACGTACCTATGCGGAAGGTTGTCTGTGACCCTGAAGGAGAAATTTCACTTTTTAAATACAGAGGTGACATATAAAGTCAGTTATAGTACTCTGTGAGAAGGCTTAACTATACCATATATTGCGTTGCGTCACTTATCAGACGTTCTACCTCATATACACACGTAAGTACTAATTGAAGGATATTATCACCTCGATGACCAGCGAAAATAATCCCAAAAGTACAATATTTGATTACAAACCCCGGAACTCACGACTGCCAAAAAACAACCGCCAATCTGATGAGGCTGTGATGGCGTCATTTTCTATTTACTATGAAAACTTCATACTTACGATTTAAGGCCCTTCTGCTGCTCCAGTCGCACCAACTTTGAAATTATTATCATATATACTGTATTGAATGGACATCATGCATACATACGTACATATATATCACGTCTTTATCCCTAATGGGGCAGACAGAGTTTTTTGGGTCTTGCGGCTCTAAGCAGATAGAGAGCGCAGGGCCGCAAGGCCAAGAAAGACCACCCTTAGCGTGATGGTGGGCACAAAGGTGGAAAAAGGAATCAAAATGGTGATAGGTTGCTAGCCATATAGCCTATTAAGTCCGTAGTAGAAAAACTTTTAAATGATGTCTCCGTTTTCTTTGAAATGATTTATTTTAAATGGGGGCAGCACTGGACCCCGGATAATTAAGGTACGGCCTTAATAAAAATTAGTTAAGTATCATGGCCGAAACTTGCTCCAAAAATTTGGTTGGTGGTTAATAAGTCACCCTGTATAATCATTGAAGCTGCTCACAAAATTTCAAGAGAATTCGTTGAGAAATGTCCTGTAGCACAGAAGACAGTAAGAGTATTACATACAGAACGGGATCTGCTAAGGTCCTTTGCAGTATGGGTCCCCGTTCCCCGTCCCCGCACCTCTCCCCCGTTCTCGGGGCGAGAGCGGGCGAACACACACCCATTGACGTGTGCACGGCGGCACACGGCGGCACAAGAACGGAGGAGATGTGCGAGGACGGGGAGCGGGGACGCATATTGCACGTACCTTAGAAGATTCCAATCTGTAATAATCTTACTGTATATTGTGCCTGTAGGCGAATACAGATGGAAAACTGAACATCGGACATCCGAATACACGAAAGACTTTAAAAACTGAAATGAAGACCCTTCGCTCGTTTTCCACGCTCGGTCAGTTCGGTCACTAACTTACGGCCACTATAATCAGAGTAGAGCCTTAACTGTATATAATCTTCTCATATGATGAAGATTAACATACATCAGATGGATTATAGAGTAGCTATAAATATTTTGTTTATCGTAATTAAGGTAATCAATATCTACAAAAAGTTGTGATGACATAACTTCTTTGAATTGGATTACTGTTTTTTCTGGTTCTATTTGGCAGTTATTTACATCTCTAATGCGATTAGAGTACCTAAATTAAACTTTATAATTATTGAAATGAATTTATTAATGAAATAATAGATACTTATAAAGGGTTTAACAAAATATACTAAAACTATTTTAAGAGTAGATGATCCGAGTTTCAATGGAAAGGAAATTTATTAAATTTATTTCGAGGCCTATGTTGAATATGCCTAGGCCTAGGGCCAATGCCTATGATGATAATGACACACAAGTTGATCTAACTTCTACACATCGACGCTTTATTAATAGATAAAGAAAACTATGATATCATATACAAATTAACAAATTAAGTGTTTCCAAAACTTAATACGTACAACATGTCAGTCATGTTGTTATTACATTAAATAATAGCTTTTGGGTGGCGATGATAGGCATATAATAAGCTTTAATAAGCTTCCATTACACGATAAATTGTTTAAATTATTCATCGTTTTATGTTCAACTCAGAGCAAAACATATTTTTAACCAAATCGGTTAAAAATGTTATGCTCTGAGCGCAATAATTTTATGTGGTCCTTGGAGTACATTTGATTACCTGTGGATAGGGTTATTTCGTAAATCCATCACTGTGGAGGTTTTGAGTTCGCTTCCTAGTTAGGAAAGTTGGTAAAAAAGACCATGACAGGATATAAAAATAAAAACAGATGTTTTGATATCCAGATGTGAACGTGAGGCGCGTTGATGTCTTTTGTAGGGAAAATCTGTCATATCATTTGGAGCATTCCTTAGAGCACTTGTAGGTGTCCCTTTCTATTTTATTGCACTAGCAGTTTGCGGGCAAAAGACGCCTACAATTTCTGGTACCTCTTTTTTTGAACTTTAGGTATTTGAACACAAGCATTATGTTTGTGGGCTAGATTACTTAAAAAGCTTATAACACTCTCCATGTCCAATATAATAATTCGTTCAGGATCCTGTTGGGGCTGCCCCGCTTCTCTAGTGTATCAGGGATGTTTACTGAGGAGCAAGTAGATTGCTTCTTCGCTACAATGCGCAAAAGGTGCACGTCCCTGGTGCGCAGGGTGCTGGCCAGCAAAAATAGCGTCCTGAAGATGATCGCAAGTTGGATGGACTGCCAGTATGTTAACAACTGCTGCGCTACTTTGGGGAGAGTGGTGCAAGAATGTCCTTTATACATTTTAATGTTTAAAGCGATAAATCATCATAATCCGAGCGTGTTCCCGGTTGCATCGTCAGCGGTTACGCTTCAGAGCCCGGGGTCCGCTACCTAACCTAGGCGATTTGACGAGGTTACTGGTTTTTTACTCAGAGCGACTGCCGTCTGATCTCTGCAACCCAAAGGGTAGACCAGAACCAATCCTAGGATAGGTACAAACGCTAGATGGCGTTCGGGACCAACGGCTTTACGTGCCTTCCGAAGCACAGAATCATCTTTCTTTTCGGATAAGCAGATAATTCAAGCCTTCAATATCCTGGACTGGAAACAACTTTTAACAAAGTATGCTTCCCGGTGGGATTTGAACCCATGACCTCTGGATCACAAGGCAAACGCCTTGACCACTGGACCGCGGAGGCAGTCTAAAGCGATAGATATATGTTACTAATCCCTAATTTATATTACTTACAAAATATTCAGTCATGTAGTTATTGATAAAATAATAATGGTACTCTATTTGATGATTTTTAAGTATTAATGTTTTTTTTTTGTTGAGATTATTACTGGTACGTAGATATTTCTAGTCTAGATTGTATTATATTTCTTTGATGCAAAGTGCCACGTTAAATACGACGGCTAAGATGCAGCAATATCGTGACGTCCTTAGTATTGAACGTAGACGCTTTCATTTATTGGCTTCGTCCACTGGACATCGTTGATTGATCAGGTCGTGCATTTGATAATAATGAATGCTAATGAGCTCGTACAAAAAATTAAAAATCAACTAATCTCTCGCACCGTATTGGTACCTTGCTATCTCTTTATAATACCATATTGAGGCATCTCTGAACAATTCGGCTTACATATAAAATGAAAACATTATAAATTCCTTAAGTGCCATTTACCTATCTGTCTACAATTTTGTCTGTAGAGAATAATGAAAAACTGTAAAGTAATAGTGAAAAATACTTAAGTTATCGTTGAACATACATACCTACATACATAATATAATTCAATACACATATATGTATATAAAATTAAAACATTTTGAATTCTATTAGCGTCATATACCTGTCTGCCAAGTTTGATTAAGTTACAATAAAAGATACTTAATGTTAACGTTTGAAAAATATTATTTATCTATACACGACAAAATCCCAATTAGACTCAGAGAAATTTTCCTGCTTCGCTTGCTCTTTGTGTGGAAAAAGACTTATGACGATTTTTGGCAGAGATAATGGAATTGTTTGAGATATAATGACGATTTCTGGCAGAGATAATGGAATGGTTTAAGACATAATGACGTTTTTGGCAGAGATAATGGAATGGTTTGAGACATAATGACGATTTTTGGCAGAGATGATGAAATGGTTTGTAGCTACTAGTGAGCAGGTTTCTTCACGATGTTTTTACCGGAAGCAAGTGGTAGTTGTTGGAAATAACTATACATGAGTATAAACTTAGAGGTACATATCGCGCCTAGTGAGGATCAAACTCGTGCCTCACGGACGCAAACACAGTGCCCAAACCACTTGGCCACCATCACTTCTTGTTTACTACGGAACCTTAAGAAAATACTCAATTCAAAATTCAATTTTTAATATCTTTATTATCATAGGATATTTATAATATCTCTTAATAATAGTCACTTTGTTTTGTTTTGCACAAATGTTGACGTCAAATCGTTACTTAAAGCTAAGTTTACGCCGCTTCCTAGGCGCAAGTGCAGAAGAAGCGGCAACAAACTGCACTGCACGTTTTGTCCAAAGACGTCAACTAACAAACTAAAAACTTAAAATTAGTTATATAGATGGACAGAGATTACATTGTTTATTATGTCATAATTAAATTAAATTATAAGAATTACGAAATTTAAAATAATGTCAATTTGTAAATTTAGTATGTACCAATGTACCTAAATTATGACATGTCTAAGTATACAAACCTTTAAGAGGGACCCGCGCCAAGCTCAAGCCAGACCTTTTTGTCTTTAAGATAGTCATCGGTCTTATAATAAGCCTTTTCATTCTATTTATTTTATTTATTATATGAAATTGCCGATTTTCAATACTGGCAACTTTAAAATCAAATATTTTGCGTTTCATTAGGAATTCCAAATTCAAATTTATTTCGAAATAAAGCCAGAAAAATATCGTTTTAAAATTCGTATTTCATTTGTTTTAACATCATTTGTTTGAGTTTCAACATTGCTATAACAACAACTATGGACAAATTGAAAATTCGCGGTATTTACGAATACGAGTTCCACCGTGGCACCAGTGCTGCAGAAACGAATCGAAGAATTAACGACGTGTATGGACCAGGCACCGCTAACGAACGAACGGTGCGTTTTTGGTTTCAACGTTTCCGTTCTGGAAATTTCGATTTACACAATGAGCCTCGTGGACGACCTGATACTCAAGTGAATAACGAAGAATTGAAGGCGATAGTGGAAGCGGATCCATCTCAAACCACTTCTGAATTAGCAGCAGCCTTCGGCGTAAGTGACAAATCGATACTTATCCACTTGCGCCAAATCGGGAAAAAAAAAACTCGAAAAGTAGGTACCGCACGAATTGACTGAAGCAAACCCACAAACACGCGTTGCTTGCTGCGTTTCTTTGCTTAATCGCCACGATAATGAGGGGATTTTGAACTATATCGTGACTTGTGATGAGAAATGGATCCTGTACGACAATCGGAAGCGATCATCACAATGGCTTGACCCTGGAGAACCGGCAAAACCTTGCCCTAAGCGAAAACTGACCAAAAAGAAGATTCTGGTTAATGTTTGGTGGACCAGTGCTGGTGTAATCCACTACAGCTTCTTGAGATCAAGCCAGACTATTACTGCAGACTTGTATTGCCAACAATTACAAACAATGATGGAAAAGCTCGCCATTAAACAACCGAGACTGATGAATTGCTCTAGCCCACTGCTCCTTCAGGATAACGCTAGACCACACACTGCACATCAAACGATCGCCAAGTTAGAGGAGCTGCGACTGGAACCTCTGCGTCACCCACCATACTCTCCAGATCTTGCCCCAACCGATTACCACTTTTTTCAAAATTTGGATAACTTTTTACAAGGAAAAAAATTCAAATCTGATGAGGCAGTCAAAACCGCCTTCAAACAGTTCATAGACTCTCGCTCCCAGGATTTTTTTTCCAAAGGTATCAGTGATCTGCCTATAAAATGGCGGAAGTGTATCGATAACAACGGTGCATACTTCGATTGATTAAATAATAATTTCATTAAAAAAAACTTGTTTCACTTTTTTGATACTGAACGGCAATTTCATATGTAAGGACCTAATATTAGCATTGTAAACGTCACTTGAATGTAATGATGTACAGTTCCCAGGAACGTTTCCAAATTCTCCGGGAACAATACAATACAATACAAATTATCTTTATTGCACCATAATAATTAATAAAATAAAAATAACAAACACAAAGAAAATATTGGTACAAAGGCGGACTTATCGCTAGATGCGATCTCTTCCAGTCAACCTTTGGGTAGAGGAAAAATTAATAGTACGGAATAAGGTGGGTGCAGTATCTATACCTAATTATATACTTACATATTAATACTTGTATATATACATACATAAACTTATTTCATAATATATACATATATATAATACATATACGATGCTAAAATATTTAAATGTATTTAGTGACACTTAACAGAACTTAGACTTACTGGCATAACGACAGATAATATTTATGGAGACGATTTTTAAAGCTTGTTTTGGGAACGTTCCCAAATTCCCAGGAACTAGGGAACGTTCCTGGGGAATTTGGGAACTTTCCCAGGGAACGTTCCTGTATTTCTAGGGAATGTTACGGAATATTGGATATATGAATTTGTATTATAACCATATCAAGTGATGCATTTACGTTAGTAAAATATGTTTACAGTGATGAAAAATATGTCTGATAAATAAAATTACAACTTTCCCTGACATTTTCATTTTTTGGGAACATTTCCGGGAACGTTAACGGAAATCTAGGGAACAGGAACGGCACATCACTATGTATGTAACATGTAACTCATAATTCGTTGCAACAAAATTGCAAGCGCCATTTAATTCATTGCTAACCACGAAATACTAATGATCTTTTTCGACAACAATAGAGTCATTTGATACAAACTTGCGAGTGCCGAAATGTTTCAATAACGTATTTTGATTTGACTTTCCCGTGTGAGCGTTTTAAGCTTCTGGTTTGAAACTTATTTATAAATATAAGTTACTAAATATTTGCATGTTTACTATGATTTTTTTACTATAACTTAAAAAGGTACGCTGCTTGTACGATGCTACATAAATATAAATAAATATATAGGACCAAAGCAATTAAAACTTGTGTTATGGGATACTAACCCAACGGGAATATATTATATAAACCGGCCAAGTGCGAGTTAAACTAGCGTGGTCAGGGTTCCATACAATTGATTGTCAATTGATCTTATAGGTTTTTCTGTAATCCACAAGCAATAAACTATATTGCACGCCTCATAAGCAAAGCGCATGAGGTAGTGCTCTACTCTCGCCTTACAAAAATCAAGTGATTTTTTTAACTAAATGTGTCTCTATTTATTTTCTAGGAAAAACACTAGTTTCAACACTTATGACATTTTTAAAAGATATTTTGCCTTTTAAATAAATAAAATCAATGTTTAATAAAATCATTTTGTGGACGTCCGTGTGTCTGTATGTATGGAAACTGGCGTGGTTACGATAACTCCCGAAAAACTTATCTGATCAAGTCCATTTTTTTTATACACTTCAGTATTATCCAAAACTAAGTCCTTTCGAAGATCACGGTCTAATTCAATGTAGTTTAATCGTAATTATTATTATAAAAATACAGGTGACATATTAAAAATAATTTTGGATGTGAGGTTTGTTGAAAGAGTTAATACCTATGTATGATGAGTACGAATGTGTAACTGGCAAGTAAGAAAAGAAGTAAAAATAAATTTGAATAAAGAATTGTGATTTTGTTTGTTTTATTAAATATGAAAGACGAATAAATGTAAAAGAAGCGATAAGTTAGTTAATATTTTATTTAATTTGCATTAACTAATTGAGAATGAAAAGAACAATTAGTGGTAACACTTTTTTTGACATTTGTGACGTAGTCTTGTGTCTTTTTCTTGTTTTTGCTTAGTTTTTTTGAGATTTCTCAAAATCGACCGGTCCGAATCGGTTTAAATTCACAGGAAATCTGAGTTGTATACAACTCTTTGGAAAGCTACTTGTTTGGTTCCGATTGGTTTAGTTGTTCAAGAATTATAAGCGGGTCACATACACACCCACATACACATACGGATAGGGTGCATGACACTTGCTCGTGAGTGGTCAGGGAAGATTCCTGAGACCTTTAAACGTCGAGATCTGATAAAAAATTGGACTTTTAAAAAACGGGGTGAAACTAACAACGTCCCGAATTTTGAAAATTTTCAATTTTCTCAGCGGGAAGTTAAAAATAAAAGTTAAAAATAATCTCCAGTCGTGCGTTAAAGCCGACACATGCTTTTCTTCGTTTTAAGTTAGCAATAAAACAATCAAATCAATTTAATTGTGAAAAATGAGATTATGAGGCGTGCACTTTTGGATTTTCCAAACTATTTTGTATTTTTTTCAAAATTTTAGGCTCAGTACTTTTGGAGATCAGTGGGGGAATGGTCAATTTTCGTCTTCTTTCTTGAATAAAATCAAAACTATTTGTTTTACAATAATAAAAAATATATATTTGAGATCCTTATAACAAGCCCTTTCACTTGATATATAACATAGTAAATTTTGCAAAACTTTTTTTTACTAATTTTCCCCTCGTAAATGACCCATAATTTAAAATAATATTTATTTAATTTGTTATTTACTTTACGAGTATATATGTGTTTGAGTCATAAGATTACACCATCCTACCAAATTTCATCTGATTCGGTCCAGTAGATTCGTAGAAATTGTCTGTGACAGACGGACGGACAGACACACAGACGCACGAGTGATCCTATAAGTGTTCCGTTTTTTTCATTTTTTATACGGAACCCTAATAATAAATACATATAAACACCCAAGACCCAGGACAATTTGAAAAACGCCATTTTTCAACTTGCTCTGGCTGAGGATCAAACCCAGAATCTACGGATTGGCGGACTAGCGTGTTGACCATTACAGTTGAGTCAAAGTACTCGTAGTAGAGAATAAAGAGAGAAACAGTAATACGTTTAAATGCAGCTCTGAGACTTTAATAAGGTACGGCACTTCTACGGCTCTTGGTCCATAAGTTGAGGATGTACCTTCTTCTTCTTGTATTTAAGAGCCGCGCTCTTGTCAGTGGAGTTCTTCTTCTTTCCATGTCATTCTTTTCTCCGCAAAGTTCTAAACCTCCATATGTTTATGTTTTCAAATTTAATTTTTCATTTACTTGACAAAAAGTCTTGTTCTGGATTTTAGTACCCCTTTTTTTTTCATTCTTTCTTTCCTTCAATTATTGTTACAGAGAATGCATCGTGTCGTAGTAGATGACCAAACATTTTCACTCTTCTATTTTATATGATATGTAATAATATATTATGTAGCCATTGAATTATAATGTATGAACCTACAGCATCCTTATAATTGAAGGTAAAGGAAATACCACCAAACATAATTTCAATTTCGTGTAGTTTAATTTATATCGATACATAATTACTCATCAAATTCCCATAACATATCATTACCGAGTTTATGCGTTAAACTGTGACAGACCGTACGTAATCTTTAATTGGTCGGTTCCGTTTCCCCATTATGAGATAGATCACGACTCATTGTAAGAAAAGGATTAGAAAAATATCGTCAAGTGGGAGTCTTTTTTACAATTGTCATTTAAAATTGTGCAGTATTGAAAAATTATTTACATTTATTATTAAAATACTAGTAGTGTGGTATATAGGTAATTAAGTGGTGTGTAGTTAATTAAGAATTTTAGTTTTCTGAGTCTAGGATGCGTGGCAGTGTGCATTTTGGATTTTTCGGCCAAGCATTTTCAAGCATTTAAGACTTTGATTCAGATTTTCGCCCTTTTCCTCTATCGGCTTTTATGATCTTCGCGAGAAGAGACGAGCTGATACATTCAAGGTTTTTCTTTTCTCTTAGACCAGCATGGAAGCCAAGAACTATAATGGTAGTCCATAGATGGTGGTAGTTTGACCATGTGAGTGTGGTACAGGATAATGCTAGTCAAACTAGTCAATCAAAGGTAGTCCTTTTGAACTCTATACATGGTGATTTTGGACCTTATAGCTACCTATATTTAAGGAAAGTACTCTTCATGCGAAATAAAAAATAAATACCCTATCATATGTACCTTGTTTCATAATAAAAACCAAAGATATCAGCCGACAAATGTATACCAAAAATCTCCCACTTGAATGTCACAGCTCGCTCGCTAGGGCGTGTGGCGGGCCACGGCCGGCGGCGCGCGGGGAGGGCAACGGCCGCGGCCCGCTTGATTAGTAGGTTAGCCATTAGAAATATGGAAAAAAATATATTTATTTTATTTTTTTCTTATAGTTTTGTGTTCTATTAATGATTCTGATTTCATGATTTTAATATATACGAGTAGCTAAATCCGCCGTGTGGTTCTCGGCAGAGTAGAATAAGGACCACTCCAAGTTTTCCCATGGATGTCGTAGAAGGCGACTTAGGAAACACAAGATGAACAAAGCTTATAAACATCAATGATACCTCTCCAACCCGTCGGGCCAGCGTGGAGAGTATAGGCTAAATCCTCTGACTGCTCTGGCTAATATATGGCTCTGGTTGTACAGAGAGGGTCGTGCTCCTGCAGTGGAGACTAAAAAGACCTGATGATAATGACGAATCTTTATTCATCATCATCATCATCAGGTCTTTTTTAGTCTCAAAAGGGGTGCTAAATAAGCCGTATACCAATTTTGTAGTTACTTCTCAGTTTAAATTGTTGATACGAAGCAGTACCCTAAAATCATTTTGATCACTGATTTATTGATCTAATGAACTAATGACCCGGAGACGATCGACCGTCAGCCATTCATCAAAATCTTAAGTAAAAACTATAGTATGTATATTTAAGAGATTTTCGCAAGAAGGATACTATTGATTCGCTTTTTGTTTAGTTTGATTTCCGTAATTAAATTATTTGGTTTTTATCGCTTTTTACGAGGTATAAGCTTTAGTCAAAACAGTATTATATTTTGTACTTATGAAATTTAAAAAAAAATCAAAATATCTTTATTATCATAGGATATTTATAATATCTCTTAATAATAGTCACTTTGTTTTGTTTTGCACAAATGTTGACGTCAAATCGTTACTTAAAGCTAAGTTTACGCCGCTTCCTAGGCGCAAGTGCAGAAGAAGCGGCAACAAACTGCACTGCACGTTTTCTCCAAAGACGTCAACTAACAAACTAAAAACTTAAAATTTGTTATATAGATGGACAGACATTACATTGTTAAACATTGATAAACAAGACATAAGTTTAAAAACTAAAGCTTGCCTATGGGAAAATTCTAACTGAAAAAGTATGATTATGATAAACTCTGCAAGCATAAACAACTCAGTCTATATAACGTCTAACAAAATATACTAAAACTATTTTAAGGGTGGATTCAGTCTATAATACTGAACAACTTTCTCCAAGGAACATATATCGAAATACGAAAAAATATTTTTTCACTTTCCATACAGACTCGGATCAGCTGATCGGTCAACTTGTATGTGAGGCCAAAAATTATTTTTCATATTTCGATATATGTTCCTTGGGGAAAGTTGTTTAGTATTATGGACTGAATCCACCCTTAAAATAGTTTCAGTATATTTTGTTAGACACTGTATATTTCTCATCATCATCATTTCAGCCGTATAACGTCCATTTCTGGACGTAGATCGACATTTCCAAAATGACCGATCTAGAGCGGCCTACATCCAATACCTACAGCCGTATATTAAATTTATTGTGACGTCACATAGCCTATTACCAGTGAAAAGTCAAGACCCTTCACAAAACATACATAAATAAATAAAAATCTCACTATGCTGACATAAATAGCAGCGAAAATCATAACCCTCCTTTTGGCATTGTCATATTCGATCTTTCCAGGTGACAAATATTTCTTTTTATCTTTATTTTAGCTTTTAAGATATTTAAGTACTTTGTTTTTTTTTGAGAATAATATAAAAGTTTGTTGTAAAAAAAACAAATATTACAATATTTACTTTTTATAATTACACTACCTTTCGCTTGCGTATCCCACGGGAACATTACATTTTTCCGGGATGAAAGGTAACCTATGTCCTTCTCAATACTCCTAACTATGTGCACGCGAATTTTCAAGAAGATTGGTTTAGTAGATAAAGCGTGAAGAGGTAACAAACAAATATACAAACTCAATTTTGCATTTATAATATTAGTTGGGATTGGGATAATTTTTTTGTTGACAAAGCAAAAGAGGTCTATCAATGGGTGTTGCGGCCCTGTGTTCTATATGCGTAGAGCAAAAAAACTCAAAATGCTTTGTCTGCCCCATTAGATATGAAGACGTAATAGTCTATATACATTAATTACATATTAAGTGGTACCAAAAAATAAGCATCAAATTATACCAAAACTAGCTTTTGCCCGCGGCTTCGCTCGCGTATCCCACGAGAACATTACTTTTTTCCGGGATGAAAGGTACCCTATGTCCTTCTCAGTACTCCTAACTATGTGTATGCGAATTTTCAAGAAGATTGGTTCAGTAGATAGTGCGTAAAGAGGTAACAAACAAACAAAAAAATATACAAACTCACTTTCGCATTTATAATATTAGTTGGGATTCGTTGGGATTGGGATTGGGATGGGATTAATTGCATTTAAAATCACTTAAAACATCAAAACCACTGCGGATGTAATAATATCTAAATTAGGAGTATTCGATTAAAATTGTTATGAATCATATCCTATCAAACTAATATTAACACTCGTGCCCTGTCTATAATATTGGGTCACGAAAATGGCACCATTTGGTCATATTTGGTTCATTAACAGAAATCTTCACTACCAATTAAACTTATAGCCACTTGAACTTGGGATCTATGCGTGCATCTTTACAATTTTAACCTTACCGTTTATCAAATCCTAATCACAATCAAACTCAACCTTATTCATATATACATTAAGGATTAGAAGTTCTGTTTTAAATTTTGGGAGATTAGTAGTGTAAAGTTTGGTTAGTGGCTACATACTGGCACGTTTTTTAGTCGACTTTTAAGAGGTATAAAAAGGTATGCACTCCTTCCAAAGGCAACAGTCAACGCTCAGCATTGTTAGAACATCCCGTCTCAGGAGAAAAGTAGAAAATGAATTTGGTAATCCTTTTGGATAGTGATTTATGAGTGTTCAGTGTTTTAGGGTTACGTCATAAAAAAACGGATATAGTTCAACCATTGTGCTTGCAACAAGTGATTCATTTGTCAAAATAATTAGCTGTGATCTAATTTAGGTGGCTTTTTGGAATTTCTTACGACATTTGAAGAGAGGAAGTTCCGGTGTTTTCTCTTAAGTTGACAATTGGGGAACATCTCTTTTGGCAGTTGGGTAAACCAGGAGTTGTAGTGGGGCTTTAATTATTCATGACTCTAACGTTCTACAGGGTTAATGGCATTAATGTAAAAAAGTAACTGAAACTATTTCACGGTGCTCGCGTCTTTGCTAGATTCGTTGTTCCAATTTGACTTTTTAAAAGTTTTATGAAATAATTTTATAAAATCACATTAAAACATTTTAGAATAAAGTGTTAAGCAAGTAGATTTATCATCAAAAAGAAAAAAGAAGGAGTCATGTCGTATCAAGTTAAAGAGTAAAGCTGAAGACCGAAAAGTTTGGCGCATACTCTACCGACAAGAGCCACTAAGCTCTTATATAAGAAAAAAAAGAGCTCTATACTCATCAACAGATTTCCATATACCACTGCCAGGATAAGATTTTTTTTAATCACGACTTCTACTCCTATTTTGGTCATATTCCAATTCTGTTTGTTTGAGTATCCTATTTCATATTATAACTATGCGGAAGTTTGTATGGATGTTTGGATGTTGGTTCCACTTTCACGCCAAACCTGCTAAATAGATTAGATGAAATTTAGTATGCAGATAGCTTTTTATCTGAGTTAACAAAAATAATACTTTTTATCCCGGGAAAATGCAAAAATCTCGTGGGATTTTGCAAAAAGAAAAAATTACACTACGCGGGCATCAGCTGGTCTATTACAACTTTAAAAGATTTATTTTTTATTTACTAAATCTAACATATAATAATGTCCACAGGTCGTTATAGCCGCTGTGATAGCGGTTGCCAGCGCCGCCAAACTCGACCGCAGCTACCTTCCACCACTTTCCGCCAAAACAGCTGGTGGTAGCCCTGGAGCATTACAAACTCCTTTCGCCTCCAACGCATTCAACCAAGGTCTTGGAGGCATCCCTAAAGGAGGCTTCGAGAATGACTTCAAAGGAGTAGTAGTCGACGCAGCGTCCCCTGGAACTAGAGCATCAGGTGCGGAAGATACTGGACTGGGAGCACCAAGAGTCGCTTATGGATCGACTAACTCCAAAGTAGGAGATGCAGCTTTCAGAGGCACTCCTACTGCATTCCAATTCCCAAGGCAGAACCAACAGTCTCGGTTTGGTAATCAGCAGAACCAAATCCCTGATGGAACTACCGCTGGAACCAGTCTTGACGCACAAAGTTTCGTACAACCTGGAATAGCTCAGGCTCAAAGTTTTACCCAAGGACCTGGAAGTGCTCAGGCTCAAAGTTTTGTTCAACGAACTGGAAATGCCCAAGGTTCTGAGCCAACATACCAAAGATCTCAAGAGCTGAACTCCCGTGATGCTGCAGCAAGCATTGTTCGGTTTGACAGTGACGTTGGAACTGATAGTTTTAGCTACTCTTTCGAGACTGATAATGGAATTTCTGCTGAAGAGTCTGGAGTGGCAACTAATGGTGTCCAGGCTAAGGGAGCATTCTCGTACACTGGTGATGACGGTCAGGTGTATAGTGTAACGTACACTGCTGACGAAGAAGGGTACAAGCCTAAGGGAGACCATCTGCCGACACCTCCTCCTATTCCTGAGGAGATCCTGAGGTCTTTGGAGCAGAATGCGAAGGAAGAAGCTGCTGGGCTTGTTGATGATGGTAAGTTAACTGTTTTTCTATCTACGGTAGTCCTTGATATAGATCAAGGGTCAAAGTCTTAACGTTCTAGTCATGGGACTAGAATGTTAAGACCAGCATTCCCAGATTCCCTCTTTCTATTACCAATTAAACATATTATGCCAAATAAACATATTTTTATCATATACAGAGTCTTATGAAATATATTGAAACTATTTAAGGCGGTATTCAGTCCATGATACTTAACAACTTTCCCCAAGGAACATATTATATCGAGATTTGAAAAATAATTTTTGGCATCCCATATAAATTGATCGGTCAGGTGTTCCAGTTTATATAGAAAGCAAAAAAATATTTTTCATGTTTCGATATAGGTTCTTTGGGGAAAGTTCTTCAGTATCATGGACTAAATTCGCCCTTAAAAATGTTTCACTATATTTTGTTATACGTTATATAATAAAATATATTGGTCTATTATTACTTAACTATTTAACTGTAACTATTTCTTGTACAATAAAGATATAAAACAAACAAACAACAACAAAAATAGTGAAAATCGCGACTGGTGGCGCAAAAGTAAAGACCCTATTTGGTTCAGCTATAACATTTTTTCTAAATTAGAAAACTAGATTTAGGTTTTTTTAAATGTATATTTGTGCCATTAAATTTCGTACCATTAGGATTTAAAGATGATGTCTTTTAAATGGTGACCTCCAGAGTTGATACACATTTGAGCCCTATTTATGACATTTTGCATAACTTGCCGTAACACTTCCTGCGATATGTTCGTTATTTCTTGACGAATGTTTTCTTTTAGAGCTGCGGGAGTCTGTGGCTTGTTCACATACACCCGAGATTTCAAAAAACCCCAAAGAAAGAAGTCTGGACTGGTCAGATCGGGTGATCTTGCAGGCCAAGGCAAATCGCCAAAACGAGAGATAACTCGGCCTGGAAAAGCGTCCCTCACTAAGTCCATAGTGTCGCGCGCTGTGTGTGCCGTAGCGCCGTCTTGTTGAAACCAGATGTGCTCCAGCCCCAATTCGTCCAAACTGGGTATCAAAAACTCTCGTAACATGGTTCTGTAGTGTTCTCCAGTGACAGTTATCGCATTGCCTCCAGCGTCTTCGAAAAAATAGGGTCCGATCACTCTGTCAACACAGATGCCACACCATACAGTAACTTTTAGTGGGTGTAGAGGTGTTTCTTGAATAATGCGCGGATTATCAGTGCCCCAGAACCGAGTATTCTGCTTATTGACATGCCCTGAGAGATGGAAATGCGCTTCGTCACTCATAACCAATTTTGAAGGAAAATCATCCTCTTCAAGGTTGAGGTTTATGACGCGCTGGCAGTAATCTAGACGAGCTCGGTGGTCAGCAGGCAGCAGCTGATGAGTCATTTGAGTTTTATACGGGAACATCTTTAAGTCTTTCACCAAAATACGCTGCAGGGTCCGTCTGGAAATGCCCAATTGCGTGGCACGTCGCCTCGTTGATGTTTCTGGACACTCTTCCACATCTTCGCGCACAGCATCGATATTTTCAGCTGAACGGCCTGTTCTTGGTCTCCCAGACTTAGGTCTATCCAATGTTGAGCCAGTTGCTTCAAGGCGTGTGGCAAAGCGTCGAATTGTGCGACCAATCGGTGCCGGACGGTGGTGAAATCGTCGACGAAATTCACGTTGTGTTCTTATCACTGATGAATTATTCCGTAAGAACATTGACACAATTATTCCACGTTCTTGGGGAGTAAAACGGTCCATGTTTATTTTCAGTGTATTTTACATTTGTTCACTACACAATTTTCAACAACAGAATGACAGAAAATGTCATATAAAAAAAATAAAAGTATTTTCTTTAGTGCCAGTACTTTTGCGCCACCCCATAGCATTAAAAAGATTTTTTTGGTCTGCCTGTAAGTTTACGCTAATCTTCGAAACTACTGACTATTATTTACGCAGTTTTCAACAATAGATTATGCTGAGCTCGGAGCAATGTTTCAAAGGCTCGTACTCGAATTTTTACGCGAACAAAGACGCGTTGGCTCGCTTATGTCAATAATTAGCAACTACGTAAGGCATATCTTCTCTCTATGTATAGGATAAATCAAAAGCTTGATTCGCGTAATCGTCTTCTTTTCGAGTTGACACTGGATTCGATTTTTAGTAATATTTTTGAGCATTGTGTGCCAACAACTGCTACTATCATCATCACTATATTTAAGAACTATTTATGTTCTTGTTGGTGGAGTATTTTCCTTGTCTCCCGATCCTCAGCCAAATCCTTGACTTCCTTATATAATACGACACGAATTCTGCCTTTTCTTTTACTTCATCCATGAACGCCCTTTTTGGCCTTTCTTTTCCTCTTCTTGCCTCGATCTTTCTTTCCATGATATTTTTGATGAAATGATCGTGTCGTTTAAGGTGTCCAAAATTTTTCCCCTTCTTACATCGATTGTCTTCATTTCAACGTTCTTTTCTCCTTGACACGTTCCAGAACCTCTGTATTAGGTTTTCTCCTTCCAATTTAACTGCTACTATAACTAACTATAAAAGTTGTGCGAAAAATTTTGTTATTTTAAAATTAATTGACGATAAAACGGATAGGTACATAAGATTTTATAACAAAGAAGCTAATATCGACTAGCCAAGTGTTAGGGTGAAAAATGTTCAAAGTGGAAGGTACATACCCGTAATAAATCGAACCACGGACTATACTAGATCACTTAAGTATAATCAAATTAAAATAACAGTCAAAAAGCAACAAAAAAATTCGACGTTCCCATACAAATCACCCGGGCGGCCGCACACTTTTGTATGAAAATGCCAAAAATTACTTTTGTTTTTTGGCTGTTATTTTAATGTTATTATACTATAATGGTCTAGTATAGACCCTGGTTTGATTTATTACGGGTATGTCCCTTCCACGTTGTATATTAATTTTGTAATAACTTTCGTAAAAAACAAGTCATTATTTAAAAAATATTTTTAATAACCAGCTCTTCTCTAAAACAATAAACAAAAAAGAATAAAGTTCCCTCCCTCAAGACAAATCAATTGAGCCCAAATTCGGTGGGATTATGTGGTTTTATCACAGAGATGCCGTGGCCTCTCAGGCTCTATAACTAACTATAACTATAACTATATCAGGTCATTGGTACTAATTGAATTGTCACCTAACTTACATAAATGTTATGTTTCAGCTCAATCGAATAATGAGAAGTGGGTCTAATTTAGCTTGCAAGATTTGGTTACGTAAACACAGACAACGGGATTGGTGAAACTCAATAAAAGTTTGTAAAAAACGTCTATGAAACCTATGAGCTATGGCTAAAAGGCTGATGCCAAAAGCAGTACAAAAAATAAGCAGTAAAAAATGTATAAAAAAAGACCTACCTAACCTAAAGAGCTACGCAAGCAGCCTAATATACGTTTTATACTTACGTGTAAAACATTCAAACAAAAACAATAACTTTTCTTAATGTAGCTAGAAATGTAATAAGACATGCGTTTAATACGCTATAACCTCATCATACTTATCCATGCATTTTAGATAAGTTCACATTAGACGAGTTTGCGGCCTAGTAAATCACCAGTTAGTGTATATAGTGTAGTTCGGTGGCCTGGTGGGAGAACGCATTACTAGCAAAATCAAAATCAAATATTTATTCAGTAATTAGGCCTTTGCAGGCACTTTTACACGTCAATAATTTTAGTGTACATTACGTGTAATGTATATTTATATAAAAATTATTTTTTTCCTTGTTTAAAAGCTACCGATACTAGCATTTCGCAATGACCACTGCTGAGAAGAAACGCCAAAAGAAACTCATTTACACAGTATTGGTCGCCTATGCGCCCGAAAGGCTTTGTCAGTTTACAAAGATATTATGCTTCCAATGATATTATGCTTCTATGCCAATCCGGAAGTTCTTGGTTCAATCTTTAGCCAGGGCAAGTAGGAAAATGGCCTTTTTCAAATTGTTCTGGGTCTTGGGTTTACCTATATATGTATTTATTATAAAACATAGTTAGTATCCCATAACACAAGTTTAAATCTACTTTAGGGCTAGCTAGATCAATAAGTGTGATTTGTCCCTATTTATTTATTTCGCAAGTTAAGTGAACTTGGGCGTAGTCCGCACTTGGATGGGTGTAACCACAAGGGACCTAATAATTTCTGGAGAACCTCTATCTTTCGGAACGCACGTTAACCCGTTGGTCCCAGCTGTGATCATTGTATGGCAGTCGTCAAGCTATGTAAGATGCATTAAGGTGAAATGGTAGCATAAGTGGCGCCCTCATTTGAAATAAATTGTTTAAAATTAAATATGGTGATATTTAAAAATTTGATTTGTATCAATGTCTAAAAAGACCTTCAAACTATTTAATGAATAACCTTTAAAATTATTACTAATAGACGGACTACCAATATTACTTTTAAAGGTTATTCATAAAATAGTTTAAAGGTCTTTTTAGACATTAATACAAATCAAATTTTTAAATATCACCATATTTAGTTTTCAACAATTTATTTCAAATAAGGGCGCCACTTATGCTACCACTTCACCTTAAGTTAATAAAATAAACAATGATATAATTACGATAAATCACTGCTAGAGTCACGTGAATACGTCACACATATAGGCTCTTATTCTGTTCATATAAATTCAAGCTCAGCTGAAACTTTATTGGTATAAAAGCGAGATACTAAGAAGACTCGCCACTTCAATCTTCTAATACACTCTCTTAATGTGATCCTAATCTTGGAACTGGAAAATGACTGACACCTTATCATTATATATTACAAACTGACAACCACAATGAAGATAAAAGTCTATTATTTTGTTTGTTCATTAACCTAATCGGTACACAAAAAAATAATGAAAAGTGTTTAATTTGATACAACATATCTTATTTATTTAAACTTTTTTGCACATAAAAATAGTGTACTTATTCAGCTGATTAAGGCAATTTGTATAAAAATTCAAATTTTTGTTTTTGGATTTCAGTTGTTGTTCAGTTTCATGGGCTGAGGTAGAGGTTTTGTTGTAAATTTGTTTCCCACGTCACTTGCCGGTTTCCGCAAGACATGACCGTACTAGCGTAGGCGACTCTCTTGCAAGTACTCAATTTAGGATGGTACGTGTTTTTGCAATTACCGTACATACATAAACAGTCTGTAAACAAAGAGTATATAATAGGTATACAAAAGTATGACCTGTTGATCTAAAAAATAATTTATGAACTGATTTGCTTCTTGTTATTAACTTTAACAATTTTTATAAGAGATTTGAGTGTGTTTGACCTCTATCTAGCCTGATGGGAAGCTAAGATGAGGTCTAAGGTGTAACACGCAGACTAAAAAAATGCCTAGTCACTCTTGCCTTGAAAATCCCTAAATCATATGTATGGGGAAACATCGACGCAGGGATTTAATCCCAAGTCAATGATTAAAGTAGTTCATGAATATTTCACGATTTGAATTGCCCCTTTAGCATAGTGGGTTAACATTAAACAATTCAGTCAACCGCTACAATATGGTATTTTTTTCATAATATCGTAACTCTTTTGGAGCTCATATTAGCCTATTACAGACGAGTGGAAGGAAAAAAGGGAGGCCTTTACCCCACAGTAGGATACCAATGTTGGTTTATATAGGTTAATAAATAAGCCTTAAACTATGTTCGACATTAAATATATATGTACCAAACGGTAAAAATATTACAAAACTAATATAGTAATTGTGGATATAAGTGAGGATACATTAATGGACAAAAAATATTTAAACCAGAGTTTAATTATATAAACATTCAGAATAACGATTTTTTAACTTAAGAATATATATTTGTAACCGTAGCACAAAAATCGTTTTCCATCTATATTACAAATATTTAGTTTGTAGCGTTCGAGTTCGATGATTATTGGCTCTACCAACCCCGTAAGGAATAAAGACGTAATTATTTAGCGCAAAAATAGAAGAACTAAGGAAAACATGATTTCTATTGAGGACGATTATGTAAAATTACCCAACGTTTCTATATTATTCCACTTTGCTACAGGGGCCAAACACATTCTTTTGATTTAATTAAAGCAATCAATAGCATGTATTGTTACAGTGAAATGTATTTATTTATTTATACTTTATTGTACACACATATACATGTTTAAAGTACAACAGGCGGACTTAATACTAAAAGCATTCTCTAACAGTGAAACCTTTGGGTCGATTGTACTGCTTAACTGTTTTAAAAAGTAATCACGTTCCTGTTTGCATTCGTTGCTGTAATGCTTTTAAGCTCAAGGTTTGCTTTCCAGCTTTTTCTCCTAATTAAAGAAGGACAATATAAGCCAATTTGGCTGTTTTTATGACGGCCAATTCATCTATGTTTTTATGACGGAGTTTTTATAAGCCAATTTGGCTATGTTTTCGGGGTGATTTTATTCAGCATTTCTGCGAAAAGTTTAACAACAAACTCCCCGACGCCCGATGTCAACCTTCCCTAGAAATAATCCAGATGCTATTTTGTACCTTCTGTTTATAAATACAAAACAGAATAAAATAATTGTCATTTTTTATCCTTTAAAGAATAACATATCTAAGTAATATTTCGTGACACCATCCATTGTAACTTCACATTAAAAATGAGTACTCAAAAGCTAAGGTCATTTACCTGAGCTTAACTGTAAGCTTATCTGCAAGCTTTGAAATTAATTGTGGATTTTGAAATGACAAGAAATATGTTTCGTGTTCTTAGTCATTCATAAAACTTAAGTGACAGGCAATTTGCAAAACAAATATGTATATACTTTTCTTGCGAAGTTTAATAATTTGATTTATTGCCAGGTTTAAATTAGTAATTAAATTAACTTTCCTTGATTTTTTTTGACAATTGTTTTTACTTTGTGTTTAGGTTTTGGGCTAAAATTATTTTGCAAGTAGTGGTCACAGAAAGATAAGCCTAGATAAAGATTTGCCCAGCAGTGGGACACAAGACCTACACCCCCTTCATCTTCTTCGCCTTCTCCCTATATGGGGTTGGCTCTGTATATCAAACCTAGACCTACAGGCTAGTAACAAAATCAGTTGTTGTTTTAATGTTTTTTTAATAATACATTTGATTCTTACGCATCCAGTCTTATTAAAAATACCTTTTTCAGTATTGCTGAGCAAATTTCGTAGGTAACAAACTATTTAAAGTACCTTTAAAGTAAATTTTTAAAATATAATAATATTTTTAAAATGCCCATGATAACTTCGAAATAAAGCGACAGAATTGTGACACGATTTCTCAGTAGATTCACTTGCAGCGAAATTCGCAAACACGATTACCACCATCATAATTATCGCACCATTAAAGCCTAATAAGCATTATCAACCCTAATGCGTCGATCAGGCAACAATGTTTCTCTAATTCAAGCGATACATATAAACAATGATGCTATTCGTAACAATTGCCTGGGTCTATGCTACATTATCTAAAGCCTCTGATGTCGTCAGTGCTCCGATTCCCACGGCAACACTTTGCGACAAATAACCTGTAGTCTAATCAGAAATTTTCACGTGTTCAAGGTCCTTATTGACTTTCTGACAATTGGACGATATACCAACCTAATTAATCCATTCATCCAACTTTCCGCAGTTCAAGGTTCAATATCGCAACGTAATTAGTACAAACAAAACTTTTGCTAATATTTCACAAGTATTAGCTTCAATATTATTTTATTGACTCTTGCATCATTAAACTGATGATCTAAATATGATTGATAAATTTTTAAGTGGTAAAACAAATTGTTACATCACTCAAACTGTCTAAACACTGCAATTGAAAGCACAGAAATCTGTTTCCCCATATTGAAGCAGAACGAGAAGTTCATTGACAAACTCCTTGCGTTACCGATTAGCCTAAAAGCCTATTGTGTGTGACAAATGTATTGCCGACTGATATATCGTTCGCGCCGAGGCACTGACAAATGACCAACCACTTTCATTTTTATTTACAGGCTCGTACGATGCTCAGAAGTACAATGCAGAAGGCGATTACACGGAAAACGATGGTGCTAGTACTCACAATGGCAGACAACCGGCACAGTTTGGGAACCGACCTGAATCCGATGTGTCCGCTAGTGGCACGTTCATTAATCAAAAAAATCAGCCTTTTGTCAGACCAAACGCAAACGGTCAAGCTGGACGGACAGGACAAGCTGGTACTGGGCCAGTTAATTTCGGATCTTCTCCGCAAGGACCTAACACATTTGCACAAGCAGCTGTTTCAACAAATGCACCCAATGGTTTTGGACAACACGCGTCTTCATCGAACGCACCTAATGCTTTTGGTCAAGCTGCATCACCATCTGGATCCAATGGTTTTGGACAAGCTGCATCTCCTTCAAATGCACCCAATTCTTTTGGCCAAACTGCATCACCTTCGAGGAAGCCCAATGGTTTTGGACAAGCCAATGAAGCAGTAAACGGCTTCCAGCAACAAAACAGACCTTCTTTTAATACTGGAGCTGAAGACTCTGAAAATGCTAACACCTTCGTTAGCCCTACTTTTGAAGCGTCTCATTCTGGAAGCTCTCAAAATTTTATCCAAGGACACAACAAGCCTCAGCAGCCTTTTGGAAAACCCCAATCTAACTCACAAGCGTTTATTGGTCAAAATTCTGAAGGCTTAGTGAACGGCAATCCTTTCGGACCAGCTTCAATTAATGGAAATACCTTCGGTCAAAGACAGCCATCTAGTCAGACTGGAAATCTTTTTGGAAGCAATGAATACTTACCTCCAATAAATGGTAATCGAAGACCTACTCAGGCTACACCTCAAAAGCCAAGCTCTTTTGGAGCAACTCAAAATTATAATCAATTCTCTCAATCAGTGTTCAAACCTCAGGATTCTAGTGCGTCTTCTGCGGCTTCGGCTTTTGGCTCAAGTTCTGAAGCTAATGTGGAATCTGAGAACCCACAATTTGGTTTCCAAAATAACCAGTTTACAAACAACCAGAAACCAACCAGCCTAATACCTTCACAAAACTTTGCTGAAACGAAATCGAATGGAAACCCATCATTTGGTGGATCTCAAAATGTTCCCTCATCAAGTCAAGCATCTGGTAGCTTTTCTTCATTAAAGCAACAGCAGTCTACAGTCAAGCCAGTGACAGAGTTAACTACTCCTTTCGAGGATAGCTCTCATTCCAAACAGGGCAATCAGGGTAGTCAATCATTAGCATTAGGATCTTTCAATGCTCAGTCTAGTCAAGGTCGTCCCACGCAGTCTCCATTTGAAAGTCAGTCTAACAACAAGGGAGCATCACAATTTTCTACCCCTGCTTCACCATCTGCATCTGATTTTGCCTCTTCAGAATCGTCTACTCCTCAAGGATTTAACTCTAGACCATCAGGATCCAACGTTGAGCCTTCTCCTCAATTCTCAAACCAGAGGCCACAAAGCCATTACAACCAAGAAAATAACTTTGGACAATCACAGTTACCAAACGCATTTTCTCAAAATCAACCCAGTGACGCTCAATTTGCATCAAGCACCCAGCGCCCCATTTTCAGTCAAAATACTCAAGCGCAAGGTCCTGATGACTCATATTATTACAACCAACCCTCCAAGACTTTCAGCACCCCTTTTTCTCAGGCTCAGGCTTCCAGATTTCCAAATACGCCATTTAATCAATTTAATAGAGTAACACAGCGACCTTCATTCCAAAGCAATGTTGAAGCCAGCAATTCTCAACAAAAATTCCCAGGCAGTTCTTTCAACCAGAACAAACAGCCTCAAGGTTCCACTAGGTTCCCGCAGCCACCATTTTTGTCATCAGTAGAACCTACTTCCCCCACTAAAGGAAGCACTGCTGCATCATATAATGGAATAACTCAAGCATCTGCTTCATCATTCGCTTCTGGGGCACCCACTCCCTCAACTCAATTTGGATCTCAAAGCACGTTCTCTGGTTTTGGTCGAAGACCAACACAGCAGCCGAATGGTCAATTCAATAATCAAGCATTCAGTCAGTCAACATCAAGCCAACAAGGTTTTGGAAAACAAACTACGGCGATACCTCAGTCTTTCTCAAACTTTAACAAAAACCAGCAACAAAACTCTTTCCAAAATCAACAGCAACCTTCAAATAACGCTGGCGAACAATCCCCAACCGCTAATGAGGTACCAACTGCAACTGTCAAACCCTATGAAGGTGAAATCTATGAATACAACAAACCAGCTCAAACTTTACCTCCTCCAACTGAACAAGATGTTAAAGATGGATTCGGACAGTTCGGTAACCCAATCAAATTACAATCTGGACAGCAGGATAAACCTCAAAAATCTAGCGACTCTCAGTCCGGTTCAACCCAAGGAAGACCACAGGTTTCTCAACCTTCCAGACCCCAGTTTGGTCAGAAAACTCAGACAAGTCAGCAGGCTCAATTTAATCAAGCTAGCTCTAGGCCACAGTTTGGTCAACAGCCTACAGGTTTTGGGAATGCCCGGCAAACACAAGTGTCATCTTTTGCACAGAGCTCAATCCAGAAAGTTCAGCCTACCGCGCAAGGTAACCAGTTCATCCAGAAAGTTCAGCCTACCACGCAAGGTAACCAGTTCAATTCTCAATCTAACCTGAATGCTAATGGCCAATCGTCTCAACAACAGTTTGGGTCAGGACCTTTTGAAAATCCATATTCTCAAATCAATGGACAGGCAGCACAACAGTCGGGATCTCAAGAGCAAATGCCTAAAAAACCTTGCTGCACAAACAACAACCAATTACCTAGTGCTCCCCAACCCCAGCTTCAGTTAAACCAATTTGTAGGCCAAAGCCAAAGTCAATTTGGAAGCTCTGACGTCACAGTTCAAGGCTTCAAGCCTGACCAAGCTTCTGCCCAAAGCTTTGCTGGTAAAGGGGAGGTATTTGGAGGTCCTAGAAAGCCTCCAAGCTTCGACGAAGACACAGGATATCATTACTAAGTGTAAGTGCCATACCATAGACTTAGTGAGTAAATAATATATGGCATGTTGTCAATGTAATGTAAGTTATAATTTAAGTGATTGTAATTAGAAAGAAAAGCTTTTGTACCATTTGAAAATGTATAAAAATAATGAGACGGACATTCAAATAAATTATTGTAAATATTTAATACAATGAATTGTGTTTTATTTACTAGATCTTCATTAAGATTTTCTACCTTGGTAGATCATTTAGAAGTTTTGCTAATGACGTAGCTGTTTAAAATACAATTAAAAGCCCACTCTACCTTAATATATCTAAAAACCATTGTTCTCACAAATAAGTACCTATTGAATTTTTTTATCAAAATCAACAGTTTATCTCAAGAGAACTCAACATGAGAAAATCTAGAAAGAGAATGTGTACGATATAATAAGACACCTCCACGGTTCGAAAAAAAAGCAAAATTATTATGTTTATGACTAGTAACAGTATCAAATTAAATAAGTATCGTGAACTGACCTTTCTGTATTATGCCATGTACAAACTAATGTAAGAGGATGGTCAATCCCCTACAAAAAGCGTAGGTACTCTGCCACTTAAATAGCCAAAACCCTGTATCATTTCTAGATGTCGCTACTATCTCGCCCGCTAGCCATACAAAATATGGGTTCTTACGCTGACGATATCCACGAAAAATCAGAGATGGCGCTTGATTGTTTGTAGAATATGAACGCTAGAATATGAAACTACCTTCTTTCGAACTAGTAGCTCCATCTACCTACAAAATTTAAAATAAAAATTAAATTACGCTTCAAAGTATGAAGATTGTCAGTCCTCTTGTATTTGTTAGTCCATGGTATGATTAAAGTAGTTAACAGTTTAGATGACGAAAGATGAAATAGAAACTTACATAGTACTGTGGGACCTCGACCTGACCTGATGGTGGAATGAGTGAAAAGGAATCAGTCAATGAATTGAAAACAGAATGAAAGGGAATTTGAAATCAAATGAAGAATGAAATACGGGCAGGATGAGATGAAGAAAGAAGGTTTTAAGAGGATGCATGCAGCATCGTTACGGTACTATTCCGACTCCAGATATCTAAAAAATATCGTGATAGTAGTACGAGTCTTGGATTATATATAGAGAAAAATATGACGTGGGAATCCCAAATTAAACATATTTGCAAAAGACTTAATACCTATTCATATGCTTTGTATATGTTGAGAAAAGTGGTTAATCAAGATGCTCTTTTAACTGCTTACCATAGCTATGTTGCATCGATAATAAGATATGGTCTGATTTTCTGGGGTAATGCAACAGGAAAAGAAGAGGCATTTAAAGCACAGAAAAAGTGCATTCGTTCATTGTGTGGAATACCCGAAAGGAATTCATGTGTACCACATTTTAAAAAACTAAAAATATTAACATTGCCTGTAATGTATATATATGAAATAGCTCTTTTTGTAAAATTAAACATACACCGTTTTTAATGCCTTGGTTCGAATCGCATTAATGACAGAATTAGGCAGATGTCACACAACACAGCTATGTTCAGTGAAAGTGTGTTTGGAATGGCGTCAATAATATACAGGGTTTAACAAAATATACTGAAACTATTTTAAGGGTGAATTCAGTCCATGATACTGAACAACTTTCCCCAAGGAACATGTATCGAAATATGAAAAATAATTTTTGGTCTCCCATACATTTGACCGATCAGCTGATCCGACTTTATATGGAAAGCCAAAAATTATTTTTCATATTCCGACATATGTTCCTTGGGGAAAGTTGTTCAGTATCATGGACTGAATTTACCCTTAAAATAGTTTCAGTATATTTTGTTAGACGTTATATAATAAGGTCCCAAAAAAAATAAGGAATTCTAGTTTTAATCTATTTAAGAAATAACTAATGGAATTATTAATAAAAAAATGCTATTATAATGTTAATGAATTTTTAAATGATAAAATATAACCGCTAGTATTTATTTAATTAATTGTTACTTATATTATTTAAATTGTAATAATAATTATACTGTAATTAATTGTAATTAATAATTTAAAAACATTTAAAATTTGCATACCTACGCAAGAAGGTAAAATGTAAAAGGGAGTGGTAATTTTAAGATCTTTATGTACCTAAATTTTATGCAAATAAACGTATTGATTGATTGATTGATTGAGTATAATAAATCATATACTGAACTTTGAAGGAAAACTATGCCGGCTAAGTAGAAGTTACAGTCGCCTAACTTGCTAAATGTACCTATTTGAAAAATTTCGTACAAGGTACATAGGTAATAGTAACTTCAAAAAAATTCATGACATTTTAAGATATAAATCCGGCACTAGCAACTTGCGACGGCTTCATGTACAAATTTGTATGGAGCTCCTAACATAACTGGCACTGGCCGGCGCGCGGCGCCGTGCCGAGTAAAAACCGTGCTCGTGGACACAGGCCCTCAGAAGGGGGATTGGGGTCTTGGTAAATTATATTCTTCTTTGCCATGCGGCAAGTAATTTTTTGAGCTCAAGACGGTTTTTCTAACTCTTCCTGTGGATATCGTAAGAAGCGACTAAAGGACTTAACTTAGCACAAATATCCCGTGCTACAATTGCATTCCCAAGGAGGGTTAACGTCGGGCGGCGGCCGGTAAAACTTTTCGCACAAAAACATTCCCAAAGTGGGCTGACGTCAAGCAGGCGGCCAGTCGTAAAACTATAGTTAAATCATTTAGCTGTTCCGGCTATTTTTTCTACATTTTGCAAGGTCTTTGACATTCTTAGGTGACCATGGACATGCCTGTTATATTTGAAGAAGAAAAAGCAGGAATGCGCACCCCTAGCTCTACAGCACAGCTGAGGATGCAACCAGGAACGCGCTTAAACGAAAAAGAATGCAGTTACCTTTAGACTTACATACTTGTTGTTACCTAGGTACCTATTTTTAACATTTTTATTAATTTATTTAGAACCATTATGTGTCCCACTTCTGGACAAAGCTCCTCCTTCATATCTTTCATTCAGTCTGGTCCTGCGTTACTTTCTTAGCGGGTCTTCTGACCTTCTTCTTCGGGTGGCCTTTGCCCAGAAATCATTTGGCCTGCGGTATGTGTGGCCAGCCCAGTCACATTATAATTTTGCGGGTTTCAGAGCTACAGTTCAGTTCAGTACAGTTCGGGAGCGCAGTTCGGTGTTACGGATTTTGCCATTAATTTGACTAGGATGCTAAGCTCCATCGCTCTTTGGCAAACCTTATGTTTAGACTTTTGTCTCTCTTCTTGATCTAAGCGCGTTTCCGGTTGCATCCTCAGCTGTGCTGTTACAGAGTTAAGAGTGCGCTTTCCTTCTTTTTTTTTCTCCAAATATAACATGCTTGTCAATGGTCTTGGGTGACCATTAACATATTGCATATTATGCCAAGGAAATTGTGAAGTGGAGAAGAAATAGCCGAAACAGATAAAGGGCCCGGTCCTTATTTTTAATGATTGACTGCTTTTTCGGAGCTGAATAGAGCTAAACTATCTTAGTAACAATATGTTAAATTGAAGTTTATTTAAGTATTAAAAAAGTGAATGAGACAATTTATTGATTTTCATTGTAATAGTTTTGTTTAATTCCAAATAACCTGAGACGTGTTTCAATTTTTCGCGGTTTGCTACGTTCATGTCTTTGTTGTTTACATGGAATTTAAAACATGAAGTTGTGTATAAATTACAGAGATTAAAGACAAAGGAAAATCCTAAAAAGTGAAAAAGAAGATTTTAGTATTTTTTTTTTAATTCATTCAAAAACTTAGTTAAAAAGGTTAAACTTTGAAGAAAATATAAGCGAATACGTCGTCGGATTTCTTGCGCATACGACTGAGTTAAAAATATAAAATTCACATATATGAAGATTGATTCATGCTTAAACACGTACAGTAAATAAATAAAAATAATTTGTCTTTTGTAAAAAGATAGAAAAATTTAAAGTTCTCCGAAATTCTCAAATAAATATGGCGACGAAAACGCTGATAAGGCAGACCGCTTGCTGCGCTTCTGAATTCGTCTAAATTCGTCTCCAGGGTGCATGTACAATACAGCGCAATTCCTTTGTGTAGATAGAAAATATAGATTCAGGTTTTTAATCAAAAATTCCCATGGTCGAAGATTGCAGTCTTAAATGATTTGGCCTGACGTCAACCCTCTTTTGGGATCTAGTTGTGCAAAAAATTTTACAACCGGTCGCTGGCCGACGTTAACCCTCTTTGGAAATGCAATAGTAGCACGAGATTTGTGCTTAGTCCTTTAGTCGCCTCTTACGATATCCACAATAAGATATATAGTGGTTATATTCTAACCTGGGACTACACGCGGGTTTATTTAGACTTTTGTCTAAACATAAACCTCATCTTAGCTTCCCATCAGGCTAGGTAGAGGTCAAATGCACTCAAATTTCTAATAAAAAAAAAAAGTTACGAATAAGTCAAATAGGTACTAAGTTTATGCCTTTTGTCAATAAAGGAAGGGCGCAGATGTCCCGTTTTCTTTTTAAGGAAAGAGGAAGGTTTCCCTTGAATTGGACCCAATTACCAGGCGTTTTCTGTTCTTCTTACAACTTCCTCTTTGCTGTTCCTGGGAAGATACCACATTGGCCCAGGTAGATGTATTAAGTGACATAGAGATAATCTAAAATTATAAATATGCAATAATTATAACACCATTAGCTTATAAACGGTTTATTAAAGTACACACGATTATAAAAGTACCTATTATACATCGAAGTGTTTTTACGACTTATTTTAGTACTTTTAATCGTTGCTTTGACATTTTCAGGCTGACCTTTTAAATATAATGTATTTTAAATAAATCTATGCTTATTAGGGTTCCGTACCTCATAAGGTAAAAACGGAACCCTTATAGGATTGCTCACTTGTCTGTCCGTCCGTCTGTCATAGTCAATTTGCTAAGGACTGATTGAGTTGAAATTTGGTAAACATATGTATCAGTGACCCAAAGACGGACCCATGCCATGAGGAGTACGGAACCCTTTTTCATGCGAGTTTAACTGTCACTTGACCGGTTTATTTTCAGATTCAAATTATTATTAAGTAGTTAGGTCTTTGCAGGCACTTTTGCACGTAAATAAGTTTAGTATATAATGTCGCAGTTGAATGGTATAATCCGCTAATTCACTAAACCTCTAGCTGTTTGGCATTACAGCTCGGTTTCGTAAAACAGCGTTAAATAACTGACACCGCATACGCAGAATGGCCTAAACGATTTGTATTTATCAATGCCGCGGCGCAAGACGTAAGATTGTAGATTTAGTTCTAAATTCTTCACACCGTTCTGAGAGTAAGCTGTTGTCATCGAGAGATATCAGAGTCATCGTGTATGATTTTGTGCTTTGATGAATGGAAAAATGAAGCAGATCTTCAGCTTGGTCCCCATATAGTTATTTCGACGCCCGCCTTCCGGCAAGATGGAGAATTTTCGTAAATCAAATGGCCTTCATTTGATTCACGCTACGAGAGAAACCGCTACGTCGCCATTGAGATTATGTCGCGTTAGGGAGTCCCCACACTGATCGACGCGTAATCGGTTTTAGCCGGTCAGAAAAACCTTTATGTCAATTGAATAAGGGCGACGCTAATGCCATTCGTATGCCAGAGTCGGCGATCGTTTGGAGGAGTCGTCAGTCGAACGCAAGTGATTAACCGCCGCAACGGCCATCTTGAGGAGTCGGCGACCGGTTGCCTGTGATCAGCAGTCGCGACGGACGATTGGCGTTAAGCTGAGTAGTGTGGTGATACGCTCTCGGCTTAAGCCGATTCCACGTCGATCAGTGTGAGGATTCCCTTAACGAACTTTTCTGTATCCACTTGCATCGAACTTTGTATCATTCTTTATTGGTATTCTATGATGTTGGAGACTAGATAACATAATAAGAAGTTGAATTGAGTTTTTATTTTAATGCCCCGTCCGTCACCAATTTGTTTGTTTATAACATGCGCAAATAACCTATTCTGCGGTCTAAACGTGGTTAGCTGGTTTGTTAAACGTGACATATCGACAATCCAGCTGAACAATATTCAGCTGTTTAACAAAACCAAGCTAATGCCAAACACGGTTTATACATCCAACTGCGACACATTACGTGTAATATTTATATAAACTTATATTATTAATTATTTTAAAGAAAAGCTACCGATACTACCATTTCAGGTTTAAAATTTCATGGCTCTTTACTATATTTAACTAATGACCCTTAATTGAGATTAAAAAAAAATGCTCTCGATCCAGATGCACATGCATCAACTAACTCTCGTTATCAGGGATTAAATGAACAGTTATATTCCTAAAGAGGATACTCAACCTATCAAATTAAATAGGATTTAAAAAAAAAATTTAACCGTACAATCTGTTTGAAATTGATGTATTTTATTAATCTAGTATTTATTTTATTTTATTTTTACCTGAACGAACATAAAATTGTATTAAGAAAGTTATAAAAAATTGCAGCAGTGTTGATCACAAATACATATAAATACAAACGAGAAACAGTTTAAATTTATAAAACTATACCTATAGTATATAGTATAGTATATATATAATTATATATTTACTTATAACTTGTAGCATTGAGTCCGCTTGTTGTACTTGTTCCATTTGTATAAGTGTATAATAAAGTTTAAATAGATAACGTTCGATTTAATATTTGCTCAAACCTGCAATCTGATCTGATAATCCTGAGACGGGTTACATCTTCGCACATCGAAATAGTCACGAAACTCACGACTCATATTCTGTGTCGATAACCATCTATTTTAGGAAGAAACCACATCAGTGATTAACTTGAAAAGGTTAGGTATGTTTTCTATAGGCGCCCAAGGGTTTACGTATGTAGCAATGGGTTTATGTATACGTATTTAGTAATGATACATTTCAATGATAAGAATCCCCTTACCCTAGACTTTCCCATACAATCGTAGGTAGTCTACGTTTTATTTTGAAACGACATGTCAGTTACGGTAAAAATTTGTAACTTTAAAGAAATTGCATATACGAGTATCTAGGGTTATAATTAGTTTTCACAGTCAAAATATGAACTTGAAAGAAAATATAAGGATGTAAAAGTTTTCCATACTGATGGTCAATAATGATATAATACACTATATTCTCTTTCAAGTTTATATTTGACTGTGAAAATCAATAATGCGATTCCTTTTAAATTACAAAATTTTGCCGAAACATGACATGTCGTTTCAAAATAAAACGTTACTACGTTTGTATGGGAAACTCTGATTTTATCTAGGGTAAGAGGACTCTTAAATAGTATCATCTTTTGTTATCAGTTTTTACCAGCTTTTTACAAGCTTTTGTTTAACTAGCAATGTATTTTGTAACTATGGTTGTTCGAATGAAATCTTGCAACTCAATTTTGAAGCAGATATCTTTAACTGTTTGGGTTGAAATTTTACGCATTTATGTATATCGCGTGACAATGCAATATAATGATGACTTAGAGCTGATCTGATGATGTAGCTGAAGGGTGGCCATAGGAACTCTTTAATGAAATAACGGAACCCCATCGAGTTTGGGCTTGTTGGATTTGCCTTAACATATACTTTATCCTCAGATAGTACTGGGGTCTGATGATTGAGCTGGAAGGTGGACATAAAAACTTCGTAATGAAACGACGCAACCCCTTTTAGTTTGGGCTTATTTGTTTTGTGATAACAAGACCTTTGGTCTTATAATAAAAGCTTGTACAATAAACGGGCAAGTACGAGTCGGACTCGTACATGAAGGGTTCCGTACCACCGTACAATGTTTTAAAACGCTGAATAAACACGTTTCTTGTATGACGACCCCCTTTAATTTTTAACTTTTTCTTATTTTTAGTATTTGTTTTTATAGTGGTCATAGTAATCGGTGAAAATTTCAAGTATCTAGTTAATGCCATTTTATAGATCAAGTTAAAAACGCCGAAAAAACACGTTTCTTGTATGACGACCCCCTTTAATTTTTTACTTTTTTTATTTTTAGTATTTGTTGTTATAGCGGTACACGGCGGTACAGTAATACATAATCCGTGAAAATGTAAAGTGTCTAGCTATTACGGTTCAAGAGATAGAGCCCTGTGACAGACGGACAGACAGCGGAGTCTCAGTAATAGGGTCCCGTTTGCACCCTTTGGGTACGGAACCCTAAAACATTTAATTTTTTTATAAAAACTTATATCTAGTCAAATCTTGCAAGTTTTAAATTAAGACACTAGTAGCTCTAGTAAATTTAAGACACTTCCCGGTTTCCGAATGAGATTAAATTTTGTATACATGTAAATCAGATGACAATGCAAAATTAATACGAGTATAACAAGAAGCTGATCTGATAATGATGATATGATAATGAGACCGAAAGATGGCTATAGGAAACCTGTAATAAAACGACGCAACCCCATCGAGTTTGGACTAGGTACTTAGGTCTCACAATAAAAACTTTACAAAACTTTTTTTTTTTTGAAAACTTATATGTAATATTTATAAATTACATATATGTAATATTTACATATTACATATAAGTTTTCGAAAAAAAAAATTACGCCTACAACCTAACCTAAAATTGGTGGCCTACGCTTATGCGTAGCCCACCCACAAGGATTGGCAAGGTGGTCAGAGGATCTGACCAAGGTCGCTGGAAAGCGCTGGACGCAGGCAACTCTAAATCGGTCATTTTGGAAATCCTTGGGAGAGGCCTACGAGTATGTCCAGCTGTGGACGTTAAACAGCTCAAATAATGATGATATGTATACTATTATTCTATACCACACTAGTCCGCCAATCCGGAGTTTCTGGGTTAGATCCCTAGCCAGGGCAAGTTGGAGAATAGCCTTTTTCAAATTGTTCTGGTTCTAGGGTGTTTATCTATAGTTATTATAAAATATATTATCGTTGAGATAGTATTACATAATACAAGTTTAAACTTACTTTGGGGCTGACTCAATTAGTGTGATTTGTCCTTATCTATTTATTTATTTACTTATCTCGGCGGTGGCTGGTAAACATCTTTTCGCACAAATCCATTCTTGAGAAATACTGGCAGCCTACCTAACATCAACTAAGTTAAGTAGGCCACTCGTAAAACAACAGTCTTTTTTACCAGACTGCATTTTTTTTCTATTCAAAACCTATCTTGTGGGGTATCAAATTAAAGTATTTTATTCAAAGATTACAAAAATTTATGCAAATTATAGTTTTAAATGAAGTTTGGAATGAGAAATGACTTGACTTATTTTCCTACGTCCCCTGGGTGGGGCAGAGGGCCGCTACAGTGCTTCTCCATCCCGCTCTGTCTTAGACATTTGTAACTCCGGATTCGAATATTTAAATGAGCCGATTCTTTAACAGGAGCCGATACCCGTACTGAATCCCGGTAATCGTTATCGGCTCCGTTATTAAGTCCGCACCGATCTTAGTCCCCCAGGGAATCGGCGGCGTCTGTCGTGTTGCGAGCCGCGAGCCGCGTTTCAGCTCCACCGCGTCTCAGGAGGAATCGGGAGTCCGGAGTTAATATTAGTCTGTACTGAAACCGGTACCAGAAAGGACGTCTTTATTCTGTAGATTCAATAGTGAAACTTAGCGGACCTCGGAGCTGGAGCCGTTATGGGAGTAGGAATCATTAAGATGAATCGGTACCGGATGCGGAGTAAGATTCAGTGAGCCGAAACACTCCTCGATGTCGCGATTACCCATGTCGACTCTGTCTTGAGCAACGCGCTTCACTTCGGGTTATATTAAAATTATTAAAAAACCAAAATGGCGGATTTTTGGCGCCAAATCGCACGGCATAAAAAATATTTTTAAACCTTTGGAGTGGGGTTTCAAATTAAAGGATTTTATTAAAGGATTACAAAAATATATACAAATTATATGTTTAAATGAGATTAGAAATGCTAAAAAACAACATTATAACATCGCTTCGCGAAGCGCATTCCCGGTTGCATCTTACCTAGGCCACAGAAGACGGTAAGTGTCTAGGCATAGGTAAGTACTGCTGTTGTATCACGCAGTCGGGTTTTTTTTAAAATAATTATTGTTGTGATAGAAGATTTTTATCCTTAGGTACCTACTTTAATCCCAAGAGAATAAGAACCCAATATAGGACCTTCTTAGCAGCACAGCTGAGAATGTATCCACAAACATGCTCATATAAGGAGGATTGCAAGTTATACAAAGTGGAAGGGACATACCCGTAATAAATCGAACCACGGGCTATACTAGATCACCAAAGTATAATGAAATTAAAATAACAGTCAAAAAACCAAAAAAGAATTCGACATTCCCATACAAATCGCCCGGGCGGCTGCACACTTTTGTATGGAAATGCCGAAATTTATTTTTGTTTTTAGGCTGTTATTTTAATTTCATTATACTATAATGATCTAGTTTAGTCCATGGTTCGATTTATTACGGGTATGTCCTTTCCACGTTGTATAAAAGCTTATAATAACTATGGAGGTTTTTTTACAAGCTTTTATTTAGTTTTACCTGTCCCGTTGTCTGTATGTCCGTAATCAAATCTTGCAAGCTAAATTAGACCCATTTCCCATTATTCGATTGAGCTGAAACTTCACGTACTTAAATATTTTGAATGACAATGTAATATTATGGTACCAATGACCCGATCTTATGATAAATCCGGAAGGTGGCCACGACATCTCTGTGATTTTGTGACAATTTAAATTTTGTCTCGATGGAGCTGGAAGCTCCTAAATAAATAAAGTTAAAAAATTGAAAAAAAATCTTTGTTATAAATAAAACAACATAACCACACCGAGTTTGAGCTCAATTGATTTGTTATGTGGAGCACTTTTCATTGTTTTAATTATAAGCTTGTTTTTAAATTTAAATAAAAAATTTAAATAAGTACCTACTTGTTAATTCAAATATTCAATTCATGAATAGTATTTTTATAAATACCCATTAATTTTCTCAAAATTCTAATTACCAACATAATGGAGTCAATCAAAATCATAATAAGCTATGAGACAGTGGCGCTAATGCAAGTCATCGCGTAAAAAACTCGCACATATTTGGTCACGAAATTCGTGTGTAGTATGACCTGTGCTCTTGATTGACCATATCTTGCTGGAAAAGATTTTAGTGTGAGGTGTTACTTATTTTATAAGGTTCCGTTAATATATTTCGACGAATGTGGTTTTGTCACCACTTTTTATTTATTTTTATTCTTCATAAATATCGACTGAAAGGAGCGAGGTCCTTTTTAGAGCTTCCCAAAATTCCACGTAATATCTATATACTTCAACTAATAAATAATAAAATACATAATATGTTTTTTTTCTTTCATAAATTTAATGGAATAGTGATTATATAATATGAGTTAACAAGCTTAAAACAAACAAAAAAGAGAAAAAATGGAAAAGAAACCGAAAAGTGAACAGAAGAAAAAATATTTTAAAAGAAATAGAATAGATTTTGTTAGGTTAAATATAATAATAATAGATAAAGCGTGAAGAGGTAAAAAACAAACAAACAAACAAATATACAAACTCACTTTAGCATTTATAATATTAGTTAGGATAGCCCTTTTTAGGGTTCCGTAGTCCACAAGGAACCCTTATAGTTTCGTCATGTCCGTCCGTCCGTCTGTCTGTCCGTCCGGGCTCGTACTCCGCCGCTACTGCACCGATTGTCACGAAAATTGGTGGAGAGATAGATATTGAAGTTCTAAAAGTTGGTTTTTAAAATTATGAAAAAATGTTTTTTTTCAGCCCCATACAACGAAAAGTGAAATTAAAAAATTAAATTGGACTAACCCGAACGTGTATCGTTGAAAAGGTCTTTTAAAATGCAACAAAAACTGCTTTGAAACTATGTAGATCAACCCCCCCCCCCCCCCCAGTCTTGAGATAATCTACTACAAAATTAAAATTTGAGGTGGGCCACCGTAACTTTTGAAATATTACTAAAATAATTCTGAACAAAATGTGGTATATACCTCAAAGTATGTATTTTCAAATAAAACTATAGCAGTCTCGGCATCATAGATAGTTATTTTTTAATACGTCATAAATCGTAAACCGCAATTTACCTTTACAACTTTTATATTATGTTACTTGCTGCTACGGAACCCTTCATGGGCGAGTCCGACTCGCACTTGGCCGCTTTTATTTACTTGAAATATTTGCAACACAAATACAAAAAAATATTGTTCATAGAACTTCGACAATAGATCAATAAATATTTGCTGAGCTCATCCTGATTTGGTAACGCGATCCATTTTTAACATCGACACGGATCTCCGAAACTCATCCTAGTAAACCTGACCCACACAGAACCGTTCAAAATAATTAGTGTATCGCAAAACCGATCGACCGTTGAGTAACTCACATGTTCAGCTTACATGGGCTTAGCACTAAGCGTTAGAGTACAGTTGTTCGTTCGAACAATATACACCTAATATAATAAATGCGTGCGTGATTAACATACTTTCGCATCTTTGAATGTTTATTTACAAGCGCAAAGCGATTTATTACATTAAATACTTTTTATCCCGGAAAAGTATATGGTTCTCGTTGTCTGTCTGTCTTTTTGACTACGCAGGCAACGCCGCGGGTAATGGGTAGACTTTACAGCTGTCAGTTAGTCTAACAAAATATACTGAAACTATTTTAAGTGTAAATTCAGTCCATGATACTGAACAACTTTCCCTAAGAAACATGGGAGGCCAAAAAATATTTTTCATATTTTTATATATGTTCTTTGGGGAAAGTTGTTCAGTATCATAACCTGAATATACCATTAAAATAGTTGCAGCATATTTTGTTAAACCCTGTATATATAAGATCTCTTCCAATAAAGGAAGGATTTTCCCGATAAGCAGGTTGATTGGTGATCGCAGATAATGGTTCAAAAAGAGACTACCTATTAAAAAGTTCTGTAGTGTTTTTGTTATATCAACGTTTTTATTTACTTTTTGTTCGATATAATTAAACGTAGAATAGTCGATAAATCATTTAATTTAAATAGTTTATATAAACTAGTTCGGTAAATAAAAGCAAGTAAAGTAATTTTTTACTTCTGTCATTGCAACTTACCGCAGTAACTGGAGTGAACGTTTTTGGATACTGGCGCATATTACTAAGCTGAAACAAACGAGCCACCACTCACACAAGGAGAGCTTTAGCCAAAGGTTAGCCGATTCGGAAAGATATCGCGATGTGAACGATTTTAGTTTCATATAAATAGGATGCATATCTGCAATAAGGCATTCAGTACTCATCTTTTGTGTAAACATCAGCTTAAACATGAAGCTGGTAAATACATAATTTATAAAATTATTTCAATATAAATTTAATTATACAGAGTTTGCTACGAGTATAGTATATAATGTAGTAATTTTTTTAGTTAAACTTTCAATTTTCAATAAATTTTCCAACTCCCGCCGAAAAAGATGGGTGTTATAAGTTTGAAGTGTCTGTGTATATGTGTGTGTCATAGCAACTCCTAAAGACCGATTTTGATGCGGTGATTTTGAATTGAATGCCTTGTCTATCGAGATGATTTTTAGCTATGTTTAAAAAAAATTGGTTTAGCCGTTTAAAAGTTATTGAGGGTGAATGTTTTTAAGTCGGGGGTATTTTTAATTCATCAGGCAAAATAAACTTGTTTACTTTTGTAAATACTAGTTTTGTTTGGTTTGTAAATTACAAATTAAGTTACAAATTAAAGTTCCTTTAAAAACCCTAACTTGAAATTACTAGAACAAATGAATCAACGTCTTTTGTGTCTCAACGCATGACTTAGTTCATCATTTGTTTTCTTTCAGTTTATAGTCCTGTCAGTGATAGCCTGTGGCTATGCAGCAAAATTAGACAGGACTTACCTTCCACCAGCCAGTGCCGCAAGTGCAGGAGGTAGCCCAGGATCTCTTACTGCCCCTGGATCTGGATCAGGACCCTTTAGTCAGCAAACATCTAGCTTTGGTTCACCTTCAGGACCTAGTGGATTCGCCCCATCTGCTTCATCTTCTGGATTCCAGAAGGCTGGACAATCTTTTGGTCGACAAGCAAATGGTTTAGACCAACCAGTCAGCTCTTCAAACCAATTCGAACAACCTGCTGCTCCAAATGGATTCGCTCCATTAGGACCCAGTGGAAGTGTACCTTCTGCCTCAGGATTTGGATCTTCAGGTTTTGGAAACCAAGATGGCGGTGGTCAATTCCGACCTGAACGTCCCCAGGCAGCGGCTGATAAGAACGCCGAAATTTTGAGATACGAAAACGAAAATGACGGCAATACATTTGCGTACAGCTTTGAAACTTCGAACGGAATATCTGCTGAAGAGTCTGGAGTGGCTACAAACGGTGTTCAGGCTCAAGGTGGATTTGCTTATACGGGTGATGATGGTGAAGTATACAGAGTGATGTATACCGCTGATGAGAATGGTTACCAGCCTCAGGGAGACCATTTGCCAACCTCTCCTCCCATTCCTGACGAAATTCTCAGGTCTCTTGACACGAATGCTAGAGCCGCTGCCGCTGGTACTCAAGAGGGTATGTAATTTTTTGTGAGAATCTTTTAACAGCTTTAAGTATTGATTTTTTTGATCAAAAACTAGATTTCAGGAATTTTATGATACATTATATGGTGTTTGTATATTAAAAGTTATTTAAGTAGGTATGAAATATTTATACTTGGTGTCAAAGTCAACACGCTAGTCCGCCAATCCGGAGGTTCTGGGTTCGATCCTCAGCCAGGGCAAGTTGGAAAATGGCCTTTTTCAAAATTGTTCTAGGTCTTGGGTGTTTATCTATATATGTATTTATTATAAAATATAGTATCGTTGAGTTAGTATCCCATAATACAAATTTAAGCTTACTTTAAGGCTAGCACAATCAGTGTGATTTATCCTTATCTATTTATTTATTTATTCATACTTTTGTAAGGATTTTCTAATAATTTCGACGAACAGAGTACTAATTGCATGTAAATTTTACATGGTTCCACTGTTTTGCAAAATTCCCTTGTCTTGCCACTTTAAAACGCACTTTAAAAATATAATAAAATTTGACAACTTAGGTAAAAAATATGTAGTAAGTACATTTTTTCCTCAAAATTAAAAATACATTGAAGTAAATAAAGGTATGTCGTTTGATGTATTTATTTATTTATTTATTTCAAAGCTTAAATCTATCTTTACAGTTTACACCAATACGATAGAATAGCACCTTAAATACAGTAACTTATACTAATAAATGATTTAATACTAAGACTTTCCGTTTCTATATTTCAGGCGCCTACCAACCCGATGCCTATGAAGCAGGAAGGTCTCCTCAGCAGTACTCTGGATCTACATCCTACAACCAGGACCAGTCATCCAGCCAATCTTTCAACCAACCTCAAGCCTCTTTCCAAGGTCTTTCGCAGTACAACCAACCTCAAGGCTCTTCTCAGGGTCCTTCTCAGCAATATGGCGCTCCTAACGCTGCTTCCAGACCTTTTGGATCCTCTGGATCTTTCAATCAAGCCCAGTCTGGACCAAGGAACCAATTCGCTGGACCTAACACTCAATCTGGCCCCGCAAGCGGTTATGATTACAGTGCTCCTACCGCATCAGGACGCGCACCTGCCCAAGGTCCTCAGTTTGGATCTTCCAATAACGCTGCTCCTTCTGGACCTTTCTCTGCTACTCGCCAAGACCAGTCTTCAGCCCAAAGCCGTCCTTCTCAGCAATATAGTGCCCCTGCCACCTTTGGACGTGGTTCAAACCAAGGACCTTCTCAACAGTATGGTGCTCCTGCTTCCTCTAACCGTAGTCCTGGCCAAGGCCCTTCCCAGCAGTACGGAGCCCTAACTGCCTCTAGTGGATCTTCAGCTCCTTCTCAACAGTACGGCGCCCCTACTTCCACTGGTCGTGGTTCCAACCAGTCCCCTCAAAGCTCTCAACAGTATAATGCTCCCACCATTCAGGGATCCAACCAAGGTCCTCAACAATTAGGTGCCCCTGCCTCTTCAACCCGTGGATCAAACCAATACAATACACCTGCCAGTTCCCGTGGATCTAACCAGCCCTCTCAGCAATATGGCGCTCCAGCTGGTGGACGTGGATCAAACCAAGGTGCTCTACAATTTGGATCATCAAACAACGCTACTCCTTCTGGATCTCCTTTCTCCGCTCCCCGCCAAGATCAGTCTTCAGCCCAAAGCCGTCCTCAGGGATTATTTGGATCTCAAGCGCAAGATGACAATGGATACCAGTACAACCGTCCTCAAGGCACTCCATTCGGGCAAGGTCCTAGCACAGTCAGGCCTCAGTCAACTCAATTCCAAAACCAACCATCCTCTGGTCCTCAATCTACTTTCTCCAGGCCTGGATCACCACCAAACCAGGGAGCCTCATCGAGTTCATTCGGTCCTACAAACGGACCTGCTGCCGCTCTGGTTGGTCAGTCCCAATTACCTGAATCTAGGAAAAACCAAGGACCTGTATCTCGCCCAACTCAAAGTTTGTTCGGATCTACTTCTGGACCAGTTCAAAACGGTTTCGGCCCCAGCCAGGGTAGCTTCGGATCTCAAGCACCTCAAGCCCAGGGTTCAAGTCAATATCCTGGTCAATCTGCAACTAGAGATTCCATGCCACAGTCTGCTCCTTACCAATACAACCGCCCTGGAGCATCGTCTCAAGGTCCCTTGGGTTCTCAACCCGGCCAATCCTTGAGCACATCTCCAAGCCGCCAGGGTTCTCAACCGAACCAGTCTGCCTTCAGACCAGCTTCTCCAACCTTCGGTGGACCTCGTCAGCCCCCTAGCTTCAATCCTGAAACCGGCTACACTTACTAGATCTGTGAATACCAAAGCAATTTAATAGTTTTAAATTATTATTTAGTCAAAGGCAGCAAGAAAAAATGTAAAAAAAAATATGTTAATATTGAAATTGTTTTGTACATATTATATTATGTATAGAATTTGCAGCGTAAATTCACTATGTGATAGAAATTGTAAATAAAGGCATCTTTGAAAAGAACGAGTTTTATTTAAGGCCTTACCTGATTTTATCGGGGTCCAGTGCTGATCCCATTTAAAATAAATAATTTCAAAGGAAACGGAGACATCATTTAAAATTTTATTTATATCAAGCCCTAAACAACCCTTCAAACTATTTTATGAACTACTGTTTACAGTTTAAAGTGAGAACGTTAAGCTTTACTACGCACATTTGCGAAAAACGGCCACTTTTGACACCGCGCTACCTGTTATCTTACTCATATACTTCGCACTCCTTCTCTTTATGGTTGTCTGTAAGAGATTGCTTCGGCAATAAGGCCGCCTATTGTACCTTATTTATTTCTAAGTTCCGTAAACTTTGTAATTTTTAAAGTTTCTTATTTGGTGCAATAAAGATTTTTGTATTGTATTGTATTTTCACCTTTTTTACTAAGTATTTTATTAAATTTAAGTAATTTTGTACAATTTTTTTATTTTATTGTAGTTTATAGGTTCCATTATGCATTATTCAATTCAATGAAAGCTAAAACGTAAAATAAATAAAGAAAATGTCTAGTAAGTTTACAAAAGCATTTACTTAAAAGCTTTTGATCGTAAATAAACGCATTAGATAGATACATGAGCTTTAGAAATATTTTGTAAATAACAAGAAATTTATTATATAAGAATATGTAAGAAATAATATGAAAGAATGTCTATAAACATAATAGATCACGCGCTTAAAATGGACTGTATTCCTTGTGACTTATTAGCGGTGTCGAAGACCAGGCGGATTTAGCCTGGCTTGTTAGGGTTCCTCCCTTATTCCGAAAAGTTACGTAAAGTTTTACTATTTTTTCCATGCTAGTCTAAGAAAAACGATATATGTATCAGCACGTCTCACCCAGCAGGCAGATAAATAAGTATAAATAAATGTAAAAGGTTGGGCGTCCGCCTATGCGATGGGTTGATGATATAATCAATGTCGCGGGTCGCACCTGGATGAGGGCAGCACAGGACCGAGATGGGTGGAGTGGAGTCGATGAAGAGAGGCCTATGCCTAGCAGTGGGCGGAAGAAGGGCTGGGATGATGATGAAATGTATAAGGACAAATCACACGGATTGAGCTAGCCCTACCCGTGTGGTTCCGGGTTAGAATAGGACCACTCCGTCTCTTCCTGTGGATCTCGTAAGAGGCGACAAGATGTTTGTGCTTTGTCATATACTAAGCACAAACATCTCGTGCTATAATTGCATTCCCAAGGAGGGTTAAGGTCGGGCGGCGGCCGGTTGTAAAACTTTTCGCACAAATACATTCCCACAGAGGGTTGACGTCTGGCAGGCGGCCGGTCGTAAAACTATAGCCAAATCATCTGTTCCGGCTATTTCTTCTCCATTTTGCAAGGTCTTTGGCATCCTTGGGTGACCATTGACATGCATGTTATATTTGGAGAAGAAAAAGTGGGAAAGCGCACCCCGGGCTCCAAAGCAGCACAGCTGAGGACGCAACCGGGAACGCGCTTAGACGTAGAAGAAGACACTGATTGAGCTAGCCCGAAAGTAAGTTTTAAACTTGTATCATGGGATACTAACTCAACGATACAATATTTTATAATAAAAAAGTACATATAAAGATAAACACCCAAGACCCAGGACAGTTTGAAAAAGGCCATTTTCAATCTTGCTCTGGCTGGGGATCGAACACAGAATCTCCAGAGTGGCGGTCTAGCGTATTTATTAACCATTATGCCACGGAGATCGCTTAAGGCTCCGAATAACACGAATCCACAAATACACATTGTCAAACTTATAACACCCTCCTTTTTCGTATTTTTTTGCACTATCACGTCTTTATCCCAAATGGGACAGACAGAGCAATTAGAAATTTGCGGCTTTAAGCAGACGGAGCCCCAGGCCGCAAATCCCAAAGGCTACTTTAAGCGTAATGGTGGGCGAAAAGGTGGGAAATGAAATCTTAAAAATGATGGGTGGCCTATTCGTATTTTCGCCGATTCCCTCGATTAGCTTTTAAGATCTGCGCAGGAAGAGAAGCAGCTGGTACATTCTAAGTTTTTTCTTTTCTCCCAGACCAGCATGAAAGAATGGATTTTTATTGTCTGAGGGTAAACATTACGGCGTGTGACCTATTTCCTTCTTCGTCTAAGCGCGTTTCCGGTTGCATCCGCAGCTATGCTGCTTCGAGCCCGGGGTGCGCTTTCCTGCTTTTTCTTCTCCAAATATAACATGCATGTCAATGGTCACCCAAGGATGCCAAAGACCCTGCAAAATGGAGAAGAAATAGCCGGAACAGTTTAATGATTTGGCTATAGTTTTACGACCGGCCGCGCGCCTGCCTGACGTCAAGCCACTTTGGGAATGTATTTGTGTGAAAAGTTTTGCGACCGGCCGCCGCCCGGCGTTAACCCTCCTTGGGAATGCAATTGTAGCACGAGATGTTTATGCTAAGTCCTTTAGTCGTCTCTCATGACATCCACAGGAAGAGATAGAGTGGTCCTATTCTACTCTGCCGGGAACCACACGGCGAGGCGTGGGACCTATCTGTTAAATGTAATCGATCTGGACTCTCTCTGATCTCAGTGTATTCCCAGTTGCACCCTAAGCTGTAATGATGTGAAGCCTAGGCTTCACTTTCCGGCTTAAGCATACTTGGTAGTAAGACCATTGGCACTCATATTATCCTTGTGACGACGTCAAGCCAGCATTTCTTGTGTCTACCACGTCGGGGCCCGGCGGAGGTGGCGTGGCTTACATTCGCTTCCCACGAAAGTTTATCATCATCAGGTTTTTTTAGTCTCTTCTGTAGAAACACGACCCTCTCTGTACTGCCCGAGTTATACTTGGCCAGAGTAGCCAGAGGATTTGGCCTTCACTCTCTACGCTGGCCAGGTGGGTTGGAGTGGTCTCACTGATGTCCAAGCTTTGTTTAGCTTGTATTATCTAAGTCGCCTTCTAAAAAATTCAAGGGATGACTTGGAGTGATTTCCTACTGCCGCTAACCACAAGGCAAATCCACGTAACTTGCAAAACTTAAAACAAAGCTTTCGTCTACCTGCCAGTAGTCCGTAAGTAACTGTAAAGTTGTTGTAATGGAAATCTAAATCCCAATAGACTTACTGGAGATTATTTTGGGATGTATAGAGATGTGTCAGGAGTAGTTTGGAGTGTGATACGAATGTCATTTAGCTATAGACGACATGTTGTACCTGGCGTATTGGTTAACGCGCTAGTCCATCACTCAAAGGTTCTGGATTCGATCATTAGCCAGGAAAAGTTGGAAATGACCTTTTCAAATTGTTCTGGGTCACGGGTGTTTATCTACATAATATATGTATTTATCAGAAAATATAGAATTATTTTTGCCGTATGGTTCCCAGCAGAGTAGAATAGGACCACTTTAAGTCTTCCTGTGGATGTCATAAGGGGTTTCGACATCCACGGGAAGACTTAGGAAACACAAGATAAACAAAGCTTATAAACATCAATGATACCTCTCCAACCCGTCTGGTCAGCGTAGAGAGGGTAGGCTAAATCCTCTGGTTGCTCTGGCCAAGTATATAGCTCTTGTGGGTAGTACAGAGAGAATCGTGCTCTGCAGGGAAGACTGAAAAGACCTGATGGTGATGGTATTATTGAGTTCGTATCCCAAAATACAAGTTTAAAATTGGGTAGCTCTAGATGACTACTGACTGGGTCAAAAATAAATTATTTGGTACTGTTAAGAGAATAAACCCTTAAAAATAGTGTCACTTGCCATTCATCATATACATTTTCAACATGATTTTAGATTTTTTAATGCAGAAAAACATATGGAGCGCTATTTGACTCAAAATATCTATTACGTCACAGTTTTGTATTTCATACAAATCCCATAGAAAATGTTTGCTTTGACATTTAAAAAATAAGGGTCTGATTTGACTTATTGTCATCTAGCAGATTACTTTGGGGCTAGCTCAAGCTGTGTTATTTGTCCCTATCTATCCATCTATTTATAGAAAACCTCATACAAACATGTGCTACGCACTACCTACGTAGCGACACTATCTTGAAACTTCCTAATTATAGAAGTAGCTTCAATTATGGATAAGCATTAAAATCATATTCATTCAACTTTATTCGTTGTTGACAGCTCCTTAATTACGCCACCAGAGGCGCATGTAATACATCCATCTAATGATATAATATTATCTAAAGATGTCGGTTCACATGTTACATATTTCAAATGATACTTTTTAATAAATAAATAAATATATAAGGACAAATTACACTGATTAAGCTAGCCCCAAAGTAAGTTTTCAACTTGTGTTATGGGATACTAACACAACGATACTATATTTTATGATAAATACAAATATAGATAAACACCCAAGACCCAGGTTAATTTGAAAAAGGCCATTTTCCAACTTGCCCTGGCTGGTAATCGAACCCAGAACCTTTGGATTAGCAGTCTAGCGTGTTAACCATTACGCCACGGAGGTCGTTAAAAATTTTAAGAAAATTATAATTTAATGTCTGGTTTAAGACGTTTATTTTTCATAAAGAATTACATTCACTTAACATGAGAAATTTTTCATTATTTTGTTAGTTCATAAAATAAAAGTGAGCATACAAAGTCACTTCATAGTATAAAACAAAGTCGCTTCCCGCTGTCTGTCCCTATGTATGCTTAGATCTTTAAAACTACGCAACGGATTTTGATGCGGTTTTTTTTATAGATAAAGTGATTTATAAGAAAGGTTTATATGTATAATACATACCCGTGCGAAGCCGGGGCGGGCCGCTAGTTTTATATAAAAAAGGCGGTATGTAAAAAATAAAAAATATAAGGTGCACTAGTGACTAACTACCTACTATCGATGTCGAGCGGGCGTTGCAGATGCAAAGATGTTTCGTTACTAGATGCGGCAAATTGTCAGTAGTTATCTTACCAGAGCGGGGTTTCCTTGAATGTGAGATTTTAGCAATTTTTTGAAAAATGTGTTCGTTTGAACTTCTCTTATGTCCAACGAAAGCTTTTATAAATCTGTGCTCCTTCAAACAGCAATGTTTTTTTACCATAGTTTGTTTTGGGAGAAATTAGGCATAAGCTACGTGCTAATTCACGGCGCGTTAGTTTCCTATGTACTTGTGAGTGTTTTTTGAAAGTAATGTTACAACGTTGATGTCCTTTGTTAAAATTTTTCGAATCAATATACAAATTTTATATATGTATGTTTGTTTGACACTCATTATTTTTGTTTCAGAATATACTATAGGTGTAGGAGTTAAAAGTCGTAATGAAAGAGTACTTTAATAAGTTTGTTTTGAGCTACTTGAATTTTGTATAAATGTGACTTCGCAGTAGTTCCCCATATTTCTACTAGGTAATCTAGGTGAGGTTTAATAAAATAATTATAAATAGTATACTTAATTTTTCGGGGAAGACACCGTGCATTTCCCCTTGTCAGTCCCATAAGAGAGTTAATTTTCTTACGAAGTGTTTCAATGTGTGGTTTCCATTAAAGATAGTTATCTAAGGTCAGACCGAGGTATTTTTCACTTTTCATTTTGTTAATTATTTGATCGTTAATTTTAAGTGGTTCATGATTGTCTAATTTTTTGTTTTTGCTGCAAAGACTATATAATTTGTTTTTTCGTATTTTTTGGTAACAGATTACATTGAAACCACACATTAAGCTTATACAAGTCATTTTGTGCTAATTTGACTATGTTACTTAAAGACTTTCCAAAGTAAAATATACTTGTATAATGTGGCTGTAATTATACCTACATATGATCTTGTAAAGTTGTTATATGTGGTAACATGAAAAGAGATGGCGGGAAGACATTGACTCTTTTTGTAAAGACTTTTAGGCAGTGACAGAAATAATGATGGGGACCCCATTGAAAATGATTCCGGGTCTTCGCTGGAGAATAACCACGGTGTGGAAGGCAAATGGAGAAACCCACTCTCTTTAAAAAGGAGAGTGGTGGTATCTCCATTTGCTATTATTTTTGTCTAAAAAGGCAGTATGGAATTAATGACAAACAAAAAACATGAAAACGTTAATATTTTATAATATTATAGAAGGAAGAAGGGGAAGGAGAATCTCAGACATAGCTTTATGAAGAAAATAAAGAAGAAAGTGGTAATGGTGTCATACCAAGATGTGAAAAGAATAGCTGGAAGACAGAAGAATAGAAGGAACTCCACCAACAAGAGCGTCGCTCTTAAATTTGAATGAATGGACGTCAAGAACCCTTGACTACTAGATTTGGAAGGCAGGAAGGGTGGACTTTACCTTAAAGTTGGACAATATTAGCTAAACATAAAATAGAATACCCATGTAATGGTATGGTGATAAAACTGTAGGGCCCTACCTGTCCCAGCTTACTAGGTGAGCTCTAAATAATACTTTATGTCCTCAGTATGTGAAGGAAGGAAGATGTGTAGGATCAGTGCCTGCCTCAGTAGAATAAACACGAACTCCACTTTATAATTATTATATTTTTATTCATTTCATAAATCACTGAATAAAAAAAATATAATTAGCCTTTATATAAGTAGATCCTCCTGAATACATGTTCAGGATGAGAAGTGGAAGAGGAATGAGTCATATGAAGGGATGTGGGAATAATTTGAAAATGAAATTAGGAGATGAAATTTAGAATGTAGTTTTAATAAACGGGCAAGTGCGAGTCGGACTCGTACATGAAGGGTTCCGTACCACCGTACAATATTTTAAAACGCTGAAGAAACACGTTTCTTGTATGACGACCTTTTTGAATTTTATCATATTTTTTGTATATGTTGTTATAGCGGCCATAGTAATACATAATCTGTAAAAATTTCAAGTATCTAGTTAACGTCATTATAAAGATCTAGTTAAAAACCTAGAAAAAACACTTTTCTTGTATGACGACCCCTTTAATTATTAACTTTATCTTAGAAAAAACACGTTTTTTGTACGACGGCCCTCTTTAATTTTTAACTATTTTTTATTTTTAGTATTTGTCGTTATAGCGTCCACAGTAATACATAATCGGTGAAAATTCAAGTGTCCAGCTATTACGGTTCAAGAGATAGAGCCCTGTGACAGACGGACAGACAGCGGAGTCTCAGTAATAGGGTCCCGTTTGCACCCTTTGGGTACGGAACCCTAAAAAGGATGAGATGGATAATAACATGTAGGATAAATGAAATATGCAACATCTACAGATTCCTATATCAAAGCAGACATCACTAAACTTAATAGCGCAGCTTTTGTAAAGCTCGCTCAATAACCGTATCGTATCTTCACACGATTTTGACCACATTTATCGTTTCGTCAGAAATACCTACGAAATAATTTCAAAATAGTTGTAACTATCGAGTTATAGTGTACCTTTCTATGTAATAATATAATAAGTGAGAATTGATGATCATTAAAGTGATTATAGAAAAATAGTAGCTGCAAGGCAGCTTGGTATCTACGAGTATAATTTTGAAGTATCATGAAGTAAATAGAAATAATGTGAATTGTTAGTACCTATTTATTTAGTCTTTGCCTCTCTGTGTGAAACGTACGTGATATTATGTTTGTATTATATTATATCTTCTTCTTTGTGTATGCAGGTTCCCGGTTGCATCCTCAGCTGTGCTGCTTCGGTTTGTATTATATTATATATACATCGTGTTGATGAAAGAACAGTAATTGAACACTTCACCCCCAAAAATTTGTGACAATATTTTTTTATTGCACCAGTATTCTCATTTAATGGAGTAAGTAAATCGCTTTCACATAAGCGAGAATTTTGATGTGGTACAGTCGAAACGTCCGTGACTACTGGACCACAACTCTATAAAATAATACGACAGTGGTCCGATAGCGTCGTCTTATTTCGATGTCAACCAAATTAGACTTTATTGACATCTCGTAGCGGTCAGTGTTGCTAAACACTGCAACGCAGACACGTAGCAACGTGTGCACGTCGTACCGCTTTTGGAGTAAATGTCTCCTGATGAAACGACTTTGTTAAATTTTTTCGCAAGATTCAATTGACCGCTGAACGCTTTCTTCAAGGCAGAAGCCTTCTCTAATTTCTGCTAAAACATCGGAATATTGTTTTGTGCATTCATCCCAAACCCCAAACTATAAGACAGCAAATCCTCAAACACTTTTCCTTAACATTCGTTGTTTTATTGCTGTGCTACGGCGAAAATCCTTCTGGACAGGAAGTTTTGCCAATAACATTCAGGATAAAGAGCTTTCAATCATTATTATGCAATGCACACTTCGTTGTACGGAAAACTTTCATAAATTGTCATTAAATACTTTTGTCACTTCAGTGGAACTTAGTTTTTTGTTTACGCGAGGTTGACCAGGTAGTATTTCGGAAATAAGAGAGCTGCCCTGCTGCTATATAGGAAGTTACCTATCTATAATTGAAAAGACGATATCTGAATTGTGAGTCTATTAGGTTTGTCGTTAGGTACATCAATTTGTTGCTCAGAGTTGAAAAGCGAGTACTTTTAGGAATATAAGGTAGCACAATAATAGCATAATAGATGTATTACCTACAACAAGTTAATAAGCTTTCACCCCCAGTAACTTTTTAACGACTAAACTGATTTTCATCAAACATATCATCATCAGGTCTTTTTTTGTCTCCACTGCAGGAGCACGTATCACGACCCTCTCTGCCACTAAGCCATATATTAGCTATAACAGTCAGATGATTTAGCCTACACTCTCCAGGCTGGCCAGACGGGTTGGAGAGGTCCATCCAGATGGGAGATATTATGTTCTTACGAACACATCCTTCCATCAAACATAGCTAAGAACCATCTCGACAGACAAGGCTTTCTATTAAAAACGCATCGAAATCGGTCTATTCCTTTAGGAGTTATGATACCACAGACAGACACACAGATTACCCCTTGTTTTCGTTGGGAGTCAAACAAAAACTTGTCAAAATCCATCAACAGTAACTACTCGTACAAATAAAGTTGTCTGATAACGCCCCGTCGCGTTTGATCAAGCCAATGGTGGGCGTTCCATCTGTCATGTTGATTACAATTCGAATTGACGTGGACAAGTTCAATGGGCGTTTTTAGAACATCTTGATAGTGTTGCAACCATTGATACATTAGTCACAATCATTGTGCTGGGCTACTTGAGTGATTTTATGGTCAATAGCGCATCGATGGACGGATGAATGGATCGATGGAATTTCAAATTAAATATTTATTAAATATAATTTTTACTTATGTCAATGTAGAGACTTTATGTGTTAAGATGTGTATATTTTGTATCTGCAGTACAACACGTCTGCACACATTATAATCTGCAGTACGGCACCAGATTGTTACTGTAGATAATATGCCAGGTTGTGTCGTGTGCTACCTTCATTGTTATCCTCTTAGAATTTATTGACAGGGTCAGCTCTCAAAGTCAAAGTCAAATTAAAAATCATTTATTTATCTTTGGATGTGTGTATTACTTGATAATAGACAATTTTTTTATCTATTTCATTATAGTTGTTGACTTCAGATCATTTACTTACAGCTAAGTTTATCTATTTTTAAACAATTCTCTAAAGTCTCTTGATATGTCAGTCTGTATATCAGCTGCTTGCATTCCCCTCCCCATAGAAGTATCCCATAGGACATTAGACTATGAAAGTATCAAAAGTAAACTAGTCTTATCAGTGTTGAACTACTTTTTTTCGAAGTTTTCCTTACTAATTGCTTCCATTTCGCTTTATTCTTGTCATCGCTACTATTTCTTGTGCATTGCTTAGATCTTTCCTTGACTCCACCACGGCCGAAGTTCTGGGTTCGAGTCCCAGCCAGGGCAAGTTGGAAAATAACTTTTTTCTCATTGTCCTGTGTCTTGGTTATTTAATGTTTATATATATATAGTATTTATCATAAAAAATGTACCGTTAAGCTATAGTATCCCATAACCCAAGTTAAAAAAAACTGACTTTGCCAGCTCAACCTGTGTGATTTGTCCCTATATATTTATTCGTTCCCAAACTTACGGTTATTCAACACTATATATGTAAGGCGTTCAGAAGTCATGTTAAATAACAGTTTAAATTCACGGAGACAATTTGATGTGCGTTGAAAGAACACATTTCATCATGTCGCAATCATAGTTCGGCTACTTGCAATAACCATAAATCTACGCTACTTGAGTGATTTTATGGTCAATGTCCATTGTACTTACAAGACATTGTTATTATTTTACGGACATTTCTGTTGTCATGGACGTCAAAACCTTTTGTTTTGATAATATGTAGAAAAAGTATTTTTTTTTTTTTTTTTCTCTATAAAATAGATGAAGTAAATTAATTTTTGGACAAAAAGTAATTGTTTGTTAATAATCCTTACAAAATGAATGCCGTGTGATTTCCCGCAATGAATAGGTCCACTCCATCTCTTATAAGAGGCGACTAAAGGACAGTACAAACATCATGTCTTATCTGCATACCCTAGGAGAGATGTCGTCAGACACTTCGCAGGTCGTTGGCATCCTTGGTGACCATATTATATTTCATCATCATCATCATATCAGCCAAGGAAAGTCCACTGCTGGACATAAGCCTCCCCCAAGGATTTCGAAAACCACCGATCGGAAGCCAGTTTTATATTTGGAGATAAATAATTAAATTTTTAACAAAAAAAACAACCGACTTCAATTTTACTTTATCTGGGTTTTCCTACTCCTCTTCTTCCTTCTATATTCCCTTCCTTTGGTAGGTCAATTCAGTTTTTGTTCTTTTTTATTTTCCTTTTTATATCAATCTACCTAACTCAGATTTTATTTTTTGAGAACTTCATTCGCCCTTTGTTTTTCATTGAGCAAAGCTCTCCTAATAAAGATATTTTGAATTGAATTGTGATAAATGTGATTTTCTTTGTATGTGTAGTTTGTATTGTAACTTATTGTAATTTTAAAGACGTCATGTGACCAAAAAAAGATAAAATGGTTCCATCACGGAACTACGATGGAATTAATAAACTTAAAGGCCATAAAAAAGCTACGTGTAACTGGTAAAGGTCACATATGCATTTATTACTATAGAAATAACTTGATTAAAATAAATAGAACTTAAGATCTCAGAGTTATACATAAGTAAGCTACTAATTAGTAAGATTAGTAAAAAAGTCTATCATATTGAAGTCATAAGAATATAGATAAATAGATAAATCATACACACACACATACACACTATGTTTAGTCATCTTATACGAGACGATCAATTTATTAAAAACATAATAAGAAGGAAAAGTAGAAGCAAGAAAAGGGGAAAGACCAAGAAAAGCGTTTATAGATCAAGTAAATGAGAAAGTTGACGCCTAAACCTATCCTAGGATTGATTCCGATCTACTATTTGGGTTGCGGAGGTCAGACGGCAGTCGCTGAGGATGCAACTGGGAATACGCTCGGATTATGATGATGATCAGCCAACGACAGAGGGATCGCCGTGGCCACATACTGGTCACAGGTGATTTGAAATTGAATCTACAGTGTAACCATTTCGACTCGATAAGAAGAAGATGATGGTGATAAAGGAGATAGTTGACACCGAGTCGTATAGGAAGGTCAAAAGGAGCTCAAGAGAGATAGACATGAAAACTACTCCACCGACAAGAACTTAATTCTTAAATTATAGATGGCATGATGTAAATGGTAGAACTATTACCAATTGTCAAAGGAGGATCGTAACCCCTCACCTTTTGCCACATCATTTATCACTCATAATGGGAGCATCGGAAGCGAACCAGTTCATCCCAGAAGGTCGCCGCAAGGTCATGTGCACATCATTTGAGTATTAAGTGTCCATACGGTAAGGAGCAATGAAATCGGATTTGTGATGGGTGCGGCTTTATGCGAGAATGAAGCAGTTAGCGTACAAATTGTGGGGTTTAAGAGTGTTACCGTAGACTTATTTTAAAATGGCATGTCAGATTTCGGCAGTCCATATTTTGTAATTTCAAAGAAATTTAATATATCTAGGCATATGACTAGTTTTCAACAGTCACAATACGAATTTGAAAAAAAATATAAGGGGTTAGAATAGAAGTTTTCCATACCAATGGTCAAATATGACACGATAACTATAATAATATTTTCTTTCAAGTTCATATTTGACTGTGAAACTCAGTTACATAAATGCCTAGATATAAAAAAAATCTTTGAAATAAATAAAAACCGAAATCTGACAAGTCTTTTGTAAATAAAAGCTAGCCTATGTTTGTATGAGAAAGTCTGATTCTGTCTAGGGTAAGGGAACTCTTAACTCGAACTGATGATAGTGATGATCCAAGGTGAATTAGAAAATGGATAGTTTAACGTTAATTTTTTTTAAATTTTTAAGGTACTAATAGGTTGAGAGTGAGCTATATTTTATTTCTAAAATGATACTAAGGTAGACTACAAATCCTTTGATTTGTGGCAAGAAGATATTTTTTCTACTTCAAAAAACAATTTACAAAAGTAAGTGAATTCTGAAAACAAGTCATAAATGTGATCTTCGAACAGTTAACTAACTTTGATCTTATGTTTACCTTATTCTGTACTCTTGTCTTAGAACTGCCAGGGTTTTGAACTTGGTACATATGTCAAGATAGATTTTTTATTACAAAAATGTAAGAAGTTACCTCTTGTGAGTTATGAGTATTAGTTTACAGTTCACTTTCATTTGGGGCTAGCCATTTAAAACTTTATTACCTATAGTTTTAATTTTTAGGAGTTTAATATTTTTATTTAAAAATTTAAAAATATTTTGATGAGATGTTGCACACAGCCGTCCACCACAATTAGACGAGTCCATCTTCGTGAATTATATTATGATTAGGCAACACAGAGCCACGACTTTTGAATCAGAACTCTAAGTAGATCGATTACAAGAGGAGTAGGTAGTATAAATATTGTACTTACATTCATGGGTTATCAGTGCATACTCATCGGGCTTTTGGAGAGGTTGGGAAAAAATTGCGAAATGAAATTGGTGAGTGAGCTTTGATTGAGGGTTAAAATATATTAGTCATTAAACGAAACAATTTAATAATAATTACAAACATAATAACACAATTGACACTTGAATAAATATAAACTTTCGATAAGCTTACAAAATTGATACAGTTTTGATTAGTAACAATTCGATCCAGGAAGTTTTCAAATTGTCCTGGGTCTGGTATTTATCTAAATATGTAGTGGGTGAGCTTCGATTCAGAGTTAAAATATTTTAGTTATTAAACGAAAAAAAATAATAATAATTACAAACATCATAACATAATTGACACTTGAATAAATATTAACTTTTAATAAGCTTACAAAATTGATACAGTTTTGATTAGTAACAATTATATCCAGGAAGTTTTTAAATTGTCCTGGGTCTTTGGTATTTATCTAAATATCTATTTATCATAAAATATAGTATCGCTGAATTAGTGTCCGATGCAGAAGTTTATAAAAATCTTACCTAACAACGTGTGTAATTGGTCTTTATCTATCAATTCATTCATTTATATACATTCACTGGTTCAATTATGTCAAATCACTAATATTTTTTTATACTTCAAATAATAAAAAAAATTAAAGGACGCAAAACCTGAAAACGATGCAAAAGTTCTCTCTATGTGTAAATTTGATCCTGCTGGCGTTTTTGCCTCTAAACCGCAGAGCCACTGGTTCGATCCTTGACCGTGTCAAGACGGAAAGTAATCGATTTTCAAATTAACAGGATCTTGGATGATATATACTAGTATATAGATAAGTAATCTATTATATGCGAGAATCTGAATCAAGGTAATAGGCGATGCGGCTAGCAACCCATCACTATTTTGATCCCCTTGTTTCATCTTACCGCCTACCACCACGCTTAACGTGGCCTTTGGATAATGCGGCCCTGGGCTCTGACTGCCCCGTTATGGATTAAGACGTGATAATGTATCTGTATTAAAAGTTTACAACTTTCTTACGGTCTAGCCTTGGAATACCTTAAGACGAAACACGGAGTGCAGTGCTAAGAATAAATTAGGCAATAAATAAATATAAAGGAATAACCGCACACTTAAGACGATACACGGAGACCAGTGCTGCCCCCATTTGAAATAAATTATTTGTAAGGAATATCATTTAAAATTTTAAGCTACTAAAACCTAGATAACCCTTCAAACTGTTTTATGAACCACTGTTTACAGTTTAAAGTGAGAACGTTTAGCTTTAGTTTGCATTTTTGCGAAAAACGGCCACTTTTGACAAAAACAAAGCTTAACATTCTCACTTTAAACTGTAAACAGTGGTTCATAAAATAGTTTGAAGGGTTATCTAGGTTTTACTAGCTTAAAATTTTAAATGATATTCCTTACAAATAATTTATTTCAAATGGGGGCAGCACTGGTCTCCGTGTATCGTCTTAAGTGTGCGGTTATTCCTTTATATTTATTTATTGCCTAATTTATTCTTAGGTTAGGATAGGTGGGCAAAAAAGTATCACGTAATGGGTGGTGAGGATCTGGCTGCGTATGAAAGGAACTGGCGAACTGTTACAACTGACTGAGATGATTGGAAGAATAGAGTGGAGTGGCGGGCTTTGCCCAACACTGGGATACAATAGACTAGTTAAAAAAGTCTTAGTACTTATCTAACTACGTTATCCAAATCAAATATCTTAAAATATTCAAATATTGTTGAAAATAGACAATAAAAATATGAAACTAAAGAATTAAGAAGAAATAAATGTGATCGTAAACATTTTTTAAAAGGTGTACTAATTATAATTATAATCATATTCCAATAATTATGCTTTATATTTGATAGCCTATAATTATAACGTTGATCTATATTTTATTACTATAAAAATTAAGGCCAAATCTACCTAGAGGTAATATAAAATTACTAGGTTTGAATGAGTATACACTTATTTTGGTAACGTGAGTAATAGTTTAATAAACCTAGGTCAACGACTTAACGTTTAAGATTTATTGCATGATTCCTTTTATAATTTTATATTTTATCTGCACTTTAGATTTGATTGCATAGTCACAATTTAAAAGCCGTCCCTTTACTAAATTTAATTACATAGCTTTTAGTATTAATTCTTAAAAGCTAATACTTATTTGAAATGTAAAATATCAAAATTCATTCGTTCCGTAAATCAATAAGTATATCTCAATAAAAATATTTAAACCTGCCCCATTAGTATGGCACCGTTGATAAACCCAGATAGAGTTTGTATCGCGCGACGGGCTAGTGCCATCCCGCTCGTTATTATTACTGAGAGCGAGATAGTAATAGATGATAGCGCTCGATAAACGCTGTCGCCGGTGCCGGGGCTGCTTTACAAACATATCCAATTTGTATCTTTACACGAAAATGTTATTTAAAACAGCTGAACCATTCTTTGAGTAACATTTTGCTGTTTATCAGACATAGGTAGTAGTGATTTTACAAATGCTTGCATATATAATATATGATATTTTATTGTACTAATATTTAATTTCAGATAATTGTTCTTGCGGTCGTCGCTTTCGTCCATGGCGAAAAACTGGACAAGACGTATCTCCCTCCCTCTCATGCCCAATCCTCGGGAGGATCCAACTTCCTTCAAGCCCCTGTCTCTTCACCTCAGTTCAGAGGCGCTAGCAACGCCAGAGGCAATGGTTTCGCCCAGCAAGGAAACGGATTTGGCCAGAGTGGTAATGGTTTTGCCCAGCAAGGAAACGGATTCGCCCAGAGTGGAAATGGTTTTTCCCAGAATGGAAACGGTTTCGCTCAGCAAGGAAACGGATTCGCCCCGAGTGGAAACGGTTTTGCTCAGCAAGGAAATGGTTTCGCCCAGCAAGGAAACGGGTTTGTCCAGAATGGAAACGGTTTTGCCGAAAACTCCAACTACCCTCAAGAATACAATGTAAACTTTGAGAACCGCCCTGAAAGAGCTCAAGCCACTTTTGAAAGGAACGCTGCTATCCTTCGTCAAGACAACTCGAATGATGGAGAAACCTACTCTTTTGCTTATGAAACTGAGAACGGTATCGCTGCTGAAGAAAATGGAGTAGCTACCGATGGTGTTGAAGCTCAGGGAGGTTACTCTTACACTGGTGATGACGGTCAGGTCTACAGCGTCAGGTAAAAACTTTATTCTTGCATCTTTGCGTTGTGACCACATTTTATAGATGATTGATAGTACAAGACTTTGCATTGGTAGAATAAGAACGCTGATGGTTAGTTGCATTAATGTTAAATCGTATTTTACGCTATTATTTCTGTTATAATCTTCTTCTTCGTCTAAGCACATTCCCGGTTGCATCCTCAGCTGCGCTGCTTCGAAGCCCGGGGTGCGCTTTCCCGCTTTTCTTCTCCAAATATAATATGCATGTCAATGGTCACCCAAAGATACCAAAGACCTTGTAAAATGGAGAAGAAATAGCCGCAACACTTTCAATGATTTAGCTATAGTTTTACAACCGGCCGCCTGCCTGCAGCCAACCCTCTTTGGGAATGTATTTGTGCTAAAGGTTTTACAACCGGCCACTGCCCAACGTTAACCCTCCTTGGGAATGCAATTGTAGCACGAGATGTTTGTGCTTAGTCCTTTAGTCGCCTCTTACGACATCCGCAGCAAGAGATGGAGTGGTCCTATTCTAACCTGGAACCACACGGGTTACTATTTCTGTTATAATATTTATCACAAAAGCCACTCTATTAAAACTTAGTAACAATATTTATAAGTATTATAATATTTTTATGGAAATTAGTTATAATATGAGTAAGACATATTTCTTACGATTTATTGAATTAAACTTTAACTCTAATTTAGACTCAACAAAAAAGGTTCGTGTAAAGCCCGTTTATGTTACACCTAACAAAATTACTGTAACTATTTAGTAGGGTAGATTTAGTCCTTATCGGTTTCCTTGTATGGGAGAAAGTTGTCCAGAATTATGAACTTTGTTAGACTTTGTAATACAAGTACATACATATATCAACAAATGTTCGTTCCAGGTACACAGCTGGCCAGAATGGTTTCGTGCCCGAAGGTGACCATCTTCCCACCCCTCCTCCCATCCCTGAGGAGATCCTGAAGGCTCTGGAGCAGAACGCCCGTGATGAAGCTGCTGGTATCTACGATGATGGTAAGAATGTTAAATAATGTTAATAAGGGTTAAAATTAAAGGGAAACTACCATAAAGCAGATGCCAGACATGCTGGACTGATGCATGCTGGATGAGAGTGGTTCCCGGCAGAGTAGCATAGGACTACTCTAAGCCTTCCCGTGGATTTCGTAGAAGGCGGCTTAGGAAACACAACAAAGCTTACAAACATCAATGAGACCTTTCCAACCCGTCTGGCCAGCGTGGAAAGTGTAGTCCAAATCCTCTGGCTATTCTGGCCAAGTATGGCTCTGACAGTACAGAGAAGATCGTGCTCCTGCAATGAAGAATAAAAAAGACCTGACGATATATCTCACTGTTGGGAATAGACCTCTTTCAATTAACTACCTTAATGCTTCAACCCGCCATTTTTCTTATATTATTGACCCGTCTAGCTCTCGAACTACCCACACAATGTTTGTCATCTAGGGGCCACCACTCTGTCAACAGTATACTTCATCTATCATCACCTTGTTATTAGAAAGTCAGTTTGAGAAATGATTCAAAAGGACTAAAATATTTTTTTTGTAGTTGCTTTCATAGTTGATTGATCATACGGACTGATTTGTTCTGTCTATATATGTGTATCTGTATATGTGTTAGATAAAGATAAATTTATTTGCCAAACGTGTGTTTTAAGATAATTTACATTCCGTTTCGTCCAATCATGTTTACCATCACCGTCATAATTTAGTCAGAAAGAAAAATCATAATACTATACAATAAACTGAATCTATGAATCTAGGTACTGCGAATTTCAATTTAAGACAAAGTGATTTTACAATTAATCAGATAAAAATTTCTTAATACTATAATAACAGTTATCTGTCCACATACCTGTCAAAAAAAATTTTTGACTATACTTTTGAACCCTATTTAGATATTCTTTAAAACACAAATAATTAAGCACAAATCACACAAATTGATCTCAAATTCACAAATTTATTTACTTTTTTATTAGATTAAATTTACTTATTTTACTGTTATGTTCCAAATTCTACAGGTTCCTACAAAGAAGCTTCATATAACGGCGGCAACACCGAATACAACGCCAATGGCTTCTCCGGAAACCAGAACCAGAACCAAAACCAAAACCAGTACCCTCAGGACTTCGGAGTGTCTGATGACTCTGTGGTCGTCAACTCCGCTTTTCTTCGCAGCGGTTTAAGGAATCAAGGAAATGGTGCTTCAGCTGGAAGCTTTGGTGCTTTCGGACAAGTTTCTGGCAGGTAATAAAAAAAACTACTAACATGATTTTGCGGAAAAATTTAAGGTTATTTGAGTGTAGAAAAGGTTACTAAGTACTAAGATTCTTTTAAATAAAATTCATAATTTTTACATGTCTCATAGTATGCTTGGTTTAGAACAAAACGTATGTCAGCGTGCCTTCCAGCGGCAGTTAGGAATATTTTGACCAAACCAAACCAAATCTTATAATATGCGGCCGGGGGAATAAATTTAAATGAAGTTATCTTGGAAGTATTGGGCCAGTGGTTCCCGATAAAGTAGAATAGGACTAGTCCAAGTCTTCCTATGAAAGTCTTAGAAGGCGACTTAGGCTCAACCTACATTGCCATGGAATAGAAGCGAATTTTAAAACTCTGGCCTATGTCAATGTGGTAATGTATAAAATTGTGTCAGCAAAACTCCCCCGGGATTCCGCGGGAATTTCCGTGAAGTTTCTTTTTTATGCTAATTTGTACTGTATTCTCCTAGATTATAAAAGAAGTAAATATTCCTTGAATTTCTTAAAATTCGCCTCGATTTCGCGGCAATGAAAATTAAGTCTAATACAAAATAAGCAAAGCTATTAACGTCAATGAAACCTCTTCAGTCCAAGTCCTCTCTCTGGCCAAGTAAGGCTCTGGTAGCAGAGAGAGGGTTCTGCTTCTGCAGAGACTAAAAAAAGACCTGATGATGATGATGATCTTTGCAGGTCGGGATCTGGCGTCAACAAGGAGTACTTGCCTCCAGTGAGTCAGAGGAACAGCAACGCCGGGAGCTTCGGCAGTAGGAACAGGCAGCCTACCTACAACGACAGAGATGGATACAGATTCTAACTTGTTATGATTTATTAAATTATTTTGATTATTGGAAAAAGAAACAGATTTTACTTAATTTTTTTACTTTCTTCCCAATTTTTTCAGTAAAGCACTAGTAAAGAGTTACAAGTATTACAAAATTCTTCCGTAAAGCACTAGTAAAGAGTCACAAGTATTTCCAAATTTTTCAGTAAAGCACTAGTAAAGAGTCACAAGTATTACCAAATTTTTCAGTAAAGCACTAGTAATGAGTCACAAGTATTACCAAATTTTTCAGTAAAGCACTAGTAAAGAGTCACAAGTATTACCAAATTTGTCAGTAAAGCACTAGTAATGAGTCACATGTATTACATAAATATTTTTTTTCGAAATTAATGTGGTTTTTATTTGTCTGTTGTTAAATGTTTTGAAATACTATTGTACGTTTTGCATTATCGTTTTTCAAAAGATAATTTACATTTTTAAAATGGACTCTCTCTAACTCGTAAATGCAATATAAAAATTACGGTATTGAAATTATAGCCTATCGGCTAAATCGACTGGAAAAGTGATTTTGGTATATTATTATACCTACCTTGTAATTGTTTACAAATCAAGGCACTCGTTGGCTCGGTGGGAATACGCATTGCTAGCGGTTTTGCAAGGCAAGCAACCCTGAGAGGGGTCCGTACTTGGATAGGTCTCCCCATCATTATACGAGTTGATGATAATGCCAATGATGGCAGCCGTTGGTCAACTACGGCTTTTGGCTAGAAAAATCTTAGACCAGTGTTTACCACCTACAGAAAAACATACGTTTAAAAAGAAATAAAAAAAACAAGCAATTGTTTATAAATTATGAATTATTGTTATGTCATTCACACAAAAGAATATCTTCATCACCCAGCAAGACCTTGCAAATATCTAGCAATTGCCAGAACAGTGTCACATTAGAAGTAGACTGGTTTAAGAGAATACCTTGACTTTTTTATACCTAATATTCAAACTTAATATAGGTACTTTATTCAAACAAAGAATGTTGATATGCATAATTTATTTGTTCCCTAGAGACAGAACCAAGAAACGTATCAATTGATTTGAATCAAATGACACACTAAACTGTGTCTTAATAGAGTCAGCTTTTTATACTCTTCATAAGTTTCATTCATGAATCGTTTAAGGCGAAGTTATTAACATAATTAATTAACAAAATTTATGACCGATGATGAAGCACATGCTGAAAAAGTATGTATGGCCGTTTCATTGGAGTTGGGCTTTTCGAAGTTTTTTTATGGACATAGCTTTCATTAAAAAAAGCAAATAATGAAGAAATCTGAGTTAATTCATTATAATTATAATATTTTATTGAATTAAGTATTAAAATTGCAATAAAAATTTTATAAGTATGTGTAATGCGAGGAATATAACTGATTTTTCACCCAACTATGACAATATCTAATATTTTGAATGTTTTGTTCCTACTTATATATAAGTACGTAAAAACGTAATAACTGTTCATCAGTTCCCTCGGGTTTTCAACAATGATAATGATATACATGATAAATAGATATCGTTGAAAACGTCTTTGCAGTGCGCTGGTTATATACTACATTAATTGTAGCATACGAGTATAACCATGTAGCATTAATTTACATCTGGTCGTTATTTGTCGATAAAAAATCCTTACATTATACCACTGAGATATGGTGTGAGTAACCTGGACGACCCTAATATGAGTAAAAGATTTTCAATAAAACTCCAAAATCGTATCTCAAGTCTCCAAAAATCAAAATCAAATATTTATTCAGTAATTAGGTCTTTGCAGGCACTTTTACACGTCAATAATTTTAGTGTACATTACGTGTAATGTTTTTTTATATCTAAATTATTTTTTTCTTCGTTTAAAAGCTACCGATACTAGCGTTTTGCAACGACCACTGCTGAGAAGAAACGCCGAAAGAAACTCATTTACACGGTATTGGTCGCTTTCGCGCCAGAAGGGCTTTGTCAGTTTACAAATATATTATGCCTAATACAATGTTATCATAAAACATAAAATGTAAAGCTTACGAGCTCCAAGTTGAAGAAGACGCCACTGTAGACTAGGAGTGGAATCACATAAAAATAGTCAAGCAGGAAACCAGCTAAGAAGTCTAAGGACACAAAAACACAAAGCAGAACGATCTCCGATTCTACATGGGACCTTACCCAGATGCGAAAATATCTGCATGTCAGGATTTTACTTGCTCCATGTAAAAATGAACGGACCACCCTCAGGGAACAGTACCAGCATACGAAGACGCATTTATCGCTGTACCCGAAGAGATAGAAGGCGATAGGCTGACGGCATAACTGATCGTGCACAAACAGGTCCTAAAACTGGCAACCTGAGAGAGCTATACAGTGCGACCTTCCTGTTTCATATTTTGCTATCAAAATTAAATTAAAGGTCATGATTTTTTTTTCTTTCTGTATCTACCCACAGATTTCTTTCTTACCAGTCAACAATGTTTCACTAACTAGGAAGAGATATTTGTAAAAACATAATCGTGAAAATAATTATAAAAGTTACTTAAATAGCTCATACACGTATTCATTTCTACTGTATTTATTTTATAATATTCATTTATTTACGAGTGTAAATTTATTTCTCACGATGCATTGCATTGAGTTGATCAATATCAACATCATAAGTTTGCATTGTGAGATTGTTTGAGTGTGCATGCAAACATTTCGATTCATTTCGGCGTATATAACTTCTGCGTGCGTTCCTGTCAGCCATTTATAAAATTGAAACACGCACAGTTTGAGATTGTATTCATCATTGAGTTAGTATCTCATAATACAAGTTTAAGCTTACTTTGGGGGCTAGCTTAATTAAGCATATACTTAATTTATTTATTATTTATATCAAAAGCAACATAACGCTAAACCGAAAAAATTTTTTTTTTTAAATCTGCTCAAAAATAAGTATAAGCCTTTCAAATCTGGTGGAAAATAATACTTTCAAGTAACAGAAAAAGGAAGCACGTATGCGACGTCACTAGATTTCGCGCATACGAAAGAGATTTCAAGATGTGCCCACCGCGCTCCCACTTTTCTTTATACCAATATCTGAAATGCTCAGCTGCTTTTTTTTAGTGATAGGTATTTGTTGTTTCGTGTTTAATATTGCCCTATGGGTATAGGGAAATACCCTATTAAATCACACTAATAGGATATTTGCCAGTGTTTGTTTAAGATTGTTACATTCTTATCTCTACCCTTTTGTACGTCATCTATTAAAAAAGAATAAGAGGTCTTTAGATAAGTGCTTTCCCTTAACCAGTTCACAGTTCACGGTCCAAAAAGTAATTATTGAGACAATGGTCATCGGGCGAGCGATATCGTGTCGCTCTCGACCTCATAATAGTGACCCTAAATTCGTAACCGATGGTTTTTTTTTTTTTATTAGTTGTCTTCGGTAAACTTAAAAATCATTTGGGCTTATTTTATATTTATTTTATTTTATTTATTCAATTACACTTGGAAATTTACAAACATACACATAAAAAAATAAGGAAAACATAGTACTTAGGTGCTACTTATTTCTAAAGAAATTTCTTCCAGTAGACCCGCGAGAGGAAATGGGAAAAAATAGGTAATAAAACATACACATCTGATGTCGGGGTGTGCCGCTTATATTGTAACAAACGTTGTTATGGGCGAATATCTATATGTATATATATATATATATATATATATATATTTATTTATTTATTTAATTATCTGGGAAAATGAGGAGGGATCATGACAATAAGCGATGCGACTAGCAACTGCTATTTTAAAAAGTTCTTTAAATCTTTTTTTTTGCGATTTCAGCAAAGATATTTCATTAGCTAGTAGCTTTCACATTTTTTTCTTACTGATTACTTTTTTGCTAAAGTAGACTAACGTAGGACTTCTTTTGCGAAGTATGACTGTTGCTTCCAATAAAAAATATGTCACAATATTGGCGCCAGTTGTTTAAGTAATAAAGTTAATAAGTACAATGTTATCGCTTACTATAACGTTAGTTAACGTAATAATTGACTGAGATTCATTTAAATAACAAATAATTTATAGTTTAAATTATTCATGCATATGCTTATGGGACATGCATTGTAATAAATTAGGTACTAGTGAAAGGTTAGCCGATGACTATTGTAGATTCCCGTCTTCACCTCTGAATTTATTCACATTTTTGTTTTTTTAACCTGTGCATTTTCTTCCCTTAGTATTTTATATTTTATACAGTTCACTACAAGAAACGGTCTAATACTGAGCCAGTCAAATTTGATATTTGAATAATGTCTTATTTTTCCCAATATAAATAAACCCCAAATAAACTCATGGCAAAATATTTAAAAATATTGACGCCCGAAACAAAAGTATCCCGCGGACTTGAAATCGTATTTCACATAAAATTTTATGACAAAAATAATATTTAAGTATCATTAATGAAAGTCGCTTAAAATTTACAGGTTAAAAAATCAATCTGATTTCGCTCTGGAGACGGCAATTGCCAACTACTCCATTAAGAATATTTACCAAAAAAATTTCTTCATTGTGTGTGTCTCTTACCATGCAATGCCACTGACTCTTAAATGAAGATATAGCTATGTCTCTTCCTGAAACCATTGACAAGACAAGATGATGAATTTACTGATATAAAGAGGAATAAACAATAAATTCGCTTACATACTCTACTGACTTCTACATCATTCTCTACATTATTTCAGTCCACATCGTCTTTTTTGCATTTTTTTTACACAAGAGCCTTGTTCTTATACGAAAGGAAGCAACTTTAAAACTGCTTTGATTTTTTTTTTAAACGTATTGAGTCGTGATTGTTATGTCATAATTAACTCTAATTCCTCACGTTTGTCACCAATTACACTGGCGGTCCAGAAAATGTCAAGGTCGCATAATTTCCATATCATATCATAACGCCTAACAATAAATGATGCAACAAAATAAACACACCTAATAACTTGTTCAGGGATTTGACAGCAATAATTAGCTTTTGTCACGGTGTATGTCCGTCTGTCACGTATACACGTGCGCATAAATAGTCATTAGAGGTTAATTTCATAGTATAAATATCATTTTTTGATTGAAGAAGACACACATCTCATCCACATCCTGAGGAGGATACATCGAGAGAGATGAAGTCTATTTTGGTGTGTAATTTTGTGCTAGTGTAAAGTGTTACACAATTAAGAAATAAATGAAAGTCTAAATTCTAACAATAGTTCGCTAAAAATTAGAATCGATAACATGGTGATTCAGAAGTGAAAGTATAGCTTTGTGGTTTTCGGCGTGGAATAGGACCACAACTGCCACTTTTCCTGGATATATTAAAAGGCGAAGGACTAAGGACTTCAAACTTTTTCGTGCAACAACTGCAATTTATTCCGGATCCGGAAATCGGTTGAAAACTCTTCGCATAATGCATACCCAAGGAGGGTTGAAGTCAAGCAGGCACATTTTGAATATTTCAGCTTTGTATTCTCCATTTCGCAAGGTCTTTGGCATCCTTTGGTAATATTCAACGAGCATATCATCTTTGGAGGATAAAAAGCCGAAAAATGCATCTCAGGTTTCGAAACAGTACAGTAGAGGATGCATACGGAAACGAGCTTACATGACCTGGGGTGTAAGTGTAAAAGTATTATTAACATTAGCTTATTTATAAAATGTGCATTCTTCTTTTACAGTTATTCTTGTGCCTTGCGGCAGCTGAAAAGTTAGACCGGACGTACTTACCACCCCCTGGATCTAAATACTCTGGAGGCGCTCCAGGAGATATACAAGCTCCTTTTGAAATCCCAAAGGAAACCTACTCAACTACTTCACGGCCAGAAATTTACAATAAAGGCGCACTTTCTCCTGAGGATACTAGAATTGAAGTTGGGATAAATAGAGGTGTGCCATCTCGGCCAGGAGTTTCCGGAGATATTGTGACTCCTGGTCAAACACCTGACTACTACCAAAACACCTACAAAGTACCTACAACGACGACATCTTACGCTTTTACTACTACGACTACTCATCCACCAGGCGAGGAATATGAATCAACTACTGGACCTATCAATCCAGTTACGGATCTTCCTGCAACAAATTTTGACTACGCTACTTCAGCTCCTGGATTTATCAACCCCGAAGTATATAACATTAGAAACCAACCAGGAGCATTCCAACAAAACTTGCAACCAGGTCGTGTGATATCTAATGGACCTTCCCAATATCCTGCAACTACAACCCTAGCTCCAGGCTTCCAATTTGTTGACCGAAACAAGCCTGGTTTCATTCAGGGTAGCACTCAAAATCAACGTCTAGGCTTTGCACCCAGTTTGGTTCAAAGACCCATCACCACACCTGGCGGAGCACTATTTCAATATCAAGGAAACAGATACCCAGTAAATGGGCCCGGCTCTGGCATACAGAATACACCTGTACAAAGTACTTTTGCTCCAGGCACTGTTGTTCCAAGTACCTTTGCACCTGGTACCTTTGCCCCAACTACTTTTGCTCCTGGTACAACTCCTAGTTCTATTCAATATGGAGGAGAACTTGATCAAAACGTTTTTTCCCATCAAAACGTTCCTTCATCACAAGGCAATATTCCTTCAGTTCCTTCAATTAGTACACAGGGATCTTACTATCCTGGGCAGAATGAACCCCAATACAATGTAACTTCAGGTCAACAACTGCCACAAGGATCTTTTCAGCAGGGTACCAATCTACCTGGACAGCTCCAGTATGAAACTAAGGGAGGATTAATTCCACAATTCCCAATTTCTTCCGATGAATTTGGAAGACCGATTCAAAATATGTATCAACCTATCTCTACAACCTCACCTACTACACCTGTTCCTAATTTAGGCCAATTCTCCAGTAGCACTCTTGGATCTCAACCATCTGCAACAACTGTTTACCCATCTGGCTCTTTCCCAACTACTTCCGCTCCTGGATTTGAAAGTCAAGGAATTCAAACAGCCCTTATCCCTCGTCCTGTAAGACCACAAGCTGAAGCTGAGAGAAATGCAGTAATTCTGAATAACGAAAATGTTTTAACTCCTGAGGGAGACTTTGCATACAGTTTTGACACGTCCAATGGTATTCATGCGGATGAAAGTGGAACGGCTGTAGACGGAGTTAAAGCTAAGGGTAGTTATTCCTATATTGGCGATGACGGAAAACTTTACAGTGTGGTTTACACTGCTGACGAAAATGGGTTCCAACCACGTGGTGATCATTTACCTACTGCTCCACCTATTCCAGAAGCCATTCAAAAGGTTATTGATCAAATTAAAAAGGATAAGGAAGAAGGTATTTCCGACGATGGTAAGTTGAATTACTTTTTTTTTCTCTGTTTGTATATTTATTTATTTAATAATTACATTGCATTGCACATGAATAATTCAATACAAAATATAGTTACATATTTAGTGAAACATCACATGCACCTTGTCAGGCATTGCAATGGTACGAGAGGGAGGTAGACAAATTTTATTTTTTATCTTGTAGGTATTTGGCGACTGAATAATATGATTTTTTTTATCAGATGGTTTTTTAATAATTTGAAAGAGGTTTTGTTACTTTTTTAGTCTTTTATGTTATTGGGCAATTTATTAAATAATTGAACAGATTTATTATATATAATTTATATGTTAAGGACCGACTTATTTTTCCTTTTCTTTATTAGTCTTTTATAGTAAACAATAAAGGGAGGATTTGCATTATACAATTACCATGCTGAGCAGACCGAATGGTGATCACAGTAGATGCTGGAAAGTTGTTTAGCAGAGAATGCTATTGTCCGTTCATTGTTACCGTTAGACGCCTCTTACGATACCCCTCTATAAAATATGTATTTTTTATTATTTTAAAAAGTATTTTTGAATACCAGGAACTTACAACGAAGATAAGTACGGATACATGAAATACCAAGGTGGAAGGTACAGGTCACAACGACCGAATAGGATACACGCTGATGAAGTCTCCGGAAATGAAAATGGTCAATACAACCAGTTCGACAGAAGACAGCAGAATAAACCACAGAGTGGTAATGTAGGTCCAGCTTCATCGAATCAAGATTACGAAGACATTGAACAAGACGTGAATAACGGAGCTGGGCCAGCAACCTATGACCAAAGACGACCAAGTAGTAAAAAACCTTATCAACGACCAATCAATCGTATCCCTGAAACATATAATGAACAATATAATCCAAACTTCAGTTCAGGCGAAGGCAGTGGAGATGGACAGAACAATGATAACGTATCATCAAAGCCTAACAGTGATAGAAGACAATTTGGAGGTAAATTTTCTCCTGAGAGTGATAATGGTAACCGTCGACTTGAACAAGAAAATCGATTGGAAGGAAGTCATCCAGAAGTGATAGGAAATCAAGCAAATTACGGCCCCGATGGTTTTAGGAGACCTGCTATTCAACGTCCGTCTGGAATTGTCAATCAAAATTATGAAGATTATCGCCAAGAATACGGCGATGGCCGACGTCCATCTGGTAAACCAGAAAACTTAGGTGATATGGAAACAAATATTTATGATAGTGAGAAACTTAATGGTGCTATACCTGGTCGACGTCCCGGTCAGTCCCAAAGTGATGATGGTGTATCGTTTATTCCCGGTAGCTCCCAAGGAACATTTGGAAAAAGAATACGACCTGTGACATCTACGGCGCAACCTTTTGATCAAACTGAAGTTTATAACTATCAAGACAGCAATATTCCTGGTGGTGTCAATAAATATTTACCTGGTAAGGGTTACACTGGCCAACCAGTATCTAGCTCAACAACAATCTCTCCAATTTCAAGTCAGTACACGGGGTCTCCAGTCGGTGAAAGTACACAGCAGAGTACTGATAACAGACCTGTGCAAAATTATTACTCAACGACCAGAAGACCATCTTCAAGAATACCTGGATCTAATTTTGTAACAGAATCGAATGCATATGATTCTACTGCCTCCCGGCTGCCTGTTACAGGTAGACCAGTTACGGATGCACCTAGTCCTTCTAACCAATACAGCTCTAGCCGAGGAAGACCTCAATCATCAACTACTCCAGAATCTCAACAAGATAGCCAATATTACGATAATAGAGTAATTGAACCGGCAGATAATCAGGCTCAAAATGTGAGACGTCCAGTACTTGGTCGCCGTCCTAGTGGAGCTAATATATATACAACTGTTACTCCAATCAAAGAAGAAGGTTATCAGTACCTTCCTCCACAAAGAAAATTTGAACCAGATTCACGACAACCAGATGGGTCACAAGTAATTTCTTCTAACAAAAAACCATCTCAAGATAGAATTTACGAGAAACAAGAAGAAGTGCCTAAACCTTTTACTACACCTGACGCTACACGATATGAAGATGGAACCGAAGATGACTACGACCACGCGCAAGATAATAACCAATACAGGAAACCACAGTATGGACAAGTTCAGCCCAGTAAGCAACCTATTAATACTCAAAAAACGTATGAAACTTATAATAAAGAAAATATACCAGAAAATTATGATGATGCATGTTCTCGAAGACCTTGTTTGCCACAAGATGGAAATTATGGATCCAGAATTGATACTACTCGCATTCCTGGTGATAAATTCACAACCATTGGTTCAACTCAACGCCCATCTTACCAGCAAATTCAAACAACACGGCCTCAACAATACAGACCAACTGGCTCAGTTTACGAGACTACCCAAGGAGTTCCAACTGGTTCAGTACAACCGCAAGAAGCTAACAGTTACTTTAGGCCAAATGAAGATAAATTAACTTACGGAACCTCAAAACCTGTGCCATCACAGAGCACTCGTTTTGAAGTAACTCGACCTGGCCAGATAAATACTGATAGATACCCTGGAGTAAGTGACCAGGCTCCTTCGACCCAAGGATTCTTTACACAAACTACTAAAGCGCCTGTAACTCCTACACGATTCGATGTAAGACCTACTCAAACTGTATATGAGCAAACGCCATCTCAATCACCATACCAAACTTCTTACAGACCTATGGTAACAGTCAGTGGTGTAGACTCAGAACCAGGTACTACCATTAGGCCTTTTGGTAGTACAGGATATCCTCAAAACCAACTCTCTAGCACAACATACAGACCAGCTTATTTCCCTAATCAATCTGTGACAGAAAATCAGATTCCTATTGACAATTTTGGTGGACCACTTCCAGAATCACAGCAACCGAATCAAGGAGAAGATAGGCCAGGTTCAAGAAGACCAGGTTATTCCCAAAATCTCCCTAGTACAACTTACAGACCAGGTTACTACCCTGCTCAAACTGTGACAGAAAAACAGATCGCTGTTGACAATTTCGGTAGACCACTACCGCAATCACAGCAAACAATTCAAGGAAACTATAGGCCAGGATCGTCGATTACTCCTGGTAATGTTACTCCATCTAGTCAGGATTCAAGACGACCTGTTCCAGGATATAAGCCAGTTGTAGACAAGTACGGAAGACCAACTGGTGCTGCTGGTAACGTGCCATCTTATGCTGGAACAGAAGGAAGTTCGACGACGGAAAAAATTATAGGAGAAGACTTCAGTGGACCGAAACAAACCCAGAGGTTTGATCCTGAACGTGGTTACTACTATTAAATACGACAATAGACATGTATCTTAATAATCTACGCATTCGTTCTTAGCATAATTTATTTATTTTAGATAAATTTACAATGTATAAAGCAAACGAAAAAGAAAATAAAAAAACAGACGGCAATTTATACTTCCGGTTTTATTTCATTTCCAAAAAAAAAGTATGTTTGTGGATTTTTCATTACTTACCATGCATTTTTCGTAAGACGCTGTAGGTTCACAATGATAAATTGTGATTTTTTTCTATCTGTAGAAAAGCCCTAAGATTCCTATGTAACATTTTTTTTTTAAATAAACTGTAGTACCTAGTTAAATTACAGTAACTTTTCAAAACTACTCAAAGTATTGTGAGCTGTGAACCTACAGTGCCTTAAGAGTTTACCGTAGACAGAATCAGACTTTCCCATAAAAAACGTAGTCTAGCTTATATTTTGAAATGGCATGTCAAACTACGGCGACATTTTGTAATTTCAAAGAAATTGCATAGAATCAAAGAATCAAATATTTATATAGTAATTACCTAGACCTTCGCAGGCACTTTATACGTCAATAATTTTAGCGTACATTACGTGTTATGTTTATTTATAATATTAAAATTACTATTATTACTTTTATTTTATTTTGAAAAAGCTACCGATACTAGCGTTTCGCAACGACCACTGCTGAGAAGAAACGCCGAAAGAAACTATTTTGCACAGTATTGGTCGCCTACGCGCCAGAAGGGCTTTGTCAGTTTACAAGGATATTATGCCTAATACAAGAATAATGTAATCACAATATAGAATGTAAAGCTTGCGAACGAGTGCCAAATCCAAATTACAGAAATAAGTAACACTGAGTAGTCTTAAGAAAATGGAGAAAAGCTGACCATTTCCTACTGGCGACACCCGTTAACGAGTTGATACATATCTTGTTGATGCATAATTTGCATATACATATCTTGGCATATCAATGGTTTTCACAGTCAAAATATGAACTTGACAGAGAACATAGTGTATCATAATATAATTGAAATCAGTATGGAATACTTCTACACTCTTATATTTTCTTTCAAGTTTATATTTTGAGTGATATTAAAAAACACTGCCTACATATTACAAAATACTGCCTTCATATTACTAAATACTGCCTACATATTACAAAATACTGCCTTCATATTACAAAATACTGCCTACATATTACAAAATACTGCCTTCATATTACAAAATACTGCCTACATATTACAAAATACTGCCTACATATTACAAAATACTGCCTTCATATTACAAAATACTGCCTACATATTACAAAATACTGCCTACATATTACGAAATACCACCTACATATTACAAAATACTGCCTACATATTACAAAATACTGCCTACATATTACAAAATACTTTCTACAAAGTCAAAACAAATCATGGGAACATGGAATATTTTCCTGTAAATACAATATGATACCCATAACCAAGCCAATGATGTAAATTTAACGTCTTACAAAATATACTGAAACTATTTTAAGGGTGGATTCGGTCCATGATACTGAATAACTTTCCCCAAGGAACATATGTCAAAATATAAAAAATAAGTTTTGGCTTTCCCTACAAACTCGGTTCAGCTGATCTGTCAACTTGTATGGGAGGTAAAAAATTATTTTTCATATTTCGATAATTATATCTTCCTTTGGGAAAGTTGTTCAGTATCATGGACTGAATTTAGTATATTTTGTTAGACCCTATATAATTACATGCATACACGTCTCTATCCCTCATGGGGTAGAACAAGTATATAGAACATTTTGGGTCTTTAGGCTCTAAGCAGACAGACCCCAAGGCCTTATGACTCAAAGGCCACTTTAAGCGGGATGGTAGACGAAAAGGTAGAAAAAGAAATCAAAATAATGATCGATTGCTTGCTCAGTTGCTGCATTACATAACTCGATTCGTGTTTTCACCCATTCCCTTAATCGGATTTTACGATCTGTGCGGGAAGAGAAGCAGCTGGTACATTGTAGGTTTTTTCTTTCCTCCTAAACCAGCATGGAATTAGCATGCATGAAGGCATGAAGTAGATGGATGTGAAGCATGCAAAAATATAGGTACATGTAAATACTTATTTATTTATGCATTTACGCAAAATATTTAGTTATGCTCACAAAGCATAGCCTAAAACTTCTTTTATAAAATGTTTACAGCACCATCTAGGCAACGGTACAGTAACTAACTTCTCAACGCTAACTCTAAGCAACAAAAAAGCATGTGATGCACTTTATTCATACATGGTAATGATTTTTACGTTCTTATTTTCGTTTCGATCAGTAGATGTCGTATTCACTAATTAAATGTATTTTATTTTAAAATTAAATACATAATGGAATATTTAATTAATATTTTCTTAGTAGTTTTATATAAAACGACTGCTTACAAAGAACTTTTGTATATGTTCTGCTTATTACAACCCATTTTTAACTTTTTTTATAGAAAGTAGTTCAGTATCATGGACTGAACTTGCTCCAAAAATGTTGCCAGTTAATTAAAAGCTACCCTGAATAGTACAAATAACTTAGATATAACACTAAATTATACCATGAGAATTTTCACTAAAGGCTGGCTTCTTAGAAGAGAACAATTCCAATGGGGTTTGTCTTTTTAACCTAAGTATAAACGCGTGTACTGTACTCGTATAACAATGTGTAAGGGACATATGCGTTATAAATTGAACTACGGGCTATAGGTACTACTCTAATACTACTAATACAGTCAAAAAATAAAAAATAAATCGACATTTCCATACAAATTTTCCGATCAGCTGCACACTTTTGTATGAAAATGCCTTTTTTGGACTGTTATTTTAATTTTATCAGTGATTCCGTGCCCGTACCCGTGATTTGATTTATTACGCATATGACCCTAACACGTTGTATACTTCTTAAGGCCGTACCTAAATTTTCCGGGGTCCAGTGCTGCCCCCATTTAAAATAAATAATTTCAAAGAAAACGGAGACATCACAGCGAAAAACGGCCACTTTTGGCAAATGTGCGTTGTAAAGCTTAACGTTCTCATTATAAACTGTAAACAGTAGTTCATAAAACACTTTGAAGGATAATCTAGGACTTGATAGTTGCAAAATTTTAAACTATGTCTCCGTTTTCTTTGAAATGATTTATTTTAAATGGGGGCAGCACTGGACCTCGGAAAATTCAGGTACGGCCTTAAAGTATAATCGTATTAAGAGGGCCCCTGATGTTGATAATCTTAATTTTGCTCCCGCTTCCACGCACACAAATTTACTCTAGCCAAAGCGAGACAGCGAGCCATGCGGGGCGTAGGGAATCGCGGCTGGTCAATGTAGCTGGTTTACGCGTTTTTGGTTTTTGAGGTTTTTTCATTTTACAAAGAATATTTAAGAGTTATTTAAAAAGTAAGACATGTTATGACTGCTTTATGTTTAATACATTTATAATCCAAAGTTACAAGGGCAAATTTATTGTATTTCTTGAATACTTTGTGTTTTAATATAATTCTAAGATGATTTTGACAACTTCACAATTTTTTCGTGTTTCGAAACATATGACTGGAGTTAGGTCTGTTTGCTGTGTTTTTATTTCAAAGTGAGTATTTCGTTAATATTGATAATATTTAGGATCGTTCTAAGTACTATCGCGGTCATACGGGCTCTTAAAGACACAAATGCAAAATGTTTCGTAATTTGTAGCAATTTAAATTATAAGGTTGATTAAATAAAAAAATATATGTACTTATACATAAAATATAAACATCATGAGATCCGACAGGATTTCGAATTACTAATGACGTTTTTTGTGAGTCTGTCTTTTTGCGAGCCTAATTACATCAGGGCTACCATCAGGTCAATGGGTCTACTCTTCGAAGTCAAGGTTAGTAATGGGCGTTTACTGGTAAAGGCCAATTTGTTATAGTTATGTAAAAAATTGGCTTTGTCAGTCAATAATTGTATTCTTATTACTAGTGCGATAATTTTCTGGTCCGAGAGAAAAAAAAAATTGAATGTACCTGCTGCTTTTCTTGTTTTAAAGCACCATTTTCGGTATTTGAGTGAAACACCTACAAGTACCATTACTTGTAGGTGTTAAGGTACTTGTAGGTGTTTCACGCAAAGTAAAGTCACAGTCGTCATCAAACGTGTTGCGAAGCCGAATTGGAGATGGGCTGGCCATGTCGCCAGAAAACAAGGTTGATGCAAAGAGTTGGTAGAGCGTGGGAAGGAAAACGCCCAACAGGAAGACCGCAGATGCGTTGGTACGCCGACATTAAAAAGACAGAAGGATATACAACGTGGAAGGGACATACCTGTAATAAATCGAACCACAGGCTATACTGGAACACTAAAGTACCTATAATAAAGTTAAAATAACAGCCAATCAACAAAAAAAAAAAAATCGGTGTTTCCATACGAAAGTGTGCAGCCGCCCGGGCGATTTGTATGGGAATGTTGAATTTTTTTGGTCTCTTGAATATTATTTTATATTTATCATGCTTTAGTGATCAAGTATAGCCCGTGGTTCAATTACGGGTATGTCCCTTCCATCTTGTACAAGTTACTCAATATCGGGAACAATGGCATTGTCTGGAGAATGCCTACACTCTTGCGGGAAAGAAAGGCACAAAAGAAGAAGAAAGAAATTGAATGGTTTAAGGCTTGTTACCTAGTTTTTTACAAGCTTTTATTTAGCTTGCCCTGTTTATTATTGTACTAGCTGTGCCCGCGATTTCGCTCGCGTGGTTGTCGGAACGTAATGTTATATAGCCTAAAGCCTTCCTCTATAAATGGACTACCCAACAAAAAAAAGAATTTTTCAAATCGGACCATTAGTTCCTGAGATTAGCGCGTTTAAACAAACAAACAAACAAACTCTTCCGCTTTATAATATTAGTATAGATTTGGGTCGAATCTTGCAAGTTAACTTCAAAGCTCACGGTTTTCGATTGAGATTAAATTGTGTATACTACTTAACGTAAATCAGATGATAATGCAATATTTATTTATTATTTATTATTTTATTTCTTCTTACATACATACTATCATTACAGGTTATTAGCCTAATGCGGTAGTGTAGAAAGAAAAGAAAGAAAGAAAGAAAGAAAATTCGTTTATTTGGTAAACATATATCACATACACTTTAGACACTAAACTTAAATCTATCTACCAAAATGGTCTCCGCTCAGCATATGTTAATAATTACATATGTTAATAATCACATAATTACATTTCGGTACAAATTATCATTAATGATACCCGTGTAAATTCACTCAGGGTAGCAGTAAACAAGTCCTCTATTATTCTATTGGCTACAACGTTAAGGCCGTACCTGAATTTTCCGGGGTCCAGTGCTGCCCCCATTTAAAATAAATCATTTCAAAGAAAACGGAGACATCATTTAAAATTTTGCTACTACCAAGTCCTAGATAACCCTTCAAAATATTTTATGAACTACTGATTACAGTTTAAAGTGAGAACGTTAAGCTTTACTACGCACATTTGCAAAAAACGGCCACTTTTGACAAATGTGCGTAGTAAAGCTTAACGTTTTCATTAGAAACTGTAAACAGTAATTCATAAAATACTTTGAAAGGATATCTAGGATTTGGTAGTAGCAAAATTTTGAATAATGTCTCCGTTTTCTTTGAAATGATTTATTTTAAATGGGGGCAGCACTGGACCCAGGAAAATTCAGGTATGGCCTTAAGCATGGCAGTGCTTGTGTGAGTGGTGCGTCCCGCAGCAGGTTGGTGCGCGGTCTGGGCACGGCCAGCAGTAGCGGCCGGAGACGGCGCCACACGTATCTGTTTGGTACACATAGCCCAATCTGTGACAATACATCTGGATCGTTTTCCTTGCCCCTTATCACCTTTCAAACATATGTTTTATTATATTTATATACATATTATTGTAACAAAGCTGATCTAATGATGACTGGAAGGTGGCTATAGGAACCCTGAAATAAAACGACGCAACCCCATCGAGTTTGGGCATATTATATTTGTTTTGATAATACTTAGGCCTCACAATAAAAATTTGTAGGTTTTTTTTTTTTAAATATTATTCTTGGTTTAAACAATTTGCGTATGTGAATATCTGATACAGTATCAGTACCAAAGTCAAGGTTAATCATGGGTATGGGCATTATGGTATTTATTATAGGTTAGACCAATTTGTTAACGTTCTATGATAAATGAGCTCGGCGGGCCAATTTGTTAACAGCTTTTTAGTTTAATTAGCGGCCATTTTGTTTTTACGTTTGTTTACGATACTTAATGACCATGGTAGCGATATAGAAAGGTAGGTAGTTGGCAGCACTGGACCCAGGAAAATTCAGGTATGGCCTTAAGCATGGCAGTGCTTGTGTGAGTGGTGCGTCCCGCAGCAGGTTGGTGCGCGGTCTGGGCACGGCCAGCAGTAGCGGCCGGAGACGGCGCCACACGTATCTGTTTGGTACACATAGCCCAATCTGTGACAATACATCTGGATCGTTTTGCTTGCCCCTTATCACCTTTCAAACATATGTTTTATTATATTTATATACATATTATTGTAACAAAGCTGATCTAATGATGACTGGAAGGTGGCTATAGGAACCCTGAAATAAAACGACGCAACCCCATCGAGTTTGGGCATATTATATTTGTTTTGATAATACTTAGGCCTCACAATAAAAATTTGTAGGTTTTTTTTTAAAAATATTATTCTTGGTTTAAACAATTTGCGTATGTGAATATCTGATACAGTATCAGTACCAAAGTCAAGGTTAATCATGGGTATGGGCATTATGGTATTTATTATAGGTTAGACCAATTTGTTAACGTTCTATGATAAATGAGCTCGGCGGGCCAATTTGTTAACAGCTTTTTAGTTTAATTAGCGGCCATTTTGTTTTTACGTTTGTTTACGATACTTAATGACCATTGTAGCGATATAGAAAGGTAGGTAGTTGGAGCAGTGGTGGTCAAGTGGCACTGGCTATGCGTTTGTGACCTATGAGTTTGATCCTTACAGGCGCGACTTGTTCCTCTATGTTTGTTCTCATGCATGGTAGTTTTCAAGTACCGCTACCGGCTACTGGTGAAGGAAAAATCGTGACGAAACCTGCTCACTAGTATATAATGACTGTTATCACTTAATGAAACTCATTGAGGCACGTAAGACAGCTCAAAAAATCTAAAAACAGTGTTGCGCACACTTTCGATAAAAAAGAAGAAAACTGTGGTGGAATTGGGTAGTTTCCTGGGTCAAAAATAAATTAATTGGTACTGTTAAGAGAATAAAACGTCACAATATCACTTGTCATTAATCACATCCATTTATAACGTGATTTTAGATTTATTAATGCAGAAAAACGGATATTAAGAGCGTTATTTGACTTGAAAAAATTATGACGTCACAGTACAATAATACATACAAATCTAATAGAAAATGTTTGTTTTGACGTTTAGAAAAAAGTGTCTGGTTTGACTTGTTGGAAACTAGCGAATTGTGTCATAGGAGAAGTGAGAGAAGTGTCGAACATCCAGACAGACGTTAACGACATAATCATAGGTATGCTCAGCAGTAGGGTAGAACAAGAGCTGAGATGATTGGTGACTGAATGAAATCGTGAATCGTCATCGACAGCTATATATAAAGAAAGTTCTTTGTAAAAAGGCTTATTTTGCCTTTATTTGCCTTTATTATTGCCTTTTTCAAATTGTCCTGGGTCTTGGGTGTTTATCTATATATGTCATCATCATCATCCCAGCCCTTCTTCCGCCCACTGCTGAGCATAGGCCTCTCTTCGTCGACGCCACCCATCTCGGTCCTGTGCTGCTCTCATCCAGGTGCGACCCGCGACTTTGGTTATATCGTCAACCCATCGCATAGGCGGACGCCCGACGCTTCTCTCACCCGTTCTGGGCCACCATTCGGTCAGAGCCTTGCTCCACCTGCCATCACTCCGTCGGGCCAGGTGTCCTGCCCAGTTCCACTTTAAGTTCATCACCGTTATATATGTATTTATCATAAAATATAGTATCGTTGAGTTAGTATCCCATAACACAAGTTTAAAAAAACTTACTTTGGGGATAGCTTAATCAGTGTAATTTGTCCCTATATATTTATTTATTTATATAGTATATACTTATGTATATATAAGTATCTAAGTCTTTGTACAAAAAAATGAAAACTACGACATTATGCGTTCTATATATAGAACGCATAATGTCGTAGTAGATGACCGAACATTTTCTCTTTTCTCTTTTCTATTTTTTATGATTTGTAATATTTTTTTCTTCTCTCTCCCACGCTCTAATACTTAAATACTACATAAGTACCTAAGTCTTTGTACAAAAATACAGTAGGAAAACATGCTGTTAATGACCTACCCTAATATGTCACTGTATTTATTTTTCAACCTTGCACAACAATGAGTAGAAATTGACTTGAATGCAACTGATTATATCATTGACAGGTATAAATAGGGTTAAAAAGTGCACGATGATTGATTAAATGGTAGGGTTCCGTATGCATCGTATATTTTCTTTTTTCGTAAATGTTTGTCTTACAAAATATACTGCAGGTTTATATACACGCTGACTTTTTAACCACCAGCCAAATTTTTGGAACAGGTTCAGTCCATGATACTGAACTGCTTTCCACAAAAACAATTAACGAAATAAAAATTCGCCTTCCCATACAAATCAGCGCTCAGCCAAACGGATTTTGTATGGGTGACGAAAAAATTTTATCGATTTTTAATAACTTTTTTAATAGAAGGTAGTTCAGTATCATGGACTAAACTTAATCCAAAAATTTGGCTGGTGTTTAAAAGTTACCCTGTATAATTTAGTATATAAGATGAACAGTTTTTGCCAAGGAACATAAAGGTATCGAAATATGAAAAAAAAACTTGTGTTATCTGCTTCTTCCAAATGTTATTTTGATTTTAGAACTTGCTAGAATGCATATAAGGCATAGTTTATCGACTTCTACTCGTATCTACTGATCGTCCTATCATCCCAAATCCTAAATTTATGGTTTGTGTCTCAGAAATAAATATATACGAAATGTATAACTCAAGGATACCTACTATATTTTATGACAAATACATAATTATACAACGTGGAAGGGACATACCCGTAATAAATCGAACCACTGGCTATAGTACATCACTAAAGTATAATGAAATTAAATAACAGTCAAACAAACAAACAACAATTCGACATTTCTATACAAATCGCCCGTACGGCTGCACAATTTTTAAGGAAAGGGCGAATTTATTTTTTATATTTTGGCTGTTATTTTAATTTAATTAGACTACTCGTATAATGCTCTAGTATGGACCGTGGTATGGTTTATAACGGATAAGTCCCTTCCACGTTGTATAGAGGTCAATCTGAAAAATATCATTGTTCATCATGACCGGAGATTGAACCCGGGACCTCCGGTGTGACAGCCTAGCATGATGACCACTAGCCCACAGAAGTCGTCAAAACAGCACTGCAAACAAAACGCACGCACTGCATAATCCACTCTTTCTCGAATAGAATCAATCTTTACTGATCCCTAATCGCAGTAACACATAACCAATCTTCGCCTTGTCAACATGCAATTCGTGACCAAAAAGAGTCCATCTCGTACAATAGAAGGAATGCAACTTTTATAGCCGGGGTCTTGGGGTCATGAACCATCAGTGAACTACAATGCATCGTTATGATCGACCTTGGTATTTGTTCAGACCCTAATATGTTCTGCTTTTTTATCTGATCGCGCTATTAGACATTTTTATGGTGTTGCAAATTGGAAATGTCAAATGTTCGAAATTGGTTTCGTGATCTGTATATTGGCTTGGCCACTTAGCCTTAACTTAGATCTTATAGTGCTTAAATTAGACCAAATGATTATCAAGGTAGGTTGGTTAATGCATTATTTACAGCCGAATTAAGTGAATAGATTCGGCTCGAGAACTTTATTTAGCATTACATCTTGTTTGACTGGTTGGAAAGATCCTAGGCTCAGTTTAGCCATTTAAATTTTTAACACATTGAAGGACAGTACGACGCCTATAGACGTAATCAATTGTTATTTCTATTGTGTCTGGCTTAATGACCATCAATGGTTAAGCGAGTTTAAAAAAAAGAGATACTTCTCAAGTCGAATGTATATTATGTTTAAATAAGTAAAATAAATCACTGACTTTGTATAAAAACTACCAGAAAATAGCATTGATAAATACTTACCAAAATCCGCATGCTGTTCCATTGTTTTTTATTGCGATGCCCTATCTGGGGTCATGTTGACCCTACACATTTAAGAAGTGACTATGTAGTGTAATGTATGTACAATGTGAAAAGCAACATATACATTGAAATGGAAAGAAAGACACTCAATCATCAGTAAATGTACGACATGGCGTAGGCAAGCCTACTAGAAAATAAATTTAATTTAATTAACCAATAAATTAAAATTGCTCCATTGGATAGTACTGTGATTAATTGGTTCAAGAGTTCATGATTACCTGTACTTGATAATGTATATTAGAATAATTACTCTTTGCTATAATTAAATGCGCTAGAGTGGAGCATGAAGTCTCTCACCCATTTATCTACACAGCTTCATCTACTTGAAAATATAAACGGAGAATAAGTTGCTAGTAAATGTTTCTACATTTTCTATATTATTAAAAATATTGATAGATAAAGTAATATACTAAATTAATCAATGAAAATCTGGGAATCTTTTGAAAAGGCTAGCGATAGTCAAAATTAAAGTCAAAGTCAAAAACATTTATTTGTCTTTGGATGTTTGAATCACTTGATGATTGTCAATTTTTGCTTTCGATTTCATAAAAATTGTTGACGTTAGATCATTAACTTACAGCTAAGTTTAGTGTCGCTTCCTAAGCGCAAGTACAGTAGAAGCTGCAACAAACTGCACTGCATCATTATCTCCAATTACGTCAACCTACAATGAAACTGATATTAATATATATGATGATGGATCATGAGCATGATCAGGTCTTTTTTAGTCTCCTCTACAGGAGCACGACCCTCTCTGTACTGCCAGAGCCATTTATTCTCCAGAGCAGTCAGAGGATTTGGCCTACACTCTCCACGCTGGCCAGACGGGTTAGAGAGGTCTCATTGATGTTTATAAGCTTTGTTTAGCTTGTGTTTCCGTCGCCTTCTACACATCTAGTGTTTAAGTCCAAGCTGCATGATCTTCTGTTGGAAAAGTGCTGCTATACCATTGACCAATTTTAGGTACATTATGAATATTGTAAAATGTATGAGCACTTGACTTAATTTTTAATTTAACACTGACAAGTTTATATCTTTTTACTTTTATTTTCTAATTTTTAATTTGTGATCCTTTTTATTTTATTTTATGTTCTTATGTTTTTATTTTTGTATAGTTATATTATTTTCTAACACAATGTACATTGTTTAAGAAATAAATAAATTAAAAATAAATGAAATGAAACATCCACAGGAAGACTTGGAGTGGCCCTATTCTACTCTGCCGGGAACCACACGGCTTATTAATATATATAATTAATCGTTATTATAAATTAAGAATGACATATATATTATATATAAATAACCGCATATTTGCTGTATCCATTTCTCTCTTTTGTGGTGGTTGTATAGAGTACAACTCTGCCAAAACACACCAAGTATCGTTTATGCAATAATAGAGCAGATGTGTCAGGCAAATGGGTGCGAAGCCTATTTTATAATGGCTAATTTGCGTAAGTTGGACATAAAGTTATTACATTTTCGGCTACCATGTACATCTAGACCTGACAGGGTCAAAGCGCCATCCTTAGACCGTGCGATTTAATTTCAAAACGTTTTGAGCGTTACATCATTTTTGATCGATGGAATTTTTTATAGGGTTTGATTATTACTAAAATAGTTTTTGATTTAAAGTGATTTGACTTTTGTACAGCTAAAATATGGTCAATATTTGGTATGTACTTATTTAATTATTTTACGCCGCAACGAATTATCTGTTTATCCCTATGGTTGACTGGGAGAGAACGCTTTTAGCGTTAAGTCCGCCAATTGTAAGACAATTTGTATTGTGGAACAATAAAGTTTAAAAATAGATAGGTAAAATAATAAATATTTTAGCTGTAAAAAATGTGATAGGAGTTAATTCAACTAGAAAATAAACTGATGATGATGATGAAAATACGAGTAGGTATATTTTTATATTAAGTTCTTTCTTCTTTTTGCAAACCTATACCTATCACACTATATTGTCCCACTGCTGGAAAAAGGTATCTAGTAAAATTCGGGAAAAATTAAATAAAACTTTTATTGTTGACTTTGTACATGTTTAAACTGTCAATATGTATATGACACATTATGTGGTTCCGGGTAGAATAGGACCACTCTAAGTCTTCCTGTGGATGTCGTTGAAGGCGACTTAGGAAACACGAGCTAAACGAAGCTTACGAGTATAAACATCAATGAGACCTCTCCAATCCGTCTGGCCAGCGTGAAGAGTGTAGGCCAAATCCTCTGACTGCTCTAGCTAATTTTTGGCTCAGGTAGTACAAAGTGGTAAATGTACCTAGTAAAATATTTTTAGCAAAATTTAACAAAACTTTTGCTGTTGACTTTGTAGATGTTTTGACTGTCAATAAATATGTTTATTGAAAGACATTTTTTTTAAGTTGTAGAGAAAGATTGTCTGAACTTGGATTTATTTTAAAATTCCAATGTAAAATTAAAACAAAAAAAAAAAACAAAAAAAAATACTATAAACATGTGAACTGCAGCAAAGTAAACGCTTAATTTTAAATTAATCATAACAATTACTCAACTCCAAACAATAGAATGGAGAGCATCATCTAAATCAGTAGTCAATTTACTTATGACATTGACATGAGTTAATAAAACTAATGTTCTTATCTATATAATCTTTCACTTATCCATTGCAAAAGGAAGGCACAATGGAAGCGCATGGTTTTACGCAAGTAATAATTCTAAGTATTTTCTATAACGTAATAGGTCGTGAGGCTGGGCTATTATCGCCTGGGGAGCGGTTGGGCAGTTGGGCTACTTTTTATGCGATTTTTTAGAGTTATCCTTCCATATTGTTTTAGGAAAAAAGATAAAAACGTAGAATGTATGTTTTTTTCTCTTCCCGTGCTACAGATTATCTTCTAGTCCTTTGATTACGATATCGTGACTGCATATGAATCTATATTAAATGACGCAAGCCCAGTCATGTTATATGAATAAAAAATGGCGGAGAGATTCGGCGAGCGCGGTTAAACTCGTGATAGCTCAGTGGTCAGGACATGGTCGTATTTAGATCAAGATCGCGAGTTCAAGTCCTGTTTACAACATTTCTTATTTCATTATTTAATTTCATTACTTTATTACTGCATCTTGAATGATTGATTTCCTTTTTCATCCTTCCAACAGCTATATACACACCATCATGATAAATAAAATAAATAATAAATAGATAAGGACCAATCACAGTGATTAAGCTAGCCCCAAAGTAAGTTTAAACTTATATTATGGGATACTAACTCAACGACCCATGACAATTTGAAAAAAGGGTCATTTTTCAACTTGCTCTGGGTGGAGATCGAACCTAGAACCTCCAGATTGGCGGACTAGCGTGTTGACCATTACAGGTTGTCAAATAAAGCCTTTGAATTAAACGGACTCTATCCTCTCTATCTGTATTATTGTTGGCAAAAAGTATTCCTTAAGGTATAATAAGGCGAAAATAACTTCGTACCTGTAAGGTGTTGATGGAACATTCTTTATACGTTCTTAATAAGTTCTACTTTTTTCAGTATAACAAAAACAGAAAAAATACCGAGTTTTAACAAATAATTCAATTTCATAACTTTTGCGATTATTCTTACAGTTTAGTCGCAAGTCTACCTAATCGTGGCCGACGAATTGTCGATCGATCTTCAGCGTTTCGCCACGCTATGTAGATCATAGATGTTGAGCCGTTGTACTCTATAATAACCCGACACTTGTTTTATGATAATTTCAACTAGTTTCCATGTTTCTTTAGTTAAAGTTATACGCTTAAATTTATGGGTTTCTAGTCTTGGAAAGAGCATTAGGAATTTAACTAAGAAATAGTATTTGCTTTAGAAATTTAAGTCAAGATACCTTATTTGTTCGCGTGTACAGTAGGTATAGGTGGTCGTTCCTATATATAGTGGTTCATGAACTTGTTACTTTAGCTTTTTCATTTACCTATTTGAGTCCAATGGAAAACCTGTTTAGGTTTTTCCTTTTGAGTGTATCATAAAACAAGTAATTATTTAAAAAATATTTTTAAAAACCAGCTTTTATTTAAAACAATCAACTTAAAAGTTTAAAGTGCTCTTCAAAATTTCGTAAGGGATATGTTATTTTATCCAATTATAGGCCACCTTTCGGCTTCATCATGAGATCATGTCATTGGTACCATAATCTTACATTGCCACCCAACATACATAAGTGAGGTTTCAGCTTAATTAAGACCTACTTCCCTTCATTCTATTGAGGTGAAACCTCATCCAGAGGCCTTCTTCAGGGCAAATGTGACTCGTGACGCGTACACGAAGATGAATGAGGTCGAAACATATCGGCCACTAGATGATTTTTTCTTGAGTTACCCGTTTATTGCATATTCATCCCCTATATGGGATAGTTGTCCCAAGATTTAGAGATCCGCAAAAATCGCCAATACTCTGGAAATATCAAAGATAATGTTTATTCCTTTCATAGATTTGAAGATAATAAACCAAAGTAGGTACCTAACCGTTTAACACTAGAGAATCTTGCTTTTTGTACAAAGAGATATAAAGTAATTTTAAAAAGTGGGGTAATTATCCGGCTTTTACCCTATATTTTTCAGCAAGAATCTTCCAATAGTCGGGTTTTAGTTTTAAAACTATGTACATCTTGTGATCCTTGATTTTGCCTACGTGTTGTACTATAGGGGATAAAGAGATGTACTTATAATATAATTAAGACCACGGGCTAAAAAGGCAGTTTAGTAGTAATACCTGACAGCATGATTACAATAGAGTTCCATCATCTTCAATCCCCTTATGTTTAAATGTTAGATTATTTCATTAGACAACTAATAGCCTAAGGGCTCGCATGGTAGACGAAATGCCGTGGCCAATCTAGATTTATTGGAGATTAGATCATGCTTTACTTTAATATATTCTTGAATATTAATAGGTTTTTATTATTATATTGATGCTCTGTAACTGTGCAGGAATCTTCGAATAAATGACTTTGAGTAAGTACGTAATAAATTCGTTTATTTCGTGATTAAAATTTAGTTACAAGATTGCTTTCGTGTATATGTACGAATTAATATATGAATGAAAATTGAAATGACCGGAGTAAAGGTTCGTAAAATTCTTAACAAAAAATAGACTTCGTTTCCGTTGAAGAGTTTCTTTCATATCTCGAAAGTTAGTCATCATTAGCAGGTCCTTTTTAGTATTTACTGTAAGAATAAGAGCCACACTTGGCCAGAGGATTTATCCTACAGCACTCTCCACGTTGTCCAGATGGGTTGGAGAGGTATCATTGATGTTTATAAGCGTTATTTAGTTAAAATTAAATAATGAAATAAGAAATGGTAAAAAAATTCCACGTGAGGATTCAAGTCCTGCTCACGTGGTATTTATCACCATTTCTTATTTCATTATTTAATTTTAGTATGAATGCCTAAAAACCCTATAAAATATTTCATTAGCTTGTGTTTCCTAAGTTGCGGGACATCGGAACATCCACGGGAAGACTTGGAGTAGTCCTATTCTACTCTGCTGAGAACCACTTTTATTTATTAGTATTTATATTTATGTATTGTATCATATGCACGTTAGTATATATGTATAGTTATTATGTTTAAAAATATATTTGTGTATAAGTATATGTGTTTTTGATTATATATATTTTATTTATATTAAGTTTGCTTATTTTTGTGAATCTTATTACGCCAGCCACACATATTTTCTGCTTGGTCTAATGGTTGACCGGGAGAGAATGCCATATGGCATTAGGTCCGCCACTTGTACGTTTATTTTATTGTTAAATAAATAATAAATAAATAAATAAATAAACCACACGGCAATCATATCTTAAATAGTAAAGGCTTTCAAATAAAAAGAAAGAATCATCAAAATCGGTTAACAACTGACGAAGATATCAAGTAACAAACATACATAAAAAAATCGTATTGGTGAAACCTCCTCGTTTGTTAAGGTCGATTAAAAAAAAATAAAGCCAAATTCAGTACAGACATGACCTCCCCAATCCAAAATCTTTTTTTATCTCATGCTCCAATACACATGAAGAAATTAGATTCATTAAGTATTACATTTCTAATGCACTTCGCAACTCGAGGTCGCCGTCATGTCAAGAGCACTGCCTTATAATACTGATGTCTTTTTGTTTTTGTATGTGTGTAAGTGACCAACACTAGTGTCAGCTTTTTCTTGCTAAAGGTATCTGCATAGTTTGACGACTGACATACAATGATGAATCGGCTTTTAAGGTGTCTTCAATATAATATGCATGTCAATAGTCACTCTATGATGCCATGGACTATCAAGAAATCAAGAAGAAATAGCCGATAGTTTTACAACCGGCTGCCTGCGCGACGTCAACCCTCTTTGGGAATGCATTTTATAAATAATAATTACTACATAGTATAAAACAAAGTCGCTTCCCACTGTCTGTCCCTATGTATGCTTAGATCTTTAAAACTACGCAACGGATTTTGATGCGGTTTTTTTTATTAGATAAAGTGATTCATGAGAAAGGTTTATATGTATAATACATACCCGTGCGAAGCCGGGGCGGGCCGCTAGTAAACAGATAAACACAAATCATACCCGTGTGGTTCCGGGTTAGAATAGGACCACTCCATCTCTTCCTGTGGATGTCGTAAGAGGCGACTAAAGGACTAAGCACAAACATCTCGTGCTACAATTGCATCCCAAGGTGGATTGACGTCAGGCAGGCGGCCGGTCGTAAAACTATAGCCAAATCATTTAAACTGTTTCGGCTATTTCTCCTCCATTTTGCGAGCTCTTTGGCATCCTTGGGTGACCATTGACATGCATGTTATATTTGGAGAAAAAAAGGCGGGAAAGCGCACCCCGGGCTCCGAAGCAGCGCAGCTGAGGATGCAACCGGGAACGCGCTTGGACGAAGAAAGACAAATCATACTGATTGAGCTAGCCTCAAACTAAGTTTAAACTATTTTTGTTTATAATTATGGTTTGATTGATCTCAGTAAATTCTGTAGTTTTTGAATATATGATTGTAACTATAATTATGCTTTTTTTCAACGTCCCGATTTTTTCATTCCAGTTCCGCTTTTTTTACGTTCAAGTCCCGATATTTAAAAAAACGGATCCAGCAACACTAGCCCTAAAACACATGAAGAAATGAGACTCATTATGTATTACATTTCTAATGCACTTCGCAACTCGAGGTCGCCGCCATGTCAAGAGCACTACCTTATGGATGTTGCATGTGAGATTAATTCACATGTAGAATAATCTGGGCAAATCTTCATTTTTGTATGACACCCAAACAAAAATCTTGCAATATATACAGTGTTGTTACACAAACGTATAACTGATTAGGGGTTGTCTCAGCTTGTGACCAAGGCAACGGCTTATCTTAGAAAGAAATTCCAAAGTTTGTTTGTTTTTTTCGTGTATGTGAGTGGCTAACAACAAACCTGCACACTAGTGACTAGTAACTACTTATCTCTGCTAAAAAGTAATCATTGCATGCGGCTCTTTCCACACAATGACAATTACAAGAGCTTGGCTCTTAAATGTAGACAAAGTGACCACACTGGCGTCAGATTTATCAAGCTGCCTAAAGCCATCTGACATAGCTGGCATGTCAATGCCAGACAACAATGACAGCCGGGATCAACAGTTTAACGTGCCTTCCGTGAACTGAGGTGGTCGGGAAAATTTTATACCACTTGTGGTCACCCATCCAAGTCCAGAATTAAGAGAATTAAACCAAAATATGTATATGAAACCAAAAAGGCAGGAAACCTTTCACTCAGCTTTAGAGTCTGATTTTTTGGGTTCCGTACCCAAAGGATGCAAACGGGACCCTATTACTGAGACTCCGCTGTCTGTCCGTCTGTCCGTCTGTCCGTCTGTCCGTCTGTCCGTCTGTCCGTCTGTCCGTCTGTCCGTCTGTCCGTCTGTCCGTCTGTCCGTCTGTCCGTCTGTCCGTCTGTCCGTCTGTCCGTCTGTCCGTCTGTCCGTCTGTCCGTCTGTCCGTCTGTCCGTCTGTCCGTCTGTCCGTCTGTCCGTCTGTCCGTCTGTCCGTCTGTCCGTCTGTCCGTCTGTCCGTCTGTCCGTCTGTCCGTCTGTCCGTCTGTCCGTCTGTCCGTCTGTCCGTCTGTCCGTCTGTCCGTCTGTCCGTCTGTCCGTCTGTCCGTCTGTCCGTCTGTCCGTCTGTCCGTCTGTCCGTCTGTCCGTCTGTCCGTCTGTCCGTCTGTCCGTCTGTCCGTCTGTCCGTCTGTCCGTCTGTCCGTCTGTCCGTCTGTCCGTCTGTCCGTCTGTCCGTCTGTCCGTCTGTCCGTCTGTCCGTCTGTCCGTCTGTCCGTCTGTCCGTCTGTCCGTCTGTCCGTCTGTCCGTCTGTCCGTCTGTCCGTCTGTCCGTCTGTCCGTCTGTCCGTCTGTCCGTCTGTCCGTCTGTCCGTCTGTCCGTCTGTCCGTCTGTCCGTCTGTCCGTCTGTCCGTCTGTCCGTCTGTCCGTCTGTCCGTCTGTCCGTCTGTCCGTCTGTCCGTCTGTCCGTCTGTCCGTCTGTCCGTCTGTCCGTCTGTCCGTCTGTCCGTCTGTCCGTCTGTCCGTCTGTCCGTCTGTCCGTCTGTCCGTCTGTCCGTCTGTCCGTCTGTCCGTCTGTCCGTCTGTCCGTCTGTCCGTCTGTCCGTCTGTCCGTCTGTCCGTCTGTCCGTCTGTCCGTCTGTCCGTCTGTCCGTCTGTCCGTCTGTCCGTCTGTCCGTCTGTCCGTCTGTCCGTCTGTCCGTCTGTCCGTCTGTCCGTCTGTCCGTCTGTCCGTCTGTCCGTCTGTCCGTCTGTCCGTCTGTCCGTCTGTCCGTCTGTCCGTCTGTCCGTCTGTCCGTCTGTCCGTCTGTCCGTCTGTCCGTCTGTCCGTCTGTCCGTAAAAAATAAAATAAAGGGGGTCGTCATACAAAAAACGTGTTTTTTTAGCGTTTTAAAACATTGTACAGTGGTACGGAACCCTTCATGTACGAGCCCGACTCGCACTTGCCCATTTACTTAAAATCAATTCTTGTTGATTATCAGTGATACCAAATGTAAAATGAGATAGGTGGCGCGACTAAAGAATAGAAACAAAAATACAATCCAACTCAAAGTATTGCGGCAATTCTTAAAATTAACCCCTAATCTAAACGCAGTATAAATTACCGCGCTAAAAGTAAAAACTTTACTAAAAAATAAGTTTTTATGTCTAATACAAGTTTATTATTCGGTTAACTGATCGATTTTCTGAGAACTCAACGCGATATTTTAAGGTTTTTGTCTCCAAGTTTTTTCATACGTGTATCCCTTACAAGTATCGATGCTTAAATGTTTGTAATTGAAAAACGAATCGTTTAACTGTTTAATCGTTACAATGTATGTCATTAATCATACACGGTATCTTAGTACATCGCGAGCCTTCTATGTCCATACATTTTCCAAGATATACATCTCACATTCACACCTTTTGGGGATTAAGTAGATGCATTGTCCTAACATGACGTTTAGGTCTGTTATCCATGAGGAGGCGAGCTATAATACTTTTATGCGTAACGTGGTACACCCGGTGGGAACGAAGTTCCTTACTGAAAAAATCAAAAGCTTATCGAACACTTAATTTAAAACTGAATTAAATGATGTTTTGTAAAAAAAACAATTTATTTTCAGACGCCATCCTGGATTCCAAAAAAAGTATACTTATAGATTGGGATGACGCCATAAAAACCTTGGATATCAAGTTTCAGTCAATTCGTATGCTGTTGAAAATCAGCGGCCATCTTAGATTAGCGGGGGCTTCGGCCTCAGACTTCACTTAGTTACTTGGGGGGGGGGTAGTCCTGTGGAGAGGGGGAGTCCGAAGCCCGAGCTCTTACAACTGTGAAGGGCTTACGTGGTACACACTATGAAATTGTCCTTGTATGGCGACCTTTATGAATTTTAAAAAAAATTATAAATTATTAGAAAAATAAAAAAAAACGTTACGTCTAACGCACTTCAATTGTGTATTTATTCCCGCCCCTGCAAATAGCGAGAAAGAATTTCGTTTAAAATAAAATAAACTACGACTCTCTGATAGAAACCTTATCTAAGTCGAGACATAATTCAATGTTAATAACTCTACCTCATCATAGAGTTAGTAATGAGGAGCTTTATAGCCATATAGCCCTACAATAAACGGTTGTTTAATATGTTTAGCAAACTCAAGAATTGTAAATCGTGAATTCCCTTCTCTCGTAAATCAGTTATGGTTCATTTTATGACAGATACTAGTAATTCGTAAAATAAAGCTCGCACCACATACAGGATGATTTTGATCCTCGTAGCTATAAGAAAAGCACATTTTAAGCGAAATAAAAAATACATATTCTGTCATATGTATCTTGTTCATGCAGATCGTAAAAGCCGATCGAGGGAATGGGCGAGAATCTGAATCAGGCAATGAGGTTAGCAACACATCACTATTATGATTTCCTATCTCCACCCTCATGCCTACTATCACGCTAAAAGTGGCCTAGTCCTTACCACCCTAGGCTCTGTCTGCCCTATTAGAGATAAAGACGTGACAGAGTATGTATCTTGTTTCATAGTAATAAACGGGCAAGTGCGAGTCGGACTCGTAGGTGAAGGGTTCCGTTACACCGTACAATGTTTTAAAACGCTGAAGAAACACGTTTCTTGTATGACGACTCCCTTTAATTTTTAACTTTTTTTTATATTTAGTATTTGTTGTTATAGTGGTCATAGCAATACATAATCTGTGAAAATTTCAAGTATCTAGTTAATGCCATTATAAAGATCTAGTTAAAAACGCTGAAAAAAACACGTTTTTGTGTGACGACCCACTTTAATTTTTTTTATTTTTAGTATTTGTTGTTATAGCGGCCGTAATACATAATCGGTGAAAATTTCAGGTGTCTAGCTATTACGGTTCAAGAGATAGAGCCCTGTGACAGACGGACAGACGGACAGACAGCGGAGTCTCAGTAATAGGGTCCCGTTTGCACCCTTTGGGTACGGAACCCTAAAAACCAAAGATATTAGCCACTTGTTATATTATTCATATTGTTCTTGTTATATATTCGCACTACTTCTCCTTATGGTTGCCTGTAAAAGATTGCTTTAGCGATAAGGCCGCCTTGACCTTATTTATTTACAAGTTCCGTAAATTTCGTAATTTTCTGTTTCTTCTTTGGTGCAATAAAGATTTTTGTATTGTATTGTATCAGCCAAAAAATGCATACCAAAAATATCTAATTTGAATGTCAGCTTGCTACAGCTTGCTACCGGGCTAGTAGCGGGCGGCGGCCGGCGAGCAGGAGATAAACGGCCGCGCGCAAAGTAAAGTTAATATGTTAGACATTTATTAAAAATTTGGGAGAAAAAAAAATACAAAAAACAAGTCCTTTTCTTACGGAATTGTTTTCTGTTAATGATTCTGATAACGAGAATTAAAATACAGCTAATGAAAATCAACCTGTATAGGCGTTCACGGGCGATAATTTTGCTCACGTTACTTCTATGAAAATTAATCTTTTTCAAAGGTTTAAACCAACTTCACATAATTATAGAGCGTTCCTGTGTGCATCCATAGTATAGCTATTTCGAAGCTGAGGTGTGCCCACTGGCTTTTTCTTCTCTATATGTTATTGCATGTCAAGGATGTTCAACATCCTTGAGTGACCACTTGACTTCGCGAAATGGAGAAGAAAAAGCAGAAACCGCTAAAAGTCTCTTTAGCTTGTGTTATCCACTATCTATCTGAAGTCAATTTGAAGCACCAGATGTTTTGTGCTTCTAGTGTGAACAAACTAAATAACTATGATCTACTCAAGAAATTAATAAAAGAAAAGAGCAACGTTATTGTTTTTAGCCTTTCTCATTCTAATTGATATTTAAATAGGTATAAGAGGGAGTATAAAGGCGGCAACGATTGAAGAGAATTAAAAAGCCATCGTTTAACATGGTACGGTCATATCAAGAGGCGAGATGCCGACCATCTGGCTAATAAAATGGTTAACTTGAAGGTGGATGGCCACAGAGATAGAGGATGACCTAGAAAGACGTGGGGGGAATCTGTTAAGCGGGACGTGATGGAGAGGGGGGCTAGTACAGATATGGTAAATGATAGAAAACGATGGAGGGAGTTGACATACAGAGCCGACCCTTAATAGGGAGAAGGCGAGGAAGGTGATGATGATATGTTTTGTCACATAATGCACGTAACACGTATATGGTTGACGTAACACGTCACAAAACGGTGACTATTGCACGCCTCATAAGGAGGTAGTGCTCTACTCTCGCCTTACAAAAATCAAGTGATTTTTTTAACTAAATGTGTCTCTATTTAATTTTTATCGCACTTTTACAATAATATTTACACATAAATTTTTAAAGACATTTTTAAAAGACATTTTGCCTTTATATAAATAAAAACAATGTTTAATAAAATCATTTTGTGGACGTCCGTGTGTCTGTATGTATGGAAACTGGCGTGGTCACGATAACTCCCGAAAAACTTATCTGATCAAGTCCATTTTTTTTTATACGCTTCAGTATTATCCAAAACTAAGTCCTTTCGAAGATCACGGTCTAATTCAATGTAGTTTAATCGTAATTTAAATTTAATTGTGAAAAATTAGATTATGAGGCGTGCACTTTTAGATTTTCCAAACTTATCTTTTTCTTTGTGCTAATGGAGGGTGTTACGACGCTGATTTATAGCTTGCATGTAAAATAAAAAGTTAGATGACTCAGCTTAATCTTTGATCCTATATCCTTTATTTTTTTACTAGCTCTCTCTATATCCCACTGCTGGGAACAAAAGCCTCCCCACTACGCTTACAATTATCTCTGTTCTTCGCTTTGTTATTCTAATCCCCTTCAAAATTTCTCAGTTTGACTGACCACTTTGTTCTAGGTCGTAGGTTCTCATATTGCCACTGTCTGGACTCCGATAGATGGCAAAAGAAAAAGAGGCAGATCTAAGTTAATAAAAAATTTAAAAAAAAAGCTTTGGTATGATGATGTAATTTTAACTAAATCTGCTTTTTACAAATAGCTTTACATTGAGATAAGAAAAATCATGTATAAGCTTCAATCAGAAATACTTCGCTAAAGCCGTCAGATTCCAAACGTAACTACACATAATAAATCTCTGAGATCAAACTCAAGGCATAGGATCATTGAGATACATAAAAATAGATGCGCAAAGTTACGAGATTTTCTCCTAGAACTAACAAATACAGTGCGTGCACATTATCTCTGAAAACTGTCAGAGATTATATAAATAGTATTAATGTAGTTTAAGTATGCGGTTTATCTTGGAATAATTATACACCTATGTATTATAAAAGATTTCTTTCTTAATACTAAATAATATTATCAATGCAGACTATTATTTTGCTTTTGTATATAATAACAACGCAGATGTGCAGTTACTTTTTATTGTTTGTCAAAGAGAAGACTATCGTACCTAGTAATAAAACTATCATAGAGATTCGATTATATTTTTATTAATGATTAATCCATATTCTTTATCCTTCTTTCCTTCTACACAGTTTTTCTATATTACAGGTTTTATTATCATCCAGTGTTTACTAGTACTACTCTTTTATACTCCGCAATAAAGACTTTTTACTTTCATTTGTCGTCTAAGGATTTTTTTGTTGAGAAAATAAGGTAAGTTTAATTTTTCAATTTCATATTGTTACAATCCTCTGATATAAAGTTGCTCTGAAATTATGTATGAATACACAATTTTATTTCTATTTTCGTATTCGGTTATAAATAAAAATGTTTTTAATCTAGTAATACGGGAACTGCTCTGGCAGAATTAAAAACAATCTTCAAGCAGCAGCTCAGTAAAGTCTTTCAATTGTTTATAATTAAAAAGACTACATTTACAATATAGTCAGTAAAAAGTCTTAATGTAATTTATTATTAAATTAACATGGTTAACTCTCTATCTATAGTTTAATATAGTCGGAAAGGGCGACCAGTTTCACTATTATGGTATTTTCAACTAATTATGGCCAATTATAACACCTCAAACATGAAGTCTATGCATATAGTTGGTCATTGCAATAAAAGATGACTCAAGGTTGATAGCGATCGCTCTACTTGTACCATAAAATTAGCAGCAAGTCATCATTGCCTTTTACGATTATGCTCAAGACTACTATTTATTTTGCTAAACTTCAAGACCCAAGTACCAAACTAAGGCACAAACGTATCACCTAGGTTTCAGCCTAAACCTGTTAATAAGTGCTGTCTGCGATCGTTTGGACTAGTGATGTACCGCTGGAAATATAACAAATTTAAGGAAAATTTCCCATTGTAAATTTACAAGAATATTTCCAATATTTCTGTAAATAATCCCAATGTTTCCGTAATTAAATATTGCTGTAAATTTCCATTTTCAGGGAATGTTTACGGGAATATTCCCAAAGTTTCCAGGAACGGCACATCACTAGTCTAGACAGAAAGGAACGGAGAGACCTAAACCCTAGACTTTCATTAAGGGGTTTTTGGTTGAATTTGTATAGTAATCCCCAAAATGTTGTTATCGCACAAATGCTTTTCCAAAGAGGGTTGTCGTTAAATTATTTTTAATGTCTTGGAGTAAAGATAAAACTTAGAATGTATAAGCTGCTTCAATTCCCGCGCAGATCGTAAAAGCCGGCCGTGAATTTGAATCACGTCATTTAGCGACGCGGCTAGCAACCTATAACTATTTTGGTTCCTTTTTTCAAGCGGCCCTAGGCTCTGTCCACCTTGTACGGGAAAAAGATGTGTTAGCAGTGTGGTTTCCGGCAGAGTAGAATAGGACCACTCCAAGTCTTCCCGTGGATGTCGTAGAAGGTGACTTAGGAAACACAAGCTAAACGAAGCTTATAAACAGCAATGAGACCTCTCCAACCCGTGTGGTCAGCGTGGAGAGTGTAGGCCAAATCCTCTGACTGCTCTGGCTAAGTGTGGTTCTAGTAGGCAATACAAACAGGGTTGTGCTCCTGCAGTGGAGACTAAAAACCGGGCAAATACGAGTCGGACTCGTACATGAAGGGTTCCGTACCTCCGTAGAATGTTTTAAAACGCTGACAAAACATGTTTCTTGTATGACGACCCCCTTTGATTTTTAACTTTATCTTATTTTTAGTATTTTTTGTTATAGCAGCCACAGTAACACACAATCGGTAAAAATTTTAAGTGTCTAGCCATTACGGTTCAAGAGATAGAGCCCTGTGACAGGCGGACAGGCAGCGGAGTCTCAGTAATAGTGTCCCCTTTGCACCCTTTGGGTACGGAACCTTAAAAAAGATCTGATGATAATGATAAGTATATCTCTAAGTGTATTTCAGATTTTCGAAGTCATCTCTGTTAATATGAAAATCTACAAACCGACTAGACTTAACCGATTACTGTCTCACGAATTATGACATAGTCCCAAAGTTATTTCAAATATTACAGACAAAATAAGCCAATAATGTCCACCACATTATGTAAATTAATTAATTTGAACTACCAAGTAATTACTACGACGTGTAAATAATATTTATCAATTAATAAAATGCCTCAGTAGGATGCCACAGTACTTTGGATGGCAAAATAAAAATAATACAGAAGGATCATACATCATAATACGATAGTGCGTACTTGAGATACGCATTTATTTGCAATAACAAAAACATTAAAACATAAAATTTTAATTAAAACTTAATTATGAATTCTTTTTATTTCAAAATTAAGTAATTTTCTTTTTCAGAATGAATAAGTTAATTTCACATAAACTAGAATGTGAGTTAACATCAACGTAAAAAATACATCGTTTTCGTAAAATATAAATGAAATATAAAGGTAGCAAGAGCACTGGCTGCTTTCCCTTGCTAAATGTATTTTTTTTTAAATCCTAAAATTAATTTTTGTCCTGATCTAGCTCAAATATTAGCTTCTTTGATCGAAGAAATGAGCGAGGATCTGAATAATATTAATAACGCGATGAGGCTAGCAACTCATCACTAATTTGATTACCTTGTTTAATTTTCCCCACCAATGTGCTAAACGTTACCTTTGGGTTTTAGGACCCTGGGCCTTTTTAAATTAAATTTTGCTAAGATCCGTTAATTTATGGGACTTCTATTAAGAGATACATCTGCTCTCTTTTTGTTCTGTTACAGTACATGCTTAAGAGGTTTGTAGTAATTTGTAATTAACCTTTATTATGCAAATGTAGTAATTAATGTTATACTATGAGTGTACTTTTTAACGCGTCCGGGTCAAAATTAAATATTTTTTATGCTATAAATTATATCCAACAAGTGCAAATCATAATAATTTTAAACAAAAAAAAAGCTGCCTAGTGCGAGTCGGACTTACCCATGAAGGGTTCCGTAGCAGCAAGTAACATTTTACAATTTATGACGTATTAAAAAAAACTACTTACTATATCTCGTTTAAACCAATTTTCGGTGGAAGTTTGCATAGTAATGTACATCATATATTTTTTAGATTTATCATTTTCTTATTTTAGAAGTTGCTGGGGGGGGGGGGGGCAACATTTAACCACTTTGGAAGTGTCTCTCGCAAAACTATTCAGTTCAGAAAAAAATTATGTTACAAACCTCAATATCATTTTTGAAGACCTTTCCGTAGATACCCCACACGTATGGGTTTGATAAAAAAAATTGATTTTCAGTTCTAAGTATGGGGAACCCCAAAATTTATGGTTTTTTTTCTATTTTTGTGTGAAAATCTTAATGCGGTTGACAGAATACATCTACTTACCAAGTTTCAACACTATAGTTCTTATAGTTACGGAAAAAAAGTGGCTGTGACATACGGACGCCCAGACAGACATGACGAATCTATAAAGGTTCCGATTTTGCCATTTGGCTATGAAACCCTAAAAACGACTATTTCTGGTCTTTTTCATCAAATTTACTTCAAAATGCAAATGCTTGATATCATGACAAAAACATCAAAATTACTATATGTGTGCATAGAATATTAGGGGATTTCCCTCGATTTCTCGAGGATCCTATCATCAGATCTTTACCTGGTGACAATGGGACTAACTTGCATGTATACCCTTAAAAAAATATTTTTTTAAATTGGTTCAATAACACAGAAGATAAATATAGTGACAAATTTTTGGCAGAGATAATAGGAGTCTTCTTCTGCGTATCTATGGTATTCTTTATATTCTTTTATTTGAGTTTGACGTAAGGCCGTACCTGAATTTCCCGGGTTCCAGTGCTGCCCCCATTTAAAATAAATCATTTCAAAGATAACGGAGACGTCATTTAAAATTTTGCTACAACCAAGTCCTAGATAGCCCTTCAAAGTATTTTATGAACAACTGTTTACAGTTTAAAGTGAGAACGTTAAGCTTTACTACGCACATTTGCGAAAAACGGCCACTTTTGGCTAATGTGCGTAGTAAAGCTTAACGTTTTTATTATAAATTGTAAACTGTAGTTCATAAAATAATTTGAAGGGTTATCTAAGACTTGATAGTAACAAAATTTTAAATGATGTCTTCGTTTTCTTTGAAATAATTTATTTAAAATGGGGGCAGCACTGGACTCCGGAAAATTTAGGTACAGCCTTAACACGCTAGACCGCTAATCCGGAGGTTCTGGATTCGATCCCCAGCCAGGTCAAGTTGGAAAATGGCCTTTTTCAAATTTTCCTGGGTCTTGGGTGTTTATCTATATATGTATTTATCATAATAATATAGTATCGTTAAGTATCCCATAACACAAGTTTAGAACTTACTTTGGGGCTAGCTTAATCGTTGTGATTTGTCCCTAAAAAAAGAAAAAAAAGTTACTAAGATGGCGTACTCCTCAAGATGGCGTCCTTATTAGAACTCTAGGGTGCAGGTGCAATGGCATTCGGGACAAAACAGCAGGTGCGTCATTCTTAATGGAGATGAGCCACACTCGCACACGTTTTGTGTAGTATGTGTGCTATTTGATCGTCCACTTGGTCAAACGAAAGCTCAACACTGCGCCATCTTGAATTGGATTATGATAAATAGGAGTGATTTACTTTGCTTGATATTACGTCTTACACTGTATAATTGACTTTCTTTCGGCGTTTCTTCTCAGCAGTGGTAGTTTCAAAACGCAAGTATCGGTAGCTTTTCTTTAAATAGTTAATAATGTAAATATAAATTAACATTACACGTAATGTATACAATTTGTTGACGTGTAAAAGTGCCTGCAACGGCCTAATGCAAAGTATGCATACATTTTTTTACCACTATAAAAACAAATACAGTAAATAAGATGAAGTAAAAAATTCAAGGAGTTCGTCACTTAAAAGAAACATGTATGAGTCTGACTCGCACTTGATCGGTTTTCAGTTGGTCATTATCATGGACTGATTATTAACTTACTTTTTAAAATTTAACATTTAAATTGTTTTTGTATATCTTGTAAGAAGTTACATACATATGACCAACTAAGCTCTAGAAGGTATTTACTAGCTCGTTAATATAAAATATGTAACCAATTGGTAACCAAAAGTATGTAGCAAGCAACTTTAGGTAGCAAGTCCACTTATTCATTGACTAATCAGCACACCTACAAATATAGCCCAAATTCCTGCCCACCCAGTAATAAGGATAAATCTCCATCATTTAAAATGGAATGCGTAACCTTACGACCATTGCTAAATCGATTTCTCAAGAGCATCCCACGAGCATATCGAAACTTGGTATAACATATCAAACTACGTGAATTAGGGTCCTTTCACATGATGCAGACATGAACATGCAGCATGATCCTATTGTGAAAAACTAGATTGACCTAACTTTTTTTGAAACGCCGTTGTGATATTTTTTACCGCATTGACCTATATGTTAATTATTTATTTAGAGAAATATAATTATGCTTAAATATTCAATTTAATTCAATTCAACATATCTTTATTATCATAGGATATTTATAATATCTCTTAATAATAGTCACTTTGTTTTGCACAAATGTCGACATCAAACCGTTACTTACAGCTAAGTTTTTTCCACACAGGCAAGCTTACGATTTATAAATTACCCATTGCCAAAACGTTTCTACTACTAGCTTATTCCTATATAGCGACGTTGAGAGTTCATACTACTAAATCTCTTTCAAGAACATCACTATATCTTGTCTATAGAAGTTAGTTTGTTAAGTTATTTTTGTATCTTTAGCTATTACTTTCACAAAACTGTTATTATCTCTCTGACATCTTTATTTTTTTTTTAATTTTCTAAAAGCTCTTGGTTTATTCTGCAATATTACTTTTTCGACAAGTTATTCTTGATGAGCCAATTTTCAATGCCTAAGTATGTAGAATTACAATCTCAATTTTTTTTTATATCCTTATTACGCAATATACCTATTTTAAGTTTACGTTTAGTTAAGTATTGCGCCTCATGCAAGCGGAGTAACATTTATGCCTACTACTACTACAAACGAAACTATACATCCGTGCACACCTGCTGCGTGCGCACGTCAATGTGTGAGTAACATTATTCAAAGCCATCGAACGCCGCCTAGAAAGGGGGTGTGACGCGGGGATGCCATATTGCGGGGGACACTGCCAGTTTCCATTCTGTATGTAAATACTTATATTAATTCTGAGTCTCAACTGCGGATACACTTGTCACTGTGTTTCACGTTTACGCAAGACAATTTATCAAGTTGCGTACAGTCAGTGTGAAAGTACCCTTAGTATATGAACCTAACGTATTATTCAATTAATCACACGTTAATAATTAGGTTATTACAGTAAGCTACAATGTTATGGCATCTTTCTGTTTGTCAAAACTATCAATCATTTTTATATTTGATAATTTATATCGTTTTATTATGTAAATCTTTTTTTTAGCGATGAAGGATGCGTGATGTGTATAGATAATGGGTGTTACTTATTAAGCAATGCTTGATTTGAGTAACTTCTCTAGGCAATACATAAATATCGAGCGAAGCGATCTAAGTTCTTCATGCCCACTTGGATAATCCAGTAGGTAGTATGTTTTTTCCAGCTATAGTAACCGACTTAATAAAAAAACAGGTCTAACTTTGTTACTAGGTAGGTTTAAACCATTACCCGCCCAAATCAAGTTGACATCTAGTAATTACACACAATCTCACCTGTAAATGTCATCTTGATGTGGGCGGATAATGGTTTAAAGTTAGTAACAAAGTTAGACCTGTTTTTATAATACGACGGTGTGTACTTAAAAAAAGAAAAAAAATCCAGTCACTTCAATCCATTTTACTGATTACATTACACAGTAACATAAGTATCTATAAATACTTTCTTGATTTATCTTTAAACTTACACAATAGGGTATTACACCAATTTTTGAAAAGTGTCTTTTCACAAAATTTTTATTCAATTGATAAGTGTCATAAAAATGCATTGAAATTTTACATTTTCATACGCGCGTAGTTTGCCGAAAACTCTCTGTGGTCATGAAGTTATGACCGTACACGAGTTATGCATGTACACGAATGCGCTGATATACATCAGCCGTAGTTTGCCGAAAGCTCTCTATGTAAATACATACGTATTTACATAGAGAGCTTTCGGCAAACTACGCGCGTTTGAAAATGTAAAATTTCAATGTATTTTTATGACGCCCATATAAACTAAAAATTTTCAACTGTGAAAATTCACAGTTGAAAATTTTTAGTTTATATGGGCGTATGGCGTAATATCATGGCGGCTACTATTGGGTGGATTCAAAAACTGAAAACTCTGAATTTAAAATTTATAATTAATTAAAACATTAAAATTTATTTCGTTATAATAAGAACTAAAACTAACATTTTTCGACTGATTTTAGCCTAAGCCATTTCAGGAACATATTTTTAGTTTTTTTTTGTCATATTAGCCTAAAAATACCGTATCATGGCAGATTGCTTAAATATACGCAAAGAACTTTGCTTGCTTCGTTGACTTGTTTTAAAAACTATTTTAAAATTTCGTCATTATATTTTGGTATTCAAAGTTTATCTTAATAAACATTACATATTATAATGTATTTATTAAAACTTTATTGATCCACAATAATAAATGTTTACAATTGGCGGACTTAACGCTTATAGCGTTCTCTCCCAGTCAACCATAGGGATAAACAGATAAAATCAGTTGCGGCGCAAAAATAAATATTATTACCCGGTACAAAAAAAACTATTAACGTTCATAATTAGCATCAAAATTATTATTTTTATTACGTATCTCTTCCAAAAGGTCACAAATAAAAGATCCACCTTCCATATAAGTACTCCATACATTAATTAGATGAAACGTACATACAAATATACATAAATATGATATTAATTGTGAGTTAATTACAAATCGATACGAGTATAAATTGAGTTCTCATATCATTGGATATAAGTACCTTTCGAATTTTAAATGCAAATGGTAATGGCATATGATGATACCAAATTGCGCTTAAAGGTGCGCACTGATTGTGAATTGACTTACTGAACTGGGTTTCTTTCGGCGTAATCTTCCCAGTGGTCGTTCCGAAACGCTAGTATTTGTAGCTTTTGGACTTAAAATAATTTTAAAAAATAATCTTTAATAAGTTATATACTTATCCTACATTAAATAAAAATTTATGACTTTAACTTTAAATGAATTTTCAAGGAAAATCTACGTCATTTGCTTATAATAACTACGCTGGCCGGCTTCCAAGTCTTCCCGTGGATGACATAATTAAAAAAAAAAAACATTTATTTCGGATGTCTAAGATCCATACATAATAAAATAATACATTCAAAGTAAAACAGAAATAAAATTTTAAGAAAGCAATAATAAAATGTCACATAATAAAATTAAAATATTCAAAATGTCACTAATCACTACCACCTTAATTAAATTAAATACAACTTGAACTATAAATACCTTCTCTGTGGCATAGGTACTGCGACATGCCTGTCACAGCAGTGCCGAAGGTATTTACAGTCCAGTCGGTCAGCGATCATCTTTAGAATGATGTTGGAGCTGCCTCGCACCCTACGCACCAAGGAGGCGCCCCGCTTACGCATTGTTGTGTGAAAACAATCTGTGCGGGCTTCCGCGAACATGCCCGAGACGCTACAGTATCGTGGCAGCCCCAAAATCACCCTAAAAGCATTATTATACAGGATGCGGAGGTCATTGTAAACTCGCTTGGTATAATTCACCCACAGACTGCAGGTGTATAGTGACGTACAATACGATCGAAAAAGTGTAATTTTAACTTCCCGCGAACATCGTGCAAAGCTGCGGGCGATCATATTAGCTCTAATAGACAATGCCCTCCGCTCCCTTGCGATATCAGCGTTGTCATCAAGGCCGGTAGTTATTATGTGACCCAGGTATTTGAATTGGCTGACCCACTCTAAAGCTACATTATTTATTGTTACTGGTGGTATATTCTGAGGACACTTGGTACCCGCTTTGAAGACCATGCATTGACTTTTTGTTACATTATATTTTAGACCGTGGCTACTTGCATACTCCTCGCAAATCTGTACTAGCCTCCGCAAACCACAAACTGATGCACTCAGCAACGTCATATCGTCCGTGTATGAGAGATTGTCATAGAAGGCGACTTAGGAAACATGCTAAACGAAGCTTAAAAACATCAATAAGACCTCTCCATCCCGTCTGGCTAGCGTGGAGAGTGTAGGCCAAATCCTCTGACTTCTGTGGCTAATATATGGGTCTGGTTGTAGAAAGAGGGTCATGGTAGGGAGTGGAGACTAAAAGAGACCTGATGATGATGATGGGCAGCCGGGTTAGTGATCGTAAAAGATGATCTTTGCACAGATGATGCTGCTGCTCGTTCTCAATTTCTATCCTGCCTATTGCATTTTACGACACCCTTGGAAAATAGATCGAGAGCTGGCACGAATTTTTGTGTAGGTATTTGAGACAAGTTGAAAACTTGTCACATATCTCTCCTATTATACCCCAACACGGAACTGCAGACCTGGCTGGTAAGTAGCGGGGCTAAACCATTTTGATTTATTTAGATTGACCTGGCAGGTAGAAAGTCCTATCAAAATGACCTGTCTTTTTGAGAATCTTATTTTTTTGTTACAAGTAATACCCTATTAAAATTTCAAGTTGCCTCAAATACATTTTTTATATTTTTTTGAAAAATACATTTGCACGCGCCTGGCAATATCAAAGCCCCGACTAAATCGTCTGGCTTATTGATTTTTTTATTCTTTAAACATTAATTTTTTATATGTTGTACATATAAAAAATGCAAATTGCCACAAATACCTTTTTTGAAAAACAAAAAACTTTAAAAAATGTATAGGTTGCATTAGCCCCGCTACTCACCAGCCAGGTCTGCAGTTCCGTGTTGGGGTATAATATGAGAGGTATGTGACAAGTTTTCAACTTACCTCAAATACCTACCCAAAACTTCGTGCTAGCTCTCGGACCAAAAGTAAAAAGTGTGGTTACAATGTACTCTACTCTGCCCTCGCCACAGTCTATACGCACCATAAAAAAAGCGATCTAAATTCATGCATTAGCAAAACACATGAATAATGAAATCTGCGGTACATTTAGATCGTGATGTTCATTGCGATGAGATAAGAAGTAGTAATTAGCTCAAATTGAGCGCCAGGAATCCTGAGACGGCCTTCTTTTTGTGGCTCATGAAAGAGTCATGAGGTTGGTTTAGTGGGTTATAAATAAAATAATTATAGTTGCGACGTACGAGTTTACTTCATTCGGATTGAATCATTTAGTGGTAGGTACATTGCATTAAATTGGGCTTAAAATATCGAGACATCGTGTCATATTAATATGACCTAAGAATTTTCATTTAAACTAATAATATATTCTCGTTTTGTTCAATCGAACTATACTTGTAAATATAATAAATAATGTTCATTATTCTAATAAAAAAATTAATTTGGAGGTTATGTTTAGAAAAAAAAGTATTAATAATAAATGAAGCTCCGCCCTCCCTCCCTTTTTTTTGAAGTCGATTAAAAAATGTTTTCTACAGCTCTTCGGGGCTTTTTTGTAGAAAAAAATCGTGTAGTAGTTTAATTCAAAGAAGGTGTGACATAATATTTTTAAAATATAAATACTAAGTACCTATCATATTATTTTTAACCAATTTAAAAAATGGCGGAGGTTATCAATTCTACCAATACCTATGCCTTTTTTTGTACTCGTATGTAGGTATGTTACGCGATATCTTCGCAAATAATTGTGAACCGATTTGATGATTATTTTTTATTTCAAAGCCGATACTCCCTAAGTTTTTATTTTTATTTTTATTAAGGCCGTACCTGAATTTTCCGGGGTCCAGTGCTGCCCCCATTTAAAATAAATAATTTTAAAGAAAACGGAGACATTATTTAAAATTTTGCTACTATCAAATCCTAGATAACCCTTCAAAGTATTTTATGAACTACTGTTTACAGTTTAAAGTAAGAACGTTAAGCTTTACTACGCACATTTGCGAAAAACGGCCACTTTTGGCAAATGTGCGTAGTAAAGCTTAACGTTCTCATCACATGAGCATGAGCATTTATAACACCAAACAACACCAATTTCATATTATAAAGTCCACTAAAATCAATTTGCAAAATAATTTAAAGAAAACCCCAACCGAACCCCTTGACTTCCCGCCTTCCCTTGACTTGACTCTACTCCCTAATTAGATTACAATATATTCATTTGGTGAAGACATGATGAAGAACTTTGGAGATATGAAATAAATTCCTTACAGAAAATAAAGTCGGTTGTTTAGTTATTGTCAAAAATTTAATTATCTAAGTATCCATGACAATTTGTGACGTATAATTAAAATTATTAGGCAGTTTTTGAAGTGAAAACTTCTTCGTCAGGCATTTTTTGAGATGGGAAAAAACCGCTAAACTCGCGACACTGTTACCGTAACCGACACCGCCTTATTCAAATTTTCACTTCTGTCGGCTATTCCAGAGTGCCACATGTTTTTTAAACATTTATTTTTATATTAGATTCCTACTCCCTAATTAGCTTTTAAGTTTTATGTAAAAGGTAATATTTAAATTGTATTCCCTCAATGTGTTCTCAAACTAATTGTGCCATCGATAAATCTAGTGTTTAAGTATCCAATGATAAAGAAACATAAAGATATACCTCAGTGTTTTTAAGTGACTTCAAAAAATAAGAGGAGCTTTTAAATTCGAATGTATAAGTATTTTTTTTTTATCTATGTCCTTCAATAGCTTTTCTTCCGGGGTCCAGTGCTCCCCCATTGAAAATAAATCATTTCAAAGAAAACGAAAACATCATTTAAAATTTTGCTACTATCAAGTCCTAGATAACCCTTCAAAGTATTTTATGAACTACTGTTTACAGTTTAAAGTGAGAACGTTAAGCTTTACTACGCACATTTGCGAAAAACGGCTACTTTTGGCCGTAAACTGTAAACAGTAGTTCATAAAATACTTTAAAAGGTTATCTAGGGCTTGGCAGTAGCAAAATTTTAAATGATGTCTCTGTTTTCTTTGAAATGATTTATTTTAAATAGGGGCAGCACTGGACCCCGGAAAATTCAGGTACGGCCTTAAACACACGAAAAACAAACAACATGTAGCCTAGAGCCTGGAATCAATCTCTATAATTATTAATATATGTAATGAAATGAGATATCTTCATTCAATGGTCCTACGACCAAGGATGCTCAAGACCGTGCGAAGTGGAGAAGGACCCCGGGCTTCACAGCATTACAGCGGGAGATGCAACTGGGAATACGCTGAGATGAGAGAGAAAATGAGATATCTTCATGAAATAACATCACTGTTGTTACCACCTGTCGCGTCTCCGCACCCGTAAGGATGTCAGCCATTCCGTAAGTCGCATTATAAAACATTATTCTAATACACATTCTCGAAGAAAAACCGAGTTTGGTTTTGTCGACGTTTGTAAATTTTCCACTACAAAAAGGGCTGAAAGAGGCTTGTAGCCAAGCAGAGGGATATAGAAGGCTACCTATGGCTATGATGGTAATGTTGAATAGTACTAAAAGTAAATAATGAATTTAATTTTTTACCTATTTATAGTTTATTCAAAGTAAATTTATAATTTTAATTAGAAAACTAAACTAAAATTAAAAAAAGAAAACAAAACAGAAGAAGAAATAATAGTAAAAATATTAAATATAAGGCTAATCTAAGAGCCCCTCTCGGAGCATACCGGGCTCAAAAGTACCCATAACGCCAGCCGCATTGCCACGCTGAATGGCGAGGGCAATGTGTTGCGTCAGGTATGCTCCGGAGCGAGGATCGTCTCGGTTGTCACGCAATTTTAATTTATTTGTGTTTTTTAATTTAACAAAGAAAACATGGTATTCAATTGAAAAATGTATTAGTCTATATTGCCCTTTAAATGTTTACAACATGTTCCCTTAGTACATATATAATACAAATACATACTATCACGTCTTTATTACTAACTAGCAGTCCACCCCGGCTTCGCCCGTGGTACACACATAGCCTATGTCACTCGGGAATAGTGTAGCTTTTCAACGGTGAAAGAATTTTTTAAATCGGCCTAGTACTTTTTGAGCCTATTCATTACAAACATACAAAAATAGGTACAAATCTTTCCTCTTTATAATATTAGTATAGTATAGAAGTATAGATGGGGTAGACTTAGCATTTATTTTTGGCTTTAGGCAGATATAGCACACGGCCTGGGTTCTCTCCACAATCACGCTATAAGTAGCCTTTGGAATTTTTTTGGTACTGTCTTAATGGAAAAAGGAATCAAAATAATGATGGATTGCTGCCGCATTGTCTCATGGTCTATTACCATGATTAAATTTTAGCCCATTCTCTAGATCGGGAAGCTATCATCAATAACTTGAAGAACTATGTTTCTTGTCGGTTGAGTATTTTATTATCTATCCTATTTTTGGCTAAATATTTGACCAACCTATACAGTTGAAGCTACACCTATTTCTAATATCGTGATTAGTTACCAAGCTGCTGAAATAACATGAGGTCAGCGAAATAATTTGGAGCGTACATCTTTACCCGCCTCAGGGCATAGACGTTATTGATGAATTGGTATGAGCGCATTTCTTGATATCCTTTCCACAAAAGGATACCTACATTTGAACTATACATTTTGTATAATTTATTACTTTAGTTTTGTGAGAACAGTAGAATTTGCGAGATCTTGACGTCGTTAGGGATGATATGCATGCCAATGGTCTTACAATGAAGGATGCTCAAGACCGTGCGAAGTGGAGAAGGAAAAGCCGGAAAGCGGACCCCGGGCTTTACAGCATTACAGCTGTGGATGCAACTAGAAACACGCTGAGTTGAGAGAGAGAGAGAGTAGAACTCGCGAGCTCTTATAACCATGCAATACCCGACACCTTCCCCTTTCCCCTGGCTTAACAAAGCCATTTCAGTGAAATCCGTCCGTTTTTAACGTTACAGTGAACTTACCCCTTTTATTTCTTTTTCCCCCTCCAGTCCCCCTTTTAGAATTTTTTATGCAACATCTTGTGTCTCGACGACCTCTGTGGTGTAGTGGTTAACACGCCAGTCCGCCACACCGGAGTTCCCGGGTTCGATCCCCGGTCGGGTCAAGATTGAAATGATCTTTTTCAGATTGACCTGGGTCTTGGATGTTTATCTACATATGTATTTGTTATAAAATATAGAATCGTTAAGTTAGTATCCCATAACACAAGTTTAAAACTTACTTTGGGGCTAGCTCAATCAGTGTGATTTGTCCTTATATATTTTTTTATTTATTAATAACCGACACTTTCCCTTTTCCCCTGGCTTAACAAAGCCATTTCAGTGAAATTCGTCCGTTTATAACGCTACAGAAAACTTCCCCCCTTTTATCTCTTTTTCCCCTTCCACTCCCTCTTTGGGAAATATTTTTTAACATCTTGTGTAGAATGAAGTCCTTAGTGTGCCTCGCAAGTTCTCCCCTTTTCCCTCTATTTCTCTATATAGTTCTGTCTGCCCCATTAGGGGTAAACACGTGATAAAGTATAGTATAAAATGAAGAAATGTTTATGGCATGCAATGCCAAACAATGGAAATAGACATACCTAACGAAGATTACAATCGGACCTAGTATATTTTCCTGTGTAAAATTATGTCACATAGTATCTTGGATTTGGTTTCCGAAGGTACGATGAAAAAAAATCAAAAATGGATTTATTATTGCTTTAACCGATTTAAAATAAACGGGCAAGTGCGAGTCGGACTCGTACATGAAGGGTTCCTTACCACCGTACAATGTTTTAAAACGCAGAAGAAACACGTTTCTTGTATGACGACCCCCTTTAATTTTTTACTTTATCTTATTTTTAGTATTTGTTGGTGAAAATGTCAAGTATCTAGTTAATGCCATTATAAAGATCGAGTTAAAAACGCTGAAATAAACACGTTTTTTGTATGACGAACCCCTTTAATTTTTAATTCTTTTTTATTTTACGTATTTGTTGTTATAGCGGCCACAGTAATATATAATCGGTGAAAATTTCAAGTGTCCTAGCTATTACGGTTCAAGAGATAGAGCCCTGTGACAGACGGACAGACAGATGGTCAGAAAGACGGACAGAAAGCGGAGTCTCAGTAATAGGTTTTCGTTTGCACCCTTTGGATATGGAACCCTAAAAAGAAGGAGTTTGTCAATTCGACTGTATATGTATTTTGTATGTATGTCAGGCAATATTTTTGATAATTAAGGAACAAAATCATAGTAAATTAGTAAATGTCTATAATTTAGTGAATATGTGATTAAGAACTTTAGAGATATGGAAGAAACTCAACGTTCTACAGAAATTTTAATGATAAAATCGGTTGATTTTTTTAATTTTTTCTTTGTTTTTTTTTTGTGTATACAATGTAATAAAACTTATTAAAAAAAATTATATTGAAGATATAAGCAAGATTAAGTATAAAGGTACATTCATTTTAAATACTGGGTAGGTAATTATGTTTAATTTAATTACTTAAGTTTATGTTTTTTGCTCTGAATTCATAGAATTTTTTGTAAAAACCATTTTAAAGAATAATTATGTTGTCATATCTATATGTAATTAGATAATTTTGTAATTGTATGATCAGTCAATTCTGATTTTTTGTTTCTATACTAACCTGACTAATCTTTGTTGCGATATCAATGATGGAGTACCTATCTCCTTACAAATGTTACAAAAAAAAAATTAAAGTTCAAAAAGTTAATAGATTTTGAAACAAGTTACCATAGTTAAGTAACACTGCGATTCCGTAGTTATTGATCTTTCTTGTAGTTTATTTTTACAAGCTTTTATGCCTGTCCCGTTGTTTGTGTGTCCTTAATCAAATCTTGCAAGCTGTTTATCGATCGATATTATTATGCTCTAAGGAATTGTGTAAGGAAGAGGAAATAAAACGTTTTAACTGACGACTTTATTGATGTACCATACGGTGAAATACAATTTTACTATATAAAAAATATATGTCGTCCTATAACATAAAAAAAAAATCAAAAACAAAAGGTAAGTAAAAATAATATAATTCAAAAATACAATCCGCGGAGTTCGAGGAATATAAAACATTTCGCAACACAAGCTAAATTAGACCCTCTTCCCATTATTCAATCGAGTTAAAACTTCACATGCTTATGTATGTTGGGTGACAATGCAATATTATGATACCTGATCTCATGATAATTCTGGAAGGTAGCTACTGCATCTCTGTACAATAACATAACTCCACCGAGTTTAAGCTCAATATTTTCGTCTTAAACTTTTAAGTTCATGTTTTAGATAAAAGCTTGTTTTTATAAATAATCTTCTTTGCTGCCCTGGTTGAAAAAAAAACCAGAATTTACTAATTGCTTCCCTTCCCGCGCAGATCGTTAAAGCCATTCGAGAGAATGGACGATAAATTTGAATCATATCAATAGGCGTGGCCTGGGCCTTACAGCCCTAGGCTCTGTCTGCCCCGTTAGGGATGAAGACGTGATAGTGTAGTGTGGCATAAGTATAGGTACAAAGGTTGTAATTCGTAAATCTACTACCATATAATGCGAACAGCCACAACTCTTGGCATTAACGCATTAATATATCCTGTTTAGTTACGTCTCAATTATCGAAACAATGCTTATTGTTATGTAGGTCATATAAAGCCGTGTGGTTCTCGGCAGAGTAGGATAGGACCACTCCAAGTCTTCCCATGGATGTCTTAGAAGGCAACTTAGGAAACACAAGCTGAACAAAACTTCAATGAGACCTCTCCAACCCGTCTGGCTAGCGTGGAGAGTGTAGGCCAAATCCTCTGCCTGCTCTGGCTAATATATGGCTCTAGTACAGAGATGGTCATGCTCCTGCAGTGAAGATCAAAAAAGACCTAATGATGATGTAGGTCATAGAGAAGAGCTTCAACAATGTCAATAGGGATGTGGTGAAGAAATATTTTTTATTTAGTACGTCAGTTAGATTTTCAAAAAATAATGGACCCATATTTTTCGGTTTAAGGCCGTACCTGAATTTTCCGGGGTCCAGTGCTGCCTCCATTTTAAATAAATCATTTAAAAGAAAACGGAGACAGTATTTAAAATTTTGCAACTACCAAGTCCTAGATAACCCTTCAAAGTATTTTATGAACTACTGTTTACAGTTTATAATGAGAACGTTAAGCTTTACTACGCACATTAGCTAAAAGTGGCCGTTTTTCGCAAATGTGCGTAGTAAAGCTTAACGTTCTCACTTTAAACTGTAAACAGTAGTTCATAAAATACTTTGAAGGGTTATCTAGGATTTGATAGTAGCAAAATTTTAAGTAATGTCTCCGTTTTCTTTGAAATGATTTATTTTAAATGGGGGCAGCACTAGACCCCGGAAAATTTAGGTACGGCCTTAATAAAGATGTAAAAATTCACAAAGATACAGCGTATCGAACTTTCAGAGTGGGGTGATTAACGCCAGCGTCTAGTAAAAATCGTACTAGCTCGTGACGTCATGCGAAATTTTAATGCCCTGTATCTTAGCCATTATTTGGTAATAAAAATAAATAAATATTTTTTTACTCCAAATCCGTATTGTCATACGTTTTACAATACAATACAAATTATCTTTGTTGCGCCATATTAATTCATAAAATAAAAATAACAATCACAAAGAAAATATTGGTACAAAGGCATGTCGTTTTAGAGCCATGCGTTTGACGGTGGAGTTGATTTTTACAAACTATTAGTTAACTAGTTTGTCGGCCATCGGTTCTTTGTGCTATGTCTCGTCTTATAAGGCAAAATATCATGTTCTATATATATGACAAAATATCATGTTCTATATATATGACAAAATATCATGTTCGCAACACCGGCCAGTTTAAGTTCTAAATAACATCATTTCTAAAACAATATCGCAAGTTTATGACAATTTACACCAATAAAACATTGAAATTATGTACAAAAGCACCCACACCAGATAATATACATATCTATTTATTCTAAATACTGAAAATTACAAAATACAGCAGATGATATAACAATAAAGTATGAAGGAAATCGAATTTATGCACTATTGTGGCAGGCGCGTCGGTTTTGTTATGAAATCCGATGCAATTGTAACAATGCTTTAAACACCTGCATGCTGCATGTTGGTATGCATATAATCTCTAGAAATCCAACGCTCCTACATTCACCGCTTCGATTCTGATTCCATTTACGCAAACAAACTAACAGTAATTACAACGAAACACTCAAACACACACATAGACAAAGATACATGCGATTGGTCGCGACAAGGTCACGTACGCGTCGTGTCGAAGCCGGCTGCTCGACCGACCCGGCCGCGGTCAACGCCACGAGCGGTGAGGTACAATATTAAAATGTTTATTTACTTACATATTTAGACACTACACATTTAGAAAGGTGAGTCCTGTGTTTTTTATATCTGTATGGCTCTTACACCACTTCACGGCACATGACGGCATTTATAATGAATCGATTATGGCAAAAACACAGCAATATTCTCAAAGGAAACTTCTTGCGATGTAAGCGCACGACTCGAGTGTCACGGCGAACTGTCGCGCTGCGCTGTTCATATTTTAAGCCCCGTCCGCCGCGGTACATATCGCGTGGCATGATTTTTCGGGATTAGTTACGATTCTATAGAATTATTGTTGGTAGTTTTCACCTCATTTTTTCATCTTGTCCTGTCCACCTACGTCTACTTTCAAATTTCATTTCCTAATTCCATTTTCGAATCTTTCACACATCCCTTCATCATCTGACTCATTCCTCCTCCAGTTCTGATCCTGAACACTCAAACAGAAGAGTTATTATTTATGATAAAAGTTTTATTTATATGAAAAATTATAATATTTGTAACAGTAATTTATTTTTACTAGCTGACCCGGTAAACGTTGTTATGCCATATAAATTATTTCTAGGGAATTTCTAGTAAAATGTTAGGGGTGGACCACCCTTATCACTTAAGGGTGTGAAAAATAGATAGTAGCCGATTCTCAGACCTACTGAATATGCATAAAAAAATTGATAAAAATCGGTGAAGCCGTTTCGGAGGAGTATGGTAACAAACATTGTGACACGAGAATCTATACTAATATTATAAAGCGGAAGAGTTTGTTTGTTTGTTTAAACGCGCTAATCTCAGGAACTAATGGTCCGATTTGAAAAATTCTTTTTTTGTTGGGTAGTCCATTTATAGAGGAAGGCTTTAGGCTATATAACATTCCGACAACCACGCGAACGAAGTCGCGGGCACAGCTAGTTTTATATATAAGATAACCTTAACTGTCCCATTGTTGGGCAAAGTCTCTACCATCCTCTTCTACTTGTCCCTTTCCGGTGTTAATCTCGATCATCCTTTTTGGAATGCGTCGAGATCGTCTTGCCAGCGCTTTTTAGGCCTGTAACAGTGATATAAAGATATAGTAAACCAATGAAGTAAATAAGCAGTACCTATTTATCAAATTGTCTTATTGCTCTCGGAGCGTCGGCTAAATTTTTTTTTTTAATAATGGCTTGACGCTACTGCATATTTAGCCAGGAACAAGTTAAAACGTGGGAAAAGGTTGGTGTAGGCGTTTGATTGCTTTAAGGGAGCTTCTGGCGACAAATCTATACGAGTCCACTGGTTTTCATAGCCGACTGAGTGGCGGACGACGCCCGAAGACGCCCGCGCACACTCCGCGAAACAATATCACTACAGCCGTACTATAACTGTCCACTTTAACTATTTCACATATTGTCCATGAGCATGAGCATTTATAACACCAAACAACACCAATTTCATATTATAAAGTCCACTAAAATCAATTTGCAAAATAATTTAAAGAAAACCCCAACCAAACCCCTTAACTTCCCGCCAAAAACTTTGTCTGCTACTTGCTTTACTATATGTAAATAAATAAACAAATCACACTGGTTAAGCTAGCCCCAAAGTAAGTTTTAAACTTGTGTTATGGGATACTTCCTCAACGATACAATATTTTATGATAAATACATATATAGATAAACACCCAAGACCCAGAACAATTTGAAAAAGGTCGTTTTCCAACTTGCCCTGGCTGGGGATCTAACCCAGGACCTCCGGATTAGCTATCTAGCGTGTTAACCATTACGCCACGGAGGTCGTCATATATGTAGGGCTCGCCTAAAGCTGGGACAGGTGAGACCAGAGATATTGGAGTTAAACTGATTCCTCGATGACGTCTCAAAAGCATAGCTTGTTTTGAAACATAGTGGACACATTTTTTGTACGCGCGTTGCGCCAGAATGTGTATGAGGCTACTAAATAGAAAAGTCACTGTTATTTTAATTTGTTGTATTACCTAGCAACATTATTATTTTGTCGTATTAACAGGCAACATTTTTACTTTCGACGTTTGGCCAAGTCTGATTCTTGCAACAGTAAATGCCGAAAAGAAGGAAAGAGAAACTGACTATCGAATAGAGAATCTGACCAACCCATTAGAACCCATCTTGGGTTTTAAGTCCGATTGTCTATAAAAGAGGTTACAACATTTTAAGTTACAACAACGTTTCTCTACATAAGATATTAGAAGTTACAAGATTCCAAGCTCTTTGGGTGAGACCCTACACATTTATTTGAATGTTATAAATACTCTAAATCGGGATGAGTAACATAAAAGGACGCTTTTATATTTTCGAAAAAAAAGTGTCTTCTTACATGTCAAATTTACGTACAATTATGTTTACAAACGTTCGCATGACTAATATTAGTAAAAGTCAAAATCATTTATTTATCTTTGGATGTTTGTATTACTTGATAATTGACAATTTAATCTTTCGATTTCATAAAAGTTGTTGACGTCAGATCATATACTTACAGCTAAGTTTAGTGCCGCTTCCTAGGCGCAAGTGCAGAAGAAGCGGCAACAAACTGCACTGCAGCATTTGGTCCAAATACGTCAACTTAGACAGATAGATAAAAAAATTATTTGTTCACTGCAACACACAAATAACATTTAATTACTTTACAACATTCAATTACTTTACAACATTCAATTACAACTTACCATTAAACTGATAATCGCTCCGTTTCGTTTCTCGCTCAAAGGATTCCTGTCGCTATACAACGCGGAAATGCTGCTAGCATTATGGGAACTTTTGGGCCAGGAACGATTCGGGGCGGATTATTAGACTGACTATTTTGAGGAAGCATGTTGCGGATATTTATTTGTAACTAGGTAAGTACAACTTTTGACGAAGCATGTTGTGGATACTTTTTGTACACTTTTTGACGAAGCTTGTTGCTAATTAATTTTTGTATATAACTACTAATTTTATGGGTTTAATAAAAGCAATAAATATTAAACTGATATTGAAATTAGTTAGAATACATTGTCATGTCATAAATTATAAATTAAGAATGTCATTAGTGAAACTGGAAATAATGTCAATTTGAGTATGAACCAAATATACCCTAGCATTTGTCTATTGATTGAAAATATGTCGCTAGTTCTCTATAATGCTTTTTATGCGTAATTCTTACCTATATGTAAGGTAATTGAATTTCAGTGGTCAACTATCCCGGAGCTATCCGAGGTCAAGTCACTGAGGTCATCTCTGAGTCACTACAGCTGGCACGAGTTTGCTGGACCACAAAGCATCCACTAGATGCTATTTCTTCTTTTTGCATTGAATGTAATTGACAAATTAATTTTGTTCCAAATTACTTTGCGTGCAGCTGCCAGTTTAAGTAGAAAACAAGAGTATGTTGCACCATATATAGAGATAATGTATTTATTTATCATAGGTCATAGGTCCTCGTGTAGGTCATATCACACGAGGTCTGGAGTAAGTCAGGGCAGTAATTTAGGTTCCCTACAGTTCATCCTGATGATAAATGAATTGCCGCAAGTAGTACAGGAAGCAAAATGCTTGTTGCTTGCCGACGAACTTAAGCTAACTATGGCAATTACAAGCCGTGAGGACTGCGAAAGGCTTCAGAGGGATATTGACAGGGTGGTCAATTAGAACAAAGAAAACTTTCTAGAATTTAATACCTCCAAATGCGAGACAATTACATTTTCACGAGCACACAACCCCGTTCAATATGATTATAATATCGGAGGGGTAGTTCTAAAGCAGGTTTCTGAAGTTAGGGACCTGGGTATCACCTTCACCAAAGACCTAAGTTTTGCTGGACACATCACAAAAATATGTAAGAGTGCCTTTAAAAATCTAGGATTTGTGTTGCGTACAGTAAAACCTTTTACTAACATCCACGCGATAATATCTCTGTACAATGCACTGGTTCGGAGCTAACTAGAAACAGGGTCTATGATCTGGGATCCAAGCGAGGCTAAGTATAGTCTCATGTTGGAAAAAGTTCAAAATAAATTTGTTAGGTATCTGTACATGAGGCAATACGGAGTCTATCCTTTCTACCCTTTAATGTATCCAACCCTATTTATTTTAGGTATGGTTGGATACAACGAACTAAGGGTTAGAAGGCACCTGGCTATAATAACAAATGTTTTTAAGGTGATAAGGGGCAAACAAAACCATCCAGATGTATTGTCACAGATTGGGCTATGTGTGCCAAACAAATACGTGTGGCGCCGCCGTCGGCCGCCGCTGCTGGCCGTGCCCAGAGCGCGCACCAACCTGCTGCGGGACGCACCACTTACACAAGCACTGCGCACGCTTAACGTTGTAGCCAATAGGATCGACTTGTTTACTACTACTCTGAGTGAATTCACACGGGTATCATTAATGATTATTTGCAATAAAATGTAATAGGCTGCACTGTCGCATTAGGTTAATAACCTGTAATGATAGAATGTAAGATAAAATAAAAAAAATAAAAAAAATATATATTTAGAATACATTAATTATGATGTTCGACCTCTCCTACTTTGTGGATGACATGTGTATATACACATGAGAGATATATATCTCTATTAAACGTTATGTATAGATGAATGTATTTATAATGTATTTATTTATTCTTATATGTTTATATCGGCTGATGTCTTCGGTTTCTATTTTAAAACAAGGTACTTGATGTTTTTTTTTTTATTAACGCTTAAAGATTACTTGCCTTGAATATAGCCAGGATACGGCCAGGAGGTTAACCACTGTTCTTTGTACTAATTTCTACTGAACTAAACATAGGGATATTATTAATTGCACATCTAATAAATAATCACCCATCAATTTAATCTCATCATTTATATACTTTTTTACATCAAATAAATCAACAATCTTATCATAAGTACTGATTGCACAGCAAATAAATACTGACTGCACATCAAATTTATTAGGTTAGGGCAAACCTATAGGTTAGGTTATGTTAGAACTGCGACCAACACACGCACGAGCCGAGCGAGCGAAGCGAGCGTGCCGCGGCAGCGGCCGGCGAGTGCTAGAAAAGTTCTATCCATTTTACTATGCCACAAATATAAATTGCAGTTTGTTTAGTAATATTTTCAGTTGAGTATTTTGCTGTGCAATCAGTAATTTTGATTTGCGTTTAAATACTACCCCTAAACATATAGGTATTAGAATAAAATAAAATACATACATGAGTAACCTATCAAATTCACTTCTTTGTCTATGTGTCGGTTGTCTGTCTACTGATGCCCTTAAACGTCCAAATATTATTATGAATGCCGGAAAATTATCATGGTAAGTATCAATCAAACACGCGTATGATTGCAGAAAAAATACCTAATACTAAATATGTCCGTAGGAATTGAGGAGCCACCTCAGATTTATGAAATTATTTTTGAGTGTACCACGTGCCACCTCATTTACTAGCGTAAATAGGAATGCTGGAATTTGTAGTAAATTATACCAAAAGTTACACCAATGTAAAAGTGTCTACTCAATCTAAATGTCTGAAGTGAGAAGCCACTTGAAAATGCGAAAGTGTAAAACTCTAACGCAAGGTCTTTGGCATCCTTTGGTGACCATTGAGATGCATGTAATATTTGGAGAAGAAAAAATGGGAAAAGACACCCTGGTCTCCGAAGCTGAGGATGTAACCGGGACCGCGCTTGGATAAAGAAGAAGAAGATACAATACTTTTAGTAAGGCTCCTCAATCTAGACGTCATAGCAAGAATATCTGATCAATGGATCGATTATATCAATCGGTGATACGGCTAGAAAGCCATTACTAACCTACTTTGATTCCTTTTTCCTCCTACACAAACATACGCTGATAGTGGTCCACTTTAGCGTATACTATACAGTTGTTGCTGTGTGTGTAGTGTACGCTACACTACACACACAGCAACAACTATATGTTACATAATAAAAGCGTTAATGACATATTATGCTGCTGACTGACACACACACAGTACACAGCGGAATTTCCGAATTCACAAAGGAAAAGTTCACTTCACACCCATCCGTTTGAAGTTCCTATTTTGATTCCGTTCTCTAAAACGGTAAGTTGACGGGATGACATTTACAATCGTGAACGTAAAAACGACAGACCAACAAACTATTTTTAATATCGTCACGACTCGAAAGGACAGTATTTGCGGTTTTAACAAGGATATGGTTAAATTATAGTGTGTTAATGTTTGTTTTAAATTGTGGTTTTAAGTCTATCTATCTATTATTTTTATTTTTACATAGGCAATGCGGCAAGGAACCCATCACTAGTTTCATTCCTTTGTTTACCTTCTTGCCCACCACGCTTTACTCTAAAAGTGGCCTTCGATGGCCTTCGAGTCTTACGACCCTAGGCTCTATTAGAGCCGGAAGACCCAAAGTGCGAGTCGGACTCCCCCATGAAGGGTTCCGTAGCAGCAAGTAACATAATATAAAAGTTCTAAAGGTAAAGGTAGGTTTCTTCTTTGCTGGTCTGGGAGAAAAGAAAAAACATAGAATGAACCAGCTGCTTCTCTTCCCGTGCAGATCGTAAAAGCCGATTGAGGGAATGGGCGAGAATCTGAATCATATGAATAGGCGATGCGGTTAGCAACCCATCACTATTATGATTTCCCTTTTCCACCTTCATGCCCACCATTACGCTAAAAGTGGCCTGGGCTTTACAACCCTTGGCTCTGTCTACCCCGTTAGGGATAAAGACGTGATAGTGTATCTGTATCTAAAGGTAAATTACGGTTTACGATTTATGACGTATTAAAAAATAACTATCTATGATACCGAGACCGCTAATTTAAAGTACAAACTTTGAGGTATATACCACATTTTTTTCAGAATTATTTTGGTAATATTTCAAAAGTTACGGTGGGGGGACACCTCAAATTTCAACTTTGTATTAGATTATCTCAAGACTGGGGAGTTTGATCTACATAGTTTCAAAGCAGTTTTTGTTGCATTTTTAAAGACCTTTTCAACGATGCCACATACGTTGGGGTTAGTCCAATTTAATTTTTTAAATTCGCTGTTCGTTGTATAAAAAAAAACATTTTTTCATAATTTTAAAAACCAACTTTTGAACCTTCAATATCTATCTCTCCACCAATTTTCGTGACAATCGGTGCAGTAGCAGCGGAGTACAAGCCCGGACGGACAGACAGACGGACGGACGGACATGACGCAACTATAAGGGTTCCTTGTGGACTACGGAACCCTAAAAACGTGATAGTATGTGTGTACATGTGTTAACATAATGCAGGCAATTACCAAGCAATCTTAGATCTTTAAACCAATTTTATTATCACATGACAGAATGACAGCTGCTTATGCCTGTAATATTTATATCGAAGCGACAGTCATAAATCCATAAACTAGACATATTTTATCTACAGATATAACAGTACAATAATGAAACTTAATTGTTATAATTTAACCACGACATGCCTGGTGTCTATATTTATACTCGTTGAAACACTGACACGTCAAATACATCGCTTTTTAGGGTTCCGTACCCAACAGGTGCAAACGGGACCCTATTACTGAGACTCCAATGTCTGTCCGTCTGTCACAGGGATCTATCTCTTGAAATGTAATAGCTAGATACTTAAAATTTTCACCGATTATGTATTACTGTAGCGGCTATAACAACAAATACTAAAAATAAAAAAAATGTTAAAAATTAAAGGGGGTCGTGTTTTTTCAACGTTTTTAACTAGATCTTTACAATGGCAATAATAAGATACTTGAAATTTTCACCGATTATGTATCACTATGACCACTCTAACAACAAATACTAAAAATAAGATAAAGTTAAAAATTAAAGGGGTCTTCATACGAGAAACCTGTTTCTTCAGCGCTTTAACACATTGTACGGAGGTAAGGAACCCTTTATGTACGAGTCCGACTCGCACTTGCCCGTTTATTGTATCAGGTGAAACTACACGGGGTCTAAAAAAATATACATACTGAAACTATTTTAAGGGTGAATAAGAAAGGGATGAAAATTCTAAAACGCATGAATATTTTTATTAATTCTGTGCTTAAGTCTAGATGAGACATCTATTATATCTGTTAGCTCTAGCGCATATAATAAAATTAAATATTGACTATTATCACCTTTATTCCTGCCACCCTGCCCTTTCCATTATTTATTATGAGTAATACAGAATTACGATTACGAAAACAATTTAAGGGTCAATAAAACTGAATATTTATGAACTCCTTAAATAATACGCATTATCATATTGATTGATGCGTATGCGTACTCTAAAGTGTGAGGGTACAAATAAAAAATATTCCAGAAGAATAGCTAAATAAGTTTTGTAATTTGATTACAATATGTAAGTTTATTTTACTGCCTCCGTGGTCCAGTGATCAAGGCGTTAGCCTTGTGATTCGGAGGTCGTGGGTTCCAATCCCAGTAAGAAGCGTACTTTGTGAAAAGTTGTTTCCAGTCTGGTTAGGATATTGCAGGCTTGAATCACCTGATTACACTGATCGACAAAATTTGAAATTATTTTTGTCACTGGAATAAGCCTTATTGTCTCTTATAGATTTTTGTAAAGTGTATATGGACATAATTTACTTTTATTCCTAGGACGTCGGAATTTTGAATAATGTTATATCAAAGATCCGATTTTCCCGATTTTCTGATATTTTCAATTATTTATATTAAATAGCTTCTGTGCAGGTTATTTAATTCTGCCACATTAAATAATGTAATCACTCATCGAAATCGAAACAAAATTTGGTTTACCATTATACCATTTTTATTTAAGGAGTTATACATAATTTAAGTTACTATAATATTTCCCATACATTGTGTACTGCGCGTATTGTATACCGTTATACCGACTCGCACAAAATATTTAATAAGTCCATTTTATTAAATAATTTAGAAATGATGTAGAAAGTAGGGTTTGCACAGTGTTAAACTGGTATTTGAAAATTGAAAAGGAGCTAATTGAATGAATGGTATAATTTTAAAATTAACAAAAATTAAAATAATATAGGTATATTTTTGACGTGATATATTTGAAAACTTAGACGTCCTACACATTTTTTATAACAAGATTCATGTTTTGTGTACTAAATTCTATTAGAAACCGCTGCAAGTATGCTTGTGGCAAAATCGTGTTGACCAGTGATCCAAAAAGAAAGATGTTTCCGTGCTTTGGAAGGCACGTAAAGCTGTTGGTCCCGAACGCCATCTAGCGTTGGACCTATCCTAGGATTGGTTCTGGTCTACCCTTTGGGTTGCGAAGGTCAGACGGCAGTCGCTCTGTGTAAAAACCAGTAACCTCGTCAAATCACCTAGGTAGCGGACCCGTTTCTGAAAGCGTAACCGCTAACGATGCAACCGGGAATACGCTTGGATGATGATGATGTAAGTTTATGTTAAATTTATTAAGAAATTAGTTACTTCTGTTATATATTTTCCCTTCTTGGCTAGTTTACACCATTGGCATTATCTTTCTCACATTCCTCTACATCCACTGTTATCAGGAAGAGATCGCTCTCACTTTTTTTTTTTTAAATAAGTTTGTTATATTTCTGTAGGATGGCAACATTCTCGAAAGACTGAGTGAGAGCGTGAAGTATGCGAGAGCGAGATAGACATAGGTAATTTTAAGATGGTGATTCGAACTAAAACTGTAAGACGGGTCCGTGTGCCTTTATTTGAAATAAAATAGTAAAAGTGTATTTCCAGCATTTTACTTCGGCTCCCCCGATCCTACATTTCTTTGGGGTACAATAAAGAGTTATCTATCTATGCATCGATATAAGGCGTAATTTAGTTGTAATTCATTTACTCTTCGTAAATTTTGATGTATTATTAAGTTCTACTAATACATGGTCTAAAAAAATATACTAAAAACGTAACGTAAGACGCTTTTAGGCAGGTCGATTCTGATACACTCGCAAAGAATAATTAATTTAAAAAAAAAGAACTTATTTTTTTTGAGGAAATTATTCTATATCTCCAAAGTTCTAGTAAAGACTTTCAAATAAAAAATAAACGTGTGGCACTCGGGGACTGCCGCGGTAAAGCTATTGCATACGACGCCGCGCCGCTGTGCCGGTCGGTAGGCGCAGTGGGGGGTGTTAGGTTATATTTTCGTTACGGAATTTTTTGATTCGGTCGCCGCGCTCAAAGCCCGCGATAAAAGCTATGCAATAGCTTAAAAATAAATCTTCATAATCGGTTCACAATTGGCGAACATATGCGATATCTTCGCCAATTGTGAACCGACAAACAAAAAAAAAACCGTGGCAGAGTGCTGACAGAAGTTAAAACTTGAACAATTACTTGAGATATCGGTTACGGTGTCGCGATTTCAATGGTTTTTTCCCCATCTCAAAAAATGCTTAACGGGCCTGAAGAAGTTTTCACTTTAAAAAAACATACGGGTTGAATTGACAACCTCCTTCTTTTTAGCGTCGGTTAAAAATAGCCCCTTAAATGACGGACAGCTAAAGATCAAGTTTGCATCATCTTTATTTTATCTTTTTAGGTGTTAAGGTGTCAATATAGCCGATGGCAAAAATTTGCATCAGGTGCAGAGGCTAACGAATGAAAAAGAGGGCAGCGCGTTCACATAAGGTTAATCGGTTACACCTCCAAGTTTTTATTTAGACGTATGTTTATTGATTACGATTTGTCAGAGATAACTTATCTAATAGATAAACCAGACGCCACTCTGTAGTTCAGTGTCGTGCTTTGATGACCTCCGTAGTGTAATAGTTAGCACGCTAGTATGCCTATCCAAAGGTTCTAGGTTCAATCAGAAGCCAGTGCAAGTTGGAAAGTGGCCTTTGACAAATTGTCTTCTGTTTAAGGTTTTTATATATAGTACCTCTATATTAATTTATTATAAAGAAAAGTTTGGTATTATATTACAAGTATTATAGATAGGTTATTTATACCTATAGTAAAAGATAAAAATACATATACAGTCGATATACAAAGTGGAAGGGACATATAGTACAATGAAATTAAAATAACAGCCAAATAACAAAAAAAATTTTGGCCTTTCCAAACAAAAGTGTGCAGCCGCCCGGGCGATTTGTATGAGAATGTCAAAATTTTTTTTATTCTTTCAACTGTTATTTTAATTTTATCATACTTTAGTGATCTAGTATAGCCCGTGGTTCGTTCCCCTTCCACGTTGTATAATTAAAATATGATAACTCTTACTATAAAAACATTACTAGATTCATGATAAAAAACAATGCCTCACGTACAAAAGTGTTCAGTTGACCGGAAAACTTGTATGGGATTGTCAAAATTTATGACCAAAAATTTTTAAAATTTAAAATTTATGTCACCTAAAGAGATCAAATTTTAAAATAACATTTTAAATATGTTCAGCTCTCTGAGAAATCTAATATCTATTTATATGTTATCTATAACAATTCAATATCACACACCTACAAGTAGATAGGTATTTATTAAGATATTTACGTAACATTTGCAATGTATATGTTATTTCTTACAAAACATGCAAGAAATTAATACTCTGAATTAAATAACTTCACGACTACAAGAAATACCGTATGCGCGTGCGCAATTTGTACATGAAGTGAGTTTAAATCAAGGTGAAGTTCTTGTAGAAATAAATATGATGAAGCAATTGACAGATCATAGGTGCGTTACGATTAATTTTATATACTCCTAATAATATTATTTTATTATGCTTGGTATCAGGTTGCAGGATCGCGTTCCCAACACCGTAATCCGACAACGTACTAAAGTACGAGATGTTGGTACAACTGTAATGAACTTAAAGTGGAACTGGGCAGGGCACCTGCCCCGACGGAGTAATGGCAGGTGGAGCAAGGCCCTGACTAAATGGTGTCCCAGGACGGGTGAGAGGAGCGTCTCGGGCGTCCGCTTATGTGATGGGTTGACGACATAATCAAAGTCGCGGGTCACACCTGGATAAGAGCAGCGCAGGACCGAGATAGGTGGCGTCGACGAAGGCCTATGCTCAGCAGTGGGTGGAAAAGTGGCTGGGATGGTGATGATGATGCCTGATAATAATTCCCTCAGTAACAGTTGACAATTTATGTACAATCCTTAATAACGTCAAGGCAATTTTTGGGTTACCTTCTTTTGCCTCTATACATCCTCTGACTAAACGCCTAATTAAACTATCTGCTATTAGTTTTGTCTATATAGTGTACTTACTGTAATATTTTGCGCAATAATTATTTGTCCGCTAATAATATCATGACTACTAGTCATCCCTATTCAAAGTCCAAAGTGGCAAAAGGCGCAGAATGTTAGAGTAGTAAAATGTAAGTAAACACAATACACATTCAATGTTCTATTCACTACACTGTAAAAACCAAAAACTATTAACAAGAGCAGCAAAAATAATTAATAGCTAATGTTACCATAAAATAAGTAATTACTTGGCTTGTGGTTTCCAGCCTAGAACAGGACACTCTTCCTGTGGATGTCATAAAAGGCGACTAAAGGACTAAGCACAAATATCTCGTGCTACAACTGTATTTCCAAGGCTCGTTGACGTCGGGCTGGTGGCCAATCGTAAAACTATAGCCACATCGTTGTTCTGTTCAACTGTTCTGGCTACGAATAAAATAACTCTCTACATTGTTATTGTTTACTTGAATAAGAGAAATACTTAGCTGTTTTAGATGAAAACTTTACGGTCGTTTTTCCCATTTCCTATGAGTATTTTATGTAGATTGTAGTAGTAAATTCATTTATTATGATTTGCTCATAGATGACTATAGTACCATATATGCTCTGGCGTGAAAGTATATAGTATAGTTTATTTTTACCTTATACCGTCTCTACATAGAAAAACAAGTCTATCAACATTTAAGGTGGAGGTGTAGGCAAATGACCTTGAAGTGGCGCCCTCATTTGAAATAAATTATTAACTCATAAATATGGAGATAATTTATTATATTCATCATCATCATCATTCATCATATTGCTCTTCGTCATGCACTAGATAGCCCTTTAAATTATTTTATGAACCACCGTTGAAAGTATTTACATTAGTCCGTCTATCTTTAAAACTTTCTTCCGCCAAAAGTGGCCATGGCAAGTTTTAAAGCTAGACGTATCACCAATAATAGTTTCATCGGCAGTTCATAAAATAATTTAAAGGGCTATCTAGTGCATGACGAAGAGCAATATGGAAATTATTACCATATTTACGACTTAACAATTTATTTTACACTTCAAGGCCATTTGCCTATACCTTCGCCTTAAGCAATCATCACCTTCTGGGAATCAAATTTTTTATCCGCAGGTCCTTTTGCGAATTGACCATTCTGCGCTTAACCCTAAACTGCACAATGGTAATGCACCGGCACTTGTAGAAGTCATAAAAACATTTCAAAACAGCATTCTCACGATGACTCGCTTGTAAATTATATCGTGCAGCTAAACCAATAGTATTTTACCGGTTAATACGTTAACGTTACAATTACCAGGATTCTGTTTCTGGTTTAGAATGTATCTTGTTTGTTTGACATTTTTGTGCGGAACTGTTTCGAATGAAACTGATAGTAGGGAGTTAGTTAGTATGTAGATTTACATATTATTTTTATATATCATATACTGAACTTGCTCGAAAAAATTTGTTAGTGGCTAAAAAGTAATTCTGTATGTATAACGTATACAATATGTTTGGTTACCGAGTGGAACATGCTTTCGTCATTTATACGAACAACTTTTACTAAGGAAATATTTGCGAAATCTCGAAAAAAAAATCGCTTCTCTATACATTTTTATGCGGCAGCACAGAATAAAGTAAGAGTATTATATACAGAACGGAATCTCCTGAGGTACGCGCTATAAAGAAAAATATGCGTCCCCATTCCTCGTTTCCGCACCTCTTCCCCGTTCTTGTGCCGGTGTTTGCCGCCATTCACAGCACACGTCATTGGATGTGTTTGCCGTCAAAATTTTGCAATGTTCTAAGTTTCATAGGCATGCACTTATTTGCTTTAACGCTTTTATATAATAATATTAACACATTTAGAGGGAGATTAATACCTTTAAATGTTAATTACTACTTTACAATTCATTTCAACATTGCTTAGTTCATATTACACCTTTTCTATCAATTTTAACGGTCATGCTGTCATTATGGTCCGAGAGCTGGCACGAATTTTTGGGTAGGTATTTGAGGCAAGTTGAAAACTTGTCACATACCTCTCCTATTATACCCCAACACGGAACTGCAGACCTGGCTGGTGAGTAGTGGGGCATGATACCGAACTATTTTCTATAAAAAAAGTTATAAAATCGATAAAAATTTTTCGTCCTACCATACAGTGCCGCTAATGGCCACTTTAAGCGTGTTGGTAGGGGTCTAAGATGAACAAAGGAATTAAAATAGTGATGGGTTGCTAGCCACATCGCCTATTAACATGGGTCAAGAAAGCAACTTGCTCTTCTCTTAATGTTTTTTTAATAGGTTACTAGATGGCGTTTTTACATGTATATGACGGCAAACGAGCAAGCGGGTCACCTGATGGTAAGTGATCACCGCTGCCCATTGACAACTGCAACACCAGGGGTGTAACAAGAGCGTTGCCGGCCTTTCAGGGCCCTCCCCGAGAGGGGTGAGGGGGGGGGGGGGGGACGAGGCTCCGGCTCTCTCACTCACCGAACGAAGCATAGTAGAGGTGGAGCTACTAATCAGACGTCGAATTTTCTGTGAGAGTGTAGTACTTCCCCGGACGAGCCACGATTCATGCTACTAGCAAAACATAGTTTTGCCGGTAGCGTGGCTCTACCACAACTTTATTAAAAAATATTTTTATTTTTAACTTTTGACGTGACAACGTCTTAAATTAGGTTGCGGCTGGGAGTCACTTATGAAAAAGTGTAACGCTCGGTAACGTTACGATGAGTCACCGAACGAGAGAGAGGCCCGCCGAATGCCTTGCGTCTCTCTCCCACTCAACTATGATCGGTCTGCCGCCGTTGTCACGTAAAATCTTCGCCCGTAAAACCGACTTTACAGGCAACCATTTTTTTTACAAAAATTATAAACGGTCGACCGAAGATGGTGCAGGGACAAGAGAGACCATAGTAGGAGCTAAAAAAAAAATTTAATACTTACTATTTGAACCTACATTACCTTTGGCAGGTTTACTAATAATGGGGTATTATGGTCGTTCAAAAATAAATTATTTGATACTGTTAATAGAATAAAACGTCACAAAATAATGCCACTTGTCATTGGACAAGTATTTATTATTTTTTATTATTTATAAATCTAAAATCACGTTCAAAGTGGATGTGATATTGTTCACATTATTTATGCTCACATTATGATTTATTAATGCAGATAAACGGATATTAAGAGCGCTATTTGACTCCAAGGAACTATGACGTCATAAATCGATATTTCATACAAATCCCATAGTAAATATATATAACGTCTAACCAAATATAGTGAAACTATTTTAAAGGTAAATTCAGTCCATGATACTGAACAACTTTCCCCAAGGAACATATATCGAAATATGAAAAATATTTTTTGGCTTTCCATACAAACTCGGATCAGCTGATCAGTCAACTTATATGGGAGGCCAAAAATAATTTTTCATATTTCGATATATGTTCCTTGGGGAAAATTGTTCAGTACAATGGACTGAATCCACGCTTAAAATAGTTTCAGTATATTTCGTTAGACACTGTATAAATAAATTTTTGACGTTAAGAAAAAGTATCTGATTTGACTTAATGCAAAATAGCATATTAGCGCTGCCATCTGTGTGAGCAGTTGGTACTAATATGTATTTAGCCTACCAGTTCGCTATTTACGTGCCTTCCAATAGTTTGTATGACGTTGGGTATATGTTACGTTGGTAATTATATGATTATTATCTTTGGTCGTATCTTCGCCTTTTCGCTAGATCAATACAAATGTACATACATACATACATACTATCACGCCTGTTTCCCACAGGGGTAGGCAGAGACAATGGACCTCCACTTGCTACGATCCTGACAGACCTCTTTCGCTTCACCTACACTCATCAACTACTTCATGTAACCAAATGTAACCAATAAATATTTTATTATGTGACTCATAGCAAAAATTATTGCTGTTAATTAAACGATTAATAGATCAATAACCTTCCTCAATTGGAGTTTTGATTACAATTTATGATGGACCAATTATAAAGGTTTATATGTTATAATAAATTTTGCAAATGTATAATTCAAGTTGGGGCGAAAACACATTGTTTGTATGTATGTATGTTTGATCCGTGATAACTGCCGAACCGATGGTTCGATTTTGATGAAGTTTGTTAGGCATGTAGCAAATATCAATAGAATTTTCAAGTTCGTTGGGCATCAAAATCGGTTCAGTAGTTTTTGAAATATTAATAAAAAATCGCGAGGTCTAAGTTCGCGGCAAACTACTAGTAGTGGTAGATGTTGATTAAGGGCTACATGAAGGCAGCAGTATGAAGGCTGCTTGCAGCCCGCGTAACGCCCGAAAAGATAGTTATTTATTATTATTTTAGAGGAAGTATAAATGGTAGAGTAAGTACCTATTTAGCCGGACTCTTGTACCAAGTGCAGTCATTATTCACAGCTATCATTTAAAGCAATAAAACAAAGGAATATGAAAAGATGTAGCAATCCTTCAGATGAACAGTACGTGTAATATATTTAGTAATAATGTTACACGCCTGTCAATCTCATTACATTGTTTTATTAGGCTGATAAATCTAGATTAAATAGGTAATCTTAGTTAATTCATTTTTAGGGTTCCAACAGAAGGATACAGAAAGAGGGGTAGACCGAGGACAAGATGGGCAGACGATCTGCGTGCATTTGATAAAGAATGAAAAGTAAAGACCAAGGATAGGGAATTGTGGAAGGAAGAGGGGAGGCCTTTGCCCAGTAGTGGGACATAAATGGCTAATTAAAAAACTTTTTATAGGCTTATTATGAAAAAAAACCTAACTTAAGAATACGCTATTTTGCATTTAAACAACTCTTCCCAAGGAACATTATACTTAAATACGAAACAAGTGTTTGGGCTTCCATACATGTTGGCCGATCATCTGGTGATCCGAGTTTATATCGAAAGCCGTTTTTTTTTAATATAAATTCGACATATGTTCCTTGAGGAAAGTTGTTCAGAAATATGGAGTGAATGTACCTTTAAAATAGTTTCAAAATATTTTGTCAAACGTTATATATTAACGGTTTAATTTTCATAAAAAAACATACAAATTATAGTATAATGGTGTTACGCACGAATAACTGCAATTGTTTAATGACTATATCATTACAACATTTTCATGTTGTATTATAATGTCATAAATATATATGTTACTAAAAATATAACTTCTAACAAAATATACTGAAACTATATTAAAAATGTAGATTCAAACAATGACACTGTAGATGACACTGAACAATATTCCCCATGGAACAAATACTTATTTTCATATAAGTATATATAAATAAATAAATATATAAGGACAAATGACACTGATTAAGCTAGCCCCAAAGTAAGTTTTTAAACTTGTGTTATGGGATACTAACTCAACGATACTATATTTTCTGATAAATACATATATAGATAAACACCCAGGACAATTATTTGAAAAAGGCCATTTTTCAACTTGCCCTGGCTAGGGATCGAACCCAGAACCTCCGGATTAGCGGCCTAGCGTGTTAACCATTACGCCACGGAGGTCGTCAATTTAAATAATATGAATAACAAGTAGATCGATCAGCTGATTCGAGCTTATAAGGAAAGCATTTTTAGGGTTCCGTAGCAAAGGGTGCCAACGGGACCCTATTACTGAGACTCCACTGTCCGTCCGTCTGTCACAGGAACTTGAAGCGTAATAGCGAATCACTTGAAATTTTCACCGATGTGGCCGCTATAACAACAAATACTAAAAATAAGATAAAGTTAATAATTAAAGGGGTCGTCATACAAGTAACGTTTTTTTTGTTGAGGAACAGAATTTAAAACCCTTCATGTACGAGGCCGACTCGCACTTGACCGGTTTTTTTTCATATATATATTTTGATAAGTCTATGTAGCTTTTAGGTCTATTCTAATTCTAAGTTCCGTTTAGTATATAAACCTAAGATCCACAAACGCACAAGTCGATGCATTTTCGATATACAAAGTGATCTAGATCATTATAGTATAATGAAATTCAAATAACAGTCGAAGAACCAAAAAAAAATTTGACCTACCTATACAAATTGCCCGAGCGGCTGCACACTTTTGTATGGACATGCTGATTTTTTTTTGTTCTTTGGCTGTTATTTTAATTTCATTATACTATAATAATCTAATATAGGCCGTGGTTCGATTTATTACGGGTATGTCCCTTCCACGTTGTATAACTTAAACTGGCCAAACAATGTAGGTAACTCTTAATACAAGTAAACCATAATTTATAATGATCTAAGATCCAAAGCGGCTATTAGAGATTGTTGACCTCCGAGGCGTATTGGTTAACAGCAAGTCCGTCATTCGGAGGTTCTGGGTTTAATCCCCAGCAGACAAGTACTGCAAAAAGGAGTCCTGGTCCAGCCGCGTTTTAGTACGACTAACGAACAGCAATTCATTTTTATAAATGTAGATTTATTAAAGCCCCGTAAAACACAGTGTATTTTTAGGGTGCCGTACCCGAAGGGTGCAAACGGGACCCTATTACTGAGACTCCGCTGTCTGTCCATCTGTCGGTCTGTCTGTCTGTCCGTCAGTCACAGGGCTCTATCTCTTGAAGCGTAATAGCAAGACACTTGAAATTTATACCGATTATGTATTACTGTGGCGGATATAACAACAAATACTAAAAATAAAAAATAGTTAAAAATTAAATAGTTAAACATTATTTGTCGAACAACAAAGCCGAAACACTTTTTACCCGGACATTCATTTACATATATTCAATTTTACCGCCCAGCTGTTATGCCGGCCTTAATTCTTATTTAGGCTTAAGATGAAATAGAGGGGCCATTTTTCCATACAAACGTAGTCCCCTGTTTCCTCCCTGGATAATTCCGGTAGAGTTATATTTTTTTTCCTGAATATCTATAGCCACTATTAGCATGTCCCTATGTTTTCTTTTTTTTCATAAATTATTTATTAAAAGAGATACGAACGTTCAAAAACCTACAAAAATTGCCAAAAATTGGAGAAGAAATCAGGGGATTACGAATCGTTGATTTTCTGTTCTTTTAATAGGTATTTTCAGTCCAAACTGCAGTATGTCTCTATCGCACTAAGACTTGTAACTCGGTTGTAACTCGGGCACAGCGCGACAGCAATAGATTTTTAAAATACCTATTTTTCATTTCTCTAGCCCTTGAGGTTTCCTCTTAAGTGTAGCAACCCTAACGCTACACCTAATTGGGTATTATGGTGGTCAAAAATAAATTATTTGATACTGTTATTAGAATAAAACGTCACAAAATAATGCCATATGTCATTGATCACATCCACTATGAACGTGATTTTAGATTTATTAACGCAGAAAAACGGATATTAAGAGCGCTATTTGACTCCAAGGAACTATGACGTCATAAATCGATATTTCATACAAATCTCATTAAGAAATATTTGTTTTTGACGTTAAGAAAAAAAAACCTGATTTGACTTGATGCAAAATAGCGTATTATTATATAACTATATAATTATATATATAAATATAAGTGAATTTTCAAAACCCAACAAAAATAGGCCTAAAACCCATACTCTCTATACTGATACACTATCACTTATGAAACCGACCTCCCGCTTAACAAGAAGATCCGAACTCATGACCGTGGTACATTTTCAGCACATTCTATGACAGACTACAGCCGGTATATATAATAGAGATGAGCCGCAGATGCATCACAGTTCAACTCCCGGTTCATTCGGAGCAACACGCTTTATTAAAATAATATAAAATGAAATTGGTGAGTGAGGGTTGGCAACATTATTATTATAATATAAAGCATCATTGGATTTTAAAAGATCTATTTAAATTTCGATTAAAGATATTTAAGGGTTGTTTAATTTGAAGCAACACGCTGTATTAAAATAATATAAAATGAAATTAGTGAGTGAGGGTTGAAACATTATTATTATAATATAAAGCATCATTGGATTTTAAAAGTTCTTTTTAAATTTCGATTAAAGATATTTAAGGGTTGTTTAATTTGAAGCAAAACGCTGTATTAAAATAATATAAAATGAAATTTGTAAGTGAGGGTTGATACAATAGTATTATAATATAAAGCATCATTGGATTTTAAAAGTTCTATTTAAATTTCGATTAAAGATATTTAAGGGTTGTTTAATTTGAAGCAAAACGCTGTATTAAAATAATATAAAATGAAATTTGTGAGTGAGGGTTGATACAATAGTATTATAATATAAAGCATCATTGGATTTTAAAAGATCTATTTAAATTTCGATTAAAGATATTTAAGGGTTGTTTAATTTGAAGCAACACGCTGTATTAAAATAATATAAAATGAAATTTGTGAGTGAGGGTTGATACAATAGTATTATAATATAAAGCATCATTGGATTTTAAAAGTTCTATTTAAATTTCGATTAAAGATATTTAAGGGTTGTTTAATTTGAAGCAACACGCTGTATTAAAATAATATAAAATGAAATTTGTGAGTGAGGGTTGAAACAATAGTATTATAATATAAAGCATCATTGGATTTTGAAAGTTCTATTTATATTTCGATTTAAATATTTAAGGGTTGTTCAATTTTTTAACACTTTTATTACACTAATATTTGAAATTAAATTTGGTGATGGTGGTTCGAAGATTATTATGATTATTTAAAGATTCAAAAAATTTTAATATAAATTAGTTATATTTTAATTTTGATAATAATATACCTATTAGGGTTGTAATTATAGGTATGATATAAAATGATATTTTTGAGTGATAGGGGTTGAGAGTATTATTATTATAACATAAGTAAATTTCTTTGTATTTTAATTTTGATATTTTATTCTGAATTCCAGTTTGAAACTCGACGTTATATTAACATAACAAACCTTATGTTATTATAATAAATCTTTAATAGGAAATTATTATCCAAAGATAGGTTGAATCAAATTAAATCTAGATATTTTGAAACTAATGACTAACATGTGTCATCATACAAATATAAATTATATACTCGAACTGTAATTGGATATAGCGAGTAAATGATGAAAGGAAATCATAAGTACATTGCATTAAATGAACTCGTATAATAAGATTTCAGTAATAATAATTTCATACACATATTTTGTTAAAAAAATAATATCAGGGTGACCAAGAAAAAGATTGGCGGGTGATTTGACTCATTTTGAAAAGGAGTGAAGGGAGATATCAAGGGACTGGGATGTATGGAAAGAAAGGGAGGCTTTTGCCCAACAATGGGACCTAAGAAAAAAAAACTGAATTACATGCTATTTTTTTATTTTGTCATTCATCTTTTTAAAGTCAAATTATTCATTAATATAATGATTCACGCTACTATACTGAAAAGTAATGATAACATAATTTGGTAGTAACTCATCAAAAAATAATAATTTGAAAAAATCATCGCACTACATATTTTAACTTATTTCTAATATTGTTATCTAAAACTTATTTTTATCTGATCTTCCAGTTTGTGGTAGCCGCAATCCTCGGAGCCTGCTTGGCAGACCGTCTTGACAACAAGTACCTCCCCCCTAGAGGCAACGATGGCGCTGGCTACAATGCTGGTGGCTTTGGAGGGGCCCCGGGCGCTGGAGGCGCCTTTGGAGGCGCTGGTGGTAGCTTCGGCACTGGCAGAGGCCAGGGCGCTGGCTCTGGCTTCGGAGCTGCTGCTGGCTTCGGAGGCAGCCAAGCAGGGGGTTACAGCCAAGGAGCTCAATACTCAGGCAACGTTTACAACGCTGGTTCTCAAAACAGCAGGCCCCAAGACGCTGGTGCGCAAATATTGAGGTTGAACAGTGACGTCACCGCTGAAGGATTCTCCTACGACTTCGAAACTTCCAACGGAATCCGTGCTGATGCTTCTGGAACGGCTACTAATGGAGTTCAATCCCAGGGCAGCTTTGGCTACAAAGGAGATGATGGTCAGGACTACAGCATCACGTACACTGCTGACGAGAATGGATATCAGCCCCAGGGTGCCCATTTGCCCACTCCTCCCCCAATCCCAGAGGCTATCCTGAAGTCCTTGGAGCAGAATGCCCGTGATGAAGCCGCTGGTATCTCTGACGATGGTAAGTCCACATTTATACCTAAACACATTTTGAGTTCAGATGGTTAAATTTCATTTTCAAACGTTCAATAATTCCTTTAGAGCCAATATTTTTTTTTATCAATACATAGGAACAAGTGAAAAAAAAATTGCGTACAAAAATAGTTTAGGTATTAAGAACTAGGTACATTCGTAGTACTTTAGTAAAGCTAACTGAAATTACATACTTAACCTACGAATACATATGAAAATTAAAATTTCTAAACTAGATATGAATATGTTTTGTACAAAATAAACACATTACGAAATTAAAAATTTATAAAATATGTCAAGCAAAAAAGGCACTTTTTTGTTTTTTTTTTAAATATTCAATAATAGAGATCTGAATAGTTATACTGGTATATATATAACGTCTAACAAAATATACTGAAACTATTTTAAGGGTGAATTCAGTCCGTGATTCTGAACAACTTTCCCCAAGGAACACATATCGAAATATGAAAAATATTTTTTGGCTTTCCATACAAACTTGGATCAGCTGATCAGTCAACTTATATGGAAGGTCAAAAAATATTTTTCATATTTCGCTATACGTTCCTTGGGGAAAGTTGTTCAGTATCATGGACTGAATCCACCCTTAAAATAGTTTCAGTATATTTTGTTAGACCCTGTATATATATATATATATATATACTTATATATCTCAGCATTTAATACATCTAAGCATGTAATATATAAAACAATTTTTTGGTTTCATAGTCAACTGACTAAAGCATTAGTACCAAAAAAGCGATAAATCATCAAATTAAGTAATCAAATTAGGCGGAAATCATCCAAGCTTAAAAGAACTTAACCGCTAAAACAATACAACATCACGGCCCATTACCAAACGTCTGCCAATCACGAATCAAAGCAAAAACACACATTAATCCAAATAACATGTAATTTTAATACAAAAACGCAAACAATTCGCTAATTCGGGCTTATTTACAAAAAATAATGATACAAAATTTGCGCAGTTATGTTTGAGTAAAAACGTCAAAGTTATAGAAGTATCTACGAACCAACTTTTTTAAAACTTTGTAAAAGGAGCCTTTTTCCTGCCTTGTATGTATGTATCGGTGTAGTGTACTCTTGTGGCTATTAAATAAATAAATAAAAAATATACGAAAATTCTAAATTTTTAAATTAATAAATGACAATTCAAAGTGTGTCTACAGCAATCAGTGACTATACTCGTACAACCACCAATTTAGCAAGTAAAATATAGACTTTATTTGCTAAATTGGTGTGCATACCGTCAGTCAGCGCCACAAAGGCTGCGTCTTAGTAAAAGCTGATGCCGCCTTTGAAGCACGCTGACTATCATGCCATCGAATTAAACGAAAAGACTTTATTTATTTTCATTCTTGATAAGACCATTAAAAACCATAAACTTCAATAAAAAATACATATTTCTTGTAAAGACAAATATTGCGCACTTAATGAGATTTTCCGGTTAAAAGAATAAAATTTAAGACATTAAGTCTACTAAAGTACACGGTTGTCAGTTTCAATATTTTTGTATCAAATCAAAAATGGCAAGCGGGTATGAGTATCTGGACATTATTTAGTTTGTGAAGTAATGTTCTAAGCATTAAAGATAGAGTTTAGTTCACCGCGAGTTAACCTTGTAGAGATGGGTAGCAATCAGTTAGCATTCGAGTAACTATACTTTGTGCACAGATTAGGACAACAGCTATTGTGTATTTTCTAAAATATAATTTTCTCTTATTTTAAAATCGTGTTGCTTTACTTAGGCTAAGCGTTTTTACAGATTCAAATAATTAAAATGACTTTTTGTACCGTATATTTTACAAAGCAACGTTTTCTTCAAACATTGCTATTCTTTTTATTCCCTAAGATGTAAAGTTGTAACATATGAAAAAAATATAAATGAAATATAACACAGTAACTTTACAAAAAGTTCATACTGGCATTAATGATGAGTAATTTGGTACAAATTGCAAAGAAACTGACGGCTGATTGAAAATTTAACTTTATTGTCCAAAAATTCTCGATAAAATCCTAAACACTCTCAAAGTATGGCCACTATAGTAATAAAGAGCGCCGATTAACTGCCAGCTAGATGTTCTGCGTTTGACGTGAAACGGAACGTTGCACAGTCCCTTCGCGATTGACCAAGCTCCTATTAAACAAAGATCAGCATACCTTTCAAATGTAGGTATGTACTTAGTCCTCGTCATCCAAACGTGATTTCGGTTGCATCCTGCGAATTCTGGTTGTCAGCAGTGCTGCTTCTAAACCCAGGGAACTGTAATGCGGTTCGATAAAACAAAGGTCAGCATATTTTTCAAATGTATCAAAAAAGTAACAAAATACAAAGTTTTTTATCAAGTACATTTTTAAAGAAACATCATACTTACATTTCCCAAGAAATAATACCTATAATTATTTTTTTGAGAAAAAAACAACCGATTTGATCATTTTCCTTTGAGGAGCTACTTCCATATCTCTAAAGTTCTTCATCATATCTTCACCAAATGAATGGTCCCACCATCTTGGTATTAAAGGCTTTCAAATAATTATACATACAAAAAAAAAAACATACGGGTCGAATTGATACCTCCTTTTTAGGGTTCTGTACCCAAAGGGTGCAAACGGGACCCTATTACTGAGACTCCGCTGTCTGTCCGTCTGTCTGTCTGTCTGTCCGTCAGTCACAGGGCTCTATCTCTTGAACCGTAATAGCTAGACACTTGAAATTTTCACCGATTATGTATTACTATGAAAAATTAAAGGGGGTCGTCATACAAGAAACGTGTTTTTTTCAGCGTTTTTATTTGATCTTCATAATGGCATTAACTAGATACTTGAAATTTTCACCAATTATGTATTACTATGACCACAATAACAACAAATAATAAAAATAAAATAAAGTTAAAAATTAAAGGGAGTCGTCATACAAAAAACGTGTTTTTTAGCGTTTTAAAACATTGTACGGTGGTACGGAACCCTTCATGTACGAGTCCGACTCGCATTTGCCCGTTTACTTAAGATAAAAATACATCCTATCCTAACTATCGTTAACCTTACATCCAAAATAATATTATAAATGCGAAAGTGAGTTTGTACATTTGTTTGTTTGTGTGTTACCTCTTCACGCTTTATTTACTTAACCAATATTCGTGAAATTTCGCATATACATCGTTAGGAGTCCTGAAAAGGACATAGGGTACCTTTCATTCTGGAAATAATTACTGTTCCGGTAGGATTTGGGATACGTGAGCGAAACCGCGGGTAAAAGCTATTTATTTATAATTATCGACCTCCCTTCCAGTTGTGCGTTGGTGTGGGAATTTGAATATTTTTGTCATATTTCACAAATTTTTCTACTTATTATAATGAATGAAATTTGCAGTAAAAAATTAGGCCCTAGAATTTTTTTTAATGTGTTGGAAGCAATTTTTTTTTTTTATTTAATATACGAGTAAGTTCCCTGGGGAAAGTTGTTCAGTGTGTCGGACTGAATTTGTTCTGAATCAGGCCTTAAAAAAAAATGTACAATTTTTTACAATACAAAAATATCTTATGAAACTCTCAAGAACAGAATCTAATAAATAACTTGGAAAAATTAGTTCTAAACCTATGCATTGCTTAACTCACGTAATCGTTTAACGCAACGGGCGAATCCTGACTTACGTCACAAGTCGTGAGTACCTCGTAGAAGTTGTTACAGATTCAAAGTATCAATATACAGAGCGAAACAATTTAGTTGCAACAATATTAAGCGCTGGACGCAGGCCGCTCTAGATCGGTCATTTTGGAAATCCCTGGGAGAGGCCTATGTCCAGCAGTGGACGTTATGCGGCTTAAATGATGATGATGATGAATACTAAGATAGAGCAAATAATGGAAAAAGGAAATATTTCACGATTTTTTAGGCACTAGATTACAACATAGAAGTGGTGAAACATAGAATGTCTTGAATCATAGAAGTAAGTTAACCGAGCAAACAGTGACGGTAATAAGTATGCAATTTGAAGCATTTTTGTCACTATATTTAAGCTCGTGGGGCTTAAAATTTACAAGACCTACTTTATGTTTAAAAAAAACATAGATTGTTTTTTGAAATAGTTTTGGTTTCATGTAAGTATTTGTAGTTGCAATTTCCCTACGAGTAGCATTCAATATTTAAATGAATTATACAAGATAAATATATATATTTGTTATAAAATATAGTATCATTGAGCTGGTATCCCAATATCACAAATCTCAAACTTACTTTGGGGCTAGCACAATATTTGTGAGATTTCCGTATTTATTTATAATTTATTAATTAAATAATATTAAATTTTCTTTAAATTTAGCTTGTATTTCAGGTTTTATTTTAATTTATTTATTTATTGTTGTGTATTAGAATTACTAAATAATTCCACTTTGAAACGGTATAAAAGAAATGATTAACCCCATGAATATAAATTAAAAATATCATCTTTTTGGGTATGACTTTTGAAATAATTTCTAACATCCTGTTTACTGCATGACCTGCCTTGTTAAACTATAATAAGGAGTTAAGTAAAGCCCTGTACGTGGGTGGTACTTAAATTCTAATTTATAATCTCTACCGTTCGAAGGAACGTGGGAAAATGAAACATGTGGCACCACTTCTAAATTACGTGGAATATTGAATTAGTTTGTTTGTTTAATTTCTTTATTGCACAAAAATCATATTCAAGTACATAAATACAAAGGAGAACCAAACTAAAACTAAAGGCGGACTCATCCCCAGAAGAGATCTCTTCGTAAATTATATTTGAAAACAACTCTTCTTTTTACTTTACTACCTAAGTATATGAAGAAACCGTTATTGCTAAAGATACCTACCTAAATTTGCATTTTTACAAAAAGTTTTAGTAGCAACAAAAAACGTTAAAATAAACTACTAATTTCAAACTTTCTTGCTCGCAAAAGCCGCAATAGTTCAACATGTTAAAAGCATAATAACTTGTCGTTACTCACACGGGTTTATGATAACTGAACTACCAATTAAACAGATAAATCATTAGTCTACTCCGCGGCGGTTCAACTTTAACATTTGTATTTATTTGCTTAAATCGGCCGTTACTAATAGCTTTTGCTTCGTGAATATCACTATCGTTTGATGGTTTAACCGTATAAGCTCCCATTTCATATGCTTATTTTATTTATTTACTTATATCATCATCATCCGAGCGTATTGCCGGTTGCATCCTCAGCGGTAACGCTTCAGAGCCCGGGGTCCGCTACCTAACCTAGGTGATTTGACGAGGATACTGTTTTTTACACAGAGCGACTGCCGTCTGACCTCCGCAACCCAAAGGGTAGACCAGAACCAATCCTAGGATAGGTATAAATGCTAGATCGCGTTCGGGCCCCACAGCTGTACAATTCTTTCGAAGCACGGAATCATCTTTCTTTTTCGATAATCAGGTGATTCAAAGCCTGCACTATCCTAACCAGACTGGAAACAACTTTTCACAAAGTATGCTTCCCAGTGGGATTTGAACCCACGACCACCGGATCACAAGGCCTTGACCTCTGGACCACGGACGTAGTCAATATTTATTTACTTATGTGTCTAAAAAATACAAAGAATGTACCAGCTACTTTTCTTCCCAAAAGCCGACCGAGGGAATGCATGACAATACGAATCATGGCGATACAGATTGCTAGAATCCATGACATTTTTTATTGCCTTCGCCCAACAACATGCTAAACGTGCAATTAAGGTTTTTCGGCCCTGGGCTCTGTCTAGCCCGTTATGGATAAAGACGTGATAATGTAATGTATCTGTTAATAAGCTTAATTTAAATGTCAGACAAAGCAACAGCCAGATCTTCAAACTAATAAGCTCCCATTAGAGTGAATTAGCTCTCCTTGCAACCCATCATATTATTATCGAATTATAACGTGCTTGCCTTGCACAAGCATCGTGCGCAGGGCGTGGTCAGCCGCCGGCACTACCATTTGCAAAAGGTCAATTTCGTTTTGCTACCTTCTAGGGTGATGATTTAATTTCTGTTTAATTTGTTGCTTGTGCACTTCTATTGCAACATTTTAAACTATTTTGCAAATCGTACGAGTATAGTCATCATCATCCGAGCGTATTCCCGGTTGCATTCCCAGCGGTAACGCTTCAGAGCCCGGAGTCCGCTACCTAACCTAGGTGATTTCACGAAGTTACTGATTTTTACGCAGAGCGACTGCCGTCTGACCTCCGCAACCCAATGGATAGACCAGAACCAATCCTAGGGTAGGTTTAAACAAACGCACAGATTGACGTACCTTTCGAAGCACGGAATCATCTTTCTTTTTGGATAATCAGGTGACTCAAGCCTGCAAATACGAGTATATATCCTAACCAGACTGAAAACAACTTTTCACAAAGTATGCTTCCCAGTGAGATTTGAACACGCCCTTCGGATCACCTCCGGATTGTTGTAGTAGAGCCACGCGGGTAGAGCAAAGGCCGCATATATAGTTAAACAGTAGGTTAGCCATAATATATTAAAAATGTGGGAGAAAAAAAAATTATAAAAATCTTTTCTCTTATGTTTTGTGTTCTATAATTCTGATTACAAGATTTCAATATAGCAAGGGGATAGTATCCAAAGTATCCGATACAAAAACACAATTACCTACTCTAAAAGCTAACTTAGACTTACTCAAATATGACTCAGCATCTAGATTTACGAAGCTGTGTCAAAACTGAGGGCAGTCATTAATGACTGCAGTAATGTGGATAAAGCCATCATCTGGATAATGGGTATTGCGTCGAAGCCTAGCCTACGTTTTGTAAGAAAGTGTGATTGCAATGGATTCTCACGCCAGCATCGTGTTAGGACATTTTGATGTGGATTGTACACGTTTTAAAATAGTTGACCAATATATTATGCCAGGTTGAATGTAAAATTTTGAAGTCCCAATAGTCTAGCTAGACTATAGGCACGATTACACTCTCCGAGCGCTTACATAACACCACGCTGCGCTCAAAAACTAAGGTAGTAGATTATGCAGAAAAACTAGCTAATTTAAATGGGCCAAAATTTTTTTTTTTACCAAAAAAATAACAACCTTTTTTGAAGATTTTCAAAGTTCTTCATCATGTCTTCATCAAATTGATATGTAACAAACTTGGTAGTAAATGCTTTCAAACAAATTCGCTAATTGTAAACCGATTTTGATAATTCTTTTACGCAATATATATACAAAATAAAAGAACATAAGATCCAAATTGATAACCCCTCCTTTTATGAAATGGTTAAAAAGGGTCACCATTTAGATTTTAGACCCTAAATGGCAAGCACCAGCATGACTGCTCTTAGACTCGTTGGTGTGATCACCTTATTATAAAAATTGGCAATCAATAGCACAAAATCTCGTCTTTTGGAAATGGGAGAAACTGAGAGCAGTATATCTAATGTAAATGCTGTGTTCGCTCAAAGAAGGCTGGCAACTTATATGCTCTAATTTGTATATGTATAAATTTCTGTGTTGTTTAGCCAGTTAGCTAACCAAAAAAAATAAAAAAAATCAGAAAGAGGCCTATGCCCAATATTGGGACATTGATATATATTATTAATAATAATAATCTAGGTACATTAGGATTAGACCGACTCGAAAAAAAAATTAAAACACCTTATGTTTCGTGTCTATGTAAGTGATCATTTAATGACGAGAACCGTGACCAACAGCATTTAAAACCAATAATGCGATATTTTTTACCCAACTTTAAGTCACAAATTCAAGCTAGATCCAGATGTAGGGTGTTTAACAAGCGTACGTCGCCAGGCCTTAAATTTCGGCTCTAAAAGTACAATAAAAATATCCTTGGACAATATCTATACTTCGTTGACGTGAAGTAAAAAAAAAATGCATTTTCACATTTGAAATATCAGTACAGAATTCATTTATTCATTCAGTTAAAATTTAAGATAGTAAAATATAGAGGTCAAACGCACTCAAATCTCTAATAAAAAAAACTATGTAAAAATTAAAACTATAACAAAAAAAATTACAAATTGTATAGTTCCCACTAAAATACTACCCCTCGGCAACATGACTTAAAGGCTGGCAGCAGCAGTCGTATGATTATTCTTCTATTGCAAGACAATTAACCACAACCCAATAAAATAACAATAGCTTTTCGATAAAAAAAAATTACTTAACAGTTACTGTTATACCCTCTAATCTACATTACAATACTTTTGTGATAATAACTTATGCTGATTATGATTAAGCTAAGCAAAATTTACATCATGTCCCACACTGTGGGGCAATGTGGGAACTGCGAACAAAGGTACTTTGATGTAATTCTAAGCGCTTGTAGTGTGATGACTAAACTTACTAATTAGTGAAAAATAAATCTGTTTTACAATTTTCCCATGACAAGATTTTCATAAAGTGATAACACATTTGGAAATGATTGAGCAAGTAGATTGAAAAACAATTCTCAATACAAATATTAAGGCCCGTTCAGTTCAAGTTTCTTGCCTGATGCAACAATTCAAACGCTGTTAATTTTCGCGATGCCCAAGGCCCGAAAGTCTCCTGCGTTACCCGATATTTACTTAGTTAAATGTCGGGTAATGTAGGAGACTATTATATAATTATTACATACATTAGTATGCCGAGAACATATCTGAAAAATACTCGTAGGTATGCGATGTCAAATCGTAGTTTTATAGGTTTTAAATTGGTACTGTAAACAATTTAAAAACCTAACCAATCAATCAAAAAATGCATCAATAAATCATTAAATACAATATAAACATTACTATCTTCTCATCAGAACCTTTGACTTTACAATAATCAATTGAATTGTCATAACTTTAAATAGTGCCGAAGATTGGTCAATAGCCTGTATTTATCTTATGTACTTACTTCATTACTTACGTAAGAGGTTAAAACAATAATAATTGATTTTATTTCACTGACCTAAGTAATAAGCAAATAATGTTTTCACCGAAGTTGCCTACAGCTTTTTGAAACAGTTTATTACTGCTATATGATGCTAATGTGTCAAATGACCTGGTCGAGTGCTGGTAGACATTTTTTTAACCCAACTAGGTCTGCAGTTCTGAGTAAGGTAAGATTTAAATTTATAATATTAGAAGAAATAAAATATAAGTTTTTAACTTGCCTTAAATATCTACCCAAAAATGTCTACCAAATCTAGGAATAATCGAAAAAAATCTCGGTGAAACATAAAACGAAAGAAAAAAAAGAAAAAAAACGTACATCCTATTGTATGCAACAATTTTCACAAAAAAAATATTAATGGTGGTACTTTAATAATTCAAATATTTTAAGCTAGTTTTCTCTAAATTTTGACTCCTTTGAACTCTATATTACGTCGACAATCCCATGACCCATTTGGCTCATATTTGAACTTAAAATTCTATAAGTCTATTAGCTAAATATGAAGTTCCAATAAAAGACACTTTATCGTTGAACAAACATAAGTCAGTAAGTAAAATTTAATTGCACCAAATACACAATTATAAATACAGTATAGGTCTACAATAGGCAACAACAACAAACAGCATACAAACGTCATATTATGACGTTTGTATGTTGTTTGTTGTTGTTAGACAATATTATTGTTTAATTAGACTCAAAAAACTTGCTCACTCATTATAATTTATTTGTTTATGACCATAAATAACATTTTTGTAAAAGACACTTATTCATGAGAACCATAAAGAGATATAAACAGTTTAAACACTTGTTTTCCGACAAGGTCAAACACTTTTAACCACAATCACTATAATGAGCTGTGAATAAACTGTAACAATCAGAAGTGTAACGGTAAGAATGCTGTAACAGCTTCATAAAGATTCTCGCGGTCACAGCCTTGGAGCTTTCGGATTGAACCGTTTGTGGCCACGAAATCAGCGATGTTAATATTTGCTTCATTAATTTATTATCCGTTATTGGCTGTCAGTGCTGTACTTACTTAGGTTAATATTGTAAATTATTTAAAAGCTGTGGATTTTGTGACAATAAATAAATCAAATCAAATATTAAATCTTTATTGACCAAAATGGTAAAAAAGGTGGACCTAATGCTAATGCATTCTCTACCAGACTCTGAAAGTAGAGAGTCAGACAGACTTTGTAAATAGAAATAAATAAATAATACAGGGGCATTATTTATTGATCTATCTGCTATTTAATTGTGATCCCGAACTTCAATGTTTTAATGCTTCAATGACATGTTAGTTGAAGAAGAAAAAATGAAGAAAAAAGATAAATCAATTTTATGAAAGGTCGCTAGTTCCATGGCCACGATTTAAAAACGACCAAACAATAGCAACATGTGCACAATGCTCGATCTGATCTTACTAAACGTTCTACTATTGAAGATCCGCCCCAAATGTTAGAGGAAAGGTCACGGCGCAATAAGATAGTTGTTAAGTGTCAACGCGATATAAGTAAGATCAATGATTTCGATACTTATGTTGTCAGATACTTTTATCTTCTTAACTTCAGAATAATCTAGTGTGCTATAATAAAGATCATATAAATATGTCTTGTTAAGTGTCATCAACGTCTCTGGTGCTATAAGACAGATGAATAACTTTGATAGTATCAGACTTTTTTGTCTTCATTCACACATAAAGATAATCTTGTTAAGTGTCATCGATGTCTATAGTGTTATAAGATAAATCAATACTTTGCTAGTTATGTTGTAAGATTATATTTTGTATCTTCTTATCTTCAGTGCATCTTGTTTCTGTTTGATAAACAATTTATCGATTTGGAATGGCTTGTTTTATATTTTGATTTTGCAATCTATATCAAAATTACTTAATCTCTATCTTTTATCTTATGCTTTTTGTCACTGCGAAATATATCGTAATCCGTATATTTTTAATGTGTAACATCATTCGTTTCGCTCTCCTGGAATCTGGAAGTGATTTCGTGAAATACGACGAAAGTGTGTAACCAAAAGACGGGGAGCGCGCTATTTGTTTGTTCCAAGGTGAGATGTCAGATATTACACATCAATAATATGCATCTACTGTATGTAAGGCTCGCTCATTTGTTTTTTTACTTTACCACTTACTTCACGTACCTATTACTTATATTTTTCCTCTTTTATGTATGTTTTTCTTTCCACAACCTACCTACTTCAAGATCATTTCAAGTCTACATTTATGTACAGTTTTCCCAAACAGAATAGATTTCTTCTATTGCAAACATTTTTGATTACTCTTCAATTTAAAATAAAACTTCTAGACGCCAAATAAGTTCAATGTTTTGTCTCTTTAGGCGTATAAGCCGTATGTTTTACGAAATTTTTACTCTATTCCAGGTGCCTACCACGGTGAAGGCGCTGGTGCCGGTGCTGGTGGATACTCTGGTGCTGGTGGTGCTGCTGGCTACTCCCGCGGACCTTCTGCTGGCTTCAACAGCGGCTCTGGCTCAGGATTTGGAGGTATAGTACAATAATTGACCGAGCAAGCGAAGCGAGCGAAGCGTCTGAGTTTCGAAATTAGCCAAAAATTTAATGGGTTTAGTAAGGAGGGGTATACTTCAATGGGGCTTATGCATAAAAGATAGGCTGTAGGCCTGTCTACTTTCTTCCCAACAGTATAGTTTCAAAACCCTCAAGTGGCTTTTGCTAAGCCAGGAAAACGATTAAAATATCAGTTATTCCATGGTTGTAAAGTTATTAAGGCTCGCGAGGTCTACTGTTCTCACAGAACTACTAGTATAAATTATATGCAACAAGGCAAGGTAGGCCATTGGTCGTAGGGTGGCCTGTAAAAAGTAAAAGAAAGAAGCTTTGAACATTGCTATGAGTTGGACTGACTATAATATGGATCAAATCATGAGTGGATCCTAGATGAGAGCAATTCAGATTTTCGTTTCAACATTTCCATATTTACAAATTTCCATATCTACAGAATCCCATTTCTACAGATTTTCATTTCAACGGAATCCCATGAGCATCATCAATGTTGATATAAGTTGACGAGCATTCTTTCTGACTTTGATCTGTCTTTTTTCTAGTACTGGATACATTTTATTACTAACAGCTTTCTGATATTGATCCCCACTAACATAGTTTAATAATATAAGTCTCACACACAATTTTAATTTAAAATTTTTATAAGACCCATTACACTAATGTACCCTATGATTTGGTCTTATGACTGTTGATCCTATAAATATATTTTTTTACGTTTTTATTTTTCAGGTGGCAACGCTGGTTTCGGAGGCGCTGGATCCGGTTTCGGAGGTGCTAAAGCCGGTGGTTTCGGTGGGGCGTCATCTGGCGGTTTCGGCGGTGCTTCATCTGGTTTTGGTGGCTCATCTGGTTTCGGCGCTAAAGCCGGTGGTTTCGGTGGTTCCAACTCTGGTGGTTTCGGAGGTGCCGCGTCTCGCCAATACCTGACTCCCAACGCTGGATCCAGGCCTTCAGGATCTGGAAACTTCAACGCCCAATCTGGATACAAATATTAAGGATCTTGTGATCTTAGGAGGGATTAATTTTTGATTTTAATTAGTTTTACTGTTGAATCAATCAAAGTTTTAAGTTAAGATTATTGATTGATTCATTAGTATGTTTTACCTCTGTTGTAAATTAAATTATTCTGTTTATACTTACACTATATTTAGTGTTTGTTTGTTCGCCATATTTCTTGTATTTTTTATTTCTTAGCCCTCCTTCGTCGTTCTTGAATGTGATATAATTACAATTCTCTGCTTTGTACTGATTATTATTAATAATACTTTTGTTATTCATTCTTATATATATATTATTATTGTCATCATAATATAAACTGTTATTGTTCTGTTTCTTTTCAATTTTGATCTCAAACTTACTCTTCGTAATATTTCTCTGAATTTTTCAATTTTTAATTACATAGTTTTAAGTTTTTATACTCAGCAATGCAAATGGACAGTAATAGTTTAAGAGAAAATGTATAAAAAAATATTTTGTACACTGACGTAGCTGTAAGTTTTGTAAATATGAAACGATACAAATATACGATGTAAAGCAATAAAGTATATAGTGTTTTAATGTTTATAACATAACGTAACATTCATTCAAAATTTAGAAAAAAAAACCATGGCCGTTTCAAAACAAACAAAAGTAATAAACCTTTTATTGTGTTGGCCACTTACACACACGAAAAAACCAAAACAACCTTTCATACATACATATCACGCCACGTTTGTTTCCCACGGGGCTCGGCTGAGACTATAGACCTCGACTTGCTACGATCCTGACAAACTTTTTTCGCTTTATCTCTTCATACAAGCCCTTCGGTTACGGGTTTTTTTTACCTCACCTTTTTTTAGAACGTTTGCAATCTTATCGCAGAATTTTCGCCGAGTATTTTTTTTAATTTTCTCTTAAATTTTTGTAAATGCCTTTTTTTCGTTCTAAAATTTAAAAATAGTTAAATTGTCAATTTAATTTAAATAAATTCTGTTTTTACAGGCTTTTATTTCCATGAAAATAAACTAACATAGTTTAAGTAAGTTTATCTCGCAAAATATTTAAATTTACATAAAATTATGGAAACGATCGTATGTATATTACCTCTACTGTTATTATTAAATTGAGATAAATAATTTAATACCTCATGCAAGCAATGCATGAAACCAGAATATTTAACTTCGTAAGTGTCAGAAATTACTTGACCAGTTGCCCCTCAGATCTGCAGTTGTGGTCATATTACTGTATGGTTGACCACATTCATTCTAAGATGATTGCTGGCAGAGTTCAATATTGAAAATATAGTTAACCACTAAAGTTCATTGGAAGTAACCACATCAAAATTACCTGTTTTTTTTTTTTTTAATTGCACAGTAATCTTTAGTATGAGAGGAAAACAACGTTGTCAAAAAAATATGGAAGTGAAGGGAAACAGAAATAGAGGGAGGCCAAAGAAAAGGTGGATGGAATGTGTTAACAACGATATGGCTTGTAAGATGTAACAGTCGAAATGAAAATATAAATATATAGGGACAAATCACACTGATTAAGCTAGCCCCAAAGTAAGTTTCAAACTTGTGTTTTGGGATACTAACTCAACGATACTATATTTTATGATAAATACATAAATAGATAAACACCCAAGATCCAGGACAATTTGAAAAAGGCAATTTTCCAACTTACCCTGGCTGGGGATCGAACCCAGAACCTTCGGATTAGCGGTCTAGCATGTTAACCATTACGCCACGGAGGTCGTAAAGGAAAGAACAAAATGGAAACGACTAACACACTTTGCTGAACCCACTTAGTATGGGATAAAGGAAGGAAGAAGATTAATTTTGAGAAGGTTCAAAATTATTTACCTATTTTTAGACATTATTTTCTCCTTCTCCTAGCGCGTTCAAGGCTACATGATTAGCTACACTGCTTCGGATCACAGTGTTTACTTTCCGGAACTTTATTCTTCAAAGACCATAATATTAATGACCATACTCATGTTTACAAGCTTTTCTTAGCTCGTGTTTCCTAAGTCACCTTCTACGACATCCACGGGAAGACTTGGAGTGGTCCTATTCTACTCTGCCGGGAACCACGCGGCCTATAATGGGATACTAACTCTAGGTAATTATATGAATGAAAACTGTATATTGAAAATCGGCACAATATGTTAAGAGGCTGCTTTTATAGCTATCAAGTAGGCTGTTAAGTCATTATAGGTTACTTAACTTACACCTACACTAACTAAACTTTACTGCCATAAATAGAGAGTTGTTAAATGGATAGGTATGTGAAGACATTCAATTTGTCAATGAGTATGGACTCTATAGATCTTCTGAATAGAATTTAAGGTTATCAACGAACTTTATGTTACGCTCTTCATGGCATTATTTTTATTTAGTTGAATAGATAGGGACAAATTGCATTCCCACGGAGGGTTAACGTCGGGCGGCGGCCGGTTATAAAACTTTTCGCACAAATACATTCCCAAAGTGGGTTGAAATTAGGTTATAGGCAGGCGGCCGGTCGTAAAACTATAGCCAAATCATTTAAACTGTTCCGGCTATTTCTTATCCATGATGCAAGGTCTTTGGCATCCTTGGGTGACCATTGACATACATGTTATATTTGGAGAAGAAAAAGCAGGAAAGCTCACCCCGGGCTCCGAAGCAGCACAACTGGGAACGCGATTAGATGAAGAAGAAGATAGGGACAAATCACACAGATTGAGTTAGCCTTAAAGGAAGCTTAAACTTGTGTTATGGGGTACTAACTCAGTGATACTATATTTTTAAATACATACATTTAAAAACAATAAAATTAAAAAAATACATATACACCCAAGACCCAGGACAATTTGAAAAAGGCCATTTTCCAATTGCCTTGACTGGGGATCGAACCCAAAACCTTCGAGTGAGTGTTAACCAATATACCACGGAGTTTTAATTTAAGTGGAAATTAAAATCAATTTAAATCACACGTTTATTTAGTAGGCCTTTGCAGACATTTATACTCCTACCCATTAATAAGTTTGGTAGGTGATAAAAAATATTAATAGTCAAAAAGCGAAGCCGAGCTGATCAGTTCCTCCTGGCAGCATTCGTTCACGAGTTGACGCACGGGTCAGCCAGCGATGAGATAAGATAAAAGATAAAGGTTTTATTATTTTATAAATAGGTATTTCAAACAATCGTATTTCATAATTTATAGAATCAAATTGAGGAGTTCGGTGGCCTGGTGGAATTACGCGCTCCTAGTTCAGCATTCCCGGGCGTGGTCAGTACTTAGATGGGTGACCAAGTGGCATAAACATTTCTTGAGATTCTCTGTACCTCAAAAAGTACGCTAAGCCGTTGGTACCTGCAAACATCGTATAGCAGCTTGTTATGTCAGATGTAAGGCAGCTTAAAAAATCTGAGAATGTTGGTCAGCTTGGTCACTTACACCCTCAAAAACAAAACAGAATCAAAAATTTATTGTTCCTAATGAAGACAGAAAAAAGAGACCTGTAACTGTAACCTAATACTAATAATTTAAATACCCTTCACACAGCACCATTACCTTTTCCTACTTCTCGGTACATGTGGTCAGACTATGGAACTCATTACCACCTTCTATACGCGAATCTAAATCGATCTCTGTGTTTCAAAGACGAGTAAAAGATTATTATTTATCGGAATCATCTTAGTTGTAGTTTATATATTAAGTATATTTACTTCTAAATAGACATATGTATTTATTTAAGTATGAATGTAACATATGTATATGTATGTTTATCTGTAGTTTCATAGTATGTTAATTTCTTCTTAATTTATTTAACGAACACGCCTGTATGCCTTTCATATATGAACATCTCCTCTCACGGGCCTACTTGAAGATATCTCTTTTGAGATAAGTAGTGCCTTTGTACAACTTTTTGTTGATGTATTCTCTGTATATATTGTCCGTGTACATAAATTGGTAAATAAATACTAAGATCTTGAATCCCTATCAATCTAGCTTAGAAATAATCTGAACCATCAATCTGAATTGCCCTTCAATTGCAGACAGTGTCGTCAAGGCACGTTCGATTGGTCTAGATCCGTAATTTAAGTCTAATCTAAGTCATACTCGCCTAATATAGATGAATCTTCTTCGTAGGAGATTTTATTAATTAAGCGCTAGTTAGGCGTAAAGGTCTTATAATTGAACTAAAAATTAACATGTACTTTTAGGATGAACTAATGATAAGTAAAATTAAGCCTAAATTCCTAGACTTATCAGGGTGAATAATTAGCATTGGAATACATTTGTAATTATGTAAATTCTTACAAAAAATTGATCAACCTACTTTATTATGTCAATAAATAAAGATTTTAAGAAGTGAAGTATTTTATATATTAAAATGTTTGTAAATTCTTGCGTAGGTATTTTCTAAGAAAGTATATTCTCAATAACTTTATCTCTTTTATACATACCTACATACATATTATCACGCCTATTTTCCACAAGGTTTGGTAGAGGCTTTGGTCCTCCACTTGTTACGATCCTGACATACTTCTCTCGCTTCATCTAAGACTCATCACTCTCTCATCCGGCGTGCATAAGCATGCACGCCGGTTATGAATACCTCTCCTATTTTTACAAATAAAAAAAAAGTATATTAAAACTATAAAAACTGTTTTCTATGTTCTTTGTTATAAACAATTATTTATATTTAATGTATTTAAAATATTATGAAATTATTTGTTTAGATGTTGTTGTTGTTGTTGTAGATATCTTTATTGTACAAAAAATATATTTTACCAACATACTTATAAACCATAAGAGACCAAATAATTGTACAATGGCGGACTTATCCCATAAAGGGATCTCTTCCAGTCAACCAAGTATCAGCGAATGGAAATAAAAAAATATTTAGTATGATATCTAGATTTAGGATCTGATATTTGGACGCCGACTTTGCTGTCTGTTTAATTTTTCTAATGGTTGTCAGGGAGATAATGTTTCAGCATTAAGTGTATCTATTGTAGCTTTTTTGGTTTATATAAATATTTATGAGTACCAAGAATTACTTTTAACACATGAAATATAAATTATTGAAAGGCATACAAAGATAAATCATTAATAAAAAGTAGTATTGATGCTGATAAATTACATTAATTTATATTAATATTATTTTCTGACAAATTATAGCTACAAAATATTTTAAATATTCTATCAATACATTTTATACCCACTCATTATCTCAAAAGACCTCCCACACTTATATTTATTTCCAAGAGCACACGTCAAAACGTATCGTCTATTCATTATAACAACTAATGCAGGCAATTAAAATTTTTAAATGGTCAGCAAAAAAGCAAATCGATACGCGACCTCCTATGGACATAAAAAGCTTTAGTCTCATCTTTTCTCAATATGGCTAGCTAATATCTTAACAATTTTAAGCTCTATTTTATAGCACATAAGAACTTCATTGTAAAATTTCTTGGTTTAGGTGTGTTTTTCTCCCTCTTTGGTCTTAACTAGATAGAACACATTGGTAGGAATGGAAATTGTTGATAGACGTTGCTTCATGGTTAAAAGGATAATGCAACAAACCAATAGATGAGAGAATGGCAAAAAATGTGTAACTTACATGGGCAAGATTGCCTTAAATTTGAAAATTCCCGTGAGAAAATTTCGGTAATCCAATTGAAGGACATGACCTACTCTTCGGCTGTACTCTCGGTACGGCTCTTGCTTATGTAAAGAAAGTACTTTGTGAGAAGGCTTATTATAGGACCGATGACTATCTTAAAGACAAAAAGGTCTGGCTTGAGCTTGGCGCGGGTCCCTCTTAAAGGTTTGTATACTTAGACATGTCATAATTTAGGTACATTGGTACATACAAAATTTACAAATTGACATTATTTTAAATTTCGTAATTCTTATAATTCAATTTACTTATGACATAACAAACAGCGTAATCTCAGTCCATCCATATAACTAATTTTAAGTTTTTAGTTTGTTAGTTGACGTCTTTGGAGAAAACGTGCAGTGCAGTTTGTTGCCGCTTCTTCTGCACTTGCGCCTAGGAAGCGGCGTAAACTTAGCTGTAAGTAACGATTTGACGTCAACATTTGTGCAAAACAAAACAAAGTGACTATTATTAAGAGATATTATAAATATCCTATGATAATTCCAAAACTCAGTAAGGGATTTTTTCCAAAATGTTAACAAATCAAGTTAGAATTAAATTATGTATAGACACGGGCTTTCGCGCGTGTCCACGGGCATAACCCCGGGAATGACAGGGAGAGAATGCTATAGGATTAAGTCTAACTATTGTAGCTTTTGGCTCAATCAAGTTTTTAAATAGAATAAATAAATAAATATGGAAAAGTCAATATAGGTCATATTAATCACTTCAGCTGCATAACGTCAACTGCTGGACACAGGCTCAAGAATTTCCAAAATGACCGATCGTGGCCTGCAACCATCGTTGCAGGCCACGGCAAGGCCAGAGACCTTGATCGGTCGTCTGACCATCTTGTAGGTGGGTATCCTACACTTGGCTTACCCGTACGTGTTTGTCATTAGATAATCTTTTTGCCTCATTGTCTAAGGGTTCGTAGCGCTGTGACCCGTTTACTGACACTACATCGAGCTCATCTACACCGCTGGGCTACGTCAGTAACTTTTGTTCTACGAATTTCCTCATTTTTGATTCGATTACGTAGAGAAACACTGAGCTTTAAGGCCCATTTACATGGTGCAAGTTTCTTGTCTGTTGCATATAATTAAATTGAAGCAATAGAAAACTTGCATGGTCTAAACAGAACGTCATCCATACAAATCATTTATTGCATCAATAAAATTGTATGCAACAGGCAAGAAACTTGCACTGTGTAAATGGGCCTTTATCCTCTTCATAGCGCGTTGAGCCACAGAATAAATAATACTAACTTACAGAAGTCTCACTCAGCAAAGAAATTCAAAGAAATATCTACTCAATGTGGCTAGCGATATGGTTTAATTTAGCTCACGTTAGAACTCAGCACCTTTTCGTATAGATACCTAGACATCTATTGCTAGCCAATTTCATTCTTATTACTCTGGACAAACGATTCGTATAGCTGAATTACCACCCGGAGGGGTCGCCTACGCGCATAATAATAATGTAGGTACATTTTTGATACCTAAACGGGGAGTGACACAGGCCTGGTTGAGCTACCTATTCAGTCATATATACATACTATTACGCCTATAACCCATATGGGCAGACATAGTTTTTTGGGTTTCGTGGCTCTAAGTAGACACGAGCCCAGGGCCGCCAGACTCCAAAAGCCACTTTCAGCATGATAGTGGGCGAGAAGGTGGAAAAAGGAATCATAATGATGGGTTATTGCTAGTCGAATTAACATGATTCGCATTTTCGCCAATTTCCTCGATCGGCATCTACGATGCGATACATACATACGATGCGCGGGAAGAGAAGCAGCTGGTACATTCTAAGTTTTGTATTTTCTTCTAGTTCAGTATGGAAGGTTTCCAATAGTATTCAGTCATATTAAGTTATATTAGCTGCAAGCAACTTAGCAGCACTAGCGCTAAAGATGCGCATACGCCGAACTATCTCTGAAGTCAAGGCAATCGTGCTTTGAAGTTTCATACGTTGCTAAAAGTAAGTACTTGACTCGTAAGATCATTGTATTCGTTTTATAAAATGTTAACAGATGGCGTGCTTTACTATCGATGCTTACATGAAGCTTTTGATAAAGCACGAGGAAAGCGCTGAAAGTTTTGCTTTGTGCTTTGGTGTCAACGCAATATGATCTTAAAAATTCTCCTTCTAAGAACTATATTTTATATTTATGACATAATTTTTTGAGCAAGTTCCTGTCACCAAATATACAGCCTCCCTTTATCCGCGCCATCCCGTTCTGTCCCTAGCTGCCGCAATCGTCTTGTGGCAACCTGATCGAACCCAGGGATTGTTCGCACCCTCTGCCCTGCCATTACCGTAACCGCTGTCGTTATTAAGAATAGCGGAGCTATTGAGGACTGAGTACCTTGGTTTTTTTGGCGCTATTCATTAGGAAACAAGTGATTTGGCCATAAAACACCGCGCTGGCCAGTGCGTTTCGGCGAGTTTCTTCCTGTCACGTTGGCTTATGCCCAGCAGTGGGTTTTTGAAAGCTGATGGTAATGATGATTAAATTTTTACACTAGTGACTCTGTGAGCTGTGGACCTCGTGAATCTGTTCTTGCTCTTTACATACTGGCCTCTTGAAATTTATCGTATGAAAAAGTTGTCGGGACAAAAATTATGATATTTTTTACATTTTCGACCCACATCACATTTTTGAAAAATATATAAAGCCTGGAATTTGGACTTTCTCTTCTTATATTTAAGAGCTGGGCTCTTGTTGGTGGAGTACTTTCCATGTCTATCTTTCTTCCGCCAAGTTCTTAACCTCCTTATATGTTTACACGTTTAATTTATTCCTTTATTTGATCGAAAAAATTGCTTCTGGGTTTTCCTACTCCTCTTTTTCCTTCTATTTTTCCTTCCATTATTGTTTTACGGCCGTACCTGAATTTTCCGGTGTCCAGTGCTGCCCCCATTTAAAATAAATTATTTCAAAGAAAACGGAGACATTATTTAAAATTTTGCTACTACCAAGCCGTTAAAATTTTGCTTAAAGCTTAACATTCTCACTTTAAACTGTAAATAGTAGTTCATAAACTACTTTGAATAGGTAGTAGCAAAATTTTAAGTGATGTCTCCATTTTCTTTGAAATGATATAGTTTAAATGGGGGCAGCACTGGACCCGGAAAATTTAGGTACGGCCTTAAAAACGCATCGTTACGCAGTAGATGGCCGAACATTTCCCCTCTTTTGTTTTTTATAATTTATAGTATTTGCCTTTTTTTTCCCTTATTCCTTATTCTCTTCCAAGGAATTTGGACACACGAAAGATTTTTTGCCAAAGTTGAATCGGAGACCTTTGTTCGTTTCGCTTACTTGGTTAAAAAGAAAAATGCTGACAAGAGCAGTCATACTCATGAAAAAGTGGAATTGTGGCGAAAATGCCGGCACAACATTATTTTCAATAGCAAATAAATTCGATACCCGTGTGGTTCCGGGTTAGAATAGGAACACTCCATCTCTTCCTGTGGATGTCGTAAGAGGCGACTAAAGGACTAAGCACAATCATCTCGTGCTACAATTGCATTCCCAAGGAGGGTTAACGTCGGGCGTCGGGCGGCGGCCGATAGTAAAACTTTTCGCTCAAATACATTCCCAAAGAGGGTTGACGTCAGGCAGGCAGGCGGGTTTAAAACTATAGCCAAATCATTGAAAGTGTTCCGGCCATTTCTTCTCCATTTTGCAAGGTCTTTGGAATCCTTGTATTTGGAGAAGAAAAAGCGGGAAAGCGCACCCCGGGCTCCGAAGCAGCACAGCTGAGAATGCAACCGGGAACGCGCTTAGACGAAGAAGAAGCAAATAAATTCGATATTTTTATGGGTAGGTTCTTCCATGCCGGACCAGAAGAAAATAATTCCTTAGAATGCACCAGCTGCTTTTCTCACCGCGCAGATCGTAAAAGACGATGTAAGGAATAGGCGAAAATGAGAATCATGTAAATAGGCGATGCTGCTAAAAACCCATCACTATTTTGATTTCTTTTTCCACCTTCTTGCCTTGTCTGCTTAGATAAGAGCAGTTAGACTTAACTACTTCTAGATTAGATTATGTAGTAACTACTACATAATCAATAGAAAAATTACAACTACTAATAAACAGAAAAATTATATATATATATATATAACTATATATTGTATAGTATAAAGTAATATTTTATGATGTATATTGTATTACTTTTTTGCGCTGCATAATTTTTCTGTTTATCCCTATGGTTGACTGGCAGAAAATCCTCTTGGCATTAAGTCCGCCATTTTTTAAAAGTATATTTGTACTTTGGAGCGATAAAGTTTGTTATATAAATAAAGGAATAATTAAATAAATAAATTGGACCCTACAAGCTTTTTCGCATAATTAGGGATATATAGACGTGATAGTCTTTGTATGGTAGGTATCAGAAATAGTGTATATTTGGCACTGCCAAAAAAACATGTCATTCAATGACACTGATGTAATCTACGTACTTTATATAGAAATAAAAAATGAGGTTACGAAATCAATCTATAAATACTTATAACATCACGGCGAACTGTCTGATCAAATATGAATTAATCATATTTTATCAATGGCTTTTTTGGAAACAAAAAATTAGTTTTGACAAATGGTTTTATTCAATTGCTACTTCTTTACGGATTTCGTAATAGGTACATAATTAGCCATAAAGGTACAAGATAGATATAGCGTAATGTTAAATTTGACCAGAAATGAATTGTTATAATATAAAGTAAATTTACCCATAAAAGTAAACTTAAAATGCGTAAGTTATATGTGATGAGGAAATTCGTCAGGGTGATTCGAAGTCATGGTATACAATTGGAAGTGCACTCGCTGTACAAATTTGACACGCCTCTCCAATTTGTAGTGCGAGTGCACTTCCAATTGTATGGTTATAATTTCACACGTGGCGAAATTTTTTATCACATCTCACAGAAAATCGACGTCTGAGTAGTAGCTTCACCGCTACTACGCTTCGTTCGGTGAGTGAGAGAGCCGGAGCCCCCCTCCCCCCCTCCCCCCTCTGGGGAGGGCCCTGAAAGGCCGGTAACGCTCTTGTTACACCCCTGGGGTTGCAATTGTCCATGGGCAGCGGTGATCACTTACCATCAGGTGACCCGCTTGCTCGTTTGCTATCCCATAACAAAAAAAAAATGACATAAATTTAATTTATCTACACCCATGCTATAAATCCTCTATAAACATTTCTGAAACAGTTAGCATATTGCCAACATTATAACAACCAGTGTCATAGTAACCATAATATCATCCAAACGCGTGATATATTGTACTTAATTTCATTATGCAACGCAAATCTTTTTTTTTTAATTCATAAAGATAGAGGGATCGAGCCTCTATCTTTATGAATTAAAAAAAAGAACCATAAGCGCCATTTTTGAAACGCGGATTCACGTAAACTAATGATTTTTTCCTTACAAATAACGTTCGATTAGTGACTCCGCGTTTGAAAAATGGCACAATTGTCTTGCACGCGCGTTTCACTACCACAAATTCGAAATTTAAAAAAAAACATGTTATTTAAATTTACGTCGCATCCTGCCATTTTTGTTCGTAAATAGCATTTCAAAAAATTATTACTTAGTTGTTTACAAAAATGAGTGATACAAACTTTGATAATACCTACACCACCAGATATTTCTAATGTAGCAAAGGACATTTCTAACCAATTATTACCAGAAATGTCGAGAAAACAATATGAAAAGGCGTACCAAGATTTCATTATTTGAACAATATCAAAGTAGTACTTACATCATTTTCTGAAGATGTGATAATAGTATATTTTTAAGAATTATCCGAAAAATTCAAATCTTCATCCCTATGGACCTCTATTCAATGCTCAAAAGTACGCTGAGTATTAATCACAACGTGGATATCTCAAAATATTCAAAATTAATTGCCTTGCTAAAACGTAAAGCAGAAGGTTATACCTTTTATAGAGGATTCATATCATAGGTGTAGATAAACTATTGTATGCAACTGTTCATAATTAGGTATTAAAACACTCATGTGATACTATTATCAACCCACATTCGTGTTTTAATACCCCTTAATATATCACAGTTGCATAAATAACTATTAGAAATGACATAATTTTGCCGAAATCTGACAAGTTGTTTTAAAATAAAAGCTAGACTACGTTTGTATAAAAATTCTGAGGGGCACCCTTAAGTTGATCACAGAATGCTTTAAGGTGAAGTGTTAGCATAAGTGGCACCCTCATTTGAAATAAATTGTTTAAAACTAAATAAGGTGATTTAAAAACTTGATTTGTATTAATGTCTAAAAAAACCTTTAAACTATTTTATGAATAACCTTTGAAAGTAATCCGTCTAGTTTTAAAACGGGTTTTCGCCAAACGTGGCCACTTTTGCCAAAAAACCCGTTTTAAAACTAGACGGACTTTTAGTAGGTAATAATTTCAAAGGTTATTCATAAAATAGTTTGAAGGTCTTTTTAGACATTGATACAAATCAAATTTTTAAATATTACCATATTTAGTTTTAAACAATTTATTTCAAAGAAGGGCACCACTTATGCTACCATTTCACCTTAAGCGTTAAGTTCATAATTTTACAAGGGTTAATCCTTCCATGCTAGTCTAGGAGAAAAGAAAAAACTTAGAATGTACCAGTTGCTTCTCTTCCCGCGCAGATCGTAGAAGCCAATCGAGGGAATGGGCGAAAATGCGAATCATATCAATAGGCGATGCGGCTAGCAACTCATTACTATTCCGATTTATTTTTTTCATTTTCCCGCCCACCATCACGCTAAAAGTGAACTTTGGGTCTTGCGGCCCTGGGCTCTGTCTGCTTAGAGCCACAAGACCCAACATGCTCCGTCTGCCCCGTTAGAGATAAAGACGTGATAGTGTATCTCTATCTGATTTTAATAATATCTGACCTTAATACCTGACCTAATTCGAATTAAATACATGTAAGTAAATATTCGCAAAATTGACCTAGTTGAGTTCTACTTTTAATTAGGGTAAAACCAATGCGTACTCGTGAATTGCAGAATCGTGCATCAATGCATGTACTGACCCGATAAAATCATGTAAGTATAAAATAAACAGATTGTAGATGTAACACTTAGCGAAGTTGCACGTGAATACATGAACGATATATCAAAAATTATAAATATACACGAGAATCAAGAAACGTATCTTTTTAGCTGACGTTTCAGTGAGATTGAACATACTACATACAACGTCTTACCATGAATCATGCTGGGACCGCAGTCACTGGTTAATAATCAATAATCATTTATTTGCCAAAATACAGTGTTTAAGTTGATGTCATCATAGTTATGTGCATTGTGCATGTATTTAGCCTGAGGAAAGATATGCAAATATTTTACAATTAAAAATATCTAAGCATTTATATTTACTCCTTTACATAATCGTATAATCTATACAGTAAATCTTCGTAATCTATACAGTTACATACATATAAATGCACACAATTAAATAAAATCAATTGAATTTTAATACGAATTAAGATTATAATTTGTCACATTTATACTAATCAAATCGTCACAATAAATTAAATATGGGAAATCCAACTGAAACAAAAATAGATACAATATAGTTTTGCGTTAATTCCAATGTATAAAATTTAGTAACAATGCAACGCAATAGTTTGAAAGTAGTCAATAATCATAGATTATAATATTTTTTTACTTACCTAAAAGACGATCAAATATACTTGCTATCTACTAACAACTTGCCATACATAAAAACTATAAAGATGTTCTAAAGAAAATATGAATCCGAAAATCCGAAAAATAATATGTTTTTTTTTTTAATGTACTTTGCCCTGTGACGGCAGCGATTTGGCCTCAATTTTTTATATAATTTAATATAAGTTAGTTCTATTTTTAAATATTTTTAGTTAGTTTTAATTAAGGTTATATTTTAGTTTGTTTAGTTTTAATTTGGAGGATGTAACAGGATCCAACTAACATTTACCCTAGGGTAATAGGTTCCTTAGCCAACCTTACTTGCTCGTGGTACATCCTGCTAAACAACGGACGAGGCTCTGGCGACCCACCAACCCGCACTGGACCAGCGCGGTGGGTTATGGTCTAAACCCCCTCTAAATGACATACAATACGTCAAAAAGGCCCCAAGTGCCCGGCGGCTCCTGTCGTTGTCCTGTTCAAGACGGAAATCGGGCCACCACAGGGGTCAGGGGTGCTAAGAATCCCCGGGCGAGATCGTTTATCCGTCAAACGACCCAGCCTATAGTCACACCGGAATCCGATTTGTTTAATATTGTAACATACAATGTTTGTAGATTAAAAACAGATGAAAGAATAATAGAGTTGGAAAATGCGTTAAAATACATCAAATGGGACATTGTAGGTTTATCTGAAGTAAGATTGACCGGGGAGCATACTGAAGAAAGAGAAGATAGTGTTTTCTATTACTACGGAGAAACTATTAATTTATATGGAGTAGGATTTATGGTAGCTAAAAAATGGAAAAATAATATAGTTGAGTTTAAAGGGTACTCAGAGAGAATAGCAGTCCTCAAATTCAAAGTAAGAAATGATAAAATACTAACAGTCATAGAAGCCTGTGCACCAACAACTACACATAGCGACGATTCAGTCGAAATGTTCTACCAGTTACTCCATAAAGCCTATGACGAAAACCGAAACACATGGAATGTCATCATAGGCGATTTTAATGCCAAAGTGGGACCAAGGGAACTAACGGACAACGAAGGAATAATGGGACCTTACGGATTAGGGAAAAGAAATGAAAGAGGAAAACGCTTTATACAATTTGCCTTAAGCTTGAACATGCGGATATTAAACAGCTTTTTCAAGTGTATAGTGGATTTAAGAATGAGATCGACTATGCACTGACATCGAGCTATCTCATGGTTAGCGATGTTGGTGTCCTAAATAAAATAAAATTTAACTCTGACCATAGACCCCTCCGAGTAAAAATTAAAATGAATGTCAGGCATTATAGAAATTTGCTATTTAAAAATAAAACTAGAAATCTTAATAAAGAAACATAAACAGATGGGAAGATTTTAACTTGGAACTACAAAATTCATTTATCATTCTTAACTCAGTCGACCATAATAGTACAATAGAAGAAATCGATCATAAATACAATAAAATAGTTGATGCAATCAAAGTAAGTAGCAATAAAATAAAGCCTCTGCCAAAAAAAGACAAAAGTTATCCAGAAATACTGAAGCACTAATTGAAAATAGAACAAAAACAGAAAAAGGCTCTCAAGAATATAGATTACTAGATAAAGAAGTCAAGAGATGTATAAGGAAAGATCTTAGATTGCTCAAAACACAAGAAGTACAATCTGCTTTGGAAAATAACAGATCTTTGAGAGTCTTGAAAGATGGGATTACCAAGGGTAGATCATGGATAACAAGCCTTAAAAATTCAGATGGGATCAAACAACGTAGCAGTGATAAAGTTTTAGAAATATGTTCAACATTTTACAAAGACCTTTATTCTAGTCGTGATGAACCAACTTTAATAGAACCACCAAAAGATTACGATTGCCCGGATACTATCCCACCCATAACAGATGAGGAAATTCAAACTGCTATACAAAGTCTTAAATTCAATAAGAGTCCAGGAGAAGATGGCATCACCGCAGAAATGCTAAAAATTAAACAAAAATCTATATTACCTCATTTATCTGAACTTTTTAACTTAATATTATGAACAGGTCAATTACCCAAGAAATTTTGCCACGCAAATATAATATTGCTGCACAAAAAAGGCGATAATAGTGATATTAACAATTACAGACCAATAAGTTTCATTTCACATTTATACAAAATCTTTATAAAAATAATACAAAATAGAATATCAGCACAATTAGATAAACACCAACCACCAGAGCAAGCCGGATTCCGACCCTTCTTTTCTACCACTGATCACCTACAAGCCCTTAATCAAGTAATAGAAAAATTTACAGAATACAAAAAAACCTATATATATTGCCTTTGTAGATTATAATAAAGCTTTCGACAGTATTTATCACCAAGCCATATTTTCCGCCCTACAAAACCAAAACATCGAAACAACATAATTATATAGAGCTTATCAGACATATTTATAGAAATAGCACAGGTGCCGTCAAACTTCAGTCCGTTGGAACATCATTTCCCATACAACGAGGCGTAAAACAGGGCGATCTACTATCCCCAAAATTATTAACTTGTGCTTTGGAGGAAATTTTTAAAAGCTTAGATGTCAAATGGCAAGCCAAGGGCATTGTCATGGGGAAAACAAGGTTAACAAACCTTCGTTTTGCCGATGACATAGTCCTTCTGTCGTCCTCTCCTGCAGAACTCCAAAACATGCTACAAGACCTATGCACAGCAAGCCTCAAGGTTGGACTTAAGATGAATGGGTCTAAGACCAAAGCAATGACCAACAGGTCCAAAGTCAGAATTGAAGTGGATGGGCAAGAGATACATTATGTCGACGAATACCTCTACCTGGGCCAGATAGCTTCTTTCTAAAATAGACGAGATGGAGAGATAGAACGAAGAGTCCAAAATGCATGGAAAAGCTACTGGTCCATGGGTGATATCATGAAGGGAGAGCTTCCGCTAATACTAAAATGTAAATTAGTCGACATATGTATCCTACCCGTCTTAATTTATGGAGCACAGACCTGGTCTTTGACCTTATCGCAAAAGTCGAAACTCGGGGTCTGCCAGCGGTCTATGGAGCGAAGTTTACTGGGTATTAAACTGTCAGATCGTGTGCGAAATACAACCATTCGCTCCAGGACTAAAATAATGGACGTGAGAAGAAAGGCAGCTAAGCTCAAGTGGGACTGGGCCGGTCATGTCTGCAGGATGCATCCGGATAGGTGGGCAAACATAACCACGGAATGGGTCCCTGCAGGCTGGCGACGAAAAAGAGGCCGCCCTAGAACACGAACAGAGATACATGGAAGGCTGGAGGGGAGGCCTTTGCCCAACAATGGGACACTATACGAAAGTAAAAAAAGAAAAAAGTTTTAATTTAGTTACTTGTTAGTTTTACGTTGTATTTTTAGTTTGTCACTATTTTAATATGTTTTTACGAAATAAAGAAATTTTACATTTACACGTAGAATAATTATACTGTTACGAAACTGGGGTTCAGTATTTGGAGAGAAACGCCAAACTTCGTATGAGGGTTTTTATTCACTACGGAACCCTAGGTTGACACGTGAAGATGGTCTTCCAAACGTCCAAGGTCCAAGTCACGTAGCAGCTGAGGTCCAGGTATCTCGCCGAAGTTGTCGCAGGTACTTCTACTTGTCGCACTGTGGTAGGTTTCCTTCGCTTCGAAGTGATCGCTTTGATAGCTCGTATTGAACTGCTGTGGCGCACCCACGTTTCCCTATTTATATGCGCCATCGAATAGGTCCACATTAATCTCGAATATTCTACATAGTCGACGAACGTGTTTCGAAGCATCCAGGGGCCGGGTATGGGTGTGAGTGTAACATGGTCAAGCATTATTTCTTTTGACCCGCGAACATTGTTCGAGAAGGTTCTGTCACGTTCGCGACAATACCATTGTCATAAGTAGGTTTTAATTTACGTATCCTAAAGCAAGACATACGTGACAAATAAAATATAAGACACATAAAAAGGAAAGTAAAAACGTTATACTTCTGAACTCTCATTATTTTGTGACATATCATGTACCGCCTAATGAAGTAAGTATGTAATTTGCGAAATTGCTTTAAACTTTTCTAAGGCCATTGTTTATGATCCTGTGACAGGGATTATTATAGACATAAAGGGTGGCCTTGGGGATTATTATGTGATGGTTTAGAACTCATTGCCCTCAATGTAGGTACGTTACTATGCCATCAAATAGACGGCACACAATGCATTGAATGTATGGAGTAAAAGAAAGAAAATCAATAACTTGACATCAGAATGAATGTATAACAATTTGCCACTCGATTTTTTTTTAAATAATTTTACGGCTCTGGATACAAGTCCTTTAGAGCCTTATCTTTAATTTTGTTCTTTATTCCTAATCCTAACCTAACCTAATCCTAACAAGTTACAATCAAAGGGTGGTGTAGCCCTTTGACTGCTTCAAGGGAGCTTCTGGTGACAAATCTATACGAGTCCACTGGTTTTCATAGACGATTGAGTGGCGGACGACGCCCGAAGACCCACACAGTCCGCAAAAACAAAAATCACTACAGCCGTACTATGACTGTCCACTTTAACTATTTCATACATCGTTCATGAGCATGAGCATTTATAACACCAAACAACACCAATTTCATATTATAAAGTCCACTAAAATCAATTTTCAAAATATTTTAAAGCAAACCCCAACGGAACCCCTTGACTTCCCGCAAAAAACTCCATTTGCCACTTGATAAATGAAACATTTATTTTTAATTGGCAAAAAATATCGGGGAATGGTAACACAATCATGCCGAAAACCAAAATAACAAATCCATCAATGTAGTAGAGATGTAAAAGCAAACGACGGACTCAGAAGTTGCATCGTCATGAATGTAACTATAGCACAGACTGTAGTACAAATCCTTGTCCATACAAAATGCAATTTATGGTTCCATCCAAAAGAAAAGATGAAACTTGAAGGCATGAATGTAGCTTTCATATATGTGCTTCAATGTCGATATGGAAGCACGCTGAGAAATGGTTGTTTTTCCCCCCCCCCCCCCCCCACTCCCCTAAGTAGGACTAAGGAGTTTTACTTTTCAAGGACCATATCATCGTCTATAAATTACCTACGAAACGATACTAAATTTTATAGTGGTAGTTAATATTTTTTTAAGTACAGCCATCAACATATTATAAAATTATAAAAATAAGTACACTTTTTCAGTCTTGCTCCATTTATAGTAAAATGACCAGAGTTGTGATAAAATGGGCTAAAGAGCTTAAATACCTTATACATTGAACTACAATATGACACCTAATTCTTTATAATAGATAAAGTATTACGCACAGATATTTGCAACACGTAAAAATAGTGTGACATATTTAGATAAGACAAAGTAATGGACTGATGATGGCGCTGTAGGTCGTTGGATGTCTAACATGGCTGATCCAGGCATCAACTCGTAAACGGGTGCCGCCGTGCCGCCAGTATGTGCACTGCTCAGCTCGGCTCCATTTTTTTAAGACTACTAAGTATGTATTGCTTGTCCTGTTAATTGTAGTTGTTCGCTCGTTCGCAAGCTTTTATATTGTAATAATATTGTATCAGGTACATATAGTATCTTTATAAACTGACTCAGATATTGACAAAGACTTTCTGGTGAGTAGGCGACCAATACTGTCTTAATGAGTTTTTAGGCGTTTCTTCTTAGCAGCGTTTGGTCCGATAACGTTAACATTTCTTTAAAATAAATTAATAATTCAAATATTAATTAACATTACACGTAATTTGTATAAGTAAACTTTAATATTTTACTAGTTTAAGCTTTAATATTATACTTGTTTTTTTCATTACTCGGTACGTACTTCTGCCTTCCTACTAAATTTGTAACTGTCCTCTGCCCTACTGGCCGACTGGAAGAGATCCCTTCTGGGATAAGTCCACCATTTGTAAAATTACCTTTGTTATTACCTTTACCATTAACTTATTGAGGTGTCAAAGTGCCTGCAAAGGCCTAATTACTGAATTGATATTTGACTGAACTTTTTTCAAAAAGTAACAACTAAAAAGCCAACCAACTAAACTGCCAATCAACAAAAAATCGCAAGTACCAACGAACAACGCCAGTATAAATCGCAACCAATAAAATTCATAGCTTTATATACTTCACATAGTTCCGTTTCCCATTATTGAAACCTTCGATTCTCATGTCAAAATCATAAACGATTTATAAAAAAAAATGTTAATTGATTTCCATTGATGCTGCTAATTATTGAAGCACGATGCTACCCGGAAATCGGGTTGTGACGTTGGTTGATGGGGTCCTATTGGTTGATGAGACTTTGCCTCTTTTGGATAGTTTGTTTGTTATAACTTTATTTTTTTTAACGACCTCCGTGGCGTAATGGATAACACGCTAGACCGCTAATCCGGAGGTTCTGGGTTCGATCCCCAGACAGGACAAGTTGGAAAATGGCATTTTTTAAATTGTCCTGGGTCTTGGGTGTTTACCTATATATGTATTTATCATAAAATATAGTATCGTTGAGTTAGTATCCCATAACACAAGATTAAAAAAAACTTACTTTGGGGCTAGCTTAACCAGTGTTATTTGTCCCTATAAATTTATTTATTTATTGTACTATGAAGACACATAAACACACATGTTTTCATAAGACACATAACAAATAAAGACAAAAATAACATTGGAGTAAATTGACAACGGCGGACTTATTCCATACTGGAATCTCTTCCAGTTTGATTTTCAGTAATCATTTGGGGAGCTTTTAAGACAAAGTGGACATTTTGACAAGATTTCAATTTAGCTTCCACTGTTTGTTGTTTATTTTTTTGGGTCAAATCTTGCAAGATAAATTTAAGACAGTTCCCGGTTTCCGATTGAAATGAAATTTAGTGAGCAGTTTTTTTATGCAGATAATAATACAATATTATTACTCGTACATCATGAATCTGATCTGACGATGGAGCCGGATAGTGTCTATAGAACCCTATAACAAAACAACGCAACCTCCGCGAGTATGGGCCAATTACATTTGTCTTTTTATTCAGAAAGAAGATTAACAAATGAATTAAAAAAAATAAGAAAAAACTAACTAAAACTATTTAATTAAAACTACTTAACTTATAAATAAAAAAGACCAGGCAAATCGTTGCCCCGTGGTAATGTGCCCAGAAGGCTGGCAGCATTGCCACGTTCTATGGCATTTGTCTTGATTAGTACCTCACAATAAAAGCTTGTATGAAAAAAATGTTTCTTTTTTCGAAAAACTTATTTAGATTTCGGTCAGTTACATGTATACGCTACGTACGTAGAACATGTATAATCTGGAAATCTCACTAATTTTAGCAGTAGCCTATCTAGAAAAATGTATAATCGTTTTCTTTTTTGGGGGGTTATTTTTTATTAAGATAACGCTTCTAACACACAGACTGCAATAGCCTACGCTGGTTACATGTCTTGCAGAAACCGGCAAGCTACTTGAGAAACAAAAGAATAGAGATGCAGCCTCTGCCAAGTTTCGGCAGACGTGGTAGACCTAAGTAATGCTGGCTTGACGTCGTCAAGGACGATATGCATGCCAATGTTCTTACAAAAAATAATGCTCAAGACCGTGCGAAGTGTAGAAAAGGCCAGTAACGCTCTTGTTACACCCCTGGTGTTGCAGTTGTCCATGAGCAGCGGTGATCACTTACCATCAGGTGACCCGTTTGCTCATTTGCCGTCCTCTAACATAAAAAAAGAAGCGAACCGTTACTAACACTCACAGTAAAAACATTTAAGAATGCAACACTTGCTTCTATTTAGTATTTAGGATAGACATCCTCCAAGTAATATTCTTATTTGACATCGCATTTTCATATCAAATGTGGTAATCATGAAGAATCAGTCCCGATGGGTGCAAACAACCAGTCACCATGTCAAATTACTTGGGTTAGTTACCGGACCCCGGGCTCTGAAGCGTTACCGCTGAGGATCCAACCGGGAACACGGGAGGATGATTATGGTACCAATGGGCACAAACCCGTGCAGATGCTGTAATAAAGTTTGTTGACTTGCCAAAGTTGCGAATTGTCGATAGCTACATAATTGAGGTCATCTTTTATAGACCTTACGTCATTTGACAATATAGTCACTGAAGTTTACTTTTAGGGTTGGAACACATCTGTCAGTACAGAACAGCATTTTCCTATGCTGCTATCCTTTTCTGTAGCTGAGTCACCGCGCGATGCTGCCGCATTCCGTCGCTCTCTCTTGCTCTAGAAAATGACGGTCGTGAGCGACAGAAAAGGATAGCAACATAGAAAAATGCTGTTCCGTGCTACCAGATGTATCCCAACCCTTAGGGCACGTTTTAAATATACTTAATGAAAAGCAAAGGCTTGTCATTATTATTTTTAGTTATTCATAGTCAAGGTCTAGGGTCCTTGAAAAGAAGTCCTTGAAGAAAAGTCTAGACTTTTACATACAGATGTAATCTAGCTTGTATTTTAAAACGTCAGTCAGATTTCGGCGAAAGTAATTTTAAAATTACTTTAGAATTTAAAAAATTTCAACAAGCATTTTCTGAAACATTTTGAGCCAATAAAAAACACTACTTGCGTTAAGTGGCTAATTAATAAAGGTTTTTGGAGCATTGTGTAAGTTGTGATGTCAATATTGTTATAGGCATTCTTTTGCTCCTTCCCTGCCATCCCTGGCCGTTTTCGGCTATGGTGACCGACTTCGTTTATTAACAAACAAAAATTCATTGTTGACGTCGTCGTTCATGTGCCCTGATGTGGCTGACATACCCTATTTTTGAGGTGAATGTAAGTGCACAGTGCGGACACGTCAATGTACGACCGACATAGTGGTAGTGTATTGAGGAGAGTGGTTTGTTTTTAATCGCATCTCGCTTCTCACGATGTCGAAAACCTGCGTACTTTACAAAAATAAAGGCGATCGCTCTGATTGCAACTCCTATAGAGGAATTTCACTTCTGTCTGTACCTGGTAAAATTATTGGCAGAATTCTTCTCAACCGTCTCCAGAGAAAATCCGAAACAATACTCCCTGAAGCTCAATTTGGCTTTCGACCCAACAGGGGCACCTGTGAAGCCATCTTCTTTGCTCCTTACAGCGTTAACAAAGATTTTTTAACCACCTTTGCTAGCTTTGGTTTAGAGCCTTATCTAAACGTATCGCAGCTCTATAATTTCAATTTAGTTATACAAACATACATATGCTTTTCCATGCTGGTCTGAGAGAACATAAAAAATTTGGAATGTACCAGCTGCTTCTCTTTCAATGCAGATCCTCGATAAGACGATCGGGGCCTAAAATGCGATGCGAATAGTGACCTATCACTGTTTTGATTCCTTTTGCTAACTTCTCGTCCATCATCACAATAAAAGAGATCTTTTAAGTCTTAAGACCAAATAGATTGGCCGCTTTTCCATACAAACGTTCCATACAAACGTCCCTGTATCCTCCCTGGATAATGCCGGTAGTGTTATATTTTTTTCCTGAATACCTATAGCCACTATTAGCACGTCCCTACGTTTTTTTTTTATAAATTATTTATTAAAAGAGATATGAACGTTCAAAAACCTAAAAAAATGGCCAGATTTTCCGCTGTGTTTAAACATCCAGAAAACAAATTTGAGTAGATTATATAAAAAAATTAAAACATAGGAACACCGCTCAAGTCTTTGTTAATTCGTAATGAAAAAAATACTTATATTGGTTAAGTTTTGGAGATGAAAACAGGGGACTACGAATCGTTGATTTTCTGTTCTTTTAAAAGGTATATATATATATATATATATATATATATATATATATATATATATATATCTGTCCAAGCTGCAGTATGTCTCTATCGCACTTGCTAGGTTGTACTCGTAGTTCGGGCACAGCGCAACAGCAATAGATTTTAAAAATACCTATTTTTCATTTCTCTAGCCCTTGAGGTTTCCTCTTAAGGCCCTGGGCTCTGTCTGCGAAGAGCTGCAAGACGTGCTAATTGAGCGAGCGAGCGAAGCATCTCAGTTTCGAGATTGGAAAAAATGACTTTGTCCGTCTTTCTTATCTCGCCTATAGATCGCATGTTTAGGGTTCCGTACCCGAAGGGTGCAAACGGGACCCTATAACTGAGACTCCGCTGTCTGTCCGTTTGTCTGTCTGTCCGTCTGTCCGTCTGTCCGTCTGTCTCTGTCACAGGGCTCTATCTCTTGAACCGTAATAGCTAGATACCTGAAATTTTCACCGATTATGTATTGCTGTGGCCACTATAACAACAAACACTAAAAATAAACAAAAAGTTGGAAATTAAAGGGGGTCACAGGGCTTCTATCTCTTGAACCGTAATAGCTAAACATCTGTAATTTTCACCGATTATGTATTACTATGACCACTATAACAAAAAATACTAAAAATAAGATAAAGTTAATAATCAAAGGGGGTCGTCATACAAGAAACGTGTTACAAGTTACGTGTTTGTTACAAAGATCAGTTAATAAGTTCTACAACTGGATGTCAGCAAGGAGATCCCTTGGGTCCTGCTTTATTCAGTCTTGGCATAAACCCCATCATATCCGGCCTCAAGTCACCCCTTAATGCCTGGTATTTGGATGATGGCACTATTGGCGGGGACGCTTTGACGGTGAAATTGGACTTGCAAACTCTTGTCTCTCGGTTCGAAGAAATAGGATTGAAACTTAATTTCTCTAAGTGTGAACTGTATATAAATGATTCGGTTGAAGGCTCGCGAAAAGATGAAATATACTCCATGTTTCAAGAGTTAGCTCCGGGAATTAAGCTTGTGCATAAGGATTCCTTAAACATTCTAGGAGCCCCACTTTTAGACGATGCGATCCCTGATTACGTAAGTGCTCAGGTAATCAAGTTTCAAAGTTTATCTGATCTTCTATTTAAGATAAACGCTCACATGGCTTTTTTTTTACTCAAATGTTGTCTGTTTGTGCCAAAATTCACGTATGTTTTGCGATGTTCTTTCTTGTGGAAGCATCGAAACCATCTAAAAGTATTAGACGATCTTATCCAGACGTCATTAGTAAAGATATTTAATTGTCAGATTAGCGATGAGTCTTGGCATTTTGCCTCTCTTCCTGTCCGTTTTGGGGGCATTGGTGTACGCAAGGTATCTGCAGTGGCTCTACCTGCTTTCTTATCTTCCGCTCACGCTTCATCCTCACTATGCGGTAGTCTACTTGGCCCAGTAATGGGTTCCGCTGAGGTGTGTGGCGTGAGTGAGGCTAAGGGGGTATGGCTATCCAATGAACTCGATGCACTGCCTTTAAATTTATGCTCTCAAAAACAGTGGGACAATCCTCTTTGTAAAAATATCCAGCAGCGAATGATTGCAGAGTGTTCTCGAGTGGAGGAACGCTCTCGCCTCGTGGCGCTATCGGAGAGAGAGTCTGGATATTGGTTGCAGGCGCTTCCTTCTGCACATGTTGGCACCCTTCTCGATAATTGCACCTTTACTCTTGCTATGGGCCTTCGTCTAGGCGCAAAAATTAATGAACCACATGTTTGCCATTGTGGTGCTAATGTGGATGGGTACGGTCGCCATGGGTTAGCCTGTGTTAAAAGTGCGGGCAGAATCCCCCGACATGCATCTATTAATGATATTATTCATAGAACCTTGGCCACTGTCGGTGTTCCATCCATTTTGGAACCGAATGGGATCGTCCGCACTGATGGCAAGCGACCTGATGGCTTGTCCTTGGTCCCATGGAGGCAGGGTAGGTGCCTCGTTTGGGATGCCACATGTGTGGATACTCTTGCACCTTCACATTTGCCTGCAACGTTTAATCTTGGTGGAGCGGCGGCTTGTACTGCAGAGGCTGCCAAAAAGCGGAAATACGCGGGTCTGGGAGACGGGTTTATTTTTCTTCCATTCGCAGTAGAGACGATGGGACTAGAGCTGGCGGCTTTTTTGCTCAGAGAATAAGTCTAGCTATACAGCGAGGAAATGCTGCCAGCATATTGGGTACGTTGCCTCGATGTGGCGCGTTGGAAGAGATGCTTTATTTGTAAAATTATTTAAAGAAAAAAAAAAAAAGAAACGTGTTTCTTCAGCATTTTTAAAACATTGTACGCTGGTACTAAACCCTTCATGTACGAGTCCAACTCGCACTTGCCCGTTTATTCAACCGATTTTGAAGACAATTTGCACACAAGTACCTTGATTGATTATTATTTTTTAAATGATCGTAAATTTTTGATTGGGAGAAAGGAGAAAAGTTTGCAGTACTTTTTTATTATTGCATGGCTATAAGAGCTCGCGTGGGCTACTGTTATCACAGAACCACTAATTTACTTTAGTTTATGTATGTAACAAGACCCATGCAGACCAATCTTCTCTTTTTTATCTTGGCGCATTGGCGATCATAGATTTAGTTTTATCAAACTATCTAGACTCCCACAAGTCTATAAGGTAAAGGGGTTGTGGCTTATTATATTATACTCAGTCATCACAACGCAACGAAATAAGTCATGGGCAAAAGTTATTATATTTACTTCCGCTTCTGGAAAGCGTATGCTTCTGGGAAGCCAGTACCAAGTTACTATATTTTCACATGCAAGATGAGGTATAATAAATTTTATTTTAATTATAATATTCGATTGTAAACAAACTCAATCAGGGAGGTATTTGTGAGATGCAAGGCTGCAATTCACCGATTGCAAGGCACGATCAAAATATCTGCAAGGGTATCGAACTCATGCATCCCTGTTACAGCTTTGTAACGTTATAAAATATCAACACTTTTATAAATTTACGTTCGACTTATACTTGTTGTAATGACTTAGTTCTTCAATCTGAACATCTTTGCCATAATTCGAAAATAATATCTTTTGTCATTTTAAAATTCTCTTTAATAAACGTATCGAAATCCGAAAAAATAATTATTCGGATTACAATACGTCCATAGTAACTAGATCGATTTTTACTACTTCGACTACTTCGATTTTTATGAGAACCAAAATAGTTTTACCTTATTTCGATATACATTTTATGGGAATATTTGTTCAAAATGATGAATTGTTGTACATAATTAAAAAGCTCCGTGAAAGTAAGCTTTTATTTATTTATTTAAGTATTTACATACTTACTTATTTTTTATTTATGTTCGCCAAAAACTACGAACCGATATAAAAAAATATTTTTCATTTGAAAAAGTATACACAGAAGTTAGTTATGTCATCATTTGAGAAATCGAGTGACTTTGATATTATTTCCAGTAAATCAAGCATTTACATTAAGAAAATATAATTTAATAAAGAAGACCAGAGACTATATAGTCGCTAGCTCGAGCACCTTTTTATGATATCTCAATATTTTTCATATGTTTTGAAACCGATTCGATGCCAAAGTTTATACTACATGTATGAATGGGTGCGAGACCTATCAAATTAATTCAAATCAAAATAAATAATATTCAATGCTGAATATCCTGCTATATTAATGTTAACAGCATGACATATAAATACACTGCTTAAGTAATTTCAACGAAGATCATTCATAACTTAGAACACCTAAGACCTATTTTGGACTGTCAAGTGATTAAGCATATCCTGTCTATAAATTTATAATTAACCTACTTCAATTAATCAGTCTTCAATAAAGTCAATTAAAAAATCAAACAGCTTCCATACTGGTCTGGGAGAGAAGAAAAAACTTATAATGTACCAGCTGCTTCTCTTCTCGCGCAGATCGTAAGAGCCGATCGAGGGAATGGGCGAAATGAGAATAATGTTTGGTAGGCGATGCGACTGGCAACCCATCACTATTTTGATTCCTTTCCACCTCCTTGCCCTCCCATAACGATAAAATTTGCCTTAGAGTCTTAGAGTCTTTCGGCCTTAAGCTCTTTCTGCTTAGAGCCGCATCACCCAAAATGCTCTGTCTGCCATATTAGGCATAAAGACGTGATAGTGCAAGCATAAACAGGTAATTGTGTTTGCAAATTCATAGGTATAGAATTAAAAATTAATAAAATAATTTGTATAGAACCGAGAAGTTTGGCGCATACTCTACCGACAAGAGTCACTAAGCTCTTAAATAAGAAGAAGAAGAAGAATTAAAAACTTCTTCTCCTTTCCTTATCGAGTCGATAGTTTGATGATAAGACTTTATTGGACCAGAAACGGGCCACCTCTATTCCATTGTCGGAATGATTGATCATGTAATGTTTAACCCCTGTGAAAAAGAGGGATATTATTTTGACGCTAAAGTCGGTCTGTCTGTCTGTCTGTGGCATCGTAGCCCTCGAACGGATGAACCGATTTCGATGCGTTTTTTTTACGTGAAAGCAAGTTACCTTGCGGTGGTTCTTAGCTGTGTTTGATGAAAATCGGTCCAGCCGTTTTAAAGTTATTGGGAGTTAACGTTTGAAAATCAGGGCTTTCGACCTACCGATATCAAGTCTTATCGGCAGTTCTTGACAGTCGAAGTTTTTTTAATTTCATCATCAAATCTAACTTTAACACCCGTAAAATTTTCTGAGACGACTTAAGTAGTCTATAGACTTGCAGTCCAGCATAGAACAGAAAAAAATAAATACATTAAGTGACGCAAGTAAATGAATGAATGAATGAGTGAAAAGTTTTTTATTGCACCAATACAAAAATTAACAAATTATTACAATTAGAAAATATATAGGTACAATGGGCGGTGTTATCGCTTAGAGACATTAAATGGAGAGGAATGAAGGCACATTAAAAAAAAATAACTCTTATTTCAATTTTAGTTTTGCTTTAAATCCTTGTAGTCCGTGTGAATAGACCCTAAACTGCGCCGATCGCCAAACTAATTGGTTTGTATCAAAGTATTAAATCATCTCGTTTTTCTTTTATTTTATTGCCCAAAATCGCTAGCAGTTTATTAAGGAACTGAGCATTTTAACTGCATAACTTCATGATGTTTCGGAAAAGATGAAATAAACTTAGAAGGGCACGCTACATACAAATTGGGTAATCTGTTTATGTTTCTATATAGGTACAGATTCATTCAATTTTTTTTTCCTAGCTTATACTGTCCCACTGCTGGTCAAAATCCTCTCCTCTAGTACGCCACTGATCTCTGTCGTGCGAGATTGACTTTTAGATCTTGTCGATAGACGCATATCGTTACACCAAGTTTTGTGAACTAGTATATCGTGTGACATATGAAATCTGTTTATGATAATTTTAAATATATTCATAATATTATATTATATCGGTATTTTAGAAGATATTTAAAAAAAGGCGAAAATTGTATCTTTTTTAGGGTTCCGTACCTCAAAAGGAAAAAACGGAACCCTTATAGGATCACTTTGTTGTCCGTCTGTCCGTCCGTCCGTCCGTCTGTCAAGACCCTTTTTCTCAGGAACGCGTGGAGGTATGAAGCTGAAATTTATTATCAATTACTCAGGTCTACTGTCCCTTGAAGCTGTGAAAAAATCAAACTTCTAAGCCAACGCAATCAAAAGATACAGCCGTTTATGCCGCAAATTTTCGACACTTGCAAGGGAATCAAAACCTACAGGGTGCTTCCCGTGAACTCAGAATCTTGAAATTTGGTACGAAGCAACGTCTTATAGCATAGATAAAGGAAAAAATACGAAAACCATAAATTTTTAGTTACATCACATAATATATTTTTTTTAATAATTTTAAACTTACTACCCATTTCCTCATAAACGCGTAGAGGTATTAAATTGAAATTCATACCAAATACTAAACCTTGCAGGTTTGTACGGAACCCTCGGTGCGCGAGTCCGACTCGCACTTGGCCGGTTTTTTATCTCTAAATCAACTGAGCCAAAAAGGAAACATTGATTTAGCTATAAATTTCACAAAACTTATGAGAAGTACGGGACCCTTTTCACGGAAGTTTAACTCGCACTTGACCCGTTTATTAAATGTTTTTACGTACCATCACCCTTAGAAGATACGCCAAAAGAAACTTAGTTCAGTACAGGTACCTATATGAAAAAGTGTTTTATTTTTATTTTTTATTTAGTAACTTGCTACCAACTGGCTACCTAAGCTTCTCCATGGTACGGACTTACCAAGGATTTGAGGATTTTTTCAACTTTCTGTAACATCCTGTATAGTTATTGAGTTAAGTAGTTAAAACAGTAAGATTTATCTTTCTATGAGTTCAAAGAACCTAACATCCGTGTAGTTAATTACTTAGTTTTAACTAACCGAAGTTATTTAAAAGATGAAACATCACCCAGTTGGTTGACTGGTAGATAAGGCCTTAGTTAGGCTATTACACTTGTATTTGTATATTTAGTTTAATAAATAAAAAATATATATATCAAAGTAAAAATTGCGATATAAGGATTACATGCAGCCGTCGTTCTTGTTACATGAAGGACATGACATAAAAGTCACGTCCAATTTTGAGGGATTTATTTATTATTTCTCTGTAAATAGTTTAATTTTATAGGTAAAAGGCTGGTCGAGGTATCAGGTGACCAGAGGGCTAGTAATTTCTTCGCACAAAGAATAAGCATTGCAATCGAACATGGCAATGCTGCCAGCCTTCTGGGCACTCTTTCGCAGGGGAAGAATTGCCAGATATTTTTTTTATTAATAGTTTATATTTATAAGTAATTAATTTTAGTATTTAAGTTGTATAAAGTTATTAAGTTTTTTTTTTTAGTATTTATTATTAGACAAATTGTAAACTATATATTTTTGGCGAACATCAGATTTTTTTATTAAAAATATATGTACGCATTTGTATAACGCCCTCAAAAACAAATATTTGTAATGTGCGTTGATGTACATATTTTGTATAAGCCTGTATTTATGAGACATACTCGTAGATTTGGGAAATACAGATCTTAGTTATATTAATTAAAATAAACTTATCCACTTTTATTTATATTTTTATTATTTGCAAACATTATTTATGTGACTTTTAATTATAATAAATCTGTAGGTAATAAATGCTTGTAAAAATCAATCTAAATGGTGAGAAAATATTATAAAGCATACTCTTATCTTAATTGTAATATTTAAATCAAAGCTAGTGATTACATCCAAGGTTTGTTCTAATTTACTTTACATATTATTAAACAATGAACAATTGTTTCACACAATGTACGCCAGAAAGTTTTGTGGGATGGGACTTGCTAGGCAAATTAAAAACCACCGACTGTCAAGAACGCCATCTAGTAATGTGAACCGGAACTATTGATACGACTTGATACGGACATCAAGTCGCGCTACATGCGCGCTACGGATAGCACCATCTATATTTTCTAGAGAAAGCCTTGATTTTCAAGCGTTTATCCTCAATAACTTTTAAACGGCTAGACCGATTTTCATCAAACATAGCTAAGAACTAACGCAAGTGCTATATACTTTAAAAAAACCGCATTGAAATCAGTCCATCCGTTCGAGCGCTCCGATGCCACAGACAGATAGACAGACTGACTGACATTAGTGTCAAACTTATAACACCCCTCTTTTTTTGCCGGGGGTTAAAAACTAAAGTAATTGATGGTAGTCAAGCGGTTAAGGCACGGCTGTGTGTGTGTGTGTGTGTATGTGTGTGTGTGTATGTGTGTGTGTAAGGCACGACACCCTTACTAGGCGACTTTTACCTATTTGCATCCCGCAACTGTTTCAATTTTCTTGTTCACCTACATTCCATATCCACTCTAAACATGGAAATTGCATCTTGTGGCAGTAAGCTATCTACCCGTAAGGGTTAAACACGTGTTAAGTATTTAATAGGATGTTCTGGGTTTGATCTCTAGCCAAATCAAGAAGGGAAATATCCGTTTTAATTTTTTCCTGGATCCGGGATGTTTATTGCACGCCACCGGCATGCTGCTTCTTGTTCTCATACCTCTTTTCTTCATCCATCCTGCTTGCATTTCATTCTTAATTTCATTTCAAATAACATTTTATTCCATTTTCAAATCATTTACTCTGTGAATCATCCCTCTTCATTTTGACTCATTCCACTAGCTACCATCTCTTATCCTGGAAACATATTCAGGACTACCTATCTATTTATTATATAAATAATAATATTTAAATTCTAATTATAATAAAAATAAATAATTGTCCTGGGTCTCCGGTGTTTATCTATATATGTATTTATCATAAAATATAGTATCGTTGAGTCTATATCCCATAACACAAGTTTAAAACATACTTTGGGGCTAGCTTAATCATTGTGATTTGTCCTTATATATTTATTTATTAAATTTTGATACCAAGTTATAGAGTGTCAGTATAATAAATTTAATATATCTGTGTTGTTGAGTCTTCGAACTCCACTCCACCTCCTATCTTCTATGTGGAAACTCCCTTGACTGCGCCGGGACAGGTCGAGGTCCCACATTGAATGAAAAGCGGACAGGATGGATGAAGAAATGAGGTATGAAAACAAGATGCAACTATAATACTTATTCTAAAATATAGCATCATTAGGGTTGCTACACACTTACTCGGGCTGGCATTAATCGGCACAGCCGGGCGGTAAAATCGAATATAAGTGGATGAATGTTCGGGAAAAAAGCGATATAATTACTTCGGGTCGGCTTTGTTGTTCGACAAATACAGCCGAACCGACAATGCCGGCCCTGACAAGTGTATAGCAATTATTATTTTAAATAGCATTACAATGTTTGGATATTAATCCAAATTGAAAATATGTGAGAAGAAAATCCGCCCCAAAAATGCAAATACAACAAGTGTATAGCAACCCTTAGTGTGCGTGTCCCATCATACAAGTTTAAATTTACTTTGGGGCTAGCTCAATAATGTCATGTGTCAAAAACGAATATGAACGCTTAAATTATGGAACCGCATCTGCCGGACACTGTTTTTAAGACGGACTACAAATTAAAAGTCAAAAATTATTACTTAGGTTAAATGTGACTCTTTTTGAGGGTATTTTTTTTGTATAAAAGCTACAAATTACTAGCGTGTCGGATTGACTATAACTAGAAATATAGGTTCTAGAGGGGATGAAAAGATTTCTGTAGAGCCGGCAATACCCTTGGAATCCTTGGCGTTGCAGTCGGGACTAATCACATGAGCCAGTAAACTAACCAGGATGAGCAGTATCTGTATGTTTATCTCTTCTTCTTAACTTAAGAGCGTGCTCTTGTCAGTGAAGTTAAGTGGAGATGCCTCCATTCCTCTCTTCTCTCTGCCATCTTTTTAATGTCTTGGTAGGTCCTTACTCCTTACCCTTCCTTAATTTGTTAGAAAAACTTCATTTTTTTTTTATGTTATAGGGCGGCAAACGAACAAGCGGGTCACCTGATGGTAAGTGATCACCACTGTCCATTTCATCCTTTGTCTTCCCCTTCCTCGTACCTATGTTTATCTAGAAATAATAAAAATGTGAGCCGTTTAATGTGTAGATGTAGAAAGTGTAGATGTGAGGAGCTCGGTGGCCCTGGTGGGAAAACGCATGTGAAACTAACTATGCGCATACTTCGCAAATTGACCAAAGACTGTGATCTTGGCATGTGGCATAAAAAATTCTCAAGCTTCTCCGTGCTTCGAAAGTAACGTAAAGCTGTTGGCACCGGCTGTCATCGTGGTATTAGTAGTCATCCAGCTAAGCTTGAAAAATGTGACATCAGTGTTGGCCATTAACACACACGAAAAACAAACAAACAGTGTAGATAGGGTACATTATAATGATCTGCGTTCAAGAACTGGAATTGTCAATGTCGGCGTCAAGACGGCTGATATTAAAATGGGACTGAGCGGAGCATGTGTGCCGCATGCACCTTGAGAGATCGGCCCAGAGGTCTTAGGCCTTGTGGATGAAAAAAAAAGAAAAGAGAGAAAAGAAAGCGCAGGCAAAGAGGCCAACCACTAAGGAGTCTGAGAGCGAGACGATATCGATAGTTTCACGAGGGATTGGCAGTAGGCTGCAATGGACAGGGATCAGAGGAAAAAGAAAGGGTAGGGCCTTATCCCAGGATTAGGACACAAAAAAGGCCCATAAAGCAGCTTGATGTGATATTATACACTTCCTTTGCCTCTCTAACGTAATGACGATGCATCTCAATGTTCTTGTCAGCTTTTTAGGGTTCCGTAGTCCACAAGGAACACCCTTATAGTTTCGTCATGTCCGTCCGTCCGTCCGTCTGTCTGTCCGTCCGGGCTCGTACTCCGCCGCTACTGCACCGATTGTCACGAATATTGGTGGAGAGATAGATATTGAAGTTCCAAAAGTTGGTTTTTAAAATTATGAAAAAATTATTTTTTTCAGCTCCCCTCCATTTTTTCCCAAACAACGAAAAGTGAATGTAAAAAAATTAAATTGGACTAACCCCAATGTGGGGAGTATTGTTAAAAAAGGTCTTTTAAAATGCAACAAAAACTGCTTTGAAACTATGTAGATCAAACCCCTCAGTCTTGAGATAATCTAATACATAGTTAAAATTTGAGGTGTCCCCCCACCGTAACTTATGAAATATTACTAGAATAATTCTGAAAAAAATGTGGTATATACCTCAAAGTATGTACTTTCAATTAAAACTATAGCGGTCTCGGTATCATAGATAGTTATTTTTTAATACGTCATAAATCGTAAACCGCAATTTACCTTTAGAACTTTTATATTATGTTACTTGCTGCTACGGAACCCTTCATGGGCGAGTCCGACTCGCACTAGGCCGCTTTTTTTTCACGTTTTATGTAACTTTGAGATGACTGAGTTGTTACCATGGACAAAATTATTATAGCTAGTATCAAGATACGGCCGTAGACAGATTTTTTCCAAGGCGAGACAATATAGACATGCATCTAATGATCATTATTCCTAACATATCATAATAATAACCTCCAGACAAAACATTGCAAAACTTTGACTGATGATCTTTATTCACGAACATTGAAACAACTGATAAGGCGCTTTCATCCGATACCATTGCAATCAAATATTAATCAGGAGATCCTTGAATATGTTCATTGCTCCTACATTGACATTCCGAGGCCAAGTAATCACGTTTGATAAAGAAAAAAGAATAAATGTACTAATTACTCCGCCATGTATGTATATCTCTGAAATAGTCGTTTATTATATTATATAGTTACGTCATTAAATGCGTGCGATGGGCAGGATTAGGATCAAATCAGATGGTATATAATAGGTCAATTCGTCGAGTAACATCACAGTTTTGTGTGAGCTTTACATTTGGTCGTATCTTGGAGTGTTCGTGTGTAACAAAATGAAACTGGTAATATAGTATAAGTTGACTTCAATTAATTGTTTATAAGTATTATTTCACAACAATCTAAACGTAACTAATCTAACATTTATTTAACACTATTTAAGCAAACAAGTAATTTGTTGTTCTACATATAATATTTTAAAAATTCAGGCTTTTAGTTTTAAATTTGTATAATATTGTATAAGCCCATTATCCTTGACTCTTAGTTATATGATGCTTTTTATAGGATGTCTCTGAGCTCATTGTGCGTCTAGCAAAGGGCTCCTTTAACCGTTTCCATTGCTTTCTCTCTCTAATTTTAAATACTTGTGTGTTTGATGATTACAGAGCTTTTCGCCAAAAAGTCTAGAATTTGCGTGAGTCTTTTCTCGACAACTTAAATTAATATTATTTTTTACGTACAAATTTGTACATGATCCTATCAAATCAGTATTAATAAATCATTAGCATATCGTTTAAATTTTTATTTATTTTCTTTATAACACTTAATAAACATTAACTTCTCAGTTCTTGTTACGTTAAAAATATATGTTAATAGGCGATGATGTGGATCACAAACTATCACGTTTAATTCCTTTTTTCACCTTCTTGCCCATATTTACGCTAAAAGTAGTCTTTGAGTCTTGCTGCCCTGGGCCCTTTCTCCACAAGACGCAAAATGCTCTGTCTGCCCCATTAGGGATAAAGACGTGATATTGTATGTATATTTTTTACTTTACGTCGTATTTGACTTCTAACGACTGGAAGGTGAGTAAGAATACTAAATTCTTATGTTTTTCCAGTTTATTGTAGCTGCCCTTATCACCATCAGCGCCGCTGGGCGTCTGGAACACCTCGAACGCTCCTACCTCCCCCCAGACCAGTCTGGCGCTGGCTCTAACAGCTTCGGTTCTGCTAGTGGCTTCGGAAACAAAGGAAGCAACGGGTTCGGAAGTCAGCCATCTTTCGGTAAGATAGCATGACTTTTTTTGATACTTCTTTGAACAACTTTAACTCTCCTGTCTCCCCACCTGTTCAATCCGGTGCTGGATCTAACGGCTTAGGCTCTACTAGCGGCTTCGGCAGCTAAGAAAACAACTGTTTTGGAAGCAGCGGCCAGTCTTCTTCCAGTATTACAGCGTGACTTATCTAATATTCTTTGAGCACTTCAAAAGCTAGTACTTTCCTCCAAGCTACTGTCCGAAGCAAAACCAGTACCTACTGGTTTTAGAAGCAGCTTTCAGTCATCTTTTGAGAAAGGATAAGACGATTTTCACTAGTTTGGAATGATAGCTGCAGTTTTCAACTCATGGAAAAATGTAAACTTATCAAAACTTCACAGAGCGTCTCTGAAGACACAAAAATTTTCTCTGTACTTTAATTTAAATAATGAAAGTTCACTCCTCTGAATGAATCCTTTTACAAAATATTAAATGAGTTGCATTTTTATGTCTACAGGTAGCAATGGCCAGTCCTCTTTTGGAAGCAGCCAATCTGGCTTTGGATCTCACGGTTCCAGTGGCTTTGGATCTCACGGTTCCAATGGCTTTGGTTCTCAAGGACCCAACGGTTTCGGCTCAAACGGTGCTTCGTCCTTCCACTCCGGATCAGGACTAGGCAGCCAAGCATCCATTCCCAACCAAGACATTGACTCTGCTTTCGGTGTTGCCACCTCCAACCAGTACCTCCCCCCTAACCATGGTCCTTCTGCCGGCAATGGATTTGGAGGAAGCAAGCAAGGTACATTTATGACAATTATAAGTTTATTTCCGACTAATTGAGGAACTCGGTGGCCCGGTGTGGAATTACGCATCGCTTTCGGAAGATAAGCAACTTCGGGTAAGGTCCGCATTTGGATGAGTGACCGCAAATGGCAAAAAAATTTCGAGCTCTCACGTTAAGCCGTTGATCTCAGCTGTCATTATTATATAACAGTCGTCAAGCTATGTCAGATGCCTTTAGGCAGCTTGAAAAATATAAAATTACAAAGGTAGTAAAAAAACATAAAACGATGTTGTGACCTCATTTTAGTATCTAGACTTTAAATCAAATACCTAGTTCTCGTAGCAGAACAATGATCTCGTTAAAGTCAGCCCAATTCTTTTATTCCACTAATTGGACTGCTACAGAACAAAACATATAATTGTAGATTCTCCTTTTTTAATTATTGTAATAAGTTAATGTAAGTATAATTTAATAATCAAAAATAATAACGAAATAAAAGAGCTGATAAATATACTTAGAACAAATGGAATTTGCATAAGTATTGGAAAAAAACACCTACCTAACTAGAATATTAATTTAACGAAGCATATGGGTCTAGCGATTTTTGCTCTGTCCTGCAATCCTGTAACACAAAAACGTGATTTTATATAGGTATCTGTCAACATTTTTAATAAAAAAAACAATACTATACTCTTTCCCAAATTTCATAAAAAAGTGACATCTCTTCTTTTCCTGCGAATAATTCATCTTAACTCTTCTTCTAACACCTTTATCAAACACATACAAAAGTTTATTTCATTTCCAGGATCAGGTTTCCAACGCAACCAATACCAAGCCGCTTCTCAATTCGGTTCCCAACCCAGCGGCCAGTTTGGATCCCATGCTAGCGGCCAATTCGCCCAGCCCAGCAACCAATACGGTGCTCCCAGTCAGGGAAGCTTCGGCCAGAGTGCTAGCCAAGGATTCGGCCAGGGTTCCAGCCAAGGATTTGGCCACGGTTCCAGCCAAGGATTCGGCCAGGGTTCCAGCCAAGGATTCGGCCAGGGTTCCAGCCAAGGATTTGGCCAGGGTTCCAGCCAAGGATTCGGCCAGGGTTCCAGTAAAAACCAGTTTGGAGCCGCTAGCCGCCAGTACCTGGCCCCGAAGACTTCCAGCTCCTTCGACAACATCCCTCAGCAAGCCTTCGATGAGCAGACTGGCTACAAGTACTAGGTGTTTCGAGTATTAGCTAATTGTGTTCTAAATTGTATATATGTTCTTATATATATATGTGATATTATGTAATTTTCTTTTTTATTTATGCTTACCTTAATCTTTATCACAATTTGAATTTTTAACACTTTTAACACACACAAAATAAGATATAATGACTTCTATTGACTCTTCAAATAAAAATATTAAAAAACCGTTATTAAATATATAAATAAATTAATAAAAGGCAAGTCTTGTCTAAATAAAATCCGATTAGTAAAAGTATTCATACATTTTTTAATATTAACAGAAATGAGTAAGTAATAAGTTTGATTTAAAAAAATTGTTAAGCTGCAAAAAGCTACCTTATTCATAAAAATATAGTTCCGACGACATAGCAAAAAAACTAAATACGAAAATTAGCACACAACATCATGATTATAGCCTGTAACAAGTAATGTATTATTAAACATCAACTTCTTCCAAGATTTTTCAAAATTACCGATGTTCAATCGGCTTCTAAAATTTATTTATCGAATAATTTTAATTGAAAAAGAAAAAAAAATGATATACGTTGTACATTAAAATTTTATCAAAACCATTTTTCAACACGTCTTAATGTCTGGTATTAAAAACACTGAAATTGAAAAAATATTCTGAGAATAAATAGAAACATAAAAAGTAATAGGTTTGTATGATTACCTCGCAGTTAGCTTGTTATTACTTTATTTTTAATATTTTATTTAATTTATCATAGATATGTTTTCTCATACTTTAAAAAAATCTAGGGGTGTTGATATATAAGGCACAAATCCGTCAAGCTAAAGTGGGATAGAGTAGGCCACGTTTTCCAGATGCACCCAGATCCATCCATCCATCCATCCATAGCAGCCTCTATGTTATCCTTTTCAAGACATAGGCCTCTTCTATATCATTCCATTTGTGTATCTCCCTTGCCACCTGCATCCATTTGCGGCCTGCGTGACGCTTAATATCGTCTACCCAACGCATTGCTGGGTGTCCTCTACCTCGCTTATTCGCCCATGGTCGCACTCCATTACCCTTCTGGTCCATCGATCTGCGTCCATTCTCGCTATGTGTCCTGCCCACTTCCATTTCTGTATTTTTATAGTATCAACAACGTCCCTGACTTTGGTACTCCTTCGAATCACCTCGTTTCGTATGCACCCAGATAGATGGGTCCAATTAATCACAGGGCAGCAGATAAACGTAAGAAGCCGGGCAGCCTAGAAATCTTTGGAGTGATGCCATTAGATGCTTTGAGAGGAATTAATCACAGGTCACGCTGAATCATGATGAGTGGAAAGATAGAAGAGATACATACCTTTTCGGAACATTGGGACAGAGCAGGTTAAAAAAATAAACGATTCCAACTACAACATATTAATGTAACAGGATCTAGAGATTTTTTACAAACAACCAAATTTATCCAAAATACACTTCACACGTTAGATTCAACGCACTTTACATCACGCAAACGATTATCCAAAGCTATGGCAATTAATAATTTGATACGCCATTTTTTAAGCCCTTTTTTCTTTATTTTGGTGCACACCTGCCAGTAACTTATTTTAATGTCAGTTTTTGTATCGATTAGTTGTTTCTAAGCAAAATATGATGAAATGTTACCAAATTAATTTAGGTTTTTTTTATTGAGTGTTGTTTTTTTATCTTTTTAGGGTTCCGTGCCCAAAGGGTGCAAACGGGACCTTATTACTGAGACTCCGATTTCTGTCCGTCTGTCCGTCTGTCTGTCCGTCTGTCACAGGGCTCTATCTCTTGAACCGCAGTAGCTAGACACTTGAAATTTTCACCAATTATGTATTACTGTGGCCGCTATAACAACAAATACTAAAAATAAGATAATTTAAAAATAAAGGGGGTCGTCATACAAGAAACTTGTTTCTTCAGCGCTTTAAAACATTGCACGGAGGTACGGAACCCTTCATGTACGAGTCCGACTCGCACTTGCCCGTTTATTTATAGATTAAGGCAAAACCTAAAATATCTAACATAAAACAATATGTATTCGTTAATCTTGTGTATATGAACATTAAAATACATTTGGTTGTCCATAATTATTCTGCATTTGCCCCACCAGCCAAAATAGGACCATTCCATCTCTTCCTGTGTATGTCGTAAGAGATGACTAAAAGACTGAGCATAATCATCTCGTGCTACGACTTCATTCCTAAGAATTGACGTCGGGCGTCGTCCGGTTGTAAAACTATAGCCAACTCGTTGAAACTGTTTTATTTCCTTTCGATTTCGAATGATCTTCGGCATCTTTGGGTGACCATCCGCATACTATATTTGAAGAAGAATAAACGGGCAAGTGCGAGTTGGACTCGTGCATGAAGGGTTCCGTACCACCGTACAATGATTTAAAACTCTAAAGAAACACGTTTCTTGTATACGACCCCTTTTAATTATTAATTTTATCTTATTTTTAGTATTTGTTGTTATAGTGGTCATAGTAATACATAATCGGTGAAAATTTCAGGTGTCTATCTATTACGGTTCAAGAGATAGAGCCCTGTGACAGACGGACAGACAGCGAAGTCTCAGTAATAGGGTCCCGTTTGCACTCTTCGGGTACGGAACCCTAAAAAGCGGGAAGGCACATCCCGGGCTCCAAAGCAGCACAGCTAAAGATGCAACCGGGAATGCACTAAGATGAAGGAGACCTTTAAAACATACCTTAAAACATACCTTAACGTTGATAGGGAGAGAATTCTTTAGCATTACGCTCAAAAGAAGGTAAAAAAAAACTATATCTGACTCGAAACGCATATTTAGTACGCTTACGATAAATCTCTCTAAGCGATAAGACCAACCATTGTACCTCAGTACGCTTACGAGAAATCTCTCTAAGCGATAAGACCAACCATTGTACCTCAGTACGCTTACGAGAAATCTCTCTAAGCGATAAGACCAACCATTGTACCTCAGTACGCTTACGAGAAATCTCTCTAAGCGATAAGACCAACCATTGTACCTCAGTACGCTTACGAGAAATCTCTCTAAGCGATAAGACCAACCATTGTACCTATGTATTCCTAACTGTATTATTTTATAAATTCTTTGTATTGGTGCAATAAAGAGTTTTCATTCATACATATTACGTAGCGCCCTACACCGCAACCTTGAACTTTCACAGCTTTCGGAGCTTCAAAGCTCGGTCAAGTTCACGTAACCACAATTTATAGTTGTTTTAATTGTACATTGTTTACCCCGGATGCATTCGTGCGTTATTGTTTATCGTAAAATCATCACGATACGTAGGTATTTATAGATTACCATAAGTATATTTGGAATAAACTTACTAACTAAATGTTTTTCCGGTATGTAAGTATCTATTTAAAAACTTTTAAGACTATTATCATACCTTACATTTTTCTTACAAAAAGCGATAACGGTTTTTTCTCCTTAAGGCCGTACCTGAATTTTCCGAGGTCCAGTGCTGCCCCCATTTAAAATAAATCATTTTAAAGAAAACGGAGACATTATTTAAAATTTTGCTACTACCAAGTCCTAGATAACCCTTCAAACTATTTTGAAAACTGCTGTTTACAGTTTATATTGAGAACGTTAAGCTTTACTACGCACGCACATTTGCTAAAAGTGGCCGTTTTTCGCAAATGTGCGTAGTAAAGCTTAACGTTCTCACTTTAAACTGTAACCAGTAGTTCATAAAATACTTTGAAGGGTTATCTAGAACTTGGTAGTAGCAAAATTTTAAATAATGTCTCCGTTTTCTTTAAAATGATTTATTTTAAATAGGGCAGCACTAGACCCCGGAAAATACAGGTGCGGCCTTAAATTTACTTCGATTTTAATGATTTTGGAATGTTGCATGTTTCAAGATGTAAATTTTGTAGATATCATGAAGATATAATTTTATATATTATGTACGGAGCCAATATACATGGATAATTTTTTAAAAACCTTTTTTTTTGCGAGCACTTTGTCATGTTGGCTTTAGTTTTTTCTATTAAATTATAAAAAAAACCGGTAAGTGCGAGTTGGACTCGTGCACGAAGGATTCCGTACCATTATCTATACAATATTAGACACCAAAAAAATCACGTTTGTTTTATGAAAGCCCCCATAAATATTTATTTTATTTTAATTTAATTATTAATTTTTAAATTGAATATACAACTTTTATAATTATTTCCAGCCCGGGAACAGAAAGTGTTCCGGTTATTTATATCGAGCCAAAACCGGCAAAAAAATCACGTTTGTATGGGGCTTAAATATTTATTTTATTCTATTTTTAGTATTTGTTGTTACAGCGGCAGCGGCAACATACATACATCATCTGTAAAAAATTCAACTGTCTAGCTATCACGGTTCATGAGATACAAGCCTGTTGACGGGCAGACAGATGGACGGACGCACGTAATAGGGTCCCGTTTTTACCCTTTGGGTACGGAACCCTAAAAAATCAAAAGAAAACCTAGTTTATAGTATCATGACTCGAACAATACCAAAACCAGCGAATTTGATTAAATTTCTATCTACAAACTATTTATTTTAGCCGCGTAGCTTGCGTACACACTAGTCAAAACATTATTAACACCCAAGAGTTTAAAGACCCATGACAAATGAGAGCGGCCATTTTCCAACTTACCCTAGCTGAAGATCGAACTCAAAAGCGGCGGATTAGCGTGTTTAAACTAAATACCACGCAACAATAATATTCGAAGGAACATTATATTAATTTTAATTATTTAGTAGTATAAATATTTTATTTAGGTATGAAAATTACTTATTTTCAATCAAAATCAGTATTTTAATACCCATATACAGTAAAAGGACACGGATGTAATTAATTGAGGTATATTGAATCGATGTATATTATAATTTACAATTAATTTTAAATACTTTTATCTTTTTATAAAAATACCTGTTTATCGTCGTTCAGGAAGCATTTTTTGAGAAAATCACAATAAACATAATACCGAGTGTAAATTTACGGTAGACACATACTTGAAATAGTGCAAATTCCGTATTTGTATATTATTATTTTTTTACTATTTTTGCTAATGCCGGGATTTTGGAAAAATCTTTCTTTTACAAAGGTGTTGACTTATTTGTTTTTCGTGTGTGTAAGTGGCCAACACTGGTGTCTACTTTTTTATAGGGTCTAACGTTTCGAATAGGAATAACATACTTCGTGGTCACAGCCAAGGGTATTAATGTACATTTAGACCCTGCGATTCCTATGGAATGCATTTTATAAGGACCTTGTTTAAGTGAATGTGGTATTCGTGTCTTCCACGTTACTGCACATTACGAATGACAAATACTTTATCTGATTCTAAAGACAAAATGAACAGTGTTTAATGGTGTGTCATGTTTATAAGTTAATCAAATAAATTACACAGACATATTCCATATACAAAACACATAAAACTGGCTAAAATACAACCTTTTTCGAAAAAGTCGTATGGACGACTTTTCTTCTTTTCCTTTCTCTGTCGAATAGGATATATTACCCAAAACAAAACTCTACGCAGATGGCAAGACTAGCACATACAGTAAACAATCTGCTGTCATTCTTCATGTCATATTTTTTCGCCACAAATAATTATTAAAAAGTATTTAATTTGTGCGCAGGAATTACATAATTTAATTCCACCTGTACCATACCACCATCGGACAACACGACGTGGACAGGGATTTCACCCATTTGTGGTTAATATTCCTCCTCATCGTATCTCTCGATGCGCCTCCTCCTTCATTGTGCGAACCGCTAAGGTGTGGAATTCCCTGCCTGCGTCGATGTTTCCCCATACATATGATTTAGGGATTTTCAAGGCAAGAGTAAATAGGCATTTTTTGAGTCTGCGTGTTACACCTTAGACCTCATCTTAGCTCCCCATCAGGCTAGATAGAGGTCAAACGCACTCAAATCTCTAATTAAAAAAAAAATATATATATTTATTATTATTAACTCATTCAAAACCTGTGCTGTGGTGTTATGGTTTCTTGCGGTCATTTAAATACCGAAAACCTTCCTTAAATAATTCCCTTACCCTAGACTTTCCCATACAAACATAGTCTACGTCACAGGCCGGAATCTCCTAAGGTACGCGCAATATGCGTCCCCGTTCCCCGTCCCCGCACCCCTCCCCCGTTTTCGCATCGATGACTCACGTTGGCCGTCAAGAACCGGGGGAGAGGTGCGGGTGCGGGGAACGGGGACGCATATTGCGCGTACCTTAGGAGATTCCTTTCTGTTTACTCTTACTGTATTCTGTGTCTACGTCTTATTTTAAGGGACTCTTAATTTTACAAATTTACCGCGACTTTGATGTACCTACTTGTCATTGTCAAACACTTGTTTACAGTCGGCGCTAATGCTGCACTTACGAGTTCACGATACATCGGCCAGCTTTTTATTTAAAATCATAAAAAGTACTAAATTAGGTAGTTACTCGTTCATTGCTTTTATTTTTTTGTTCGGTCAAGTGTAATTGGCCTCATGTATAAACTGTTTCCAGTGATATTGCTATAGTCTAGGAGATAGTATGCATTTTATACGTCTGTATACTTCTATAATTTTACACACAACATTATCTCGTCTTTATTCCTTATGGGGCAAACAGAGCATTTTGGGTTTCGCTGCTCTCGATAGACAGCGCCTGAGCCAATAGACTCAAACACTTTTAGCGTAATAGTGTAAATAAGTAATAATAATAAAAATAGTGATGGGTTGCTAGCAACATCATCATCATCAGCAGGTCCTCTTTAGTCTCCACTGCAGACTGTACGAGCACGACCCTCTCTGTACTACCAGAGCCATATATTAGCCAGAGCAGTCAAAGGATTTATTCTACACTCTCCACGCTAGCCAGACGGATAGGAGAGGTCTCATTGATATTTATAAGCTTTATATAGTTTGTGTTTCCTAAGTCGCCTTCTACAACATCCACGGGAAGACTTGGGGTCGTCCTATAAGTTTTGTTAGCTTGTGCTAGCAACATGATTCGAATTATTTTGCCCATTCCCTCGATTCGCTTTTACGATCTGCGTGGTAAGAGAAACAGTTAATACATTTTGTTTTTTATTTTCTTCCAGACCAGCATGGGAGAAACTGCTATATTATTATTATTTTTTTTTTTCTGTAATTAATTTTCAGGAACTCTTATACGTCAATTAGTTTTTTATATATTACGTGTAATATTTATTTATATTTAAATTCTTAATAATTTAAAGAAAAGCTGCCGATACTAGCGTTTCGCAACGACCACTGCTAAGAAGAAACGCAGAAAGTAAAGTAAAAATTTAAAATACAATCCTCATTGACCATGCGAGCGAAGCGAGCGAGGCCTATAATTCAAGTTGGGGCGAAAACACATTTTTTGTATGTAAGTATGTATGTTTTGTATGTTTGTTCCGCGATAACTACCGAACCGATGGTCTGATTTTGATGAAATTTGGTAGGCATGTAGGAAATATCAATAGAATTTTTAAGTTTGTTGGGCATTAAAATCGGTTCCGTAGTTTTTGAAATATTAATAAAAAAACGCGAGGTCTAAGTTCGCGTTGTACTACTAGTATAAAATGTTTCTTCGCCATTTTTTCTTTGTGTTTTCTTAATATTTTATTTATTTCTATTCGAATGTAATCATTATAATAGACTGAACTTGCTGACAAAAATAGACTTCAGATACATTATCACATCTTTATCCCTAACGGAGCAGAGAGAGCCAATGGCTATAAGACTACCTACGTGAACACTCTTTTAATATATATAGGTATATGCGCGACGCGTTGTCCGCTTTTGATAAAGAATGGAGGGATACGGCCGAAAATAGAAGTAATTTGAAACAAAAAGAGCTTATATAGCTAAAAAAGAAAAAATGTATACATATGCGCCCTGGACTACAAATATTCAACATTGAGTTGAATTGTCGTCAAATCTAGAAAGTATTGACTGTAAACAATTAAGGACCAAGGTTCTCATTATCGGATGCCACGCTAAAGATGCTTTTATACAATTTTTATATATTTCGGTGTAGTATAAAAATGGGTAGCGTTTCTGAAAAGTCACAGTGGGTGTTCTCCTTTGGGAAGAGTGGCACAGATATCAACATGAATTTCGTAAGTGTATAAAAGATTAAAAAAAAAAGAAAATTATTTTTTTAATTTGTATTTTTAACAATAACCCGCTAGATGACAATAAGTTTTATTAAATAATTTTACGGCTCAGGAAACAAGTCCTTTAGAGCTTATTTGCACTTTTTTTTCTAAATGTCAAAACAAACATTTTCTATGGGATTTGAATGAAATACAAAACCGTGACGTCATATATATTTGGAGTCAAATAGCGCTCTTGAATGTCAGATTTCCGCATTAAAAAAATCTAAAATCATGTTGAAAATGTATATGATCAACGAGAAGTGACACTTTTTTGTGACGTTTTATTCTCTTAACAGTACCAAATAATTAAATTTTGACCCAGTCATCTACCCAATTCATAATTTCAAAGCTTATATTAACTATAGTTCTTTTGCAACAAATTTTTTTTTATTTCTAAAACTTAAATCTACATTTAGAATTTTTTTTTTTACTCGATAACAAGTTTCTTTATTTAAATTTCTTTTAGAAATTAATTTAATTTGCCAAACTGCCAGGCATTTTATCGGCAAAGTGACTTAATCATTAGGTAACTAATTTATTGTTTTGCCTATTTAAACTTTCATGACTTCTTCTTAATCTTCGTGTCAACACTGGTGTCAGATTTTCAAACTGTCTAAGACTATATGTCTCTTGACGAATGCCACACAATGATGGTAGCCGTAACTAATGGCTGTTAAGCCATTGCCTTTAAAGCACGGAGGAGCTCGAGAAAAATATTTGCCATAGTGATGGGTTGCTAACCACATCGCTTATTACAATACATAATTTTTCACACAACTCCGCACAATTCTCATTTTCATTCCCTCGATTGGCTTTTGCGTAAGTTACACTGCAAGATTAAAATAAAAACTATTTATTTCTTGTTCTATTTCAGATAATATTCTCTTCGGTGATAGCTTTAAGCTCAGCTGCTCAACTCCCAAACGTCTACCTTCCCCAAAACCAGGGGGGAGGTGGGGGAGGGTTTCAACAGAGCCAGGGTGGGTTTCAACAGAGCCAATCGTCCCATAGTTCCAGTAGTTTCCAAGGGTCTCAAAGCTTTAGTTCAGGTGACACGGGGAACAGACGGCCTCAACAGGAACAGGAGAAGAATGCGCAGATTATTAAACAGGATCAGGAAATTAATGAAAATGGTAAGTATTTTTTATTTATTTACTTCATTACAATATATGTAAATGGTGGACTTAAGGCCAAGGGCCTTTTTACAAGTCTACCAACAGGTTATGCTGAGAAAGTAGTCTTTTGCGGTAAGTACAACATAAACTATAATATAAAGAAAGAGTAAACTTATTATTCAGTATATAAAATACTACACAAAAAAAAACATAAATAAACTATTTATGTAGTTTTACTACTTATAAATAGTATGTAAAAGATAAGAAAAATCTTAAGCACCTCGCGCACTAGACGGCCACGACCACGACCAGTGGCTGCAACGACTAGATTAACAAAAGAAGCCATATGAACGTCGCGCACTTGGCCGCAAGTTATTTCTTTGTTTATACTGTCGTTGCGGCCACTGGTCGTGGTCGTAGCCGTCTAGTGCGTTAAGTGCCAATATATAGTTTGTATTGTGGCCGCAAACTTGGCCGCAGCCCAAGCGTAGCTTCTGCCACAACCACGACTGGTCGTGGTCGTTGCCATCTGGTGCGTGAGGTGCCTTAAGTAGTAATTACCTAAAAACATGTCTAGGACAAAACATGCAAAAAATACAACAATTTCTGGACATTTTCGTCAAATTACACGTTCTAAATGAAAATGTTTGATTTATTGACAAAACATCAATATCGCTGATGTGTTCATAAAATATCTGAGGAATTTCCTGAAATACTCGAAGATTCCATCATCAGATTTTGACTTGCTGGCAATGGTCCTAAGTAACTTGCATGCATACTCTTTCAAATAAAATAAAACAAAATCCTGTCAAAAACGAAATAATGAATAAACAATTTTTATCTGTTATTGTAAACTCGTCAGGAGATCGCATTTTGCGAGCTTTTTGCTAATGTTTTTATGACGTGTTCTACACAATTTAAGCTCGTGCCTATCGACCGCCTATATCATTCGAAAGGCAAACTCATCGAACTGAACCAATGAGGATTAAATTTTACTACGTTTATTTAATTGATGTATAAAGTTATTAATAAATCATTTGTTATGTATGAAAGTATTTTTATACATGTAAATTCCTATGGAATTATCGTAAATTATAAACTTTACAAAAATATCATACAAATTGGTAAGTGCATACTAAGCACTGAGCTATGACCTTTTTGGATTGCTGTAGCACACAGATACAAATATATTGATATATAGTTCCGTGTTTTCTTGTGTTTTTTTATTATGTTCTTATGTTGTGTATTTTCTGTGTATGTGTGACTATAGCTACAAATAATCATCTTATACTATCTAAATTAAGCATAATTTGCTTGAGAGTCCCCTTGCCCTAGATTTTTCTACAGAAACGTAGTCTAGATTTTATTTCGAAATTCCGAGTATATGTCAAATTTCGGCAGTATTTTGTAATTTTAAATAAATATTTTATTTTTATTTTTATTTACCATATAAATAATTACATTTTTTTTACATAAATAAAATACATAAACCACGCAGGTTTGTCCTTATGTTATTATTTATTTACATCGGTACTTAATAACCTTATAATTGATACCTACTTAGGAACCTTCTTTAATTTTACTTTAATATTTTTAGGTTGAATTTGGTCCCGTGATTCGGGAGGTAATTCATTAATGAATCGAGTACATGTTATTCGCTCGGGTTGTTGACAACAGATTCCGTGCCATAGCCCGAATATACACTGGATGGTCGACTTTTTTCCAAACCTATCTTCAAAAAAATCTTGTTTTATATGTCATATATCTAGGCATAGGTACTAGTAACTAGTTTTCGACATTAAAAAATATAAAGTTTCATGAAAATATAAGGGTGTAGAAGTTTCCTATTCTGATGATCGAATATCATATGACACAGTATATTCTCTTTTAAGTACATATTTTCACTGTGAAAACCAGTAATATTCCTAGATATATGCATATTTTTTTTATATTATAGGACGGCAAACGAGCAAGCGGGTCACCTGATGGTAAGTGATCACCGCTGCCCATGGACAATTGCAATACCAAGGGTGTAACAAGAGCGTTACCGTCCTTTCAGGGCCCTCCCCAGAGGGCTTTGAAATTACATTATTTTACAGAAATCTGATATGTTATTTCAAAATGAAAGCTAGACTACGTATGGGAAAGTCTAATTCTGTCTGGCTCTTAAGATTACAATCTGGATATTTTGCTGTAAATAGTTGTAGGCCTTGGGCTCTGCCTGCCTAGAGCCGTAAGACCCAAAAATATTTGCCTGCTCCATTAGAGAATAAAACGTCATATAGATTTGTCAAGAAAAATAAAGAAGTATTTCATTTTTATTCTTTTCTTTCTCCATCTTCCAGGATTTCACTACAACTACGAAACCTCAAACGGCATCCGAGCAGAAGAAGGTGGCAATGCTGCGCACACCCAGGGTGGTTTCTCGTACAAGGGTGACGATGGGAACACGTACACCGTGACGTTCACTGCTGGAGAAGGTGGATTCCAACCGCAGGGGGCCCACTTGCCTGTACCTCCTCCAATCCCGTCAGAAATATTGGAAGGTCTTCAGCAAAATGAGAAAGATGAGGCTGCCGGCATATTTGATGATGGTAAGTTTGATACGATGACTGCCTCCGTGGTCCAGTGGTTAAGCCGTTTGCCTTGTGATCCGGAAAATACCACTGGGAAGCATACTTTGTGAAAAGTTGTTTCCAATATTGCAGGCTTGAATCATCTGATTATCTGAAAAGAAAGATGATTCTATGTTTCGGAACGGAACGCCATCTAGCGCTCGTTTAAACCTATCCTAGGATTGGTTCTGGTCTACCCTTTGAGTTGCGGAGGTCAGACGGCAGTCTCGACTCTGTGTCAAAACCAGTAACCTCGTCAAATCATCTAGATTAGGTAGCGGACCCCGGGCTCTGACGCGTTACCGCTGCGGATGCAACCGGGGATTTGAAATCGATGGGCTGTATTTCTATACAAACGTAGTCCCCTGATTGCTCGCCGGATAGTGCTGGTGGAACAATGATTTTTTCCAAAAAAAATCTATAGATATATTGGCATGTCCTTAAGTTTTTTTTATTTTTTTATAATTTAATAATTAAAAAAGATATACCTTCATTAACCTGGAAAATTGGTAAGTAAGTTTATTGTACACTATTTACCAGCATCTTATAGCAAATTTTATGGTACTTAATATCTATAAAAATACTAATTTTACACTATAAGGATTACAATAAAACATGCAAAATAATATTTTTTTAAACTGCAGTCCAATGAACCGGTGCATATTACCCAAGGACGTTTTTTAATCCTATACTATTAGGCTAATGAATAAGATTAGTAGCAGTGAGTCCTGATTACTACTTGTACACTGTACAGCCAACAAAACCTTCAGTCACATAAAGTCCACTATATCAAAATGTCCACAGTATCAAAACGTCCGCAGTCTTGAAATGTCTACAGTATCATTACATCCATTTCATAAGGTCCATTTTATCAAAATGTCCACTGTATCAAATCGTCCGCATTATCGAAATGTCCACGGTATCATTAAATCCATTTTTCATAAGGTCCACTTTATAAAAATGTCCACTGTATTAAAACATCCACAGTATCGAAATGTCCACAGTATCATTAAATCCATTTTTCATAAAGTCTACTTTATCAAAATGTCCACTGTAACAAAACATCCACTGTATCGAAATGTCCACAGTATCATTATTATCCAGTTTTCATAAGGTCCACTGTATCAAAATGTCCACTGTATCAAAACGTCCACAGTATCAAAATATTTTGTGTCGTGTGATTTTAGGCCTGAAATAGGACCATTTATTTTTATTTTATAAAATAAATTACACCAGCAGTATTTATGGACAACATTTAATTTTGTGCATGATACAAACAATACTTAGTTCTAATGAAAATACCAATGACAGATATAAAACATACAGAGAGATATACAAGTCATTGACTAAAAAGCTTAACACAAGCTTAACAAGAGTTTATAAGTAAGTTTGTAGTAAGCAAAAAAGTGTCACCATTATAAATCAGCAGCAAAAATACCTATGGCACCTAATAAAAGCGTTTACTAATGTGCTTTTAATTTTTGCTGCTGACTGTACTGGGTTGAACGATCTTTGTCTATCTTCTTTGTTGTTGACTGTACGGTCGTTAAATTTAATGTTAACAGATCCTAGAAAATTACAAAGGTGACTGCATGAGAACAAATTGTTTACTTCATTTTAATAAAAAAAGAATTTGATAGATTGTGCGTCAAAAATTGCGACGTAAAATTATTTGTTTTCAGGCAAAATATTTATCTATACAAATTAATAAGGCAAATATAGATGCATTATTTACGTGGACATCCTAACGGGGTAGATAGAATCAAGAATTGCAAGGCTGTAGATAGAAGACAAAATTTACAAATGGTGACATTACTTATGGGGGCAGTGGTAGCCCCGAAGTATGGGAGCCCTGGGCAGAGCGTCCCAGATAGGATGAGTGTAAGGATGTTGGCAAATGAAGAAATAAATGTATGGAAAAAATTTAAGTAATTTATTATGTACACATAAAATAAAAGACAAACAAGAAAAATAAATGGTGCACAACCAAAGCAATGTATGTAAATGTACAAGTTGGATAAGCCCACATACATATTTAGAAAGATTCTTGAGGTCTCATTTTCTTAATCATAACATTTAAATAGTTAAATTTCGAAAGAAGGTAACGAAACTTTAACTTAAGAAGGTAGATACGTGGTATGGGGCAGCACATGGGATGCACAATCAGTCCAACAGCAGCGGCTGCTTAGGATACAGCGGTAAAAAACTGAGTGAAATATGCGGTTATGGAACAGCACTAGATTCATAACTATACATGTGGAAACCATGGGTTGCTGGAGAGCCAACGCTAAGCATATTATCCGGGAGTTAGGAAACCGAATAGGCTAAATAAATATATACTCCCGCTCTGGGTTATCTGGTGTAGAGGTTGGCCATTGCCATTCAGCGCGAAAACGCCGCTAATGTTTTGGGTACTTTTGCATCATAAATGACAAAAAAAAGACCGGGCTGTAAATATTGTTTTTAGGGTTCCGTACCCAAAGGGTGCAAACAGGACCCTATTACTGAGACTCCGCTGTCTGTCCGTCTGTCCGTCTGTCACAGGGCTCTATCTCTTGAGCCGTAATAGCTAGACACTTGAAATTTTCACTGATTATGTATTACTGTAGCCGCTATAACAACAAACACTAAAAATAAAAAAGTTCAAAATTATAGGGGGTCGTCATACAAGAAACGTGTTTTTTTTTAGCGTTTTTAACTTGATCTTTATAATGGAATTAACTAGATACTTAAAATTTACACAGATTATCTATTACTATGGCTACTTTAACAACAAATACTAAAAATAAGATAAAGTTAAAAATTAAAGGGGGTCGTCATGCAAGAAACGTTTTCTTCAGCGTTTTAAAACATTGTATGGAGGTACGGAACCCTTCATGCACGAGTTCGACTCGCACTTGCCAGTTTATTTAAATTTATTTTATATTAATGTTTATTTAAATGTAATGTATTTAAGTTATTAATTTCCTTAATTTAAGGACAATACCGCCCCAGTGAACATGGAGCGGGCCAGAACAAGCCTGGAGGCAGTTTTTCATCTTCTTCATCTAGCCACAGCTTCGGATCCTCAAGCCACCAAAGCAGTTTCAATTCGAACTCGGGGTACCAGTATTGAGTTTAGTTAGGTGACGAAATAGCTATGTTTTATGGTAATTAGTGAGTTAGGTTAAGATGTAGGTATGTCTTGAATGTATTATGCAATTGTAAATAAAGAAGATCACAGCGTTTTTGTTGTGTTTTATTATTTACGATCAAAAATGAAATAATCAAAAGTATACATAATAGATTTAAATTGCATTACATAAGGAAGGATATCTGAATTAATGACATGTGAAGAATAATTACGAATCTCACTGTGGCGAAATTATAACTTTAAATCATAAGATTATTTTGAAAAGCCTTTGTATGCTCTGTCGTCTCTTCGTGTTTCGATCTGCTCATCATCACGCTTATGACACAGAGATTCGAAAAACTCACCTAAATTTTCTTTTGAAACCTGTGAAATCAATGATATCCCAATAAATCTTCAAAATCTAGGAAAATTTGAAACACAACTTGCCCTGTTGAAGATCAAACCCAAAACCTTCCGTGTGGTGGACTAGCGTGTATCTATAACGCTACGAATGTATTTAATCAATACCAATTATTATGCTACGAAGGTATTCGGAATCGCAACAAAGAAATTGAAACATAATTAAATTTTTAACAAAACAAAAACAACTGAGTTAATTTTTTTCAGGAGATTTTTTTATATCTCCAAAGTTCTTCATCATATCTTCACCAAATTAAAATGGGACCAACTTAGTAGTAAAGGCTTCCAAATAAAAGAATAATCATAGAAATAGGTTCACAATTGGCGAAGATATCGCGTAACAAACAAACATAAAAATAAAAAACATACAGTCGAATTGATAACCTCCTCCTTTTTTGAAGTCGGCTAAAACATTTCTCCGCCCCTATATACCATTCTTTCGCGTAATAATGCAGAAAACAAAGCACATCTTGATGGCCTCGAAACAAGAGCTCGTTAGCTTGTAATGATGTTGAGCAAGAAGACCTTGACAAATTAGCTTGCTTATTTCAATAGCTCTAATGTGCGGTTTCACATATGTGGATAAAGATGACAAAAAGTAAGTACCTATATTTTTTACAAGATTTTAGTTAGTTTCCCTGTTTGTTTTAGTATTGTTGGTCAAATCTTGCAAGTTGGATTTGAGCAACTTCAGGTTTCTGATTGAGATGAAAATTATGTATGCTAATGTAAATCGGATGATGGTTTCGGATTAGAATAGGACCACTCCATCTCTTCCTGTAGATGTCGTAAGGGGCGACTAAAGGACTAAGCACACACATCTCGTGCTACAAATACATTCCCAAAAACGGGACGTCAGGCAGGCAGCCGGTCGTATACTGTTCCGGCAATTTTTTCTCCACTTCGCAACGTGTTTGACATCCGTGGGTGACCATTGCCATGCATGTTATATTTGGAGAAGAAAAAGCGGGAAAGCGCACCCCGGGCTCCGAAGCAGCACAGCTGAAGATGCAACCGGGAACGCGTTTATATGAAGAAGAATGTAAATCAGATGACAATGCAATATTATTATGACAAGAAGCTGATCTGATGATGGATCTGGAATGGCTATAAGCTATAATATAAGCTATAACCCTGTAATAAAACGACAGAACCCCATTGAGTCTGGGCTTATTACATTTGTCTTGATAAGTTCTTAGGCCTCACAATAAAAGCTAAAAAAAAAAGTTTTTAAAATAAAGAACAAAAAAAAAAAAATTATAAAGATTTTTTAAAAACATAAATATTAAAACATACGTACAATGTACATACATACATATTATCACGCCTGTTTCCCACAGGGGTAGGCAGAGACTATGGACCTCCTCTTGCTACGATCCTGACAGACCTCTCTCGCTTCACTTACTCTCATCAGTCTATGTATTCTTATTCATCACCTTCATCACTTACATTAACCCTAGATAACTAAACTATCCTGGGAGTTACTCAATAACTAAACATTCGTCTAGCGGACTACGCATTAAAAAATCTTATATTATCAACATAATTTAACGTGAGGAAGAAATTGTTACATGATTCGTATAAAGTGCTCGTTGTGAATAGAGATAGGTAGAAATAATTTTATACTAATGATGCCACATACCTTTTATACACATCTACATTATGGGTGTCACAAATTGCATTTTTTACATCTAAGGCATCAATTTTTGGTCTTCCTTAGCAATTTCGACGGGCAAACGTATAATTTTTTTGTAATATTTCATACATAAGGAAATGGAGCAGATTCTTCATATGATTTCACCAAGGATATCTCCTATCATGACCTTGATGTCACGTCTTAAAGTTACCGTCCGAGCAAGTTGCCGCAACCAAGGCTCCATGAGGTGGTTTGTCAGTTTCAAAACAAAATCTCGCCGTGTTATTTGTTAATTATTTTTGATGTTATTCGCGACGTATAATAACATAAGTAGGAGTAGTCTTAGTGCAGATGACCATTTATGATGAGTTTTACTGGATAAAAATCGAAGAGTTGCTAAAGCACATGTCGAATGCTACGTTGTAGCATCTGACGTAGTATGTAGTACGTTTCTTTCCATGTTTGACAATATAAAATCATCCGGTTTAATAATTTGGGTTCTGTTGTCTTTTACTTGATACTAAAAAATCATCTTCAGAACCCAAAGATTGGCACGAGACATCAGTATTAATGCTGATATTGTATTGACTTTCAACCTTCCAATGATTTGTCATCACCACAGAAGTTAAATTATCTTGTTTCTTTTATCAAAGTAATCAATCTTAATAAACGTGAATTTCTACTTTCAGCCTAGGACATATGTTTCCATTTATAAATCCATCAATAATATTAGGTATATGAGAAAAAGTTGAAAGCAATTAGTAGTATGAATGACATCTTACTAATAAACCCTAGTCATTAAAAAATAACCGTTTTTATGAAATTCATATTATTTGTATATTATCTAATTATAATACAAACATTTATTAATTTTTTTTATTTGAAAATACTAATATAAAATAAAATGCAATTTAGATACCTTTGAAAATCTGCACCTGTTATAACTAAACTTTCGTCATCTAGGCGACGCGGTGGTTATAAATCACAAGTAAAGACAATTGTTTGCGCAAACGCCGCATTTGTGCAACTTTTTACTCTAATTATGAAGGTATACAAAGGCGTGCAAGCAGGGGGTACGCGAAAGTATGTGAACTAGACTTATGCAAGGGGTCGCGTAGTCTGCCAGACGAATGTTTAGTTATCTAGGGTTAAAGAGCTCGCAGTACGCATTGCTAGCGCTTTTCCAAGTTTAGCCACACCGGGCGTGGTCTGCACTTGGATTGGTGACCACAAGTGGCATAACATTTTCCTCGAGCTCGTCCGTGCTTCGGAAGTACGTTAAAACGTTGGTCCTGGCTGTCTACATTATATGTCATCAAACAACGTCAGATGCCTTTAGGCAGCTTGAAAAATCTGACACCAGTGTTGGCCACTTATACACACGAAAGAAAGAAAGAGAGATCAGTGTGGTCGGGACGTCGTCTTGTGACGTCGCGCATCACATTCGCCTTGATGACGATCTCCGGATGAGGAAACATGTCGGCCAGTAGCTGATTTTTTACGTGAGTGATCCGCTTATCTTAATTAGTAATGAAAGAGAGATCATTCACATTCATGTATATTGCATGTTCAACTGAGTTTTATAAATTTGATTTGAATGCAATTCTAATTTGTATACAATGTGGAAGGGACATACCCGTAATAAATCGAACCACGGTCTTACTGGATCATAATAGTATAATTAAATTAAAATAACAGCCAAAAAACAAAATAAAATTTCGGCATTTCCATACCAAAGTGTGCGACCGCCCGGGTGATTTGTATATGTCGAAAATTTATTTGTTTTTTTACTGTTATTTAAATTTACTTATACTTATGTGATCTAGTATAGCCCGTGGTTCGATTTATCACGGGTATGTCCCTTGCACGTTGTATATATAAAAGAAATAGTATGAAATAAATCGGGATATTTATTTAATATTATTTTTGAGCCTTCAATGTCTCCCGATTTATTTCCTAATGTTGACAATGGAAGTTTAAAATGCTACATTAATAAAAGAAATTATATTATTGAAAGAATATATTTATTCCTTTATTCATAGAATAAATAAATGGTAAAACTGTTTCTCATCTCCTGGTTAAACACTATAACAATTTCAGTTATCAATACTAACACTTATATAAATCACATTTTTGTTCAAAATTATAACATCTCGAAAATAATTCTAATATCTAGTTATTGAATTCATATAACAATGAAATTCTAGTATAAAACAATGTAAAAGCGTAACCTGCCGCTTTTTGAGTATTTAATATTTATACAAAGAATTTCAATAATATATTAAATTTAGAATTCTCGTTTCACAATTTTTGTTGTATCATCCCAATTGTATTTTTTTATTATTGCACAAACAATCGTATTTATAAATTGAAACAATGAAACAAATTCTAAACTTTAAAACAATAACTAGAAATTGCATACACAAAATCAGAAAAACAAGAAAATGTCACCACTTTAACAAAACCAACTCTTATATTTTAACCAATCAAATATTACCATCAAATTGCATAAGTGTGTGTGCAATGAATATCAACCAATCGCAACATAACTTTCTATGTGTGCGTATTAAAGGCGACGATTGTTCCTGTTTTTATGATTTTCATTTTCGAAATGTACCTAATACTGGGATGTTAGGTACTATTTAGAATTTGTAGGGTTGTCTGAAACCGGCGGAAGCCTGGGCTCTTGAGTACTGTTGTTGTTGACCGAATCCAGCGGCGGCGGGGGCATCGCCATATTTGCCGGGGTTGTATTGACCTGGAAATTAAAGAAATAAACAGATACAGATAGATCTTTATTCTTGACGGGGACAGAGTCCAGTACTGTCAAACTCAAAAGCCACTTTTACCGTGATGGTGGGTTTAAAGACTAAGAAAGTATAAATAATACGAGGTAGACAGAGTTTAAAACCGCAACACCCAAGGGCCGTGTGAAAGTAGAAAAAGGGTTGCTAGCCGCATCGCATATTGATATGAATCAGATTCAATTCCCTTAAAGATCCCAATCCTAGAATGATCATGCTGTAAAAAAATATATTACATCTCAATATCTTACGAGCAACGACTCTCAAACCGAGTGTATCCTGTAAACCAATTGTTTACAAAATCTGATAATATCAGCTGTAAAGACAATACGAAACAAAGAGAGCTCAAGTCGGGTGTGAAACAACAGAATTCTCATATTTACGCCGACCTTATAGCCAGTGGTCACTAAATCCTTCACCGCATGCATTATTTGACACAGTAGCTATTACGTTTCAATCTTAAAATAACGTGGATTATCCTTAACAACATACCATTCACTCCATCCAATCAGAAACAACACTATCATCTAGACAATAAAGTCTGTCACACGCAAATACACATCTTGGATCCCAAGATTGTTGCACAAAAATTTTTTACTGCAATTTCAAAGGTTTAGAAATCGTATGTGGATGATAATAGAGATGTTGCGAATGCAGTTTTATGTTAGTGCTCGGTTTCCCAAGCAAATTCAGAGTGAGGGGTCATTGTGAAATCGGAAAGGTCAGCAGTATGTTGAATGTCCATAGTATTGGATGTATAAATCTTGGGCTATTATCTAATAATTATCTAACTGCCATTGTTATTAATTAAGTGATGCAACTTGATGAATGAAATACAGAAGACTAAGCTTAAAAAATTGCAAAAGACGATTGATTGCATTAAAGAGTAGAACTGGAAATAAATTAAAGAAATAATATAATAGGAAGGATACAAAAGATTTGTTAAGAAACAGCGTAAGAAAATAATAATCTTTATATGAATCATTACGTCTCATGGATTGATCCCCCGCAAATTGAAACTTGGAAATACGAGTATTTCAACGATATTAATCTAAACTATTAAGGACTATTGTTGATTCTCCTTGGTATATGACCAATGAACGGTTACATTATAAATAAAAAATCCCTACTATAAAGAAGCAGATTAGGGACAAAATGTTTTAAAATAAAAATCGGATTTTGAAACATTTAAATGACCTTGCTACTGGCCTCACGAAAAAAGGAAGACTAAAAAGGATTCAGATTAAAAAGAAAACTACACTGGATTCGTGCCAGTAAAGACTGATTACTATATTATAAGCTGATATACACTACCCGTATTAACGACTTTTAATGAGGTGGACATATCACTGGACTAAGACCACAAAAGCTGCGGTACATGAAACATTAATCTATTGCTAAATGTCCCTAGGAGTTAAAATGCAATAACAAGAGAGTAAAAAAATATGGATTAATAAAATTTATCATGGCGGTCATAATAGTTAATTAAAGTTATTTGAACAGGTTTTGATTATCTTTAGATCATTTAGTTCTTAGTTCATCTATTGGCAATTAGAATTGATACATACACTATCACGCCCATATCCCTAATGGGGCAAACAAAACATTTTGGGTTCTGCGGCTCTAAGCAGCCATAAGCCACAAGACCCAAAGGCCACGTTTAGCATGAAATAATTTAAAAAAATGTGTAAAAAATTTGTTAATTGATACAAATAAATCAATTACAAAAATAATATTTACAACAAAGTTTTTAATTTCTATTTTGCCTATGATATAAAATTAAGGTGTCTAAGAAAAGCTTTGAACATTTTCTCTTCCTTCTATTTTATAACATAATAAAATCTACATAGAGTGCCTGTAGGAAATATTTCAAGCCTTTTTATTAGTCATCTCCCAACACGATCACGACTTTCATATAATTTACAAATTCGCCACAATCCATGTTCACAACATAGTGTGAAGCGAAGATGTTTTACAAAATTTCTAGTAATAAATAGACCTCTTTTATCGTCGTTTTACAACACTGATTCCCTATGACTCTTGTGTCGGCGTATAAGATGTTGCATAATGGATTGATTCATGGCTGTAGGTATTAATGCGGGATAAAGGAGCTCAATGGCCTGGCAAGCGTAGGCACTATTAGCATTGCGCAGAAGACTAGAACGCTTAGTCAGTGCATTTTTTATGTTTTTATAACCTGAGTTTGTATCAGTGATTTTTTTCTAGGAGTACAATTATTTTTAAAATAAACTACCAACAAAACCTTAAAATATAGAAAATCAACTCGAAATTTAGTTTATTTGATAAGTTTCTTGAATTAAATATATTATTTGTTTTTAAAAAAGGTCTGACAAAGTCAACGTCAATCATGTATTTTTTAATGTTTTAAATAATAGAAGTTATAAACAATCCAAGCGTTATCGTATTACATCCGCAACAGTGCCTGTTTCTAAGCAAATACAGGGTGATTCTGACCGTCGTTAGAAAAGTACTCTTTAAGCGAAATAATTAAAAGATTTTCTGTCATTTGTAACTTTTTTTATATCAAAAACCAAAGATATCAGCATGAATCCGAGAATTTCGTCGTGAATGGTAATGACGATGTAAAAATGGTAATTATTGCATGTTCTATGGTAATGATAACAGGTGATAGTGATAATTTTAATAATCCTATATGACATCATTACCATTTGACTGTTATCATTACCAAAGGACGTGCAATCATTACCATTTTTACATCATCATTACCATTCACTTGAATTCACCCATCAGCCGACACATGCATACCCAAAAATCTCTTATTTGAATGTCACCGCTCGCTATCGGGCTCGTGGCGGGCGGCGGCCGGCGAGCAAGGAGGGCTTTCAGCATATAACTAAGTTATTGACACTCAAAATATAAACTTAAAAGAAAATATAAGGGTGTAGAAGTTTTCCAGACTGATGGTCACTTGATACTTGTGAAGTGCCGTTCCCAGGAATTTGGGAATTTAGGAACGTTCCCAGGGAACGTTACCGTATTTATAGGGAATGTTACCAAATATTGTATATATGTATTTGTATTATAACCATATCAAGTGATGCATTTACGTTAGTAAAATATTATACGGTGAAAAAAATAGGTCTGATAAATAAAGTTACAACTTTCCCTGACATTTCCATTTTTCGGGAACATTCCCGGAAATCTGGGGAACAGGAACGGCATATCACTACTTGGTACACTATATTCTCGTTCAAGTACATATTTTTCCTGTGAAAACCAGTCTTATGCGTAAATATAATGCAATATCTTAGATTGTTTTTCTACTGAAATGTCGTTTCAAAATAAAACCTAGACTACGTTCGTATGGGAAAGTCAGATTCTGTCCAGGGTAAGATGACTCTTAAGTATAGTATGTAGTGAAGTAGGCTAACGCAGTTAGTAATAAGATTATCCTCTATGACTAAGAAGTAGGTGGGGTGCGTCACGATTGATTCATCACATAGTTTTAGTGCATTCTTCGTAGGCGATTGAAGAATAGCATTTCATAGCTTACAGAGTTTATGTAATGGCGTGGGAACATGTGATAAAGTATAGAACGAAACGACACGTTAGGTTGGTAATAACTAATAATTGAATAAACTATGTAATATTGTTGTAACTGCTTTGAAGATGTGCCATTACTTAACTTTTATCAAATTATTTTAAAATTGTAAGCTAATTTTAGTTTTTTTTTTATTGTTGACTAAAATAGTAGTTCTTTTTCATCATCATTTCGTCACGCATAACGTCTACTGCTGGACATAGGCCTCTTCCAAGGATTTCCAATATTACTGATCTAGAGCGGTCCACATCCAGTTTGTTTTAGTGGCCTATTAAGTTTCCCATTTTAGGGAAAAGCTTTCTGCTTCCACAGATCTCGATTTGCACTTAGCGTTTGATGTCATTTTGCTATCTACTTCTTGGCCTTCCTTGTCTCTGACCCTTCTGGGGTCCATATCGTAGCCTTTCTTGCCCATCTCTCTAGTTTTATACGACAGACATGTCCAGCCCACTACCATTTCATCTTCGCTGTTTTAACATCTACGTTCATAACCCGGGTTTTAGAGCATATAACGTGTTTCGCAACTAATCTATTATATCTATATATGTAGATATGATTTAGATTCTCGCCTATTCCCCTAATTGGCTTTTACGAACTGCGCGGGAAGAAAGGCAACTGGTACATTCTATATTTTTTCTTTCTTCCCAGACCAGCAAAGAAAATAGTTCATCATAATAAAACCAAATAAAATTTTAACTAGAATCAAATTGTAATATTGGATCAGTTAAATTTGAAATTAACAAGTTGCCTTCGATTCGTGCGTACTCTTTGAAAAAAGTTCACACAAAAGGCTTTCATATCTTTAAAAGGTTTCACGAGTTCTAAAAGCCAATTTGAGTAAATATATTGTTGACTAGCGGCCAGCCTGGCTTCGCACAGATATTTACTATACACGTAAACCATGTGAAATGTTTTTTATGTTGGTAAAAACCGCATGCAACTCGGCCACTTCGTTTCAGAGTTTATCGAGTACACTCAGATATACATGTAGTGAAATTCATTTTGTTACAAATATGGATACGTACCATCATCAACAATACCAGCAGCCTCATCCCTGGCGTTCTGTTCCAAAGCCTTCAGGATCTCCTCAGGTACTGGGGGAGCGGTGGGAAGGTGTGCACCCTGAGGCTGGAAGCCGCCCTGTCCGGCCGCGTAGCTGATAGAGTAGACCTGGCCATCATCACCAGTGTATTGGAAGCCACCCTGAGCCTCGATACCATCAGCCTGGAATTTAAGAAGAATTAACCGGTTAGAATTTAATTAGAAGCAATTCAGGTTAAGAACTTGAGGAGATGAAAAAAGAGACATACTCTAAGAGCGTAACTCTTAAATACAAAAAGAAGAATTAGAAGTCTTGTTAAAATTTTGATTAAACTGTGTTTATTCGTTGGATTATTTATAAAGAGCTTAGGTGATAATTTTAGACATATTTGAAATAAATAAAACTATAACTGAACAACTGAACAACTATTTTTGCTAAAGCTCGAATCAGTATTTATGGGAGACCTAAGGATTTATTTTCGTATCAATAATATGTTGACTATATACGTAAGATAAATAAGTCTTGAAAAGGTCAAATTACCATTATTTGGTCAAATTATATAACAGTTAAATGGTCTAAATTAACAAAAGTGAAAATTCGTACAAATACTCGTATTGTGTAAAAAACAAAAGTTTGAACATATTTTGAATATACATTACCGTATATAAAAATATGTTCTGAGCAAGACTTAAATTAATCATTGAGTTGTGATTTAAATTCTCCAGAACAAATTAACATAATAGAAAGGAAACGAAGCATCCTGTAACATTGATCTACCAAGTCAAGCAATTTTAATGTCAAACATACAACATCTGCCCTTTGCAACATATCATTATATTTGCCCTTCCTGGCGCTAGAGCAATCTGTTTTTACAAATAGCGAGGATACAGATGTATAATTGAAGTTAATGCATCAGCTTGACTGAAGCAGCTGGGACCACGTTCGGTGAAACCCGAACGAAACGTCAGCAAAATAAATAAAAAAGGTACGTTTCGCGTTAAAGTATTTATTTGTATAATTGAAGTATTGTGACGATGAAGTAGCGCTTGGGTATTTGTTATTACATTGAACCATTTAAATAAGTATACTGTTTCGAAAACTGCTGGCAGATGAGAGAGACAAATGTAAGAGAATTCATACTCCACCGACAAGGTGGATAACGGATAACTTTAATATAGATAGACTATTTCAATCTGTGTCAAAATTGAATAAAAGCAGTGGTATCCAAAGTAACTCTAATGAAGGTATCCAAAAATGTGTTTAGATATGAGAAAAAGAGATCCCATAAAATTGGACATTTGTTGACAAAACGATATTTTAACGAAGTCAGTCGGAAGATTTCTTCTTTCTATGTGTAACCTGTTACTATTTTGCAACAGCAAATATTTAGGTGAGTACAAGATTACTTGATTTTTATGAAATAGAAGATAAAGCAATGTAAATTACTTGTAAATTGTAAAATAATTGTATAGATGAGTTTTTTTTTTTTTTTTTGTGGTTTATTGACATTCCTTCTCAAGAGTAACCTATTTCCATACACTCGTTAATTTTCAAAATATGTAATGCAAAGCAATAAGTACGACCATGTCGATCATCATTTAAAGTTAATTTGAAAATCAATTTCCAGAATTGGTAATGGTATTGAATTTAATATTTCGCAATAATTTAAGATTAATTTGTACGTAAATTACCATCCGCTAGGTTTAAAATTCAAATTAAACTAAAAGGTTAAAAATGTAAGCGTCAGAGAATATACCTAATCCTGTTTTTTTTTCTAGCCTATTTCAGTGTCCCACTGCTGGGCAAAGGCCTCCCCTTTCTGTCTCCAATCATTTCTGTCGAGGGCAGTAGTTTGCCACTCGCCCATGTACTTGTCCAAGTCGTAAATTCTAAAAATACTTTATCTAAAAGTTTGAAGAAAAAAAATCGTATTGTATTGTATAGTAACACTTAATGTACTCGTATATCATGACTTAACTTAGTTCTACCTATTGAATGACTTACATCATAACATAATGTATTAACGACGGTTATGTGCAGTAAATGTGCATATTTAATTTGCTAAAGGGCTTATGTCAAATTAGCTTATTGCAATAAATGTCAAATCTTTGACAAGTTAATATGGTTTTACATTATAGATTGACGCCAGGGAATTTGAAACAGAAGCATCATTATTAAATATAAAATTTTAATTTATATAGAAACAAGAGCTTAAAGTGATTTTTTAACCTACATAACTTCATTAAATAATTTGAAAAAAGAAATATATGATCTTCATTTTTATAGCCTGTAACAGTTCACTGCTGGAATTAAGGCATCTAAAGTAATAGATGTTTGTAATGTAAGTATATTAATTATTGAAAAATATTTGAAAGTAAGAACCTACCTACTAGTAATACTAATAAATAAATAACTAATTTAACTTTGTGCAAATTCTAATACAAAAAGCATATGAACACATACGAAACGAGAAACAGGTCTTAAATCTATCAAACGGTAACTTGACGACATATTTTCAACACACACTAAGCAAAAACAAAATTATACTCAATCTAACATCTGTCACGGTTTACCTAAAGATTTCTAGGACATACAATTTCCTTTTCTCGCCTCTATGTCCAATAAATTCGTCGTAAGGTCATCATTTACCACACCCGAGCAATCGGCTTGTAAAAGTGGTTTTAAGTCTAATTATTACAGCATGAAGTATAGTGTATAGGGTCGACATATTGCTGGTCACTCATGCAGCCAGACACAAAATATATAACAATTGATGTTCGTCTGTAGACGTGGTATGTCCTTGAATGTGTTAAAAAGGTGTTTTTATTTTTATTATTTTGTACAATTTATTTAGCTTATGAAACGACTTGCATTTTTTTCTTGAGTTTATTACATAAAATAAAAAATTAAAATATATTGTTATCGAAAATATTATTAAAAACACTGTTATAAGTATTATATTTATTACATTATACCTATTAAAAAAGTAAATATAGGTATAAAAAAAAAAAAAAAATATTTTGGCATTCTGAAATACTTATCCTGTATATTCCAATATTAATTTTGTAATTAAGGAAAAGTTGTTCAATTTGACGGGCTAGTGACCATTTCAAGTATGTATCAACCATACATTTACATCACCTAACGATAGCCGGTATGTGCGTCGCGCCTTACACTACTTGGCATTTCTGGGCCCTGGTCATTGCCCTTTGGTGATTGCACTGATACACGTATAGGTCACAGTAACACTGGAGGATAGGTCGCATTCATTGCAAATTAGTTCTCACAGTTACAGTCCTTTTTGTGATAGAAGGAACGAGAACTGTCAAGCTAGACGTAAGGTATTTGAGAATTATTGTAATGAAAAACGAAAACAGAATCACTTCAAATAATCCGCAAAAAAATAACTTTGATACTGTTATTTTTTTTTATTATATATATTTTTTTATTTTGAAAACTCAGTTCATTAAATTGCTTGCTATTAAAAAAGGATTCAAATTTTAAAATACTTAACTTTTATCATTATATTCTAACAATGTTTACTATAACAATGTTGTTGTCTGAAGTTTTTTAATATAAATAATTATATTTAAAAATGCCTCTTAGAGTAATACAGATAAGTACCTAATCAATGTTTGCCTCGTGGTGATGGTGGTGGCAGAGGAAATTATAATTTGTCACTATCCCTTTATTAATGGTTGCCTGTAAGAGATTGCTTCGGCGATAAGGCCGCCTCTTGTACCTTATTTATTTATAAGTTCCGTAAACTTTGTAATTAATGTTTCTTATTTGGTGCAATAAAGATTTTTGTATTGTATCCCTTTCCTCTCCCACGGGTGTCGTAAGAGGCGACTAAGGAAGAAGAAAAAAGAGAACGGACAGTAGCGTCCCCTATGCCATTGCACAGACTTAGTCAGCAAATAAATTTATTTCTCCTCGATTCATATGGTGATTTATTCTTGACATTTTAAGCCTATCAGATGAGTTTCATTAATACCACATTTTATATCGCAATGGAGCGATTAATCAGATTAACCTTCGACAAATTACGAAATTGAAATTCTAACGTCTTAATATGGCAGTTTATTAATTCATTCATAAATTCAATTAAATATGCTTCTGATGCTAATTTTAATCTTAGAAAATTACACAGTAGGTCCTACGAGTAATTATTGAAGAGAAGATTTTAATTTAATGAAAATGTTTTCAAAACAAAGATAATTTCCTATTTAATTGTTAAATAAAAAGAGAAAATACTTCGTTTCATAGGGAATATAGTTTTTAATTCAGTGTACAAATTAGAGCAATTTCAGTCCACGGTCTCTCTCAATCGTCAATCGCCAGTTTTATTTTAAACATCGTATAAATAAATATAAAAATTAAATATTTTTAGTATTTCTTGTTGAGGTGATCGATCAGTATTGTGAATGAAACCTGCTCTAAAGTCTTGTGCAAAGGTTTGAATATCCTGTGATATAAAGTTTATGACACGAAAATTTTACGCCTTTGTGACATGTCAAAGACAAAATATATCTGCCGAATCTTACTTGATAAGCAGCAACTACTTTTCAACATTCTTTTTTTACCTACTGTTTTTTTTGTAAAAAATATAAACATACCTCACGACCCTGCTCCTCAGCCTTGATTCCGTTCTCAGTTTCGTAGTTATATCTGAAGGAGTCCTCCTTGACATCTGAGTCCAGGGCGATGATCCTGGCGTTCCTCTCGTACTGGGCCTGGGGACGGTTCGACTGCTCAGGGTAGGAGGCAGCGTATCCAGCGGCGGCAATGCCGAACAGGGCGGTGAAGATTACCTGAAGATGATGGAAGACTTTTAAGTAAATTATGTTGCGAGCGCAGCGATATGGGGGTCCATTTTTAGGGTTCCGTACCCAAAGGGTGCCAACGGGACCCTATTACTGAAACTCCGCTGTATGTCCGTCTGTCCGTGTGTCACAGGGCTTTATCTCTTGAACCGTAATAGACACTTGAAATTTTTACTGATTATGTATTACTGTGGCTGCTATAATAATAAAATAAGATAAAATTAATAATTAAAGGGGGTCGTCATACAAGAAACGTGTTTTCTCAGCATTTTAAAACATACGTTCGCACTTGTTCGGTCTTTTTTGGTCTTTATTATTAATGTTTAAGACAAATCTGAATATCAAATATACAACATTAGCTTCGAAGCGAGATTTCTTGTTACATTCGTAATTCGATTCCCTCTCAATGCGTATTGAATTGCAGCATTCCTGAGATAGTGTTTCAAATTGACAGTAACACTTCTAGGTATTACTGAGATGGAACTCTGAAGCCCGTTAATATTTTATTAAAATATTTATATGCGATAAACTGGCAACTCACTAAAAAGTTAGCTACTGGCCAACATGTTTCGACCTCACCCGGAGGGCCTCGGGGCAAATGTGATTCGCGACGTATACACGAAGACGTCCCGAGTCGCACGCAAATATTTTATTATTTATACTAGTGGCCTGTCCTGGCTTTATACGGGTAGATATTATACACGTTAACCTTACCAGAGAAATGATCCTCATGTTACCCTATCGAAATTGGCTCAGGGTTAGTAAGGTACAGACATAATTATAAGCGTATCAGGAGCTACGTCTAGTGCCTTTAGGGAGCTCAAGAAATCTGACACTACTGCATAATATAATGAATTTATATTTTCTAAGTAAGTAGGTACTTAAAAGTAAACATCAGTAATTAGTTAAGTATTAAAATTTTATTTTTGCTCCTAATTTGGCCTCATTTGTTTCTGCACCACCTGTAGGTTGACTGGTAGAGAAAGCCCAGGACTTTAAGTCCGCTGTTTACAATTTTTGTAAAGTTTAATAAATAAAATAAATAAATTAACAGTAATATAAAATATAAAATTACCATTTAGGTAGGTACCATTAATAAATAGAATATTAGAAATAATCAAATCAAATAATGGTGTCTTTACCCTAGTGTAGCTTTTGCTAAATGGATGTGTCAACTATCTATGTATGAAATGTATTTAGTCTAGAAGTACTAAAACGTACTTAAGATATTATATTATATAAAAGATCATAAAATCAAAAGACATTTGGAAGATCCTACGTAGGTTACGTACAGTACAGATAGACTGATTGTGATGAATTATACTACTGATTATAACCTACTTACAAAAATAGGAAGTATGAAGTAAGTTCAATAAAGTGAATATTTAGATTAGCAATATTATTGATGAAGATTTAGAAAAAGTCAGACTCGAAATTGACAAGACAATAGGTGATAATGATGACACAAATGTGGAAGTGGTGACAGTTTTTATAGATTAAGGGGAAAGATTAATGGAAAGGAAGATAAGAATTATCAATATGCAATTGTTGCAATACTTTTTCTTCTTATATAACAGAGGTGAATAAAGCTATATACTTATTATGTAATGCGAGTATTATATTATTAACCCTAGATAACTAAACATTCGTCTGGCAGACTACGCGACCCCTTGCATAAGTCTAGTTCACATACTTTCGCGTACCCCCTGCTTGCACGCCTTTGTATACCTTCATAATTAGAGTAAAAAGTTGCACAAATGCGGCGTTTGCGCAAACAATTGTCTTTACTTGTGATTTATAACCACCGCGTCGCCTAGATGACGAAAGTTTAGTTATAACAGGTGCAGATTTTCAAAGGTATCTAAATTGCATTTTATTTTATATTAGTATTTTCAAATAAAAAAAATTAATAAATGTTTGTATTATAATTAGATAATATACAAATAATATGAATTTCATAAAAACGGTTATTTTTTAATGACTAGGGTTTATTAGTAAGATGTCATTCATACTACTAATTGCTTTCAACTTTTTCTCATATACCTAATATTATTGATGGATTTATAAATGGAAACATATGTCCTAGGCTGAAAGTAGAAATTCACGTTTATTAAGATTGATTACTTTGATAAAAGAAACAAGATAATTTAACTTCTGTGGTGATGACAAATCATTGGAAGGTTGAAAGTCAATACAATATCAGCATTAATACTGATGTCTCGTGCCAATCTTTGGGTTCTGAAGATGATTTTTTAGTATCAAGTAAAAGACAACAGAACCCAAATTATTAAACCGGATGATTTTATATTGTCAAACATGGAAAGAAACGTACTACATACTACGTCAGATGCTACAACGTAGCATTCGACATGTGCTTTAGCAACTCTTCGATTTTTATCCAGTAAAACTCATCATAAATGGTCATCTGCACTAAGACTACTCCTACTTATGTTATTATACGTCGCGAATAACATCAAAAATAATTAACAAATAACACGGCGAGATTTTGTTTTGAAACTGACAAACCACCTCATGGAGCCTTGGTTGCGGCAACTTGCTCGGACGGTAACTTTAAGACGTGACATCAAGGTCATGATAGGAGATATCCTTGGTGAAATCATATGAAGAATCTGCTCCATTTCCTTATGTATGAAATATTACAAAAAAATTATACGTTTGCCCGTCGAAATTGCTAAGGAAGACCAAAAATTGATGCCTTAGATGTAAAAAATGCAATTTGTGACACCCATAATGTAGATGTGTATAAAAGGTATGTGGCATCATTAGTATAAAATTATTTCTACCTATCTCTATTCACAACGAGCACTTTATACGAATCATGTAACAATTTCTTCCTCACGTTAAATTATGTTGATAATATAAGATTTTTTAATGCGTAGTCCGCTAGACGAATGTTTAGTTATTGAGTAACTCCCAGGATAGTTTAGTTATCTAGGGTTAAAGAGATGAAAAAATAAGTAAAGATAACAATATAACACACTGTGACATATTTAGAAATACATAATTTGCAGTATAATCGCAAAAAGATGACGATTAGTAAAAACTAAATAGCTTATATTTAATTTTTACTTAGTAGACTTTTAGTTTGTCAAAAAGCATAATTTTGCTTCATCGACAAAGGAAATAACTAATTATCGTTACTTTTTAAGTTCTTTCATACTGCTAAAACTGTTTACGGGTCTTGAATCTTTATAGGTCATCGGGTAAAATAAATAGTTAATATCTTAACTCAATCTCTAATATTAAATCTGTGATATTTCTAAATCCAAACGCGGAACAATAATTTTTTTCTGTGATAGCAAAACATTAACGGATGATTTATTTGATTTCTTAGTAAGAAATATACCTACTTGACTATCGGAAGTGGAAACTTATCGTATAACCTAACTACATAAAAAATGGAGGAAGGTAGATGAAATTGCTAATGATCATGCAACGTTTTACATCACCCGGCTAAAGTTTCCCAAAGATAAAGTACAAAACTAAGATTAGTAGACACCCACGGTCTTTCATTGTTCTCTAATTATGTAAATGACAATTATGCTTTGCAACACTGCAGCTCTATAGTCCGAAAACAATCTATTTGACACAAATACATAGTTTGGACAGATAAGTTACTTTGATAGTCATCTTAGTGTCTAAAATAAGAGTTTTTTTTTATTTGATTGATACTTAAGTTTTCATACTTGATATAAGACAGTCCTTATTTTTACTACTTACTATTTTTAATCTAAATCTTAGTTTTATGAAGTTCATTTGGATAACCTGGTCAGCCTTTTGCGACTATATTACTGAGTCAACCTTTTTAAATTATTTATTTCGTTTGTGTAACGATAAATATTTGACACTTAAAGTTTTAAGGGCTAACTTTGATTGTTTAAGCGAAAAATATAGTGAAAGTACTGAGAAATATTTTAGTTTTATGAAGTTTGTTTGGTTCACTGTTAGTATATGACGCCTAAAGTGTTAAAAAACTTTGATTGTTTAAACGAAAATAATAGTGAAAGTACTGAGAAATGTTTCAGTTTTATAAAGTTTGTTTGGAAAACTGTTAGTATTTGACACTTAAAGTTTTAAAGGGTAACTTTGATTGTTTAAATGAAAAGTATAGAAAAAATACTTAGAAATGTTTTAGTTTAATTAAGTTTCTTTCGTTAACTGTTAGTATATGACACCTAAAGTGTTAAAAAACTTTGATTGTTTAAACGAAAAGAATAGTGAAAGTACTGAGAAATATTTTATTTTTATGAAGTTTGTTTGGAAAACTGTTAGTATTTGACACTTAAAGTTTAAAGGGTAACTTTGATTGTTAAAACGAAAAATATAGTGAAAGTACTAAGAAATGTTTTAGTTTTATGAAGTTTGTTTGATTAACTGTTCGTATTTGACACTTAAAGTTTTCAAGGGTTACTTTGAATTTTCTACCGAAAAGTATTGTAAAAGTAATGAAAAATATTTTTGATTATGGTTCCGATTATAATATAAGGCTATTGCATAAATATTAAGGCTCAAATCGTAAGATAAATCCATAATTAATTAATTTTAATCGTAACCTGGTCGGCCTTTACCGACTATATTACGGGAGAATAAAAACGTTTCAATATGTATTAATCTATTATGAAACTGTATAAATATATTTTATATAAATGTATAATATATAAATATGTATTAAATATGATGAGAACAATGATATAATAACATAGGTAAGACAAAAAAAAAGATTTTACATAAAACATATTTTTTGTCATGAAAAACATGCTAAAGAGTTGTTAGGTACCTTTAAACAAGCCATTGTTCTTATTGCTAACATGCGATATACATACTTTAAGCTTTTACTGTATTTTTAACATATACATGTACACTCTTACGTCTTTATCCCTAATGGGGTAGACAGAGCATTTTGGGTCATGCGGCTCTAAGCAGATAGAGCCCGGAACTGCAAGATCCAAAGGCCACTTTTAGCCACTTGTATTATTTTAAAACTTTAAATTTTGAAGTAAAGGCGTAATAGGTAGCAGTTGTGAGATATTTAATATATATACTTGCTTAAAGTTCATATAATAAAAATATCACCGCTACAATTAGCAGTTCAAACTATTCCACAAGAGATAAAATTTATATTCTTAGTATAAAGTAAAGTAACTTACTAAAGTATTAGTTTGTATATTAGTCAAAATAAAAAAACTTTACAAAAACATAAAATTGAAATTGCACCAGAAAAGCAATACAGCTATTACTATTAAATTATTAAATTAATAACATATAGACAAAAAAATTCGACTTCATAAAAACTTTGAATAAACTTGCATTTGTTTTTATTATCACAGTTTTCAGTATCACCATCACCAATTTATTAATTATATATAAATTTGTAATAAAAAACTTCACATGAAAGTAAAAATTAACTTTCACAATGTACATTTCAAATGCAATATTTAATTGATTTAACCTCTACTTAAAGATATATTAATATGTTAATTATAAAAGTTTTATTAGTTATTCAAAAAACTTTCAATAAATTTTTAAAAGTTAAAATTGTAAATATGCACTAAATATATTTATATATGTTAGTCAAAAAAGCTTTACCTCACAAACACTTAAAACCAACTATTCAATCCAAAAATCCAATATAAATATCACCGATCAATAAAATTATATTTATGGTATATTATTACGTTACTATACTATGTTAGTCAAAAAGTTTGACTCACCAACTGCATGATTGTAGTGTCAGGTCGAAGGTGAGTACACGAATGCATAGAACGGACCTTACCACCCATTTATATAGCGGTGGCTTACAAAATTCATTCTAGATATAATGATGCTACTTTTCCTGATAATATGTGAAGTTCAAATTCTAGCTTTTGTGGTTAGATGATAAGTTTTATGATAGGTGTCGATTTTTTAAAGGTCATTCAAACATTATTCAGCTTTGGATTAGATAATTTGATAGTATTTACGTATGCAATGAAAATTTTATGAAAAAAAGAGATTTTTCTTAATGTACCTTTTTGTTTAGATTTGCATTATAGGGTAATCCATTCCTCTCATTTATTGGCTGGTTGACTGAAAGAGATCCCTATACGGGATAAATCCGCCGTTGCATGTTTACTGTTTTGATTCTGTACCTGTTTCTCTCTTATGTGCAAAGCAAAGCTTTATAAACAAACAAAAAAATCATCCATAAGAGAATGGAGATAAATTTGTATTTCTAGTAATATTCTAGTCTTAGGTTAACTCTAATATTAGTCTTAGGTAACTAAAGAGTAACCTACTGACCTAATTACAGTTTTTGAAAAGTGACACTGGGTTGTTATGAGTTGACAAACATATATAATAAATAAATAAAAAAATAAAATGCGTTTATTTCAGACCAGTTATATAGTGGTGGCTTTTTGTTGTGTTGGTATACTATTAATTTAAATTTGTGTGTCTTGATTAGGCAATTTTTGTTTGTTGAGCTTGAGTACGTTTGTGGAAATTTTTTATGTAAATTTGTCAGCCTGGTCGAAGAGAGGTCACTCAAAAACATTGGTGTGATGATCTGGCGTCTTATGACATGACCTGGAAGTCCATCGCACACTATAGAGATGAAGCGTACTATAGGGGAGGTTTTTGCCTAAGAAGTGGGACAATATAGGCTAGAAAAAGAAAGTCACGCAAAGACTTGAAAAAAGGAGAAGCTTATATATACACATCGTGTTAATGAAAGAACGCAACACCTCTCAGATGGTACCTTAGCCCATGTAACTGAACAACTTCTGTTCAACAACTTAAACAAAACTAAAAAAAATAATTTGAATTTTCATACAAACTGATCAGCTGATCGAGTCAATTTGTATGAAAATCCGAATTTATTTTTTTGGATTTCGTGAAAGTTGTTGAACAAAAGTTGTTCAGTTTCATTTATTTATTTTTATTTATTTATTTATTGTAAAAAATTCATGGCCAAGGTACCATCTGCGAGGTCTATATATATATATATAGAACGCCAAAACCTCGCAGATATATATATATATATATATATATATATATATATATATATATATATATATTTATATATATATATTTATATATATATTATATATATATATATTTCCTTATATTAACTTTATTAGATATAGTTTTTCAATAATATAATATAAAAAAAAATTTATAAAGATTTTCGCTGATGAACCATCCATTTTAATTACAATTTTTAATAGCATTACAATGCTCGGAAACTTATCCAAATTTTAACTTAACAACTTTAACGTGAGGGTCGTGGGTTCGAGTCCCACTCGTGGCGGATTTTTTCATAACATATTTTCAATTTTGAATATATGTTTATGTATGATTGCTCTGAACTGAAGATCGAATAAGTTATAGTAGAGTTTAGATTTTGTGGTTAGATGAAGCTTAAGAGATGAAGTGTTTCTGACATGTGTCGGAATTTTAAAGGTCATTCATATTACCGATTGCTTAGTCACCAATTCAAAAATAGGTACGTTCTGCGTGTCTACATAACTTTCTCATAATCATAACGTAAAGCTTTTGGGACATTACCTGAGCACAGAATACAGTTAGAGTAAACAGAAAGGAATCTCCTAGATACGCGCAATATGCGTCCCCGTTCCCCGCACCCACACCTCTTCCCCGGTTCTTGACGGCCAACGTGAGTCATCGAGGCGAAAACGGGGAAGAGGTGCGGGGACGGGGAACGAGGACGCATATTGCGCGTACCTTAGGAGATTCCGGCCTGTGACCTGAGTTACTTTGTGATTCACATTTTTTTCATTTAAAATATTTGAAAAATTACTCAAAATAATAAATGTAATTTTCTTTAAAACTTCTTACAATAATATAACGAAATACTCCTTCAAATATCTAATTAAGTTTGAGTTAGATTTTTATTATGGAAAGTTGTTAAATATCAAATAATCATCATCATCAGGTCTTTTTTAGTCTCCACTATAGGAGCACAACCCTTTCCGTACTACCAGAGCCATATATTAGCCAGAGCAGTCAGAGGATTTAGGCCACACTCTCCACGCTGGCCAGACGGGTTGGCGAGGTCTCATTGATGTTTATAAGCTTTGTTTTGTTTGTTTTTTTGCTTTAATTGCTTGTGATTCCTAAGTCGCCTTCTACGATATCCACGAAAATAATTAGAGTGGTCCTTTTCTAATCTGCCGGGAACCACACGACACTAAATCATGTTATTCAAATAAAACTATTATGAAATTAAAATTACGTAGGTATTGTATAATTCACACAGCAATTTTTTTTCATGGTATGATGACAAAAGCCTACATCTTCTCGTAAGTAAATGTCAAATCAACAATGCAACAATTTTTAATAAAAATATAATATCAAACGAATGAACGTCTGGCGAAACGTAGACGTACAATTTTTCATGTCATTTTTGAAAATACGAAAGGCTTGATGAATAAGCATATTTAGAAACGTTGCATTGTTCACTTGACGTTTACTTAGGTGTAAGTTTTTGTTACTTAAATCCACAATCTCCTATGTTTCTTGAGGAACACATTCAGGAGCATGGGTTTACAGATTGGTTGACAATGGAAAAATGGAGAAGGCAATGGCAATCAGTCCATTATCTCTGCAAATCATCATTGTGCGTGTCCGTTTCCAAACAATGACACTAACAAGAGCTTGGCTTTTAAATGTAGTAGTAGTGGGTTGATAATTAGGTCGAGCACTCGTTTATTTATTTATTTATTTACAAAATTCATGTACACAACATACAAACAAAGGAACGTATAAAGTAAGATGAGTTTGGAAAATCCAAAAGTGCACGCCTCATAATCTTATTTTTCACAATTAAATTAAAATTACGATTAATCTACATTGAATTAGACCGTGATCTTCGAAAGGACTTAGTTTTGGATAATACTGAAGCGTATAAAAAAAATGGACTTGATCAGATAAGATTTTCGGGAGTTATCGTGACCACGCCAGTTTCCATACATACAGACACACGGACGTCTACGAAATGATTTTATTAAACATTGTTTTTATTTATTTAAAAGGCAAAATGTCTTTTAAAAATGTCATAAGTGTTGAAACTAGTGTTTTTCCTTGACATTTATGTGTAAATATTATTGTACAAGTGCGATAGAAAATAAATAGAGACACATTTAGTTAAAAAAATCACTTGATTTTTGTAAGGCGAGAGTAGAGCACTACCTCATGCGCTTCGCTTATGAGGCGTGCAAAAATAGAATACATAGGTACTGCTTATTTCATAAGAAATCTCTTCCAGCAGACCCAGGAGAGTTCTTGGTCTTCACTTTCTATTCCTTATCAAATGCACGCAAATCGTCGTCGTCTCGTCCTCGGTCTACCTCTTTTTCTGTATCCATCTAATTGCACCCAGTCTGTGGCAATATGGATCCATCTTTCCCTGTGCATACGGCCAATGTGATATAATATGTCATGGTGTGATTATACAGGGACTAACAAAATATACTGAAACTATTCCAAGGCTGAATTCAGTCTATGATACTGAACAACTTTCCCAAAGAAAAGTATATAAATAAATAAATATAAATATATAGGGACAAATCACACTGATTGAGCTAGCCCCAAAGTAAGTTTAAACTTGTGTTATGGGATACTAACTCAACGATACTATACTTTATAATAAATACATATATAGATAAACACCCAAAACCCAGAAAAATTGGAAAAAGGTCATTTTCCAACTTTCCCTGGCTAGGGATCGAACCCACAACCTCCAGATTGGCAGACTAACGTGTTGACCATTACACCACGGAGGTCGTCAATCAAAATCAAAAATCAAAAATATTTTTTGGCCTACTTTCTAACTCATGTAAATCTACCTCCTGTACATTATGAATACAGTACATCGTTATTTTAAAAGTCGGAGTTCAGTATGACACTCCTCCAAAACACGGTGACCGATCAGCCGATATTCGAGTTTCTATGGAAAATATTTCATTTTTCAATATTCAAGGAACACATCAAAATATTTCATATTTTGATATGTGTTCCTTGGGGTAAGTTGTCTTTCAGTAAATTAGTTTTATTTTATTTATTTATTTACAAAATTCATGTACACCACATACAAACAAAGGAACGTACAAAGTAAGAAAATAGAGTACATAGGTACCTACTGCTTATTTCATAAGAAATCTCTTCCAGCAGACCCAGGAGAGGAAAATTTAAGAAAACAGGTAGTAGGCGTGTACAAAAGACTATAGTTACAAATACATATAAGTACTTATCTAAAATGTTAAACATACATATACATATACAATACATCAATAAACATACACACATATTATACATAAATACATATACATATAAATACCTAACTATAAACAAATACATATATAGTATATAGGTATACTATTCATTACGTTAAGGAAAGATAATTCTATTTTACTCTCTTCCTAAAAACAGGGAAAGATTTATTTATATTTTAGTATATTTCTTGTCTTTTGATACCTAAAATTCGAATTCCTTTGGAGATTAAACAGATATCAATCTTGCGTCATTCAAAATGCCATTAAAATATTTATTATTCCTAATCTTCTATTCGATATATAATTTATGAATGTCGATGTGTGATTTTCATCATCATAATTACACATTTGGCTTTGATTTAATTCATCAGGACCGAAGGTGAGCTTCTTGAGGAGGTTTACGCTACGTGTGGTTTCCTTCTAAGAATCCATGCAATATACAAATATAATTTATCTTAAGCCAAATTTACCTTTCTAGGTACTTACGTCAGAAATCTTCTCTCTTCTAGCAATCTTGTTCTTCGAATTCCATATTGCCGGCGCGGGTTTTACAATGATTCATTAGTCGTATAAGCGGTGCTGCTTTAAAATGCCTTCCCAGTCAATATCCGGAAAGCTAAAACTCGTTTCGCGTTTAAAAAGGCAGTGCGTGCACACTATCTCGAAAAACTGTCCAAGATTATATAAATAGTGTTTATGTAGTTTATGTATGCGGTTTATTAAAGAATAATTTATATATTTTTGTGTAGGTTTATATATGTGATATATATGTATGACTATACTTACATTGTAAAACATAATTCTATTTTTTTTTCTTTGTACTTACCTCAAAAGATTGCTTTCTCAGCATCATCTGTTGTTTGACTGGTAGAAAAGGCCCCTGGCCTTAAGTCCGCCATTTACATGTATTGTAATAAAGTTAAATAAATAAATAATTACCTTATTAATTACGGGTTCTACAATGATTCATTTGTCGTATAAGCGGTGCTGCTTTAAAATGCCTTCCCAGTCAATATCCGGAAAGCTAAAACTCGTTTCGCGTTTAAAAAGGCAGTGCGTGCGCACTATTTTGAAAAACTGTCCAAGATTATATAAATAGTGTTTATGTAGTTTATGTATGCGGTTTATTAAAGAATAATTTATATATTTTTGTGTAGGTTTATATATGTGATATATATGTATGTCTATACTTACATTGTAAAACATAATTATATTTTTTTTTCTTTGTACTTACCTCAAAAGATTTTCTCAGCATCATCTGTTAGTTGACTGGTAGAAAAGGCCCCTGGCCTTAAGTCCGCCATTTACATGTATTGTAATAAAGTTAAATAATTACCCTTTAACGTTGAAAATGTTTATGTTTACAAATGTATGTGCACGATGTTCAGCCAAAAGTACGACATGACCGTAGGTCGGTCAAAATTGGTGATATCTCTATGAAAGCGGTGTCAAAATATGTAGGGCGCAATGATTTTTCATATTTAAGGCTTGAATTTTAAAAATTGGTTGGATTTTTTTGAGAATATTGAAAAAAATACGAAAAAATTTTTTTGACTTGCCGGACAAAATATATTCCCAAAGAGAGGGGTTGACGTCAGGCAGGCAGTTGGTCGTAAAACTTTTATAGCCAAATCGTTTAAACTGTTCCGGCTTTTCTTCCCGATTTTGCAAGGTCTTTGGCATCCTTGGGTGACCATTATACATATTTATAGAAGCAAAAAAGCGAGAACGTTAGTGCCATCTATAATTCGGATTCTGGAGATATGTTGCAAACGGAACTATCATCCAAACAACTCTTCCTACATACCAAACTAAGACATCTTATTTAAAACAACAAAAACAAAGAATGAGACCTCCAACCCTGGGCCCTTGATCTTCATCATAACCTTTAGTTGACCTTTAAAAAATGCTAGTACATCTATTAACTCTAGCTCTTACAAACGCTTGTGTAATACTTTTATAGTCTGATGGTTGTTAATATAGTTTTATTTAAGGATTTGTTTGAGGAGCTCGGTGGCTCGGCGGGAGTACGCATTTCTAGTGCTTTCGCAAGTTAAGCAACACCGGGCGTGGTCCGTACTTGGATGGGTGACCAGAAGTGGCATAATTGGTTTCACCAGCTCCTCCGTACTTCGAGAGGCACGTGGCTGTTGATTCCGGCTGTCATTGTATGGCAGTCATATATGTCTTTAGGCAGCTTGAAAAATCTGACAACCAGTGTCATCGTCACACATAAAAGAAAGAAATTGGAGGATTTGGATTCAGCGACATCCACAGAAAGATATGAAGTAGTAACTATACTAGAACGGAACCACATGGCACGGCAGTCACCAAAGACATAGCTTGACGATTGCCATCTTATAATGACAACTAAGATCAACGGTTTAAGACGATGCATGGAGTCCAGTGCTGCCCCAATTTGACATAAATTAATTTAAAAAAAACGGAGATATCATTTAAAATTTTAATCTAGTATAACCTAGATAACCCTTCAAACTATGTTATAAACCTCTGTTTACAGTTGAAAGTGAGAACGTTAAAAGCTTTAGTTTGCATTTTTGCGGAAAACGGCCACTTTTGGCAAAAATGAAAACTAAAGCTAGGGGAATGGCGATAAATTCATCATCATCTGGTCTTTTTTAGTCTCCACTGCAGGAGCACTACCAGAGCCATATATTAGCCAGGGCAGTCAGAGGATTTGGCCTACACTCTCCACGCTGGCCAGACGGGTTGGAGAGGTCTCATTGATGTTATAAACATACAGCTTTGTTTAACTTGTGTTTCGTAAGTCGCCTTCTATGAAATCCACGGGAAGACTTGGAGTGGTACTATTCTAATCTGGTGGGAACCACACGGCGACTGTACCACGCGATTGTACCACTGCTGGGCAAGGCCTACAGTGAGATACATACAAAATAGATGATAAGTTAATGTCACTGTCGATGCTTTTCTATGGATTAAAATTTAAATATATCATAGCTAATCTGAATATTAAGCTTGCACAACCCTGTACTTGATTAATGATGATTATGCCGCATTATAATTTTGTTTTTTTAAATTTAACTGGAGTATTTTGTAATATTTGATGACTAGTTCACTACATGACCACAAAAACAACATTTGGTATAAGATGTGCTGCTTTGAACCCTGAGGTACGCTACTCCAAAGATGCCGAAGAAAGATACTGAAGTGGAGAAGACAAATAGGAGGTATTAAAACTAGTGGTTCTCTTCTTCTTCTAGTGGTTCTCTGAGAACAGAGTAGACCTCGCGTGCTCTTTTGCAATAACCAACACTTTCCCCTTTCCCCTTGCTAAGCAAAGCCATTTCAGTGAAATTTGTTTATATATAACGCTACTGCAAACATCCTTCCTTTCCCCCTTCACTTCCCCTATTGGATTTTTTTTTGCAAAATCTTATGTATAATGAAGTCTTTAGTGTTCCTTTCTTTAAAATTCGTCAATAAATAACGCTATAGCATAGTTCCCCCTATGTTTCAGCCTTTAACAAAACGCAATCGATAAAAAAAATTATCAGGGAACTTGTGTGCCAATTTTCGTCAGAATCGGTTGAAAAATGCAACCTGTAGGCAAGAACACTTCGCTTTCGCTTCGCTCGCTAGGTCAATATTTTAGGTAGGTACACGTATTTAAAATCAGGTTTAGTCTTAAGGCCGTACCTGAATTTTCCGAGGTCCAGTGGGGTCAATTTCACATTCCGAATTAATATGAAACTTTTTTTTCAATTTTGAAAACTGTCGATTTGATGATTCTTGAGTGTTTCATTTATTTATTTATATTAAATTAATAATGCTATATCACAAAAATTAGGGCGCATCAAGCTGTAAGTGGTAGAAAATCAATTTTTTTGCGACACGAATGAGCTAATTGGTTACTCAAATGAAATTATGCTAAACACTAATGATGCCTAAATTACACTAATGACAACCTTATTTTGAATACCTATTTATTACTACTGAATGAAGTAAATAGTAAATAGTAAACAAACTCAGAAGTACGATTAATGATTAAATAAAACTAAATATATCAAGTAAGTAGTTTGATTTTTATGTAATTTTAGTAAACAAGTTTCAAACAAAAACAATCGTTACAAACTTTCTTAAACAAAGTATCTAAAAAGAGACAAAGTTACTTTATGTAAAATATAAATTAAGTAAAAGAGGTACTTTGATTTATCCTGAACTCTTTGATAGTAAATCTTAGTTGCAATAATCATCACTACTCTTCGCTTTTTCCATCATCTTCCTCCTCATCATCATCATTCTTCCGTATTAATCATTCAAACTCTTTAATCAGCTGGTAAATTATCATTACTACCTACTCTCCGCTTTTTTTATCATCTTCCTCCTCATCATCATCATTCTTCCGTATTATTCATTTAATCTCTTCAATCAGCTGATAAATTATCATCACTACTCTTCGCTTTTTCTATCAGCTTCTTCCTCATCATCATCATTCTTCCGTATTAATCATTTAAATTCTTCAATCAGCTCATAAATTATCATCACTACTCTACGCTTTTTCTATCAGATTCCTTCTCATCCATGGAAAAATCCATGTGGATTAATACTTCGTTAGGATTCAGAGAATGCTTTAGTTGTGTAATTTTTTGATATTGGTTGAGAATATTCAGGGTATGGCCAAGGAACTTTGGTAAGGCATCTTCTAGTTTCAGTATTAGGTCTCTAGGTTTTATACTTCTTGTGAACTTCTTTACAATGTTTATTTCGGAGGAGCCTACTTTCTTTTTGTCTCTAGACCATTTATGGTATGAAATTTCTTCCAGATCACTGAATTCCTGATAAGGTATAACTTTATTTTGGCAAGTAACACACTTTCGAGCAACACAATTTGTGTCATACTTGTCGCAACAAATAACAGCTAACATGTCTTGAAAATTAGAAAACTCAATAATTTTCTTTTTTTTTAAAGCCAATAGTATCAGGTCTATATTGGTATGAATCGTGCAGGCGTTTCTCTGTCATCTCTCAGTAAAAAAACCCAAAATGGGCGTAGCCTTGAAAACGTTACGTAACTGATATGTAAGTTTGGGTTTTCTTCAAGAAATTTTCTATGCAAGTTCTTGACTGAATCCAGCAAATAACACTTTTGTTTTGTTAATCCGTGTGCTTTAACACTTTGTTTTTTTCCAGCTCCAATACGACTATTAATATCATCTTCATAAAAATTTTCAATTATCTTATGTATACTTGTATAACCTTGCTTCAATTTTTGCTGTAATTTACTGGTTAGACATTTCTTACGGAGATCTGTGTTCGATGTTAGTCTCTTTATAACGATAGATTCATCCTTATTAATATCTTTGGTGCAGTTATCACTAGTTATTGGTTGATCAGGAGAGACAAAATTTCTTCTTTTTGTTTTTTTACTCGCTTTGCGTATTTTTGATAAATTTTATTTATTCTGTTAGTCAAAATTCGACATTTATGTTGATATTTCTTATAAGTAATGTCATTTCTTTTTTTTCCGTTGCGTATCTTTTCTTCATTGATTTTATTTTAGATTGCAATCTTTTTATTTTCTTTTCTTCGCTTTCTTTTTCTATGGTTGTCGCTTTCAAAGGGTCACTAAACTTTTCTTCAACAACTTCTCCTTCACCTAACTTTGTACCTTGTGAAATTGTTATTTCTTGCATCTTGCTCTCTTCAGCTTTCTTATTTTATTTATTTATTTACCAATTTATGTACACGGACAATATATACAGAGAATACATAAACAAAAAGTTGTACAAAGGCACTACTTATCTCAAAAGAGATCTCTTCAAGATCTTCTTTTTATCTTTTCTCTTCTTCTTCTTCTTTCTTCTTCAGATATCGTTTAGAATTTTCTCTCCAACGCTTCCTTTGTGCTCTTTGTTCTCTTGGAGACATTTGATCAATGCCCTTAACTTTTTTCTCGTGTTTTCGTTTCAGATAAGCTTCTCTCTTTTTATTTTTCTCAATGGCATATTTTCCGGCGTTTTCTTTTATTTTTTTAGACGATAGACGAATTTAGTGTAACCATAACGACAAGCTTGGTGACGATGGTATACAACTTAAATACTATTCGTTGTGGTGTTAAAAGCCTGAAACTCAAGAACTAACAATATTTTTAGAAGAACTAAATACTATAACGTAAGATCTTATAAGATTTCTGTATTCAATCAGCATAAAGGCATGAATTAATTTATAATTTCATTCGTAAAGCCTGGTATTTCATTAGTGTCGCTTAGAAAATCGACACGAATGATGTGACATGAATGAATTTTATTACGAAAACTTAAAAAAAAGGCAATTTGGAATACTCTAGAAAAACGGGTAAGGCATTAAGATCTCCATGCTATTTGAAGCTATAATCACAAGTAATATGGCATTTTTAGAATAAATACTTATTAGGGAAATCACTGGAAACACAAATGATGAGTATTTCGTCATCCTCACTGAAATTGAAACAAATCTTGATATCTCACCGAAATGAACAACGCGCGCGTGTTTGCACCATTCGAAAGCGACTGGAAGTTCCTCTAGGGGGAGGGGAAAAAGGAACCGTGTCGCAAAAGGATATTATTATTATGGACAGTTTAAAACAATCTACACTAATGATGGTAAAGAAGTGATCAAATATTTAAACTCAAAGAAATCGTATTTCTAAAATATAGATATTACAACTATAAATATTGACCAATTGCATGCCTATTAATGGATTACTGAAAACCGTAATAGTACAATTTCCTCGGGTGATAATTTAAATATAATTATATTTTCGCAAAATCCCCAAAAGTGTCCCACGACACGAATGAAAAAATAGGTTGTTATTTTCAGTTTTTATCTAATTCAAAGAATATCTAGCTTTATTTCTTATTGTACTTTAAAGATACGTAACTAAGATTTGTCATAAAATTACAAATGATTGATAATTAACCATTAATTTGAAAAATATTACGAGTATCCTCTTTTTTATAACCGCTTGAAATCGACCCAGTGCTGCCACCATTTAAAATAAATAATTTCAAAGAAAACGGAGACATTATTAAAAATTTTGCTACTACCAAGTCCTAGATAACCCTTCAAAGTATTGAATAAACTACTGTTTACAGTTTATAATGAGAACGTTAAGCTTTACTACGCACATTTGCCAAAAGTGGCCGTTTTTCGCAAATGTGCGTAGTAAAGCTTAACGTTCTCACTTTAAACTGTACACAGAAGTTCATAAAATACTTTGAAGGGTTATCTAGGACTTGGTAGTAGCAAAATTTTAAATAATGTCTCCGCTTTCTTTGAAATGATTTATTTTAAATGGGGGCAGCACTGGACCCCGGAAAATTCAGGTACGGCCTTAATGCAAACATAGTGAACCATAGTAACCAGAATTATAATAAGTTGAGTTTACGAGGTATTGTCTTTAGATTCGCTGAATGAATTTTTAAGCCGTTGACAGTAACCTGTTGGGTAATTAAGTCATAACTTCAACAGAAAGGTCCTTCCAACAAATTGAGTCTTGGCTATTTGCAATTTAAAAAAATTATTGTTTATTTTTTGCAGGTAAAGATTTTAAATGTTTGTTTTCCATGTGTGGAGCTTGATTGCCTGGCGTGTGAACGCATAGCGTTTTAACATGTTATGTGACCCCAGGTATGGTCCGCACTTTGATAGGTGACCAGAAGTGCAATGGCATACAAATTTCCTCAAGTACGTAAGGGAGGCACGTAGAGCCGTAAGTCCTGGCTGTCATCATTGTGTGTCGTCAAGCTTTGTCAGATGCCTTAAGGCAGCTTGAAAAATCTGATACCAGTGGTGGCCACTTAGGGCGTGCCCTGCGTCAAGCGGGACCACGCAACGTGTTCATTCTATCGCTGTCTCAAACTCTTCGTGCAAATGAGACACGGCAGTACATAACGTACTAAAAGAAAAGGGAGTCTAATTTCTGAGTAAATATTTGATTCTTTGATTGATTCTTCGAAAAAAAGTGTGCGTGTGCTGTAGGTGGTGGATCCCACTGCACCGCGCAACGTCGCGGAGCGCGGGGCGGCAGATTTTAACATTGTATGCAAGCATCTCAATTTGTTAGTGTCAAGCCGTGTGGTTCCCGGCAGATGAGAATAGGACCACTCCAAGTCTTCCCGTGGATGTCGTAGAAGGCGATTAAGGAAACACAAGCTAAACAAAGCTTATAACCACAGTGAGACCTCTCCAACCCATCTGGCCAGTGTGGATAGTGTAGGCCAAATCCTCTGACTGCTCTGGCTTATATATGGCTCTGGTAGTACAGAGAGGGTCGTGCTCCTGCAGTGGAGACTATAAAGACCTGATGATGATGATGATCTCAATTTGTATAGAAAACACCCTAGTCCAACACACTGAAAACGTTTCAACGCGCGGGAGCGTCAGACGTGTGTTGAACCGCGCTCCGCGATGGTTTGCGGTGCAGTGGGTTCACCGCCGTACATACCACAAAATAGAACCCACCTGGGTCCTTAAGCCCGAGTCTGACCCTGGAAGTGCATGTAAAGCGTACTCCCGCGGGCCTCTCAAGATCTTTTAATCTAACATCTAGTAAATTTGTAAGTTTTAAATCTCCATCTAGTCGTTTAACAATAAAAGGATAGACCCTGACGTTTTTTCTTTGACCTAAATTTTTCATAACCGAAGGGTGACTAATTCCAAATAGACAATTGGTATTTCTGTGCACCTGAATATAATATCCTCTTCGAAAATGTCCTTGATTGGGCGTATTGAAGAATGCTAGGTTTATTCCATTTGTAACTTAAACATTTTTTAATAAACTTTTATCTTATTTGCTTTATGTATTTGTTTAAGTCAAGTCTTGCAAACTAAGTTTGATCTTCCGGTATCAATAATGAAACGACACAAACTCACCTAGTTTGGACTTGCTTAATTTTCAAGTAAGTATTTTTCAAATTTCATAGCCTGATAATGTAACTGAGAAGTAATGACAGCAGATTGTATGAATTTTTGTAGTACCTGAAATCTTATTTTTTAACTCTATATTCAACTAGACTGAGTAGGCGATTTCTAATTAAAAAATGTATTTTGAAAAATTTTGAAAAATTATGTTGCAGAATATTTAAATTCACACAGGTATAGCTATTATAATCTTGAGACGGACAAGACTCACGAAGTGGTGATGGATGGACCCTGTATGCCGAACCAGAGACAAACGTTGGGAAAAATAAGTGCTTGAGTGGAAACCTAGAAATAGAACCAGCCGCAGAAGCGTTGGTAAACCAGCCACTAGATGGACCGACGATCAGTCAAAGTTGCCGAAAAGACGCGGATAAGAAAAACTCAAGATCGAACAAAATGGCATGCATCATTAGAGGCCTACAATCAGCATTACGTGACAATGGGCTGAAAAAGCGTAGACAAAAAAAAATGTGTGAATATCTTTTTTAAAAAAAGACCAAGGATTGAACAGAAAATACCAAAGATAAAGAGTACTGGAAGGAAAGAGGCCTTTGCCCAGTAGTGAGACATGCATTGCCAACAAAACAAATATTTTTTTTATATCTAAGTAAAAAATAAAATCCCTTACCTATTTGATTAGTCGTTTGTTTTTTGTACGTCTGTAAACCCATTGCCTATCTAAGACGATAGATTATTTTGTAATAAATGATAATTATATGCATATATCATTTATTAATCAGGGTTTTATTGGTAACTGTATTTATAGTGACCATTAAAACCCTGATTAATAAACAGAATCGCCAATACATAAAGTTAAAATTAATTGTTTCCTCATCTCATGTAAATATTAACAGCTTCTAATTACAACACTAGTAAAATGCCTAGAACTTACTCCTAATGGCAGAATACAAATAGATAGCCATTATAAGAATTAATGCCTAAGGCAACACTAAATTTCGAAGTGGGTTGAATGTCATTGGGTCAAAGTGAATCGAAGCAGTGTTGCGATAAGCGCATTAGCAAATACAGAACACTAGAGTGAGGATAGCGAGAATGTGCCGGTTTCCGGCCTACCGCTGTATTCATAAAATATCTACATTTCTTAAAATCGTTATACAATACAATGCTACCGATGTTAATAGTGCTGATTTTTTTTCCAATTTGCTAATACGAGTATCATCTCCCTATTTCTCTTCCTGTGGTGTCGTAAGAGGCGAATCAAGGACTAAGCAAAAACATCTCGTGCACTAATCGCATTGCTAGAAAGGCATTGTTGGTTGGCGACAGGCAGGCGACTTGTCGTAAAACTACAGTCAAATAATTTAATTTGTTCCGGATGTTTTTTTTCCTTGTTTTCTTTGAGAAAGCCCTTTCCTTGAGAAAGAAATGCCAAAATGTGGACGAAAGAAAAGTGACACACAACACAAGCTTGTGGTTATGTGAATCGTTCCGTTCTTCACATATGGAGCTCAGAGTCTATTGATAAAACCTCAGAGGTTCAGATTCGAGGTTGTCAACGCTATAGTTCCATAATGTAACATACATCAAGAAAGTAGCAAGACATGCAATTCATAAAGACAATTAGACATTGTCTACCCTGTCAAATACTTTTTTTAAGTAGTAGCTTTGTGATTGTAGCCTACACTTACGTTTGTCTACTTCAATAAATAATTATATATAAAATAAAATAATTTACATACACTCAGTTCCTGCTTTGAAGCGATAATTCTAAAAAGTTTAGACCTAAAATAATGGTGGAACTGAATGTTTTTAAGTCCATATTAAGATAAAATAAAATAAAACTACTATATTGCACGTGGTGATGGCGGACCTGCGCGAGCTGCAAGTTGGTGACAACTGGCGAGAGCTAGCGCGGGACCAGGAGCGCTGGCGTGCTTTTGTGCTGGAGGCCAAGACTCACTTTGGGTCGCTGAGCCAGGATAGTAAGTAAGTAAGTATATTGCACTAACTATAAGAAAAACAGCAAACTTAAATTTTATTCAACCTAAAAACGAATAAATTTTGTTTGTGATATAAGTCAGCCAGTTGCCACTTTTTTAATATAATCGTAAAGTCTATGAATTTAACGCAAAATACTTTCTGCAATAAAGTAATACGGCGAGGAAATAACTTAGCTCTCGCTCGACCTTTGTATATTATTCTTACTCATGTCACAATCATTTGGAATGTCTCGATTTCCTATCACAATAGAAACATTTATGTAGGTACATGTAGGAGTAGGTGACTCACAAATTAATGTCTAAGCGTTAAGATTTCAATGTTTAACATACGTAATTAGTCTTAATAATTTATTGATAGTGGGTTGGGTTTAAACCACGGTAATGTTATTATAAAGTTAAACTGTCTCAACTGTTACTAAATTATTCGAGCGTTTCCTGGTTGCATCTTCAGCGGGAACGTTTCAGAGTCCGCTACATAACCTAGGTGATTTGACGAGGTTACTGGTTTTACACAGAGCGACTGCCGTCTGTCGTCCGCAATCCAAAGGGTAGACCAAAAACAATCCTAGGATAGGTTTAAACATCGCCAAGCGTTAGGGACCCACAGATTTGCGTGCCTTCCGAAGCACGAAATCATCTTTCTTTTCAAATAATCTGGTAATTCAAGCCTGCAATAATGCAAGTCTTACCATACTGGAAACAACATTTTTACAAAATATGCTTTCCAGTGGGATTTGAACCCATGACCTCCAGATCACCAAGAAAACGCCTTGACCGTTGCACTGAATCACGGAGGCAGTACTATAAAATAAACAAATAATGATGTGTCTTATTAAAAACGCTGATATTATCGAATTTATTTTTATTTGAAAATCGACATGAAAAAAATGAAAAATGCCTTTGCCTTTTGAGGGGTTTATTCTTACGATCTGAGACAATCTTTCTTGCACAACTGTAAGCTAACTATTTCACGCTCTTTAAGACCATAATAAAATAAAAGAATATAGATAACATACAATTTTATTTAACTTTAAAACAACATCGCTTAACCTATAAATTCGGAGACTAGGCACAATTTACAACTTTATTAGTCACAGACACACAATGTTAGTTATGGTCTTCATATTTACATACAGACTGTTATAAATTACGGCTCTTTTCACACTGTAATATATAATACAATACAAATTCACTTTATTGCACTATAATAACACATAAAAAAAAACACATCTATGTAAGTAGTCACCAACACGCACGTTTCCAATCTTAAAGAAACCTTTACTCGTATACACCTTTTTTTGAAAAACATTTTATGCTTTCTTTTTGGAAACCCTGCGCATAAGTCCATTTACACAATATGTGTTGATCATTTAAATCATAAGTATTACCAGGCCTGTGTCACTCCCCGTTTAGGTATCGAAAATGTACCTACATTATTACTATGCGCGCTGCCGGCCCCTCGGGGTGGTAAATTCAGTTATACAAATCGTATGTCCAGAGTAATAAGAGTGAAATTGGCCTGCAATGGATGTCTAGGTATGTAAACAAAAAGGTGCTGAGTTCTGACGTGATCTAAATTAAACCAATCGCTTACCACATTAAGTAGATATTTCTTTGAATTTCTTTGTTGAGTGAGACTTCTGTACGTAAGATTAGTCTCTATTCTGTGGTATTATCAAGTAATCGTTTAAGCATCGACGATTAAATATTATTTATAAAAGCCGATCAAGGGAATGAGTGCAATTGCGAATTACGTTAATAGGCTATGCGGCTAGCAACCCATCACTATTTTGATTCTTTTTTGCCACCTTCTCGCCAGCCATCACGCTTAAAGTTGCCTTTGAGTCTTGCGGTCCTGCGATCTATTTGCTTAGAGATACAAGACCCAAAATGTTCACTTTGCCCCATTTCAAAGACGTGATCGGTATGTTTGTATATTATAAGCGATCTTATTTTCCTTTCTATCCAAAACCATGCTTTCAAACAACAAAAAAATTTGAAAAGTATTTATCCAAAATTTCATCATATATCGGTAGTTGTATTTCACCATAAACTGACAATGTGTTTTTAGTAATTATAATTTTGCTGCATTTATATTTTGTCGTTAAAAGTCCCTTAAAATGTGTAAATAGAATTTTATTTTACGTAAAATAATGTAGAAGCAGTAACCACTTTTAAAAATTGATTAATATGATAAGACGTATCACTATTGAAGACATTAAAAGCCTAATATAAAAGACCATCACATATGGTGTCTTAACACGCGTATTTTGCTTAAGGCGACATGACGACACAACCAATCTGACCAAAAATAGATTACAAATAGAATGCAATACCGATTTGACCTCCGGTCGTTATGTTAACATCTTAACCTTATGTTTTAAATAGTATCTTCATATTAACTAGTAGTGACAGTGATTAACGTGATTGTTATATATTTATTTATTTATTATTATATATTGTTAACATATCGGATAATAAAGTTTTGTTAACATTCTACAATTATCAAAATGTATGCTCAAATGCGAAATTGAATTTCTAATTTAAGCAATATTTCCGTCTTTTAGTTTGGTTGCCTTTAAGTCCATATTGATATGTTACAACTTATTGAAATAACTCAACCTGAAAATTGGTTCTCAATATTTAAAACAATCCATTCAAGGCCCATGTTTTGATATATTCGTATTTGAACTTTTTTTATAGTGACCAGCGAGCACATGCAAAGATATCATACTTTATTAATTATTATGACATCCCGAGCTCGGGACGTCTTTGTGTATGCTTCGTGGACATTCGCCTGAGGAAGGCCTCCGGATGAGGTCGAAACATGTCGGCCAGTACCTTTTTACGTGGGTTTCCCGTTTATCGCATATTAATAATGTATATGTTTAACGTTAGTTTTAACCAGATATTATGCTTGGTGTTGCCTCTCTATTACATTGGTGTTAATGTGACCACAAGCTTTGTTGTTTTTTGTTTAATATACTCGTCAGTACTGCATTGTGATTATTAGTGTCACAGTGCGAGAAGGCCCTTATACATTTTATAGCAGAGGTCAGTCCAGTCCAGACTATAAAAATACTACCATTTACTGATGGTATCCAGTATTACTGACTTGGGGTTGATACTGGTAGTTACTCTGTTGGTACGTTCTGGGTTGTTGATAGCTCTGTTGGTAGTTGCTTCCCTGTTGGTAGTTCTGTTGGGAGTTACTCCTCTGCTGGTAATTCTGTTGGTAGTTACTACCCTGTTGGTAGTTCTGTTGGTAGTTATTTTCTTGTTGGTTGTACTGCTGGTAATCTTGGATTGGCTGTTGTTGGTATGATCCTGTAAAAAGCAAATGATAATTTTTATTATAAAGATAATCCTAACATTTCAACTCGATAAGAATTAGAGTAAATATCTAATATTGTAAATTTAAGGATGTTTTAGAATTAGGAAAGGGCTTCCCGTTTTTTTTTTATAATATAGATTGTTGTAGCTAGTTTTAAAGAAGTAAGAAATTGTCCCAATAATACACTTTTCACAGGTAATTTTGCCCAATTTGTCAGTTTCACTAGTTTTAGCAAGAAAAATGCTAAAATAAGTGTGTATTATTTTTGGTATCATTTTAACAAATGAATTAAAAAAAAAGAAAAAACTAACTATTTAATTAAAACAACTTATAAATAAAAAAGACCTGGCAAATCGCTGCCCCATGGTAATGTGCCCAGAAGGCTGGCAGCATTGCCACGTTGTATGGCAATGCTAATCTTTTGAGCCAGATAGGGGCCAGCCCTCTGGTCATGTGTGACTTCTATCAATTTTCGGGCGACAGTATTAAATATTTTGTGTGCTGACGGTCCCCACGTTAATTAAATAGTTTATTTTTTTTTTGTTTATTTATTAATATTTTCTTTCTGAATAATTTTTTTTCATTCAAATATCATTTTTGTTCAACAGATGTTTCTCTTTTTTAAAGTAGGGGTTATTTCTGGTCACATTTTTCATTACGTTATGTGTTTCTTGTATCTTGATATTTAACGAATCAACCATCGACAACTCACCATCATCATAGATTCCATTGGCTGCGTCTTGGGCATTCTGCTCCAAAGCCTTAGCTATGGCCTCAGGGATTGGGGGAGGGGTAGGCAGATGTTCTCCCTGAGGTCTGAAGCCGAACTCGTCAGCAGTGTACGTTACGGTGTAGGTCTGGCCGTCGTCACCTCTGTACGAGTACTCTCCTTGCGCCTGTGTTCCTTTATCGATGGATTGGCCCGCCTCTTGTGCTCTGATGCCTAAGAATGAGAAAAATATATGATTATTACAACTTTTTACTAAAGAATTTGCTATAATATTGTTTTATTCGAGTTCAAACCAATTCACCTAGTCAAGTCTAGAAGAAAACGGAACCTTGTAGGTCTCAACAGTCTATCTGTATCATGGACTGAATTTGGTCCAAAATTTGGCTGGTAGTTAAAAATTTACACTGTATACTTGAAAACTCCTGTGACTTTCCACAGACATCAATGCTAAGAACTTCTTTTTAGTATTTTAAATATAAGTAACAGTATGAGAAACGTAATTTTTTTTAAAATTCTTAAAACTATAGTATCACATACAAGATAGAGTCATAGATCAATAACTATCAAAATCATAAATATTTACCATTATCAGTCTCATAAGAGTATTGATAGTTGTGACCATCATTTTCAGCATTATAGCTTATAATCCTCGCAGCTTGCTCTGGCCTGGCCTGCTGGTATTCTGGCCTTATCTGATACTGGGGCCTCGCTTGAAGATGCGCGGTTGGTAGATGTTGGGATCCAGGTTGAACACGCTGCGGCCTGGCTGGAAACTGTTGTGGCCCAGTTTGAATATGTTGTGGCCTATTTTGGGGCCTGGTTTGTTGGTATTGTGGTTCTGCTGTAGTGAATCCTCGGGGTTGTTGGTTCTGGTAGTTAGTGCCTGTGTAGACCTGCCCTGCTGATGCAAGGGCTATGACGGCGAAAGCTATGATGGATGTAAGCTGGAAAAAGATTTAATAATTAATTTATGAATTAATCTAAATTAACCTTAATGAAAGCATTTATCTCTGTTGCACAACAGAAACTATTTCTCTAGTTGGTCCAATAGCTTGACTGACAGAGTATAGTTGTTTTAAAAATCAATAATTAAATACAAAAGTTCCGTCTTCTTCTAATGAGGATTATGTACTAATCCTCATTAAAAGAAGTTTGCTAAGTTCTATCCATATAGATGGATAGAACTTAGCAAAATGACAATGTCCTTTTTACCAAATGTGAAAATCAAACATTGATTAGTACGTCTTGCAATAAAACGACTTTAAAGTATTCTGTCACTGAATTTTTTCATACAAAAAGCCATAACGGTTTTTCCCCTTAAACCTACTCCAATTTTGACGATTTCTGGAAATGCTGTTGATATTATGAAAAGACATGTCCGTACGTTTTGATTATAAATACAAACCAATAAAAAAATAAAATGACATCCATTTTTTTCTGCAAAAACTACGTCGACCCTCCTTTTAATTATTTTAAGAAATGGAAACTAATTATTACAAATTGAAACCTAATACGGACTTCGTTTATAGTGGCAGGAGGCAAATTATAACAAAATTGGCCAATTTGATAAAGTAACATTAAAAGCGCATTCAACTTTCCCTTGCACTTGCCAAGTATGTTAAATTTTGTTGTACAAAAAGTATTTAACGAAAATACAAAAGAAGATAGTACAAGAGATACAAGAACAATTTATCCACGTCATGGACCTTTTCCAGTCAACCCCAAATTCTAAGAAGTTGGGTTCTCTGCAAGAAACTGAAGAAAATTGCGATGACGTAAGTAAAATACACAAAAAAAAATTAATGCAAGATACACATTAACACGTCATTATCTCTAAGTGATAAAGAGATCCCAAGGCCATAAGACCCAAAGGCCATGTTTAACATCATCGTAGGCGAGAAGGAATCAAAATAGTGATGGGTTGCTAGTCGCTTCACCTAATCACATGATTCGCATTTTCACCCATTCCCCCAATTTAACGATCTGCGAGGGAAGAGAAGCACCTGCTTCGCTTCTAGGATAAAAAAAAAACTTAGAATGTACCACCTCGTACATTCTAAGTTTTTTCTTGTCTCCCAGACCAGCATAGAAGAACTATTAAGATTTAATTTGATCTTCTTCTTCGTCTAAGCGCGTTCCCGGTTGCATCTTCAGCTGTCCTGCTTCGAAGCCCGGCGTGCGCTTTCCCGCTTTTTCTTCTCCAAATATAACATGCATGTCAATGGTCACCTAAGGATGCCAAAGACTTTGCAAAATGGAGAAGAAATAGCCGGAACAGTTTAAATGATTTGGCTATAGTTTTACGACCGGCTGCCTGCCTGACGTCAATTCTCTTTGGGAATGTATTTTTACAAAAAGTTTTACAACCGGTCGCCGCCCGATGTTAACCCTCCTTGGGAATGCAATTGTAACACGAGATGTTTGTGCTTAGTCCTTTAGTCGCCTCTTATGACATCCTCAGGAAGAGATGGAATGGTCCTATTCTAACCCGGAACCACACGGGTAAGATTTAATTTGATATCTTACTAATTTGATAATTACACAAATTAAATACTAAAAGCACTAATTACAGTTACACAGTCACTAACCAGCTTCATTTTCACCAAATTCACAAAAATCCGAGAAAGATGATCAACGAATGATAACTAAATTATTTACCGTTTCGTTTATATACCACGAAATTTCCTAGTACGCACCCATGTAAGAAGTCGCACTTGTGTATGATGCCACTACGTAAAGTTTAGACTTTCGACATTTTTAGCCGATCGATGCTAGCTACAAAGTCAAAGTCAGAAATTCGATCAATACAGAATAAAATAATCTCTTGTTAACCCCTGACGAAGAAGAGGGGTGTTATAAGTTTGACGATATCTATGTATATATGTGTGTCTGTCTGTGACATTGTAGCTCCTAAACGAATATACCGATTTCGATAAGTTTAATTAAGTTCGCCTATTTGTTCTGTAGTCAATAGTCCTAATTGTTTGAAGTCAATTTCTAAACTTATTTTTTTAAGTTTTGGAATGACCATTGCTGCGTGGATACGCTAAAAGAAACTTTGTTTACTTTAAAGTAAATGCCTAGAATTTACCACTTCACCTGAAACCAAAGTTTAGTATACATATTTTTTTTTAACTAGTAGGTAATCTAAACATTATGGTATTCTCTAAATTATAAGATTACGACTATATTTGATTCTACTAAAGTGGCCCTTGTTGTCTACTAAACACTACTTACAGCTAGATATATCCTTATATTGATGTTAAATTAAAAACAGTAAAAATAATGTTAAAAGCTGTTTACACATTACGCCGCTGCGGCAGCGGTTAACGCGTATGCGGAGCCGCGCGCTTGAATTTTGTTGCGGCGGCACTGTGTGAAAGGGTCAGTACAAATACTAACAAAATCCAATCGCCTGATTATGTTAAAATGCTAAACTATAACAGACAAACAGTAATCCTAATCTAAAAACGCAACTGAGCAATAATAAACATTTTTATAAATATTCAATTTTTTTCTAGTGTTTTAAAAGTAGTAAGTTTCTAAAGGACGAAAAACTTTAAAGACAAGTTAAGTGTTTTATTATTTCATTGTTAGCCCTTACTGACAGTTAAGTCTTGATGTATTGAACTTTCTATCACAGTAATCAGTCAGTCATTTCATTTCATTACCAAAAAACGTTAAAAATATAAAATGTCTCAACTCCACAATATATGTACTCTGGTGCTCAATCGGCACAAGTGCGGTATTGTTACATCACAGTAACGAGATGCGTCTGCTCGGTGCACAAGTAGAACAGATTTAGGGTAGAGTTAGTCTTTGTTAGAGATGTTAAATACGCTTTACAATTTTCTAAGAAAATATCCTCAAACATGATATTTTTACCGAACAAAAAACCTTTTGGTTACTATTTCTGTGGCTTGACTTTCATTTCACTGCATGCAGAGGCTTCCACTGAATATGTCCAAAATTTAACTACCAATCGGAATTAAAATGTTTATGTGGTTATTTGCGCACTGAGCCCAGTTCTTCGTCTTCATCTCAGCGCATTTCCCGTTGCATTCTCAGCTGAGCTGCTTTAAAGCCCGGGCTGCGCTTCACTGCTTTTTCTTCTCTTAACATAATATACTTGTACATGTCAATGGTCATTAAATGATGCCAAAGACCTTGCGAAGTAGAGAAGATATAGCCGGAAAAGTTTGGCTATAGCTTTATGACCGACCGAAAATTTCCAGTTCTAAAAGTATTTAACTCTACAATAGACACAATTCGGTTACACGGCATTTGTGTACAGTGTTCTAGATGACAATATAATGTCGATAACGTGTCGATATCGACAAACTCATCGATAATTACAACAGATGACACAATGTCCGTATGCATGACGGATTAACTAACGCTGACATTTTATGTTTATTACATTAGCGAGGTGGCACTTGTTTCAAAATAATTGATGGTTACTAAAGTGCGGTGGGGTAATGAGAAGCTAAGTCTATGTACTTGTATGCTAGCATTAGTAGGAAATGGTGACAAATAATATGTATAGAAAGGAGGAAAATTTTAGAGTTCTTCATGTGTCGGAATGTAAAAAATAATATTCTATATCTCTATATAAAAAGTGGAAAAACATTGTACCTACTTCAAAACATTTTATTGTTTTAAGATTAGCATTTCTTTTTAATGGCTACTTGCTTTTAAAGACAGTATTATTGTTCCGGAATACAACTTCTATTGAAATTAATACGGGAACATAAATTTTATCATCTGTTTTTACAGTGCAAATTAATTTACTAATCTCGGACGATTTTTTAAACTATCAGAGTTCGATAACATAAAATGTTATAAATCTGGTTTTATAATATGAAACCATAAAACGTTAAGTCATAAAATCGGTAATTGATCAGACGCACCGACAAATTATATCGATCAAAGGATTATTTATGACAACATCATAAAATAGTAATGGACGTATTTATTTTTTTAATTTAAAATAAGTATTTTTAGGTACTTAATTCGTTTTATCTTTAAGGAAGACCACAATACCAAGCAAAAGTACCGCCACCGTTTGAAATAAATTGTTAAGGCCGTACCTAAATTTTCCGAGGTCCAGTGCCGCCCCCATTTAAAATAAATCATTTCAAAGAAAACGGAGACATCATTTAAAATTTTGATACTACCAAGTGCTAGATAACCCTTCAAAGTATTTATGAAATACTGTTCACAGTTTATAATGAGAACGTTTAGCTTTACTACGCACATTTGCCAAAAGTGGCCGTTTTTCGCAAGTGTGCGTAGTAAAGCTTAGCGTTCTTACTTTAAACTGTAAACAGTAGTTCATAAAATACTTTGAAGGTTTATCTAGGACTTGGTAGTAGCAAAATTTTAAATCATGTCACCGTTTTCTTTGAAATGATTTATTTTAAATAGGGGCAGCACTGGACCCCGGAAAATTTAGGTACGGCCTTAAGGCGGTATATATTTCCCAAAAGTGGCCGTTTTTTGCAAGTGTGCGTAGTAAAGCTTAGCGTTCTCACTTTAAACTGAAAACAGTAGTTCATAAAATACTTTGAAGGGTTATCTAGGACTTGGTAGTAGCAAAATTTTAAATGATGTCTCCGTTTTCTTTGAAATGATTTATTTTAAATAGGGGCAGCACTGGACCCCGGAAAATTTAGGTACGGCCTTAACTCGTAAACATGGTGAAAATTTCCGTATTTCTCAATGTTAGGCACTAGATAGCCCTTTAAATTATTTTATGAACTCCCGTAAAACTATTATTATTGATCCGTCTAGCCAAAAGTGGCCACTTTTGACGGAAGGTGGTCTTACAGCTAGACGGACTAATGTAATACTTTCAAATGGTGGTTCATAAAATATTTTAAAGGGCTATCTAATGCCTAACATTGAGAAATATTGAAATTTTGACCATGTTTATGAGTTAACAATTTATTTCAAACGAGGGCGCCACTTCTGCTTGATTTTCATCTTAAGCTAAACGTGGCCACCTTTAAGATATCATTTTGAAACGCCAATGAAAAAAAACTTTAAATGTACCGCTATGTAAAATAGCATTTTTTTTAAATAGCCCGCCCCCTTATTTTACAAATTTTTCCAATTTTTGGACATAAAAAGTAGAGTGCGCTACTCGAAGTACGGTAACGTTTATACTATAGGCGATATCAATTACTTCAAAAATATGGTGCAGCGATGGTCGTGCACTTATGCTTTTCATCATTGATTTGTAGTATAGTGCAGCGATGGTCGTGCACATATGCTTTTCATATTGATTTGTAGTATGGTGCAGCGATGGTCGTGCACTTATGCTTTTCATATTGATTTGTAGTATGGTGCAGCGATGGTCGTGCACTTATGCTTTTCATATTGATTTGTAGTATGGTGCAGCGATGGTCGTGCACTTATGCTTTTCATATTGATTTGTAGAACACTACCTCTCTTATTGGTATATTTCTCTTACATGCTGGTCATGCCCTTCCATGCTGGTCTGGCAGAAAAAACATAGAATGAACCAGCTGCTTCTCTTCCCGCACAGATCGTAAAGCCGATCGATGGAATGAGCAAAAATGTGAATCATGTTCACAGCCATGCGACTAACAACCCATCAATATTTGATTGCCTTATCTACCTTCTCATCCACCAATACGCTAAAAGTGGCCTTTGAGTCTTGCGGCTCTGGGCTCTGTCTGCTTAGAGCTGCAAGACCCAAAATGCTCTGCCCCATTAGGGATAAAGACATGAAAGTGCATCTTTCTCTAACAATAACAAATAAAAAGCAATAGTATGTTTTACATAATCTTCAATTTAATGCCTTTCTTTTCCTTTAACAATATTTTAATGTGTACAAACTTAACCTACATGGCACGATGACTTTCCCTGGCATCATTAGTAGTGGTAACCTTGCTGTCTGAAACCTGGCGCGATATACTGTCTGTTAGGCTGGTACGCACGGGCTACAGCAACCCCTGACCCAGAGTTGTCGTATTTACCATCGCGGTAGCTTCCTGGAATTGAAACAAGTAAAAATTTAGAGTTTGACATATGATAATTCAATTGTTATTTTAATTATTAACTATAAACTCGTCATCATCATCATCATCATCATCACAGCCCTTCTTCCACCCACTGCTGAGCATAGGCCTCTCTTAGTCAACGCCACCCATCTCGGTCCTGTGCTGCTCTCATCCAGGTGCGGCCCGCGACTTTGATTATGTCGTCAACCCATCGCATAGGTGGACGCCCAACGCTTGTCTCACCCGTTCTGGGCCACCATTCAGTCAGTCTTTGCTCCACCTGCCATCACTCCGTCGGGCCAGGTGCCCTGCCCAGTTCCACTTTAAGTTCATTACCGTTGTACCAATATATTGTACTTTAAATCGTTTTCGTATTGCGGTGTTAGAGACTATTACGTCTTTAATCGTATAGTACGTGGGGCAGACAGCAGAGCCTTGGGCCACAAGACCCAAAGGCCAATTTTATAGCATTACAGTGGTCGAGAAGATGAAAAAATTAATCAAAATAGTGTTGGGTAATCTATAAAAAACAAAGGAATCGAAATTCTTCCATGGTTCTGGCTGTTTCTTCTCTTAGTTTTTGGATTTTTGGGTTATTGGTTACCATTAACACGAGTATTATATTGGTTAGAAGCGGCATTTTAAGGATGCAACCGGGAATGCGCTAAATTAAAGAGGACTTTCGATTACTACCCTAGTTTGTTTACATTTTTACTTCCTAAATTTTACCTTTTTAATTCTAATGCAACCGCAGTCTGCACTTTATCTAAAACTAGCTTTACTCCCGGCTTCGCTCGCGTATCCGAAATCCTACGGGAACAGTACATTTTTCCGGGATGAAAGGTACCCTATGTCCTTCTCAGGACTCCTAACTATGTGTATGCGAAATTTCAAGAAGATTGGTTCAGTAGATAAACCGTGAAGAGGTAACAAACAAACAAATATACAAACTCACTTTCGCATTTATAATATTAGTTAGGAAGTTAGGATAGGATTAGGATTAACTTTCAATCTTTTATCCGCATTTGTTTGTTGACTTTCCAGACATCCTACTAAAATAAACAAATTTTCTTACCATCATCGAAGATGCCGTTAGCTTCATCCCTGGCGTTCTCAGCTAAGGCCTTAGCGATGGCCTCGGGCAGCGGCGGGGGGGTCGGCAGGTGAGCGCCCTGAGCCTGAAAGTAGAGTTGCACAATGCACATACATACTATCAAGTCTAATTGGGCAGACACAAGATTTTGGGTCTTGTAGCTCTTAACAGACAGAGCCTAGGGCCGCAAGACTAAAAGGCCACTTTTATGGTGTACGAGTATACTCGTGATGGTGGGTGAGGTGGTACAAAACCGGTCAAGCTCGCACTTGACCGGACGCGAACATGGGTTGCGTACCTCCGTACAATGTTTTAAAATGCTGGAAAAGACACGTTTCTTGTACGACGACCCCTTTTAATTTTTAACTTTCTCTTTTTTAGGGTTCCGTACCCGAAGGGTGCAAACGGGACCCTATTACTGAGACTCCGCTGTCTGTCCGTCTGTCCATCTGTCTGTCCGTCTGTCACAGGGCTCTATCTCTTGAATCGTAATAGCTAGTATACTTGAAATTATATATATTATATCACTAATTATGTATTACTGTGGCCGCTATAACAACAAATACAAAAAATAAAAAATAGTCAAAAACTAAAGGGGGTCGTCATACAAAAAACGTGTTTTTTCTGCGTTTTTAACTATATCTTTATAATGGCATTAACTAGATACTTGAAATTTTCACCAATTATGTATAACTATAACCACTATAACAACAAATACTAAAAATAAGATAAATTTAAAAATTAAAACGGGTCGTCATACAAGAAACGTGTTTTTTCTGCGTTTTTAACTAGATCTTTATAATAGCATTAACTAGATACTTGAATTTTTTACAGATTATGTATAACTATAACCACTATAACAACAAATACTAAAAATAAGATAAATTTAAAAATTAAAAGGGGTCGTCATACAAGAAACGTGTTTCTTCAGCGTTTTAAAACATTGTACAGTGGTATTGAACCATTCATGTACGAGTCCGACTCGCACTTGCCCGTTTATTTCAGTTTGTTGCTGTTATAGCAGTAATACATAATCGGTGATATAATATAATTATAATAATTTCACAATTTCAAGTCTAGCTATACGGTTCAAGAGACAGAGAGACAGACAGCGGAGTCTCAGTAACAGGGTCCCGTTGGCACACTTTGAGTACGGAACCCTAAAAAAATAGTGATGGGCTGCTAGCTTCATCGATTTATTCATATGATTCGTGGCGGTGGTGGCGTCGTGGGTCGGGTCGCTGGATTCCCTCCACGCGTCAACTCGTGAACGGGTGCCGCCAGTAGGGACTGGTCAGCTCGGCTCCGTTTTTTAAGACTACTCTGTGTAACTTATTTCCGTAAATTGGATTTGGCACTCGTTTGCAAGCTTTACATATTATGTTGTGATAACATTGTGTTAGGCACAATATCTTTGTAAATTGACAAAGCCCTTCTGGCGCGTAGGCGACTAATACTGTGTAAATGAGTTTCTTTCGGCGTTTCTTCTCAGCAGTGGTCGTCGCGACACGCTAAAATCGGTAGCTTTTGAACAAAGAAAAAAATAATTTAGATATAAATAAACATTACACGTAATGTATACTATAATTATTGACGTGTAAAAGTGCCTGCAAAGGCCTTATTACTGAATAAATATTTTATTTTGACTTTGATCGCATTTTCACCCATTCCCTCGATCGGCTTCTACAGTCTGCGCGGGAAGAGAAGCAGCTGGTACATTCAAAGTTTTTTCTTTTATCCCAGACCAGCATGGGTATTGTTTTTGGGATTTTCGATAAAATCATGTTTATAGAAAGTAGTATCGGACTTTAGTCCATTAGTGATTGGTCTGACAAATAAAGTGGTCTGATAGTGAATCTTAAAGATGACACCTGTTTCCCACAGAGGTAGGCAGAGAAAGACTATGGACCTCCACTTGCTACGATCCTGACATACCTCTTTCGCTTCATCTACACTCATCAACCTCTGCATACATACCCTTCGGTTACGCGTACTTACCTCTCCCTTTTTCAGAACGTCTGCAAACTGATCGCAGAACGTTCGCCGAGGTCAACCCTGTCCCGCTCTACCTTTTACACTTGCACACACTTTTAAAGATATTCTAACGAAATGTTTAAACTTCCTTTTTCTTTATTTCGTGAGTGTAAGTGGCCAACACTGGTGTCAGATTTTTCAAGCTATCTGACGGCATCTGACGTAGCTTGACGACTGCCATACAATGATGACAGCCGGAACCAACGGCTGAACGTGCCTTCCAAAGCACGGAGGAGCTCGAGATTTTTTTATGCCACTTGTGGTCACCCATCCAAGTGCGGATCATACCCGGTGTAGCTTAGCATGCGAAAGCGCTAGTAATGCGTATTCCTGCTGGGCCACCGAACTCCTAACACGTCCCCCTCCTCTTGTTTTTACTTTTTCTGAAATAGGTATTCTATATATGGCAAAAGGCATGTGGTTCCCGGCAGAGTAGAATAGGACCACTGCAAGTCTTCCAGTGGATGTCGTAGAAGGCGACTTAAGAAACACAAGCTGAACAAAGCTTATAAACATCAATGAGACCTCTCCAACCCGTCTGGCCAGCGTGGAGAGAGCATGCCAAAACCTCTGGCTGCATGGCCAAGTTTGGCTCTGGTAGTACAGAGAGGGTCGTGCTCCTGCAGTGGAGACTATAAAAGACCTGATAATGATGAATTAATGAAAAGCTCGTAAAACTACCCATAGCCAAATCCTTTAAACTGTTCCGGCTATATCTTCTCCATTTTGGGTCTTTGGCGTCCTTGGATGACCATTGACATGGCATGTTATATTTAGAGAAGAAAAAGCGGGAAAACGCACCCCGAGCTCCGAAGCAGCACAGCTGAGGATGCAACCGGGAACGCGCTTAGACGAAGAAGAAGAATGATGAATGAATGATATGGCAGAAAGTTATCATTCCACCCTACCTGGAATCCATTGGCTCCGGCAGTGTAGCTCACGCTGTAGACCTGGCCATCATCACCGGTGTAGGAGTAGCTACCTCGAGCTTCGATGCCGTTGGTTTCCTGACCGGACTCTTCGGCTTGGATTCCTGAAAATCCAAATAACGTTTTTGTAAGAATTGTTGCATTATAAAGACTTACATTTTACTTCAACAATAGGGATGATGACTGGGTCAGAAAAGTATTATTATAATTAGTCCGTTAGTTATCCAAAAATAATGTAACATATTTTTCAGTATAACAAAAAAAAAAATCTTTGTAACAATTTACAAAGATACAGAGTATCTAAGTTCCAGAGTTCCGGGCTTGTGACGTCACCGCTGTGTAAAAATCGTACGAATCCGTGACGTCATGCGCAATTTACTTTATTGTTTCTCAGAGGAAAGAAAAAATATGTGTACAATATTTTTTACCCAATTTAAAAAAAATAATTTTTCCGTCATCATGCCTATTTTATGGGGAATCCAAATGAATGAATGCCCTTCTCCCCGTCAATGGGCAGTTAGACTATAGAAACTGGCTCCCTAGTAAATACAAATATTTTTTTAATAATTTCAAAATTTATTTTGCCGATGATGCCTCAGGGAATCCAAGAGCTGGCGCACATTTTGGCTAAAGGCTGAACCAGGCCATTCATCGCGGGAATGCCACCAGCCTCTTCAGTAACCTGCTTCGAGCGCAACGATTTGGAGTCCATTTTTTAAATTTTTAAAATTATTTAAATATTTATATCTAGCTTAGTTTTATATGCATAGTTGTACCTCTAAGTTTAAATTTTTGTTTTTAATAATGTTATTTTTTCTTATAGCATTGATTTGTATAATATATTATATCAACCCATACATACGAGTACAAGATAATAAAATTGTTAACTAATCCCAACCTCACCTATGATACCAACATTCTAAAATAATAATGAAACAGCATTCTGCCGACCAATCTACACGCATTGCATCGCAAATGTTATAGGGTTTGACAAATTATAGATAAAGATCTTTGCTATTCTGCAATTAGCTTGTAATCTACGAATAATAACTTGTAATTATATTCGACGTATTTGGAACATGTTATTTGACGATTAGGTACATGAAATGAAGCTTAATATCAATTTTACGATGATCGTAAATTGAATTGCTTAGGTATATTGGATTTATTGAAGCGGGCAAAGTATGTGATAGGTCTATTACTTTCAATACCGGCAACGTTTTTGTAGCAAGTTGAGTCCGTAATACTGAACTACTTTCCATAAAAACAATGATCGTAAAACGAAATAAAAATACGGCCTCCCATTAAAAATCAGCGCTCAGCCAAATGAATTTTGTATGGGAAGACGAAATTTTTTTAACGATTTTCGGGATTTGTTTTTATGAAAAGTAGTTCAGTATCACGGATTCAACTAGCTCTTAAAATGTTGCTGGTGTTTAAAAATTAACAATGTATAAAACGAGGGAATGGGCGAAAAAGTAAATCTCTTTAGATAAATAACTCTTTCGATTCCTTCACGCCATGCTGGATATTTCGATGATGCTGGGTTTCTCACAAATTCCTTTCCCGTAACGGTCGTACGACTATGGAATGCCCTCTCTGACAATATTATGAGGGCACAATCGCGGGATCATTTTAAACCACTTAACAGCTCGACACTTTCATGAGCAAGCTAAGCTGACTACAGCAGTCTAAACTACTTTTAGAATATTTATGTAAGTATTTATTTGGAGAAATGAAGTATATTATACCTATATGTCTTTCATTTTATTACTTGTTGCATGTTATTTACCTATATGTAGGCGTAGTTTATGTATCTTAGCTAGTAACATACACAGGTAAAAATTATGCAATTTTACATGCAAAAAAAATTAGGTATGTAATTATACATAAACCTGTAAAATTACCCAGACTTTTCGGGAATTTTACAGGTTTATGTAATTTTTTGCATAATTTTTAACAGTGTAAATATATAATTTAGTTGTATTGCATTTTACCTTTCTATTAAAAGATCTTTTATGTAACATGTTCCACAAAAATAATTCCAGAGTATAAGTAAATTAAATTAAAATTTCAGTATATCATTTCTACAATAAAGACAAGATCAAAGTGATGTCTAGACTTGAATCTTTTGCAATTTTTGAGATAATTTGCAAGCAAGTTATGAAAGGCGAGGTACATTGTGTGGTTAATAGAATTTTCTTGTCCCAACGATTGCACGTAATGGCTTATCAAATTGATGTTATCGTGTTTCTTTTGTACACAGCTATCTTTTTTGTGATATTTTAAACATATTGAAATATCATGAGAATGGTTTTATACCCCCGATGAAAAAGAGGAGTGTTATCAGTTTGACGTGTCTGTGTTGTCTATGTTTCTGTCTGTGGCACCGTATCTCCTAAACGAATACCTATTTCGATGTGGTTTTTTTTTTATAGAAATCCTAGTCTGTCAAGATAGTTATTAGCTATGTTTGATGAAAATCGGTTTAGCCATTAAAAAGTTATTGAAGGTGAACACTTGAAAGTCAGGGATTCTTTAATTTGTCTGGTAAATAAACTTTTATTTGATGATTTTATTTTTAGGTCATATTGAAGACATATTTTTTCTTTCCATACTGTTTTAGTGTTATTGCCTAAAGTATTATTTCTTACCTGTTTTTAGGTATTCAGTTATCTTTATGAGATCTCTTATACATATATCTATTCAAATTTTGTGAGAAAAGTGATAAATACTGATTTATAAAAAGTATGAATAAAGCTTAAAAAGTTAAAAGAAAATTCTTCAAGTTATAATATATTAGTTATTATATTAAAAACTGATATATGGAATAAATGTATGCATAATGATTATAAGATTGATCATACGCTTGTTATATTTTTATTAATCTTATTAGAATTGAACGGTGATTTACAATTAGTTGAGTTGATGACCACACTATGTTTGTAAAACAATTTCATCATCAATTAGACAGCTCTTGCTATTTAAAATATAATTTTACGCCCGGTACGCGTGTAAAACAATCCATTTCCTGCTCAAGGAAATCCGTAAAATTATTTTTACGTCTACCCTTTAATCCCACAGGAACTTCTCATTTTCCGGGATAAATAGTATCCTAATATGTTAATTCAGATAATAAGCTATAGAGGTGCTAAATTTCACTCCAAACCGTACAGATGTTTTGGCGTGAAAGCGAAAAATCATCCATACATCCATACAATCTTTCGCCTTTATAATATACTAGCAGTCCACCCCGGCTTCGCCCGTGGTACACACATAGCCTATGTCACTCGGGGATAGTGTAGCTTTCCAATGGTGAAAGAATTTTTTAAATCGGCCCAGTACTTTTTGAGCCTATTCATTACAAACATACAAACATATAAAAATAGGTACAAATCTTTCCTATTTATAATATTAGTGTAGAAGTGTAGATTAATTAAGATAATAGGAAAAGGTACGTACCATTCTCAGTTTCATAGGCGAATCTGTATCCATACTCGTTGGCGTCGTTGACAGACCTCAAGATGGCGGCGTTTCTTTCAAAAGCTGCCCTAGGTCTGGAGGACTCCTGGTAGTAGCTCGGGGCGGTCCTGTACTGAGGAGGCAGGTAGTTGGGGGGGAGGGCGCCAGCGGAGCAAGCCGCAACGAGAGCTGCAAGGATGAACTGGAAAAAAGTATATTTTTGTTAAAATCTTTTTGGTAACTTATACTGAATTAGTTTTATAAGAAGATCATATATATGATGTTGCTTCTATGAAATGTAAAATTCAAAATTGTTTTTATTTTGTTGGTGACTTTCGTTTGTTACCGTTCCTTTTTTGGTGATTTGTCCTCTTTTATAAGAAATAATATGAGAAATGTTAAAAAAATATTCACTAATTCGTTTCGACCGAAATAAAAAAGAAAAGATGGAAAAAGATACTGCATTGAAACAATTTTTTAATGCAATGAAGAAAAAAGCTTTTGTATTAATTTACGATTTCATCAGTATAGGAAGTTTTGAACTGTTAGGAAAATTAAAGAAAAAATCCAACGTGAACTACCGGACTCTCACTGACACCAAACACAAATCGTGACCCAAACTGACCTAACTATTATATCACAAAAATAAACGTGATCCTTTCAATTGAAATCAATAAAGATTGATCCAATTTCAAATTGCGTGATTACTAACCAATTGCATGTTGTTATCTTATTGAGATCCGATCAAAGAATGCTGGTTCTGGTACCTCCATTCGTTTTTATAGGTGCTTCATTTGCCAGGTCTTCACTGTCAAGGTTATGCAGTAGGATGCAGTGGAACTGCGTAAAATTGGGACTTAGTTCATTTTGATCCAATTTCGACTTTATTGTTATTCATTTTGGGATTGATATTGGAGTAAAGGATGTTTTTTTAAATGTTGATGTTAATTCGAACTGATTTTAGGGACGAGTTTTTAGTTTTAATGTCACATTTTGATCAAATTTCGACTTTATTGTTATTGATATTCGGAGATATGATGTTTTGAGATGTTGTAACGTCATTCGAACTGATTTTAGGGACGAGTTTCTTTTAATGCCAAGTTTGGCGATAAAAAATGCCAGCTATAGTGTACTTATCTTGGTTTTTTTTAATGTCCTGTATAGAGACAAGTTTTACAATGAATTTAGTTCCTGTTTTAGAATATTTATCCATTTTTGTCATCTTGGTAATAACATGTGCCACAGAATAAAGTTTATAAACCGGTCAAGTGCGAGTCGGACAACATTGTTATAATAAAATTGCTTTTTCATTATCAGATGTAAATCATTAAGTACATTATTAGCATACAAAATTTCATCTTAATCAGGCTCAATTTTTTTTATTTATTTATTAAAATATAAAAGCAAGATAAAAGCTTGCAAGTTAAAAAAAACATAGATTGTACCAGCTGCTTCTCTTCCCGCGCAGATAGTAAAAGCCAATCGAGGGAATGGGCAAGAATCTGAATCATATCAATAGGCGATGCGGTTAGCAACCCATCACTATTATGATTTGCTTTTTCCACCTTCATGCCCACCATCACGCTAAAAGTGGCCTGAGCCTTGCCGCCCTAGGTTAAATTCTGTCTGCCCCGTTAGGGATAAATGCGTGATAGTGTATCTGTATTAAAAACCTTACTCCAATAAATAAATAAATATATAGGGACAAATCACACTGATTAAGCTAGCCCCAATGATACCTATATGGAATAGTTGAGAAACTATACACTTATATAGATAATGTAGTTATATATACGGGCTGACTTTTTAAACACTATCCAAATTTTTGGAGCAAGTCATAAAAATTGTTCGTCCTCCCATACAAAATCCGTCTGTCTGAGCGCTGATTTTTATGGGAGGACGAAAAATATTTATCCATTTTCAATAACTTTTTTTGTAGAAAGTAGTTCAGTATCATGGACTAAACTTGCTCCAAAAATTTGGACAGTGTTTAAAAAGTCACCCTGTATATTACAACACTAGCTGTGCCCGCGATTTCGTTCGCGTAGTTGTCGGAACGTAATGTTATATTAAATGTATGCCTAAAGCATTCCTCTATAAATGGACTACCCAACAAAAAAATAATTTTTCAAATCGGACTATTAGTTCCTGAGATTAGCGCGTTTAAACAAACAAACTCTTCCGCTTTATAATATTAAGTATATATTAAACATTTAAAAGGGTATTAAAATTACTGAAACCCGACTCGATCACAAACTTCTAATATTTCATTCACGCAATAGAGGCCATGAAAAAATCTCCTCAAAATTTACTTCATTGGCTAACAAAGCTACAAACATACATTTAATCTGTAACAATTGCCCAATAATTCGATATTGATGGGCAATAACTGATGGTCTGATAAGCTTTGATGCGCTTTGAAAGCTCATGTTTGAAGGTTCTTTATTTTGTTTGAAATGCTAAGTACAATAATTTTCTTTTTGCACCAGTTATTTCGATAACATTGATGGAGTGAATGATTTTGATAATAGGGTTTTGCAATATAATTTGGTATCTTGATGGCAACTAGATCGTATGATTTTTATCAAGTAAATGAAATTAATAATTAAGAGGGCGCCTGATGTCAGTAAGCTAAATTTTGTTCCCGCTTCCACGCACACAAATGTACTCTAGCCGAAGCGAGACAGTGAGCCATGCGGGGCGTCGGGAATCACGGTGGGTCAATGAGGCAGGTTCTGGTTTTGAGGTTTTTTTCGTTTTACAAAGAATATTTAAGAGTTATTTAAAAAGTAAGACATATAATATGATGTCTGCCTTATGTTTAATACAATTAACAACAAGTTACAAGTGCTACATTATTGTATTTCTTGAATACTTTCTGTTTTAGTATAATTCTGAGATGATTTGGAGCCAACTTCGCAATGTTTTTCTATCGAGAAAATAAGCAATCGAGTTTTTGAAACTTATTCCGTCTTATTATAAAAACAGGACTAACTTTGTTACTAGGTTTAAACCATTATCCGCCCAAATCAAGTTGACATTGACAGGTGAGATAGTGTGATATTACTAGATGTCAACTTGATTTGGGCGGGTAATGGTTTAAACGTAGTAACAAAGTTAGTCCTGTTTTTATAATAAGACGGATTATGTTTAGAGTTAGTCCTGAACTTTGCTGCTACACTCTCCACGCAGGCCAAGGTTGGAGAGGTCTCATTGATGTTTAAAAGCTTTCTACGACATTCACGGGACTTGGAGTGGTTTTATTCTACTCTGCTAAAAACCACACGCCTGACCACGCTGGGCAAGAGGGATGGTGATCACAGAAGTCGGTATGAAGTCGTTGCACATAGGGGACGCTACTGCCTGTTTTCTGTCCTCTTATATATGACTCCCTTACTCGTCTCTTACTATACTCATGGGACAGAAAAAAGTGTCAGCCAAAGACTAGTTTCCCCATAACCTTGCCTTAGTTACAAAATTTAATTTTGCAGAAAACAATAGATACTTAAGAGGAAGCTTATATTCCTTCCTATAATTTAAGAGGCCGCTTAACACCTTAGTTTTTTAACATAACCGCACTAATTATATCATTTTTACAGCAAAATGTTTAATTATCTCTGCAAATGGAAGCGTAACATAAGATTATACAATCATTTTGCAACGTGATTTTACTGGCCGCAAGACGTTAATAAATTAATAAGTAAATCTGTATCATACTGAGCTTCCTTGCTGGTCTGGGCCTTAATCTCAGGGTCTGGGAGCAGAGATGTTGTTTTTCGTGTGTGTAAGTGGCCAACACTAATGTCAGATTTTTCAAGCTGATCTATCTATCTATCTAGTTTCTTAGAGAGAATCTGATTTAAAACCCATCTTGTCTTGTCAGACAATGTCATTAAAATTTTGAGAAAACAGGCTACATATTTACTTTTGACGTTCAGTGAAGTCTCATCATCATCCGAGCGTATTCCCGGTTGCATCCTCAGCGGTAACGCTTCAGAGCCCGGGGCCCGCTACCTAACCTAGATGATTTGACGAGGTTACTGGTTTCTACACAGAACAACTGCCGTCTGACCTCTGCAACCTAAAGGGTAGACCAGACCCAATCCTATTATAGGTTTAAACAAACGCTAGTTGGCCTTCGGGAACCACAGCTCTGCGTGACTTCCGAAACACGGAATCATCATTATTTTCGGATAGTCAGGTGATTCAAGCCTGCAATAACCTAACCAGTCTTGAAACAACTTTTCACAAACACAAAGTATACTTACCAATGGGATTTGAAACCTCCTGATCTCAAAGCCTTGACCACTGCACCACGGGGGCAATCCTGCTCGTACGTCAAATGCCATTAGGCAACTCGGAAAATCTGATACCAGTGTCATCTACTAACACACTTGATAAGCAGAATTCTAAGTCTAGACTATATTACAGATCAATTCACAATTACAAAACTATCTAGCGCAAACAGCTAATTGATATTACAGATACAAGCATGTTATATATGTAATTTGTATGTGTTACATGGCCAGCAATTTGTGATACACGTATATTATTAAACTACATATTTGATTTGAAAATTTAGAATCGTTAAGTAAGTATTATAATACAAGCGAAGCGTCTCAGTTTTGAGATTGCCCAAAAATGCTCTTGTCTGTTTGTCTGTTCTCGCCTACAGGTCACATTTTTCAACCGATTTTGACGAAAATTGTCAAATAAATAGATAGGGACAAATTGCACTGATTGAGCCCCAAAGTAAGTTTAAACTTGTGTAATGGTATACTACCTTAACGATAATATATTTTATAATAAATAATTACAAGTATAGACACCCAAGAACTCAGATATTTTACGTTCTGTGCCCAAGAACCAGTAAAGTTTTTTGTTTTTCCTAAAGGCTGACTGGTAGAGAATGCATTAGCGTTAATTCCTTTTGTACCATTGTGGTCAATAAAGATTTAATAAATTAATAAAATTTTAAAAGGCCATTTGTCATCCTCCCCTGGCTGGGGATTGAATCTACAAGCCATCAAGATAAAAAGGAGAGCTAGCAAATAATATATTTTTCAAAGCAACTTTATTTCTTATGTCCCTGGTTTATCCACGCACCATACAATAGCTTAATTATTTGGTGTGGCATCAGTTAGCCATTGTTACACCCACGCCAGTGTCAAGGTGCACTGACTCACTTGTATGTTTGTTTGGAGATACAAATCTCGCATCCTGAGTAATACATACACGCTTTTTAACCTTCAGGGATTGACGGAAATGAAACTTTGCTACGGGGAGAACTAAAATTCTACCTGCCGGGAGGTAAATTTTTAAGATCTCTCTTTAGTCCCGTGGGAAAAAATAGAAGCAACTTGTACTTATCGCCTTTATCTGTACCAAAGCCTAGTGCTATTTAAAAATCCTAAAGGACAATTTTAGGTTGCAGATGGAAAAGTTGGCTTTTGGATCTTGCAGCCCTGGGCTCGGCCTACTTGGAGCCGCAAGACCCAGAATTCTGTGTCTGATACATCAGGGATAAAAACGTGTGATAATGTATAGTATTATAGATAAAAAAGAGATTTTTCCCCCCACAGACCAGCATTAAAGAAGACTGCATCTAATGCAATTGAATATATACAAAACCTTTATGATATTTATTGCATAAGGAAGCGGTGTGGGTGAAGTGAAAGAGGATGTAGTGACAAAAATAGAGAAAGGGATGGTAAGATGTAGAAAGAATGGATAAAAAAAGGGATTAACAATAATATTTGTAAGACAATGTGAATGGAAGAGTAGGACAGGGTCGGCCTGGGCGAACATTCTGCGATTGCAGACGTCTGAAAAAAGGAGACGTAAGAATTACCCGGTTACCGAAGGGCATTTATGAAGACACTGATGCGTGTAGATGAAGCGAAAGAGGTGAGATGAAGTGAAAGAGGTCTGTCAGGATCGTAGCAAGTGAAGGTCCATAGTCTCTGCCTACCCCTGTGGGAAACAGGCGTGATAGTATGTATGTTTATTGCAATCCAATAACAACTATTAACTAACAATAAAGTTGATAAGATCGAATCGTGATGCAGTCATCAAACGTAACAGTTTGTATGCAAATATACAGCGTCGGATGTCCGCCTCAATAAGGATCTGTACGTACAGGCGTAGGTAAGTTCGAGGCTAGAATTTTCAGGCTTTTAAGTGTCTCCTTCCTTTCCCTAGATTTTACCATACACAAGTAGTCTATCTTTTATTTTGAAATTATATGTCAGATTTTGGCAGTTTATTGTAATTTCAAAGAAAACGCATATGTCTAGGCATATAATATAACGGTTAATATAATACGAATAAATAAAATATGAAAACTGGTTATTGAAATTTACTATGACAATGAACCTAAAACTAAAAACCTTAAAAAGATATAATATAATAACTAAAATATATTATTAAAAGGAGTCCCTGTAAGCAAGGTTCCGAAGATACTCGTACTAAGGTCCGAGATAGCTGCCGCGGCTCTTCGGTTTCCTATGATATCGACTAACCATTTTGCTATTTCCTTAAAAAGCCTTATAGCGCTAGGACCCCACGGACCATGGCTCTAGACACCGAATGGGACAAAATCTTACTCGGAGTCTAGACCCTTGTATTTTGCTTTGTCAGCCGCTTCACAAGGCGTACCGCTCTGTTGTTGGTTATATAAACTGGTTATATATAAATTTAAAGAAACACTTTTCGAGACAATAATAGCTAGAGATTATTTTCATTGTTTATGATACCTATTTATTTATACCAGAATTTGATTACGTAGCCTAAAAATGTATGAATATGAATTCGAGAGTTAGCGGCTATATAAAAATGGTAAAACACATTCGTTAAACTACATACGTCATGAAAACAGGGGTGCTATTTTTGAAATGGGGAGTTATTACGAATAGTTTTCGCAAGCGTTTCCATAAGGCGAATTTTAAATCGGTCGTACGCGAAGTATTTTTAAAAATTTGCAGTTAAGTGGTCTTGTCCACTCGTAATTTTGACATTTGTAGTGTACAAATGTCAAAAAAACCTTCATGTAGCTTTTCTTAAAAAATCAGTTCCGTTTTACGATGCTATTTTATTATTTTTTTTTTTTAATTATTATATTACATTAGATTATATGATAAAATGTTATGAATGTTGGGAAAACCATTAACAAATTTATGATATTTTCTGCGTAAAACATATAACTTATCGCTGACACAATGGTTTGAAAAATACCATACAATGCGTCGGAACGCGAGCGATGAGTTGGAAAACCACATGTTTTGTGTTTTGCTGACTACCTCGTTGAAAAATGGTACTCCTGATCGTATCGCTCCAAATTAATTTACCATGACGACGATTGCGTTGTTTATCTCTTGTATATTCTCATAACGTAGTAAAAGATTTAGAAAATTTTATTGGTTTATGTGTTACTCAAAAGCATTGAATTAGAGTGTCTTGAAAGAAACAATATTATAAAGTTTAAGAGCCAAGTCCAATCAGCATTTATTTTTGAGATATGAATTTCTGTAATTGTAATTCTAAATACATAAAAAAATTACATTAAAAAAAAAAACAACAGAGTAGGTACATTTTTTTGAGGAGTTTCTTTCATATCTCCAAAGTCAAGATCATTATATCTTCACCAAATAATTATGGAACCAATTTGGTCGTAAAGAGCTTAGAGCCTTCTTCTTGTAATTTAAGAGCTTGCTCTTGTCGGTCTATTTGAGTGGATATGAGCCCCCTTCCACCCTTGACTGAAGAGAGCCCGCTTCCTCTCTTCTCTCTGCCATCTTTTTAATGTCCTGGTAGGACCTTACTCCTAAGTTTTCTTTAATTTGTTGGAAAAACTGCATCCTTGCTCTTCCTTTTTCTCGTCTCCTTTTTATTTTAGCGCTTAGAGCCACCAGACCCAAAATGCTCTGTCTTCCCCACTGTAGCGGCGTTAGGGTAGAGCGCGGTTGGGCGACCGCCCAGGGCGCCAGATACAAAGGGGCGACAGGGGGCGTTTTTAGGCAAAGGGGGTCACAGGTAATAATAAATATGTAAATAGTGGCTGGTTAATGGCGGCAACTCCTACTTTTATTTGTACGCACCCCCCCTCCCAACCTTCGTTTACAATGGGGCGGCAAATTTGAAGAATCCTATATTGTACTTGCACCCCTCCCCCCCGTCGGCAGAAATAAATCCTATAAGGTTGAAGTCTAAGTCAGAGTCTGAATTGCAGTTGGGGGCGGGGAGGGGGGCGGTAAAATCTCGCCCGGGGCGCTGGTAGAGCTAAAACCGGCACTGAAGTTCCCCATTAGAGATAAAGACGTGATAGTAACTTTTACTTTCTGATATTTGGTAATTTACGAGTATAGTATAGTAGCGCACATTCTTTGCATTAGTATCTACATAAGTACTAGGAAAGCATTACATAATTATGTCTAAGCGCGTTCCCGTTCGCATCCTCAGCTGTGCTGCTTCGGAGCCCGGGTGCGCTTTCCGGCTTTTTCTTCTCCATATGTATGTTAATGGTCACCCAAGGAAGCCAAAGACCTTGCAAAATGGAAAAGAAATACCCGAAACAGTTTAAAGATTTGGCTATAGTTTTACGACCGGCTGCCTGTCTGACGTTAACCCTCTTTGGGAATGTATTTGTGCGAGAAGTTTTACAACTGGCCGCCGCCCGCTGTTAACCCTCCCTGGGAATGCAATTGTAGCACGTTTTCGGGGCCCATTTTGCCGCCCACTAGATGGGCCCCTCAAACAACTATTTTATTTTTTGAATTACTGACTAAAATAATCAGAAATCATTATTTTGGCAGGTGCTGTTGTTTCTATTGCAATATCCCAGCATCGTAATCCATCCCAACCTCATTGCATAACCCATAAACCTTTCCCTTTCCTTGCAATAGATACCTCTCCTGCTGAAACCTATTTAAAGGTAAACCTTTCATTGGTATATCCAAGGAGCGCCACATTACATCAACTTCTCCAAAGGGCCTCAACGTGTTGGATCTGTATCCCTACGCAAGCCTCCTAAACACAGAACACGTAAGAATAGGTACCTATTCTCATGTGGTCTGTGCTCCCAAAGGACCGAGGTGAAAAGACCCGTGAATCCAAAGGAGATACAAATACAATAATTTAATTATAAATGAACATTACATGTATCGTAATGTACACTAAAATTATTGACGTATAAAATTGTTTGCGAAGGCCTAATCCTAATTCTAACTTCCTAACTAATATTATAAATGCGAAAGTGAGTTTGTATATTTGTTTGTTTGTTTGTTACCTCTTCACGCTTTATCTACTGAACTCATTGTTTTGATAATTCGCATACATATAGTTAGGAGTACTGAGAAGGATATAGGGTACCTTTCATCTCGGAAAAATATAATTTTCCCGTAGGATTTGGAATACGCAAGTGAAGCCGCGGGCTATAGTTAGTTACTAAATAAACATTTGATTCTTTAACAATACAAGTAGTATGCAACTACATCTTCATTTCATACCTTCCGTAGGCACAACATATCATATGCAAATAAGAACATAACAATGTGGGCGAATCTGCATACACTTTTTAAAACAAATATCAAAGTTTCAATCCTATTCCCTTGTTATAAAGCTTTTAGTATTCGTAGGAAGGTTAAGTCTTCCTGGGTTTGAAATTGGTTTCATATTGGTCGATTAACATGCGAGTAGAGTAAACGAGTATTAAGATTGTCTTTTGAAAACATCAAAAAGCGGCCAAGTGCGAGTCGGACTCGCCCATGAAGGGTTCCGTAGCAGCAAGTAACATTTTACGATGTATGACGTATTAAAAAAAAACTACTTACTAGATCTCGTTCAAACCAATTTTCGGTGGAAGTTTGCATGGTAATGTACATCTTATATTTTTTTAGTTTCATCTTTCTCTTATTTTAGAAGTTACAGGGGCGGGGGACACCAACATTTTACCACTTTGGAAGTGTCTCTCGCGCAAACTATTCAGTTTAGAAAAAAAATATATTGGAAACCTCAATATCATTTTTGAAGACCTATTAAAAGATACCCCACCCGTATGGGTTTGATAAAAAAAATGAGTTTAAATTTTAAGTATGGGAAGCCCTCAAAATTTATTGTTCTTTTTTTTCTATTTTTGTGTTAAAATCTTAATGCGGTTCACAGAATACATCTATTTACCAAGTTTTAACAGTATAGCTTTTATAGTTTCAGAAAAAAGTGGCTGTGACATACGGACGGACAGACAGACATGACGAATCTATAAGGGTTCCGTATTTTGCCATTTGGCTACGGAACCCTAAAAATCACATGATTTTATTACACTATGGTCATCAAATCGCTAAAATAATTTTCGCGACTGTATCATTATTTCTCCGCAAATAGAAAGCTTATTTATGGGTATAAAGTTCTGCCACAAGAGCACGGAGCTCTTTTGTCGTTTAATTACCACATACGTGTATTACTAACATTTACTATCTCGCTTTTTTTTTTTAAAAAATCAACCTACTTTCTCATTACCCATCTAAGTGTCTATCATATTTTACTAACTCACTTTATTATTGGAAAAAAAATCAACCCTCTTTCTCATTACCCATCTTAGTATTTTATTATATAACGTCTAAGAATATATACTGATAAGTTTTGATTTATCCTACAAACTCGAATCAGCTGATCGGTCAACTTGTATGGGAGTATTTTTCATATTTCGATATATGTTCCTTGGGGAAAGTTATTCAGTATCATGGACTGAATTCACCCTTAATATAGTTTCGGTGTATTTTGTTTGACCCTGTATAAGTACTTTACACTATAACCGCTTTATCCCTACTGAGGCCGACACTATAAAAATGCTAATGATAGACTCTTCATTAGCATTTTTATAGTGTTTTTACTCACCCAATGTGAACTTAGTAAAATACGAGTCAATCTGACACCTGCTGTTTATGATTGATGTGTAATTGAACAGCCTTTCAGAGTTTAATCGAAGGTATCATTTAATGCATTGTTATCCGCAAATTAATTGTAATTGCTAGGTACGGGAGGGATTACTCATCTGATAACTATGCTATGTGCTACACCTGGTCCTATTGTAGGTTTTGGATATACGTGATAGACATCATCATCACCAGGTTTTTTTTAGTCTCCAATGCAGGAGCACGACCCTCTCTGTACTGTCAGAGCCATATATAAAGTCTAACAAAATATACTCAAACTGTTTTATTAAAACTAACGTGAGATAAATCTATAATTGAATAATTTAAAACGCCGCTGTCACTCGCCCTGAAGATGATCGTCTAAATCGATCGAAAACTGGTCGGCCTTTTCCGACTATATCACGTGAGTCAACCGTTTTAAATTAATCAATTATACTGAAACTGTTTTAAGGGTGGATCAGTCCATGATAATGAATAACTTTCTCAATGAACATGTGTCGAAATATGAAAAAGCAATTTTTGGTTTTACATACAAACGCGGATCAGCTGATCAGCCAACTTTGGGAGGTAAAAAATTATAATTATTTTTCATATTTCGATATAGGTAAGGTATGTTTCTTGGGGAAAGAAGCAATGAATAAGAGAATTAAAGAATCAAAGAATTAAATATTTATTCAGTAATTAGGCATTCGCAGGCACTCTTACACGTCAATAATTTTAGTTTACATTACGTGTAATGTTTATTTATAATATTATTATTATTATTTTTAAAAATAAAGCTACCGATACTAGCATTTCGCAACCACCACTGCTGAGAAGAAACGCCGAAAGAAACTCATTTGCACAGTTTTGGTCACCTACGCGCCAGAAGAGCTTTGTCAATTTACAAGGTTATTATGCCTAATACAATATTATCACGATATAACATGTAAAGCTTGCGAACGAGTGCCAAATCCAATTTACAGAAATAAATAACACTGTGTAGTCTTAAGAAAACGGAGTCAAGCTGACCAGTCCCTCCTGGCGGCACCCGTTCACGAGTTGACGCGTGGATCAGCCAGAAAGTTGTTCAGTATAATGGACTGAATCCACCCTTAAAATAGTTTCATTATATTTCGTTAGACCCTGTATTAACCAGAGCAATCAGATGATTTGGCCTACACTCTCCACAAGATGTTACAAAAATAATTCCAAAAGGGTGGACTGGGGGAAAAGGGAGAATTTTGCTGTAGCGTAATACAGGCTGACTTTTTAACCACCTGCAAAATTTTTGGAGCAAGTTCAGTCCATGATACTGAACTACTTTCTATAAAAAAAGTTATTAAAAATCGATAAAAAAAATTTCGTCCTTCCATACAAATCAGCGCTCAGTCAAACGGGTTTTGTATGGAGGGACGAAAATTTTTTATCGATTTTTAAAAAGTCATCCTGTATATGGACGGAATTCACTGAAATGGCTTTGCTGAGCCAGGGGAAAGGGGAAGTGTCGGTAATTGCATGGTTATAAGAGCTTGCGAGGTCTACTGGTCCCACAGAACTACTAGTATATTTGTTTTTTTGTCTCCTAACGTGACCATCCATATACATCTTAGGAAATCTTCACTGGGTTACTTACTTCAAGTTCAACATGTCTTCTTCTTCTTCGTCTAAGCGCGTTCCCGGTTGCATCCTCAGCTGTACTGCTTCAAAGCCCGGGGTGCGCTTTCCTGATTTTTTTTCTCCAAATATTACATGCATGTCAATGGTCACCCAAGGATGCAAAAGACCTTGCAAAATGGAGAAGAAATAGCCGGAATAGTTTAAATGATTTGGCTATAGTTTTACGACCGGCCGCCTGCCTGACGTCAACCCACTTTGGGAATGTGTTTGTGCGAAAAGTTTTACAACCGGCCGCCGCCCGACGTCAACCCTCCTTGGGAATGCAATTGTAGCACGAGATGTTTGTGCTATGTCCTTTAGTCGCCTTTTACGACATCCACGGGAAGAGATGGAGCGGTCCTATTCAACTCTGCCGGAAACCACACGGCGAGAATCAAGATCAACATGTATCACATCAATTAGGCAAAGTATGGTTCGATGCTAAGGTTACAGTAATTACTATGCAGCACTTATTACTTGTTATAATTTGTTGAAAATGTAACCAACATGCGTCGGAATTAGATTAGTAATGAATCTATCATTAAAATAAGAATTGATGGTCTAGTTGACCCTAGAATACTCTTAAATAGGTTACATCCGCGTAGATGAAAAGATATGAAAAAACCGGGCAAGTGCGAGTTAGACTCGTACATGAATTCCGTACCTCCGTACAATGTTTTAAAACGCTGAAAGAAAAACACTTTGTATGAAAAGAAAATAAGATAGAGTTAATAAAAATATTTTATTTTTTGTATTTGTTGTTATAGCGGCCAAAGGAATATCTAATCGGTAAAAATTTCTAGCGTCTACCTATAACGGTTCAAGAGATAGAGCCCTGTGTCAGACGGACGGACAGAGAGACAGAGAGCGGAGTCCTAATAATAGGGTACCCTTGGCAACCTTTGGGTAGGTAAGCTAACCCTAAATATAACTTGTGATGTGACTTTTGGTTTTGTCTACCTACGCCCGTATTGTACGTGACGTTTGAAGAAAATGCTCAGTTCAGTTTGTTGCCGGCAACTAACACTGCAGCATTTCACTTAATTGTTCTGCATTAGCGCCTAAGAAGTGGCTCTAAACTTAGCTATAAGCAAAGAGCTATTTACCGATGTTAAACTAAAGGAGACACCACAATATCACTGTTTTGTCCCGTTCAATTGTATACATCTATCACCATAAACTTGAATAATTCAAGGAACACAGCAAAGAAATTACTTTCCATTGGTAAATAACTAGATTTCATTGTTTGAAACATAACTACGTATAAAAAAATTCACGCCTCCATATATTCAAAAACAAAACAGTAACCAATGTTTGAGATAGCAGGTCTATATATTCTATGTGGATGATAACGGCGTACTTGTTATGTACCAGCGCTTAAGAGGAAACCTCAAGGGTTAAAGGAACAGAAAATCAACGATTCGTAGTCCCCTGATTTTTTCTCCAAAACTTAACCAATATAAGTTGATACTTTTTTCATTACGGATTAACAAAGACTTGAGCGGTGTTCCTATGTTTTAATTTCTTTATATAATCTAGTCAAATATGTTTTCTGGATGTTTGAACACAGCGGAAAATCTGGCCATTTTTTTAGGTTTTTGAACGTTCATATCTCTTTTAATAAATAATTTATGAAAAAAAAAAAAGAAACATAGGGACATGCTAATAGTGGCTATAGATAATCAGGAAAAAAATTATACTTTACCGGAATTATCCAGGGGGAAACAGGGGACTACGTTTGTATGGAAAAACGGCCCCTCTGTTTCGTCTTAAGAATCCCCTTACCCTAGACTTTCCCATACAAACGTAGTCTATGTTTTATTTTAAAACGAAATGTCAGATTTATTATAGTGTATTATATTATTTTTGACCATCAGTATAGAAAACTTTTACACCCTTATACTTTCTTTCAAGTTCATATTTTGACTGTGAAAACCAATTATAACCCTAGATACCTATATCCCTTTCAGACCTGACGCTAAACGGAAAAGTATTTCAAACCAAAAGTTACTGTTTCTTGCTAATTTGGGGTTGCTAAAGACGAATATACTACTGAAAAAAATCTAGGAAAACTGAAAATCAGTTTTTCAGGATGCTCACATTTGTGAGGGATTGGGCCAAACCTTGGTACACTCACGTTAGTGAGGGTTGTAAAATAATACGATTTAATACAGGAAATTAAACTTTAATTATCATGAAACCAGTCAAAATTTTCAGAATAATAACAGTATTATTTATTTAACAATTATAGCAGTCTTTTTTCTTGAACATTATCAACAAAATTAACATTTATTACTTATTAGGAACAATTTTCTCAGTTTTAATCATAATACTCTCTTTGGACGTAACTTTCATCACATTTCTTATTAATTATAAACCCCTTCTTACTTTTCATTACGAAATATGTAAAAGCAGTGGTTATCTTTGCTAATGCAAAGATAAACGTTGCACTGATGCACTAACTTTGGAAAAACTGCTGCAGCTCTTCAGTCTACAACAGTCGTGGCGCTTTTATTGTGTCACACATTGGCCAGATATCCATCGTGTCTTAAAATTCATTGTTGGAATCGTAGCTGGTTTGTAATGAGAAGTTTCAGGCATCTCAGCCAAATTGTCAGTAGGATCACGTTGCCTCTTTCTAGTAGTTCTACCGAGCAAAAAATCAGACACAGTCAGCTTGAAATCCAAAAAGTTCTATGGATCTGTTTGGTAGTGATGCTTCACGATATTCATACCATGCGTTTACGACCGACATATCGAAGAAATGCGTAAATCCTTTTAAAGGCCACTTCCGTGTTTTGTGCCAAAACCTGAATACTTCCAACATCTGATCACTGACATCTACTCCGACTATGTTCTCGTTATACTTTTTGACGATTTTAGGGCATGGGACAGTGACAGGACAGTGACCGTTTGGTCCAGGTATTGCTAGCAGCTGTTGCTTCCACAACAGGAGCACTCACATCTTCCTCCTGGTCTTCATCGGACGGGTTGTAAGGCTCTTCGCCTGGCGGCACCCAATTTTCGTCATCATCGGAGTCGTCACCGAAGTCTGAGTCATTTATTGCGTCCAAAATAGCATTATCGTCAAGTAATAAATTTTTTCTACTTATAGTGATAGTGAAACATCAAAACAATACCTAAAATAAAGAAAAAAACTGTTTTTTATTTTTATGAAATTCACGCAAAATTTAAAGTACAGACCGAGCCCTCACATTTGTGAGGTTTATTTTGCGGCACCAGAATCCATTCAACGTAATCTGTAATTAAGTTTTTTTTTAACCTCATGGGCTTTTCTTCAATCATTTTAAACACAATAAAACAAAAATAAACACGAATAATGCTTACCATAATTAAAAAAATATATTACCAGGATGACAGGTCTTGTCACGTTCACCTCGCGCTGCTTCTGACGCATACTGAACCACAAAGACGATACCTGTCGCCTTGAAAAAAATCGTAGGCATAAAGGACTACCCTCACATTCGTGCGAGCTCGCCCCCGTTTTCTTACCATTCCCGACTTCGCGTATACAAAATCTTAAAATCATACTCACAAAAGTGAGTACAGGGTCCGAAAGGGGCAATTTCTTTAAAGTTACAAATTTTTACCGCAATCTGACATGTCGTTTCAAAATAAAACGTAGACTAGGTTTCTATAGGAAACTCTGCTTCTGTCTAGGGTAAGTGGACTCTTAAGAAGTGGCAGTAAACTAATCTATACGTAAAAATTTGACGTCAATACTTGTAAAATCAATACCAGTGACTTTTTTTTTAAATATTTAAACTTTTACTACCATAATAAAGATTTATATTCAAATTAATTTATGTTTTTACAGGGTCTAACTAAACATACTGAAACTATTTTAAAGGTGAATTCAGTCCATGATACTGAACAACTTTTCTTAAGAAACAGACTGTTGATCGGCATACAAGTTGACCGATCAGCTGATCCGATTTTGTATAGAAAGCAAAAATGTTTTTCATAATTCGATATTATGGTCCTTGCGGAAAGTTTTTCAGTATCATGGACTGAATTTGCCCTTAAAAGGTACCGATGCAAATACTGATCAAATATACTATGTTTCCTAAGGAAAGTAGTTTAGTATCATGGACTGAATTCACCCTCAAAATAGTTTCAGAGTTTTGGCGGGAAGTCAAGGCGGGTTTGGTTGGGGGTTTCTTTAAATTATTTTGCAAATTCATTTTAGTAGGCTTTATGATATGAAATTGGTGTTGTTTGGTGTTATAAATGCTCATGCTCATGAACAATATGTGAAATAGTTAAAGTGGACAGTCATAGTACGGCTGTAGTGATATTTGTTTCGCGGACTAGGTGGGCGTCTTCCTTCGGACATCGTCCGCCACTCAATGTGGACTGTGGACTCGTATAGATTTGTCGCCAGAAGCTCCCTTAAAGCAATCAAAGGCCTTCACCAACCTTTGATTGTAACTTGTTAGGAAAAAAGAATTTCCCACGTTTTATTAACTTGTTCCTGGCTAAATACGCAATAGCGTCAAGCCATTAATAAAATTAAAAAAAACTTCAAATTGAAGTAGTTATATGTTGAAATAAGGAATCATTCCCACACGCTACAATTTTACTTGCAAATTACAAATACTAACTACTCTTAAAATCAGTCCAAATCAATAAAACGTAGTAGTTATTGGCCTAAACTATCGGCGGAGTAGCTGAGAGGATTATGTTGTAACTTATGTGGTGTTTTAATGATTGTGCAACTTAGTTTAATACATACATACATATATACATACTATCACGTCTTTATCCCTAACTAGCTGTGCCCGCGACTTCGTTCGCATGGTTGTCGGAACGTAATGTTATATAGCCTAAAGCCTTCCTCTATAAATGGACTACCCAACAAAAAAATATTTTTTCAAATCGGACCATTAGTTCCTGAGATTAGCGCGTTTAAACAAACAAACAAACAAACTCTTCCGCTTTATAATATTAGTATAGATGGGGCAGATAAGGCATTTTGGGTCTTGCAGTCTAAGTAGACAGATCCCAGGGCTGCAAGGCCACATTTAGCGTGATGGTGGGAGAGAAGGTTGAAAATAGAATTTAAATAGTGATGGGTTGCTAGCCGCATCGCCTATTAACATTATTTGCATTTTCGCCTATCCTCTCGATAGGCTTCTACGATCTGCGCGGGTAGAGAAGCAGCTGGTACATTCTAAGTTTTTTTCTTTTCTCCCAGACCAGCATGGAAAGAATTAGTTTAACAAATTTTATTTATTTTCAATTTTATATATTTTAGATTTTGTTATTTCCAAAGGAGTGACGTCAGGCAGGCGGCCGGTCGTAAAACTATAGTCAAGTCGTCTTTGATTCCCCACGCTCACTATCTCTCTCTCTCTCTACTCTACAGCCTATATCAGTCTACTGCTGGACGACAGGCTTCTTCCAATAAAGGGATTATTTCCCCACGGTCAACGAACAGGAAATAACGTATTTTTCTCATACATTTTAGTACAAAAATACCATCAGAGCCTGTCATGTCACTAGTTGGAACTTTGTAACCGCGATATTGGATCGGGCGCTATCTCGCAGATCGTCAAATTAAATTGTTTGTATGACCTGTTTGGGAGACCACGAAAACTCGGAAGTATGACACTTTTATACAGGATATTTCTTTATTTAGAATGCAAATTTTGTAGCAATGACTTTGGACTCCATGTAAATATATAGGTTTTTGAGCACACTATTGAATACTCTCTAGATGTCTGAAATTCAAATGTTTATTCAGTAACTAGGCCTTTGAAGGCACTTTTACATGTCAATAAGTTTATATATACATTACCTACATGTAATGTTTATTTATATTAAATTATTAATTATTTTAAAGAAAAGCTACCGATACTACTTTACTAATACCTTTCGCAACGACTACTGCTGAGAAGAAACGCCGAAAGAAACTCATTACTCAGCTTTCATGGTCAGGAATTCTTCTGGTAAGGTTATGCGCTTAAAAAAATCATCAATCCAACTTACTCCAACTTTAAAAAAAACTCCAATCAGGTCTGGGAGAAAATAAAAAACTTAAATTGTACCAGCTGCTTCTTTTTCCGGGCAGATTGTAAAAGCCATTTGAGGAAATGTGAATCATGTCTATGCGACTAAAAACTCATTACTATTTAAATTCCTTTTTACACCTTCTCGCCCACCATCACTCTAAAAGTGGCCTCTGGGGCTTGCGGCCCTGGGCTCTGTCTGCATAGGGCCGCAAGACCCAAAATGCTCTGTCTACCCCATTAGGGATAAAGACGTGTGATTGTATGTATGTTTAAAAAAGTATCATTTTTTTCTCAATTTCACAGTGCTTGTAGACATATTTTGTTACAAGGAGCTGTGTGCGGCAAGGCTGTGACATTTAGAGATGGGCTCGCTCCCTGATCTAGATATATATCTGTGTTTTTATGTATGTTTGTATAGTGATGAGAGAAGCGGATGAGTGGCCAATGCTTGTGTCAGATTTATCAAGCCACCTAAAGCCGAGACTTCATTCCAGATGAGAGTAGATGTTCTGTTTTAACAACTAACGACTTATCATCATTTGAGTATATATCAAAAGAGTTTGGCATACCCATGCCAAATTACAGCTTTCTTGTATTAATAGTCTCTGAGTAAAACCATAGAATAAATAATACTAACGTTAAGAAGTCTCACTCAGCAAAGAAATTGAAAGAAATATCTACTCAATGTGGCTAGCGATATGGTTTAATTTAACTCACGTCAGAACTCAGTACCTTTTCGTATAGATACCTAGACATCCATTGCAAGCCAATTTCATTCTTATTACTCTGGACAAATGATTCGTATAACTGAATTTACCACCCAGAGGGGTCGCCTGCACGCATAGTAATAATGTAGCTACATTTTCGATGCCTAAACGGGGAGTGACACAGGCCTGGTAAAACTGCGGACAGACAGATAGTCATGGCGAAACTATAAGGGTTCCTTGTTTACTACGGAACTATAATAAGCAGGCATTTAGTAATCTACATCAATTCAAAATGGTCCAAATCAGGAAAGAACCTTAAATAAAGTGTCACAAGATAAGATTCCTATCACTGGATAGGAATCTTAACAGTTCCCACCCTCAGTGTTTCCCATGCAATAGCAATAACAAATCCATCGACCGTGAATTATAACAATGTTTTTATATTATTTTAAATAACAATAATAACTCACGAAACAAACTTTAACAAACATTATAATGGAGTCCTAAGTACCAATTTGCCATTTAGTTGCTAAGTAGTCCAATAGTCGAATTCGTGAGCGATATATATTTAAAATTTTTGATTTATAATAATTTACTTTAATAACAAGTAGGTAAGTATTTAGTGGATTTATCTTATCGTAACCACACCACTACAAGTCTAGATTCTAGCTTCTTTACGTGCCCTGAGGCATCCAAACACATACTACAATTCATTAAATAGAATAAATTGATATTGGATCAATTATTTACCATTTTACTGCGACCAAAATGGATCAGCCGTAAAGGTCAGACCATCGGATGATTTTTGAATGCGGAAGCTGCTCTGGGAACTTTTAAGGTTCTTGTTTGTTCTTGTTGTGTAAAAAATATGTTGTCCTTGCTTTTGAATAACTTTAATGGGATAGGTTTTTCCTTGACTTTGTCTAAGCGCGTCCTGTCAGAAGTGATATACCTATGGGTTTTAACTATTTTCCTACATTACATTATCACGTCTTTATTTCTAACGGCGTAGACAGAGGCCTGGGCTGTAAGACCCAAATACCACTTTGAGCGTGCTGGTGGGAGTTGAGATGGCAAAACGGAATCAAAATAGTGATGGGTTGCCAGCCGCATCGCCTATTAACATGATTCAGATTCTCGCCCATTCCCTCGATTGGCTTTTACGATCTGCGCTGGAATAGAAGCAGTTGTTACATTCTAAGTTTTTTCTTTTCTCCCAGACCAGCATGGAAGAATTATTTTCCTATATGTCAAAAAAGTTTAAAATATTACTTTTTTCATTTATTAAAACACTAGCTTTTGCCCGCGGCTTCGCTCGCGTATCCCAAATCCCACGGGAACATTACTTTTTTCCGGGATGAAAAGTACCCCATGTCCTTCTCAATACTCCTATGTGTATGCGAATTTTTAAGAAGATTGGTTCAGTAGATAAAGCGTGAAGTGGTAACAAACAAACCAACAAACAAACAAATATACAAACTCACTTTCGCAATTATAATATTAGTTGGGATGGGATTGTTAAGTACTAAGTTAACCTGGTCATGTTAAATTTTTAATTCTTTTCGTAAATAGTCGTACTTCATATAAAAGAATGGTGTCATCATTTGACATACATATAGCGTAACTATATAACGTCTAACAAAATATACTGAAACTATTTTAAGGGTGTATTCAGTTCATGATACTGAACAACTTTCCCCAAAGAACATATATCGAAATATGAAAAATAATTTTTAGGTTTCCATAGAAACTCAGATCAGCTGATCGGTCAACTTGTATGGGAGGCCAGAAATTATTTTTCATATTTCGATATATGTTCCTTGGGGAAAGTTGTTCAGTATCATGAGCTGAATACACTGTTCAAATAGTTTCAGTATATTTTGTTAGACTCTGTATATTTGAACATCAGAAAGAAACGATGAATTCTCCTAATTATTGAAAGATTCAAAAAGTAAATCATGCACTTTTTTCTTGTATAAATGTCTACTAGATATTTGTCTGATGTCCTCGGGCAATGCATTCCAAAGCCGTATGGCTTGAGAAGTAAAGGATTTGGACATGAAGCTAGATCGATAAAAGGGAATTTGAAGCTTGAGCGTGTTACTGGAGCGAAGCGAATTTATCGTATGTACATCTTGCGCCTATCGCGATTAAATTAATTTCTGTTTTCCTAAAGGTTGACTGTTGGACAATGCATTAGCATTAAGTTCACCTTTTGTACCATTGTGGTCAATAAAGATTTTAATAAATAAATAAATTTCGTCGTTTATACTCGTATCTCATTAAGTTTTTGCCTAGTAATTTGTTTTAGATATTATGTCACCACCTTTTTGCCCAAGTTATCTATGGTTGACCTATATTAAGTTATCTGGGTACAAGATCAGTGTCGTGTTTCTTTTGTCTATTTGCAAGTTGTCGGCGTCAATTGTTTTTTATTCAAGAAAAATATTCTCAAGAGTAATTATGTGAAATCTATATGATTAGAACTAACTAATTTTATGATGATTAAAGGGTGTTTTAAACACCTAATTAATATAAAATCAAGTAACCTTGTAAAAATTTTTTTTTTTTGTAAAAAAAACCAGTAATACAAGTATGCCTAGATATATAACTATTTTAAAGGTGGATTCAGTCCATGATACTGTACAACTTTCCCCTAGGAACATATATTGAAATATGAAATTTAATTTTTGACTTACCATACAAACTAGGATCAGCTGATCGGTCAACTTGTATGGGATGGGAGGCTAAAAAATATTTTTCATATTTCGATATATGTTTCTTGGAGAAAGTTGTTCAGTATCATGGACTGAATTCAGCCTTAAATTAGTTTCAGTATATTTTGTTATACCCTGTATACAATTTCTTTGAAATGACAATGTATGGAATACCCACCCACATAGAGCTAAGTAAAGTAAGTAAAGTTAAGCTGAGTTTAGCTGGGGCTACCCAGTCGAGGCTCGACTAGGTAACCCCAGCGGGTTGAGGCTAAGGCCTCCCCGGACTCGGTGGAGGCCATTCCTGGTGGGAATGGCCTGGCTGTGAGGGAAGGGAGTTAACTCCTTACTCTCACAGCCGTGGTAGGGGTCGCGGGGGAAGAGGAGTGTCTGTGTGTCGTTGCCGCTCGCCCTATCCTTCGCGACCAAGCGCGGCCGTGGCGCTTGGCACGGCATCGGTGGGGCCGCAGGGGAAGAGGAGTGTCGGTGTTACGTTGCCGCTCGCCTCCCTATCCCCGGTCGCCGTCAGGTGGACTGGGGCAGGGCCTGCTTTCGCAGGCCCCAAATTATGTGGGCTGGTTGGACGGTGGAAACGGGATTACATCATCCAACGGACAGCCCTCTGGAGTGGAAGGCAGGCGCGTGTGCATGTCAGCGCGCCTGTCCTTGTCGGGCCGAGAGGCCAAGGCGACGGCTGCTCCGGCCCCTCTGATTTAGCAGAGGGTGCCGTGAGGTCGTTGGAGCGTCGGGGCCGCTGAGGTAGCGGCCGGCCACGCCGGGGCTGTGGAGCATGGAGAAGCACACGGTCCCAGCCGATAGCGGCTGAGAGGTGACACCGCGGAGTTTTTAGTGATAGCACCACATAACCTTACCGGTGTCCCGTAACCGGTAAGATATCCAAAAAAAAAAGGGTGCTACCTAGTCGGGAAGAACTCCGAAGAGTATATAACCAAACCGTAGAGTGATTTCTTTACACTAAATTTACGTCTTTTCTATTGGCATAATGACATAGTTTACTTAATCGTAAGGTTGCTTATGCAGATAGTTAGAATGTAGGTTAAATTAGAGCTACCTATGTAGGCATGAATTGCGTGCTACAATATATGAGATGATCCTAATCCTAACTTCCTAATCCTAACTATCCTAATATTATAAATGCGAAAGTGAGTTTGTATATTTGTTTGTTTGTGTGTTACCTCTTCACGCTTTATCTACTGAACCAATGTTCTTGAAAATTCGCATACACATAGTTAGGAGTATTGAGAAGGACATTGGGTACCTTTTATCCCGGAAAAATGTAATGTTCCCTTGGGATACGCGAGCGAAGCCGCGGGCAAAAGCTAGTAGTTCATACAGACCAAATTTTGCCAAAATCTGACATGTCGTTTTAAAATAAAAGCCTACTAGCCTAGACTACGTTTGTATGGGAAAGTCTGATACCGTCAAGTGTAGTAGGACTCTTAAGGGTACACTCCGCATACTTAGTCAATGATAAGGAAAGATTTACCTAGGAAAAAATCGAAGTACATAAAAATTATATATCCCATATGAATCGAGGAATGTAATTTCCATCCTAGTAAGGCTGTTCAAAGATTCATCAACCCTCCAATATAAACCGTTCGATTCGCTAATTTATTTTTATGACAAAATCGTTTTTTTCCTTTTTTAAAAGCTTTGCACCCTGTATTTAAAAAAAAAATTCATTACCTCAATGTACCACTAACATAGTGATATCGTAACGTCGATTGTTTTCTAATCACTCTTCCCTCATTAAACGTATCTCAGACCACGACCTTTTCAAAAATGACCTTCAAAGTGGCAAAGAGTAGATAAAGCTTTAGTTTTAGTCTATGCCTACATTTAGCTATATGGGATTACCTATTTCATTAGACTTGTGCAGTAATGTCGATTTTATAATCACTCTTTTCTCATTAAAGGTACCTAGACTCCGTTATCCTTCGATTTATGACCTTCATTCTGGCAAAGATTAAACAATGCTAGTAGGCATAGACTAACACAAGTTTATGCCTACCATTATTATTCTTTGCGAGGAAATATCCTAAAATGTATCAACTACTATATATCATCCCGCATAGATTGCGAGAAAGGCCGAATATCACCACAAACCATGTCATATGGCTAATAGTGCTTTCCGAAGTACGACGGAAGTCGAGTAATTGCATGCAGCGTATTGTGATCGACAATTCAAATAGTAAGCCCGCGATTCCTAGCTCTAATACTATATACCAGCTCCTCAGCACATAAAAATTTATGTCATTTAAGAAGCCAACATTTTTTAGGGTTCCGTACAAAAAATGGAATACGGAACCCTTATAGGATCACTCGTGCGTCTGTCTATCCGTCCATCTGTCACAGCCAATTTTCTCCGAATCTACTTGATGACCCAAACACATAAGTGCAAAGTAAATAAATATTATTTTAAATTATGGGTCATTTTCGGGGGAAAAATTAGGAAATTAAAAAAAAAAGGTTTGCAAAACCCACTATAAAATATATCAAATGAAAGGGCTGGTTATAAGGATCTCAAATAAATTTTTGTTATTATTGTGAAATAAATAGTTTTGATTTTATTCAAGAACTAAGACGAAAATTGAAACTGAGCGTAAAATTTTGAAAAAAAAATACAAAATATAGTTCATTGCTTGTAGATTACAATAACCTAAAACTATTCAATTAATTGTACGAAACCCTCTACACGCGGTTTATTTTTATCTCTTCATGCGTCTGAGTTACTACCGTGCGCCAGCTAAATAAAATTTTTAATGGTCTAAGCTTAACACATTTTACAAGTTTACAGGTAAACGCTGAACTCAAAGCCGGTTCCAAACATTTTGAGAATCCTTGCAGAGGCCTTTACTTAGCAGTGGACTTCTAGCGGCAGAAATGTGATATTGACGATGGAGCCTCACAGAGAATTAGAGGTCATTTTACATAGGGCGCACTGTAAGTTTCCGGAACTGGCCACTTACATAAACAATATTTAAAAATTTATTGCAACATTTGAAAATAGAACTCTTTGGCTGTAGAATGCAGTTTGTTTCATCTGACTGTCTTTTGTTTTTACCTTGTGGCGCCATTTAAAAAATTGTGTGTCTGCATCAACATGGATTTAACTCGGGAAAATTTTCGTAGTATGATTTTCTACGATTTTAAGTGTAATTTGACAGCTCAACAGAGCATCGCTCGGCTTGAAACAGCTTTTGGCAATGAAGCACCATGCAAGACAACTGTTTATAGCTGGTTTGCAGAATTCAAGCGTGGTCGTATCAATCTCAGTGACGAATCTCGCGATGGTCGGCCGTCCACCGCTGTGACCAACAAAAACATCAATGCTGTGCGCCGTATGATTGAAACAGACAGGCATGTGACCTACCATGAAATTCACGCATCCTTAGAAATAGGCATGAGTCAAATACAATTAATTCTACACAAACATTTGGGTGTGAGAAAGCTGTGCTCGCGGTGGATCCCACACAACTTGACCGAGGCTCAAAAAACGGACCGCGTCTCTTGGTGCAGTGCCATGCTTACCAGATTCAACGAAGGTGCGTCAAATTTGGTGTGGGACATAGTAACAGGTGACGAAACATGGATTTATTGCTACGATCCCAAAACAAAGCAGCAATCGAGCGTATGGGTCTTTCAAGATGAACCGAAACCAACCAAAGTGGTGCGCGTGAAAAGTGCATCTAAGCGGATGATTGCTTCTTTTTTTAATAAAACTGGACACGTGGCTACTGTTGCTTTAGAGAAACGTCGTACAGTGAATAGTGACTGGTACACGACCATTTGTTTGCCGGAAGTTATTGACGAACTCCGTAAAAATAACCGTAAACGCCGTATCATCCTGCACCACGACAATGCTAGTTCTCACACGGCCAGACAGACAAACGACTTTTTGAAGGCGAAAAATGTAGAACTCATGAGTCATCCTGCATACAGTCCCGACCTGGCACCTTGTGACTTTTTTCTGTTCCCAAAAATTAAGAACCAATTACGCGGTCAACGATTTTCATCACCAGAAGAGGCTGTCGAGGAGTATGAAAAACACGTTTCAGAGGTCACCACAGAGGAGTGGCACAAAAGTTTTCAAAACTGGTTTCATCGAATGAAAAAGTGCATAGACGCCAAGGGAGATTATTTTGAAAAACAATAAATTAATTTTGTACCTTTAATAGTATTTTTTCATGTTCATTCCGGAAACTTATAGTGCGCCCCACGTATTTAAAAAACTACTCTGCACATTAAGTGTTCTTTGCCCGCATAATCAACTATAAGAACACGGTATTACAACATGCATCATACAATACGAAACCGTAATATTCGTGAGAGCGTCATATAATATTGACATATAGTATGCAAAATCATACAGGTAAATACCTATTAACCGACATTTCATAGATATAATGATGCTCTTGCCTGTAATTAATTTAGGAAACAAGAGCATATTTTTGATTGCCTATTGTATTTTTAGGAAACATAATGAGATTATATCACACTGTCCATAAAATTACATGTTAGTACGTTAATTAACATATAAGAAAAAGAAATGATAACATAGATACATTTTCGGAATTATGACATTTATAATTATACCAAAATTAACAATTAAAGTGATAAACTTTTGGTTTTTTTGAATTCCTCTTCTTCATTGACAAAAAGACTGGTGACTGCTGCGTTTGCTTTATGATCAGGAGGTCGTGGGTTCAAATCCCACTGGGAAGCATACTTTGTGAAAATTTGTTTTCAATCTAGTAAGGATATTGCAGGCTTGAATCACCCGATTATCCGATAAGATGATTCCGTGCTTCGGAAAGCACGTTAAGGTCTCGGATGCCATCTAGCGTTTGTTTAAACATAGATTAGGATTGGTTCTGGTCTACACTTTGGGTTGCGGAGGTCAGACGGCAGTCACTCTGTGTAAAAACCAGTAACCTCGTCAAATCACCTAGGTTAGGTAGTAGACCCCGAGCTTTTAAGCGTTACCGCTAAGGATGCAATACGCAATACGCTCGGAGGATGACATAGAGTCAAAAAGACCGATTTGATGGACCTTAGATGGGTCTCTTACTTAGGCCAGCACTAAAACAGAAATCATGCATTCATTCTTTTTAATATTACCATTTCAGCCACATAACGTCCACTGCTGGACATAGCCCTCTCCCAATAATATTCGATGATCGCTCGCAGGTTTAATCCGATTGATCACTGAGACATCATTGAATATTCGTCTCTTTTTCGTTAGGATGAAGTTGATTTCGTCCTTAATAGGGCTGGTTCTTCTTTCCTGAGCCTAGTTAGGTCCACTTTGTTTGCGGCGACTCCTTGAAGAAAGAATTCATCGCAAAGAGTCCCTCTATCTCCAAAAAATCGGCCAGCCTACGTCTCTGTCAATTCGCACTCCACATCATAATTTCCCAGTCAAAATTTTCCATCACCTCGCTTGCCCAGTTTTGCGTTGAAATCGAACAACGGTAAAATAGGTTACAGAATAATGAATGGCCCTAATGATGTGTTTGGGGAAAAAAAAGGACAAAAAAATGTATTCATTTTTTATTACTCTTTTGTATTCTGTTTGTGGTAATGATTTTAAAAGGTCCTGTCCTATGTGTCATATATGAACAAATCAATTGTTTTGCTATTACTCGCAGATTTGTGACTTTTCTTGTGTAGAAGTATGAAGAAGTATCTACAATTTAAATAGTCTGTAAAATTTTCTACTAAACCTTATTCGCGTTGCACTGTCATAGAATTATTTAACACTCAGTAACGCCCTGTTAAGTATTTAGTAAAATTAAATTTTAAACAATAGCGCAAGTGAATATAGTTAATGTTACAGACTGTTAATACAGATGGTCATAGTTACCTAACCCGATCTTGGAGACTCAGCTGTGACCTACTTGCGGCCGTCTCGACGGTTACTGTACCACAGGGGTACGCAACATTTCAAATGCACGTCAATATTTAAAAAAGATATATTCTAATTTTGAAAGGGACTGAAATTAATACGTATCTTTGCATCTAGAGGAAAGCCATTCCAGCGTGGGTTGGCTTTGTCGGCCATTAAAATAAAATTATAAATATAATACACAAAATGATAATAAATAAAACACAGCGAAATATCGTCGAGAGAGAACAAAGGCCGGGGCCCGTGCTCGATGATATTTCGCTGTGTTTTATTTATTATCATTTTGTGTATTATATTTATAAATTTTTTGTAGCGAATTTACTAGTAATTTAGATTATATATTTTTTGGTATTAATTTTCATATAAAAAGGTGATTGTGTAAAATAATTTATTTAGAGGTACGTTTGTGATTTTTTCCTATCGGGCCAAAAATGCTCAATCGTGTTTTAGATATTGTGTGTTTCTGTAGAAAAGCCTTAAAATTCCTATGTAATTTATGAATTTTTTTGAAAAATAAACTTTAGTAATTTACAAAAACACTCACGGTATTGTGAGCTCTTAACTCACAGCGCCTTAAAAATTTCACGAATATTCCCAAAAATATTTAGTCTATGCTGTATTTAAATAACTACACTTGTTCATGTTCAGCGTAGCCAACATATTTAGTTATTTTTAATATAAACTACTTTTTAAAAAAGGGGCTGATCCATAAAAAAATGTAAGGGAGGAACAGTCAGTGTAAGGTATTATTAAGAGAAAAGTGGCAATGGGCAAAACATAATGGGGGAAACAGTAGCAGAGCTCTCTTCCTTAATCAATGTCGTAAAGTTCTACTATGTCTAGCGGCGTGTTAATTATTTTTTGTACATATAGAGTAGCGAGTATGTAGAGTTTTAACAAAGTGGGTACTTAGGTGTTTTACAAAAAAAACGAGCAACATTTGTTGCCCAGCTAGTATTATTAAAACTGAAAGTGTTTCCAATTGTTGAGTACGCCTGCGTGTGAAAGGTCAGCGTTCTCCATCAAAGCGCAAGGTGTGCCGCGCCGCCCATCCTAGGGATTGCCTCTCATGGAGATTGCACTTGAAAGTAAACATTTTATATCGATATCGACATTTATTAACATTGAATTTTCTGCACTTAAAAATAGGAATGTTACATCGATATCGACATTTATTGTTTTATGAAAATATCTCTTTCTTATTTTTTATCGTATATGTATTAGCTATCACGGGTGTCAGATCTTTTGACCTATTTCATGGCTACTGACGTAGCTCAATGACTGTTATCTACTAAAAACAGTAATTTTTTTTTAGCAAAAAGTTTCTCCGAGTGACGTATGGAGCGAGCCCCCCTGTACGTCCGGCGCACCCTGGGCAATCTGTGAGGACAGCCAGGTGGTAACGTAGATTGGCTGATCCTGTCACTATGGAACCGACTAGCTAAAAAGAAGAAGTGACATTTCTCATGATGTTTTCTGTCATCGAAAACATGTGGTGGTTGAAAATGACCGTACAATAAGTACCAACTACTTATACTTCTGATAAGTTGCGTCTAGTGTGCTCGAATATTAGGACTCTTTTGCTTGTTTTTGCTACAGAAAAGTAAATTTTAATAATGAAAGATAGCCATCAGACCAGACGTGATCGAATCAGAAATGAGGAAATTCGTAGGAGAACAAAAGTCACTGACATAGACCAGCGGATTAGCTCGTTGAAGTGGCAGTGGGTAGGACACATAGCGCGACGAACCGATGTCCGATGGGGCAAAAAGGTTCTCGAATGGCGACCACATACTGGCAAGCGAAGCGTAGGACACCCAACCACAAGGTGGTCAGACGACCTGACCAAGGTGGGTAAGTAATATAACATATAAACACAAAATATATATTTTTTTAGATAAATATCAACGAAATATATAATTTTGGTCAGTATAATTATCAATTAAGATAAAAATAGAAAGAAATAAATTAAAAAAAACGCAAATCTTTTATTATAACAATTATTCAACATATCAAACCTTTATTATACCGTTTTATTATTATAAAATTTAACAAACCGATTAGTTTTTATATATAATAAACGATATATATGCATATTATTACGGATAATAATCATTGGTTATACGAATAAATTGGTAGAAGATTTATGTTGGTCGCAGTTCTAACATAACCTAACCTATAGGTGTTCCCTAACCTAGTAAAATTTTTAAAATTGAAATTGAGTGGTAACTAGATTTTCGATTGATATTTATTTAAAATAGTAAACTTTTTGAATGGTATACATTTTGGCATGAATACTGCACAAGTTGTATAACATGTGATATTTAGTATTCATAAACGTTATAAAAAATGGGGTTATGCATTTCAAATTTAAAATTTTATGAATATTATAGCTTTTAAGAATATAATTAGTAATGATTATGTCAAGTTCACATTATATCTTTTGAACTTTATTGAAATGAAAATATATAATTTGTTATTATATCAAACAATACGCACCCGACCAAGGTTGCTGGAAAGCGCTGGATGCATGCTGCTCTAGATCGGTCGTTTTGGTAAACCTTGGGAGAGGCCTATTTCCAGCAGTGGACGCTATGCGGCTGTAATGATGATGATGATGAGCCATCAGACCAAAGACCATAACTGAAGCTTTTACCAAAGAGAGACTTGTTTCATTACTTATATTACCTTTTTGTCATATTATAACGACATAAGTAGAGACATTTATAGAAAAATCGTTCATGGATATGTAAATCTATCAGGTAGCAATTTATAGCAATAAAATAATATTATTTTCATCGATATCATACTTCACCGCAGCACTAAAGACTAAATAACTACGATAACTCGATCAGTACTCGATAGCAAAACGTACCGTGCAATCTTGTGCGATATTAACATTTTTATTTGTAACAAGGTGACGAATGAAGGTCACTCGAAAATTTACAAATCTTACATCAGCCACACACACACATGAAAAACAAAACAAAACACTGAAAAATATAGACTTTCGATCTTTCTTTTGCAAACTGGCAGCTTCTATCCAGAAATAGACGTCATGCGGATGATATAATAAAGGAGCATGACCCATGAAATGTGTCTGTCTTGACTTATGACATAAGTCTATCTTGACTTATGATATAAGTCTGTCATGACCCATGACATAAGTCTGTCATGACCCATGACATGTGTCTGTCATGACATATGACAAAAGGCATTCAACTCAAGTGTCTGTTAACATCCAACTTGGTAATAAGGTCTGGGTTTTAGGACAGAATTTTTTAATTAATTAAGTAGTTTTGTATGTTTTTATAGCCTGAAGATTCTGTATAATATTAGTTTTGGTGAAAACAATGGATTGGGCAGTTTAGTCAACTTCTGAATTAAAACTTGTTTTTCTCCTAAATATTTAAATGGAAAAAAGGATAAAAAAGATACTCAAACACATATTTTTATATTTTGAAACTGACAGGCTCGAGCCCATCAAATAAAGAACAAAATTAAAGATAGGCTCTAAAGGACTTGTATCCAGAGCCGTAAAATTATTTAATAAAAAAAAACTGCGACTGATAATACGAAAATCGCACAATTTGACTTTAAAAATGAGATTCCGTACAAATTCAGAACAGCTAATCGGTCACCTTATATGGGAGGACAGAAATTGTTTTTCATATTTCGATATATGTTTCTTGGGGAAAGTTGTTCAGTATCATGGACTGAATTCATCCTTCAAATAGTTTCAGTATATTTTGCTAGACGTTATATATCATTATGTACGTATATAATAGTCTAACCACAGAATAAATAATACTAACGTACAGAAGTCGCACTCAGCAAAGAAATTCAAAGAAATATCTACTCAATGTGGCTAGCGATATGGTTTAATTTAGCTCACGTCAGAACCTTTTCGTATAGATACCTAGACATCCATTGCAAGCCAATTTCATTCTTATTACTCTGGACAAACGATTCCTATAACCGAATTTATCACACGGAGGGGCCGCCTGCGCGCATAGTATTAATGTAGGTACATTTTCTATACCTAAATGAGGAGTGACATATGCCTGGTCTAACTTTACTAATAACTACTGTCTAAAGTGTTATAGTCTCCAAAATTTTATCTAGCCATCTATAAAAGCAGCATATGAACTCTCCCATAGCATTTTGCATAATACAACCGACCATAGTGACCCGCCCATGTAATAAATTACATAAGTCACAACCCAGTCTCCGCCTGTCATTTGGATATGTCTAATATTTTTATAATCGGTTATTTCATACTGAACTTTACCTATTGTCTTATGTTGTAAGATTTGATGATTTAAGAGGCAAATTTATAGATTTGTACTTTTGAAACTTTTGCTTACTTAAACAAGCAAGTAAGCATGCTATACTGTTTTTATCTATATATATAAGTTAATTTAATAAGCCTGACCCATATACCTACTTACATACGTTTTAGACACTATAACTGACTCAAAATAATTAATATTATTCATCCATGATATAGGTATATTTTTTTTTAATTCCCTTTCACATCCCAATTAATAATTCCTTTTTATTAGTGTTTGTAACAAGTAACGCCATCTAGTTTCTAGCAGTTTAACAAGTAAACATTTTACAATCACTGCTTAGACTAATACCATGAATAGTAACAGCAAATACGTATAGAGGTCGCTGCGAGGTTTTAAGGAAATATTTTTGTAAAATTACCTAATTTTACAGAAGCAAGTAAAATTTTTACATCTACTTTATTTAACATCGCAAATCAAATTTTTTTTTTTTTAATATGTTTCATACTACCATTGATTCTGCATAAAAAATGTAGTTGTCTGTACAACCTAAGAAACTCAAAAGAGTTTTTGGCGGGAAGTCAAGGGGTTCGGTTGGGGTTTTCTTTAAATTATTTTGCAAATTGATTTTAGTGGACTTTATAATATGAAATTGGTGTTGTTTGGTGTTATAAATGCTCATGCTCATGAACAATATGTGAAATAGGAAAGTAGACAGTCATAGTACGGCTGTAGTGATATTTGTTTCGCGGACTGTGTGGGCGTCTTCGGGCGTCGTCCGCCACTCAATCGGCTATGAAAACCAGTGAACTCGTATAGATTTGTCGCCAGAAGCTCCCTTAAAGCAATCAAAGGCCTACCAACCAACCTTTGATTGTAACTTGTTAGGAAACAAGAATTTCAATACGCAGTAGCGTCAAGTCATTAATAAAAAAAAAAGAAACTCAAATAAAATTGCATTAGAAATAAAGACAATAGAGATGACATTAAAACAAGTAATAACTGCTTACTTACATACACATAAAATTAAACAAATAACAGGCACTTTGACATTGCATTAAAACCCCTAACTCATTGTAATACGGCCTGTAATACATATCTGTGTTGGTATAATAAGCTTCATAGAAAAACTGTGCCGTTACCAAAAAATTGAAAGTTGTTATTTTTACTTTCGTTAAAAGTTTCATTGTAGATGTATGCTTAATTTTGCTTACTAGTTAAGTTAACCTAAGTATATGTCAGTGAAGTGTCAAAAGTGTAACCTGTTTTGAAACGTACTGGCGTACTTTTTTTTAACGCAAAGGCGTGCCTGAATTTTACGGGATCCAGTGCTGTCCCTATTTAAAATAAATCATTTCAAAGAAAACAAAGACATCATTTAAAATTTTGCTACTACAAAGTTCTAGATAACCCTCAAAGTATTTTATAAACTACTGTTTACAGTTTAAAGTGAGAAATGTATTTTTTTTAACGCAGTATTCATTTATTTAATACATCGCCTATTGACATTATCCTCTGGAATTGTTCATATTCCCCGATCAGCTTTTACGATTAGCGCTATAAATGAACCAGTCTGTTTATTCTTCCTTTTGTTTTAATTATTCCTCCAGGCTGGCATGAAAGGTAAAATATAGGTACGTACGGCAATATAAAAGGTAATAAAATAAATAAGGAGCACGGTGGCCCGGTGGAAGTACGCATTGCTAGCGCTTTCGCAAATTAAGCAACCCCGGGCGTGGTCCGTACTTGGATGGGTTACCAAAAGTGGCATAAAAAATCTCGAGCTCATCCGTGCTTCGGACGATAAGCCGTTGGTCCCGGCTGTCATCGTCGTCAAGCTGTGTCAGATGCCTTTACGCAGCTTGAAAAATCGACACTAGTGTTGACCACTTGTACACATATGAAAAACAAACAAACAACTAATCAATATTTTCTAAGAACCTAGATAATAATATTTAAATAAGTATCCAAATATCGCCGTGTGGATTGATCGATCGAAGTTAATATTTTGATGTGACTGCCGAAATTCGTGACATAGGTAACCTTTCGCGGAATGTCATAGTTGTATGAAAGTCGTTAGGCAGCTTGAAAATCTGACACCAGTGCTAGTGTTGACCACTTACACACACAAAAAAACACTGTTTTAAATGTGAAGATTTGTAATTGGCGTATAGAATTTAAGAGTTTATTATATAGAAGGTAGTAATGCTGTAAATCTTCCAAAGAAAATAAATAAAATAAAAACAAACAAAGAACCAACTTTTTTTATAACCCTATTTGTCTCAAAACAAACAACGAATAAATAATAACTAAGAACCTAGGTATTTATCCAAATATCGACGTGTGGATTGATCGATCGAAGTTCATATTTTGATATGATTGCCAAAATTCATGACAATGACCTTTCGGTACATAGGTACTCCCAAGTTCAATTAAAACATCGATATATGGTTTAAATGTGAATACCATTGGGGTCTCACGAGTATTGTAGCGTCTTAATTTGTTTTAGGAGTGGAGGTCAAGTGTGCATTAATGATTATATAAATGGATTCCGTATATGAAGTTTTCCGGTTTGTTTATTTCTAGACTTCTTCTGCCTTCTCTTCCTTGCTGGTTTGGGAGATAAGAAAATAAATAGAATGACCAACTACTTCTCTTTCCGAGCAGATCGTAAAAGCTGATCAAGGGAATGGGCGAGAATCTGAATCATATCAATAGGTAGTGCGGTAAGCAGCCCATTACTATTTATGATTTCCTTTTTCCACCGTGACCTTGACCTTACCGCTCTAGGCTCTGTCTTCCCCGTTAGGGATAAAGACGATATTGGATATCTTATTTCTAGATTATTGATGTGCAAGGACTGTTGAGCAAGGACTTCCGGGGTTCCTTTACCACTGATCCCTATCGAACTCATATTGTAGTGTTCTAATAAAAAAATAACAATGAAAATCCACAAAGATAATATTTTTTTATCTATGAATTCTATAAAATTTATTTTCATCAAATATTTTTAATTTATATATTGTTCCGAGCATAGTAATACATCTTCTTCTTCTGCCTTATCCTTATCCCACTCTTTATGTGGGGTCGGCACAGCATGTCACTTTTTTCCATTGACATTATTCTGTAAAAATAGTAATACTGTAAACATCAATACTTTTTTTTTTAAATCAGTAATAAGCGTTAAGCAAATGCTAAATAATATTTACCTATTTAACGGATCACTAAAAACAAATGTATCTTAATAATCGATGTACAATTACCACTTGTACCTAATGATAAATTTGATTAAATGCAATCGATCCCTCCTAATTACTACTCTATTAGTTTTCGATTGACAGACATTTTTCATTAAAAATGATTAGTTATTTGTGTTTTCATACAGGGTGCTATATGGTTCGCGGCAGAGTAGAATAGGCGAAAAACAGCCACTTTTGGCAAATGTGCAAACAAAAGCTTCACGTTCTCACTTTAAACTGTAAACAGTAGTTCATAAAATAGTTTGAAGGGTTATCTAGGGTTTACCAATACGGAATTTTAAATAAAATCTCCGTTTCCTTTAAATATTTTTTTTGTATTTTTATGTATCATCTTAACTACTGTGGAATAATGACTAATGTTACTGACAAGATGACAGTAATTGAGCTACGACAGATGCTTTTAGGCAGCTCTAAAAATCTGCCACCAGGTTTAGCTATTACCACACTCGATAAGGGAATAACCATTTTCGTTATTTAACCAATCCAATACAAACACAAACATCGCGCGTTTGCGGCGCTCGTTTATGTCTTTCCTTTGACAGATTCAGACTTTTCCAGTCAAATATGAACTTGTAGATATTCTATACTGATGGTCAAATATGATAACACTATATTTTCCTTTAAGTTCATATTTGACTATCGAAAACTAGTTATATGTCTAGATATATACAGTTTCTTTTAAAATACAAAATACTCCCGAAATCTGAGATGTCATTTTAATTTAAAGACTAGACTACGTGTGTATGGGATAGTCTGAATATGTCAAAGGAAAGACATAAAAGAGCGCCACAAACGCGCGACGTTTTGTATTAGATGAATAACGAAAATGGTTAATATCTTATCATCATCATCACCAGGCCTTTTTGTCTCTTCTGTAGGAGCACGATCCTCTCTGTACTAGAGCCAGAGGATTTGGCCTACACTCTTCACGCTGGCCAGATGGGTTGGAGAGGTCTCATTGATGTTTTGTTTAGCTTATGTTTCCTAAGTCGCCTTCTATGCCATCCACGGGAGGACTTGGAGTCGTCCTATGCTACTCTGCCGGGAACCATTAATTAATTAATTCACTTACCATCAGGTGACCCGCTTGTTCATTTGCCGTCCTATAACATAACCACACGGCTATTTTCAAATCAAATCAAATACTTTATTTCAAGCTACGTAATATTAGCTACAATATTAAAAATATAATTATATAATATAAATTAAAAACTACGGCAAACGTTGAGGCTGCGACGTGTTACGCGTCATCGGAGTGTCGGGTATCGTCGTAATAGGTAACACTGGTTTTTCGATTTTTCGAGCTGCTTAAAGGCATCTGATGTAACTTAACTACTGTCATCTAATAACAACAGTCAAAATTTTATATTAGTCGACCTGTAGAGAAAAAAAGACGAACAAAAGCATTTTTTGGCCAATCTTGAAACTGAGAAGCTCCTCTCGCTTAGTCAATTAAGTAATTTACAATAGAGAGTATGCATGCATTTTTTTATATTTTTAATCGATAGTCCTCGTCGAGAAATAGCCGCAAAAAATAAATCAGTGCCGAAAAACATGTATATGGTGTAGAAAATAAATATTAAAAATAGCAAGTAGATTATAACAACTAAAACACGTCATTTTAAATTATGACGTCAAAGTCTGCAATTTCCGCTAGAGACAGAAGCTGCCAACGCATGTTTTTCTTTTTTGGGTACTTTCGATATTATCAGCCAGTGACGTTTGTTAAACCTCTATATAAAAGTACATACATTTCGAATGTCATCGATAGTCAAACTACATGGACGGACATCCTACCGAACGCATCCGAACTTGTCATTTCCCTTTTGTAAACTTTGTCGTCATTTCCCTTTTGTTTGTCAAAAGTTCCCGCGCAATATTTGCATAGTTTCAATAATTTATTTCTAATCCAAATAAGAGTCAGTAAGAAAAATAATTAACTAGGCGTGGTAACGTATTAATAGAAATTGTAAAATAAAAATATGAGCCGGATTGGTATTACATGCATATTCCTTATTTATATGTAATTGAAAGGTTGAAACGTCGAATATTGCAATTTCTTCAATTAAGTTAATGTGTTAATCATGCATGCTTCCTGATTGGTCAACGAATCAAATAGTTTTTATGACTTTTGACCGCATTAGTGTGAAGAAGTTCTAATTAGGCCTTGTTATATTAGCGGATTAGGACTGTAAGCTATAAGCGGAGAGCGATTTTTTATTAATTAATTGCAATTGTCTAACAGCACATTTTATTTATTATTTATTGTGCAATAAATATTTTTCAAACATATAAAGCATCAAAGACCAAATAATATGCACAATGGCGGACTTATTCCATATAGGGATCTCTTCCAGTCAACCAAGTATCAGCGAATGGATAATAAAAAAATGGGCATAATGGGCAGAAGTCAAAGCGTACAAGAACAATAGAAACTAGTGTTTACTTTTAATCAAAAACATATTACATATCGTCGCTTAGGCAACAATACCGCGTAAGTCAAATTTGAAAAGTTTTAAGGAGAGTAACTTCATTGGATGTGCGTCGAAAATATCTATCCAATGACATATAAAATGTCATATGTAATTTTTTTGACTTGCGCGGTATTGTTACCTAAGCGACGATATACCTCTAATACATAAACTAATACATAACAAAATAATATACCTAAACATCACCAACTAAAATAAATAAAATACATAGACTACAATTATACTAATATTAGCTCAGGTGTCTGAGGAACCTTCGTAAAATCCTCTAAGTCTGACTTTGAAGGAATCAAGAGATGGCGCAATTTTCACATCTACAGGAAGCGCATTCCATAGCCGGGCAGCAAGAACTGAGAACGAATATCCGTATGACTGCGAGACATGTGCCGGGATATGCAGCTGAGGGATATCACTAGCACGCAAACGACTGTCAATCTGTCTAAATGGAAATTTTTCGGTGAGGTAACTTGGGGATTGGGGTTTAAAAAGGACATTGAAAAGTAGCGACAGAATATGGGAGTTCCTACGAAGTCTTATAGGGAGGCATTTAAGCTGAGAGCGAAATTCAGACACGTGATCAAATTAGTATTATATTAGTACGCATTACTAGCACTTTCATAAGTTAAGGGACTCCGGGTGTGATCCGCAGTTGAATGGGACCAAAAGTGCTCTTCCCATTTCTGGACAAAATCTATGTATTTCTTCCATACTGGCATAGGAATATACTTAATAATTGTATACAAGGCCTAACAAAGCTTTAAAGCAGAATATATAAAAAAAATATATTTTACGCTCCAAACAACTATCAGAGTACACTGAAAATGAATTAAAGAAAACACAATCAAAGTTGCCAAATATAATTTTTTTTAGCTGAAAAATATTTAACATTGTATTTCTCTAGGAACCTCCGTAGCCCACATCTGACATCCGACCATCTGCCCAATGGGCGGATTTTGTAGCCCAATTCAATTACCATTCCAAATTTAGAAAAAAAAAATCAAAATTTTTCGGTTTTCTCAAAATTTTTCAAAAACTACCCGATAAATTTTCAAAATTCAGCCATTCGATAGATCTCTGCGCTTTGCACATTTTGACGCCTCTCCCACAGAGATATCTCCAATTTTCACTGATTTAAGGCCATGTCGCACTTTTGGCTAAACATCGGGCACATACACTGGTGATAGCATAAACATATTCAATGTTAAAATTATATATAAAAATGACTTATTCTAGAATCCACTAGTTGCCATCAAGTCAAAACAGATACTTTTTTCTAAACGTCAAAACGAATATTTTCTATGGAATTTCTATGAAAAACGCACGGCGTGACGTCATAGTTTCTTGGAGTCAAATAGCGCTCTTAATATCAGTTTTTTGACATTAATAAATGTAAAATCACGTTCAAAATGGATATGACGAATTACAAGTGACATTATTTTGTGACGTTTTATTCTCGTGTCATTACAAAATAATTTATTTTTGATCCTGGATACTACCCAATTCTCGTAACTTGTACCAGCCATGGTCAAGGTTCAACGATCAAGTACGCTACGATTAATAAATAGATTTCAATCACATCACTACTTATAACATTGCGACACAACAATTAACGGTACTCTAAGTTGCGGCAGCTTTTATAAACATTTTCCTTTTTTACAAACACGTTTATCAAAGTTAAGCAACTGTACGATGATTTCGTTGAATTACGTTTATTTTTATAAACAGCGTCTTTGAGATTCACTTATGGTAATGTATGGGAGAGGTGAGGGGACAGGGAACGGGGACGCATATTGCGCGGGACCTTAGGAGACTCCGTTCTGTATGTAATACTCTTACTGCCTTCTGTGCCTAAGACCACGTTCAGCGTAAACAAGGGAATCAAAATAGTAATGAGTTGCTGGCCGCATCGCCTAATATCATGATTTCTTAATCATGATATTAGGCGATGCGGCCAGCAACTCATTTCAGATTCTGGCCTCTTACTTCCAGCTGCTTTTACGATCTGCGCAGGTAAATCTTTCGACCTACCCCAACCACGAGTACGAAGGTCGACATATCGATGTCATGATATTTTCATTGACTGCTCTTTAAAGATAGCGTGCAAGCACTTGACTATCCTCTAAACCTGAACCAAACTGACAATCCTACAGAATTTGCTCTATATCCTATCAAAAGACCATCTCCTTAACCTAAACAATCGATTATCAACTTTATAATTACGTTAACAAAGTTTACTTTCGTAAAAAATTATGTGTATCAAAATTTTGTGACAATTTAACTCCTGACAACGGAAATTCGATTTTAAGACTTGATGTTAAAGTAAAATTTGGGTTGATCAGTGATATAGTAAGAGGTATGGATACACTTGAAACAGTAAATGGAATAAACAATGAAATCGTGCGCTTTTTGACATCAATCAAGAGCGACACCTAAGTTTGTCACGACCACGCTGTTTGGAGGATTTTGTAGAACTTGCATTTAGTGTAATTTGAGTAATGTAGAAGATCATCTAGATAATTTTAGGATTATCAGAAATAAGCTTATGGTTTATTATGTCTGAATATATTTTGTATATTTTCCATTTTCAAATCAAATTAATATTGTAGTCTTTCTTATCGAGTGTGTTTATAATCGATGTACTACTAACACTGGTGTCAGATTTTTTGAGCTGCCTAAGGCGGTTATCCCACTGGAACGCGCACCGTCGCAAAGCGCGGTTCCTACATACTGACGCTCCCGCGCGGTGACACGTTTTCAGTAGGTTGGGAGTAGGCGTGTTTTCTATACAAACTAAGCTACCTGCATACAATGTTAAAAATCTGCACGGTGCAGTGGGATCACCGCCTCAAGGCATCTGAAATACCTGAATAACTATCATCTAGTGACAATAGTCATTATTACACAATAGTGAATTTATTTTCAAAAGCATGTCAGAATATGTTAATCGATTATCTAAATATATTCTTCTTCTGCCTTATCCTTACCTCACTATTATGTGGTGTCGGCAAAGCATGTATTTTTTTTCGTATCACTCTGTTTTTTGTCAAATTTTCTATTACTCCCTTCCTATTCATTCCCTCCTTTATGTTTTCTTGCACCGCTTATTGGTATTCCTCTATTTCGATGTCCCTTAAATTGTAAATTGATTATCCTTTTATCTAAATGTAAAAAATCTAAAAATGTATGCATGAATAATAATAGTAACGATAAATAATTAAGTAATGGTTAGCTGTCACGACGATCGTATATTACAAAAGGTAGCTACAGTAAATCAAATCAGGCAATGAAAAGCCTCCGTCGAGTTGGTAAATAACCCATCAGCAATAAAATAAACACAATACCTACATGCAACGATTTGTACAGAAGCATTGATATAGAAACTTATAGGTGTCACACTCGCTTATCAACAAGCAAGTAATATTTAGATACTTATAACTTCATAAGACATAACGTCCTCTTAATGTTTAATGCGTAACCTACAAAAAAAAAGGAAAATCCTGTCCGCTTAAATATGAAATAACATACACTGTGAGTGAATTCAACCTTATTAAGTGTAATAATAATAATAGTGTAAGTTCAGTCAAGGAAAAAAACACTATATACGTAGTGACGTATATAGTGTTTTTTTCCTTGTCTGAACTAAACAAAGTAAGAGCTCAACACCAGGAGTGCGCTCTTATTTGGAGAGCTGTAATTTTTGCGCCGAACCTATATCTAGTTGTAGTATGTAGTTGATCGAAGGTGTTAATTTAAAATCGTTGGGGCCCTTGGAAATATCTGTTCTCCTGATTGTTATTGGCTTTCATTCTTATTTTATTTGGGAAATAGGCTTCTAGTAATTCTGCGCCACAACAGTTGATTGTGGAGCATCTCTGCCGTAGTATTAGCTTTTAATTCATTTAGATCAGATAGAATTAGATCGGTTGTTTTGGAAATCCTTGGGGGAGGCCTAAGTCCAGCAGTGGATTTTCTGTGGGTGATATTATGATATGATGAGTGATCTGTTCCATCTAAGTTGTAGTCTAGAGCCTCATTTACTCTTAGGAGTTATCTGATCATTGGGTCAACCTTATTAAAAATAATAAAATAAAAATATTGTTTATTTCCATCCACAACAACAAAAAGTTAACTTAATAACTATAGTTAATAAACATTGTGCAAAACATAACAGTAAAAAACAAAAACATTAGTAGATACATTACAGATGATGTACAGGGTTGTTGTGGAGGACTGGCGCCTGAACTAGGTATCCTAAGAACCTGTCTTACAGGTCACCAGGCCCCCCCACTCGATACATTTACAAATAGGTATTGGCAAATATAATTACTACCGTAACACTGGGTACTTTATACAAGATACATCTAGATATAGATTCAGTTACATCAATATCACAAAGTTCCTCTCCCGCAACCGGTAAACAGTGTCTGGAAACAATGGTTTAAAGTAAGAAGGAAAAACATAAACATTAGTTTTATCAAAAAGGCTATACTGATACAGTGGATATAACAATTCGAATTTGACCCCACTGGTAGAGTCAGTTACTTTCTTCCAAAAGCATCAAAATGAATATTTTAGTATGAAATGAATGAACAGCACACAGAGACTTCATATTATCTATATATGTATTTGTTAAAAATATAGTATCGTCGAGTTAGCATCCCAAAACAGAAGTCTCGAACTTATTTTGGGGCCAGCTGAATCAGTGTGATTTGTCTATATTTATTTATTTATTATCTAGAAGTCATTAGTGATCTATTATCAGTTTTTCGACTTAAATAAATATAAAGTGATGTTATGTTGTGACGTTTTATATTATTGTTAAGGAAGACCAATTTGGTTTAGACCAGGGACACATCCGAGGTATAGCAAACATATACAGTCAACATCAGTCATATAACCGTAGGTTACATACATAATATTTTATACATCCACAAGTCCTGTGGCAAGCCCTACGAACAAAATCTTGGGATCGGTTATGATATGGTCCATATCATATCATAACCACATGTACAGGAGCTGCTTGGAGAAGCCTATTAATTAAATATTAAACTATGGGACGAAGTAGAGTTTCAGTTTCGTCATAGGTAAGGCCTTGAAGCCAGTCCGTTACAGTCTTTTTGCAATTGAATTTGTTTAGTGGAAACATGTTTAGTTTATAGTTAAGGTTTTTATATAAGAATGGACCAAGATACTGGAAAAATCTCTGAAAGAAAACCGTATTGTAATTTGGTACAGAGATATTCAGTCTATTATTACGAAATATAATTTTAGGATCGTACGTCATAAGAGAGTGCTGTTGAAGTATTATCATTAAGATGAATAGTTGCCTAACCGACAGGACCTGTGTAAATTTATACAGATCAATTGTAGGATAACGATATGGTTTAGAATACGCTACTTTAAGTAAGGCTCTTTGGGCTCTTTCAAGTTGGAGCAGGTGTGTTTTCGCCGAGCCACCCCATGAGGTGATACAGTAGGTTATTATTGACTGGCACAGAGCCATGTAGGCAAGTTTTATGATTCTAGACGTGGCGACATGACGTAGTTGCTTGAATACAAAAATAAGCTTTCTAACACGTGAAGATAACAATGTAATATGTTGATAAAAGTTAAGGTTTTGGTCAATAGTAACTCCCAAGTACTTAGTTGATTCAACCAAAGTAAGTTTAGGACATTCACAGCAATTTAGGGTACACTTAGACGAACTATTTTCGTGGGCCACGAGATAATGCTGGATGGGGCAGGGGAGGCTGGGTTTTCTGATACCAAAGTTCATGAAATTAGTTTTCGACACGTTCAGGGATAATAAATTGCTGGATAACCATGCTCGAACTCGATCAAAACCAATTTGGGCCGAAGCGAAAGTCTCTGTCCAAGTTGCACCTGTGAAAATGAGTGCCGTGTCATCTGCAAAAGAAATAACCCTACCATTCTCCAGTCTCATGTCGCAAAGGTCATTGATGTATGTGAGGAATAGGCTCGGGCCAAGCACGCTACCCTGCGGGACACCAAAACGAGTAGTGAGATCTGTGCTCATGTTTATACCAATTTTAACACATTGGGTTCTGTTCGTAAGATAGTCCTGAAAGAAATTTAATTGGTTACCTCTTATTCCAAGGCACTCTAGTTTGTTTAGAAGCATGGGAATAGAGACCGTATCGAATGCCTTTGCCAAGTCCAGAAAGACAACAACGCACTTTAGTTTCTTGTCAAGGGCGAGAGAAATGTGGTTCACAAGCAAATCAACTGCTTGCGCAGTTGACCTGCCAGCACGAAAGCCATATTGGTTGTCCGATAAGAGGTTATTTTGCTCGAGGAACTTGACAAGTCTTTTGTTCACAAGTCGCTCGAATACCTTAGAAAGCGCAGTCAAGATTGAAATGGGGCGGTAGTTGTCGACACGATCCCTAGTCCCAGCCTTGTGGATTGGATGAATGATTGCTTTTTTAAAGACCGAGGGGAATTTTCCTTTCTCGAGGCAAAGATTAATAATATGTGCAAATAAAGGGGCTATTAATTTCTTGTATGTTTTGAGAAAGGAGGTTGTAATCTCATCCCAACCCGCGGCCTTTTCGGAGTTTAAGGAATCAATTAGGGCAATGATTTCATCCTCATCTGTGCTCAGCAATACAAAAGAAAGAGAAGTATTATTTCTAGGTTTGTCCAGATGGGGATTAGGAGGGGGTTGTATAGAACTAGCTAGTTTTTCTCCAACACTAGTAAAATAGTCATTGACAAAATTAACCGACTCAGAGTGCGAGGCTTTTAGGGTAAGAAGTTCTTCAGCGTCAGATTTGGTCTTTTGTGTGTTAGTAGCTCTACGTATGGTTTCCCACATTTTCTTGGGATTTTTTACATTAGTATTAAATTCTAGTTTGGTAAACTGATTTTTCAACTTTTTGATGAGGTTAGTTAAAAAGTTACGATATCTTTTATACGTTATCATAAGAAGTTCATTAGTTGGGTTATTTTTAAGTTTCTTATGCATGTTGTCACGGTTACGCATACAGCGTAATATGCCAACCGTGATCCATGGCTTAATAGTGTTTTTCCGGTATGGAACATGCATAATTTTAGAATTAGCCCGTATGCATCTGTTAATAGAATTAACAAAGTAGTTGGCTGCATATGTAGGGTCATCAGTCGTAAGGATTGGCAGAAAATCGGTCTTTTCCAGATCGGCAGATAAAGCAGCATGGTTAGTGAATAGTTTGGCTTTATGTTTTACATTTAAAGGGTTATTGGTAGTTAAAGCAATGAGAACCGGGTGATGGTTAGTAACTAAGGTGTCAATGACAAAGGTAGAAGCTGGAAGTTTTGTTTTGAGCATGACATGGTCCAGGCAGGCCGGGGGATCATATTTGGTTATAAGGTTGTGGGCCGCAAGCAGACCATGGAATGCCAGCAATTCCAGGTAGTCTGGACTACGATCGTCAGTGGTATTATCAGCAATGTTGATATTAATATCACCAGTGATGATTATGTTTTTAAACGAGTCAAGCCGATTTAGAAGTAAGTTTAATGATTGCAAAAAGTTTGTAACATTATTATGGGAGGGTGATCTATAAATTGCAATAATTGCAGTGTGGTCAGAGAATTTAATCAATAGACAATTAGCATCAAGAAGTATAGGATACTCCACGGAAAAGCCCGTTAACGACTGTCTAACATAGACCACAACACCCTCACATTTGTTATTGTTATTGGTGGTCTTGAAGCTGGTGTAGCCGTCAACAGTTGGAATTAGGGGATTAACCTCTAGCCAACACTCCGTCAGTACTAGAACGTCCAAATCGTGATCAATCCTACTTAGTAATACCAAGAATTGGGCTATGTTAGCTGAGATACTGCGTATGTTTTGGGTTATGACTGTAATCTTGTTAGACGTTCGGTGTGGTGCATCCATAACAATCTTTTCCGGTACACAGAATGTAGAATTTGATACAGCCAAATTATCTATATTCTCCAATACTTCTTCCATCATATTGAATTGTTTTATATCTATGTGAGTGTAATATTTTACGTAAATTCAGTGTAAACTGAATATAAGCCTTTAAAAATACAAGTACCTAAATGAAATTAATATAAATAAGGCGCATACAATAGACATTTATACATAGAGAAAAACATTCCTTATTTATTTATTTATTTTTGTTAATATGACAATCTTAGAAATAAAGATACAAATACCCACTACCAAAGAGAGAAATAAATTACTACCTATAAGAAATATCTATAGCCAGCAAACCAAATAGAAAATTAACAGTTAATTAGTAGGGTGGAGAGCAGAAAGCTGGGCCTCTGAGCTCACTATGATATATTTAGATGAGTCGTCTTTTCGCAGGAAAACTCTGCCACCAGAAGTCCAGCAGTACTTGAATTGTTGTCCTCTTGCAAACTCACGAGCTAGGTAGTGCAATCGTCGAGCAGTGGGAGTCAGATGCTCAGAGATATAGATTACTTGCCTTGGAACGTTGGCTCCGAGTATACTAGTGTTAAGTCTGTCAGATGGGTTTGACTTATTATAATCCCTGTATGCCTTCAAGAGTTTGTTCTTGGTTATTACTGAATTTAGGGTAATAACGATTGTTTTGTGGTCTGTTTTTGCTGGTATATGGTAAATATCATAAAAATCAGGCAGAGACAGACTAACAGGGAGCTTGTTCAGCGTACTGAGCGCAATTTGGGCCAATTCCTCTTGAGATGCGTTAGTTTTGTGAGGAATGTTACGCAACTCAAGGCTAGCTGAGCGGGAGGCGCGGTCGATTTCATCAGTTTTTTCTTCAACCTTGGCTACACGCAAAAGACAGTCTTCGGTTTGGCTTTTGAGGCTGGAGACCTGTGCAGTCAGCTCCTGGTACTGTTCCGTTAGTGTTTCAATAGATTTTTTTATTTCGACATTGGTTGATATTACTTCTGAAATTTGCAGTTGGATGTCTTTCATATAAGTTTTTATATATATTATATATTCCTCGTACTTCTGTTATGATAATGTTGACAATCAATCATACTCGTAGCTAGATTTTGAGTATGGACTACATTCATCATCATCAGCTTTCAGGAATCCACTGCTGGGCATAAGCCTCCTTCTGTGTGCGCCATCTTGTTCTGTCCCTGGCCATCAAAATCCAATTATTATCAGCAACTTGCCTGACATCGTCGCCCAACCTAGCCGCCAGACGTCCTTCACTACTATTCCCATTTCTGGGATACCACTCCATGATGGCCTTTCTCCACCTACCATCATTACTTCGAGCCAAGTGTCCCGCCCAATTCCATTTAAGAGTCGTAACCCCAGGACTATATTATCTTGATGGAATTCCTCAAAGTTGTCAGTTCTGTTGCTTTAACATGCAATATTTATATAAAAGATTTTATAATCTTTTTTTATTGAGGCTATATCTGAGCAAATATCGCTGTTAAGAAGCGAATATCAGTTACCTAATGAAGCTAGGAGAGGCACGATCTTGTTAAATTGCGTTTGATTGACGGCTCAGGTGCGAAATGATGAAATTTCACAGTAAACAGTATGTAGGCCTATGTAAATAAATTATAAGGTTATATTGCAGTTATAAAAAGAAATCAACAATTGTAATTTAAAGATTTTGTTATATCTACTTCTTAGCGACCTCCGTGGCGTAATGGTCAACGCGGTAGTCCGCCAATCCGGAGGTTCTGGGTTTGATTTCTGGCCAGGGCAAGTTGGAAAATAGCCTTTTTCAAATTGTCCTGAGTCTTGGGTGTTTATTTGTATATATGTTGATTAGAAAAATACAGTATCCTTGAGTTAGTATCCCCTAATATATGTGTAAACTTACTTTGGGCGCTAGCTCAATCAGTGTGATTTGTCCTTAAATAAATAGATTTATTTACCTTACGGGTGGAGCAATCCTACTTTTTAACTCCCGACATAAAAGAGGGGTGTTATAAGTTTCACATGTCTATGTATCTGTGTGTAAACGAATAGACCACATTCGATGCGGTTTTTTTTATCGAAAGCCTTGTCTGTCGAGATCTCAGGTCGAGATGGTTCTTAGGTATGTTTGAAGAAAATCTGTTTAGCCGTTCAAAATTTTTAGGAGGTGAACGCTTGAAAGTGCCGTGTGGTTCCCGGCAGAGTAGAATAGGACCACTCCAAGTCTTCCCGTGGATGTCTTAGAAGGCGACTTAGCAAACACAAGCTAAACAATGCTTACAAACATCAGTGAGACCTCTCCAAGCCGTCTGGCCAGCGTGGAGAGTGTAGGCCAAACCCTCTGACTGTTCTGGCTAATATATATGGCTGGTAGTACAGAGAAGGTCGTGCTCCTGCAGTGGAGACTAAAAAAGACCTGCTGATGATGATGAACGCTTGAAACTTGGGGGCTTTTTAATTTTTTCGTACTGGGAGAACTTGTATTGGGAGAACCTTAATCGAGCTGTGAAATTACAATAATATGGATGATCAATTTGATCCGTGTTGAATTTATATTCTTTCCGATTGACCCTGCAAGTATGGCAACATGAACTTGGGTTATTATATCACACGGTCTGTGGGAATTACATAATTACACAGCGGATAAGCGCCTGATAAATTAGCGAACGGTCAACGAACATTTTATTGGCCAAATCTAATTAACGTGGCATTTACTCAAGTAATTTAAACATTGCTTGTTCATTAATGGATGTATGTAAGTGGTAGTAAGGCCGATTTATTTATTAACCCTTGATGTTAAAGAGCGGTGTTTTAAGGTTGACGTGGCTGTGTGTCTGTCTTCGTCGAACAGACCGGTTTCGATGCAGTTTTGTTTATTCAAAAGCCTATTCTGTCGAGACTGTTTTTAGCTTTGACCTCTATCTAGCCTGATGGGAAGCTAAGATGAGGTCTAAGGTGTAACACGCAGACTCGAAAAATGCCTATTCACTCTTGCCTCTCCCAAGGATTTCCAAAAAGATAATGATTTCCAAAAAGATAATGTATGTAAGGAAAAATATTTCCATGTTCAATAAAGTAAGTGATTTTACAGATAGAAATTTACGTAATAAGAATGACTTAGTTAGCCCGTATTACAGGCTGAATACAGTCAGTAAGTCTTTTATGGGGAAGTGTATACTTTTTTATAATAAATTGTCAGAATCGGTCCTTGATATGCCAGATAGAAAATTCAAAGCTTATGTAAAGAAAGTACTTTGTGAGAAGGCTTATTATAGGACCGATGACTATCTTAAAGACAAAAAGGTCTGGCTTGAGCTTGGCGCGGGTCCCTCTTAAAGGTTTGTATACTTAGACATGTCATAATTTAGGTACATTGGTACATACTAAATTTACAAATTGACATTATTTTAAATTTCGTAATACTTATAATTCAATTTAATTATGACATAATAAACAATGTAATCTCTGTCCATCTATATAACTAATTTTAAGTTTTTAGTTTGTTAGTTGACGTCTTTGGAGAAAACGTGCAGTGCAGTTTGTTGCCGCTTCTTCTGCACTTGCGCCTAGGAAGCGGCGTAAACTTAGCTTTAAGTAACGATTTGACGTCAACATTTGTGCAAAACAAAACAAAGTGACTATTATTAAGAGATATTATAAATATCCTATGATAAAAAAAAAAAAAAAAAAAACTGATCTAGAGCAGCCTGCATCCAGCGCCTTCCAGCGACCTTGGTCTGGTCGTCTGACCACCTTGTGGGTGGTTGTCCTACGCTTCGCTTGCCCATGTTCGCTTTTTTTTTATTAGATATTTGAGTACGTTTGACCTCTATCTAGCCTGATGGGAAGCTAAGATGAGGTCTAAGGTGTAACACGCAGACTCAAAAAATGCCTATTCACTCTTGCCTTGAAAATCCCTAAATCGCTTCGCTTCGATCAAAAGTTATTGAGGCCAAATACTTGAAAGTCGGGGGTTTTTGAAGTGAAAACTTCTTTAGGCGTGTTGGACATTTTTTGAGATGGGAAAAGCCATTGACCTCGCGACACTGTAACCGACACCTCGTTCAAGTTTTCACTTCTGTCGGCACTCCTAGAGTGTCACTGTTTTTTTAAATTGTCAGGCAAAATATCTTGTGGAATATGAGTGAACACTGTTATTGATTTAATTATGCTATATTAAAAAAATAAACGGGTAAGTGCGAGTCGGACTCGTACATTAAGGGTTCCGTACCTCCGTACAATATATTTCTTTAGCGCTTTAAAGCGCTAAAGAAACACGTTTCTTGTATGAAGACCCCCTTTAATTTTTAACTTTATCTTATTGTTAGTATTTGTTGTTATAGTGGTCATAGTAATACATATCTAGTTAATGTCATTATAAAGATCTAGTTAAAAACGCTGAAAATCAGGTTTTTTTGTATGACGACCCCCTTTAATTTTTAACTTTTTATTTATTTTTGTATTTGTTGTTATAGCGGCCACAGTAATACATAAATTTCAAGTGTCTAGCTATTATGGTTCAAGAGATAGAGCCCTGTGGCAGACGGACAGACAGCGGAGTCTCAGTAATAGGGTCCCGTTTGCACCCTTTGGGTACGGAACCCTAAAAAGTATATGTTATTTAAATCTGTTTTGATAAAAAAATGTACTTAAATAAGCTAATATATCAAGTCGTGGACGAGAGCCAATATTATAAGTTATATTAAAAATAAAATAAATAAAGTGTTTGCATATTGGCGTCCATAACTTTGTTTTCAAAGATAAGGAGACATGATTATCTGTATTAATCTTCCTTTTGTGACATTTCTTCACGATACAACATTTTGTCACGTAAAATAGTACAAGGTTTGAAATATGCAAAAAGTAATGACCGCAGTTTCGCCACAATGTACCCAATTATATTATTCCCGAGAGGGTCTCATCTACGAGTAGATCTGACAAATAGACTATTTCGACACCACTGTGGAGCAGACAGCTGATGTCAGAGTATTGACCTGAGACATTGACCTATTCTGTTTTAAATGTTAGACTGACAATGTCCAACAAAACATAGCTTCCAATTTACACGTGCACTTGTATAGCCCGTACATGTAAAGACGGGGCGTAGGCTTTCATATTAAACTAACACATAAATGGAATTAGCATTTAGAAAGTGATAGTAAATTAATCAAACTAATTAAAACTACCTAAGGTACTGGTGTTTCATTGTAGAAATCATTTTCCCTTAATCCTTACCTGTTTTTTATATAATTTAAAAGCAGGGGCACTAGAAAAAACTCTTTAAATGTAGCAGATTAGTCACACGGATATAATTGCTGTCAAAAGTAACCTAGTGTCTCTGTGAGTTGTAGATATCGCGAGTCACCCGCGACTTTTTGAAGTTTATCGGATTAAAAAGTTGTTCAGTCGTTTATCGGATTAAAAAGTTGTTCAGTCTTAAAAGTTTCTTCTTAATAAAGGTAATAAAAAAGGTTTTATAAATTACAGCTATTCCGCATTTTCTAACACAATGGCTTCGCCATTTTAAAAATTACCAAAAAATGAATCGAAAAAAATGGTCAAAAATAATCTGCTCCACGAGAATCGTTTTATAAATAAAACCAGTATAGAAAGTAGGTATCATATACGTTTCTTGAGTCCAGCACATATAATAAAATTTAAATCCATGACATCATATCATTTCTTTAGACTTGTTGAAAAATTATAAACACTTTTTAAGAATGAGGTATAACCTAATTCGGAACTTAAATTGGGTATCATATAGGACATCATTAACAAATCACCCTTTATAATAAAATTTTCTCCTACCATAATTAAATGGCAGCCGTTTTATTTTCTCAATCAGTGAGATTTGTCCTTATATATTTATTTATTTTTACATTTATACTCTAATCGTATAATAACTACTTATGTGAATACAAAAAGCCATTTGACAATATTTGACAGTTTAACATCTAGACAATAGTCTGTTAAAATAATGTTTCAATTTTCACAATTACAATTTTTTTTTAATGATGAGTAATCAAGCTTTTTGTGAAAAATCTGGCCTATTAAACTTCATTTTTATTTTTATATAATAGGAAACACTATAACTTCACAAAAATTCCTAACATATGTATTTAGCCTTCAATGAGACCAATCAAAAATTTATCTATACATTTTTGAGAAATAAATATTTTTTTATTAAAAAAAACAATTAAAAGAAAAAGTGCTTATAATGGGTAATTTGTCGATAAAAATTGCCGTATATTACACCACTAAAGCCGAACCTATATCTGAGACTCCGCTGTCTGTCCGTCTGTCCGTCCGTCACAGGGCTCTATCTGAACCGTAATAGCTAGACACCTGAAAATTTCACCGATTATGTATTACTGCGGCCGCTATAACAACAAATACTAAAAATAAAAAAAGTTAAAAATTAAAGGGGTTTTTCATACAAAAAAACGGTTTTTTTTAGCCTTTTTAACTAGATCTTTATAATGGAATTAACTAGAAACTTGAAATTTTCACCGATTATGTATTACTATGACCATTATAACAACAAATACAAAAAATAAGATAAAGTTAATAATTATTAAAGGGGGTCGTGATACAAGAAACGTATTTCTTCAGCGTTTTAAAACATTGTACGGTGGTACGGAACCCTTCATGTACGAGTCCGACTCGCACTTGCCCGTTTATTTGTTCTATATTAATAATGGCACGCTTGAAATATTCAGTCTATTTAGTTGTATATTCTCTTAAAAAATAAATAAGTAAACTAAAATAAGTATTTAATGGGGGGCTCCCATACTATAAAGATTTTTTTGCCGTTTTTTGCTCGATATTAAATAAAGTGTCTTATGTTGGAATGTAATGACAATGGTACGGAACCCTTCGCGTGTGAGTCCGACTCACATTTGGCCGGTTTTTAATTTAAGAGCCAGGCTCTCAGTTTCAATAAAGAGCCTTCCATATATTCTGCCAAGTTCTGGTATTTTAATAAAATATAGTATAATTTGTTAGGATGCGTTAATTTATTTGTATCCAATTAAAATACCTAACTTAGGCCGGTCCAATCTGTATGATTTTTTTTACTAATTTTAGAATTCCTTTCTCTCTTATTCGTCCTTTGTTTAATCTGTAGCTCATCAAAGCTGATCTATTGCATATGCGTGGGAAGTAAAGTGGATTGCCTATGCATTTTCCCAATAAAGAAAACTTGAGTATATTTGGGCGGGTCGAAAACATGTCACAGAATTTACACTTAAAGATTTAAGAACGTGATAGTGTAGAGGTAGGACATTATCACGTTTTTATCCTTAACGGGGCAGACAGAGACTAGGGCGGAAAGACCTAGGCCACTTTAAACGTGATGGTGGGCATGAAGGTGTAAGAAATCATTATAGTGATGGTAATATAAGTACTAACTGTACTATATGCTTAAATGCTGGTCTGGAAGAAAAATAGAATGTACCAGCTGCTTCTTTTATAGGCGATCAAGGGAATGGATGAGAATTTCACGCCCACCGTCACGTAAGCCCGCCACGAGCCCGGCAACGGATGGTGACATTCAAATGGGAGATTTTTGGTATACGAGTACTGCATACTGATGTCGGCTGATATCTTTGGTTTTTAATAAGAGAAAGATACATATGACAGAATTTGTATTTATCTTTCTTTGAATAAAACTACAATTTCAAAATCACCCTATATGGCCTATATACATGCTAATCATACCTATACTCTCGCCTGGCCATCAAGTCCCGCCAGACCCGCCTAAGTATGCCCTACCCTAAAATTGTTGATTCAGGATATGATGACATGAATCACATAGACTAGTCACGACAATTTTTTATGTTTATTACACAGTTTTTGAAGGCCACATAGTTGCAATATAAATTGAAAAAAACTTAATTAATTAAAAATACGTGGTTTATAGTTATTGAGCAATACACATCGTCTTCAAAAGCGGTTAAATGTTACCGGTTATTGACAAAAGTTCAGTTTCCTTGTTGATGTTGATAGAGCTTTTGGACAAAAATATTTCATGTTAAAATAGAACTTTAAAAGATATGGAGAGTTATAAAAAAAAAAACGATTTATTTTTAAACATTTCTTTTTCTTTATTACACCAAGATTTTTAAAAAAAATGTGTATAATAAGTATCAAAATGCATTTTGTGAATTAATTTACATTGTATAATGCAGCCTTTTTGTTATCGAGTGTGTGTGTTAATATTTACACTTTGCCACAGAAGACAGTAAGAGTATACAGAACGGAATCTTCTAAGGCCCCGCGCAATATGCATCCCCGTTCCCCGTCCCCGCTCCTCTCCCCCGTTTTCGCCTTGTCGAGGGGCGAGAGCAGGCGAACACACACTGCATGGCACACGCGGGCACACAAGAACCGGGGAGAGGTGCCAGGGCGGGGAACAGGGACACATATTGCGCTACCTTAGGAGATTCCGTTCTGTATACTCTTACTGTATTCTGTGACTTTGCTACACACTTATTCGACACCCGGGCGGTAAAACCAAATATTATGTACGTAGATGAGTGAAAAAAGGCGATATAATTGATTCTGATCGGCTTTGTTGTTCGACAAATACTACCGAACTGTCAGTACCGGCCCGAATAGTAACCCTAGACATACTAGATGATTTTGCGTGTAAAGAACCAAACTTTACCTACAGCACCACCCACCAGCAGGTGGGTTGATAATCGCAGTAGATGGTATGATGTTCTGTTAACTAGACCTCCCTCCATAGTCGCCTCTTATCGCACCCGTGCTTCAATATAAAAATATAAAATTAACGTCTAAAACTAAGCTACTGGTTTTACAAAATTTTGCTAATGCGTATTTATTTAAAAATCTCAGGACCAGTTCATATCCCCATTACCTAGATGTAGATCTTCTAAATTCTAGAACCTAAATCAAAATTAAAACAGGGTAAAAATCTTTTAGACATTTTAAAACCCATTTGATACTCGTGATCTCATAATTATCCCATCAAATATTTGCGTTTAAATTAAATTTATCACTTCATAGTCGGCTCGTTTTATGTATTATGTATTAATTTCTGTTTATCAGTTTCCTCAAATGAACTTTATAAATGATTTTTGCTTAAGATTATGCAAAGTCGTTTTTTATTTTTTTTATTAAGAGCATATCTGTAAAACAAATTAAGTAGTAGGTACCTACATTTATTTTGTGACTACAGTTTTGTTTAACATAAACAGATTCCAGACAGGAAATGTAGTAAAAAGATCCAAATAAAAAAGAAAAAAATATTTGTAAGATTTATGTGGTTTTCTTTTATTATATGCTAATAAAAAAAAATTATTGGATTGAATTTGATTTTTCACATCTGCACATGTGTTTTTTTGGAAATTATAAATGGTATTTTTTTAATTTTTAAATGCAACCCATACTTAATGTTTGTTGGTTTTTCGTGTGTGTAGGTGGTTTTTCGTGTATGTAAGTGGCCAACACAGTCAGATTTCAAGCTACCTAAAGGAATCTGTCATAGTTTGACTACTTTACAATGATGATAGCCTGGACCAAAGGTTTAACGTGGTACCTACCTGCCAAATCACGAAGGAGTTCGAGATTTTTTTTCGTCATTTGTGGTCACCCATCCAAGTGCAGACCACGCTTGAATCACTTAACTTGCGAAAGCGATTATAATGCGTGCTCCCACCGGGCCCTCGAGGTTCGCCTGGATGAAATTTCAAGTATAAAAAGTCAATTGAAATTTTACATTCAATTGACTGAACAGCAAAATCTGATATTTTTTTATGGTTAACATGAAAGTTATTCCTAACTGCAGAAATTTATTCAAGCATTTTATAATTTTCATCCCTTCCCTAATACTCAACCGACAAAAAATGGATATCCCAAAAAGGCCTTGCCCAAAAGACACGACACGCCCATCATTTGCTTAAAAATAACTACTTCGTAACTTGTATTAAGATGGTGATGATGTAGGTGTGAGTTATAAAAGGCAGAAATAACAAACCTTATAGTAATAAACGGGCAAGTGCGAGTCGGACTCGTACATGAAGGGTTCCGTACCACCGTACAATGTTTTAAAATACTGAAGAAACACGTTTCTTGTATGACGACCCCCTTTAATTATTAACTTTTTTTATTTTTAGTATTTGTTGTTATAGCGGCCACAGTAATACATAATCGGTAAAAATTTCAGGTGTCTAGCTATTACGGTTCAAGATATATAGCTCTGTGACTGACGGACAGAAGGACAGACAGACGGACAGACAGACAGACAGCGGAGTCTCAGTAATAGGGTCCCGTTTGCACCCTTAGGGTACGGAACCCTAAAAAAGAAAACACGGTCCATTGGTGAACCCTAGAGCTTCGGTCTGTCTGCGGGTAACTAAAGCTGGCTACACACGACACTATTTAGCATATAATCTGCAGTAACAATCTAGAGCTGTACTGCAGATTGTAATGTGTGCAGACGTATATTAGTGGTAGACGTACTGTAGGCCACAACACAACACAGCACAACACGTCTATACACAGTGCAGCACCATGGTAAAATAAAACAAGGCATTCTCTTCCCGTGATGGCTCAAGACTACGTCACAAATGTCACGATAAGTGTGTACATACCTTAAAATACTAATAAGACAGTGTAAGTCCAGCTTAAAAGTTCTGTGCGACCTATAGAGCAACGCGCGCTCTTAAATTCTGTTAAAAGATCCAACAGAAAAGAGTCCATCATTTTCATCAATTGCTAGTTGCCTGCGTTGAAGGAAAACATAAAGAACTTGAAGTAGGTTGGTTTTTGTATTTAATGGAAATAAATTAATTAATTAACTGTACCCCGGAATGAATCAGTAAGACCATAGCCTATCAAAATCCTAACTAGGCTCGCGTCACTAATAGTGAAGTGGCAAAGATGGCGTATCTTTGTTAGGTGTTAAACTTATGTAACATATTATGTACAGCGTTTTGACATTGAAATGCATGAAATAGGGGGTATGAAAGTATGTGTCGATATATCAATCACTTAAATTACTTTTAGATATAAATCATAAATAACCCTATTTATTTATTTTCGATTTGTATCGATATATACTGGATGATTAATGTCTTTCTTTTGATTATCATCAACGACCTGAGAGGTCAAATGTTAAGTTTATAGTATATTATATATAATTGTTTTATGTATATACATAAGTAAATGTAGGTATTTACATAAGCGTATTAATTGTATTAAAAAACTTAACAGAAAAAGGAGCGCTTTATGTATTTATTTTTTTACATGATAAATACAAGGACATTTTAAAACATCATATATGATGATACCGATACCTGCAGTAGTTTTAAAAGAAACTAATAAATAGGGACTAATCACACTGATTTAGTGCTAGCCTGGAGAAAGGCCATTTTCCAACTTGCCCTGGCTCCAACTCAAAAACGTCCGAGTGACGGACTAACATGTTAACCAATATGTCACGAAGGTCTTCAAATCAAAACGAAGTCGTTATTTTTATTAAAAAAATATATACCTATATATATTTAAAAATAATTTATTGTAATTTTAGTGTTATAAAACATTAGACAGACTAAAACTAAATATCAGTCAATTTAAAGAAAAAAATATATCTTGAAACTTGATTTATCCCAGACAAATAAGTGTCCCCTTTATACTCAGGAAACATTTTGTACTTATTTTAACTTAACTAGGTGTTTATTTTACTTAACTAGAAAATTTTGTTGAAGACTAGAACGCATTTTACACAACGCCAATAATACATTAGTACATGGTTATTATTCCATTAACTAAGTCATGCTTAGAGTGTTCTTACTCGTTTATAATTTTATAATTTATTATAAAAAATGCGGATGTTTCATGAGTCAAGTCCACGTATTTTCCTGAGTTATAGCTAAGATAATAACTTCCTTTGTTTATAATAATTAGACAAATCATTCCTCATGACGCTGTTTTATGCAACAAGCGGCAATCTTGTCATATTTTATTATTAATTGATAGGAGCCTTCCCGTGGCGCGTCAGCTAGAGTTAGTAACACGGACTCTAGGCTGCCTAATCCTCTCACCACGATGGTATCTATTCGATCCCGGCGAACTCGAATCCCTAGTAGACAGACAAGGGGAAAGACAAGTAGACAGACGTCATCGCAGTCGCAGCCTTACCTTTTCCACGTCGATCAGGGCCACACCACAGTGCGCGCGATGTCACCTTTGGTACGCCCTCTGAGCCATCTCAATGCACTTCGGAGCACCAACACTGATTTAGATTTTTTCTCTGTCAACTGTCAGCTATTATGTAAATAAATAAATTAATATAAGGACAAATCACACTGATTAAGCTAGCCCCAAAGTAAGTTTTAAACTTGTGTTATAGGATACTAACTCAATGATACTATATTTTATGATAAATATATATAGAGATAAACACATAAGTATATTATAAAGTCACTACTCTGAATTACTTTGTAAATCTGAATGACCGGTGCTGCAATACTCGCAATTGCGATAGTGAATAATAAATAATATGTATGGACATAAAAATATTCAAATATTTTAAAACATTATTAGTTATCAAATTAACATTATTGTTGTTATATCTCTGTTATTTGTCATTATTATCTTATTTTTGTATAATGAAAAAAACAAAGTAGACTAGCAAAGAAAAAGAATAAAGTATACGTACTACTACCAAGTCCTAGATAACCCTTCAAAGTATTTACGAACAGTTACAGTTTACAGTTTATAATGAGAACGTTAAGCTTTGCTACGCACATTAGCCAAAAGTGGCCGTTTTTTGCAAATGTGCGTGGCAAAGCTTAACGTTCTCACTTTAAACTGTAAACAGTAGTTCATAAAATATTTTGAAGGGTTATCTAGGACTTGGTAGTAGCAAAATTTTAAATGATGTCTCCGTTATCTTTGAAATGATTTATTTTAAATGGGGGCAGCACTGGAAAATTAGGTACGGCCTTAAGGATGCCATCGGGAATGCAATAAGGGTTTGGACACATTGCTTTAGCAAATAGTGGTTCTGAGCGACAGAAAAGGATAGCAGCATAGGAAAGTGCTATTCCGTGCTGACAGATGTGTCCAAATCCTGAATGTGAACGAGGTATTTAAATGTCAGTACCTATATACTTAAACGGCCGGAAATATAAAGTCAATCAACACTAAATAAAGTGATACAGCTTACATAAATTAAAAAACATCCTGCAGATGGTAACTTAAATAATAAAAATGAGCTAGAAGTATTAGGTATTATGAGTAAAAAAAAAGAAAAAAAAATGTTCAAAAAAAAGCCACGGCTACTGCGTCACCATATCGTTTTCTTTCACTTGGCTGGAGCTACATAGCTTACATGCCAAAGGGTTAAAAAACAAGAAAGATATGTAGTTAATTCAATATTTGCGAAAGGCAGCGTCCATTTATCATTTAAATCATTAGTGATTAGTGACCTACGACCGATCATCGATCGTCATACGATTAACTTGAACCTTTCCCTAATCAAACTATTACGAAATATAATTAAATAAGTCATTTTCCTTTCGTTTTACACATGAGACTTTTTCGATACTAGCATGCCTGCGGCGTCGCCCGCATAGTCAAATTTTTGATCATCCCACGGGAACTTTATATTTTCCCGGAATAAAAAGTATCTTTTGTGTTAATCCCGGTAATAAGCTATCGACATGCCAAATTTCATTCCAAACTGTTCAGTCGTTTTGGCGTGAAAGCAGAACAAACATCCCAACATTCATACAAACTTTCGCATTTATAACAGAATTATTAGGCTTATGCAGTCCTTTTTCAGAAATCCCGATGTACAAAACCAACCAAAGGTTCGACGTGCTTTCCCATGTAGACACCAAATGCAAGATAAGATCAGATATTGACGTACTGCGACCAGACTGCAGACATTCTTAAAAAAGGAGAGGTCAGGAGTACCCATAACCTGCGAGCATGCATGAAGAGAGTGATGTGTGTAGATGAAGATTATAGATAGATACCAAGATAAAATCTTTATTCACTAAAAGGCCGCTGGTAGATGAATAAGTATGTGACTTATTGATGATTAACAAAGATCTAGTATAGAAGTAAAAATATAGTATTTAAAGTAATTATATTAGAAATATAAAGTAAATATTAGTAAAAATAATCCGTTCTTTATTATAACCTCATTTGTGCAGTGCAAAAATTATTAAGTATAGAAGTGATAGTCTGTAGTAATACAATGTGATTGCACCGTGAGAAGTGACCAAGATAGTAAAAAGTTCCTGACTTAGCATGATTTCACAGACGATCTGGTCGAGCTGCAACGCTGATAATTGGGTAGGTATTACAGTAGGTCAAAAATAAATTATATGGTACTGTTAATAGAATAAAACGTCACAAAATAATAGCACTTGTCATTAATCACATCCACTTTGAACGTGATTTTAGATTTATTAATGCAGAAAAACGGATATTAAGAGCGCTTTTTGACTCCAAGGAACTATGACGTCATAAATCGATATTTCATACATAAAAAATATCTGATTTGACTTGATGCAAAATAGCGTATTCTGCCAGAACCAATGCTTAGGTCGGTAAAGCGATGCGACGATGGGTTAATTATATTTATGTACAGTGTATACAAGTTGTAAGTATTTAGGTACTTATTTTATTACCTCTTCTTGAAAGTATAAAAAAATAGTATGTAATATGATATACGAGTACATTTTATATGTAGCAATGAATTAGGTCGCCATTTGTACATTTATTTTTATTGCGCAATAAAGATAAAATAAAAAAATAAATGAAGCGAGAGAAGTCTGTCAGGATCGTAGTATAGGTTCATAGTCTCTGCCGACCCCTGTGGGAAACAGGCGTATTAGTATTTTTTAGTTTATTTTAAAACTTTATAAAGTAAAAATATACTTTTAACAAATGGGGGACTTAATGCTAAGAGCATTTTCTCCCAGTCAACCATAGGGATAAACAGAGATAAAAAGAATTGTATGTAGTATGTATGTATTTAAAAACTCTCGTTTGTCATAATGGTTTCTGGTCAAGAACTAGTGATGATCCTACCACACAATCTCACGATGATATAAGAGGTGATTGATTGATTGATTAATTACTGAGTTTAAACATTTCGCGCAACAACTGCATGGGGGTTGACATTGGGCGCGACCGTTAGTAAAACTGTTCGCACAAATGTAATCCTAAGGAGAGTTGACGTCATACAGACGGCTGGTCGTAAAACACAGCCAAATCGTTAAAATGATTTCGGCTTGATGTTCTCAACTTAGCAAAATCTTCGAAATATAAATTATTATCTATAAATATAATCTCTTTTGAGATCAGTAGTGCCTTTGTACAACTTTTTGTTTATGTATTCTCTGTATATATTGTCCGTGTACATAAATTGGTAAATAAATAAATAATAAATAAATAATCAAAAAGTTATTGTAGGTATTTGTTTATTGAACCAAAAACCTACATTATACAGGGTTTAACAAAATATACTGAAACTATTATAAGGCTGAATTCAGTCCATGATATTAAACAACTTTCCCTAAGACACATACCTACTCGTATATCCAAATATGAAAAATAATTTTTGACCTCCCATAGAATTGACCGATTAACTGATACGATGTTGCATGGAAAGAAATATTTTTTTATGTTTGCTTTGGGGAATGTTGTTCAGTATCATGGACTGAAAATAATTTCAGTATATTTTGTTAAACGTTATATAGTATAATAACAAACAAACAAACAATCAGAAGCTCTTGTGTTATACGTTTTGTGCCATTTAACAGATAAATAAGCTATAATTTGACCTCAATAACAAATAGTTTGAATTTTTGGAAGCACGCACGTTTTTTCGTGAATATGGGCATGTGAATACATTCCTAGTAGAACGTGTGATACAACATAATAAATTATTTCATTTGATTTGTATACTTCTATGTAGTGTAGTAGTGTAGTGAAGATTATATCTTTAAATTCAGCGGTCTTAGCACGTTAGTTTAAAACAAAGATCTGTAATTATCTTCCCTCTTTAAAAACGTACATAATAATATTATGACACGATAAAGTTAATGAATGGAAACGTATTAAAATGACTCGTTACACGCAGGCAGTTTTTAAAAAAAATTTCTGTTAAAAAATATCATAATTTTCAATTTAAATACGTGTCCTGTGAAACAATCACGTTGGGTGAAAGAATAACGTAAGTACTTTAAAATTCCAAAATAATATTGCAACCAAAATTTATTAAAATTATATGTTAATAAAATAAAGTGTTATGGAACGTTCCAACACTTCCAACTCATGTCGTACAGATAATAAAAAAGCTATTTCCAAGCCACTCGTCAAAAGATAGCGCTATAGATAGTTTCATAATTCAATATTTTTTGGGTTTTATTTTGAGATTTCTAACTACATGTAAACATAAATTAAATATTAATTTAATGAACAATTGTTTAAAATATTAGATTGAAAATTGTTTAATTGTGTCTTATGGGACTAGCAAATCGCCGAAAACTGACTGTCAAACTGTTGACTGTCAAACTCATGCTCGCATGGGAGTTAGACATGAGATAAAATACGTGAATGAATGAAAAATATTTTGTCGCTCAATTTTATCTATGTAAATTACGCGAAATGCGTCAAATTACAAGGATGAAATTTGTCGCTGTAGCCATACTAGCCCAGCAGGATCATCTTCAACCTTTTTTTCTCGCCAACTACACACTGAAACTATAATGGACCGGTTTTAATGCGCTTCTTACTTACATGTAGAGCATTGTTACATGCACAATATACCCGTACGAATCCGAGGCCATGCTGGTCTGGGAGAAAAGAAAAAACTTAGAACGTACCAGCTGCTTCTCTTCCCGCGCCGATCATAAAAACCTCTCAGTAAGCTGGCAATAAATAAGAAACCACATTAAAATTTCCCATAATGTCAAATATTGGCAACAATAAAAAAATCTATATTTTTTTATGAATTTCAGCATTTTTTAAGTCCATGAAAAGTCTAAATGTTAATGACTACTTACTATTACTTTTACACTAATGATTTATTTTAACTTAACATCTAAGCATTCTCTGCACACGAACTGATCTAAAAATGAATTCCATGAACATTTAGCATTTGCAATATTGATTAACACATTAATTTAAAAGCAAACCAAACCTCCATTTACGCAGAGCAATTAAACCAAAAATGAATTATTTGATCTAGTAATTGAATGCAAATTCAATTTAATTAAAGTATACGAGAAGTTATCTTGGAAAATCGACATCATTATACTGAAACGTCTTCCAAATGGATCACATGCATAATCAATGAGATAGTAAGTACATCCCAATGCCATACAAATTACTACCATACTAATTACCTAAGATAATATATTATAATCTTTTTTAATACCTAAATCAATAAAAAGCATTTAATAACCTCCTTGCTTATCAAAAAAAAATATTCTAAACTTTGAATTTGGAATAATAGAGGCGAGAATCGAAGTGAAGGGCTGACAAAAATCGAGCGTTGCATTCCGAACTCATAAGATTCAAATATCGAACAGATGTTGGTATAAAACGGCGGTGTATCATCTATATTGCACATTATAGTTTTACCTCCCTTAGTGCACACATCAAATCAACCATGAAATTCGTTAGTATTAAATATTATGTTATGTGATTTAGTGTCCTTTCCATTTTCTTGTCACGAACTAGTGATGTGTTTTGTGATAATATTGTGGATTTCGGTCGTTATAGTGAAGTGATTGTTATACCTGTATTAGCATTAATACAGGATGTTATAAATGCTATTAATGTTCGAAGGCGTAATAATCCTTAAGGCCGTACCTAAATTTTCCGGGGTCCAGTGCTGCCCCCATTTTAAATAAATCATTTCAAAGAAAACGGAGGCATCATTTAAAATTTTGCTACTACCAAGTCCTAGATAACCCTTCAAAATATTTTATAAACTACTGTTTACAGTTTAAAGTGAGAACGTTAAGCTTTACTATGCACATTTGCGAAAAACGGCCACTTTTAGCTAATGTGCGTAGTAAAGCTTAACGTTCTCATTATAAACTGTAAACAGTAGTTCATAAAATACTTTGAAGGGTTATCTAGCACTTGGTAGTAGCAAAATTTTAAGTAATGTCTCCGTTTTCTTTCAAACGATTTATTTTAAATGGGGGCAGCACTGGACCCCGGAAAATTCAGGTACGGCCTTAAAGGGCATTTCCAGTTCAGGAATAGGCACATTTGCGAAAAACGGCCACTTTTGGCAAATGTGCGAAGCAAAGCTTCACGTTCTAACTTTAAAGTGTAAACAGTAGTTCATAAAATAGCTTGAAGGGTTATCTAGCGTTAACTAGAGGCAAAATTTTAAATGATAACGGAGATATCATTTAAAATAATTTATTTAAAATGGGGGCAGCACTGGACCCCGGAAAATTAATGTAGCCCCTTCAACTTAGCCATGCAGGAATCGAAATATTTTTCTAATCTCTTATAGAAATTGTAAAAACAGCTTACAGATACATCACATCTTTCTCCCTAAAGGGGTAGACAGAGCCCAGGGCTGTAAGACCCAAAGGCCACTTTTAGCCACTTATGGTCGGCGATAAGATGGAAAAACGGAATCAAAATAGTGATGGGTTGCTAGCCAGCTTATTGTATATTGTTTAATTTTAGCATATTCACATAATAATGACAGTTATTTTATGCTTTTTATCTGAGAAGTTACAGACATTTTTCTCTAGACTGAGACCCAAAAATGTGTACACACATCATGACAGGCAGTGTAAACATTGATAAACTAAAAGTTTTATATCGAACACAATTAAAAGTTTTTACTCGACAACTGGTATTATCAGCTGATCAAATTTCTGTGAAAAAGATTATTTTCGTATTTCATAATTTATTTCCTGGGAAAGTTCAATATGACTACTTGCTGTTCAAAGATTATTTTGTCGTTCCGTACGCTGCCAATGCTTGTTCATTATATCCGAACTACTTACATTGAACGGAACTAAACGAAATGTTTTTACAAGCTTTATTTAGCTTGTTTTTGTTAAATCTTGCAAGTCAAATTTGAGCCAATTCCCGGTTGCTGATTGAGATGAAATTTGTATGCTAATGTAAATCAGATGATAATTCAATATTATTTAGAAAAGAAGTTGATCTGACGATGGAGCCGGTAGGTGGCTATAGGAACCCAGTAATAAAACGACGCAACCCTATCGAGTTTCGGCTTATTACCAGAGAATCAGATGCCTCTTTAGGCAGCTTGCACACACGAAAAACAAGTGTTTTGTCTTATTCCAGTTCATCATTATGACCCTGGCTGCAGTAGCCACAGCAGCAAAGCTCGATAACGTCTACCTCCCTCCCCACTCCAGCTCTTCAGGGGGAGGCGATGTAGGCCTCGAGACCCCCTTCGAAGGCCCCCAGGACTTTGGGGTCCAAGTCAACAGTCAGTCCTCAGCATCAGCCAGCAGTCAGGCCCAGATCCTGAAGTATGACAACCAAATTGACGAGCAGGGATACCATTATGCTTACGAAACTAGCGATGGGACCAAAGTAGAGCAGGATGGTAAGTTTTTGACATTTATTTTTCCCCGAATGTGCCAGAAAGAGGGTTATGTTTTTCTAGTGTATGTATGTATATTTTTTTGGCATGCTCTGCATCCGACAGGCTTTTTGCATTTAAGCTTGAGCGGAGTAGTTAGATTTGTCTTAATTGTCAGTGACAACCGACAGAGACCCAAATTGGCGCCGACCGTCACCGACCTGGATGTCTCGGATGTCGTAATTTTTTATTCAAAGCCCTATTGAGTGGGGTATTAAAATAAAGGATTACAAAAATATTTACAGATGTAAGAGATATATATAATATGTCTCATACATACCTTGTACATATTTTTCCCGCATAGTATATGCAGCTAGAACAACTACGTTCTAGCTGCATATAAGTCGTGTCGTACGTAACGGGATGTCAAACGGGTAGCTGAGAGGAATAATGACATAGAAATTACTCCACCCACCATTAAGAACGAAGTTCATAAATTATAAAAAAAGATAAAGATATCAGATATATTGAACTGTTATGGCTATAATATTATATTGCATAAACTCTTTTATCACTTGTTAAATTTAGCACATACTACAGATTAAAAATAGTTTGAAATCAGTCAGGAAATTGAAAACAAAATATGATTACCTCCCATTGAATAATTTCACACATTTTATAGTTCACAATTATAAAACAAATTTTATATCATATTGATATTTAATTTACCGATATAAAATAATAAAGTTTTATATAATTTATCAACATAATAAAATATGATAAAATTAAGAATTAATCTATAAAAAAAAGCTTGTTTTGGAATTATTATGCCAGTTTCATATTTTCGTCGACGTAATAAAATAGACTACCTAATACTGAAAGAGCAGGCAGTTTTAATTAACCTCATTAAAAACTAGCTGTGCCCGCGACTTCGTTCGCGTGGTTGTCGGAACGTAATGTTATATAGCCTAAAGCCTTCCTCTATAAATGGACTACCCAACAAAAAAAGAATTTTTCAAATCGGACCATTAGTTCTTGAGATTAGCGCGTTTAAACAAACAAACAAACAAACAAACTCTTCCGCTTTATAATATTAGTATAGATTTCATATTTTCGTTGACGTAATAAAATAGACTACCTAATACTGAAAGCTTATTTTTGTAACTGTTAATTAGCAGCCAGTTTTAATTAACCTCATTAAAAAACATATCTTAATAAAAAAAAAATATTCTGGACAGCGCCGTGAACAAAATGGAAAAACTTTAAATTACTTCAAACCTCGCTCATGATTTATACTAGGTACGATTTATTCTAACATTCTTAATATGATAAACAGATAACATTGGTTTGTTTTATTTACTTAAACGAGTTGGCACACACACACACATACTCACACACACACACACACACACACACACACACGTACCTTCTTCATAAAAGGAAATCGATGGGCCGTATTTCCATACAAGCGTACGAGTAGTTCACTGATTCCTCGCCGGATAGCGTAAGTAAAGCAATATTTCTTTGGATGAATGAAATCTTTAGATATATTGGCATGTCCCTATGTTTTCGTTTATTTCATCATTTAATTATTAAAAGAGATACGAACCTTCATGTTTGAACACAGTAAAAAAAGATTTTTTACTCTGTTCAAACATCTAGCATACAAAATTGACGAGGTTATATTATAAAAAGAAAACATAGAAACACAGCCATAGCTTGTCCAAAATTTCTTATGGAGAAAGAAATTAAATTTGTCTAGTTTTAGAGGAGAATTCAGGGGGAAAATCAACGTTTCGTAACGTTGATTTTGTGTACTTTATTCATAGGTACATACTTTCGGTCCCAGTTACAGCAGCGCGTCAGGTTGTTCGGGCAAAGCGTGGCGGCAATAGATTTTACAAATACTTATTTTTCAAGTCTCTCGACCTAAGTGTATCCTCTTAAGAGACTCGCATAATTAAAATTTTTGACAGAAGCTCCAATTCATGCACTAATAAACATAATAGTCAATAATCTGCAGGTGAAGAAAAACATCTTGAGGAATTATGTTTTCCTGCACCGGAAGCAAGTGTGTACTACTAGTGGTTCTGTAAGAACAGTAGACCTCGCGAGCCCTTATAACCATGCATACATTAAGACCGCGGATGACCCTGATAGTACCTAGTGCGATCTTAAATATTTTCAATATTAACGAAATACCCACTTTGAAATAAAAACAGCAAAAACACGATTGCTTAAAATTTTCTCGATAGAAAAAAATTGCGAAATTGCCTCCGAATCACCGCCGAATAATAAAACGGCTAGTATTCAAGAGATACAATAAATTAGCCCTTGTAACTTTGGATTATAATTTAAATGACTCTTAAATACTCTCTTTGTAAACGAGAAAAACCTCAAAAACCAGAAACGCGTAAACCAGCCTCATTGACCCGCTGCGATTCTTCCGCCCCGCATGGCTCGCTGTCTCGCTTCGGCAAGAGTAAATTTGTGTGCGTGTAGTGGAAGCGGGAGCAAAATTTAGATTATCAGCATCAGGTGCCGTCTTAATCGAGCATTTCCTCTTTTCCCTGTCTTAGCAATACCATTTCAAAGTTTTGAAACCAACCTACCTATGTTGGAGAGAAAGTAGAAAAGGCCCATTCGTCACCCACAACCCTCACCGTAGGTTATCCTGTTCCTTTGCCTAAACCACCTTACCCACCACCCCTTACATATTAACCCTAAAATAAAAAGTCTCATCGTACTTATTCTGGTCAGGCGGACTTAATTAAATGGCTTTAGAACTATATCCGCTTAACTGTCTCCAAAACGATTCATAAGATAAATCCCCACTGTTATTTCACCTTCAGAACCCTAAAAACCTCAATAGTAACGTAACACTTGGTGCAAGCCGCAAGAATCTCGTGGTCTAGCCACTTCACAAAAAAGCGTGTAAATTGTTATTGCATAAACTTTCTTCACTAATGTTTATAACAACCACTGTGACCTCGACCCCGCCTAAGGTCACAGATTCGATTCCAAGCTCTGGCATTTTCGGTGCTAATTTATGAATACATTTATCAAGTTGGCGAAAGGATACCTAAATGTTAAGAGATACTACATGCTAGCGTTTGATGTGCGACTTTTGTGAAGAAATGTGTGTGTAATACAAACGGAGTCACCTAATAATCTGCAGTCACGAGTTCATGATATAAAATTTTTTTTTTTGGGAATGTCAAATGAAAAAAAAAAAATTATGAAATACAAGAGGTGATCATGATTTTTAAAACTAAACTTAAACTAATAACTACATCTAACCTAAATGTAATATTAATTAAATTTCATGCTTTTTCGTTGTAATACTCGTACGATGAAATGTGCTTTTAATAATATAGTATAAAATTATTCTTAAAAATCAAGTTTTAGTTCTTACATAGTTTTAATTCTAATTTTATTATGCAAGTATCTATTTTAAATTAAATGAAAATTTTTATTAAATGAATAAATAAACTTACCAATAAAAAAATATAATATCTATATGAGTAACTACCTAATTATCATGAAAATGAATTCTAAAAGGTAATATATATATACACTTATTTTTTTTTTATTTAATAAAATAATATACTTATAAAAACTATGCAGTCATTAAGTATGCAGGGGAATTGCTACAAGTTGTGGTCAGAGAAGATATTATAAAGGTAAACATTTTTCACATTTATAAAATATTAGTAAATAGAAGGATGGAAATTTAAAAAAAAAACATATCACGGATGCCATAAATCGCATGCACCCACGCTCGTTAAGCGCTCGTGTACAAGGGCCCTTACATGGCTCTTACAATCACATTTAGCGGTGAATGCATCTGTTTACTTAGCCTGAATATAGAAATGCGTGAATATGCAATAAACAAACATGGTGTTACAAAAATAATTACGTTATAGACTAATGCAATAGCAGACCGAGGGTGGTGCAAGGAGGAAAAATTCAAAAATCAAATGTTTATTCAGGAATTAAGCCTTTGCAGGCACTTCTACACGTCAATCAGTTTAGTATACATTAAGTGTAATATTTCATCACTATCATGTCAGCCGCATAACGTCCACTGCTGGACATGGGCCTAGATCTCCCAAGGTTTTCCATAACCGATCTAGAGCGACCTGCATCCAGCGCTTTCCAACGACCTTGGTGAGTTCGTCTGACCACTTTGTGGGTAGATTTTCAAAAAAATATTGTGGTGGTTAAAAAGTTACGTTTTGTACAAAATTTACATATGTACTTACATTATTCCCACAGGTAGCTTTTTTACAACCATAACGGGCATCAAACGCCATTTTGCGTGAGTCGGAGAACACAACGGTTTCTTATCGCACACTTTCCCTCTATCAATATCCTCTCCCTTTTTCTTCCTCACCTGTGGGGTAAGGAAGGGGTCGAGACAGCATGTGTGTCTTTTTCATTTTCCTCCTATCCTTTGTCATTGTACTTATCACATTATTTTTATCCATATATATATCATCTTTATAGTCCCCTTACTCTGGATAGAATCAGACTTTCTCATACAAACGAAGTCTACCTTTTATTTTACAACGACAAGGATTTTTTTTAAAAGAAATTGCATAGCTATAGTTATATAGCATATAACTGGTTTTAACAGTCAAATTATGAACTTGAAAGAGAATATAGTGTATCATATCATATTTGACCATGGCTTCTACACCCTTATATTTGATTTCAAGTTCATATGTTGACTCGAACGGGGCCTACTGGTACAAGTATTTATTACTTTATTATTTTAATTACTTCAAAGTAGGCTCTAACACCTGTTTATATTTACCTAAATAAATTATTTTATTTTTATTTTTATTTTTTTACTTTAGAAAATGGCTAGTGGCGAGTTATATGGCTAGTTATATGCAATTTCTTTGCAATTACAACACACTGCCGAAATCTGAAAAGCTGTAATTAAATTTTTAACAAAAAAAACAACCGAATTCAATTTTTTAAAGGAGTTTCTTCCATTTTTCCAAAGTTCTTCATATCATCATCATATCTTCTCCAAATTAAAATGGGACCAACTTGGTAGTAAAGGCTTTCAAATAAAAAAAGAATCATCAAAATTGGTTTACAATTGGCGAAGATATCGCGTAACAAACACACATAAAAAAAAAAAACACAGTCGAATTGATAACCTCCTCCTTTTTTGAAGTCGGTTAAAAATAGGTTTGTATGGAAAGGTCTAGGGTAAGGGGACTCTTAACGCTCTCCATTTACTTTTTCCTTGCCTTCCTTAGTTATTATATCCTACTAAGCTTCAAATTTTTTATTATCTACCCTTTTATTAATGTGGCTCTTCTCCCTCCTCCCTCCATTCTCCTTTTGTCCCGCCTTTAAAAAAAACTTGAGTATAATTGTATTAGCAGTTACAAATAAAGATTCTGTAATTGTTCAAGCGACGTCTTCCGGGTATAGATTAAAATGTAGCCAGTTTGACAGGTTTTATTTATTTATTTGTTAACCTATAATTAGTTTCTGCCAAAAATGGTCAGTTGGTTACTTTTGTTGCTTTATTTAACCGACTGATAAAGATCAAGATCAAGTCAGAGTTTGTTTCATCGTAGCTCCAGACTAGTGATAAAAAAAAAAACAGATCACATGTTTAGTAGCTACGATGTCACAGAAACAAGTGTATTTACAACATCCGATAGAGGTCAAACGCACTCAAATTTCTAATAAAAAAAAAAAAAAAAGAAAACATCCCTTTTGAAGTTAATGTTTAATCATCATCATCATATCAGCCACAGGAAGTCCACTGCTGGTCTGGCAGGCGCAGCGTAGGACACCCATCTGCTAGGTGGTCAGAAGACTAAAGCAAGGTTGCAGGAAAACGCTGGATGCAGGCCGCTTCCGATCGGTCGTTTTGGAAATCCTTGGGGGAGGCCTAATGTTTAATAAAATACTATTATCTTATTACTTGAAATTAAGAATTGCTCGTTTATAGGTATATAGTATACAACGTGGAAGCGACATACCCGTAATAAATCGAATTACGGTCTATACTAAATCATTATAGTATAATGAAATTGAAACAACAGTCAAAAAACAAAAATAAATTTCAGCATTTCCATACAAATGTGTGCAGCCACCCGGGCGATTTGTATGGGAATGCGTTATTTTAATTTCATTATAGTTTACTGATCTAGTATAGCCCGTGGTTCGATTGTTTACGGGTATGTCCCTTCCACATAGTATATAATGTACTTATAATAATAATCTCGGACACGTTCTAAGTACTTTCTTTTAGCCCAGACTGGCATAGAAAAAGAATAAAATAGTTCAAATTTAAAAGTTTGAAGCGGAAATAAATATATTTTTCATAGAACATGCTAGTACAATTTTACATGTTATGGCCTTCGAAGCCTTAGACCATTATTGTATTATAAAGTACTCTTATGTACTCCATACCCCTTGCACCATATAATAGATGAGACAGCATTAACAACATGCAATTTAATAAACATTTGTAACTCAACACAATTATTACAACGTGTAATTAACATATGCGTAATATATGGTACCACTAATAGTATAATGATATTAAAATAACAGTCAAAAGAAAAAAAAAATCGACAAATACATTCAAATTGCCCGGGCGGCTGCACACTTTTGTATAAAAATGCCGAATTTTATTTGTTTTTTTTTTCCTTGTTTGTTATTTTAATTTCATCATACCTACTATAGGGATCTAATATAGCGCGTCAAAAAATCTTACAAACCGATTTTAGAATTTTTAAATACTGATGGGCAAAAAAGATATGATACCTACACTAATATTCTCTTTCAAGTTCAAATTTTGTCCAAAAAAACCAATTAAATGCCTAGTATATATGCAATTTCTTTGAAATTACAAAATTATACCAAAATCTGACATTTCGTTTCAAAAGGCTAGGCTACGTTTGTATGGGAAAGTCTGATTCTGTCTAGGGTAAGGAGACTGCCAACGACCCGACTGTCGCTATCATAGAATCTTCCATGAATATATATTTTTTGTTTATCCTTATATAAATGTTCATATTCATATAGTGTCAATATTATTTTTAAACGTTTTTAATATATTTTCATTTTTAGGGTTCCGTACCCAAAGGGTGCAAACGGGACATATTACTGAGACTCCGCTGTCTGTCCGTCTGTCCGTCTGTCCATCTGTCCGGCTGTCCGTCCGTCTGTCACAGGGCTCTATCTCTTGAACCGTAATAGCTAGACACTTGAAATTTTCACCGATTATATATTACTGTGGCTGCTATAACAACAAATACTAAAAATAAAAAAAAATAAAAAAATTATAGGGGTCGACATACAAAAAACTTATTTTTTCAGCGTTTTTAACTAGATCTTTATAATAGCATTAACTAAATACTTGAAATTTTCACAGATTATGTATTACAATGGCCGCTATAATGACAAATACTAAAACTAAAAAAAGGAAAAATTAAAGGGGGTCGCCTAACAATAAACGTGTTTTTTAAAACATTGTACGGAAGTACGGAACCCTTCATGTACGAGTCCGACTCGCTTATTTTTTCAAATTTGTTACATACTCATACCTACTCTGTCATGACCATTGCTGAAAATCAATATATGTATTGCTTTTCAGACAATAATTACCACTGAGATACACCATGCAACCACAGATCTGTGAGTGTATATATCTACCCTTTGTATGTTTAAAAGTGTAACTGTGTGTATAATTTTATTTTATTTTTCGTGTGTGTCGATAGCAACAAATAAACATATTATCTTTACAGGATGATTTTGACCCTCTGAGCTATATAAAATATACATGTTCTCTTATAATTACCTACCTTATTTCATAATAAAACCAAAGTTAAAAGCCCTCAAAGTTGGGCAAATTCCCAATCGCAGTGATACCGACCGCCATATGATTGCTCGCCGCCGGCGGGAAGGGTGCGGGGCGGTCATACGGAGAAATCGAGCAACAGCGAGGTCATTGACACTAATAATAATACGTTAGCTATGTATTTATTGTAAATGTAGGGATTTTTCCTAAAGAAAAATAGTAAAGAATAAACGGGCAAGTGCGAGTCGGACTCGTACATAAAGGTTTCCGTACCACCGTACAATGTTTTAAAACGCTGAAGGACGACCCCGTTTAATTTTCAACTTTATTTTATTTTTAGTATTTATTGTTATTGTGGTCATAGTAATACATAATTGGTGAAAATTTGATGTATCTAGTTAATGCCATTATGAAGATCAAGTTAAAAACGCTTAAAAAAAACACGTTTCTTGTATGACGACCCCCTTTAATTTTTAACTATTTTTTATTTTTAGTATCTGTTGTTATATTCGTGATGACCTCCGTGGCGTAATGGTTAACACGCTAGACCGCTAATCCGGAGGTTCTGGGTTCGATCCCCAGCCAGGGCAAGTTGGTAAATGGCCTTTTTCAAATTGTCCTGGGTCTTGGGTGTTTATCTATATATGTATTTATGATAAAATATAGTATCGTTAAGTAAGTATCCCATAACACAAGTTTAGAACTTACTTTAGGGCTAGCTTAATCAGTGTGATTTGTCCCTATATATTTATATTTATATTTATATTTATATCCGCCACAGTAATACATAATCGGTGAAAATTTCAAGTGTCTAGCTATTACGGTTCAAGATATAGTGCCCTGTGACTGACGGACAGACAGACAGACAGACGGACAACCGGACAGACAGCGGAGTCACTATAATAGGGTCCCGCTTGCACCCTTTGGGTACGGAACCCTAAAAACGTATTCTTTTTCTTGCTATTTTGTGTTGTATTAGTGATTCTGATTCCATGATTTCAATATAGGTAGCTCAGTGTTTCAAATCAACCTGTATATCTATATGCTAGAGCAATTTGACAGTTGCCCTCCAAAGCCTCGGACGATTATCGTATCTACTCTATACCCCTTGCACCATAAAACAGATGAGCTAGCGTTAACGACATGCAATTTGACAAACATTCGTAACTACGTGAACGGCATGAATTGTGTGCCCTTCTATCAACACAAAATAAGGTTACTTACAAACATGACCATTGACCATGGCTTTATAACTAACCTATATCGCGTGGATTGGGTCGCTGGATTTCCTCTATATGATCGAATTTAGCGATAGCTGTTCCACGCGTCAATTCGTGAACGGGTGCCGCCAGTTGGAACTGGTCAGCCCGACGACTACTCAGTGTTACTTATTTCTGTAAATTAGATTTAGCGTTCGCAAGCTTTACATGTTGTATTAGATCGAGAGCTGGCACGAATTTTCGGATAGGTATTTGAGGCAAGTTGAAAACTTGTCACATACCTCTCCTATACCCCAACACGGAACTGCAGACCTGGCTGGTGAGTAGCTAAACCATTTTGATTTATTTAGATTGACCTGGCAGGTTCAAAGTCCCATCACAATGACCTGTCTTTTTGAGAATCTTATTTTTTAGTTATAAGTAATACCCTATTAAAATTACAAGTTGCCTCATATACCTATTTTATATATTTTTTTTATTCTTTTGTACGCGCCTGGCAATATCAAAGCCACGAAATCGTCTGGCTTATTGATTTTTTTATTCTTTAAACATTAAACTACAACATATAAAAATGCATATTGCATCAAATACCTTTTTTGAAAAAAAACATTTTAAAAATTTATAGGTTGCTTTAGCCCCGCTACTCACCAGCCAGGTCTGCAGTTCCGTGTTGGGGTATAATAGGAGAGGTATGTGACAAGTTTTCAACTTGCCACAAATACCTACCCAAAAATTCGTGCCAGCTCTCGGACCATATTGTGATAACATTATATTATCATCAGTGTTACTTATTTCTGTAAATTGGATTTGGCACTCGTTCGCAAGCTTTACATGTTATATTGTGATAACATTGTATTAGGCATAATATTTTTGTAAACTGACAAAGCCCTTTTGGCGCGTAGGCGACTAATACTGTGTAAATGAGTTTCTTTCGGTGTTTCTTTACAGCAGTGGTCTTTTCAAAACACTAGTATCGAACCCTTTTTTTTAAATAAATTATAAATAAACATTACATGTGCATGTACACTAAAATTATTGACGTGGAATTGTTTAATTTCTTTGATTCTTTCAGTAAAATAGGGTACTGATCATTTGTAGTCTTTGTAATTTATATGCCTTCGAGCAATAGACTAGTTACATGACAAACGGATTTATCAAAGGATTTGATGCTATAACTTTAATCGAATTTGCTGTAATTCTAAGTATTTTATTAGGGTTCCGTACAAAAAATTAAAAAACTGAACCTTTATAGGATCACTCGTGCGTCTGTCTGTCCGTCCGTCTGTCACAGCCAATTTGCTCCGAATCTACTGGACCGATCAGGTGAAATTTGGTATGATTTTGTTATCCTATGACCCAAACACATACTCGTATGTGCAAATTAAATAAATATTTTTTTAAAATAAGGGTCATTTTTGTGGGATAAATTAGGAAATTGAAAAAAAAAAGTTTTGCAAACCTTACTTTGTCATATATCAAATGAAAGGGCTCGTTATGAGGATCTCAAATATATTTTTGTTATTATCGTAAAATGAATAGTTTTGATTTTATACGAAAACTGACCATCCCCCCCCCCCCCCCCCCCTGATCTCTGAAACAACTGAGCCTAAAATTTTGAAAAAAAAATACGAAATATTGTTTATTGCTTGAACATTACAGGAAAACCTATAAGAATTCAATCAATTGTACGGAACCCTCTCCACGCGAGTTTAACTCGCACTTGGCTGGTTTTATTATTTATTTTATATTTTCTATTTGAAAGTATCTAAAGCCTCCTCTTTAAAATTTGTTAGCTAGCAACCCATCACTATTTTGATTCGCTAAAAGTGCTCTTTGAGTCTCGCGGTCCTGGATTCTGTCTGCTTAGAGCCACAATACCCAAAATGCTCTGTCTCCGTGGCGTAATGGTTAACAGGCTAGTCCACCATTCCAGATGTTCTGGGTTCAATCCCCAGCTAGGGCAAGTTGGAAAATAGCATTTTTGAAATTGTCCTGGTTCTTAGGTGTTTACTGTTTAGCTGTATATGTTTTTATCATCAAAATAGCACCGTTGAGTTAGTCATTCAGTATCTCATAATACAAGTTGATAAAACTTACTTTGCTCAATCTGTGTGATTTGTCCCTATATTATTGTTTTTACTTATAATAATAATAATAAATCTCTACCTGGCAAATAGTTCACCAGCTATGGAGGACTGTCCGTTAGTGCATCTCAATGGTACATTAAGGAATAGACCTCCATATATGTAGCCATCTCACTTTTAAGATAAAAAGGTGCTAAAAGGCCTCTTCAGGTTGGGTTTGGCCCCATGAACGCCTAAAAGGACCAGGTACCGATGGACCCGTGGCTGAAAAGCGTAGGTACCAACGAATATTAAGTTCTATATTGCCATAAAATTGCAATATTAGGACATAGGTTGGGCCTTCCTTTTAAGTTATATCACAGAATACATAAGTGGTTATATAAACCTGTGTTAGAGTGTTCCCAAAGTGGGTGGACGTCAGGCAGGCGGCCGGTCTATAGCAAAATCATTTAAACTGTTCCGGCTATTTCTTCTCCATTTTGCAAGGTCTTTGGCATCCTTGGGGGACCATTGACATACGAGTACATGTTATATTTGGAGAAGCAAAAGCAGTAAAGCGCACTCCGGGCTCCGAAGCAGCACAGCTGAGGATGCAACCGGGAACGCGCTTAGACGTTAGAAGAAGAACCTGTGTTACAAAATCCGAATGTACGAACGTATGTAAGTATATTTTTATGCGTCGAATAAAATCAAAGGTTATTTACGTAGCTTATGTCGTTTAATATCGCTTTTATGGTTTTAAATAATTACTTTGATTCCAATAATTACTAGTATTTTAAACTACAATCACTCGTTTTATTACTGTACGAGTAACGTCATGTTTATGATAAAGGTATCAACTTACATAATCTCATAAAAAAGTTTGAAAAAAGTAATCTACAGACAGTGTCCAGGGCCGCAACACCCAAAAGCCACTTTAAGACGAAACACGGTGTCCAGTGCTGCCCCCATTTGAAATAAATTATTTGTAAGGAAACGGAGATATCATTTAAAATTTTGATCTAGTAAAACCTAGATAACCCTTCAAACTAAAGTATAAAGTGCGAACGTTAAGCTTTAGTTTGCATTTTTGCGAAAAACGGCCACTTTTGGCAAAAATGCAAACTATTTTTGCCAAAAGTGGCCGTTTTTTCGCAAAATTTATTTCAAATGGGGGCAGCACTGGACTCCGTGTATCGTCTTAAGCATAATGATAGGCGGGAAGATGGAAAAATGGATCAAAATATTAATGAGTTGCTAGCTGCATCGCCTATTGACTTAGAGGCAGTATCGGCGTTAGGGTAGGGCGCGGTTGGACGACCGCCCAGGGCGCCAGATACAAAGGGGCGACAGGGGGCAAGGTAATAATAAATATATAAATAGCAGCTGGTTAATGGCGCGGCAACTCCTAGACTCTTATTTGTATGGGGTATACATTTGAAGAATCGTATATCGTACTTGCACCCCCCCCCCCCCCCTCCGTAAGAAAAAAAACCTTTAAGATTGAAGCCTATGTGTTAGAGTCTGAATTGTTTGGGGGGGGGGGGGGGAATCTCGTCCGGGGCGCTGGTAGAGCTAAAACCGGCACTGCTTAGAGGTTATTAAACCTAGGTACCTAAGTAGGCAATACAGATGTGGACAAACAAATATTTTTGGCTCATGAGGTAGATTATTAAATAAACGGGCAAGTGCGAGTCGGACTCGTACATAAAGGGTTCCGTACCTGCGTACAATGTTTTAAAACGCTGAAAAACACGTTTCTTGTAGCACAACCCCCTTTAATTTTTGAATTTATCTTATTGTTAGTATTTCTTTTTATAGCGGCTACAGTAATACATAATCTGTGAAAATTTCAAGTATCTAGTTAATGCCATAACAAAGATCTAGTTAAAAACGCTGAAAAACCACGTTTTTTGTATGTAGACCCTTCTTATATTTATATTTTTCCTATTTTTATTATTTGTTGTTATAGCGACCATTGTAATACATAATCAGTGAAAGTTGCTAGCTAGTTGTCTAGCTATAACGGTTCAAGAGATAGAGCCCTGTGACAGACGGACAGACAGCGGAGTCTCAGTAATAGGGTCCCGTTTGCACCCTTTGGGCACGGATCCCTAAAAATATGTTTGTAAATAATGTGTTATGTTTTTTTTTGTCTGATTAGCAAATAATGATGGAGATACGGCATATTTAAATTTCGCATGACGTCACGATTTAGGACGATTTTCACTAAACGGTGACTTTAAGGCCGTACCTAAATTTTCCGGGGTCCAGTGCTGCCCCCATTTTAAATAAATCATTTCAAAGAAAACGGAGACATCATTTAAAATTTTGCTACTACCAAGTCCTAGATAACCCTTCAAAGTATTTTATGAACTGCTGTTTACAGTTTATAATGAGAACGTTAAGCTTTACTACGCACATTAGCCAAAAGTGGCCGTTTTTCGCAAATGTGCGTAGTAAAGCTTAACGTTCTCACTTTAACCTGAAAACAGTAGTTCATAAAATACTTTGAAGGGTTATCTAGGACTTGGTAGTTGCAAAATTTTAAATAATGTCTCCGTTTTCTTTGCAATGATTTATTTTAAATGGGGGCAGCACTGGACCCCGGAAAATTCAGGTACGGCCTTAATCTCCCCCACTCCGAAATTGCGATGCTCTATATCTTTGTGAATTTTTACTATGTTGATAAAGTAGATTTTTGAATAACTGACGAACTAAATATAATAATATTTTTCGGACCCAGTCTATATCCTTGTTGTTATTATACGCAGGCCTGTGTCACTCCCCGTTTAGGTATCGAAAATGTACCTACATTATTACTATGCGCGCAGGCGGCCCCTCCGGGTGATAAATTCAGTTATACGACTCGTTTGTCCAGAGTAAAAAGAATGAAATTGGCTTGCAATGGATGTCTAGTTATCTATACGAAAAGGTGCTGAGTTCTGACCTGAGCTAAATTAAACCATATCGCTAGCCACATTGAGTAGATATTTCTTTGAATTTCTTTGCTGAGTGAAACTTCTGTACGTTAGTATTATTTATTCTGTGTTATACGTTACCCCGTAAAATAAAGCGACTGGCGTCGTCAACCAAATTAGACTTTGTCATCATTTTGTAACGCTTAATGTTGGTTGACACTGCACGGCACGTAGCTACGTACGCATGTTATGTCGCTTTTGAAGTAAAGTTCCTGTATATATGACATCATGTTTCAGCTTAGTTGGATTTTTTACCTGTACTTATTCTTATAAATTAGTCAAAGACTAAGTAATTAGTAAATGTGATATGCGTGTTGTGTCACTTTGGCAATAGTCGCATTTTTTTTTTTTTCTTTTATCGAAAATTGTTTTTATGGAATGTACTTCAGTATCATGGACTAAACTTGTTCCAAAAATTCGGCTGGTGGTTAAGGCCGTACCTGAATTTTCCGGGGTCCAGTGCTGCCCCCATTTAAAATAAATCATTTCAAAGAAAACGGAGACATTATTTAAAATTTTGCTACTATCAAATCCTAGATAACCTTTGAAAGTATTTTATGAACTACTGTTTACAGTTTATAATGAAAACGTTAAGCTTTACTACGCAATATACTATAGTACTATAGTAACTTAAAAAGTTACTATAGTATATAAAAATATACAAAGTGGAAAAGACATACCTGTAATAAAACGAACCACGGGCTATACCTACTAGATCATTATGGTAAAATGAAATTAAAATAACAGTCGAAAAACCAAAAAAAAAATTACATTCCCATACTAAAGGCCCGAGCGACTGCACAATTTTGTATGGAAATGCTTAATTTTTTTTGGTTCTTAGGCTGTTATTTTAATTTCATTATACTATAATGATCTAGTAGAGCCCGTAGTTCGATTTATTACGGGTATGTCCCTTCCACGTTGTATTTTAAGAGTGAATTCAGTCCATGACACTGAACAAATTTCCACATGGAACATATATCGAAAAATGAAAAATATTTTTTGACTTTCCATACAAACTCGGATCAGAATCAGATAATCGGTCAAGTTGTATGGAAGGCTAAAAATTATTTTCCATCTTTATTTAAAATGAACCTAAAACCAGGCCGATTTCTTTTTCAGGTCGAGTGATCCCAGGCCCCGTACCAGAGGAAGGTTCCCTTCAAGTGGCAGGTTCCTACTCCTACATCGGTGACGACGGCCAGACATACACCGTGACGTACACTGCTGATGAGAACGGCTTTCGAGCTGAGGGAGCCCACCTTCCAACCCCCCCACCCATCCCTGAGGCTATTTTAAAAAGCTTGGAACTTACGGATACGGCTCGTGGTGAGAAAAACAATTTTGCCTAAGACTTCCCCTGCAAATTAAGCAAGCCGAAGGTACCTAATTATATATTTTTATGCATAAAAGCATCTAGCAGGGTATATTATCTTTCACGGGCCTTTCTTTTCACCGTGGTTTTGACAGTATTTACATATTTTAACGTGAGTGTAACCAATGACACTCACGTTCTGTGTGAAGCTGGCTGGACTAAAAGCTTCGATAAAAACCTGCGGTAAAATTTGAGCAAGTATTCTCGTAAAATATTTGCTATTGAAATTACAACAAGAGTTCATTTAGTATTACATTTAAACAAAATTTTGTTACAATGTCATTAAATATTTTACAAGTTATGACATCAATGAAGCGATATTTTATAATAGTTATTACTCGCAGTGCTGCCCATTTCAACGTGAACAGTTAATTAGGAATCATGTGGGAACATTTTCCGGGATATGACGTACCTATCTAAGGTATGTCATATCCTTTTTATTAGTTAATCCAGATGATAAACTATCTTACAATCCTGTCTCACGTTTATGCGTGATGGAGAAAATAAACAAACGCCCATCCGCAGCATGAAATTGTGACTATTCTAAAAGCTTTTATTTATTAGTTTCACCTGTCCCGTTGTCTGTGTCCGTAAAAAAATCTTGCAATAATTCGACCCACTTTGCATTGTGCGATCGAGTTAAAACTTTACATAGGTACTTATATAAGTTAGGTAACAATGCAATATTAAGGTACCAATGAACTTATATCATGATGAAGTAGAAAAGTGGCCAGGGCATATCATAAATCATAACCCCACCGAGTTTGGACTTAATTAACTCTCTTGAGGAGCACTTTCAACTTTTTAGTTCATGTTGTAGATAAGAGCTTAAATTTAAAAATACTTTTTTAATAAATACTTGTTTTATTCTAACATAAATTCTTTTTTGCAGCAAACTATGACAGCAAGAAGAGTAGTTACGACGCAGACGCCGGCTACTGAAGAAGGGTTAACTCAGTCATTGTATCATAGAAACAGGAAAAATATACCACCGTATAAATATACTTTATGGATACTACTACTGGATATTCTACTGGAGGTGAATGAACGGTGGAAGCTGTGGGTGGAAGTGAAAACATTTTCTTACTGTGATTACTTTGTGTGAAACCTTCGATCAATAATACAACTAGATATCGGGTTGGCGCAAAAAAATACGGCTTGTCACGGATATGGTGACGTGGGTTCACAACTTGCAATACCGTGCGTGTTTTTGAAATATCACTGTTATTAAACTACTACAGTTTATTTCTCAAAAAATTTACAAATCTAAAGGATTTTCTACAGATACCCACAATAGCCAAAACACGATTGAGCATTTTTGGCTTGATAGAATAAAATCACAAACATACCTCTTAATTTGCCTACATTTGCCTTTATAATACATATTACTATTTTATACAATCACCTTTTATATGAAAATTACACCAAAAATGTATTATCTAAATATCTATCCGTTTTGGCTACAAAAAAAATTATAAATATAATACAAAAAAAACAGTGAAATATTCGTCGAAAGAGAAGAAAGGTCCGGAGCCGTACTCGACGATATTTCGCAGTGTTTTAGTTTTTTTTTTTTGTATTACATTTATAATTTTTTTTGTAGCCAAAACGAATAGTTATTTAGATAATACACTTTTTGGTATAATTTTCATATAAAAAAGTGATTGTAAAAAAAAGGAATGTGTCTTATAAAGACAAATATAGGAAAATTAGAGGTATGTTTGTGATTTTTTTCTATCGAGCCAAAAATGCTCAATCGTGTTTTGGCTATTGTGGGTGTCTGTAGAAAATTATTAAGATTTTTATGTAATTTTTTTGCGGAATAAACTGTAGTAATTTAATAACAGTGATTTTTCAAAAACACGCACGGTATTGCAAATTGTGAACCCACGTCACCTTTAGTAGGTATCTAGTTGTACTCGTATTTTTGATCAGAGAGTAAAGCACACAAAGTAATTTAGAATTTCAATGAAAGAGCAATGAGGTAACTTTGACTTCCGCAAAGTACTTATACAGGGTCTAACGAAATATACTGAAACTATTTTAACGTTAGATTCAGTCCGTGATACTGAACAACATTCCCCAAGGAACATATATCAAAATATGAAAAATAATTTTTGACCTCCCATACAAATTGACCGATTAGCTGATACGTTACGAGTTTATATATTTATTTATTTATTAAATCTTTTTTTATTTATTAATGCTAATGCATTCTCTACCAGTCAGCCTTTAGGAAAACAGAAAAAAATAAATTATGAGTTTGTATGAAAAGTCAAAAAATATTTTCAATATTTCGATATATGTTCCTTCGGGAAAGTTTTTCAGTATCATCGACTGAATTCACTCTTAAAATAGTTTCAGTATATTTTGTTAGACGTTATATATATATATATATATATATATATTACCTTTAGGTTGCATGTCTTTTTGTAAAATCAAATAACCTTCAGGCACAAAATAAATACTAATACTCCGTACAGAAGTCTTACTCAGCAAAGAAATTCAAAGAAATATCTACTCAATGTTGTTAGTAATACGGTTTAATTTAGCTCGCGTCAGAACTCAGCTCCTTTTTGTATAGATACCTAGACATCCATTGCAAGCCAATTTCATCCTTATGACTCTGGACAAACGATTCGTATAACTGAATTTACCACCCGGAGGGGCCGCCTGTGCACATAGTAATAATGAAGGTACATTTTCGATACCTAAACGGGGAGTGACACAGGCCTGCTTCAGGTAAACGGTATGCATAAGATTTTTCCACCTTTTTATACTTACCTATTGCAAAAGTGAAAAAAAAAAACAAATTTTTATATATTTTTTTAAACATATATACAGGCTGACTTTTAAACCACCAGCCAAATTTTTGGAGCAAGTTCAGTCCATGATACTGAACTACTTTCTATAAAAAAAGTTATTAAAAATCGATGAAAATTTTTTGTCCTCCCATAGAAAATCTGTTTGACTGAGCGCTGATTTGTATGAAAAGGCTAATTTTTATTTTAGTTTTTCGTTAATTGTTTTTATGGAAAGTAGTTCAGTATCATGGACTGAACTTGCTCCAGAAATTTGGCTGGTGGTTTAAAAGTCAGCCTGTATAAAATTCTCGTGTCACAATGTTCGTTCCCGTACTCCTCTGAAACGGCTTGAAATTTTGTGAGCATATTGAGTAGGTCTGAGAATCGGCCAACATCTATTTTTCATACCCCTAATCTACGCGGGCGAAGCCACGGGCAAAAGCTAGTGTTTACTATAATTTTCTTGTTTCTACGACACGAAATTGACTGTATAAGTAGACGTACGGTCAAACACAAATTAATTTAATTGTTTTTTACGTTTATACATTTTAATTTAACATTGGTCAGTATGTGTTCATAGTCGTTATTGTATGTTGTTGTAATAAAGATGTAAATATTATTTTTACGTTTGTGGATTGTTTTTCTTTTAATATAAGTATCTATATTTTTATTTTTCCTAGTCAATGCAACTGGGAACGCTCTTCACCATATTGGTTGTTGGGAAAACAATTATTTTGCAAATGTCCAAATACCACGGATGGACAACGAACTTGTCCAAATACCTGGAAATAATCAAATAAAAAATTGCATGCTGAAATATTAAATATTTTTGTAGGTATACCTAGTAATTCTGCGTGTAAGTGAATAGAGTCTTGGAAAGAGACGGGGGAGACCTTTGCCCAGCAGTGAGACAATGTAGGCTAATTAAAAGAATAAAATAAAAAGTTACCGAGACGCGTGTCAGATTTTTCAGGCTGCTTAGGTGATATAGAAGCAAATGGCCTTGAAGTGTGAAATAAATTGTTAACTCGTAAATATGCCTCCGCTAAAAGTGGCCACGGCAAGTTTTAAAGCTAGACGGACTAATGTAAATACTTTCAACGGTGGTTCATAAAATAATTTAAAGGGCTATCTAGTGCATGACGAAGAGCAATATGGAAATTATCACCATGTTTACGAGTTAACAATTTATTTCAAATGAGGGCGCCACTTCAAGGCCATTTGCTTATATATTCACCTTAAAGCATCTGACATGGCTTGTCGACTGCCATACAATGATACTCGCAACCAACGGCCTAACGTGCCTTCCAAAGCACGGAAAAGCTCGAATTTCTTTTTTACACTTGTGGTCACCCATCCTAGTGTGGACCACGCACAGTGTCACTTGTGGAAGCGCTAATAATGTATACCAACCAAAACACCGAGCTCCTAGTAATTTACCCATAAGGACAAAAGTTGGAGTTTTAAATTTGTGGTCACAACTAACAAATAAAACGGTTATAACAACAGACTAAATCAATACACAGAACTATGACTTCATCATAATGATAAGGTAGCAATGACGACATTATAAATTGAGAACACCCTAGTCAAACACTTCAAACACAGTTCAACAACAAACAGTTATTTGGTTTAGATATTCTTCTGTTTCGCTTCAATTTTATGTCTTCGTCTTTCACTCTTCAATATATATGACTCTGGAACGTCCTACCTGAGAACCTTTTATGACATTAGCCCATACGCGTTTTCTCTTTATTTGCATGTAGCAGAAAATATTGTACTGGTATCACGTGTAGTTACCTATGGTTGCCTCCGTAGTCCAGTGGTCAAAGTGTTTGCCTTGTGATCCAAAGGTCGTGGGTTCAAATCCAACTGGGAAGCATACTTTGTAAAAATTTATTTCTAGTCTGGCAATGATTGGGAAAGCTCGTAAATCTGTTGGCCTAAAACGCTAGTATAGCGTTTGTTTAAACCTATCCTAGAATTAGTTTTGGTATACCCTTTGAGTTGCGGAGGTCAGACGGCAAATGCTCTGTGTAAAGTCAGTAACCTCATCAAATCACCTCCTAGGTTAGGTAGCGGACCCCGGGCTCTAGGAAGCGTTACTTACCGCTAAGGATGCAACCGGGAATACGCTGGGATGATGATCTAGTAGTCAGCCTTTAGGAACAACAGAAATAAATTTATAATAACTCATCTAGTCCAAAATGGAAAAAAATAAAATATCTTGATTATGAATTTTTTTTTAGTCTATGGTCCCATTGTTTGGTAAAGACCTCTCTTCTACCCTTCTTTATTTTAAATCTTTTCAGGAAGTGTAGAAGAGAGTTTTACCCTTCCTGAAAAGATTTAAAATAAATTAATTTTAGTTCAAAAATTATTTTTACTTAATACTGTCACATCTTTGTAATATTCTAGCATTGTGTCATTGTAGTCTTTAAACACATCTACATTTGTGTCTAGACAGACTCAACTGAATCAATACACAGAAATATGACATCATAATGACTACAGCCTTGCCATCTGATCAATCTCAGGAATTAGAAATTCGTCACGATCTACAGTACAGCCGTGCGGATCACAATTTTCAATTACTACGTAAAAATAATATGTAAATATATAACACACATACATAATGTATGTATGTATATAAATTATAAAAGCATGCATGCCTAGGAGAGGCAAACATATTTGAGCCGTTTGGGGTTGAAACGTTGGGACCGTGGGCTGTGCCGTGGGCACAGGCCGGAATCTCCTAAGGTACGCGCAATATGAGTCCCCGTTCCCCGTCCCCGCACCTCTCCCCCGTTTTCGCCTCGATGACTCACGTTGGCCGTTAAGAACCGGGGGAGAGGTGCGGGTGCGGGGAACGGGGACGCATATTGCGCGTACCTTAGGAGATTCCTTTCTGTTTACTCTTACTGTATTCTGTGCCGTGGGGCCTTCTGCACATAGTTTATTTAATTTTTAAGGCAAAAGGCTATACGATTATAGTCGCGGTATCAGGTGACCAGGGGGCTGGTAATTTCTTCACATGAAGAATAAGCATTGCCATCTGACGTGGCAATGCTGCCAGCCTTCTGGGCTTCTACCACTCTTCCGCGGGGGAAGAATTTGTTTATGTTTATAAGTAATTTATACATATACACCTGTAGTGTATTTTTCTCATTTTCAATAGCTCAAATTGGAACTTTGTAATCGTGATTAGCTAGAGATATTAGATTTCGTAATTTAGTAAACAAATTAAAATTGTATTTTACATATGAAGTACTTATAAATAATTGTTTTAGAATAGTTTTAGATATGGTAGAGCAAGATGTTGTTTCTCCTATTTAAAAATCTTTACCTCGCAAATAAATAGTTACACAATACAATACAATACCCTTTATTGCACAAAAGTAAAAAACAGGACAAAAATTTTCTTAAAAACTAGGAAATGCGCAAAAGGCGGCCTTATCGCTAAGCAATTTCATTCAGGCAACCTCGTTTAAATAGAAAAAAAAATGATGGGAAATTAGGTATTGCGGGGTGATCAATATAATAAACATACTTATGTACAATAATTATAATAAACATACATAAACCTAATACTTAAATACATAGTTACCTGAATTTTAAAATGATTTCATATTATTAATCATAATCATCAGGTTTTTTAGTCTCCACTGCAGGAGCACGATCCCCTCTGTACAACCAGAGCCATATTTTAGGCAGAGCAGTCAGAGGATTTGGCCTACAATCTCCACGCTGGCCGGGAGACGTGTTGGAGAGGTCTCATTGATGTTTATAAGCTTTGTTTAGCTTGTGTTTCCTAAGTCGCCTTCTACGACGTCCACGGGAAGACTTGGAGTGATCCTATTCTACTCTGCCGGAAATCACTTGGCTAAATATTATTTATGCAATACGCTATATTAGTCGAACTTCTATGCCAATGCCATATTTATTGTTAAATATAGGCTTGACAAAATCATTTTCAATTTAGCGGTGATTTTATTTACAGCACTACTCACCACACTGGTCATTTTGTCTACATAGTAATACGTATTTTTAGGGTTTCGTACCCAAAGGGTGCAAACGGGACCCTATTACTGGGACTCCGCTATCTGTCCGTCTGTCCGTCTGGCCGTCAGTCCGTCTGTCACAGGGCTCTATCTCTTGAACCGTAATAGCTAGACACTTGAAATTTTCACCGATTATGTATTACTATGGCCGCTATAACAACAAATACTAAAAATAAAAAAAAGTTAAAAATTAAAGGGGGTCGTCATACAAAAACGTGTTTTTTTAGCGTTTTAAAACATTGTACGGAGGTACGAAACCCTTCATGTACGAGTCTGACTCGCACTTGCCCGTTTATTTATTTAATTAGCGTAGTTTATACCTGTTCAGTTGTGGTCATACATTGTAGGTAACTAAATAGAAGTTCAGCTGCCCCAAACATGCTTCGCGAGAAACTGTGCTACAATAATCATCGATGAACACCGTCGACACAGGCCGGAATCTCCTAAGGTACGCGCAATATGCGTCCCCGTTCCCCGTCCCCGCACCTCTCCCCCGTTTTCGCCACGATGACTCACGTTGGCCGTCAAGAACCGGGGGAGAGGTGCGGGTGCGGGGAACGGGGACGCATATTGCGCGTACCTTAGGAGATTCCTTTCTGTTTACTCTTACTGTATTCTGTGCCGTCGACCCAAATTTAAGAAAAGCAAGTGCGCGTGCTTCAAGAGATTGTAAAGAGAAAAGCCCGAAATAGATTGAGAATAATCTTTGTCAACGTCATCTGCCCTCGAAAGGAATTCTCATGGCTTCCGAAGTAACATATTATACTTGTTTAATCTGTGGCATGGTTTCCATATCCGCTTCACAACCTTGTATTGTGAGATTACATACAAAAATGTATTTAGATATGAATACAAAGTTAGGATAACAATCCAGACTGGGTCAGGTCCACTGATAATTTTTTTCGCTTTAAACTGCATCTAAAAATACATGTTTATCGTATTGCCAAATATTTGCGTTGACAAAATTAAAAATGAATTACTGTACGTACATTAATTTATAATTAAATTTATAAAACAAGTAATTATTTAAAAAATACTTTTTAAAAACAAGTTTTTATCTAAAACAATGGAGTAAAAAGTTTAAAGCGCTCTTCAAGACAAATCAATAGAGAAGGAATGAAATTTTTTAAAACGCTTGAATATTTTTCTGTGGTTAGGAATAATATTCCTCGTTACTATCAAAATATCAGATTTTTCTGTCTACAATAAAAATTAAAATTAATCCCAATTAAAAACCCTTATCAGCATTACGCCGCCATTTCTTATCCCCGGACTGGCTGATAAGGGTTTATAATCGGGATTAAAGATATTTTTATTTTTTATAATTATAAATTATAACACAGGGTGACGTTTTTCGTTAATTGTTTTTATGGAAAGTAGTTCAATATCATAGACTGAACCTGCTCCAAAAATTTGGCTGTTGGTTAAAAAGTTAGCCTGCATACTCGTATATACTCGTAAAATATTAATTGACTACACAGAAAAGTCAAATAATCTAGGAATGTAGTTATTATAAAAATATTTTTTATTAAGTAAGTACTAAGTACTAACACTTGCCCTGACGATTTTTGTCCTTACTACTGCGAGAGTAAGGGTTGCTACTAGCGTTGAAAATTACATGTATGAACATGTATTTTACAAATATGACGAAGACAAGACATGTAAAATACATGTATTTTACATGTCTTGTCATTTTCAACGCTAGTTGCTACTTACTTATTCGGGCTCATTGTCGGTTCAGCAGTATTTGTCGAAGAACAAATCCAACCCGATGCGATTATATCGGCTTTTTGCCCGAACATTAATTTGCATATATTCGAATTCCGGCCTGAATATGTGTGTACTACACATTGTGTAGCAACCCTAAAGCTCAATTTAAACATAGGGATGGGCTGAAGTTTGTTTGACATTCGGTTAAACCGAACTTCGGTGAATTGAACAGAACTTCGGCATCCGGCCGAAGTTCGGTTCAAATGCCGAATGTTCGGTATAAAAAAAATATACTCAGGTATAGAAATAACTTAGTAAAACAATTTGTCATAACTTTACAATCATGTTTATTTATTCATAAGAAAATCAGATTAAGTCTAATCAGTCTAATCAAATCTTGTTATAATATAAACCTAATTTACTTGTATTTATAATTTACCAAGGGTGAGTTGGTGCAGAAACATTAACAATTCAGATGTATCTGAGCAGAGTCTGTTACGTTTTTTTTTTCAACATTCCCCGCCTCTGACAATAGTCGCTCAAAATATACTGAGCTTGCAGGACACGATAAAAATATTCGCACCAATAAACTCATATTAGGAAACTAGTCCTTGTTCTTAGTCCACCAGCTGTGTGGACATTGCTTTAGCCAGAAAAACATCATTTAAATATCGGCTAGTTTAGATGCAATTGGGCTTCTGGTTTCTTCTACAATCGGAAGCTTTGCTGCTGCCAGTTCCTCATAGCAGCTCCAGAATGTTTTCCAGGAATCGCTGTATAAACACGTCACAACGTGAATACTATAGAAAGCGCGGTGGTAAAAACAACCGAAGTTCAGCAGAAATTTATATTTTCACCGAATGTTCGGCCGAAGTTCGTATTCGGTTCAAGTCACATTCAGCCCATCTCTATTTAAATACTAAAATAGGTACTATGTATGATGGTTGTGTGTGAATTCAAGATAAACAAACAATACTTTACTTCATGATGTTCGCTGAAGCATGAACAATTTGATTGTTTACTCATGAACCCGTCTATTGAATTGTTACTAGGCTCTTTATACTATCGTGTATTGTATTCCAGATATACATGTATACAAGATCTAACAAAATATACTGACACTATTTTAAGGGTGAATTCAGTGCATGATACTCAACAACTTTCCCAAGGGAACATTACATCGAAATATGAAAAACAATTTTCGGTTTTCCATACAAATTGACCGATCAGCTGATCGGAGTTTGTATGAAAAGCAAAAAAATATTATTTAAATTTTGATATGTTTTCAAGCTCCTAAAGGCATTTAACATAACTTGACGAACTGTAATTTGATGACACCTGAAACCACCGGCTTTTAAGAACAGAGGATCTAGAGGTACCCATACAATCATGGACCACACACGGGGTTACTTAATTTGTGCAAACGCTAGCAATTTATGGAGCACTGAGTTATCGATCTCTTCCAATTATACACTATTACGTCTCTATTATACGAGTATATCTAGAACCGCAAGACACAAAGGCCACTCTTAGCGTATAGGAGGACCTGAAAGCAGAATATTTAAATTTTTAACAAAAAAAACAACCGACTTAAATTTTTTTTAGGACTTTCTTCATTTTCTCCAAAGTTCTTCATCATATCTTCACCAAATTAAAATGGGATTAACTTGGTAATAAAGGCTTTCAAATGAAAAAAGAATCATCAAAATCGGTTCACAATTGGCGAAGATATAGCGTAACGAACATACATTAAAAAAAAACATACAGTCGAATTGATAACCTCCTCCTTTTTTGAAGTCGGTTAAAAAGGGAATTAAAAATAGTAATATTGCTAGCCGCATTGCCCATTCCCTCGATCGGCTTTTAAGATCTGCGTGTGAAGAGATGCAGCTGGTACATTCTACGTTTTGTTTTTATCCAGACATAGCGTGGATGACTTCTGACATTGATACATATGTTTATATATTATATACATACAAGCATGATTGAATGGCTGAAGGCGATCCGATAATATCCGTAACTGGAACTTCAATTATACCATACGTACTTTTGATACTGTTACATGACCAACATATACATAACTAATAATGCGATACGGTAGGTCGGTCTCGATGTCCGTAGATCAAAATTTTTATGATGTTGAAAGTTGTTGTTTAAACGCCAAATTAAAAAAAAAAAAAACTAGATGTGTGATTGGACATTTAAAAGAAATGTCCTTGACACACATATTTTGCTTAGACACTGACTTCTTCTTCCTTATCATACCCTACTTTACGTGTTTATGTTTCATGTGAGCATGTGAGTCTTTCCATATCTATACTTTGTAAAGGTACTTGTTACATTCTTTTTATCCATATAATGAACTCCATCCACCTTTTCTTTGGCCTTCCTCTGTTCGTATATCCAATATCCTTCAAGTTTAACTAAACTACTAAATAAAAAAAACAATTTGATATTTAACTAGGTACTTATTTTATAGTACTTTTATTAATATGTAAGAATCCCTTAGAAGGACTCGACTAGAAACCCATCAAAGGCAGGTAAGTTAGTATATAAAAGGGATGATGACTGGGTCAGAAAAGTATTATTCTAATTAGTCAGTTAGTTAGATTATCAAAAAATAATGTACCCATATTTTTCAGTTTATCAAAAAAGTGAAAATTCACAAAGATACAGAGTATCTAAGTTCCAGAGTGGGGGCGTGTGACGTCATCGATGTGTAAAAATCGTACGAAAGCGTGACGTCATGCGAAATTTAAATGCGCTGTATCTTCGTCATTTATTGTATCTCAGAGAAAAGAAAAAATATGTGTACAATATTTTTTAATAATCTAACCGATGGGCCTAAATAATATTTCAGTTATCATGCTTTTTATAAAAAAAAACTTTTTTCTTTTTAGAAGGGAAAAAGTAGGTAAAAGATACCTACTTTCGTTGACGTCAGAAATTTCTAGAAGTTTGATTGAGGAAAAAGCTACATAAAGTATGGTGAACAAATTTACACAGAAGTGATGAGGACAAAGTCAATGACTTCGTATGACACATCAATCTTACACTTCTTTTTACGTACAAAGTAGCTAACAATTTAGTTTAAACTGCTACACACGCAACAATAAATTGTAGCGATGGAACTGTGCAGTTTTATTAAGCTGCTTGAGATATTGACTTCAATATTTCATCTACGAGAACAAGGATGATGACTGGGTCAGAAAAGTATTATTCTAATTAGTCCGTTAGTTAGATTATCCAAAAATAATGTAACCATATTTTTCAGTTTATCAAAAAAGTGAAAATTCACAAAGATACAGAGTATCTAAGTTCCACAACAAAGTAATTACAGGTTATTGCCTTCTTTAAGACAAGTGTCACAAGACCTAAAGACTGTTTACTTTAAAGAATATATATATGTCGGCGCGGTTTGGTACCTATGCTATATAATATATAGCCTTTTTTTTACAGAGCCAGCATAACTTAGAACATAGGTCTACGTGTTTTAATGAGCAAGCCTGTAGTTACCCCTCCAGTTTTTGTCACTGTAGCGTGCTCTCAGGAAGAGCGCTAATCATTGCATTTTTTTTGAAAATCCACTTTGTAACTCTGTATTGCTTTTGGAAAATGATTCTACAAGCATCTTTTCTCTTTGATAATATATTTTTTTTTTTGCATAAATATTTACAATATATTTTCTTTTTTATTTATAATACTTAAATTTACTTCGGCAGCAAAAGCACACCCCGACAGGCGGTAGCTTAAAATCTGTGTGTGGCTCAATTCCCCTATAGGACTTGTCTTTAATGTTTATAAGAACAATCTATGATAATACATAAACTAAAATTACTGTCAATATTTGTGAAAGGTAAAAAAACTTCCTACCACAGACCTACCACTACTAGATCTGCATAGTGCGTGCCCACCTTAGTGCATCTCTTTCTATCTTTGATTGTTGCCTCCATTCATATTTTGCACATCTCACAGAACACACTATGGTTACTAATTTATAATAAGCTCAAATAAAACCCTAAATCACATTTTAAATGATAAAATCCCTAAAATTAATAACTTTCTTTGATCGTTTTGTGGTTTGTTTGGCCCAGATTTTGACAGTAGGCCAGCTCATAGCAGCCACGCCGATAGAGACAAAAAAACATACAACCGTTTCTTTCACACTCACGTTGTATTTGACAGTCTCTTTCTAGCAATATCGTTGCAAGTCTAGTAGTGGTAGGTCTGTGCTTCCTACAAATGAAAAATATCAGAAAAGATTCACAGGTTTAAAATGCCCAATTGCCCATACTCATACACACGTTAGATTTATTGCAACGATTTATCGTTTGGTTTGTAGCCGCTATTATTGTTTATTGTAGGATTCCCGCGAATTAAAGACACTTAGACTCCTTTGAATGGTCTTCTTTTCTTTATTTCATGTATAACCAACACTAATATCACATGTTTAAGTTGCAAATAAATGTCTGACATTAGTAAATCATTTTTCTTTCTTTGTTCATAAAATAATAACAGAAGATTGTTTTTGTATTTCACCAACAACTATCTATTGCAAATTTTGATTTTGATTCTTTAACATATATCTGTAAACCAATTTATGTTAAATTACAATGTCAAAACATTATATTCGAAGATAATTTAATTACAATAGTCAAATTAAGAAAAAGGAAAATATTTTAAAATAAATAATTAGATTTCAATTTTAATTAGTACCTTCATAATACATTTGAATTTTCCTTTATGAATAATTATACGAGTATTATCATAAAATAAGTTAAATAAATATATTTTAAAATTCATCAGAAATGTGTGGTTTTTCACGCAGATTAAGTAAAGGTAAATAGGTAATGTATTCAGTTCATTTTTCCTGTCTATACAATTTAAAATAAATCGCGAAAAATTTTACAGGCAAAGTCAGGTATAGTATGCGATGGAGTTAGGACCTAGCTTTTGAATTTAGTCAGACTTCTCTACTTGTAGCGATGAAGTTGTGCTCTGTGTTTATGTGCTTTGTGCTTTTTCACAGCGGATTTTGTAAACAAGTAAGTTTTATAATAATTATACTTTTTACATTTTTCAAATTCAATTATTACTATAAAGTTTTTGTACTATGGTTGGTTGAAATTATTTTTTATAACCAAAAAAGAATTCGAGGAACTTGCTCAAAGAATTTTTTTTTAAATCAATTTGAGTTAATTTTGCGTTATGATATGATACGTTATCTGGGTGTTTTTTTTATTTACTCAAAAAAAAAGCTTTTCACAAACGATATGTTCAGGTGAAAATTTTTAGGTTTTAGCCAATATCAGGTATTTTTTAAAGTAAGACTAATATTGACTCAAACACAAGTGTGAATGACTTGTGTATTTAAAAGTGCGACCGTTTATTTATGTTTATGTGATTGTTTGAATCAGCTACTTATCCCTGAAATTATAGTGAGATGCCAATTTTAAAGTTTTTAACGTATTATGAGATTTAAAAACAAAAAAAAAAATGATGAGGGACATGCATGTTATTTATGACAGTAAATTCTATCTGTTATTTTCAAAATTTTGTACATAATTGAAAATTTTGTGACAATTCTTCATTCAATAATGTAAATAATAGTATTGGAACTGGGTTTTTGAAAGTAATGTTCTCTTTAAAAGCAAATATAACATTCTTAAATCATTTTGTAAGTTCCATTATTAAATTATAATTTAAATTATATTTTATTTTGTAAAGTTTTAATATAGTAAATATAAAATTGGTGAGTAGTGAAAATAATTACTTAATTTTATCTATTTTTTAGAGAGAAACAACGAATCACATAGCAAGCAATTCAATAGAATATTTTGAGAAAGTAACAAATATAACCATACCAATAATGATACATTTTGACAAAGACCTAACCCAAAAACTACTTTATACGTATCACAATAATACCTTCAGCATGATGAAGACCATGTCAAAAAACTTAGTGGCAAAAGTAGAAGAGTTATTCCAGCGGCCATATTTGAATCAAACAATAAAGTTGAAGTTATTAACCACAAAGTATTTGAAAAGGAGGGTAGTTAATGATGAAAATGTGTCAACCTATTTGAAGAGATATTGCAGATGGCAAGGCCAAAGAAAGAAGTTGAAGAAAAAGAAGTATTTTTCTGTGTTATTTACTGGATTGAACGTGTATTCTTTGGACAAAGGGAAAAAAATGCGGAGTAGTACAGGTATTTACTGAGAGGTTCGCAAATAAGTTGGTAGACCTGGGTGGTTACCCCAAAAGCGGTATGACATTCGTACGTACCTACGTGTCCGCGTTACAGTGTCAAGTTTGTGGATCTCGAAACGCATTACCAGCGCTATCTTTTTAGTTAAGACGGCGCCTGAGGCTGATAATCTATTACCACGCACACTTTACTCTAACCACAGCGAGACAGCAAGCCATGCGGAGAGAAAAGATCGCGGCAGGTCAATGAGGCTGGTTTACGCAACATTTTTTTGAGTTGAGTTATTTAAAAAGTAATACATTTGACTGCGTTATTTTTAATACAATTATAATCTAAAGTTACAAGGGTTAATTTATTGTATTTTGAATACTTTCCGTTTTAGTATAATTCTGAGGTGATTTGGAGGCAACATCGCATTTTTTTTCTATTGAGAAAATTTTAAGCAATCGTGTTTTTAAAACATATAATGACTAGAGTTAGTCCTGAACTTTACTGTGTTTTTATTGCAAAGTGAGTATTTCTTGAATATTTAAGATCGCGCTAAGTAGGTACTATCAGGGTCATACGGGATCTTAATTCGTTCTCTTCTCACCCTTAGTTATCACCTTTTTTTTCAGGCCGCACATTCTTAGGTGGACTTTGTAGTATCTACCACAGCTGCAGCGTCTTGGAGTGGAAAGGAAAAAATATCGTTTACCTGCTGGCACATGAGCTTGCGCATAGGTATTATTTATTATTTATTTAATTCGCTTACAAAACAAAAAAAAATTTGTGATCTACCTACATTATAAGCTAATGCTCCCTGCAGTTGTGCTTGCTATATAAATAAAATTATACGAACAATTCACATAGATTGAACTAGCCCTTAAGTAAATTAGAGACTTGTCACGGGATACTACCTCAACGATACTATATTTTATAACAAATAAGTATATAGATAAACATAAGACCCAACTACTCCTTTTGTTAAAATGTTGTTACCCAATAAAGTCTTTTTATTTTTTTAAAAAACCTCCAGTTGCCAGTTTGCATGATGACTACTAGGCCACAGAGGTCGTCAATATAAATGGCTAAAATCCACCATCTTACTATGCAAGGCTTTTGCGACCCTTAGTTCTGTAGATCTTATTAAGAATGAAGACAACTTATAATGATTTTTTAATTTCTTTTCAGTCTTAGAGTAAACCACGACGGCCAGCACCAAGGTTGTCCAGACAGGAGGTACATCATGACCAATCAATACGACCCTCGAAATAACCCTAATACGTGGTCCGAGTGCAGTAGATTAGATCTAGACACATTTCTAAAGTGAGTATATAATACATAATGTATAAGAAAAGTAAAACTTAAAATGTACTAGGTGCTTCTATTTCCGCGCAGATAGTTGAAGCCAATCAAATCATCACGCTAAAAGTGGCCTTTGAGTCTTGTGGCCCTGGGCTCTGTCACCTTTGAGCCGCAAGACCCAAAATGCTATCTGCCCTATTAGTGTGTAGGTACTAATGTATTATATGTATTAATATAGTAAAGTGTAACAAAATATAAAGTAAGTATATATAAAGTGTATCAAGCGCTAAAAAGTAAGGCAGAGAACCGAGAAGTTTGGCGCATACTCCACCGACAAGAGCCACTAAGCTCTTAAATAAGAAGAAGAAGAAGTAACAAAATAATTATCGCTAAACATACATGCATACAAAAAAAAACTGTCGATTGGTAACCTTCTTTTGAAGTCAGTAATACTAGGTTTGGTATATGTTATTCTTAAGGTGAAGGGTTAGGCAAATGACCTTGAAGTGGCGCCCTCATTTGAAATAAATTGTTAACTCGTAAATATGGAGATAATTTCCATATTGCTCTTCGTCGCGCACTAGATAGCCCTTAAAATTATTTTATGAACCACCGTTAAAAGTATTTACATTAGTCCGTCTAGCTTTAAAACTTGCCTCCGCCAAAAGTGGCCACGGCAAGTTTTAAAGATAGACGGATCACCAATAATAGTTTCACCAGCAGTTCATAAAATAATTTAAAAGGATATCTAGTGCATGACGAAGAGCAATATGGAAATTATCACCATATTTACGAGTTAACAATTTATTTCACACTTCAAGGCCATTTGCCTATATCTTCACCTTAAGTAGAAGATTGTTCCAGACATTATAATAATAATAAATAATAAATAAATAAGGACAAATCACACTGATTGAGCTGGCCCAAAAGTAAGTTTAAACTTGTGTTATGGGATACTAACTCAACGAGGCTATATTTTATAAATACATATATAGATAAACACCCAAGACCCAGAACAATTTTAAAATTAAACAAAGTGCCTAATGTCTAAACACTTAATGATGACGTCACACGAACATTTGTTTAGCATATTTGCAGATCGCAGACCGGAGGCAGACAGACTGCAGACTGGCATAAAAATAGATTTAGCACTAACATAAACAAAAAGTTTTAAATGCCAGCTGGCTTTTTCGTTACAGTGTATATACAGACGGAAGTCGTCACAGGGCGAACGTGACACGCGACGCCGCACGACGTCCCGAACCACTATGAAATATACCATATAGATATATATAAGATATAATAATAAATATAAATAAGCTAGCCCCAAAGTAAGTTTTTTAAACTTGTGTTATGGGATACTAACTCAATGATACTATATACATATATAGATAAATAAACACCCAAGACCCAGGACAATTTGAAAAAGGCCATTTTCCAACTTGCCCTGGCTGGGGATCGAACCCAGAACCTCCAGATTAGCTATCTAGCGTGTTAACCATTACGCCACGGAGATCGTCACTAATAAGTAAACCATATTCTTTTTACTTTCAGGAGTGAAAAGTCTGGATGTCTAAGAACGGGCTTTGAAATAAGTTAAGTACGTATACAATGATTAAAAATAGCTTCCGAAGACATAGCGAATATTGAACTTTAAATAAATCACGAAAACAAATAACATCAGTGTCGTTTTAGAATTCTTCTGATGTTCAGTTCATTGATCTAATGTATTTCGAATCGCGAATGGTTATCGAAATCAATGAGCTGTGGTGCTGGAGGCGAATAGAAAGATAGATAGAGGTAAAGATAAGTTAGATAGAGAAAAAACGAATACTTACAGAGGTTCTGGAACTTGTCAACGAGGAGAGAACGTAAGTAAAGACTTATCATATGAAGAGTAACATGTTGCTGATAGATGATATCCGACTCTAAGGTGTACACTTAGAGTCGGAACTCATCTATCAGCACGAAACAGCACTTTCCTATGCTGCTATCCTTTTCTGTTGTTTAGAACAGTAATTTGCTAGAGCGAGAGACAAATAACGCTTCTGAGCGACAGAAAAGGATAGCAGCATAGGAAAGTACTGTTCCGTGCTGATAGATGAGATCCAACCCTACGACCCGACAACTTCATCAAAACATGGAAGGAAAGATCGAAGTTAGAAAAAGTAAAGGAAGGCCAAGAAGAGTTCATGGATGAACTAAAACGTGAACTAGTTTTGAAAACTATTACCTGACTACAAAAACTAAATATACTGAAGTCACAGTGGATTTACTGTGACGTCACATAGTCTATTTGTCCAACAACATATACTGAAATTTCAGTCTATGGTACTGAACTACTTTCTCCAAAAAACACATATATCGAAATATGAAAAATATTTTCTGGCTTACCGTACAAACTCGGATCAGCTAATCGGTCAACTTGTATGGGAGAGGCCAAAAACTATTTTTCATATTTCGATATATGTTCCTTGGGGAAAGTTGTTCAGTATCATAGACTGAATTCACCCCTAAAACAGTTTCAGTATATTTTGTTACACCATGTATAACCAGAGGAAAGCCGAGACGATTCCGACGATACTTCACTTGTCAAGGTATCATGGATATCTTTGAAGATACAAGGGACCAGATAAACATACATACATAGCAGCGAAACACATAGCCCTCCTTTTGACTTCGAACTTCGACTTGGCACAGCTCTCAGTGTCGGTGAAGCCTCACACTAAATATAAGCTCTCTACCGCCAACTCTATATTTCGTAGTTAAAATGAAAATCTTTCGCTTACTATAAAAGGCTGACTTTTTATCCACCTGCATAATATTTGGAGCAAGTTCAGTCCATGATGCTGAACTACTTTCTATGAAAAAGTTATGAAAAAGCGCAAAAAAAAATTTGTCCCATCATACAAAATCCGTTGGCTGATCGCTGATTTGTATGGAAGAACAAAACATTTTTATCGGTTTTTTATAACTTTTTTTATAAAAAGTAGTTCAGTATCGTGGACTGAACTTGCTCCAAAAATTATGCAGGTGGATAAAAAGTCAGCTTGTATATTACATTTAGCCTAATTTTTATTTATGTAAGCACCTGGTCTTATTTGTGTTGTATAAATACATTTTGATAT